>OW052035.1:19080923-20337064 GCA_932526305.1 Epicampocera succincta
CGAAGAAAGTAATCCAATTAATTGAAATTATTCTTTCCCCAATCGTTCTCAGCATAGTAGAATAATAAAATTGCAATTCTACAAGACTAATTAAATATTGCCTAGAGTTATCCCTGGAGAGTCGGGCTAAAGATCGCTGAAAGCCTGCAGTAGATATTTTTTTATTTAACCACTGAAATGGTTTCTTTAAAGAAAAATTTAAAATCGCTGCACAAACAATACAAACCAAAAATTCCAATTCTCCTTTTTCGATCTGGGTTTTCTAAACAGAGTGCGCTTTTAAATTTTACAGTGACTCGGCGTTTTTTTATATAACTTTAAAAAATTTATTTTCAGCTATGAAAATTAAAAGAAGGCAGCTGACAGTCTCCTTATAGTTTATCATAATAGCGGATTACACAAACACGTCATTTTTGTGCTTTTACTCGTATGTAAAAATTGTTCTGAAAAGCATCACAATGCAGATCTGATTTATTCAAAATTTTACGACATTGAAGAAAGAAAAGACAACCACCAAAATTAATGGAAAGGAGTCCCATGACAAAATACTTTTCTTTAAATTTAGTATGTATTTTTGCAGGTGTTTTTGCAATGTGACTGAACACTATTTTTAGTTCGAGCTTAACTGGTCTCGTTCGATAAAAAATCAAGGGGATTTCAATTAAGGCTGCTGGCGGTCTGTGACTGCCGTGTGTTTTTTTTTTTGGCGCCTGGCCGGTCTATTATGTATGATTCGGCCAAAGCACCATAACAAGATGCACGAACAATTATCTACATGCGACGAGACGCTCTTTTGGATGAACGATTAGGTTTAAGGCATAGTGAGAACTTTTCGTTCAGGTTAGGTAACCCAACCTTTACCCAACACCAAATACCCTCTTTCAAGGTAGCCCAGGGGCGCGTTGGTGTCGGTTCTAACAATGAAAGGTTTCGGAAGAACTTGTACAACAGAAATTGTATAGGGAGCTCCCAGAATGTGAAGTGATGAGCCCCTTCTTCTCTTTAACCGCGAAAGCAAAGTGACCAAGACAAAACCTGTCGCCGTTGCAGATTGATGATAACAGATCTTTTTTTGTCCAAATTTCAGCAAGACGGCGTTAAGTGCTACACGTTGGCCACCAGGTTGCGCATTCTGCATGCAGGATTTGAGTGTAGGGTTATTATGTTATTGACTTAAATCTCACATTGCGAGTTGCAGTTTAGCCTAATTTACATACATACATATATTTAAATATTTTTCTCAAACAAGTATTTTAATCTCATGCTAAAAAAAGTTGTTGCAAATAATGATTTAAAATAAAACAGCTTAATTTTCTTGTGTCGAACAAGATTTTTATTATTTCCAAATTTCTTTTAACTATTTTTTTTCCTGTTTAAAACACCCCTGCCGCTTTCTAGATGATTAAATATATATGTACGTGAAAGCAACAGTATGACTGCCAACAATGTTCAAATATTAATGCCTAAAACTATATATAAGAGTCTAGATTCAGAACGACGATATGTGAACATATTTATAGGCAGGTTGAAGTCGTTCCATGTCATTCTTGTTTTAGATAATTAAGTCCCATTATCTAAAATTGGAAATAACGTATCACTATTGTCATATTGGTTGCGATTCAATACGTCAAATTACATACATATATGTGTAAAACTGCAAACGTCCACTGTAAGAAATACTCGAGTGCAGGATTTTCTTAAACAATCGTGCATCACTCATACTAATGAAAACACTACAGAGAATTTATTTTCATCTCTTTTTAATTAAATAAAGTATTGAATTTTTGATTATTTACATTTAATTTACTTTCATCTTGATTTTAGTGCAACTGAAAATTCTTCTTGCAACATTTGCAAGATCTAAAATACTTGCCTCCAGCAGACTGTCATTTCTTCTATGATGGAATTGAGATTAAATGCTGATTATCTCTTTTATTCTTAAATTATTCTTTTCTTAATAAATTAAAAAGGTTTTTTTTTACTGAAATCCTCTTTCTTCAATTATTAGTGTCAAGATAATAATACAAAAGTAAAAAAACCAAAAATTTGTTCTAAAGTGTGTTTTTTATAGAGTGACACAAGTTGAAATTGTAATAAAACAAGGAAATATATTTTCAATATCAATGAAACGGGCTTTATTGGAAAGAAAATTTTATGAAATTAATGCTTAAATATGATTTCTGGCATGTGGCCGCCATTTTGCCGATAACTCTTCGAATATTGATTTCCAGGTGTTCAATTGTTTGTGGTTTACCGACGTAAACCCCAAAGAAAATAATCCAGTGGCGTTAAATCACACGATCTTGGTGGCCAATTAATTGGGCCATTAAATGAAATTATTTTTTCATCAAAAGTTTCTTTAAGTAAATCAATTGCAGCGCCCGCTGTGTGGCATCTGGCTCCGTTCTGTTGGAACCACATATTAACAAGATTAATGCCACGTAATTGAGGTACGAAAAAAATTCGAATCATGTTCCTGTACCGGTCACCATTGACAGTAACATTCTGACCATCATCGTTTCTGAAAACATATGGGCCAATGACTCCACCAGCCCATAAAGCGCACCAAATAGTAATTTTTTGTGGATGTAATGGTGTTTCGACAAAAGCTTGTGGATTCTCCTCACTCCAAGTACGATAATTCTGCTTATTTACGTACCCATTCAACCAGAAATGGGCTTCATCGGAAAATAAAGTTTTCAATGGAATTAGTTTGATGAGTTTGACGAATAAAACAATTATTTTTATTAAACATTTCAACAATTCGCACGCGTTGCTCTGGTGTAAGTCGATATATAATGAAATTTCAAAGCAAACTAAACAAAAGGCAACTATCAGCTCTTAATTGGGTGCTCAAAGAAAGCAGTGATGCCAACTCAAAGTGTTGACACGCAAAAAACAATAAAAAAATATATTTTTATTAAAGGGTTCGTTTTTCATAAAGGTTAAAATAAAAAGACAAAATTTTGATTTTGCTTTAAAAAAAAAACAAATTCAAATTGGCATAAGACAAACACAAGCGTACTTTGACACACATATAATTTTTACCCAAAATGAAAGCTTGTTTTATTTAATCCAAGATTTAAAAGTTTTCAGTCAATATCTCAAATAGTTTCCATTTTGTATAATTTTCGCTTGTGAAATTACCTTATTTTGCATTTTAGGTGACTCATATTTTGAACTTGTTTTTTTTTTCAATGCTAGTTTTTATTTTTTTTACTCTCTAATAACAATCAGCCAACCGTTTAATGCAAAACAAACAAAAAATGTGTCAGAGGCAAGTTGTACTTTTGTAGCAAGATGGCACTGCCACAACTGAATTACGTGAAAAAATCTATTATCGACTCATGTCAAAAATTTCCATCGTGTGCGTACCGTATTGACGTACGAATAAGGGTGGACAAAATTAGCACCTGCCACCAAATGTTGCCTTCGTCTGAAAGTATTAACTTCGTTAATAACGCCAAAGTAAACAGGGAAAAAATGCTTATCATTGTTGCTGTAAAATATAAACACGAATATATTTGGAGGCAATTAAATTTTGTTTGGAAGAAGAATACATTGTTTGCATTATATGTATAGAAAATGTTACAGGAAACGTAAATAATGTCGCCACAATATAAATCTAAAAATATTGTAAGATTGGGATCGAGGAGCCGTGCAGCATGACTGTGAACTGTGTATAACGTTAAACTATTTAAGTTTATAGAAAAACTTTGATGCAAAAAGATTATAGTATTACTGCCAGGGGACAGTGCTTTGCCTTGGCGTATTGTTAACTTGGACACTCTGCTTTCTATGATATGTGGAGTCTGGTTTCCTCGGTTGATACGGCAACCAAACCTTTAGGAAAGGAGAGTAAGTCTTCGGGAAGGGTTAATTATCGGAGCGGAGTTATACGTAAGTTATACCCCCGGGGTAGATTTTAAGAGGTGGCGGAGTTGCCCATTTTACCTGGAACGTTTTAATTGTGGCTGGAAGTTGGTTAATACTAGACTCTGTCTCCGAGTGTGAAAATGCAACCCAGGTGTTGTTGTCGTGTAGTTTTCGTAAAGAAGAGCGGGCTAGTAGCGTAGGTTCAGGATCTGATTTTGGGCTACGAGTTTAGGTGCCATGACTTCTGCGACTGTTGAGGTACTTGATAATAGGAATGATATAACACTTGTATTGCAACTTCTACAACACATACATAATATGGGATTATTACTAAGGACTCTAGAAGAGAAGACCAATTAGATACATTTTATAAAGCCAGAAATAAAAAAACAATAAAAAAATAATAATCCTTAATATGCATTCTTGACTTTAAGTGGCTTTTAATGCTTGTCTTCAGCTTTAGACGGTGTGTTCTGACATAAGATTGTGAAATAAAATTTAAAGTCCAACATTTTATTCCCGCCATTCATCTTTTAAAAGATGTTTGCTACAAATTGTTAGAATAGGTTAATAAGTTCCACAAAAATATTTGTATGTTCCACAAGTTGGTGAACATACGTTACTCCTGAGATGTAAAGAACACATCGTTTTATATACCGACAACATGCAAGAACAGGCAACAGGAACTTTCACTTAAAATAAAATATTCATGATATCTTTAAAGTAAATTTCTTTTCGTCTCACTTAGAAGGGTTCATTGTAAGAACGCCAATATTATAGAAAATTGTGGAAATTGTTGCTTGGCGTACCGCAAAACGGAATGGTAGCGCAGCTTAATTAACAAATATAAAACTACAAACAGGAATTATTGAAAATTAATGAATTTCTGTACCATCACGATCAGCTGTTAAAATGTGTATTTAAATATGGACAATTTATTACTTGCATTAAATTTATACACTGAGACTTCTTCATAAACTTTGTTGTTTTCTCTTTTGAGAATTGGTTTATTCAAAATTTGAACATTTAAATTTTTCAATTCGATTTTTTTTAACATATTTATGTATGTATGTATTTAAGATACATAAAAAATTTGACAAAATTTAGGGCTGAAAAATTGTTTTATGAGTGAATGAAATGCAAAAATTCTTAAGAACGGCAACAGTGAATGTTATTGGCAACGACCCCAGTATTTTTGTAGCAGTTAATAGATTCTACCATACGTATGTATGTATGTTCAAAGTCAATTTTGTATTATTGTGAGATATACATACATATATATAAATAGGCGCCAAATTTTCAATAATATTCGGAATCGTTTTTAAAAACAAGAAATTCTTAAAAATGAGTAAATTTCTTTTAGATGTCGATTTGGCAACATTCGAAACTAAGTTCCAATAAAAAAATTTATTTTGAAAAAACATATCTAAATATGTAAATGTATAACAGAGCGCTTGGCAACTCTATTGCAACTAGTATGCAAAATTTTTATTGATAGCGGATGGCAATAAAAACAATTAAACCTCCAGATTTCTAATTTCTCTTTGTATTTATATCTGAAATTATTTTATTTTCTTAAGTTTAACATTCAGATACCACATTTGAATGGGAAAGATATACTATATATTGTATATTTATAAAAACAGTGTTGGCTCTATATTTTCGAAGATAAAAAAGTTCCATTTTTCACATATTTTGGATTTACACAAATTTTCACTTCTTCTTAATTTTTTTTTAAATGAAATTTAGTCAAATTCCCATGTAGTTGTAAAAAAAAGTTAGTGCAAATTGCAACGAAATGCTCAAAAGTGATTTGTGTTATAATGACTCGAAAACTCTAATGGAAAAAGTATTTTTAATCATGAGGATAATTTTTCTTTATACTTGAAGCAAAACATGACAAAATTTAAGCGTGTTTTTAAATTACTTTTTGCTAGACTTGAACGTGTTAAACTAAAAGTAATTTTGCTAAAATTATTAAAAAAAGACTTGCAATTTTCAATGTGGTGTTTGTTTTATTAATTCAGAGTTTTATTATTGTGTTGTAGAATAATAGAAAATACCATTTACTTTCGACCAAATACGTTTACTCGATTTTGGACAGAGAGAAATTATGTGAATTCGTTTTGAAAACGAAAAACTTAGCCGCGTTCGGTTTACAGAACCGAGCCGATTATTGTTACACCCAACCACGTTTCAAGACACAAACTTTAACAATAAAATGTGAACGAAGATTTGTAGTAACTAAAGCTGTGCTAACATGGAAAAAGAACACATTGTATTAGCAAGTATAATATTGTTCCCGCCACAATATTTTTATACATATGTAAATATATGCACATGCTTAGATTAGAACGACTATAAATAATGTTTAGAAAATAAAACACTAGAATAGAACAATAATCGGTTTGTATATGTAGGTGTGTAAGTCTCTATGTACATGGACCATCCATCCTAATGCATAAACATGCATCGCTATATATATTTTAATACAGTTTTAAAAATTCTACTGCAATAAAGTTACCTTTGAACCATGAAGTAAAAAAGCAAATGTGCGAATGAACCCCCGCCTCTGAAAACGTTGTCGTCAACAAAACAGCAGGCTGAATGAATCTGTATAAATCGGCTTATATTTGTCTACCTCTTTGATACGTGCTTATTCATGGAAATATATCTGTGGGAGTGTGTGTGTGAGCCTGTGTGAGGAAATGTGTAGATACAACAAAACGTTGTTCAGGTGAAAAGTTTACCTCATTAATTCATTAATCAAAGTAAAAACCTGCTCGATTGTCACTTTCACTGGGCACCACCTGTAAATAATAGCCTTTGTTCAAAAAAGTTTTTATTCTATTTGCAACTTATGTGTGCCCACATACTTTATATCTATCTAAATGTACATATTTCCAGGCATACATACACACACACACACACACACACACATCCACATAAACACTTTATCAATTTCATGCTCAACCATAAATAAATTTCACTAGACGCTACGAAATCAGCTCTCAAACAAGTAAACCCACACACACAAACACACACACACACAGATCTGCATACATATTTGTAAAGTAAAAAAAATCTTTCCGGTGGGCAAAGCCCATTTGGCACAGTGTGTAAAATCGATTTGAATTAAGACTTGTGATTAATTACATTGTACTTTAGAAATAAAGCCTCAATGAATAAGTAACAACTTCAGGCTGAACTACATGAATAAAATATTTTTAAGCAATTATTGTTCCAGAAATTATAAAACGGGGTCATCATGTGATCGGGGCGCCTCTTTGGTCTGGTAAGTAGTAAACGGTGAATGGCTTGTGCAATTTGTATAAAATTAGGAGTTTAAGTGGTGGATTGTCTCTTTTACAGATTTTAGATACAAAATAAACTTCTATTGACTTCAAGGGAATCGAATTCTTTTCTTTAAAGCTCAAATTTGTGTTTAGATGTTTCTAGATTTGCCATTTGTTTGTGAAGCAATTTTTACAGGCTAATTGTGCTTAGCAATTACAGCAATAGTTACAAATACAACAACGTAATTATTGAAATAAAGTATTATTTTACATTTTAAGCCATTCAAATGGACAGACACATCAATAAGATTTACATTTCATGAAAATTACTAGAAATTTGCCATTAGCAAAGATTTGACGAAGGTATTGCAGAGATATAAAATTATATTGGCATATGGGACAATGAGGTACTTGGTCCAACGGGATTTCAGAGCAAGTGGTGCCGTTTGTAAGTTTAACTTGGAATATAACACTTGGCATTTTTCGACCTCATTCGAGGTGAATAGCTTGATTTGCTGAAGTCCACATTAATAACGTGGCAAAAGCCCGACAGGGTACTGTAACAGATATAATTATATAAACAGCAAGACACGTTTTCAAATTGTCTCATTACAGTTATTTTGTGTTGCTGTGAAGCGTATTCCAAAGGCCTGAACAATACTCCACGGCACATCGAACTAAGGAAGTTCGTTGAATTCCTTAGCCCAACTTCTAATAATACCAAATTGACTACGGGATTTAATTCTCAAAGCCTTTATACATATTGTATATCGTTGGAGAACAAAAGCTTATGATCAAATAGTACGTCTAGATCATTGAATTCATCAACTGACGCACAACCGCGAATAATGTTTCAAGTGCCATTTTTTTTTGCATGTTACCGTTATTCCATTTAACATTATTTTCTTATATGGCTCAAGTATCAAATCAGGCTCCTTATGGCTTTCCAAAGGCAATCAGAAAAATACGGCCAGTGGGAGAACGGAATTGTTGAAAGTAATTGATAAGTGCAACAGGGGCACAAAAAGGAAAGCTGATGTTGAAAATTGGAAAGACAATAAATCTGAAAGGTTAAGAAATAGTGGAAGTAAAATAAATTAACATGTAATTTCAAGTTAAAACTTCTTGATTTTTTGCATATAAGTTTTTATTATTATTATTTTTGAGAAGGTAAAAAAAGTTACCGAAAATGTATGAGTTTGCCTTTTAAAAAGGTTTTTTTGGTCTCCTAAACAAATTATAAGTTGTCACTTACAACGTTAATCGCAGCTGTCTCAATTGTGCGGGCATCGAAAACGAAACATCACTGGGATTACAGCTTTCGCTAGAAGCATGGGCTTCACATTTTTGACGTTCAAATCCAAGCAAAAAATCTATCCAAACATATTTAAAATCTTTACATCTTCGGCATATAGCAGAATATTTGGGACTGGTTGACAGATCGATGAGGTGTAAAGTGAAACGTGTAGGTTCCAAGTGACTACCTTGTGGTATACACGATTTAACAGAAATATTCCTTTATAACAAATTACTATAAGTCAGATATGCTTTCAAGTTAGTGGTTGTATTTGAAAAAACCTTTAAATTTTAGTTTTCTTAATCAAATGTCACGGCTAACTCTATCAAAGACATATCGCACCTGTTCATCAAAAGTAACACAACTCAAAAAATTATATTTTCCACTTTTTTGAAGGAAACAGTGTATGATTACCATATCTAACCACTGTAAAAAGAAATACATTTTGTTATTTTATTGAAATATTATTGAGTTTCCTTTACAACGGTATATTTGTTTATAACAATAATTCCATTATATTGGCGCAATTAGTTTTTTGCCTCTACGGAAAACTTGTAAATTTTGAGTTGTGTTACTTTTGATGAACAGGTGCGATATGATCTTTGTATATATAGATTTTAAGTGTAGAAAATTGATTGAGCTGGATCTTGCTTTAAAATAGAAATATAAAACATGGTGAACAGTCGTATGAACAGTTCGGAATACCATCAGGTCCACAGAATGTTGAATATTTTGTATTCATAATGACAGAGGTTACACTTGTTGTTCAGCAATAATCAACTGATGCGTCACATTTTTTCTAAGAACAAGGAGGTGCAAAACAGTCGGGGCATGTAATTATTGGTGTAAAAGGATATGTTGTGTCATCTTAATATGCATTCCAATATTTATTCCGAGTAAACTTTTGGTTCTGGAAAGATTTTCTTAGTTTTTATACAATTAAACAATCTGATTATCTTAGTAGTAAGTCAATCTTTCATTTATTCTTGAGCCTATATTTTCCTAATATTTTTTTAATAGCGTTAAATATGTAACTTGAAGAATATAAATAATATTTTTCAATAAATTCTAAACTTATTAATATTTAACTAAATTGTTGACGGCCGTTGTAGAGTTCCCGTTTTCAAAACCAAGGCTTTGAGCCGTTCGAAACAACCGTCGAGTATGATCTGCTTTTACCACATCATTTATTTAGCGAATTTAATCGCAATGAATTATGCAGTTTCCAACTTTGTTTCTTGTAAGATTCCCACCGCTGAAAACTTCCCGAACTTTATCGTTTGAGCAAAAACCTCATAACAAAGGAAGCTAATCGTCATTCCTAAATTGGAGTGTTGAACGATGTTTTGTCTGACGCGTCGCGCGAATTCTTAAATAACAAACGAGAACAATTGCGCTGCCTCAACCACTTAACAAAACCCTTGGAAATAGTTATTAAATCCCTAGTTACTAAGGGGAAAAAATTAAAATGGTATTACTTAAAAAAAAATACAAGTTTTCGCAGCCAACTTCACTTTATAGTGTGCAGTCAAAACCGGGGTTTCCAATTGTATTAACTTGACGCCATGCTGTTGTGATTTATTTCATACAATTTGTGTTGGACAGCCAGATAACGCGTCAATTTATCGTATAAATTTTGGACATATTGCGCGTTCCATTTCATTTATCACTCTATTCACTGTTTTGCAAACTGCGCTTTCACATAACCCCATCAAATAGTTATTTCCAACTGTGTGCTGAAAGCCGCCACTAGCTAGAACCGTTAGAATTATTGCCAGCTGCAGCTTATCAGCTATAAGATATTTATGTGCTCTCCAAAACGCAGTTCACCAACCAGAAAATTGAACGCCTCTTTTGAATCTTAAATACATATGTATGTTTTTATGCATGTTAATGATTATTAATGAAGTCGGATGGTGGAATTTACTTACGCAGCAGTCGGCAATCACAATGGATCACTTTTGTCCCGCATTTGCTTTCTCAGCATTTTTGCTTTTAATTTCATTTGCTTTTAATTTCTATTACAAATTAAAAAAAATTACTACATTATTTTAGTAATATCGATACGTGAGCCACCGAATGAAGGCATCTGTGCATTCGATATGTCACGAAATTATGTTCGATGCGAAATTATTAACTTATTATTTCACATTTTGGCTTAATCTAAATTAATATGAGAGAATATTCTCTAAAAGTTGGCTGTCGATAATGGTATTGACCGAATTGCGTGAACAATTTGTTTATTATTCGGAAATGATTTTGAACCATTGTAACAATATTGCAAATTTTAACATTGTGGAATTGGAACAAATGCTGTTATTCATATTGGAATTGTTTTATTCTATATAATCTATATAAAAAAACAGTTTGCAAGTCTATTTTGCATATCAAATAACTGCCAAAAGCAGATAAATCTGCACATTTGGCAACGCCGGTTACTTCATCCATCCGGTGCAGTTATAATTTGTAAACTCACTTCGCAGGTGATAATCTAATAAAATAAATATGCATATATGTATGTATGTGTATGAAATTTATAATATATAAAAAGTTGTTGATAAAATAGCCCCGATATGCTAAAGGAAAAATCCGGTTCTAAATCAAAATAAGTAAAACAAAATTTAGCAATGAAAATGCTAAAAGGCGAACGCTGCGTGTAGTGAAACGCACCCGCCATACATAATTAAATTTCAAGGGCCGATGTTGATTTTGAATAAAACACAAACTATTTAGGAAATTATTGTAATTTTATTTTATTATGATGTATTGGTATTACTCAATTATGTATGGAACAAAATATCGGCCAAATGGGCGCCGCGACCTCGCCGGCACACCTCCATCCGATGGTCCAAATTTTCGATGACGCGGAGGCATAATGGAGGTTCTATGCCGTTAATGTGCCGAATTATCTGATCCTTTAGGTCTTGAATTGTTGGTGGCTTATCGACGTACACCTTTTCTTTCAAATAACCCCAAAGAAAAAAGTCCAACGGTGTCAAATCACATGATCTTGGCGGCCAATTGACATCGCCATTACGTGAGATAACACGGCCATTGAATTTGTTGCGCAAAAGAGCCATTGTTTCGTTAGCTGTGTGGCAAGTGGCACCGTTCTGCTGAAACCACATATCGTCCACATCCATATCTTCCAATTCGGGCCATAAAAAGTTCGTTATCATCTCACGATAGTGAACACCATTCACAGGAACTGCCTGACCGGCCTCATTTTGGAAAAAATACGGCCCGATGATGCCGCCAGCCCATAAACCGCACCAAACAGTCACTCTTTGTGGGTGCATTAGTTTTTCGACAATCACTCTTGAATTCTCATTCGCCCATATGCGGCAATTCTGTTTATTGACGAATCCACTGAGGTGAAAATGTGCCTCATCACTGAAGATGATTTTCTTCGAAAATTGATCATCCACTGTTGCCATTTCTTGCCACCATTCTGCCCATTCACGACGTTTGGAATGGTCAAGAGGCTTTAGTTCTTGAGCCAATTGCACCTTGTAAGCGTGTAAATGCAAGTCTTTATGCATAATGTTCATCAACGACGAGCGTGAGAGGTGCAATTGTTGGGAACGACGACGAGTTGAGGTGGACGGCTCTTCAGCCACACTATCGCGAATAGCAGCAATATTTTCTACAGTACGAGCTGTACGAGCATGCACTGGTGTTCTCACATCTTCTACAGACCCGGTTTGCTCGAATTGTTCCACGATTTTTTGCGATTGTACGCACATTTGGACGATGAAATTGACCAAAAAAATTACGAAGTGCACGATATGCATTTTGATTTGAACTCCCATTTTCATAATAAGTCTGGATAACTTTAACACGTTGTTGGATTGTGTATCTCTCCATGGTTCAAATTGAGTAAGTCTGAAATAGAGAAATGTCAAATAAAATTCGGAAAAAAACTTGGCGTTTAGGTGTGGTTCACATTCAACATCGGCCCATACAATTTAACCACCCTTTATATCATAATCGAACATATATTATAAATTTAGGTGTGTGTTCATAATTCTGAACAGGATGGCAGTGTTATTGCTTTATAATATACAAGTATGTATGTATGTATTTATTGTACAATATATATGTTGCCTTAGGAGACATGAAATTACTACTAGTAAATAAATATTAATTTCATATATTGTATATGTACATATGTATTTAGATATGTGTATGTTCCATAGTGGCGATGCACATACATATGTACATAAGTATGTGTGTGCAAATGTATTTCTAAACTTTTAACACTTTAGTTTTTGCTGCTTTGCCGAATCTCTGATAATCTCTTCGTAATTTCAGGTCTAATATAAGTACACATGTATGTGTGTATGTACATACAAATGTACATGTATCGACATACATATATGGATGGGAGTTTAATGAAGTCCACACTGACAGCAGAGATTTTGTCAGACTCACAGATTTATTCAAATTGGCTCAACAGTCAAGGGGCTGTCAGCGACTGACTGACTATATTTGCATTTGTTCGATAGTGTAAACCAACAATTCTCCTAGTTTTGTCTACAGTCAATTTGACGGGATCAAATAGGATATTTGTATTCTATTTATTCTTTTAGGAATTCCTTCTCTAGAATGAAAAAACAAATTGATATGAACACATGAAGAGTTGAGAAAACTTTATAACATTTCTGAAACAAAAATCGAAGCCGAAGGTCGATAAGTTACTTACATATATTTTTAGGCAATAAGATATAGTGCAGGTTTATGGGTGACTGTTCACACTCTAACATTCTCTTGAATGTTTTCACAGTTTTACCGCAATTGTTTTTGTCTTAAAAATTTAGCAAATGAAAAAAAACAAAGTTAATTTTTTCGTGTAAAACAGTAAAACTGTCATACCGTTTCATTCAATCAGCTGTTTATTATTTATAAAAACAAAAAATTATAAAAAAAGAAATGTACCTGAAAATGTATGGCGGTATTTTGTTAAATAAATAACATATGGATACTTCTGAAATAAGATCCTGTTTACATTGAAAATAATTTTAATTTTTTTAGTAATATGTTTTTTTTTAATTTTTTTTTTAAATCTCACGCAAAACTCTTGAGCCTGTGGTTGGTGCTTTTTTAAAAATTTGGATTGGGGTTTTTTTTAGCAGTACGCCACGGAATTGCGCGACTGAGAAGTGTAACTTCTATTAGCGCTTCTCCACACGGGGCAATTCTTGAGTTTATAGAAGAATAAAAACTGGTACTTGGGCAATTCTCCCATTCGCTTTTTTGTGTAGCTGCATATTTGATATTTCTCTTCATTTGCTATTTATTTTATTAATTAATTTTATTATTATTAATTTTATTAATTTATTAAGAAAGAAAGGCTATCGTTCCATATTTCTCCTCATTTGCTATTTCGCGTTTTTGTTATGCATTTCAGCATAAAACATCTGCAAAATATATCCATATTGCACATTGATACAAAAACGAAAAAGTGTTTTAGTGTTAAAAATTTCAACTTACATATATCCTGATATGGGATTAACGTTTTATATGCACAAATTTACATACATGCACACATCCACAATTCCCTCATGCACTAAAACACAACTGTCAGACTGTAAGAGAATGAAAGCTAAGCAAAACAAAAAAATTGCCGACAAAATTTTGTGTCTGAGTACAAATGCAAGTTCAAAAGAAAATTGAGAAAAAGTTGGGTAATTAAAATCGCCGTGTCTGATTTTAGACTTAGACGTTAAAAGCCAAACTTTGTGCCTGTCATCCAGCACTACGCACGTCAGTCGGCTATCATCATGTAGTACGATTGTACCCAAGAAGTGTTGCATCAAAGTGGTAGTTTTTGTTTGTTTTTAATGCAGATTTTATTAAGCTTTTTTGAGGTATTTTCTAGGAAAATGATTTCATTTAATGTTGGCTTTTTTTTTGCTGTCCTTTTTCTCTAGTAAATTAATTTGATATGATCAGAATATAGTTTCTGTTTCTGCTGTACGTAATTTTTCCTTTTTTTTAGCCAAGCAGACCTTCAGGAGTAATAAACGCAGTGTGGTCAAGTTGGCGTAACTTGATGAGACATGCCAAAGATAACACATAATAAGATAAAAAGATAAGATATGAATATTGAATAGAAGGTTAATATTTTGATCAGAACAGTCTCTTATTAAAGCATTTCCTAAATTTGAAAATGTCATGTGTTCGTTGCTTATCGAGCTCTAGGCAAAGGAGTTCAGTAATCCCTACATTGCAAACCTATTTCCTTCGTCTATCGTCAGACCTGTTCGTAAATATGGAAATCCAACGTGTATCCACGAGCAACTACTTCACTTCTTCAAGTCATTTTTATTTAACGTTAATTGCTCCATACTTCTTAAATAATCTTCTAGGCGCCATTAAGTGTAAAAATGCACTGGCAAAATTTCTTATTTTTTCATGCGAACGAAAACAGCTGTTGTAGCGTTTCTCAAAAAATGTTATAAAAAGTAGAAAAAAGTGCTGCAATAATTGTGGAATTTGATTTGAACAAGTTATTAGCTGAATTCTGCCTAAATAACTGATGACTGATTTATAGTGTTAGTGCAAAATCAGCCGTTTATGGTTTTAATGTTAAAATCAGGTTTTTATTATAGGCAAGAAAACACTATTACGTTGCTACTTACTTTAAACGGCGTTTTCAGTGTCAGCGTACAGATCTCGGATAAACTCGATATTTATTTCTTTGTTATAGATTTTAATTATTTGTTGTTGTCGTGACTTTTTTTTCATTTTAAGCACTGTGCTGGATATTTGAGTTTCACTGTAAATAAAAAATGTTCATAGATTGTATGTGTGTGTTTCTGCATGAATGTTCCGTTCTTTAATAGCCTTTGATGTTTATTCACCTGAGAATTCCAAAAAAGACGCAAGAAGAAACGACGCAAAACTGTCTGTGCTGCACAATCGATTGTGCTTATATCCAATCGAATAAACAAATCATTTGAGCTAGAAATGTTTTATTTATTGTATTTGAAATAACACGAGCAGAAAAATTATTTAGTTTTTCTTAGAGCCGTTGCCCCATCATCACTAATTGGAAACTTAAAATTAACCCATTTAACCGTTTTCACATGGAAGCACAGCCAAAAAATTTAATTTTTTTATGTTTTGGTTGGGTGCTCTATTATTTTCCTTGAAGTTTTGAAACCGGTTTATGCGGAAATCTAGCGAATTTCAATCACCAAAATTGTGTTATCAATGTCGCTAATTTTAGTGCTGTTCTCTTGTATGCAAAAGGGGAAAAGCGGAACAACGTGTTTTTTACACTTTATTTTTTAATATATTATAGTAAAAAGAAAAGGAAAATTATATTAACTTTTTAAAGGAGACCGGGTGGGTAATTGCTTTTTTCGCTGAGTTCGGCGGAGCCTTGAGAACTTATTATCGACAAGAAAGCCATAAGCATATTTTCGAAGGTATCAATGATGGCAAAGTGCAGACTTAGGCAGGTCCTAACTAAAATCTTAAAGCCGCTTTTTTATTGAGTTTATTTATTTGTATACCGGCTCATCAAAATAAAATTAAATTTTTATTAAACAATTACAACTTAAACTGGAAAAGGGCACACAAAATACTTCCTCTTTCGTCCTTGCCATAATCTAGTTTTGGTAGAATGGACTGCATATATAGGGCTGGACCACTAAGTATAGGTCCAATTAAAAAGAAAAATATGAAGCTCTCAAAACTACAAAGATATCGCCAGCTTTGACTTGACCGGCAATTTTTGGAACGAAATGAGTTAAGAATTGATTTATTGGCCTTCTGAATCTAAAACCACTTTTGAAATTTTTTAGGGTTTCTAAGATATAAAAGTTTTAAAATAAATATGTATTGGCTTGCTGCATACGAGTACACCGCTTATTGGCGCATGCAGCAAAATTGTATTCCTTTTGCCCCATATACATACATGACAAACCACTTAAAATTAAACTGTAAATAAAAGCAATTCTTTGCAACGCCAATAAAAGGTTGGCATAAATATCTACATACATACATATTTATCGGCATTTTTTCTGTCTTTAAGCATGAAAATCGATAAATGTGTTGCTGCTAAAAATAGGGAAGAACAGAAAATGAAACGTTTATTTAGAGAAAAAGAATAAAAACATGTACTAAATTCCAGTCGTGATAATGATTTGCAATTTCTAAAATCATCAACGAGACTATACCACATTTTCCACGGTTTTACGCAGCTACGAAAGGTACCAGATTCTTTTTAAATCGGTTTGAACTACTATGCAAACTCTGAATAAGAGGCTTCAAAGTCTATAACTCAGTTACTAACCGGCATAGGACAAGCAATTATTCGAACTTTTGAAATTAGCGTGATTTCCACTGACTTCAATGAGCCTGGAGTAGAAACAAATATACGGCTTGAGGCCACAGCTAAGGAAAAGGTGACTTATGCACAGACTAATATAATTTATAGACTTCCTGAGAACTAGAATATCCAGAAAATAATTAATTGACGTTGTGTAGAAAATGTAAAAAAAAGTCAACAAAAGAGTGTTGGAGCTGAAGTTGCTTTAATTGGTATCATGAATCGTCAACACCACAACGCATCCTTCATTAAATGGGCTAAATAATCTTCAGTTGGGCTTGAAGCAGAAGGTTTCCAATGTAAGGAACTTAAAAATTTCGCCATTTAATATGCTGTCTTTGCCTTAAACTAATGTAGATGTAAAGAGTTGCCAGCCAATTCAGTTCAATCGAAAGGAACCAGACAAATAAATTGTGTACTGACAAAAACTCTTATATTGTTTTGCTAAAGATATGGATTCAAATTAGATTAACCCGGCACACTGGGGGAATGGGTCATAATTACCCGTCACTTTTCGAATTGATTGTGGTATTAAAAATGTACTTCTCTTCTCTACGCTCTTCTCAGTAGCTGGAGATATTGAATCTATCTGAATGTTATAAATTTCAAATCAGTCGCATGGCGGTTGTACTTCGAGTAACACGTGCTTAAAGTTAAAAAAAGGTAAATATGACCCATCCCCGCAGTTAACGTAGCTATTTTGCGCCATTTGTATTGTATGTATCTTAAATATCAAATACTATTTTTAGTTGGAAAACTTTACATTATTGTTCAATATAACGGTATATTAACATTTTTTGTGCAATAACATGGTACAGTGCGTAAGAATAAAAGACAGGTCCCTCCCGAATTCACTAAAACTCGTGGAGTTGAAGTTTTTTCATCTCGTTTTGGATTTCAGAAGGATATTACTCTGGTTTCTCATGTACCAAAAAATCCACCATTACGATGACAATATTGATGAATCAACGGGAGAGAAGAAAAAACCAGAAATTAACACATATTACAACTTGACAAAATGTGGGGTAGACGTGGCTGACGAACTGTGCGCTTCATATGACGTGTGCCGTAACTCAAAGAAGTGGCCATTTACAATATTTTACTCCATTTTAAATATGTCTGCCGTTAACAGAGTTATAATACATCGAATAAATAGTAACTCAAACCAAAAAAGACGGCAGTACTTGAAGAATTTAGTCTATGCTCTTGTCAGTGATCATCTGAAAGCCCGTCAAAATGTTACACGTTTACCTCGAGAAGTTCGCAAGAAAATCGGAATACTTACTGAGCTGTCATCAGAAGAGCCACCAATAAAGAGACGCAATGTTCGTAAAAGATGTCAGGTGTGTCCTGCCAATAAAGACCGAAAAACCAATCATACGTGTCAAAGTTGCAATAGGTATATTTGTCCGAAACATATTATACCTCTTTGCGCCGATTGCATTAATGACGATTCTTCCAAATGATTTTTCTTATTTTTTTATAAACATTAATTAGTCATAAAGGCATAAAAATGTCAATTTAATTTGAAGACTGATAAAAAAAATTGGTGTTTTTTATATATTTAAGCTAGAAGAGGCCTCCTTTGTTAACTTTTTTAGTATGAAATGTTTTTTGTTTAAAAATTAAAATAAATACGTTATTTTTGAACAAAGTCATGTTTTATTTCCTTAATAAGGTTAGATTCAATCTAAATTGTATACATATATTTTTTCATAAATACAGCAAAAAAAAACCCGAGTTTAATAAGTGGGTCATTATGACCCAACCCCCATGGCCGTGTAGCTAAAATCCACCCCGGCGCCGGGTTAAAAATACCGTCACGAGTACTTAGTTTTAGAAGATGTTTAAAGAAAAATTGGAACTAATTGAACTACTGAACTGGTCTAATATACAGATATATGCATGTGAAAATGTTTGCTAGAGTCGTAGCCAAATAGTTGATATCGGTTAAAAAAGAGTTTTATTCTGAATTAAACTTAAAAATGAAGTCTTGAACGTTATAAATGGAATAGATTATAATTATCACACTCTGGTTAAATATTTAGGAACTAGTTTAAAATGCAGAAAATTGATAATAAATGAATTTATATAATTTTATGATTTATGTGTTTGTAATACATACAAATTACAATTATGCCAGTCTATTAGGTGAAGCCACTTATACATAGATCAATTTTACATAAATTATAATTTATTATCGAAATAAATGTGTAAATAAGTATCTGTTTAATAAATAATACATATGCAGGCGTACATATAGTATGTCTGCAACTGTTGCATTTGCGATTAAAAACAAAACCACTTATTGGTGGCTTGTGACTACAGCTTTGACAATTAACTGATACAAGTTAGAAAATTTATCGCTAAGATTTTCGCATACTAAAAGATTCAGTTGTTTTCTGATTCTGCTTGAGACACAATTAGCGCGTTTTGATTAAAAAAAGTTATCATCGCTGCTGGAAAACGCAAAGGAAAGCGCTCCCTATGTCCTCTTCTTCAGAAAGAAGATATGTAAATATGGGCAATAAAGTCTTATTTCCGTTTTACCGATTATCCCCTTCACTCTTCTGCTGCAAAATTATCACCACTACCTTTATGCTAAACTTATTACTTTAGAAGTTTAAACGAAGTGAAAGTTGGCAGCACTGCAAATATTTTTGTTGGGAAAGAAAACATTTGCGAAAACTCATGTGATTCTTTTAAATTAAGGTCTTAAATTATATTCTCTGCCAACCATTTTGTGAGATTACACTAGTTTTTAAAATGTATGAGTCGGGATGTCACTGCGTGCATTAATGAACTCTTGTCAACTGACTTCAGTAATTCTTTTTTGGTTTTCCTAGTAATTACAGTTATTCTAGTTCAGTACGAGTTTTAATGAATTTCCTAAAGTATTCAAGGGAAGGCGTAGAAAATTGCCATTGAATGCTGAAGATCAGCAAATTCTGTCACAAGATGGTGAAACAGGTCTCTGCAATAAGAAGTAAGAAATAACATAGAAAAAAAAAAAAAAACGGTCAAGTACAGCATTCAAGTGGAGGAAGAAACCCCATAATTTCTGCAACCGAGGAGAATGTAATTACAAGAAGAAAAATACTATTATTATTTAGATTCGTTTGCAAATTTCGTTCGCTTAGTCGGTGACACTATCAAACCTCGAAATGTATGTAGATGTAAAGGGTGGTCCAACCTAAGCGCACGATTTGAATTGTAAATAAAGCAAAAAGTTTGCAGAGAATTATCTTAATATATTTTATTATCATAGAATTACGAATATCTGGGACAATTATGTGTGAAACAAAATATCGGCCAAGTGCTCGCCACAGCCTCGGTGCTACAACTCTATCCGATGGTCCATATTTTGAATGAAGCTGAGACATAATTGTAGTTCAATGTCGTTAGACTGTGTTCATACATGCACGTTAATTAAGTTTTCGCGGTTAATGCCAATATTGGGCTCAATATTTCATATTTACAAAAATTCAATTAAAGTTAATTGGCAGTTAATACTAAATTGTTGTAAATATTGCACTAAACTTGAAGTGCAACTCTGTAAAAAACGTGTTTTGTACGCAAAAAAATGTGTTCAGTGTAGAGTACAGCACGAACGTTACCTAAGAAAAAAACAAAACATAAAAAAGTTGAAGGTAAGTTTTTATGCTAAATTTATTAATAAAAAATAAATAACTTTTAAAGTAGCTCTTGTTCACAGCTGTCAACTGCTAATTTAATTGGCTTTATTGTGCATTTATAAACACTAAAAATATATTGTCAATTAACTAAATTTATCTCAATTAATTGTGCATATATGAACCGGGTATTAATGAGCCGAATTATATCATCCTTTAGCTCTACAATTGATCTTGTCTTATTGACATACAGATTTTCTTTTGAATATCCCCAAAGAAAGAAGTCCAACGGAGTCAAATTACATGGTGGCCAATTAACATCGCCACGACATGAGATAACATGACCATTGAGTTTCTCGCGCTAAAGACGCATTCTTTCGTTGGCTGAGTGTCACCATGGTGTTGGAAGCACATATCGTCCAGATTCATATCCTCAATTGCGGGCCACAAGAAGTCCGTTACCATCTCGCGATAGCAAACAGCATTCACGTTAAGTGCTTGGCTGACCGCATTTTCGAAATGAATACGGCCCGATGACGCCGCCACTTGTGGGTTCTCATTTGCCCAAATTGGGGCGAGCCACTTTCTTATTGTTTACGCCATACAACCCAAGAAAAATAACAATAAGTTCCCGATTCCCAACTGATGGGTACACTATACTCAGATCATTCCGCCTTTGCGAGGCGAGGGTATTTTTGCCCTCTTTTGAAAAAAACCAAATCTCTTTTAAGCCAAAAATAAAATTCTATTAGAAGTCAAAATTCAATTCTAATACCAGATATAAGCAAAAAGGAATTGAGGCCATTGGCTTGTATCGATAGATATTTATAAATATATGTACATACGTACATAAAATAATAGAACCAATAAGAACTAAAGTAGATATTTAACACCCCCTCCCCCAACTGGGTGAAATATACATTTTTCACTTAACAAACTAATTTTAAAAATGGAACTTTTGTTTCCAACTGCACTACAATGAGCCGGCTTTTTTTGTGTCCACATAAAACTATTGTTCTGCTGTCAATTCTAGGTAAAACTTTTTCTGATTTTATCATAAATTTGTAAAATAAATCAAGATAAAGAAAATAAAATTAAATACTTTTATTAATTTCTCAGTTCCACACTATTGGAGCAGCAACGTCAATTTAAAATTCATTTTAAAATTATATTGATTGTTGTGGAAAACTCAATCTGTAGAAAATAAATACAATAGGAAAATATTTTGCGCAAAAGTGTGTACGACATTCATTTGTACGGGTTTACGATGTTAGAAAGACACCCAAAAAACCAGGTATTCACATGCATACGACGTGTCTACATATGTATTCATGTGTGTACATATTCATATACACAAAAGTAAATGCTTTAGAAACAATTTAAATTCAAAATATTCCCCAGGGAAACAATGACAATCAAGTTGTAAGTGACGAGCTTTTGTTTCTGAGAATAAAATATCCATTTATTCAGCAAACGGAACGAAACGAACGAACCAACCAACCAACATCCATCCTTTTATTATGGAATTATGAAATAAAAGCATTATAGCATTAAAAAGAAAACCCATTTGAATATCAGTTTACCCTTAAAAGTGGTTTAAAATGTTTGTCTTTTTTTTCCTCCACTTCGAACAAAGTTAAAAAGTGGGTGCAAATTCGCCAGCGACCATTTAAAGGACTGCATTCGTTTATCAGATTGTTGACATTCAGGGATGTGTAAGTTTAAGGCCAAAATATTATTGACACAGGAGATTAAAGTATTTTTTATATTTATTAGTTTATAATTCGCAAAGTAAATTTAGAAGTTATAGTTGCATAGAATGGGGCGGAGTAACGCGGGCCATATGCACATGACTCTTATAATTAATTCTTAATTAATTAATTTCATACGACCCGTGCCTTCACGGAGGAAGTGAAGTGAATGAACCGTGAAACACTGGAGTTGTCTGAGGCAGCCAGTGCAAGTGAAACGCACAACTCCAAACAACAAGAAGAAGTCTGACTGCAGCCCAGAACTGCTCTACGACTGTATTTACATTTAAAAATGTTAAATTTTTCTTTTTCTGGACTTTAACTTTTTACAACTCTGTGAACAGGAGGGTGGCACAAAATCCCTGTTCAGTTCATGACGTTTTCTATTCTGGCTAAAGTATGCAGAATGTATGAAAGTAAGATACATTTTTGGTACCATTTAAATCATTTTCGTACTTTTTGCACACGGACTACATCTGTTTGAACTCTCGTCATTGTTTTGAACAACTGTATGGCTTTTAATTCGATTTGTGCAGTTAAAAATATGAGCGACGAAAAATTAGTTTTGTTGGTGCAGGCAAATGAGTGCCTTCACACCGAGTTTCTCTGAAAGCAAATTTCTGGAGAAATATAACGTTCAGGCAAGTTGTAAATAAGTTCAAATGTACATATTTAAGTAGTATATGTTTATAAAACATATTTAAAATACATGAAACTCTTTTACAGGAGAATTATTATGCCCGAAAAGATGATCGTATCAGCGGGACAGACATGTGAAGGGGAGCGGCAGAAAAATTTCACCGAGTATGGATTCTACAGCGCTTTATTTTTTACGAAGACAGTATCAGAATACGGTGTATTTTTTTAATGTTTACAAATAAAATATTGATAAAACATACCAATTGTCGCAGTCTCCACTATCTGAACCTTTCTCCTTCCTGGAAGTGTCAGCAGATTCGTTGTTTATGCCAACATTGCCTTTTCAAACAACCAACAGCCGCAATTACAAAGCGAAAAAGACACCGACCGACCAATCTTCCTCAAATTTTCCCAACATTTAACTGGGACTCTGGAATGAATTGTAGGCTACTGCTTTTCAGCCACGCCTAATTTTACGCACATGTTTTTTAAATTATGATACTCCTTCCACATAATTTTTACCAGATTTCGCCATTTGTGGACCAATTTTCAGAACTCTTTTTGCATATTGAAAGGTCCCCTAAATAATTTTCTGTTTAATTGGGACCGAGTGTAATATCGCAACTTGCCGATCCCATCATTCGTGGATCAATTTTCAAATCCTTTTCGCATATGGAAAAGGTTCACTTCATATTCTTTAAATGTTGTGAAGGGTAGCAGAACACACCGGGTTATTTTGGTGTAATAAATATCAAGTAATTAATATTTGTACACATATATGTACATATCTGCATACATCACTTCGGCTGCCGAAGAACGCCCTATTAAATAATTTAAAAGTATATTTTGCGTCGCACAATCTCATTACACCAAACAGTGTCCATCGGTCCAGAAGTAGGAGGGCACTTTATGGCTATAAAACGTCCAAATCGTGTTCAATATCTTGATACTGGGACGCTGTGGCCTCACTAAGGCAACGCCACGATCGTTGGTTTTTCCAGCATTTGACTCCTGGCTATAGACTTTAGGCAACATCCATGACCCCAATACCTATAAATTAGTTTATATATTGTACATACTACATATGTAGACTGGACTTGATTTTGTTCTTACAGGAAGGTTATTGGAAGTCCTTCTTGTGGATCAGTTCGCTGCATAGCCTTAGCAACCATAACCAACAGCTTCGGGAAACTTTTCTATTGTAACTCGCAACAATATAGTCGAACATGTCTCCTTCTCATGAAGGTTATTTCTTTTTGTCAATGCAAGAAGTAGTGAGCCGAACCCTCCGAGCGGACTTATGCTTAGGTTACGAAGCCCGAGTAAAATATCATTCCTGATATCCATTGAAGTACTCGTATCTGTTATTCCCCAAAAATATGAAAACTAGGACTCAGAAGTTTTTTTTGGCGGCTACAATTACAAAACCACACTATGAGTAAGAGCCAAGTGGAAACGAGGCAGTTCTTATACAACTTATTATAAAGAAAAAAAAGTAATTCTTGACCCGTAGTTACTATATATATGTTATAAATTTTCCCCCAGTTGCGTAGTGAGAATTTTGACTGCCCGATCTCAATGGGGATGATTTCAAATTAGCTATGAAGTTGAAGTTTCTTGGTGTTCTTATAGACTGTAAATTGTAATAGAAAAAGAGGATGGTAGTAAATTGCTTCCAGAGTTGGGAATCCCTTGTCAGATTTATTTATGTAGAATATTGTTACATTTTTTATCTTTCAAAATGCAAAATCCCAACAAAAATACATACATACATTTTTAAATGCGACTAGATGCTGTCCATGTTATAAAAACTGAAAAAACCTTTCACAATATGCCAAATTTGGACAACCTTGATAATAATATAAATAATAATAAGTTATACGTTGAAATATTTTTGCTTTTTTCATCATGAAGTGGGCAATTTTCGATGTTTAGAAAAACTTGCGCAAAAATAGGGTCGCTCTATCAATGTGCAAATGTGCACCAGATTTGAATTCATAACCGTTTTCCACCAATAGAAGTGTAGATGCCTTGTTCGCCCTTTATTCATATTGTAGCAATAAAGTCGTTTAAAAGTAGGACTACACTGTGCACTGTGGTGCAAATATGTAACGAATTTTAAGTTACTAAATTGGCAAACACTTCGAAACTTAAGCCGATTTATTCTCGGGCATTCACATTATCGTTGCATGCTGTGGATTTTCGGTTCATATGGGCGAAGCTGCAAATGTTAACATAATCTGCACTATACGTTCACACTAGTGGTGCACGATGAAGCTGTGTGGCTTTCTTCTCTTCTCTTCTCCTCGAGCGGTGTTCATGTGTTCGTTCACGGGCATTTCAAGAGCTTTAAAGAAAGAACCCATTTCTAAACATTTGAACAAAATGTTTGTGTATTTTTTCTTTTAGCCAAAAACTTTTTTGGTATATTTTTTCCACTTTGAAAACACATCGGGTCTTTAGTTGCCGATAAGAATTGGGCCATCTTTCAGAAACAATTCCTACGCTCGTCGTTGGGAATTTAAAAATTTGTGTGCATTCCATCGTAGCTTAGCTCTCAATATTGAGAATATATGCAAGTCTCTCTTTTAAACAAGAATTAAAACTTTTGATTTAAGTCGTTTCCAACCTATAAATTGTGACACTTCTCTGTCGTTGGTTAAGCACACAAGAGTTTTGTTCCTTTTGAGTAAAATATAAATTTACAATTTTTATTAAGAAAGAAAGAAAGAAAGAAAGAAGGAAATATTTACTACATACGTATGTATGTAAAGACGTAATTTTTCTTCAAATGAAAGGACAAGTTCAAATTCAATCTGTATATTGAAATGTGTAGTGCCCAAAAATGAAAGTTACTGTTACTGTACGGAAAATACCGCTTTAAGATCGCCAGAAGATATTGACTTGTCAATTAGCATCTTTACCAATAACATTAAACAAGCCGTGCAACATGCTACTTCTAGTCATACTGAGGACAGATATGCGAATCATAGGATTTATTCCTCAGAAATTGAAGAACTTGTGTCAGAAAAAAGGAGAGTTAGAAGAGAGTGACAGCAACTAAGGTCTCCCCAGTTAAAAAGTAGATTACAGGAATGCACAATTCGACTGAGAAATATCCTAGAAATTCACAGAACAGCGAACCTTGAAAGTCTAGATGGTACTCCTCAGTCAGATTATTCTTTATGGCGGGCTACAAGAGGTTTAAAACGTCCAATTCAAGCTAAACCACCTTTGCGAAATCCTTCCGGTGACTGGGCAAGAATTGATTCCGAAAACGGAGAGTTATTTGCCAACCATTTGAAAAATGTTTTCAAGCTAACTACAGCTGGCAATGAAGCTGAACTTCCGCCATCTGTTAGCAGATCCCCCATGCCTCTAAGGTTTAATATCAGAAGTGTTGAAAACTCTATTGGTAATCTGGATCACAAGAAAGCTCCAGGCATTGATAAAATTAGCAATAAAATGCTCGAACAGTTACCTCAAGTAGCTAGAAGAATTGTGCTTTTTATTTTTAATGCTATTTTACGTCTTGAATATTATCCGGCAGAGTGGAAAGTGTCTATGATCACCATGATACCTAAGCCCGGGAAGGACCCCACTAGAGTTGAATCCTATAGGCCAATAAGCCTTTTGCCAACAATTACAAAGTTATTCGAAAAGTTGCTAATGATGAAGTTAACTCCCATATTAAATGATGTAGGATGTATCAAAAATCACCAATTCGGTTTCAAGGCTAAGCATAGCACCATTGAGCAAACACACAGGTTAGTGAATGCCATAAGGACGTCCTTCGAAGACAAAAAATGTTGCTCAGCTCTTTTCATTGACGTTTCCCAAGCTTTTGACAAAGTGTGGCATGATGGTTTAATGTACAAAATAAGGCTAAACTTTCCTTCGAACGCCCATGAACTTTTGAAAAGCTACTTATACGGCCGAAAATTCATCATTAGAGAAGGTGACTTCTCAAGTTCCCCTCAACCAATCAATGCAGGTGTTCCTCAGGGCAGCATCCTGGGTCCTACTCTCTATTTGATTTACGCCTCTGAAATGCCAACAGGGTTCCAAATTCATACTTCAACTTTTGCGGATGATACAGCATTCCTCAGTGTCCACGAATATCATCAATTAGCTTCGCTAAAATTGCAAAAACATATTGACGAACTAGAGAAATGGCTTAAGTTTTGGAAAATCAAAGTAAACGAACAGAAATGCACTCACGTCACATTCACATTGCGCAGGGAAACGTGCACGCCCATAAAAATTAACAACCAAACAATTCTGCCAGAGATGTCAAATACCTACTGCCACGGCATCAAACATTGAAAGAATTCAGAGGCAACAAAATAAAATTCTCCGCATGATAACAGCAGTTCCATGGTATGTTAAAAACTCCCGAATTCACGAGGATCTAAGGGTACCTCTGGTGAAAACTGAGTTTGCAAGGTACGTGACTGGGTATATCAAGAAACTTGAAGTTCATGCGAACCCTCTTGCGCGTAACATACTTAACTTTGGAGGCCATACTCAACTGAGGAGAAGGGATACCCTTGCAATCATCCGATAGCAAGACAGATAACTTTTCCGAAATTGAACCCGTATTAATAAAATCTTGAAGTTTGGCACTGGCTGGGCTCAAGTAGAAATTTTGTTTTAGTATTAAGATTTGTATACTTATTGTTAGTTCATTTATGAAGATACAATAAATAATCATATGTACAAAAAAAAAAAAAATTTTGCCATTAATTATATTTGATATAAGCACAGCTCTTCTGCTACGACGGTAGCTTAATAAGCGCAAGTCTAGCCTAAAGCTACGGAGGACATTGATATCTCCGAAGCAAAATAATAAAAACTGTTTTTGTACGGATTCAATTGCATTGATATAGATTTTATATAATGGGTCCCATATTCCCAAACAGTACAAACAAGGGATGCAAATAGTTGCTTAGTAATATAGGCGTTTTCAAATTTCTGCGTCCAACGTTTACTGAGACCCATATAAAATTAAGGACCTAATAAAATGCCACGGTCACTGAACGTATGTACATATATTTTCCAACTCATAACTGTCCCAAAGGTATTTAACGTTTAAAAAGCTCCTTCGGAAGAAACACATATATTTGTATTTCTTAAAATTCAATTGCATTAAGGGGTCATCACTCCAGTTTCTTTATTTACGTCCGACAATTTTGTGCCATTCTTAATGTAAAAGTAAGCAACACACGTCAATTCGCCGCATGAATAGTTGCGTTTTTTATGTTCAGTGTTTTCTCATGTACATTAAATACCAGTTCATAGTACATTCGGAAGACATTTTATATTTTGAACAACATTTTTAAGAAATAATTCATTTAAAACTCTTGAAAACACGGACCTGGGTGCAGTCTTCGTTAAAGAAATCTATTTACTTTACTTAAAGAATACGGTCTTGTTGCTGTCACTTCAAAATCATAATGGAGACTCCGAAAGTGTCAAAAACGTCAATGTTGCTTCCATTAAAAAATAGAAACAATAAGAAGAGAATTATAATCGCAATAAAGAACAAAAATATAAATTGTTTTTGACGCGAAAGCTTTAGTTTGTTTGAATGGTTCAAAGACTGAGTGTTCGCTGCTTTGAATTATAGGAGGAGAATGTTGTCTGCTTGGAGGACGAATGGATTGGATGGATGAAAGGAATTAACAATAATTGAATTGTGTGATAGCTTGTTGATAAAAAAGGTTATCAACGACATTGTTGTGCTCGTCATCATCTTCATCACCATCAACGTTATGCCACCCCAATACGAGAACGCTTCTAGTGCGAGTATTTTTTAAAGGGTTCCTAAATGTTTGTGCAGATGTATGTATGTATGTATGTATGTACGAGTATGTTCACAGAAAAAACTTCTTTAAAAAAGGGACTGTTTTTCGTATTTACTTTTCCTTTGTTTTATTGCTCTGTTTTTTCTTTCTTTGTAATTGTATTTAAATTATATTTATACAAATGTATGTATGAGTCACATGGATACGAATGTGTGTAAGTATGTTAATGCCTATTTACTTTTGAACATACTCGTATAGAAAGAATTTCGCACGCTTAAACGCTTTTGTTTTCCATCGAATGTAACTTTTTTACATTTTACAGTGGGCAGAAGGAAAATTTTCACCATATTTGGCTATCAGCACTATGCGATTCCTGTATGAGGACATTCTTAA
This sequence comes from Epicampocera succincta, assembly GCA_932526305.1. NCBI lineage: Eukaryota > Metazoa > Arthropoda > Insecta > Diptera > Tachinidae > Epicampocera > Epicampocera succincta. The sequence goes on from OW052035.1 coordinate 19,109,956, forward strand.
GTTGGGTGTTACTGGTGATGTTATGCTTTTTTATGCCTCTGCACAATCCGTTCCAAGCATAAGGTTCATTTGCGGTAGAGTTGGATGAATTTAGGGAACATCATGACTACTGTCCGAATGCGCATCATGGGCTGTGTGCCTTGGCCATTATCCTGTTCTTCTCAACGCTTTGTTATCTCTTAAAAAAAAATTATGTAAAGCGCCTTATCGATTACTGCATCTGCTGTGGCCATATAGGCCCACAATATAGCCTCTCCACTACCGTGATAAACACCACCCACAACATCCAGTCCACTTCTTTCCAATGTAAAAAAATTTAACTTGCTTTCGTCGAAGATTAATTTGAAATCGCAAGTGCCTTCGAAGTACAATTAATACTTCATAGAGTGTAAATCCTTTAATCTTCGTGGCATGGAATACCCTATTTTGTTTCTCACTGCGCTGCTTACGATATGTCATGCCCTTCTTAATCGTGATATCCCTAAGTTGCGTCTTGCTTATGATATTGCGCTTTTCTATCCGCCTGCCCAATTCATTCCATACACACTGAATGGGATTCATGTCAGGCGACTACGTTGGAGTTGTTAGGATATTGGGAACGTGAAGAATAATCCACATACGAAAATCATACACAGTACGTTTAGGATCGTTGTCCTATTCAAAATATAATTTTCTCCTCATATCTAGTTTTTCGGCGGCTTGAAGGAAATTTCCTTTCAAAATATTCGAGTAAACCGTCAATGAAAACTAGGTTCCCTACACCTGATGCCGTCATACATACTTGGTTTTTTCCAGCTCGGTGTTCGGCTTTCTCCAAACCCGTATCCTGCATTTAAGACCAAAATATGCAACTGTGTTCACATATATTTAAGTATTAATTTATTTGTCTTAAGGTTTATTCTTACATTTGAATAAGTAACTGGTCAACAAATAACTTTGCAGAGAACCGAATCGTTAAAAACTATTCATTTAAAAAATATTCAATATTAAAATCATATAATATATTATGAAATTCTCTCAGTATTAAAAAAGGAGAGTCAAAGAATGTTGCAAGTACTTTTCATCTTTGCACAGATGGTATAAGTAAAATCAAAGCAAAAAAGCGTAAATTGTCCCAAGTATGCAAAATCCCTTCTTAAAATGTATAATTTATAAAAAGCACTTCTTGTATAACGTTTGTATAATATCTTCCCATTTTTAATTTAATTGTACCCCAAAATAGGAATTGAATGCAGTTTCGTTTATTTTTTGTTTCTTTTTGTTGGTATAAATTAAGCAGCTGATGGTTCAGTTCTACAGTATTTGCAAAAACCACATGAAGATTTGCTGCCGATGTTTACTGTAAAATACACCTCTGATATGATGAAAATACATTTACCAAGCTTTTGTCAAATTTTGTATCCGTATTCTCTCCCACTGAATACATTTCGCTTTTACACGATAAGACTTGTTTCATTCAACAAACATTTTCTGACATGACGTGATACATGTATACCGTAAAAACATATGTAGCACTAAATCATAAAAGTCCCTCAGTATTTTTCATGGCTTGTATAATAGATATAACTATTCTTAACTTTTTATGTCATTTAGCCCTGAGAACCACAGCAACAGAATGCAAAAAATTTTAATTTTCTAGGCGCTTGGCCAATGAAAGCAATTCAATTCAAAGGCCCTAAAATTATAATTTTTAATATTTCTTTAATTCAAAATAGAAAATAGAAAGGAAAAGCAAATATTACAAAATGTCACAAAAGGAAAACGTAACAAAAACTCAATCAAAAGATGGGCTAGTCGCTTTAGCCCAGCTTTATTCTTTATTCTTCGATATTATTAGAATTTTCACAAGAACATCAGGAATTCGAAACGAGTTTAAAATGTTTTGGTTTTTTGTTTTCGGGTAAAACTTTAACTTCCATTCATACATAAAAACATATTTCTGTAATTTTGATTCTAAACTTCACGATCCAGATTAATAACAGCCAACTGTGAACGCAGTCAGGGGAATCTATTAGCGCTCAGTTACTCCGAAACTATCATATATTTGTACAAGAATAAATTTTATTTTGCCTATCCGTGTATATAATTCATATTAAATAATTTTTTTTCCGAAAAACTGGGAAAAGTTTGTTAGTTGTTTTTAAAAAAGTTTCACATTTTCTTGGTGCAGAGAAGTTCTAACTTCCACTTGAAAATTTCGGCAAAACTGATGACGGAAAATTGGGTTATTGTTTAATAAACACGAAAATGAGCAATTATTTTCATATAACAGAGACTAACAGCTTTAAAAATCTCTTTCTTCCTCTCCGTCTTCAGTTCCGTCATCATCAGCAGACCGAGAAATTTAGAATCAATTCAGCAGGCTGTAAATTTAAAATCAAAGTATATCTTGAACGACGATTTAAAGTCGAGACACTTATTGGTATGAAATCTCTAAATAATGGCTCGAAATAGTGCACAGTTTTATATAGAAGACGACTCTAGAAGGCAAGGACTTGGAAGAAGTATCTGATGAAAACGAATGTATTATTGATGAGAGAATTGCATAGGACTGAATCTGAAATGATTGACCAAATCGACGTTAATGTGTTGATAAAAATAAGGGGAATTGCTATAAACGAGCTTCTGGAAGAAGAAAAAAAATTTGAGAATGATTATTGCATAAATTCGATAAAGTGAAGTGGTACCTGCATAAATAATCCAAATTTTAGTTATTTTTTGTGGCGAAAACCCAAATAAACTATATATTAATTAACAGTATATGTTGAATGAACTCAATTGTTGGATTATTTTGAGGTTTCCATTCTATTGATGTGATTCATTTAAACACCGTAGAAACTTTTCAGATTTTCGTTGATGAAGAAAAGAAAACTGTTGTGGATTTTTATCTTGAGGCTGGAATTTCGAGCTCTGACGTGCGGAAGAAACTTATTAAAGTTTAGAACGAATGTAACTTTGAATCTCTGCGTCAATTGTTATCTTTTGGAACTATGGATATAATTTTATAACAACAATAAAATTTATTCTCTTCTTAAGTACAATTTTCGTTATTATTTCAGGTGATTGTATTAACTTTGGACTCTCCCTCAAAGTCTGCCAATAGAACGCCGGCGACGCCATGCAATTGGAAAATACGACCTTGCCAAGCGCACTAGGAAGGCAAGTTGGCTGCCAAAGCTTGTATTTTTTAAAAGCAAAGACATTTTAGCCCTTTTCATATCACAACTAACGATTTAGTATCAATTTTAATTTTTATTTGGAAATGACAATTACTCCATGCCTCGTGCAGTTTAGATTACACTTCTAGTATGGAATACATTTTTGAGGCGTTTTATCATAAAAATTTGCCTAAAGCGGATGTGAAAACTTTATCTAATTTTATGGATTTGAAAATGTATTAAACTTTTGTTTGCCTTATTTTTGTAAATTTGGTTTATTTCCATTTGTGCTCAAATGTAGTTTTCATTGTAATATTCTTTACAAATTTTTTTTTACCCCGATATAAATTGTTATGGTAAAATGGCGCAGGTATAACATTTTATATGTAGATTCGAGACCAAGAAAATATTTTCTTGCAGTCCCACTGTTCGTTGGTATTCAAATTCGTGTGCGTGTCTCAGTTTGTTAAAAGACTTGGTTGTGGCCCATTCCAAGGGTGTTATTTTCATGGGGATGTTTGTACGTACGAGTACATACGCTTAAGTATTAAAGCATTTATTTTGGAACGTGCCAAAGTTACCGCTTTTAAATCTTTATTTGAATTTTTTAATTTAAAAACAAACAAAGCAATTTTATTTTTATCCATTTCTTGGTATTAAAGTCTAACACTTGTTGAGAAGTTAAAAGGGTTACGAAAATGATTTGTTATGGATTTCTTTTTTGTTGATTTTCAAGTTGTTGTCCTTAAGCCATAAGTTAACCTTCCAGGATTGGCAATTTGAATCAATCTTGAGATGTGTACTTGTTATTTTTATTGTGCTTTGATGTGGTTGTTTGAAATAAAGATAATTCGCTCTACTTAACGGAATGAAGTAATTCGAAAGATTTGTAACGATCTGTTCGAACCTCAATTAATCCATCACCCTCAACGTTGCGTTTTATGTTGTAGTTATATGGATTTGATTGCTGGGTTACTGCGTTTTTCTGTGTTTTTTTATTTGTTATAGTTGAACGAATTTTGTCTATTGTATTCACCAGAGTCTTTGATAGGAATCGAACCTACGACCTGTAACAGGGATTCATTTACATATTTGCATGTTTACAAAGAAAGAAATGTCAAGTATTCACATATCTATTTACATTTATGAATATAGTAGAAGTTAGGAACTTTTAACAACGGGCTTAATCAGGGCTTATTTCTGCTGCTAATTCGTCACTTTCTTTAAATTTTGTTTACATTCTTTTAATTTAAATTATTATACAATAATTGCTTTTGTTTACAATTTATTAACTTCATAATAGCCTAATTAGAGGGACGTATCAAAAAGGGTGTGTACGCTGAAAGTATTATGGGTATTCACTAGAGTGTAATAACTTACATACATATTTATGTTGGCCGTCCTATTAACAGTATGTGAATGCTGGTGATTGACCGATTGCGAATTGCAAATTTTTATACGATCATTTCTCCTGGCGAAGTTTCTCTCGAACAGATTTTGCAACTTCCTGCTACTGCGATTCACCGTATCTGGATGCACACTAGTGTCAAACTGTTTTCCAACTATAACATCTACTGCTGTTCCAATAAGTGCTTTTGCCATCACCTACACCATACAGATTTTTGCACGCTTTATGCTCTTAATAGACGATGGCAAGCTGAGAATTGTTTATGGCGGTCAGTGGAGGTGATCCGGGCATGGTGTTCCATATAAACGATATATGAAGCCAATGCTGCGGCATCTACAGCATTAAAAAATAATGAGAGCGGCCACCGACCTCTTCTACGCTTGGAAATATACAACAGCTTGTCCATGTTATCGACACTTCCTTTAGTCTTATTACAGTGTTTTATAATTGCGGGCTTAGCAGTCAAAGAATTTTCTACTGACGATGTAAAATGCGTGGTTGATAACATTCTCTCTGCTTTTTTTTGGCACATAAGAACACAATGTCGCCTCTTTGCAAAATGGCTTGTGATCAAGTCCTAAAACACTATTTAAACGTTCGACTCTGAACCAGTGGGACAACCCAATAGAGGACGCCCACAGAACCGATGGAGCACGCAAGTGTAGAGGGACGTCCACCAACTGGGTGTGCAAAATTGGAGGCTGTTGGCTTAACTTCTTGCCAGCTGGAAAAGCTTATTGGTTGAGGCCCGGATTGGTTCACCCCGGACTGTAGTGCCAAAGGACGACGAAGAAAATTTAAACGCATGTAAAATTTTAAATATTTTTGCAAAATTTTGAGATTTGCATGAAGGTACGTACCGTGGTGCCTTGTCGTACAAAACAAGTATTTCTTTCAAGTACATAAGGGTTAAATGATTACTTTACACGTGCAAGTAATACTCCTATTCCAGGCATTAATATGTTGTTTTTCAGAAATAATTTTTTTTAAATTCCTTCAAAGCAAAGTAGTTTTCATTATGAGCATAAATACTTATTTTCTATTTTTTGTATCAATGATGGTTAATTCTTATGATAGTTTTGAGATGTTTTGCCTTTGTAGCTCCTGACAGAAGTAGTTTTGTTTGTTATCCTTGCAACACTGGTTGGCACATGTTTTTCTAATAGTTCCAAAATAAGTAACTGTTAGATTCTGCAAATCTCCAATATTTTTCATCTAGTTTTTATTCTACTTTCTGTGAATTAAATTGATGGATTTTTTATTTAAATTGTTTTTAATTAACTAAGAACTAGAAGTCCTTGTCCTTTTTGAAATTTTATGGAAGTATAATTTTATTTAAAAATGTAGGGATATGAATGGAATATTTAATGGAATATTTATTGTTTAAATTCTTTAGAGCGTCCGCAAAGAAAAGCGAAACTCAGAAACTTCAGTTCAATGCTGCCAACTTAGCCCGAAGTTCTTTTTTGAGTGCGCAAGGAAACGAAAAAAAATTCTCAGCACTGAACTAAACAGAGTAAGTTCGACACGTTGCACATTTACACTTTAGATGCTACAAATTTTCCTTTTCACGTTTTAATTTTTCGGTCCGTATGGCCAGTATTTTTTTTTTTGGTATCATGGAGGGGTGAGCTCTTATGGCAGAATTACCATATACATATAACACATCAAAAAGTACCGAATGCAGTCATAAAAATTTCGTTCGTCTTTGGGAAAAGCGACAAAGTGCACTAAAGCCTTCAGTTTTTCTCAATTCAGTTCTTTACGGTTTGGTTTTCACACACGTTAAGTATTGGCATCACTGTTTCTATGCATTAAGATATTGTATTTTGATCAAAAGGTGCCCTTTTTCTAGAGCGACGGAAAATTTCATAATCCCATCAATTCTTTTTGAGAAATAAAACTCGATAAACACGCGCTTATGTAGAGCGAGTATCTAGTGAAAAAACAGTGGACAATAACAATTGTGTTGCAAATAACAAGAACTACTAATTTATTACATAATATCCAAATTGCCCCATGGACTTTAATACAATGAACTACAACTTTGAAGTAGTTAACGATTTATCTTCCTCGATACTGCCGCTAATAGGTCTAACAATATAGACAATGAGATGAGAAGAGTAATAGTAATGGCTGATAGATGCTTCTTTGGTCTGAGCAGGCAATTTAAGAATAAAATACACTTCTCGACAGAGAAGAATCACGCCTTACAAGGCACTGGTACTACCCGTGCCGTTATATGGTTCAGAAGCATGGGTACTTGCAACAATGGATGAGGCAGTACTTTCAGTGCTCGAGAGGAAAATTCTTCGGAAAATCTATGCACCAGTCTGGGTTGACGGAGAATATCGGTGTCGTATGAATCATGAATTGTATGAGTTATATACCGACATGTCGTGGGAATGGATGAAACTGCTCCAGCTAAAAAGTCATTTGAATATGGACCTGGTGGCGGCACACGCAGAAGTGGACGCCCAAAGCTCCGAATAAAACCCAGGTCGTTACTCTGTATTCCAATGCGAAAGCGTCTGCGATACGAACGGAGGATGAAAACAAATCTGTTCAACGAGTAACAAAAGTAATATTAAGAAATAGGTGCGGCATATTCTCATTAAGTGACCGCATGTAAGAAACAATTAGTTGGTCTTGGAAAATATTATAAAGAATTTTTTCTTTCTAGTTTTGTACAAAATTTTCGTCTTATCGAGATCGACAGCGATTGCAAATATAATAAAACTAGGTGCTGTATTAAAACTACTGGGACAAGGCGGATATCAACATCAAATGGGGCAAGGCCATCTCAGCAGTCAATGTCTGCACGGGGATTGAGAAAACACTGTGTGAAAAGCATATAAGTTTTGATATGCCCGCAGAACAGGAACAAGAATCTAAAAGAGGCTTTTACAACACATGCCTGATGTATTTGGAGTAGTGGATGGCACCCATAACCAAATAGGTACACCGGCTAGAAGTTCAACACAGTATGAACGCTATTGTTGTGCGTGACAATTTTTATATTTTCTGTTATTTCTTTCTTTTCTGTTATTTCTTAAACTTAATCTTGATTGTACTTTTTCTGTTATGCGACCACGAAATGTTCATTAGATTTATTGGTTGCCGATAGAGTGGTGCAGGTCATGATTCACATGTGCGGAAAAGGGAGAAAATGGTGTTTCGATTATTGGTAAAATTAATTTCAAATATTTAATAAAAAAAAATATTTATTGAATTTATTTTAAGGCAATTCGGGTTATCCTTTGGAACCATGGCTGCTAACCCCGTATAGAAACGCCAGAGAAAACGCTGCCGAATGGTATTTTAATGACAAATTTAGTAAAGGGCAATCTATAATTGAAAGAGTTTTTGGTGTTTTAAAGAGCTTATTTCGATGTCTGTTGGCAGTTGGGGAATTAAATTACGCACGAGAAAGAGTCGTTCAAATAATAAACGTTTGCTGTGCTCTTCATAACATTTGTTTGGATTTCAGGGCACCCCATACGAGGTTCCTGAAAGGGAAATCTCTGGCGAAATTGAGTTTGAAGTTCTTCACAATAAGGCCAATAATGATCAAATAGGTATTGCAACACAAATAAGAAACAGAATTAGAAACAATTTGGGCTTGAAATCAAAAAAATTCGGTTTTATTTACTTTTAAATTAAATATTATTTTAAAAACAAAACACAAAACTTCATGTGTATAACAAAAGATCTTATAATAGATCGTTATGATAAAAAACATTCATGTAACAATAAATACATCACATCCTGTTTCCTTTTTCTGTCTGCAATTCTAAAATTTTCCTCTTTAGCTCCAGTTTTGCTAATTTTTTCTGATAAAATTTCCCTGGCTTGCAACTAAAAAATCAAAATTTAGCTATAAAGATAAAATTTTTTATAAGAAAATACTTACATGATGTGTGTCCTTTGCGTGTGATATTTGTTAACGAACTATTTTGACACACGCTTGCGTATTACTGAGTGCTGTGATGCCAGATTTGCGAAAGGGAATAAATTAGATATGAAAGGAAATTCCGAAAACGCAGGTTTTCGATTTGGTAAAATTTTTCCTTCGCACCGGAATACAGAGTAACACCTCAGGTGGAGAAGTAGCGCAGAAGACCGAGATGCTTGGCAATCTAGTCTACGTTCGGCTAGTGGAACAAACTTGCTGTATTGTAATAGCTATTGAAGGAGAATACAATAAAAAATGTCTGTTTTTGTGTTTGAAAAAATAAAAATTTTAACTTTTCAAACAAAGCCACGTGTTTAGGTAGACAAAAATTTTGCTCTTGGAACGAATTATTTGGATGGAAATGCAGTAAATTGCTTCTAACATATTTTCAATGTATTTTAAGGTGTTGTAAATTGGTTTTTTGTAAAAAGGCAATTTCGCCTTAAAAGACAGTAACGAGAACACACTTTCTTCTGGACTAGGTATTGCAATGACCGCACGGAAAAAACTATGTCTCTTTGCGGCTTAAATTTCTCTTTCCAAAACTACATCTTCACGAGAAGATATGCATAGATGACACGCAAGAACGCCCAAAAAATTGTTATGGAAAATTGTCGAATCACTATTAGATCGCTGGTTATCGATAATTATGTTAAAATTATTTTGATTTGAAAGAGTTTTTTAAAGATACCATATTTGTATAAGGAGTGGTTCAAGTTTCTGAATATTCATATTAATAAATCGAATATTACTTCCTTTTAAGAAACTGCATGTTCGTAATATTTTGAGCAAAAATAACACCCTATTCATACCGCAGCCACTGCATTACACACGAATATTAGAAATAAAAGGATAAAGGAAGCGTGTTGACAAGTTTGCATGCCCACAAATTTTCTATTACAAATTCCATAACCATTTGTTTGAAAATGTTTGATTAGATTTTCGTAAAGCAACACACAGTTTTATTAGTTTCCAATAATTATTTCGTTATTTAAATACCCTAAACAGAGTTAATTGTGACAAAATTCCAAATAAAATGAAAAGCAGAAGAAAGAATTGCGTACATATTATATAGTGTTGAATCACAGCCATATACATACATATGTACATACATACATATGTACATATATATATGTACATATGTATGTATATGGATACCTGAACAGTATTTTTTCTGTAATCATTCGATGAAATTTAATTTAATACTGTTCATTGATATGAAATCGTGTTGAATACAAATATTTCATTAGGAATCATAGAAAGCTATAAAAGAGTAAAATATTTAGCACTGCCAATGAGCACGAACAAAAATGAGTTCGAATATGTGGCTAACGGTAAGCATGAACAAACATGCAAGCGCGTGATATTCGTATGAGTATAACCATGTGTCGACAAGATCGTGCAAGAGTGTGTGAACGTTACGAAGCAGGCAGAGTGGCCAGAACTAAACAAATTTTGTGCAGAAAAGTTATTGAGTAGTAATCAAAGGAGATTTTATGTACATAGCTTTGACATACGTACAGTGGCGAGCACATATGGATACATGTTTTACACATATGACTTACAAACCAAATAAAACACACAAAATTTAAAAAATATATATGATTTTTTATTTAAAGTGTTCAATAAAATAATAAAATCAAGAAAATATATTAAAATTTATGATTTTCATATGTAAATCTTAAGTTTTAAACAAATTTATGTAAAATGACAATGTATCCACTTTTGCACGTTGAAGTTCATTTAAGCTGGCATCACAAATAAATGGACAAATGGCGATGAATTTAACTGTTATTTAATTGTTTTTCTAAAAACTATTAAATTAACCAGTTTATAGCATATTAAAAACTATTAAAAAGTTTTTTTAAGTTTTCTCCAATTTTTTGCTAAAATGTGAGAAAAATATCCAATATTTTGGAAAACCAAGTAGTTGTAATGACAAGTAATAATTATTCAGGTAGCGAAATTGCTAAAAAGTTGGGAATCTGTCAGTGAACAGTGTTACTGGTAAGAAAAATAAAAAAAATTTAGCCCACATACTGCAAAAATATCACGACCATGTACGTTTTCCAACCGTGATGCCAGAACTATGGAGTGATTATTGTCCTCCAACCAGGTGAAAACACCCAAACAGGCTACAACTGCTATAAGCAAACCCGTGAGCGACTGAACAGTTCGAAGAGCTCTTCGCCGAACTTGTCTCATATCAGCCGTTAAACAAAAAAAAAAGCCTACGTTGTTTGGTCAAAATGTAAAGGCTCGGCTGTACTGTATGTACATATGTAGGTCGTAAGCTGGCAGCCATATTAATGAAGTGTGTTGAATTTTTGTTCCGTGTCCTTTGGCAAATCGTCAGCACAGATTTATACCAGAACAACGTTTACAAGTCATGGAAATTTATTTTCAAAATTCACATTCCGCTTCCAAAACTTATATAGTCCTTCGTCAAGTTTGCTGTGCTTATTATCGTCTATCTGAAGAGCTATTGGGCAATACTATGATTCGATTTATGACCATATTTTTACTCTTAAAAAACATGGATACAATTCGAGCCCGTGCCAAGTGAATAGAAGACGCCGGTGTCGTTATAGGCGAGGGTGTGACAGCGGACTCACACTTATCGATTCATTCGTCTTCAAATCTGAAACGGCTCTCAACATAACCTTGAATGGCAAAAGATTAGTGATCCGACATTCCCAAAGTACCATCGTTTGGTGAGAGAAATCGTCATCGGCCCATTTGTTTTTAAATTTCTAAGCCGATGCCAACAATACAGGAAATCATAGAGGACGTGAAACCATCACATTGTCGAGCCTCACGTTTGATGACTACTTGATCTCAAGAAATGCACCTATAACTTAATTACCTCTTTCGTATGTTTCGACATGATTGAACGGCATTTTGTGTAAGTGCGTTAAATATCTGATAAACCAGCCAACATTTGATGTATTATTCAAGAATGATTAAATAAAGATTACGCCATCACGCAGCCATGTTGGAACTCTGACGTCACTCAAGCTCATTGGCTAATAAAATTCAGCTGTACAACTATCAAGAATGTTTGTGTAAAAACATGACAGTGGGACAAATTGTTTTTTTTTCTAACTAAATTTTTTGAAAGCAAACAAATTCTTTATAACAATTCCATATATAGACTTTCATTACTTTTATTACAATATTACACTATTGCTGCAAATAAAATATAGTTTTCAAAAAGAACATTTTTTATAGAGATGGATAGAATTAAAAGACAAAACATAATTTCAACGTTTCTTTTTAACTTGAAACTAAACTAAAACTAATTAACTTTTCCAGAATTCATATTTGGTGTTTCAATATCATACAAGGTAGTGAATAGCACGTCTTCAATATCTTTCAAAATCCTCTTGCTTGAAATGTAAATCACAACTTTTTTCTTTATCCACATTTACAGGCTTCACTCTTTTGCAAAATATTACTCATAACTTCCATCGAGCTTCATCTTTTGGAAAATTGTAAAACGATACAGCTTTTTGAAAGCACAAACGTTTTATTAAAAATACGCAAAATATTAGGTTTTAACATAATTTCTCACTTGTTTTTTGCTGTTACTTTGTTTGCATTTGCCCACTGCACATTTCATATTTGTTCTATTTCTTATCTCTTCACTTTATTTTGTTTTTTGTTTTTCTTAGTTTTGCAGCTTTTAAACAACCAAATTTAAACACTTTTTATATAATTTTAATTATTTTAATATTATTTATATGTATTTATTATAAAATATGACACGAAATTCGTTGTTTATTAAGCACCGATGAAATACTTTTTTTTAGAACTCTCTGAGTAAATTAATTACAGGGCTGCCAACTAATACAAAATACATAAATTTTTTGTAAGAAATTATAAATTTCTCATATGATACAGACTTGGTAACCTTTGCGAGGGGACTACTACGTCATCTAGCGGTAAATCATGCGCAAGGCGTAATCTTTATTTAATGATTAAATTATTATTATTATTAAATTTTATTGACGAAACTAGAGAGTCTCGAAAAAATCGCGGAGGTCATATGCCAGAAATTATTTTTAGAGTAATAAAGACAAAATTGTTGTAATTTGATTATATTTGCTGTGTTTTTTTTTAAACAAGTTCTGTGCCTAAAAACATACGCCTCACCGACACTTCAAGTAAATATTTCCCCAACTACCAAATCATATATCATGTTCACATTGTGAAAATATTTTGCTTGTACAAGTATTGCCAAGAATAAGAAGTGGTAACCTGTTTTACCAAATACTAAAAAGATTAGTTTTACAAAATACTAAAAAGATTAAAAATTATTTTAAAAAAGAGGCCTGTCTAATGCTTTTACTAAAGAGAAAACTCGTCTGATGCCGGCAACTTCACTAATTACTGTCTTTTGATTATAAACTATTGTTTTAAAACATGTTTAAAATTTTCAGCATTTTTTAGTTTTTTCTTGGAAATTGCATTTGCAATTTGTTAAGAGCCACAATCAGTTTAAGGTACATTTTTTAATAAGCAATTCCTTTAAAGCAGTAGTTTTTGTTTAGTTAACAGTGATTTTTCAATTAAACAAGTCCTTCTGGCGAAGCTTGCAAAAAAACTGCAGACAAAATCAATGATACTGTATATACACACGTGTGTGACCCTGCATTAAAAAATGCACCAGGTGGGTCAAAACAAGTTTTTCAGAAAAATGTGATTTAAGTTTCCCCTTCTGTGTTGCATTTTCGTACTGTGCGCGATCTGGTTTCATTATTAAAACACATCCAGTGGGTTTTTACTGTTTTATATAATTGCATTTTGAAATTATTTTCCTATGCTTTTCAGACTTGCGAAGAGTTTCATATGAAAGCTGAAGGTTTTTTACATACAAATCCAAAAACAAAATAATTCATTCAGTAACTCACAGATTTTTCATGTTTAATAAGAGATGAGCTATAGGGGACTTAAATTTTCTATGGTAAGTGCTATTAAGTTTTTTAACGCAGTGTCCCACGAATGAGTCAGCACTCACTCGCCCATTTTGAGTTACTTGGAGAGTTCTGTTTTTTTTAAACATTTATATACCAAAGGGAAACGAAAGGGAAAGGGTTATCAGTCAGTCGTAAATGAGTTGGAAAAATACTAACTTGGTTATGCGTGGGCACACAAAGTTCTGCCGGGGTAACTATAGGTGCAAGTGAATCTGCTGTGGCTATAAACAACATTTGGTACGAAAACACACAGGTATGCGGGACATGAATGAGGTGTCTGGGCATAACTTTTCATAATAATTTTGAATATTATCGGCACATAGATGACCTGTTTGAAAGGATGAAACACATATACTGTTCGTACTGAAATGTAGGGCTAGGCGACAGGAAGATGCGTCTTCTGGTGTAGCGCCAGATCATTTGGCCTGTCATCTCCTACGCGTTTCCATTTTGTTTTGGAATTTCTTCAATCCAGAAGGAGAGGCTTAGGAGATGGGAGAGGAGAATCTCAGTATCTTGCCTTGGCCTCAGACCGTACTTTGGACAGAACGATGAATATCACCATCCATCTTTGGTTCGCCGATGCTCGCATTGGCGGCCGATCGTTCGGGTAATAAATTGTTTTTCTGCTGCTCTTTAAGGATGGTGGTCTAGATGAAGACCTCTTATTCTATTGTACCCTACACGAATTCGGACTCTTCACATTCACAACGTTCTGTACAATACGGCACAATAGTCATTTATATCGATATAGATTTTCTATTTTTGAATTGTTGTTTTGTTATTTAGTATTTAAGTTGTTTCGCTTTTTATTCCGTGTTTTTGCAGATTTTTTCTTTAAAATGATATTGTCAAAATACTCTTCATTGATGTTTAATTAAGGTACATATTTAATCCTAAGTTAGCAATCCTTGGAATGTACTTAGTATTGAATTGAACACAATTTGATGAACAAACAATAGCCAAAATGTTTAAAATCCGATTAAACAATTATGTCAAGAACACATAATACAGGATGGTACATATACCTCTATACATACAGACTTATATATATATATATATATAAGCCCTCAATAACCCAACAAAGCAACCAATATTAGCATAAGATAGAGCAAAAGTACGAAATGTTGCCTTAATTGATGTTTGACTGCGCATTGGCGAAGGGATGCACTGAAGAGTCAGAACAACATCAGTTGAATCCTGACACTCTCATCTCTGCAAAACAGAATAACAATAAAATAGTTCCTGTCCATAACCCAGTTTTGTGCCAATGCACTGCATATGTAGAGTTCGACCACCGAGTGCAGGTCAAAAAAAGAGTGCTGGAAATTATCGATGGGAGCTGGTGTATCCACATATTTTTACCAGAAGGAAACGTTTCAACACGAAAGCACGTAAAAACAACGTATCACACGTAAATGTTTTATGGCTCCGATTATTTTCACCAAAATAGGTCTTTTAAAATTATAGTCAACCCCTATATATAGAGCTAATTAGCTTCTGGGCCACCCTCGTATATACATGTATGTGTACTATGCAGTTTTCCTGATCGCACTGGGGAAAATAACAGCCTCAGATGAAGTTTGAAGTGGTAAAATATAAAAATTCTTATATTTTAAACACTCAATCGAACGATCCACTTCTGCAAGATCTAGTCATTCGTTTAAATGAACACGTTCACTGATCTAATTTCCATCATGCCATATTTGAATGTCCTCTTGCAGTTCTCAAATCAGGCCTGTTCACGGCAAAAAGAGATGGATTTTGTAAAAACTTAGTGGCAATAAATAGAGCACTCGTGCTGTGTATGTATTTAACTGAAAGGATTTTAACTCGAAATTAGCTTGTAACTTCTCTCTCTACACACACACACACACACACACACACAAACACATGAATGTACAAATGCTTTTGGACATGTTTGCAATTTTGTTTTACACTATTCTCGTTGCCACAAACTGCGTTTATGATTTGTAATTCCGGCGCCGCATTTGTATTTTATCCCCTGTTCTTATTACACTTTTTGTTTTCGCTCTTTCCGTATTGGAATTCGCTTCTTTTTTTGGCACAAATATATGTATATGTAGTGGGTTGCTGCTATTTGGGGAGTCAACCCCTTCAGTTTGTTATTGCTTATTTAGCTATTGTATCTGTTTATGTCTACCGTTCGAGTTGGTGTTGTTGTTGCCTTGTGTCATGCCGAACGATATTTTAATGGAATAATGAATTAATTAAAAGAGATTTGTTTGTGGCTTTTGAAGGATTGCAGACGCTATAGAACGGAACCTCACAAATTAATTAATTTCAAGAGGAAAGTTCTTATGTACTTACTTATTTCATGAAGAATTATTATTTCTGCTGCTGCTGATGTTTTGTTGCTTTCCGTTTTTCCTTTCATACGACTACCAACAACCATACAAACAATCCGAAAACAAAAATATATAAATAAAACTCGCCTCAAATCTACTTAGTCCTTTTAAATAGCGTCTGCAATTTGTGGTTATAACAAAATCCATGAAAGAAATGTTTTCAAGAATTCCACACAAACATACTGCACACTTACAATTGGACATATTAGGGTACAGCGGGGTAGTTATCGTAATGACTTAAAGGCTCTGGTCATGAAAGACCGGACAACAATAAGTGTAATTATACATTTTTGGTCCCTTTTCGGGAACAAGCAGCAAGCAGACCCCTACGCGAATTGGAGTTCAAGAAATGGACAAGAAGAAAGATTCTAAAAAATAATCTCAACTAGTTTTTATAGTTCTTTTTATGTTTGTCCGGTAAACGGGACATACATACATATACAGTGCGTTGTAAGGGAATTAGAAAACGAAGTTATGGGGTGCTGCAAGCAGGACGTGTGACTTTAACTTTCCTAAATCGTGACAGGAAATATGTCGGCAGTTTATTCCATGGTAGAGCGAATTCTGCCTGAACCATTCACTGGCTAATCCATTGCAGACGAACAAAACCTAGACAATGATCGCATATCTCGCCAGAGAAAAGTATATTGCAGCAGAGATAAAATAGTTCAAAACCACTATACCCGTCGATGACCTTCTTATCTTTCTAGTAAACTCAAATCAGGCTTTCAAACTTTGACCCAAACATGAAAGTTGGCCTCCACTTTGGGACGGACATAAGTAGGTGGTAGAAAAGGTACAAACATCGAATCGAGTAAAGTGTAACTTACATCTGTCGAAACATGCTTATTCGATTCCATCGAACATCATTCTAAATAAATTAGCATTCCCAGATGATGCAGAGCTTCCGATTCCACAATGAATGAATGAGTATTAAACTCTAACTAAAACCTACTACATAATTAAATATTATATTTTTAGCGCGCACAAAAAATAATTTACAATAATTTGTTGATGTTTTAAATATATCGTGATGGAAATTTCCATTATTTTACAAAGTGTTCAAAGTTTTAAAAGCCAACTTTTTAATGTATTACATTTTATATAGACGTTTTTTTGTGTGATTTCCATCTGTCTATATTCTAATACTTTGGGTTTTGCTTTTTGAAATACAAGTCATAGTAACCAGATTTGTCAATAATTCGCCTTTTGACTTTCTTCGGATAATTCACACAATTGTGTTTGTTGGTTCGGTGAAACGATTAAATTTAAAAAGTTTTTCGATTAATCGAAGAATATAACGAATAAATAAAAAATAAAATTATTAAAAAATTTATTACCAAAAAATAAACAATTCATGTTTTCTTTTAATTCTCATTGTCTTTTCAAAGACAACTGAATATAAAGTTGAAGGTTTGAATAAAGTAGGGTAGCGTCTACAAAATGTCAGCACATGTTTTGTTTTTTTAATTGTGGAGCTTTAAAGCAATTAAATGAATTTACTTTATTGACGCTTGTCCCATCTTCTTTACAAATACTGTGGAAAAAGTTTGAATTCAATGCGAAGGCAAAAGTATCTCGTAAGATTTAATAAATACTATATAACACGATCCAAAAATACCAAGTGGAGCAAAGGAAACGATACGAAAAAGGACAGATAATGTGCTCATATTTGTATGCGTCTCATTAATCTTTTCATTCCACATATTTTTGCTTTTATAGGGTGTTTTTTATTGAGGTATAGAACTTTAAGTTGGCATCACTTTTTTAACTGGCGGCCATTTTGTCAGCTGTCAAGTGATTAATATTTATTTGGTTTGCCATTTCATCATAAACAGGTTGACAAAAGAACAACGCTTGCAAATCGTGCAAATTTATTTCGAAAATAATGGTTCAGTTCGCGAAGTTTACCGCAAGCTCCGTCCATTTTATGGTCATCAGAGCAATTAATTCGGATCGTTTTCGCACTACGTTTACTCTATGTGATAATACGCATCCGCAGAGACGTCGAACAGTGCGCACCGAAGAAACAATTGCCGCTGTAGAGCAAAGTTTTGAAGAGGACCCGAATGAATCGATTCGCCACCGTGCACAGCAATTGGAGCTTTGTCCATCAACTTTTGTCCATCAAAAATTGGACCTGTAGAATTGGCTTTATTCGAGCCAGCCGCGGCGGCCACATGCCCGAAATCATATTTAAATATTAATGGCATAAAATTATCCTTCCAATAAAGCGAAATTGATGGACATTAAAACGATTTTCTTGTGTTTTATTTCAATTCGAAGTTCTATACCTCTAAAAAAACACCCTGTATTTGCAAAAAGGAGAACGTTTTTTAATGCGTTAAAAACTTTCCTTATAAATTTGTTTGTACAAATTCAGTACAAAATGTGTTCGTTCCGGTTTTTGTATATAACGTACAATATAACATTCTTTTAAAGCACATCCCTCTGGCCTTTTCAACAGTCACCTGGTTTAAGAACCAGGTATTATATTGATGACTAATAATCACCGTAGAAGTAACAAATTTCATGGAGACTTTTTGCTCTCTCCCATGTCAGATTTACTCTAAAAAATTAAGAACTGAATGTAATAATTTTGAATTTCCAGAAATTTCCAGAAAGAGTTAGTGGCAGAAGTTATTTAAAATGAGGACAATTTATCACATCATTTTCAGCTTAAAAATTATGATAATTACACTTGTCTTTTGAATAGAATTTAAATTTTGCCTGCTCTAAGAATACTCTAAATTCCTGTCCAACATCATGTGGGAGTCCCCTAACTGGATGAGTATGAATGTTATTGGATTTAACACATTTGTAGTTTTCTTTGAGGGCGTTTTATACTTCCAAAATAAGAGATTTTGGTAAATCTTATACATACATATATACATATATGTACGTATGTATGAATACATACATGTATGCATACATGAATTGATAATGTAACCGAAAAGTAAAATGTAAGAAAGATTTGGCAAATAAATTATATGAAATTCCGAGGTATCTCCAACATCTGTTAGAGTTTCTTAGAGTAGCATTATTGTATATGTTCCTGGTCCTTTCTGTTTCGAATATGTTCAATTGAAAATATATCCTGCGTTGCCAACAAATTTTTTGATGATAGAATTTAACAATAAGCGACAACCAAAAGTATTTATTTGCTTGAAAAAATTGTGGTGACTTAAAGTTTTTAAAAAGCAGTTCATTTTTATGAATCAAGAGCAATGACTGATTAAGTCTTCAAATATTCCTTTTTTTAATGATTAATTTGCTATTTTTGGCTGTTTAAACAAGTGTTTGTTCACAATTAAATTAATTATATTTTACTTTTGAAAACATCAGTTTCTTTTAACAGAAAAAAGTTATTAGAAAATGTTTTCTACAAAAAGAAAGTCACAGAATGGCCGAGAAAAGCAACTAATCAGGACTTACAGAATTCAGACAGAAACTCTGATAGAAGCTATTGAAAAAAAAGTAAGTAACTCGGACTTCACAACATCACAAAAAATTCTCAAAATTACAACAAAAAAAATATATTAGTTTATTTCCATTTCGTGTGCAACAGGATTTTAGTTACATACAGTATTTGTCAATTCAATTGATTGGGTGGCCAGGGCAAAACGATCTTAATCCGAAAGAAAATTTGGGAGTCCTTTTAAAAAGAAGATTGAATGGGATTGAGAATGAGAATGAGAATGAAGGGAGAATGGGGAATGGAGCAATATATCAGCCGAAACTGTTTCCAATTTAGTTGAAAGTATCCCAACGCGTATCAGAAATATAAGAAAGGATTGTGGACAAAATACTAAAAACAAGTATTTTTTAATATATTCTTAGTAGACTTTGTGTGGTCTTAGTTTTACTTTTTGTAATACTCGTATAAAAGTAATAAAAAATAAGTCCACTTCGTTTACATCGTCATGAAACATTTAAAGGTATTTCGATATACATTAAACCACTTTTGCTAGCCAGTGTAGTAAATTAAATAAAAGTGGGCAGTAAATTAAATAAAGCTTTTAAATATTAAAAACATTAAATATATTTAATAATTTAATTTAATTTTAAATGAATTACCAATAAAATAATACACAATATGACAGACAAAGTCAAGTAAAACTATAAAACAACAACCTTTTCAAACGATTTACTTTGCTATTAAATATTTACAAAAATATTTGATCAGTAATTCATTTTTGAAATATCTCCGAAAACTGGAATATACATGAAAGTCATTTCATTTTTAATATACGGTGGGCTTCGATTATCCGGGACGGAAAATTAGCAAATATTTTCTATCTGCCATTCATTTCATTTTGTTTTTGCATCAATTAACCGTGATTACCTCTATTATTCGCGGCTCTAAACATTCGATTAGTTTTAAACAATCAAACATAATGTGAGTAAAACGAAAAACGGGAATTCACTCGTTCGAAGAAGATGAGTCAGAAGCAGGTGTACACGCAGGTTTAGTTTGGTTTAACTCAAAACTGTTATCGATTAACCCGGAAAATCGATTATTCGGAGTCCATCTGGTCTTAACCATTGCGGATAAGCCAAGCCTCACTTTAAAATTTTTTTATGATTCCATTAATTGCTATGAAGTAATACGAGGATGGCATATAGATATGTACATAAGCAACTCTTTTCTTTGCTTTTCTTGCGAAGGAGAGAGTAAAATGTCCACCACCTGTACCGATCTCTTTCAAATATACATATTTAGTTTACTCTTCCCATATGTATCTACATACATTTTATAGTTTCAAAAAAATTATCATTTCACGTAGTAGAAACATGATATTGCTCCCGCTAAAGAAAATGTATTTTCATCGCGATACTTTGCTATTTTTTCACATACGCCTTTTGCTAGCATTTTTCCCATTACATTTCTTTCGCATCTATTGTTTCCAGAAAATCTTTGCATTTTCAGCCGCAAAAAGATTTGTCAGTACCGGAGACCACTGAAATAGTAGACACAGACCACTACAAACTACGGTAAGAGCCTTAGAAATGCTCTCTTACATTCATACTTTATAAAGCCCAAGATTCTGATAAAATTGTAAAGAGAATTGCAGCAAAAACAAACGCTAACAGCATCTGTAAGACTGAAAGGCGCCTCCGTTATTGAAGAAAGTGAATACAACTCATCTGATGAGTCAATTCGAAACTTGTCGGAAGAAGATTGCGGCAGCACAAACAATTCATTCGATGCATTTGAACGAAATAACACATCCGTTGATCAGATCATACAGAAAATGTCCTGAACCAGCCTGCCGGGTGTTTGTACGACAAAAGTCAGACAACTGTCAGAAATGTCTGTTTTAGTGTTCCTAGAATATTTAATTAAGATAAGACCACCCTGTTGTTGACAAGGCTTTTTATGCCAGAAAATTGACGATTCACACACATCGTGCAAGTACATATTTAAAATTAAGCCTGTATTAGCCAACGCGCAAACAACGCACTTGATTTAGATTTATTTAGTTCAGCGGCAAAGGAAAGCCATTTAATTTCAGAGGAACGACAGAATTTGTTACAAATTAAAAAAAATCAACAATCATTCACTTTATAATGACCATATCCTGTAGTGAGGCTTTCATTTCTCGAATATATACATTTGTATGTATGTAAATGGTCCTACTCTTTTTGCTGGTGTTTTTTTTTTCTTTGTTTTTTGAATTTGTGTCCGTTAAATTTGTATCACGTGTAGCAGAAGGAAAGAACCGAAATTTGATTCAGACCAGTGCTGTCAGTTTAAGTCGCTGCAGAAGAGATGTTGCAGAACATGACCCAATAAAACCTCTTAACGGTTGAATACTTATTTGGGTTAAAAGTGAAAAACTTCAATCGATTCAAATGCTCTGCTGTAGAATATTCGTTACGTATGTAATTTTTGTTAACACACATCCTGATAACCACAAATGCATGGAAGTTACTCTGAGCAGCGAATTCTAAATAGTACATAAAAGTGTAGCAAAATCATCATCAATATAACAAAAAACGGTCTGTTAGGGTCCACGGTACACTCAAAATATTACGTAAAATTAGCGAAAAATCTAGTTACTAGTACAAACCAGTAGATCCTCTAAGACTCGCCCCTTGCTGATCTAGGGAAAGGTTGTTTGAATAAATTGCTCATCACTTTTGTATTAGAAACGCAACTATATCTATATGAATTATTTATTTAAATTAAAAATAAATAACAATCCAAAACATATATTTTATTTTTCGGTATGAAATTTCTCAAAGTGTGCACGGTAATTTGAGTATGACTTTGGAGTTATTTTCACTGAGATAAATATTTGTATTTATACACTGTGATTTTAGTCAAACTCTCCATAATAAATACACATTTAAGACAATTAATGATGAATTTTAGAGATGTGAAACTCAAATAATTTACATATCAAATATTTTTGATATTGTTTGTATATATGTATGTATGAACATACCGTTACCGTAATAAAGAAAGGCCTTACTCGCTTTTTTTTCTCAAATCGAATTTTGTGTAAATCTCGAAAGACGATCTTCCAACTCATCATTGACGTGATGCGACTAAAAATAACAAAAATATAAGCATTTGAAAAAAGTTTCGTAACTACAAAACTTTAGTTTTTATTAAGTTTTTTCTCTCCGCTAGAAAGTTAGGAAAACGTTACTTAGGGCCTTTCTTTCGATATGTAAATTTCAAATATTCGAACTTGTTCTGGTTGAATGTCGACTTAAGTTGTTGAAAAACTTAGAAAAATAGAGTCGAATTTTATTCAAACTTTGCAAATACAATTTGCACGTGTATGTATTTTTATTTAATACAGAATTAATAAATGTACTCGTACTTATAAGTTGTAAGTTGCAAATCAAAAAGAAATAATTTTAATTAATATCATAATGAGCACGAAATGATTTCAATTAAACCATGTGCGTGCACATGTGTATCTACATATTTCCTAATCAAAAATGAGGTTAAAGTTTAGTTTTATTTTAGTGAAAAATTCTTACAAAAAATTGTACTAGAAATATAATAATAATATAATTATTTCATTAAACAAATTTGCTTATATGTACATATACATATAAAAATATAAATAACGTTTATCGATTATTTTTGTTTTCTGAAAAGAAAAAATGGTTTGAACAAGTACATATTCATACCAGATTATTTGTTAAATCTGACGTCGCATTCCCACTGCCTATGGTCTGTTCACACGAAAGCTTTCTCTTTCACGGCTCGTGTCCAAATTTTGCTTGCGCCAACATGTTTGCCACAAAAATACTCAAATTGAAAGCGAACCATTTTAGTCAATTTTGAATTTTGTGGCACGCACCATCTCTGAATTTGATAGCAAATTATAGCAAGTTTATCTGAAAAAGTCTTAAAGAAAAAATTCAATTTCAATAAAAATCAATCGTATTTTTAAGTGTAGAGGGAGGACGTCTTTACTTCTTTACCTTTAAAAACTTTTTTAAGGTTTAGTTTTTTTAAAAGTGTAAAATTTGCTTTCGATTGCAATTTTAATTACAATTCGTTTCCAAACCAAATTAATCAAAGAACGCGTTAATTATTTGCACAAGAAATATAAACGTCAAAATGTAGCGAGAACAACCGTTTGAATACCAGACGTAAACCGAATGGTTCATGTTACCGTTATAAACATGATATTATGTGCCGTTGCGCGCAAGTTTAAAGTGCTTTGAAAACAAACGTTTCATCAGGCGAATGAGTTTCACACAAATAACAATTCGTTATGAATAAATATATGATATTCATCAGATTAAACTTCTTTAAAGGCTGGTTGTAAACTGTTCTCTTCTTTAGATAAAATCTCTCCAACCACAAAAATTTTAAGAAAAAGAAATAATATCACAATAATTCCGTTGTTTCTAATGCACAGAAATGTTAAATTCTTGAACAAACAAACATTCTTTCGCAACCCACTTACGGCACACTGAAACTAGTTTATTGTCAATTCGTGTTCAGAAAATGTTAATTCCTTGAATCCAAATACCTTAAACCAATATCTCTGAAATATTATTTATAATAAAAAATTTAAGGAGCTGGAAAGTACCGGGAACGGACGGTATTAACAGCAGTTGTTTGAAAGCTTTGCCTAGAAAGGGGACCCAATTTCTAACAATTATGTCTAATGAATGTTTCAAACTTTACTGATTCCCCAGTGATTTCAAAAAAGGAAAAAATTGGACTCATCAGAAAACCAAACAAACCTTCTGATAACCCTAATTCCTTCCGCCCAATAAGTTTATTGAGCTCCATAAGCAAAATGCTTAAAAATCAATATTATTCCAACACATCAATTCTGTTTCAGAAGGGGATTAAGGATTAAAAAGTTATAACATTCCATCTTACCTTCTTAAAATTTCGCAACATTTTTTGAGAAACTGCACTTTTAAGACGCGAAAAGTTTTTAGATCAAACCCACAGGCTTTTGGTATATCTCCAGCTGTCTATAGTTCATACACTGCAAACTTTAATAGTTGGAATTACTACACTTTGTCCATTTTTGCCCACGTCATAGCTATAATGTGGTCAGGTACTTTCGGAAATGTAATTTTAAGCAACCTCCAGAGCAGGTCATATACTTTACAAGAAATCGTAAGGAGTACCATTTTCCTCAATACAATATCAATGTGCACGACACATCTATTCTTTTGGATAAGAATGTTAAATACCTTGGTGTGATGTCACATACAAGACTTAAATTTAAGGATCGCATACCCCATTTTATTTTTTTAAAGTTAATTTGCTACTTCGTATTTTATATCCCCTTATAAATCGTAAAGCGCCACTTAATATTGCCAACAAAAATCTTATATTAAAAACAGTTTTTCACGCTGTAATGTCTATGCCAAATGTCACATCACGAAACTACAGATTACACAGAAAAAATTACTAAATTAATGTTCGACCTAACGCACTGGCAGAAATGGAACTATTAGAAAGCAAAATAAATAAACTTTTAAAGAATTTTCACGTACGATGTGCGAATTGGGAATTTGCTCTTGCTGGAAATATTTTATATATGTAAATAATTAACTAATTTTCTTATTTCCAAACTATTTTTATGTTGAAAAAGATTTACTTTTGAACTCATAAACACATACATAAATTGAATTTAATTTGTAAAACGTTACTTCTCAACAAACGACTACCTGCGTAGTTTGTACTCAAGCTCGTGAAGCAAACCAGAGTTGCCAAACATCATAAATTTATATTTAGGTATTTATAGGGAATTTCACCATTTGCTATATTTTGCAGTTTGTTGTTGATTGAGCAAAAATTGCTGGATTCCCGCTATACGTGTTTGAAAAAGGATAAATTACCATCTTTGAATATAATAACTAAAAGCGCCATATTTTGCAACTGCTCAGGATTGTCTTCGTAGAAGATAATTTACTATCAACATTTTTAAATTTTTTCCTGCAAATGCAATAGGACACTTTTTTTTTGTTTCGTGGAATTTAAAAAACTAAAATTTACAAAGCAAATTTTTTGAAAAGGTATAATTTTTGAAGAAACCTGATGCCAATATTTGTAAAAAAAGCAATTGCTACCAGCTCTACATTGATCAGATACATATATAATTTGTACATGTACATATGTATGTATGTATTTTATTAAAAATATTATTATTATGATACACGGTGTTTTTTTTTAGAGGTATAGAACCTCGAATTGAAATAAAACACAAGAAAATCGTTTTAATGTCCATCAATTTGGCTTTATTGGAAGGATAATTTTATGCTATTAATGTTTAAATATGATTTCGGGCATGTGGCCGCCGCGGCTAGCTCGAATAAAGCCAATTCTACAGGTTTAATTTTTGATGGACAAAAGTTGATGGACAAAGCTCCAATTGCTGTGCACGGTGGCGAATCGATTCATTCGGGTCCTCTTCAACACTTTGCTCTACAGCGGCAATTGTTTCTTCGGTGCGCACTGTTCGACGTCTCTCCGGATGCGTATTATCACATAGAGTAAACGTAGTGCGAAAACGATCCATGGTTAACCGAATTAATTGCTCTGATGGACGATTATGTCGACTTGCGGTAAACTTGCTTGCGGTAAACTTCGCGAACTGAGCCATTATTTTCGAAATAAATTTGCACGATTTGCAAGCGTTGTTCTTTTGTCAACCTGTTCATGATGAAATGGCAAACCAAACTAAATATTAATCACTTGACAGCTGACAAAATGGCCGCCAGTTAAAAAAGTGATGCCAACTTAAAGTTCTATACCTCAATAAAAAACACCCTATATTAGCGCATAAATTGAAACTGAGTCAATTTAATTTAATTGAAATGGAATTATTATTTAAACTTTTACACTTAGAAGAATTTTTTTCAAAATGCTTTAAATTTAGGGGACAAGAAAAAAATTACCTGGCAACGCAGATGCAAACTGATGCGTACAGTACGTACTAATTTTTACGACAGTTACGTTTCAAAACCACTCAATGAGGGCAATGGAGTGGCGAAAATATAAAATAACAGATTTTATTCTTGTATTAAATTTTTTTTCCTAAAATTCCCTTCACTTGTGCAACGAAAATTTTCTGATTATAACAGAATAAAATTTGTTTCTTTTGCGAAATATCCAACTTCACAAAAATATTCTTTTGTTTTGCTTTTAAGTTAATAAAATTTTCCTTCATTGCACGAAAGTGAAACTACGAGCAAAAATGTTTCGTATTTTTGAACGTGGAATGTGTTATGTGAAACGGGGACTTCTGTCGCACGCAGTCATCTTTGGAAAATAAAGAATATAATGGAAACATTATACCGACATACATATCAGAGAACAGCTTGATTAAATCATGCAATAAAATTTTTAGTCACCAAAAATCAAGCAACAAAGTTTAACGCTGAGTAAAATCAACATCGTCTTGTAAACATTTTGAATCCGCATTTGAAACGCGAATGCTTCTTTAACTTTCATTATTCAACATAAATCAAGCAACAATCAATCACCAAATGCTTAGCAAACATGTTGATAGTTTGAGTTGTACGAACACATTTGAAACATATTTATGTGGGTTCGAAAAAATCGCAGTTTGTCGCAATTTGTTTCAAGGACAAAGTTATTTTAAAAACGTTATAAGAAGCAGGTGTCGTTTGTGATCGGCAAAGCTGCAAACACAATCGACACAGCAGGCTACACGAACACACGGCTAAAAATTCTGCCAGCTACAATTGTGGTCTGGTAGCCAGCTACATACTAATTATTCTAAAGTAAGGAGCTCATCTTGTAATTTTGCGTTTAACCCTTTAATAAGTAAGACCGTCTACAGACGCTCATCAGAAAAGATAATTTTAAGCAAACCCAGCGGACTTTTCCTTTTTGCGCCTCAACAATTTGAATGTGTACAAAATTCTTAAAATAATAGTACTTTTTCAAATGGGATGATTAAAATAGTTTGATAAAAAAATTTATTGTAGTCAGAACTTTAATGCGACAAATTACTTCTGATTTCATTGAAATTTAGAGTTAACAAAATATACATTTTGGTGACTGATTTTTTATGGTAAGTGGTGGAAACGTTTAGATTCATAATATGCAGCTATAAAGACAAATCAAACAACGATTTTGTTTCTATGGAGATTTGTAACGTATTTTAACGAAATAAGAAGTATTCGGTATTGTCCTTTGGAGTAGCAACTAAGAAATTGTGCATAAGTAGGTGTAAGACGGCAGAAAATCAAATTTAAAAAATTAACCTTCTGCGTTGAGTGGCCGAAATTTTTACAATTAAGACTCATATTATGTGTTTCTAAAAAACCCCAAATCTCCCAAACCACTAGGACCGTCTACAGACGGTCTTCCCTTTCGCAAAATAGTCTATGAACCATGCGATGCAATTTAGAGAGAGCGCCATGAAATTTATTGGACACCGGCTGGCATATCCGAATTCAAAGCAGACAAATTTTATGTCAAAACGGGAACCACAATTTGCTTAGGAACCGTTTATGGAAAACATATCAATATGTTTTGTCCAAATAAGAGTACTTCTTGATAATTTGATCTTTCATTTAATTTTTTTTTGTTACTTCCTGAAGAAAATTCTGCCTCCTTATCCAAAAGGACTGTTACCAAAAATTTGGGAAGTTATATATAACTTTCTATTCTAAAAAAGTTTAAAATAATAAATTAACGATATAAAAATGTTTAATGCTTACGCTTCCACTGCATCACAGACTCTCACCTTGGTTGGAAATCTTCATCTTATGTACACTTCGATCCCATTCTGCCCACAAATGTTTCATGGGATTTAGGTACGGGAGCTGCAGAGGATGTTGCAGGGCATGCGGCGTGTTATATAAGTGTATGCAAGCCACATTTTCACTTCGCGTGCAGAATGCTTAGGATCATTCCCTTTTTGGAATGTGAATGACGCTTTTATAACATTTTCTTTCAATATATCCAGGTAGACCATCTTATAAATTCCGTGTATAAAGATAAGTTCTTCAAAACCCTCAGCAGACACACAGCATTACACTATTACTCATTCCTCGCCAAACTTTACAGTTGGTGTAATATTTTTTTCGGCATAAGCAGCTTGGAGGAAGCCCAAACTTTCGAATGTCCATCGCGTCGAAGAGTAATTTGCTCTCATCTGAAAAGAGTACTTGATCCCAGAAGCTGTGTGGCTCATTTTCAAATTATTTTGCATAGGCCATTCTCTCTTTCCACTTGATATCAGATACTAATCATTTTCTCCTAGCGACTCCTAAGCTGTAACCAGCTTCATGCAGTACTCTTGTAACAATTTTAGAGCTTATGTACAGTGGCGAGCACAATAGGTCTGTAACGAAATCTTACTTTACGCAGCAAGTTGCGGTGATGTTATTTTGGGGTAAATTGTAAATCTACGCACTATTTTGGGCAAGTTCTCTGTCCGTTAACTTATGCAGACGACCACAACGGTTAGTACTTTTAAGATAACCTGCGCCTTTAAAACGATTGTCCGAATAGTAAAACGGGTCCGTTCCATTAATTCCCCACTCTTGGGGAAAGATTTACCTTGGCGATATAAATGGAAATTTACTTTTCGCCGAGATTCTGCTGTTTCAGTAAATTTTGGATTC
This sequence comes from Epicampocera succincta, assembly GCA_932526305.1. Lineage (NCBI taxonomy): Eukaryota > Metazoa > Arthropoda > Insecta > Diptera > Tachinidae > Epicampocera > Epicampocera succincta. Next base: position 19,138,926 of record OW052035.1, read on the forward strand.
ATGATTAAGAAAACAGACATTTTAAATCATTTTTTTTACGTTTTACTTTCAGAAGCAAATTATAAGATACATATAACGGAACATTTCTGTTTATGTTAAAAAAGAAGTTGCCAGATGGATCTAATATGCACAATATTGGAAAGTCGTCAAAATAGTTGTGCCTATAGTTTTGTTCTATAAAAAGCAGAATTTTTTTAGTTCTTCACTATGATTTTGTTTTTTCTCGTTATTTTATAGGGGTTTATGTTATCTAATATATGTAACATATACATATGTATATGTATGTATGTATCGATACAAGACTTTTTTATTCAACAAAATTAGAAAGCGTTTTATTAAAAAACGAAAAGATATATTCAGCACTAAAAATCGGTAGTAACCGAACTTCAGTGGCGTTGACAGTTGCCAAAAAAGTATTACAGATAGCAACTGGCTGGCAACTCCAAATGCGTTTTTAAGTAAATTTGGCAACCGAGAATTGTTAAAGCAAATTTGCTGGCAGATAAAAAAAGTGACTAAAATTAATTCACTTTTAGGCATGAGAAATTAATAATTTATTGTTTTCATATTTGAAAATAATTAAAATAAAAACCAGGCAGCATTTTGAATATTTTCTTCTTCTTCATCAAAGAAACGATTCAATTGATGACAGAATTTTACTTTTTATTTTTTTTAACTTAAAACTTTTATAGTTTTGGTTGCTAATGGGCCCAAATACTATTTTCGATAACTTCTTGGCAACTGACAATAGATGCCATTCATAATACAAATTCGAGCCAACATCAAAATCATCACTTGAAATATAAATAACAAAAAGAACAACAAAAAGTGTATTCGACATTAGAAATCTGATAGAATTGTACAAAACTATTTCCACTTCAGTAGCGAGTAGCTTTTCCGTTACAATGATCTGGCATGCATTTTACTAACGTTTTGGTTTATTCTGGGTCAATATGGTTCTGTTCCTCTTACACGATGGCTCTCATCTGTGTTTTGTTGGTGAACTCACGACTTTTGATTTTTTTTCTCTAAGTGACCCCAAAGGTGTTTGATAAGGTCTGGGGACTGTGGCGGAGTTTTTTAATTTTCGGACAGTTATACAAAAGCCAAAGATTTGTATTAAAGGCACAATGTACCTATTTGTAAAATTAAAATCTGCTTGCCAGACCCGCTTGAATGTAAGTTTTGTTTCATTATATTGTCGAAGTTGCATAATTCCATCAATAAATGCCCTATTACCCACTCCACCGCTACCATATTTCACTGTTTGCACCATGTTTCTTTCTTCCAATTCATTGCTTGGTTTAAGGTATACGAGAGCTTTCACACCACGTCGTGGACGGTTTTTCGTGATCCTTGAACGATTTCTGATATGGTGTTTTCCGGGTTTCCCGCTTCAAAATAACGTATTATTAAATTTCTAACATCAACAGCAGCTTCCTTCCCTCCACGTCCCCTATTCGCTTTCATTTACACAGAAATGAGATAATAATTGTTATAAATGATAAACAAGAATCATAGCGGTGCTTTTACCAACAACAACATAAAGTAATACGGTAAAGCAAAAACAACGCTTGTCGAATACTTTTTTGTGCTTTTATTCAAACAGATGGTTGAGCATTGAAATATTTACATATGTATGTATGTATGTAGATACATATGTATGTATGTATATAATATTTGTTGTTTTAGCAATTTTACATAAAACTATCAAAAGCTAGAATGCAGATTCAGTGCAATTTAAGAAAACAACTCCAGTGTGGAATACTCTTTTTTGTATGTATGTATGTATGTACATATGTACCTTGATAAAACTTTTATTTTGTGTGTTTGGAATGCTGTAAAACTTATGTATGTATATGTACTTTTGGATAATGTACAGCTTGTGCATAACTTACATACATACATATGTATGTCCGTAACTGGACAGCGTGAAAACAAAGTGTACTGCAAACACCAATATAGTATGTATGTATGTATTTATGTATATTTAACTTCATAGATGTTAAAAGAGCAATACTACAATAAAACGGATTTTTAAAGGTGAATTTACGAGTAGTTTATTTAAATTAATTTTATTCATTTATGTATGTACATATGTATTTCTTCTTCACTTGTTAGCGGTTTCTGATCTGCCGATCTAGATGATCCCATAAATGCTCGATGGGAGGGGTATCAAGCTTTTTTGACGTTATATTAAGCCACCATTCTTTGCCATTTTGCGTGGTTAGCTTAGGATCGTTACTTTGCTGGAACACCCAAGTCGATCATAAGCATAACTCTGCTGCTTTTAAAATGTTAAGGTAATCTATACCTACAAATCCAAGATTATCAACACCACAATTTAAGGTCTGCCACAGCACGTATGTACATATTCAGGTCCTCAACATATTTCACCATTTTGTACTTACATATGTATGTATCTAATATTAATATGACATCTGCCAATAGTTCTGCCAACTTCTCATAAAGATTTAGCTTCCGATGCTGGCCTATGTTGACTTTATATTTAAACTGAAATTGTGACAAGCCCAAGTAGGCAGTATCAAAAGTTTAGTTGCCAATAATTTATCTAAAAAATACGTTACAAACAGAAATATTAAATCCTTCGTTATCGTAAATATTTTATGTGTTTTGTAATTCGAGTTTTTTAGCGATTTTTATTGTATTCGGCGCTCGTCAGGGTATAATTTGTCAGATAGAGATGTAAGTTTCAGAATTCATTTGGCAAAGAAGAAATGTCTACAGGATTGGATCTGTGTATATTCGATTTAAGCAATTCTATAACATTCATAATCGCATAAGTATAAAAGTAGGAAGTTGGCAAATGGCCGGGAATTGGATTCAAGAGCTCAGCTGAAGAGAGAAAATTCAGCAATCGAGACCTACATATGTAGGAAGAATCATTAGCTGAAATAAGAATCTGCGAAGACTGCTTGCAGAATCAACGGCTGGAACTGGGACATTGATAATCAATAGGCTCAAAAGTCTCTACTTGATTCGAAGTTAACGACAGCCTTAGAAAAGGCTGAATTTTACGTTCAACAATTGAAATATTCAGGGTTCATAATCGAAGGGCTGACTTGAGACTGAACCTGAAAAAGTTAAAGCCATACACGAAATATGAATGCTACGCATCGCATCCGCTGGTCTGATATATGCCGACTTTAAAAGACGATTTTGTGTACAGTACGATGCGGATTAGTGCAGTAATATATCAGATGAAGGATAGCCTTTTACAGCCAAAAATTAAGTGCATGTCATGCAATTTATAGGATGTTTAATGTAAAATAGTTGTGCTTGAAATGGTGTCGTGTACCATCGTCATAGATAGGAGCAGCTTAAAGTGGCTAATGTGACTTAAAGCTTTCTCAAGAGATAGCGCGATGGTCGCAAAGAGAAAGGAAACGATAAGGAAAGAAATAGATATTGGACAAATTTTTGATGTTGAGACAACTGAATTCCAGAGTGAGGAGGACTTAAACTTGGTTAGTCTTTTATATGACGGCGACAATCAAAAGAAACTGCTGAGCTAAAAGAAAGACTAAAAAGGTACTTTTATCATCCTAAATTTTCAACATAAGTTAGAAGCAAATGTTCAGAACTCTCACACCTGTAAGGAAACGGAGCCCAGCAACAAAAGCATTCGACCTAAAATCGATAAGCAAGTAAAAACCGAGAGGCAGTTTCAGAAAGTACATCTAGACTCACTTAGTAAATACTCGTGATCGAGAAGCGGGAATTGCTTTATGTTTTTAATCCTTTAATTGAAATGTAACCAGCCCAATTATGTATGTACATGTGTACATATACTCTCAAGGAGTTTGAACTGAACTTAATGGAAACAATGAAAAAAGCAGCAAACGGCAACACGATACAATTAATAACAAGTGAATCCTTGAAAAGGGATGAATCAAACGAAACGTGCACTTTATTTAAATATATTCTTAGGGCTGCTTACAAAGCTATTAGCTTTGCTATTACATCTATGTACATATTTATCAATTTTTAGGGTTGTTAGTCTAATATTTGTTTGGGTCAAAAATATCTTCATTATTCTTTAGTTCATGTCCTATTATGTGATTGTAGTGGTCAGTCTTTGTAAGGCCTTGTAGTTTATCTATTACATGTATTTGCATTTTGACTTACCTGTAGTTTGATATGAATGGATGTACGTATGTAAGTATTTATGGATCCCCATATTTTTACTATTTGCTTGTTTAGGAAGTTAGTAAGAAAAAACATATTGTTTTTTTAGTGATTAAATTATTTCCTCATCTGCTTATTTTGTAATTATTTATTAACTAATGCAAGTTTTTCCCGAGATGGGTTTGTCAGAGATAATTCAGACTGATAATGGGGCCCAATTTGTTTAAAAAAATTCAAAAGTATAAAATACAACATACATATGTATGTATTAAGATACTAATGTTATAGCCAAGAAGCAACACGTGGGAAAAAACGAAGCAAAGCATTTTGTCAGCCGTAAGGATATACCTACAAAAACATCACGGGGAATAGAATCTGCATTTATAACACATCGACTGTCCCTCACAGAACTTATTCAGGATACTCCCTATTTGGTCCCCACATGTGACCTGACTGCATCTAAATACAAATCATGTGCGAAGCAGAGAATGTGCAAGAGATAAGAGAACATATAAAAGAAAATATGAACAAAGCGTACGAAAGAAGTGCCAACAGATAAAACAAAAGAGCGCAAAATGTAAAATTTTAACTCTGGTCAAAAAGGCGGAATACTGTTCCAAGTAGCATTTCGATAAATACCAATGCGAAATTCTGCAGGAAGTTTTTAAAATGTAGAGTAATCCGAGTCCAGCTTGAGGCGATAGATGGAAAAATTATGGTAATTTTTCATTTCAAGGACATTAAAGTTCGAGCATCAAAGAACCAATCCATTTGTAATGAATGTAATATGTAAAAGCAAAGGGGCAATATTACGAAAAGAAAGTTATTCATAAATGCATTTGTGCTAGAATTTGTTTTGGATGATGTCACGATATTTTAGCAAAAGTGTCTTCAATTCAACAACTTTATTAATTGATTGAATAATTTCAGAATTAAACTTTAATATCTGTCGTATAGTTTTCTCTTAGTACTGAGACCGAGGGACCTTTTTCTTCCTTAAACTGCCATTAGGAATTCATAAGAACTTTAACAAAATCTCTGATACTTACTGTTGTGTTGTCCAGCGTTTTAGACTTGATGAGATGATGTCATATTAACAACATGATCATTTCCAAGATCTAGTAGCTGGTTTTAGAAAGAAAAAAAACGCACAATGTAAATGCTTCTAGATCTGGGTTACATCAGTTTTTCTTAGCACGTAGCTCTGTTATGTCAAAATCGCAGAGGAACCAACCGAAAAATTTCAGGGAAAAAGCAGATTCGAAGTGTTGGTCAAAGAGGCTGTAATGGAAGAATAAGGAAAAATTTAACTGTTGATGATGATGCAGATATGCAGCTGCCCAAAACAATTTGTTGCCCGAAAGGGAGTGCTAAGAGGTCAAAACATCTGGGATCTTGGGGAAACCAATAGTGCTGGTATAGTATGGAAATGTTTTCGGCAGAAATATTACCTGAGTGTAGTGCTCTTTCTGAGTGAAATGATATTTTTTTTAGGTGGCCAGAACCCAGTGAGAAGTATTGAAATCCGTTTAGGTGGACGCTGCCGTCTTAGACTAAGAGGGAAATTTTTCTGGTGAATACCTCCGTTACTTGGCTTGGCATCACTTATACTCGTGTGTTTGTTGTTCTCGTCTTCGGTGTGTGATTTTCTGTGATAATCTATCCATTTTATAATAAGATTTATTTATTTGTTTGTTATCCTGTGTACAAGGCGTATGTCTTGAAAAGAACGCAGGGTTGCGTAACGTACAAACTAACTAAGTATTTAGAATTATAATATACATATGTATAGTATTTTTAGATAAAAAGCAAAGACTTAAGCTAAATATTATACCTTCAGGAAGAGCTGAACAATACAAATATTGGGTTAAAAAGAAGAAAAATAGTTAGATAAAAATTACAAAAGTTTATTGCAAAAGTCGCAAAACAATGTTGAATCATTATGGTTCCAATACATACATATTCAAAAGAAAAACCATACACATCACTGATTGCTTCGAACAAGAGTAGTTTCGACTCTTGTCTTCTTTGGGGATATCTTAATATAATTTAATTATTCTATTCTAAATTATTTTTGCGAACATGAAAAGGCCGGGCACATAGAATCCGTCATACGTTGTACTCTGCTTTTTCAATTGACAACTACACACGTTAAAATACAGGGTTTGCTCTGAACCTTGAACAAAGTTGAGCAACTTTTAACGTACGTTGAGTAGCTTGACAACTTTTCTTTGTTCTGGTTTATAATAATAAAGAAAGAGTACTCATTGTGCCAACCCAATCCGTTATTGCGTTAACGTCGGCGGAAAAGGGCCCCGACCTTAACATTTTTATTTTGTTGAAAATTAGCAGGGTTTTCTAAAATAGCACTTGACTTCGTTTTATTTGGAGCAGTAGGCTTCCAGCATTAACATCGTCATTCTCCACATGAGATTGTGTTAAGTTGTCAGTCACTTGATTTGCATCAAGTATTACTGCGCAATTACACCGATGATCGGCTAATACTTCTAATTTTAAACGGTTTACTGGAACTGGTTAATGTGTGGGTCTAACGGGATCTTAAATATAAAATGTTTCTGCTTCAGTTGTGGTCAAATTTTTCACGAGTCGCAAAACAAACCCCCCGTGGTTCCAAACTGTGATCCTCTTTGGCTTTTAAATTTGTTAAAAAAGTTTAATTTTGACAACATCGGGAAAAAATTGTGTTAAGATCAAGATCTGAAAGAGTAGGCGGTCCTTATGAAGCCACTAAAAGGGAACATTGGCTATGAATATTGCATTTACATTGAAAATATTCCGAATCGTGGCAAATCGTATTTTTAATATTTTCCTTTCACTGTAGATAAAATATATATCATGCAAAGATTTCACTTAATTTTAAAATTGACTTATTCAGTGCTGAAAAACGCAAAATTTGTAAATCATTTATTTTTGCAAAATCGCAATTCTTATTTTTTCATGTGCTGAAAATCGCGGAACTTTTTTTATTATTCGAAGTTATATTTGAAAAATATAAAAATATGTTTTAGTTGTCAAACACGAAAATAAAAATAAGCAAGAGGTAATAAAATTTTTAAAAATTCCGAGTGCGTTGTTATTGAGTATCACTATATTAAAGAAAACAATACGAAAAGAAGGAACGTATTAGAAAACGGCTTCTTAGAGATCGTTCCAAGGCAATAGATATTCCAGAACCTTGGTAAGTTGTACATTCAGATTAAATATTCATAACTTCTAGTGCTAATATGATGCTAAGCTTTATAGCTTTTTATCGACTCAACAAAAGTTGAGTTGGTTCTTGGGGAAACGTCTCGTCTATATCGACATTTGTTCTATATCGGAAATATTACGATTGGCCAGCGTCTGCAAATTCTTAGCGGTTGGTTCTTTTCAAGGCGCGATACCGATGATATAAATACAACAATGGACAGAACAACTTTTTGTGGAGTCCTCTGGAAAGCTGTCAATATTGTTGAAGAAAGACTGTGCCCGCAGTGGATTCAATTGCAGATGTCTGACGAAGAAATTAGGAACTCCAAGTTACATTGTTATAATAAATTTAAAATCCCTGGTGGGGTTGGATGCGTTGATGGAACTCATATTAGAGTTATAAAATCTGCACCCAATTCTGAGCTTTATTACTGCAGAAAAGGATACTACAGCCTAAATGTGATGATTGTAAGTACATACTATAATACTTTAGATTTCGTCAGCCAAAACGCAAAACTATTTCAAAAAAGTGTTCAAAGAATATTTAATATTATTAATAGACATGTATGCATGTATGTATGTACGATGCCAAACGGATTTACATTTCAGCTCTTTCTAAGACTTGTGGCTCTCAAATTAAAATTCATTTTGTAGACGCGTCTAAGCCTGGTTCATGTCACGACGCGTTTATATGGAGTTTATTTCAGTGGGACGTAATATCCATTTTTACAGGCGTGTAATGTACACACATACACCCATTAATTATTTTTAAAAATACTTTACATAGTTTTATTTTCTATGAGTTGTTTTAGTAAATCCGTTTTCTCTTTGTGACGTCTTTCACGTCCTTCTTCCTTCTTTTTCGCGATTTTAAGTAGAGTTTCTTGAACACTTTTATTTTTGGCTTTTTAATGTTTGTATTTTCATGTTTCTCAATCTTCATACATTTAGAACTGCTCTTTTGTATTTCAGGCTCAATCGAGTCATCCAAAAGACAAATTTTAATGAGCTTCTCCTCGAAACGTACATTCATCCTTTTTGGACCAGATGGTTTGTTATTTTTTCTTCTCAGGACAGTTTCTTAGCTTTCTTTGCATTGCTTAGGAGTCTTCAGTTAAATAGTGCTGTCGAAATTCACCTCTTCCAGTCTTTTTCTTTTGAGGAGTGATTTGATCTCCGCTAATTTTGATCTCCGCTAATTTTGATCTCCGCTAATTAATATATGTATGAACATACATACCTACTCTAGGTGGGCCACAAGCATTCAAAGGAGACGTTAAATTAGTGCATAACTGGTCTTGCTTCACTTTATCGCCCTTCACAAATCCTTTCGCAATATCAGGATGAGCCTCCATAAAGCTGAGGAAGACTTTGTACTGTTCCGTTGTTTTTTGTGGTGCCCTATAAAATTTACTTATTACACATAAATTAAATAATTATGGAAACCAACTCTTAATACTTAAATTTTTAGTAAAGTTTATTAATATATACGTACATACGTTTCGTTTCGTTTTTGAAAAATGTTTGGCGGCAGCAACTTTTATATCGAAATAAATTTGACAACATACTACAACAAGGTGTTGCCATATCTAATATTTTTTTCTAACTGAAAACAGAAAATATATATTAAAATTAATAGAATTTATTGCAAAATACATAAATTACTTATAAATTTACTAGTAATGCTGGCAAAATTATTATAAACGCGTATGTGTCTGGTAACACTTGTTTTTGGAACAGGAATAAGAACAGCTGGCACTCTGAAATCGCTAATTTCAAGGTAAACAAATGAAGCAGAGCAATCAAATATAAGGGGTATATTTTTAAGATTGTAACATTTTTAAAAAAATATATCAAAATAATATATTTTATAAAAATAAACTATAAGCAAACAAAAAATAAACAAAAACACATTAAATTTGACTTGTATTTTTCCATTTCTACTGTTTGAAGCGCATTTTTGTTTTATGCACAAAGTTCACTTAGAAGTCATTTCATTATTTGCTTGCGAGTTCAAATAGCAACATTTTTTGCGATTGCGATTTCCAGCACATCAATCACGTGACTTGAAATCGTAATCGCATTTTTTATGCGAAATGTGAATTTGAGCACATGGGTGATTTTTAACGTTAAAAACGCCACAATAAAAACCACTATATTATACCGTAAACTTAAAACTGGGACTGCAGTTACGCTTAAGATTTGAAAGCAAACAAAATATACAATAAATTTTCGCTTCATCGTCGAAATTTGTAAAACAAATACATACAACGTGACGACACTGCAGAAGCATTTCAAGCTCGTCGAAAAGCAGCCAAAATCAGGAAGCAAACGATGGCCTCCGCTTTAATGCGCAAACCTGCTGTCATTAATAAATATGCATCATATTCTATATAAAAATTCTTTTAAAAGTTATTTTGTGCCAAATTTATTGTAAAAAGAATACAAATAGGATATATGGGAAAAGCAATAGTTGATAACAGGAATATCTTTAAGTTTTTATGCATAAACACCAACAAACATTCAGACAACAGTTTTTGCAATTTTTTTGCTTAAGTTTTCTTAAACGCACAATTGTGCATATAACCGAGTTTTTCTGATCGCGTAAATTACACATATTTACAAGGTCTCACTTTATTGGCTTCCTATTTACATACATAAATGCACAGAAAATTCGGAGGTTTAATCTTGTCAATTTAAGCGGAAAATAGTTTTCATTGCGCTACAACGTTGCCGTATATGTACATGAGTATTTTGAATAATAATATATTTTCAGTTTTTTATGTACTCCAGTTGTTTTATTTTACATCAGGTTTGATGGACCAACTGCCGACGAGCATGTAACGGGATGTTTATACTACGTTTTTATGAAACAGTTCATCGCTAAATGGGACCGGAGAAACGCGACGCAAACCGAAACACGATTTGAATATTTTTGTAATGATTTTCATTTCATTCATTCCGAGATTCATAATTTTAGCTGGAAAAAAAAGTATTTTTTAATAAAAAATACTTGTCTGTTGACGAAAATTTATTGATTGAAATGTTTTTCGTGAAATCGAACACACGGAGAACAACAATTTTACTACAAACCAAGTAAAACAAATTCTTTCCAATTCAATTATTTACACAAAAATATAAAGTAAATGAACATTTCATCTTTTCTTTGGAAAAACGGATTTTATTAAATTAAAAATATAACAATTCGTGAGAAAAACGTTAAATAACTTAACAAATATGTATATGGAAATGAAAGATAAAATTCATCATTTTTTCTTTGTTTTGCACGTTTTCATATTAACGGCGAAAATCGAAGTAATGCGATGCCAATACCCATCAATAGCAAAAAAGACGCGAACAGGGGTATTAGTGTATCTATATTTACATTAGGAAGGCTACACAAAAGTTTACTTAGTCCCTTTTTTCAGTATTAGGAAAAAAAATTGTTTTAATTGGCATACAAATTTTAAGATTTTCATTGGATTTTGTGTCAAAGAAAGAAGAAATTTTTTGCTTAGCACCATCACGCCTCAAGTCCATTCAGGGACGCCTGAACAGTTTTATGCAAGTGGAGCATGTGCAGGTTGTATTGAAAATCCGGTGAAAGGAGCTGCTTATGAACTATTTGAACATTCGAAACGAAGAGGGCAGTAGCGGAAGTTTGTGTCCCTCGATTTAAATGAAATACAAACAAAAATTTGTATGTACGTAAGTGAATAGCATTTAACTCCTGTTGCGTAATGCAAAAGACCTTAAACTTTACTTAACTAATTTTTGTTATTGTTATAACCTTTTTTATTTAACTTACAAGAAAAATATTTACAACATGCAAAATATGTTCTTGGCTACAAGCCGAGTAAGTTTAATGTAACATTTTGTGGAATGTAGCTTTCGAAATATGTATGTAACTACTTAATTTTTAGCCCTCATGTGGTTATTAATTTGTGTCCATGGGTACATATGAGCAGAGCGTATTTTTGGTGCTACTGGCTAGATGTACTTACATATGTATATACAATTTTTCTCACCAAATATTTCTAGTTGCTATTATTAAGTTTTTCATATAAACTTTTTCTTCTCTTAGTTCAAAAAAGGATCACTGTTGCGTTTAGCATTTGTTAGCCAAGAACTTGATTCGGTAAATTTATAATTTGACGATTCAAAAGCATTCTGTTTGGTGTGATTTTTTCTAAATTGCGAAAAATGTTATGGTTGCTCTTAATTTTGAAATAATTTAGTGCATATTTGCATTTTATTTTACTTTCGTTGCCACTTATGAAAATTTAGTAAAGTTACCTACCCAATGTAGATAAGTATGGACATGTCGCACGCTAAATTGAAAGCAGCATAACCAGAGATAACCAAAAAGTTGCCAAAACAATTTTTAGTCATAAATGGATTATTAATTTAAACAAGTTAATTAAAATTAAAACCCAAACATATGTACATACATACATATATGTGTATATTAAAGAAGAAGTTCAATTTTGAGGACAACTGGTTGTAAGTTGTTGTAATTTAGTCACATACTCCAATTTTATAAAAACAATTTTTCTTGATTTGCGGCATCGCTACAATACAGTTGCACACAAGCACAAACATATACACATGCATGTACGCATGCAGTCGTAGCCACACATATGCACACACATACAAACATATGTATGTATGTATGTAGTTGCAAACATGCACAAAATATGAAGGAAAAAGTTTTATTTGTTTTCGTTCTTTTTCCGCTGTCAGATATGGCAGAACGTGAGAAGCAAAATTTTAAATAAAAAATCCCTCGCTGGACTTCCAAGTGCACAATGGAGTTTAGCGTTCGATGTTTGCATTAAACCAAACAAATAAATGGCTGCTATTCTAGCATGTTATTCAGTACATGTTTCCCCATGCATACATACATACACATGTACATATATGTAAATATATATCTGTTCATTTGTGTGTGTTTACATTACACACCGGTGAACAGCGTTACCATTTTGGGTTTTTGGAGGTCAACTTGGTGTAAGCAGATTTTACCACTCGGTGGCAGACTGGCTACAAGTGCTGTTGCAAATGGCAGTCATTCTGTTGGAAAATATGAAGTTCTTCCAGACACACACATACTTGCCTTCAGTTTATGTATATCTTAAAGTTTGGCTTAAGGCACTTCAGAAAGCTTTGCACTAGACTGAAAATTCTGCCAATTGGAATTCATATTAACTTTTCCATTATTGATTTGAAACGATAAACAAATTTAAAATTTCTAAACCAGTTAAGCGGAGGCACTATTTCTTCAAAATATTAGTATTGGCTTTAGTGGTCGTAATGGTCGCCGCGCCCTGCAATTCTAATGCCTTAAAATAAACGACTTCATATAAGTCGAATTGTGAACTATTTGTTAAGAAGACACGGACTTGTCGCAAACTTCAATAATAGGCTTGGAGGCGATAGTGTGAAAGCAAAATTACTTCACTATTTCTAGAAGTTTTTGAATGTCGTCAAATGTCTCTTGAGCCATCATGACTATTTTCCATATCTAGATTACAAATAATTAGCAACGCCAAAACCGTGCCTAAGCCAGAGGTGCCAGAAATTTTAAATAAAAAATATTTATTGGTCGAAAAAATCTCAATTAAGGTAAATATATTAAAATTTTTTTATTTGCCATAGAAATAATTTGTATTTTATTCGGACATATAAAATAAATATATGTGTATTTGAGATAAATACAAAAAGTTCCATAAAACGAGAGTTTCAGAAAATAAAATACTTTAGTATTCTTAAATGCAGGGTTGCTTTATTGTGTAAAGTTAATAAATTTGCAAGAGCTCCTCATAATTTTTTGGAAAAATGTCTGAAAAACTTATTATATAAAAACACCTCAAGGTTAAGGTAAAATTTTCATTCTGGCATCACGCGTATGAACGCATTGAAATTTTAAACTCACGTTTAGAATAAAATACCAGCTCCCTTAACATCCTCTTCTAAATGGTTTACCAATTACAGTCTTGGTCGCCCTATTTTGCGGGAACAAGAGCGTGTGTTTGATGGTGCTAAAAGTCCACTATTACGCAAACATAAGAGATCCATGTAATCTTTCTTATTTCCATGATTGTTTTTGTGGTTTTTTCTACACTTCAGGCACAAATTGTATATTCCTACATCGACTAAATGGCAAATATTTTGCAGGCCCACTTTTTGGACTTAGTAGATATTCTTTGTAATGAAAGCATAACATCTGTTATTGGACACTGCGTTCATGGTTCATCGCAGTGTTATCCAAAACACAACTTGGACTATGCCTTCGAAGAACCCTGTAGTTACACAAACTATATTTTCTTTCTCCACACGGAATTCAAAGCAGCCTCTCCCTGCCGCTTTTTAGCACTTCTTCAGACTTCAGTGTTTGACTATTTATTCTATTAGTTCTCATAGCAGTGTTATCGCGATTAAAAAGAAATAATTCTAATCAAATTCGATTTATCTCTATTCAATGTTCCTATCTGGCCACACTGACTGTTTGTTCTGATTTACACGGAGACTCTTTTAACTGAGTTTTTGTTTGACTTCAGCCAATACCCGCTATATTGATAAAAACAAGTTGCGGAAATAAAAATTCTGTGAGTATGAGTGGTGTTGCCAATTTGACGTATTTTATAGTGTATTTGTGTTCTTCACTTTCAATACGCTTTCGATACATACATACAGACATACTGCGAAAGCAAAATCATGACCTTTTCCGTGGAAGTGGATTGAACAAAAAATATTCTTTGTATTTATTATTTATTAGGAATAGCAAAGTTCTTGTGGGGTAATCATTAGAATTTTTCTTCCTGAATAAAATTTTTTCAAATATATTCAGTTGAATAACTCCCTCAATCTGCAAAACTTTTATCTGAACATTTTCGTTAAAAATATATAACATTTTTGTTTTACGTGCAAATAAAACGTTTTTGGACCTTTAACTATTTTTAATGAATTTTTTCAATTCTTATTTTTTGCCTGCACAAGTTTTGTGATACCTTTTATGATAAAAAATTATCGTGAAAAACGAAAAGTACTTAAAGCAGCCAAACGACAAGGAACGATGAATTTCCAAGGGAGTAGGAAATATATACATATTTATGTAAAAAGGATAAAAAGGGAAGTCAGCGTATGAATTAGCGTTTAATAAGTTTCATGAATTGGGATATTGTTTTGTTGTCTCTGACAAATTCATATAAAATATGTATATAAGTACGTGCCAGCCAAATATCTGGAACAGATACATAATGCTGTGCATGTATGTGAGTATATCGCACCCTAAATACAAAAGGGGCACAACTCAAAATACTAAAATTTTCAGGAGAAGCAACACACTTAACATAACTGTATTTTTCCAGTTAAAGGAGATAGTGATGTGAAAGAAATTTTTGCAGTATTAGAGATTTGTACTCTGAATTAATTTATGGAAAAAAGTCAGTTTTGGAAAATATTGAGTTGTGCTCCTTTTGTATTTAGGGTGCGATATGTTTGAGTGCATGACAAAACCAAAGTCAGGCACAAAACGAAACGTTGAGATTTAGTTATAAATTTGAGAAGAAAAATTTCATAAATATTTTTCTGTTTGCGGTGATATTAGTGCGACTACATACATACATACATACATACATGTGTGTGTGTGTCTGTGTGTGAGTATGTCTACACGGTTTCCATTCTTTGACTCCACACGAATGCACGTACATACATACAAATGTATGTATTTATATATTTTTTTAATTATATAACTTTTGTACTAAAACTCATCGTTATGAAAGTTACAGCTGATATGATTTTGTTCAATCCGGCGGACAATCTCGAAGACTTAACAAGGCATCAAATCAGCTCACAGAAATGGTGTAAAAGAAAGTTAGAAGCTTAAGACACATACGGAAGTAAGTATTTACATACACACATATGTAAAGAAGTTAAATTTTTTATCTTAACTTTTTCTAGGAAAATTTGATGCGATGTGATACGAGTACAATTCAATTCAATTCAATTCAATTCCTTTACTGTGATTTTATATAAGAAACTTATTTTTATTTTTAATTGTAGAGAGTATTGATGGTTTGACTATTGCTACATATGCTGATGACGCTGCCATACTGGCATCTCATGGATTGGCAGCAGAAGCTTCTAGGATGGTACAGGAACTATTGAATTTGCTGCAAAATTGATTACTTAAATGGAATATAAAGGTTTATACCGAAAAGTCGATTCACGTGACCTTCACTTTAAAAAGAAATGATTGTCCTGCCCTCTCGATGAATGGATCCCCTATTCCAAAAAGTGATGATATGAGATATTTAGGTCTCCATCTTGACAAAAGACTTACTTGGAAAAAACACATACAAATGAAACGTAATCAATTAAATTTGAAAACCAAAAAAATGTTTTGGTTGTTAGGACCATCATCTACATTGAGCTTAGAAAACAAAGTCATGTTGTATAAAGCTATTCTGAAGCCAATTTGGACTTATGGTATACAATTGTGGGGTACCGCTAGCAATTCAAATATTGAAATTCTACGAAGATATCAATCCAAAACTCTTCGCTTAATTACTAATGCTCCCTGGTTCATCAGAAACAACAATATTCACAAAGATCTTAGCATCGCAATGGTCAAGGAAGAGATTAATCGTTTCAGCGACAGATATCTAAACCGACTTAGCCATCATTCCAATGTGCTAGCCATCAATTTATTAGACGATAGCAACGAAGTGCGTAGGTTAAAAAGGGTACATGTACTTGACCTACCTTTTAGAAAACAATATTTAAGATGTATATATTTATGTAAATAGTACAGCAGTTGACAACTGTTGTTTACTGAGCTGTTATTTTAGTTATTTTATGTTTTTAATTGTTATTAAATTTGCTTATTATTTTAAATTTTGTAAAATAGATTGCAAATAAAACAGATTACAAAAAAAAAAAAAATTGTAGAGAGTTGATTTATGTAAATCTATTTTACTCAGTTTCTGAAGGATGTGCGAAACGAATGGAGGCATATGGTGGACATCGTAACAATATGGATGAGCAGGAAAAATTTATAAAAAACCGTACGTAAAGACAGAAAAAAACAAAACCATATGACTTAAATTCTATACTTCTCCTAAAGTTGATATAATATTTCTGATATGCTCATATTGGGATAACTGACATCTGTGGTCGAAATTTTGTTTGAGTCGTTGAAGTTTTACATCTACCATTTCGATACTGCTTATGCGGTACAGTCTTGTTGTAGAAAAATACCAGGGTAGGCTATTTATCGTATTGACTAACTTGGTTTGTGCTACTTGTAAAGCTTTGATATGGGGTTTTCCCACATTGACCCCCACGAAACATTGTTGAGTGGAATATAACTTTCAAAATTATGGTTTTCAAGGTTTCAAAATGAACCTTTATGTATTATTTATTTCTATTACTCGTATAACAACAAAATTTATTTGTTTATTGTTTTCTTACAGCTTAAAAATTATAAAAAAAATTAGTTTTTTTTCAAAACTGCCCATAATTTATTTTGTAAAATTAAGAAAATGTTAGAATTTTGCATTTTTCGTTTTTCCTTTTAGCGGGTTTCTGTAATACTTATTCCAATAACTCCTGGGCGCTGCATGCTGTTACAAGACCGAGCAACCATTTCGTTAATAACTGCCTTCCACATGTATTTTAACCTTCTTTTTGCAAGATCGGGCTACTTGGCGATCTGGCATTATACTTGACTCCAAAAATAATCTGTTGGATTCATATCTGGTGTCTACGCTGGCCATTTCATAATGGCAATTGTTTGGTTACTTCGGGTTATAGTTATGCTGCAGCAGTTCGTTTTCAGAGATTTCTCTATCACCGCCACCAACATGTTTCATGGTTTAAGTTGCATCATTACCAACTCTCGAAGATCGGACTCAAACGTTTAATTCTTGGCTTAATATACCCTGAGAAGCTGAGTTGTTTTTAGCCCCCAATCTTCTGAGACAAGTTCAAGCAGTCTATTCACTGGCGTCAACTTTAAGAGTTCTTAGAGCTGCTGTTGGGGTTACAATATTTTTAAATAATTTGCAAGATGATGCCCAGTTTGGTGAGCAATCTAGGTTGTGTATATATCCAGTAGGGTGCCCCGATGGGTGAGTTGGTAGGGTATTCGACCAACAGTGCAGAAGTCGTAGTTTCGAATCAAATATTTACACTATTGTTTTACTTTGAACGAGGTAAAAACAGAAATGCGAATCACTAAATAGTGGTGGTTCGTTCATTGTTTGTCGATGTAGGCAGGTTTTTACATATTCATGTCAGCAATTCTTTAGCCAGTCGAGAATGTCAAACCAGCTGAGATGGTAGCCCCAAAAATCCATTAGGATCATCAGACCTGCAAATATATATTGTGCAATTAAGTTTCCCCGTAACTAAATCGATTTTGTCGCGGACAAATTTCAACTATTCTTCATTGTAAAGCCGTTCATACCATTACGAATACATTTCTTCTTCTTCTTCTTTTGGCGCTACAGTCCGTGGTGAACCTGGGCCTCAACCAACAAAGTTATTCTTTGTTGTTGTGTCGAAACTAGTGTGTTTTTACACGGTAGGGAAGTTACCCCCACGCACAACCCCCGAAACCTGGAGGACCGGGTCCTGGTTTAGACCCCTGGACAGAGGGGATTCGCTGCACACTTTGGTTCACCTCTAAGCGGGTGCTGTAGGGGCTATCCAGGGGCGCCACGGGGAGGCAGTATGTCAGCTTGACCAGTCCATTTTCAGGGATCGCTGCTGGCTTCTCGCCAGGTTGAGAGCAATCAACAACTTTGCCCTGAGTGCACTGGCCCATTCCCCCGAATACATTTAGCACTAATTATTTTGCTTTTTAAGTTTTAATAAAAAAAATAACTGCGTTTCTGTTGTTGCCTTATCTAAAGATTCTTCAAATAATATATTTTATTTATTATTTCATTTTATATTCTTTTTATTTTAAATTTTTTAATCTTATGAACCACTTAATATTTTATTAAAAAAAACTTCCGTGCAAAATTCTTGTGACGTTCTCTGCTCCTCCTGACTTTTTTGAATAGAGGTCCTTGTCGATCGCATTAGTGCTAAGTAATAAAAACAAAAACAGTTTTCGTTAATTTTATACACATATTTGGTAAAAATACTACAAAATATGATTTTTGGTACAACATGTGTGTGAGCCAAGCTGTTAGTTTTGTGCAAAAAACTGTGCAAAACCGTGTACAATATTAAGAGTACAGATGATATTAAAAATTACGTGTATTTTATTACAGTAGTTTTTTCCGATTCTACAATTCAGCCAGACGCAAATTTAAATGACCGCACAAGTTTTTCATGCGAAATAAGAAATAAGTTTGCAATCTATCTATACAATTTTTCGAAAAATCCCATCGTTTTAATCTTTCGTGCAACGGAACCCCCACCCATTATAAAACGTCCCCCTTCGTTGCACCAACACCCGTAACGTATTGGGCTTGCATTGTGTACATATTTCTTTAATATCTCGAGCTCCTTCGGTACTATTCTCCTGCAAAATAAATTCTGAGTAAATCATTCGTCCTTTTACGTCGACAGTAAATTTTTATTTGTTGATGTGAAAAGATGACAAGATAAAAAAGATTGGCACTAATGTTTTCCACTATTCTTGTATATATTTTATTTTATTTTTATAAAGCGTTTTTGCCAACATCCATACATACATATGTATGTACATACAAATCTATTAAGAACATACCTACATACTATGTACGTATGTACATGTATGCGTTTACTGAAATGTATGTATTGAAAACTGCAAAACTTCTGAGGAATCTGACTGTTATACTTTTCAAGTCTATTAAAATTTATGACACTGTCTTTATTGTGCCAACAATAATTCCTTCTTTAACTGCCCTTAAAAAAAGGAAGGGGTAACGGTGCATGTGTTCCTTTTTATAATGGTTCCGGCCTAGGGTTATATTTGTGAACGGATTTAATAATTCGTGTTGTGTTTTTAGTTTTTAAACCAAAATATCCGTCCCAATAAAAAATTTCTGCCCAACACCGTTGTACGTGTTCTGAGATTAAAAATTCACGCTTGCAGTTCTAGAAAATATTTGAAATCAGATAGAAAAAATATTCCTTTCAAAATTAGTTTTTAAAGTCCTTTTTTTTTGTCATTTTCTAAGGATGAAAAAAGTTTAATCATATTTTCAAAAGTTATGAGCCCAAAAAGGGGGTTTCGTACCTGATCTAAGGCACACATTCTCATACGCATACATTCTCATGTCATTCTTGTTTGGGTTTAACAGCGTTGTCAACTTTGAAATTTCAAAACGCACCAACGGGGGAAACAAAGCGCCAGTTAAAAATAACGCATTAAATTTTGAAACTCTTTTTTATTTAAAATGTCTAATTAGCATTTTAACAAAAACGAACACGGATCGTGACAATGCCTTACTTTTGCTGAGCAATTTAACAGAACCGACGTTAATTTTTACTAGTAAAACAATAACTACGAAAATTTAAAAGGGACAGCGAATTTTCTTTTTCTTTACATAATACAAATTATCTGCAATTTACGCGTTGTTCTTATTGTGGCCTATAAAATTTATTGTAACAACTGTGCACTTTAGTGAGTGCCACAAAAAAATGAAGAGCGCACCGCGCACCAACTAAGGAATTTTTGCACCAAAAATTTTAAAACGCACCGAAAATGGTGCAAAGTGCTCCGACTTGAGGACGCTGAATTTTAAGTGAAATAAGCAGGGACAGGCGTTTCAAGCACTAAAAAGAGGTGTTTTAGGCGCCTAAAATATGCCATTAAAAACGCAAAATATGCATTAAAAAGAAAAAAATTTTTATTTACATAAAAAAATAAAAAACTTAACATTTTAATTCAGTCTGATTGGATATGTATGTAAAGTATTTAAAAATACAAAAAAATTGATAATTATATTATTACAAAATTTGTTTATTTATTTACATGCAAAAATAAAATTTGCTTTATGTTTTCAAAAGTAGAGTTCAATTTATGTATTTGTTCTCAGGAAATTTTTGTACATTGAAAAAGTCCTTTGAACATCTGCCGATGTGATTGGAGCATATTTAAATGATTCCAGTTCTTTTATAGAATATTTTTCTTTAATCGGCAAATTTTTTTGTTGCAGACTTGACACCTGGTACATGAATTCGCTTTGTACTCTGTCGTCAGTTGAAATTTAAAGCCGTTAAAAACGCATACACAAGCAAAAGTGACGATGAAATATTAAAAACTAAATTTATTTATAAATTTGTAAGTATATGCCTGCGTATGGATTGAATAATGCCAGACTAAATTCAAAGTCGTATGTTTACGCAAAAATCGTCAACAGTAAAAATTTGCGTCTTAAAATAAAATAAATAGTAGATATCACAATTTATTTCAAGTCGGGTAGCTGCGCACTTGTATAGTGTTTATCTTAGGCTTCGTCTACACAAGACAAAATGTTATAGACCAACTTCATAAAAATAAGATAATATTAATAATTAAAAAAAACTATTTTTTTCTTTTTAATTCGAATTTTTATCAAAATATGACATAAAAATATGCATTTATAGGAAAAATATGAAAAGATGCATTTTCATCAAAATATTCAAAAATATGCTGTAACAAATCGATGCCACTTTTAAGCAAATTCACTGTTTCGAAAACCTATTTTGCTTTTACAATTATCAGGCTTATGGAAAAAACATGCATTTGCATGAAACCCTTGTCCCTGGTAATAAGTATTCCGGTCAACGTGACCATGTACGAAACTTTAAATATGATGGTATTGCTTGAAAGTGTAATTGTGGACTATACTAAACACCACCCCAGTACTTTTGGAGAAAAACTTTTATAAATACGATATGCTTTAGTTTTACTGGTAATTATTATGCAAACAAATTTGTATTCTTTATGAAACAGTATAAAAGTTCTGGTGATACCGGTCGCCCAGCGCAAAGTTCTATACAACCAATTCGTAACCAACTTTTTACAAAAAAATAATCACCGAAATAAGCAAAAAACAGCTAAATTTAAATAATTTAAGAAATATAGTAATAAATTTTAGTAATTTTCACGAACAAATTCTTCTGCAAATTCGGGGAAACATATTGATTTTCGCTTTGAGATTTGTCTTTACATTTTTAAAGAATTTTTATTTTATTCATTTTTATTAAGAAATTTTATGAGAAAAAGAAAAAATAAGTATATGTTTATGTATGTAGTATGTGAGAAGTCCAATAAGGCAACTTATAAGTCCAACATAAAACTTTGATCAGAAAAGTAAAAATGTAAAACACCTTCAATTTTCATATAATTTTATAAAACGGTAAAAAAAACAGTAGAAATTATTGTTTCTATCGAATTTTCGGTGTTTTCATTAAACAATTATTTCCATCTCAAAAGAATCAACGATATATGCAAAACAATTTATTCTTTTTTTGCTTAAAAGAACTCACTACCTACATATGTATGTACTTAAAAAACTGAATGAAAACACACAGCATGAAATTGCTACTCAAGGGGGAAACTGTAATTACATTTTACTGAAAATCTTGACACACTAGGTGGGTTTTAAATGCGGGATCACATATACAGTTTGACGTTTGTCCTATAGAAATTTTGTCACCTATAAACGTGTTAAGTAGGAAAATAAATATTAAACAAAGTCTCAACTCATTTACAAGTTTAATTCATTTGTATATTTATACAAAATTTATACCTATTAACCACAAAAACTTTTGGGATTCAGCTAAATATTGCCTATTTCATTAATAAATACAAAATAATAAAAGATCCCTAATTTAGCTAAATCTGATTTTGGTTCATCATAATTTCAGCAACAGTTTTTACTTACTTTTCAATCATTTTCTAATCATATAATTTTACACCGTTACTTTTCCACAGAAATCGCATTTTTTCCCGTGGAATACGTAAATATAAAAATCGCTAGATTTGATGCGAAAATAATTAGCTGAACACCACTGATCAACAGTGTGACCATTTTATCATCTGTTTTATCATAGAAGTTAGCATTTCCTTTAAGTTTTTTCAATTATTTCTTTGGCATTGACTGTCATTTTTTATTAATATAATTAAAGTGTGGCTGAATTTTAATTACAAATGATCTCATAAAAAAATGTGCTAAAAACATATATATATTCGGTAACTGTAATAACTATTCGGAATCTCATGGCAGGTATTTATTTGGTGATGTGTGTCGTATGTAGTAATTCATAATTCACTTATTTACATATAAATTTATGTATATAAGAGTTTATTTTTATATTTATTACATTATACAAAGTATGTGTTTTTCAGAATGCAAATATAAATGTTTATGGGGTAGTTACATCTGCATACGTATGTAAGAACATACATAAGTAAAGAAATGAGAATGGAGATATAGGCAAAACTGGCAAAAATTAAGCACTTTCGAAGAAAATATTTGCTTAAAAAGGAGTATCATTAAATTTAAAATTTGTTTATGACAATTTAGCTGTGAACGTTTTTAGGACCTGGGCACACTGGCTGGCCAAGCGGTGCTCTGAGAACATTCGCATGAGTAGTTTCCGAGACCACTGCTTTAGTAAAACAACTTTGAACAATAAGAAACTGATTCCAGGTCAAAAACCTGCATATAACTAAAATTAAATAGAATCATTGTCGTACCATTTCTTATTGAAAACTTATCCGTTTTGTGTTGACTTCAAGAAAAGTAGTTTGTCTAACTGGACAGCAGCTTTATACTATATATGAAGTCGGTTCAAAACATAGGGTGAATTTAATTTTTTTTAAAAAGAGATTTCATTATTCATCAATTTCTATCTTGTTCCCTTGCCCGCAGCGCTTTCGGTTTTTATCTCCTCAATCATCGCAAAACACCATCCTTTTATGGGTCTAGTCTTGAGAACAGGAAAAAGTTGCATTGGGCAAAATGTGGGCAGCTAAAACTTCAAACTTCAAATTTTTAAGTTATTTTCGAATAAGGGCGTTGTAATGTGTCAATTATAATCCAATTTTGCCGATGACACGAGTATCAGCTTTTCAAGTTTTCTCAGATGCAAAAAAGTTTGCAGTTAGAAATGAAGCTGCCTTTATTTAATACATGTTTATATTTTGTATATATTGTAATATTATATATTGTTTTAATACATTTTATGTTACCGTTTTTCACTTAGAATACGAGTTTCTTTTCATTTTCTCATCAACATGATAATTTCTTACTTTTCACTTCCTTTGTCCCGTTTTTCTGGAAGAGTTTCGGTAGTTATTAGTTCTTAATAAAATTAACATGAATTGAATATTTAATATCAATTTGGATTGTATTTAATTGTGTTTTACAAAGTTTTTTTAATGTTAATTTGTTTATTTGTTTTTGAAAGCTGCTCTTCAACCATGACTTTGAGTGCGAACTTTCTCAAATTAATTTGCATTTAAGAAAATGTAAGAAACAAACAAAACATTTTTTTTTAACAATTTTTTTTAGTAAGCAAAATTCTTTAAACTACCAAAAGAAGGAGCTTTTGAATTCAATAAGAATATACAAAACTAATACTTTCAGTCACGTGCTGTTCTATGAGCTCAATGTTTTGCTCGTTGTACATCAATGTCGGAGGCCGCTTGAAGTTGAAATGGTTAATTTGTTCTCTCTCATTAAGATTTGTCTCATTGAATGCTATTAAACTGTTGAGTTTTCAATGGGTCCCGCTCTGTTGAAAAGATTATACTGCGAAGGCAATATTTTTCTATTACATTATTTGTGATAAAATTGCTGAAAGCCTTTATGATGAAGAAGTTTTCTTGTTTTTATTGGTGGAAGATAGTTCATGCATAAACATTTACACAAACCTTAAAAGAATTTATGTTATTCGTGGAAGAAACAGCGTTTGAAAGCAAACAGAATATAAAGTCATATTACGAATTTTCGACCAGAGGTATACAAAATTTGCCAACGGGCAAAGTACGAGTAGGGCCCAAAAAGGTCAGACTGAAACATTCTTAGTGCACTATCCTCAGTACACGTTATGCCTTCTTAGTTCCTTACGTCCGATAAGAGTCATATTGTGGTTTTACTATAATGTACATATTTGTGGCTTAAATACCCCAGTATTATATGCGTATTTGAGTCTCAGTGTATCCCTATAGAACTCTGCTTTCTGAAGCATCTAATGGCTTTCTCAGTTGACACGGCAACCAAAACTCTGGGAAGTTCCTATATGACTTCGGTTATGCAGGGGCTTCTGAAACGTCCACAAAAGTTTAACTGGCAGACGGGGTACCGGCATTCCCCTGGGATACTTTCAAAGTGAGATACTGGCGTTGCAAATTTGGTTGAGGTGCCTTCCTCAGCATTCTGGTTGTGGCTAAGACTTCAAATCGCAGGAATGGCTCTGGTGCTTCCTGATGAGGGAGGACTGGTACATGACCCTATTTTCGAGGATTCAAACATCTCCGAGGTGCTCTTGTCTGGCAACAGATACTTGCTTTAGTAAAGAACTGGTTATTGGGTACCGTCCCAATGTTCTTTGCAGATTTCAGGCTAACGACTCAGGTACCTTGATTTGTTCAACTGTCTATTGATGATAGATATCTCTAGCTCTCGAGAAAAATTTTGTTATATATGTATGTACATACATATGCCGTGTTAGCATATCACAAGAAATTCGGGACATGACAAGCCAAATTCATCCATGAGGATAGAGTGCAGAGAACGATTCTTTGTCTGACAACCAAATCTCAGGGCGTTCGTTAAAAAATTATAAAATTTAACTTGAATCTAGGCTTTAATTTCGGGCAGTTGACTCGTTGTTGGGCAGTTGCGGCAACTGAATGCAGTTTTGCTCTTTTTAAAATTCAAATCTGATGCGCTAACGGCAGTATTTTAACATACATTTTTCAGCATTGGTTGGAACTGAAGAAACCTAAAGATGTATAGCAACGCCTTGAACAATTAATAGGAAAATCGTGTTCAAGGAATACTGGGTACAAAGAAAGAAAAACAAAATTTCCGGCTTTTAAATGTCTGCAACAATTCGGCGAAATAAAGACGTGGGAAAAGTAGGCTCGAAACTTATTTGATACCAAGATAGGAAGTGTTTTAAACGGTCGATTCTCGCAGTAGAACATAATATGAACGATTTAATGATGTATGTAACTGATAGAGCAGATTGGGCCAATATAATATCTATCAATAATTTGAAAGAGGAAGCTGAGCGTGATAGGGCCAGCAGTAATAAGTAGCCGGTTATACTCGTATTTATGCATTAATTAAATCGTTGGTATTTTCATTTGGGGTACAATTTTTGGATTTTAAAAGTTAAGTTAAGTTCACATGTTCATCGAAGAGGTTGAAGACATCTGGCTTCGCATTAGACGAAAAGTGTGTAGCCACGCAATGAACGTATCAGTAATCAGTAGGCTAAGTTTTCAGGATAAGCATATCCTTGATCTGAGTTGAACGAAATTTTGACGGAGTATTAAACATACATGACTGGAGATTGTACAAAATTTCATTAGGTTTTCTTTCCGCTATTGAATTTCGGGATATATGAAAAGGACTCTAGTCCTCGGAATTCAAATACCCAAACTTTAAATGTAATTATGTTTCATCAATTAAAACATGTTCATCACTTTATGAAAACTCCTTCGGTTTTTGTGCCACTCATTATATGAAATCGCGGCACTGTGTGAACGAACTGATATTGATGTTGTGGAGTTTTGAAATTTAATATATGTAATTTGTGTGATCTATTCACAAAATATATACATATATACATATGATCAGGTCTCGTTGTCAGCTTGGGATCTCATAACGTTAGTTTCCCTGTTTACAGAACACGTAGACATGAGTCTAGAAAATCCTTTTGAATTGCCTTCAAAAAGCTCGTTTTTCTAGACGTGCCGTTCATTCATGTTTCTTTTAAGTTTAAGATTATTAGAATGATGTGAATTATGCCAAAACCAATTTTAATTTGCAAGTGTTTAACTGTGAACTTTCAAATATCGTAATTTTATAATGATTTTGGCAATGTTTTCTCAATATCAATTTTAGCTTCTTACTATTAATTCAAAGCTTATAGATATAGTATATAAATATATTTGTTAATGCTTAATTTTCTACCTTAATTGGCATACACACGAAATGTTCTTTAGATTCACTGAGCCTTTAATACTGGCCCTTAAAAAATAGTGCTTCCACTCCAGCACAAGTATGCAATTAGTTTTGAAATTAAAATATTTACTAATTTCCTTTGCATTTGAAGACCATAAAACACAGTGTTGTATGTGTGGATTCAAATCCATGGCAAACAAACGAAAGATTTTCAGTAACCTAAAAAAATTCAAAACTGTATAAAAGTTCGTTTGCCACAGAAACATCCTGTTTTGATAATTAGTGCTCTTGAATTTTGTATCTCTGTGTTTCCTCTTCCATTTATTTAAATTTTCTAATTTTTTTTATCTCCACACGTTTGTGCATTTGTGAGTGCTTATTTATCTGTTCGTTTACGTGTACGATTTACAACACATTGAATAAAGGAAATAAGCATTACAAAAAGGAAACGGAAATTAAAAATCCTCTATGTACGTCTACAGCTGCTCGCTGACTCTAAATAAAAGAATGAATGAGAAAAGTATGTATTAATGCAGAGTTGTATGATTTCGAACAAGTGAATCTTTAACAACAAAGAGTTTTTTTTTAAAGAAAAATTAACTTGTTCACTTATACATAATTACACACAAACTCATGATAAACAAGTATTTCGCTTGTCGAGAGATAAGAACTCTTTGCTGACGAGCAGAGCGAAGAACGAGGCAATCTGTTACTTAAAATCAAAGGCAGAGCAACAAACATGTATGCAGATACGACTGCACATTAGATGGACTCAAATTATCGAGCGTTTGTTGCAGGCCGGGGGGGACTAAACTTACACAAAATCAGTAACAGGCTTCTAATGGACAGTCATACAGAAACAACTTTCAAATGTTTTTCCTTACAAACACTTTTAAACGACTTTAATAACAGAGAAGCTTTTGAACGGCTAAACATTTTACTAAACGTGTGCGACTGTATACGAATTTAGAAAAGGAATGAAAGTGCTCTCATGTCGTGCATCAAAGGGAATGCACGGCAATAAGGGCGAAGTAACCATGTACCCTTAGGCCTGTTAAAGATTTTTGTAGAATGGAGGAAATGGTATCTCCCAAAAGCAGAATGAAATCAGTAGTGGTGATAAAAGTTTTCGGTACCAGTTTCACATGCATAGAACCTGACATTTTTGCTTTCTCTCTTGCTGACCAAAGGAAGTCTGGCTTTTCTCTTGCTTACCAATAATAATTCCAACAATTAAGCCATGATTTGGCTTGCGTTTTAAAATTCATACTTTCAAAAGTTTGAAATATTTAAGGAAGTAAAGTTTGAAGTCAATGATGGTCACACTTAGCACAATATTCGGATTAAGTATCTGAAGATGTTAGTGGTTTCAATCAGCAATCAGTGGTTAAGAGTAACTGAATCAAAATGTCTGGTATATAATTCAATCAATACACAAATTACGAGTCGCATGAGATAAATATTTGCTGTCCATTGTGACGCACAAGAAATTTCTTACTTGTTGGAGAGCTTCGGCCGTTAATTTCCAAAATGAAATTTTTAAAAGCTGGTTTGATTTCAGTTCTGACGTTACAGGATGTAACTGAACCATGACCCGGACCAATATTTCAAATACTTTGTTATATCCTTTAAAACATGAAAAAAACCCCTGCCGGTTGTAGCGTTTCGTTTATTCTGCGTAGCCGTATTTCTCACACACAAGTTTTGTATCGTCGTGTAAACAATATTTTATGGAACCCCTTAATGAGGACCGTTTTCAGTTCTGCTAATTGTTGCACATTCACACGCACATGGGTACATAAAAAGCTGTATGAATTTATAAAATGAAGGTGGCAAATGTACTACGCGTTTACCTACATATGTGCATATGTGTTTACACGCATACCTGTGTTTCAAACCTTAATTCAACTAGAATATATTTTGTTTTTATTGTATGTATGTATATCAATAAATGTAGTAGAGGAAGTGAGTACAGTGCTGTGCAGCAAAAGCGAATGCGGCATGCAGCATAGTCTGACTATACACGTTCCTAAGAACGCTGTAGATATCTCTGTTTATTCGTGCGAATAAAGTTAAAAAACTCTGTTATGGGAGTATTATTATTAGTTTTATTGTTAAAGTAGTTAAAAGGTTGCAATCATTCTGGGTAAACTCTTGAAGATATATGGCTTGGGAATATTCACGACCAATTTACAGAATAGGAACCTCACGAGCAGCAACACATTGTTATGGCCCGAATTCGTGCCTTTCAAATACAAACACAGACTATGAAATTAATCCGCTTACATCAACTATTTGCTGTCTAATATAATCTATATGTGGACCGGCAACATGGGCGAATTTGTTTACGGCTCAGCATCACCCTTATGTGGCCTACCAGGCACACAAGGATGGCGATTTCTGGTGATGTGCTAATACGGCATATCTCTCAGTTGAGAGTTCGAGTTATCTAACTCTTTTTTTAAGTAATACCCGCTGCAGTGGGCCAGGTCAAGGTACCTGGGTCGGTAGCCCGATATCTGCAAGGAGCATCAGCCCTTAATCAGACTCGCCGGATGATTCCCATATTCCTTACTAAAGTAAATATCTGGTGGAAGACAACAACACCTCTGGGACATATGGATCCTCGAAAATAGGGCCATGCACCCCACCTCTATCACGGTATTTCGTAGGTATTCTTCTTTCCCTCCTGCCAATTAGAGCTTTCGAAATCCCTGCTAAAGAGTTTTTGGGTATCGCGTCAACTAAAGAACAAATCGATTGTGAGCAGAGTCCCCAACACGTTTCTATAACCCAAGTGGAAGCTAAAATGGTGCCACGTGGCATCACTTTCTATCTTTAAAGCTGAGATTGGCACCGTCAATATGTTTCGTGGCTTTCTCAAACAAAATTCATTCTTTCCCAACACAAATAATAAATTCAGCATTAAGTAGCAGCATTATTGAGGAAAGTTGGGTTTTTCATATCGAAAATTTGACGTGGTTCTAACAAATTTACATAATTTCACGGGTTCTTTCATTAAACATATCTTTCATATTTGTACCCAACACCTGTTTGCACATACAAAGGCGAAATATTAATAACATTTGAATATGTCAATATCACCTACAATCTTTGAAAAAACGCAACAAGTTTAGAAATTCTGATGTTTATTGAATAAATTTGTCACCCCTACTAAGGAATTTTGTGCCACAAGAATTTTAAAACGCTGCATTTTATGGATTTAAATATGAAGAAAAATTGTGTAAAAATGGTCAAAAGTATCCTTCAAACTTATCCAACACAAAATATAAAGAAACCCCACAAAAAAAAACTATCGACAAATCGTTCTAGCCGTGTTTTGCGGTAATACAGACATATGCATGTATGTACAGTGAAACCTCTCCTAACGGACACCTTCCACAACCGCACAAACTTTGTAGAACCGTCATTTTCAAGAGCTTTTTCCAAAAAAATGTATTCCGATAGCCGGACACGGGTACTAAATTAGATGTCAATATATTGCAATTTCTAGTCCTATTGTTACGGCTGAGGCAAGTGAATGGGAAGCAAAGCAACTGGGTGTATCTGATTTTGTGCATCAAAAGGAATAATGTTGCTTTTGCTGCTGATGTAAGCCAGGTAGATGTGCAGCAGTTCAAGGCCAAGCTGCCATCAATGTTGCGTGGGTACATACCGGAGCATATTTACAATGCAGATGAAAGCGGGCCTTTCTTTCGAGCTTTAATATCAGAAAAGTGCGTTGATCTGCTGTTAGTCATAGATAAAGCAGACGGCCCTCGAGCATCCAGCATCTCATTGTTAAAGATCTACCAGTAAATTGGAAATTTCATAAAAAAGCTTGGATGACTCGAGATATTATGACTGAATGGCTGCAACAGTGCAACAGAAAAATGAGATCTCAGAAACGTAAAACTCTCTTGTTCTTGGATAATGCAGCATCTCATCCGAGGGAATTAAATTTAACAAATATAAGCAACTTGTTTTTGCCTCCAAATACAACTGCAGTTTGGCAGCCTCTGGATCAAGGTTTAAAAAAAAATTGTAAGGTTCCCTACGAGGGTTAATATTAAAGCACTTTATACTTCAAAAAAGCCTCTTGGTATAAAGTTGGATCAGCAACAATACAAAACGGCTTTCGGAGAGCTGGATTCTCAGCAGCTGTTGATGGCCTTCCGGATTTTGATGCTGAGGATGATATCCCACTTGCAACGTACGCAAATTTAGTAGATCTGTTTCGTCAATCAAATGGCTTTGACCAGTTTTTAGTTGAAAGCGTCCACACTGTGGATGGAAGATGGCTGTATTGACAGTGAACAGTAAAATCAAGGGCTGTTGCGGAGATAAGACAGTCTGAACACTCTGAAGATGAGGTACATGTGGCAATACCTGATTCCATAAATTCTTATGATGGAGCAAAAGACGTCTTTGTGTGGTGTGTACTTCCTTTAAGCGGACACCTGTTATAAGCAGACTAAAATGCCGCGACGGTGAGTGTCCGGCTATGAGAGTTTTCACTGTACAAGTGTGTATGTGCTTGTTATGCTTGAATTCGTATTTGCATTGAGGATACAAACATTCAACCATACGCCAGTTTGTGTTTCATTATTTCCATCTTTTGGCTGCTGTGGTTCCCCTTATCAAATTCGCTTTCACAAAACGGTAATTATGCAGAAGATGGCGCATAATTTTGCAATATTCTAGGAATGTTGCAAAAGCTGTCATAAATTTTGTACTTCGTTGTTCTTTTCCTTTTCAAGAACCAAAAAAAAAAAAAACAGAAAATGAATAATATTCGTTTCTTCGCAAATTGCTACAAGAAAAGCAACAATCGCTCCTACATACATACATATGTACGTTTGTACTTATGCGTATAACGAAGCGTTGTATAATTCGTAAATCATTTAAATTTTAATTTCCTAAAGACTGAAACTAAAATAAGCTGAAATATGTTTGGGGGGTGCAGTAATTCTTGGCAATGCCGCACAAGGACCTTAAAGCTTTTGATTTTCTCGCTAACATTTCGGTTCTATGTCTTCCTATCTGTAGGTAATTTTAAATTATAACACGCTCACACACACACATACACACATTCAAGCTTTATGTATGTTTTTATGTGTTTTTCTCTATGTATGTAAATATAATGAGCGCGTGTTTGGCTTGAACTTTTGGTACCTTCTTCGTAAGTGCAGTCGATTCTATAATGACTTAATTATGTATGTTCATCACACCTTTATGGATCGGTGGCAGGAAAAACGAAAAGCTGTGCCGCTCACGTTGTTTCTAAGTATTTAATTGCTTCGCAAAGCCTTTTTAATACTTTCGTTCCAAGCGTTAAATATTTTGGTAGATGGGCCAACAACGGAATAAGCCTGAAAGTATTTCTGCAATAAGGCGACATTAAAGTGAAATTTCTTTAATATCTTAGAGAGAATTAGAAAGTAAAATATTGTTCCGCCATGTACTCGTACTGATAAGTCGGTGCCTTTACAATTATTAAGCTACCGACATCGGGAAATATGTTAAATGGGAAATAAATAAATAAAAGTTTATTTCATGTTGAGATGTGATTAAATCGTTAAATTATATTATTTTGCGAAGTATTGTATAATTTTTTTTTTCAAAAAAGGGCTCAAATTGAACAAAAATGATGAAAACGAGATACCAGTAATTTTGTCCACCGTTATTTTTGAAATTTTATCCAAAGAAAACAAAATTTCACTTTCTTATTAAAGTAAATGACTTTTACTGTCATTTATTTTCAGTTTTTTTTTTTTGGTTTATTACTTTGTTACCTGTACAGTTAAGTAAATGTGGGTTGAATTGCCGCCGATGACTGTTGGCGGCCAGTGACCGCCATGTGGCCGTGGTGGCGCCTGTCTAATCTGTTGTTTATTAGTGCGTTACCGACGCCATAACACAATGACAACTTTCACAGTTTCGAATGATTGTTCGCCAGTGAAAACTTTGCACATTTCATCCACAAAAGTTACTATTTTTTTGGGTGGATTTTGTGCCGCCGGCTTAATTGTCCAGATTTGTTTCGAAGTGAAGTTCGTGAGGCCATCACCGTCCTCGGCGACAGCTACACAAATTGAGCGATATGCACATTGTGCGTGGCCGATTTTGGGGTAGGGTATCTGTGCAGCAGAGTGATAGAGTCTTTTGAAGAAAGAAGAAAAATGTCTCAGGCAAAGCATGATTTAGCCATTATTGAAACACACTTTAAATGTTGGCTAGACTTATTGAACCCCACTACAGTTTGGTTCTTAATTTATGCGCAACTAGCAGGTCCCGGCCTGCTCTGCCCACCTTAAGTAAATACATGTAGTATTTATGAACAAATGAACAGCAAAACGAGGTAATACAGTATTATTTTATATGTATTTATATAGTTTTAATGAAATGATCTCTCTTCTATCCAGGCAAAAATTTAATTACTAAATGCAAGTACGTGTCCCGGACTTAAATCAAGAAATGAGAGAGGATTAATCTGATCAGGGCTAAATAAATTTCTAAAGTCAAAATATTTTCAAAGCAAAATTTATACAGTGCAACCTCCCATAACCGAACATTTAAGTCGCGGCGTTT
Source organism: Epicampocera succincta (assembly GCA_932526305.1). Taxonomy (NCBI): domain Eukaryota; kingdom Metazoa; phylum Arthropoda; class Insecta; order Diptera; family Tachinidae; genus Epicampocera; species Epicampocera succincta. The sequence goes on from OW052035.1 coordinate 19,172,006, forward strand.
TTGCCCGGCTACAAGAGGTGTCCGCTTGTGAGAGAGCTGCACATTATTTTATATTAGTTTTAGATCTGCGAACTATCTGTTATTGAGGTATCACTGTAGGTGTACACAGTTGCATTTTTGTTCAACTACAAATTGTTAAATTTCAAACGAAAATGTTGGTGTATGTCTAAAAACGATGCTTCACTCTGTATATAATATTAATTAACTTCCATTCGCCTGCGTGCTAAACATTTCATTCTTTCCGTTGACTTCAGTTCGACGCTAAAAAAGGAATGGGTGTCTTGTCCTTTAAACTTTTCTTTGTGCAGCAAAATATATCGTGCCGCAAGGCGCCCACAGCATCCAAAAAAAAAGAAAAGTCATTAAAAAACTTTGCTCGTATACCTGTGCGCTGCTTGTCAAATCAATAAATGTGAAAATTAAGCTCCTTAGTCGTTGTCAGATTAAAACGATGTAGAATTTAATCGGATTATGAATAATAAATGATGCTTCACAAGACTGGCTGACGTTGGTAATAGATCAGGAAATATAATTGAATTTTTAGTTCATGCTTTTAATTTCATATTATGTATAATCTTGTCTAAATTAATATTTGGAAGATAAAAAATAAAGAACAGAACAAGAGCGACGTCATCTAAAACATTAAGCAGCAAAAAGGATTCGAGTGGAAGTTTTCATAACTCGTGTTTTGCGCATATTGATGTGTGCTGTTGTGAATGTACTCGAGCGACATGTGCCCACAGCAGGAAAACTGCAGAAGTCCTTCATATCCAGCGCTCTTTTAAAATATGCTTAACTTATTTTTAACTGGCTGGAGACGTCTCTGATAGTCATTATTTAAATTCTATGACAAAAGTAAGTATTTTATTACAACAATAGAACAAAAAGGGGCTACAATTTTTCAACTATTTCACAAAAACTTATCCACGCAACTGCAACAGATAGGAGAGAGCTTTAGAAAGCCGGGACGAATATTATTTGCCATTTGCCATTTTGGCAGCTCTTAAAATTATTGTTTAAGCTCCTAAATGCTGGATATTCAAAAGGTGCATAAAATAAAATTATGTATAGAAATGTGATTGTATTTACAACCACACATACACGCACACACACACATTCACAAATAGCAAACAAACCAAATCTTATTGAAGAAACAGCATTCGCGCATAAATTTACTTTAAAATAGAATTGAGTCGTAAATTGGACTTTTTTCTATTGTTTTTTTTCCTGCACTGATTGTGATATAATGAGGCCATTAATAATTGAAGTACTCAATTACATGCATACGAGTGCTCATATACATATAGATAATGATTATTAATAATATTTGTTTTAATAAAATACATAAATCTACATATATTTCCAGCTCAAATGCGCTCAAGTTTGCATAAAATAATTTCAAGAAGAAGCAGCCTTCTTTAAAGTTGAAAAACATTTTTATTGTTTTTTTTTTTTGGCCCCCATAAATTATTCATAACGACTTATTGATGAGGTCGATATCGTTGGCTTGTGGGGTCTCTTGATCGCAATTGCGAACCAAGAAATAAAAATAATCGTTTGAACAGTCATTGTTTCTTTATGACATTTTATGCACATACATTCATACATACATACATACATAAGTGTGTTTGTATGTGTGTGTATGAGCAAATAGTGGATTCAATACTGACAAACACGACTCAAAATTGCGTTACGGAATCCTTTTTCAAATACTCAAAGATAAAGAAGAAGCGGCAGAACTTGAGGAGCCTGGGAAATACATTCGGTGCCGCCCTCGTGCGCTCGTTTCTAGTGATTTTTTACTCAGAACCTCTTTTGGTGCTTATTTTATTAATTTCTTAGAGCTTTTCTGAGTTTCGGCGGCGTCAAGCCCCAAAATTAAATTTGTTCTTCTTCATACACAAAAGAAATATTAATAGATTTATAGTTTCAATTCTCGATAAAAAAAGCCACAGTTAAGCGGCTAAAAAAATCGGATATATAAAAACCGATAGAAGGACAAGAAGGGAGAGTTGTAGAAGAGTGGAAAGCTGGAAATGGTGCCGCGTGTGTTAGTATTTTTGGTGATGATGTTTTTAGATGTAGAGAAGAACTGATTATTACGCCGATTTGGTCAACCGTCACCAAAGCAACAAGACAGATTTTGCTGGCAGCTTCATGATAGACTTTTATATTAAAATGTTTTCATTGTTTTCCCCACCTTCAACCATTTAACACAAAATTTTTATTTTAATATAATCGCCCTTATTCTGCGTTTCGATTACGTTCCCGCATTCAGTTACGCTCGGATCGAAAAAAGGTATTCTGACAAAAACTGAATCGAAAGAAAAAGAAGAAGAGCAGGGTATGTTTAACATACCTTCTCTGCTGTGAAACGTGTGGAATAGAAACAGTAAAAATAAACAATTTTGTAAACATTTTAATAAAAAGTCAAATTCAGTGCACAAAAAAGTAATAAATAAAATAAATAAATAACCAAATAAAAACTAATGATTAATTATTGTGAGAACAATAATTAAATAAAGCATCAGTTAAGAAGAGAAAATAAACAAAGTGCCGGAACATACTTACATATGTATGTATGTACGTGAGTAAGAGGAATTTGTGGTAAAATTATTAGTGTGAAGAATCCTGCCGCGCCGGAGGTGATATTTTAATTTAATTTAATTTAATTTAAGAATGCAGAGTTAAGAATTGAAAAGTTTTCGGCCTGTAATAAATTAAATAAAGGTTAAAAATTTCAATTAAACAACATTTGCTTATTGTATTTTATACTTACATTTTATTAATTTTACCCTTTTTTTAAAAAAACTCCAAGAATTGAAAAAACTTCCGTTGGCACATACACAACTTAGAAAAACGTAGCTACGATCGTAACGCAGAATACATACAATCGAAGAAACAAATGAAAGTGAAACGAAACGTAACACAGAATACCAAATTTACCAAACGGAGAAAATTTCGATCCGAATCGCAACGCAGAATAAGGGTGAATATTTTTTCTAGATAAAACTCCAAAGTCTAAAGTGTTTTTTGGTTACGGTTGGCAGCAACATCTCCACTTCAGAACGGCGTGCTGTAGGAGAAGCTAAACGCCATCACGCCAAACGAATTTGTGCCCACTTTCCAGATCCGAAGATCATTACAAAATCAAGTATTTGTTATAGCTAAATTTCATTAAAATTCACTTAAGCTTTAGAATTTAGAATTTAGAACACAAAAAACTCTATTGACTCACTGACATTTTGCGCTGACGAGATAAGTGATCCTGTTCCCTAAGACCGAGTCTTTTTGCGTAACACCCGGATGAGCTCTACATTGGCCTACAGAGACAATTCGTTCTGCAGTCATACAAATTACTCGCAGATGTATGTATTTTCTGTCCTTTGCAACTTGGGAAGATTCAAATAAAACATTAAACACTACTCCCTCTTTCCTCCTGCCAATAACCTATTTTCCTAGCTGTGGTGCAATGCACAGCATATGTAGTAGTCGCCCCTTAGTGCTGGTCCAGATCAAAAAAAAATGGTCTTTCATAGAGCGTCGAAGTATTACTCGCGATCTTTTAAATTTTAATATTATATTGCAATTCTCATAACTTCTCTCCGAAATCTGAAATACAAAGTGAAAAACAAGAAAAACTCAGCGTTGGCGCCGTTAAGCACTGGGCTTCGTAGATGCGTTCTTAAAGGCGGGGACACATAGAATCCATGATACGTTGTACTTTGCCTTTTTCAACTGAGAGCTGAGTTAAAATACAGGGTTTGTTATGAGCAACTTTGACAACCTTCAGTTTGTTTTGTTTGATTATTTTTGTGCAACGTGAAAAAAACTAAAATATTTAAATGGAAAATAAATTAATTTAAAAAAGTGTAAAGCAAAATAATAATTGAAATAACTTCCAGAAATGCATCCGTCTCCATTGAAAATATGTTGTTCTGTTCAGTACTTTAACAGTTAATGTCTTCTTTGTTTTTGTTTTAGATTGTTTATGTATGTGTACGTTAACAACGTACCGATTGTGACAACCCAATCCCTTGTTCCGTCAACATCAGTTAAAAAAAGGCAAAGTATGACGTATGACGTATTCTATGTGCCCCGGCCTTAAAGCCTAACTATAATGCGCTTATGCTAATTTAAGCTGTTTTCAGAAATTAAGGAATAGCCTGTCAACTGCTTAAGCAAATTACGGTCGACTTTTGGGCGGCTATTGAATGAATGAATTTTTTCTTCATATTTCCAAAAGGTATCAATTTTTTTTTTGCTTGCCTATTGGAACTTCATATTTAATATTAAAATCTTCGATAAATAACAAACAGCTGTTTCTTTAAGCAAAGTGCGAGTAGCTCTGCTTAAGCCAAATGGTATTTGAAGAAAAGTTTTTAAGTACATTGTAGCTGTACCCAAATTTGCTAGAGTTAGTGTTAAGAAATCACATCGTCGATTGCTGATCTCATGTCATGTTCTGTTTTTACTCCGTTATGAACTTTCGATAAATACCCACTGAGATTGCAGGTACATACAAACATAAAAACCTACCACGAGTGTTTTATTTATCAGGTAGTTTAAGGCCATTATAATTAGGCCTTTAGACACTTTTCGACTACTAATTTAAGCGTTAGCCCAATTGTTTTTTAATTTTTACTCTTCAAAAAAACACATTTATGTAGGTTCGCTTGAGACTTATTAGTTCTCAATCTAGTCGAATGTTTGGAATTATATCAGAAACTAAATAGTATTCACGTATTCAAGCGTATTTACATTTACTAGAGGAATCAAAGTTATTTAAGGGCCTCCAATTTTCTTATTAAAAGCAAAATGAAGTAAATTTCCAAAGAGTCCATGAAACACTTTCATTTACTGCTCACAAATATACTCGTACATGTACAATTAAGTCTGACCTGAGCCGTGGCAGCGTGATTTGACAACACTGTCTTTATTATGATTTAATTTGGGAATAGAACTGTCACTGTAGCGCAACGTAACAAGTAGCGCTGAAAGCTGTCAAAAGTTAATAACGGCTGTTTTAAAGGCAAACAGAATGAGTATTTGAATTAGTCGCTGTCAGAAGTCCAATGTTTCAAATCTTAAACCTTTTTGCGCGACAATACATTGCCGGCTGATTGTCAAATAAATTTTTTCTTTAAAATGAAAAACGAACAACTAGGGTCGTATATGGATATGACATATGGCATAACTATAGCATATGGTTTGTGTCAATAACAACAAAATTGTATTTTAGAGGGTAAACATCTGTCAGTATTCGATAGACGCCAAAGTGTAAACACACATTTTTTTCAATCGCTCAAATGATGACGAGTTTTGTACCTAAAAAAGATGTTTGGCGGGGAAGTCTGATAACCTTCTTTCATTTAAAGAAACGGCTGCTGAAAGTTATCGATTGTTGGTAGAAGCTTACGGTTAACATGCACCAGCTCAAAAAACTTCTCAACGATGGTTTGCGCGATTCAAAAGCAGTGGTTAACGATGGACAGTACTTTAAATAATGTATTAAGTTTTTAAAGAGGTCGTCAGCTTCAGCTTTTCCGTTCCATCTTCAACACTTTTGTAACTCTAAAAAGAACGTACTGTATTTTTTATCGAAATGAAAACATCTGATGTCAATGATTGACTGGACATGACAAAATACTCTAATTAAAATTAGGCCAATTGTGTGTTTTTTATATAATTTAATTTGAATTGTGGAATCTGCCTTATAAGGCCTCACAATAAGTATTAAAATCTTAGAATCCAAAAATAACTATCTGTTGTTAGTAGGGAGGAAGGTCAGCTCTACGAAGCCTTGTGATTGATTGAGTTCTTGACAGGCGTCCATCCAGCAGATTTATATGATGTTGCAGCTTTAACTTGTATTGGAGTCGATCTTTATTAAATCCGTCTTTAAACAACGGTGCTTCAAGGTTCCCCAGTTCATTGTTCCCAGATTTTAGATTGTGCTCTTGGGATAAGATCCATATTTTGAGAGTGTAAAAAATATGTCGTCTGTGAGTGGCTCTGACGATAGTTTATCATTAAGCGAATGAAAGTACGTTATCAACAAAAGCTCAATACTTTGCGGGCTGCGCATGATACTCGCGTGTTGCTACTGGGACATGTATGTAGGTGTCTTTGGCATTATATGTCATAAGGGCGGGAAAGTTACAATGTTATAAGCGCAGCGGGTGAGAAGCCTGTGGAGCCGTGAATCGTTAAAATACTGTATATGGTAAACACCGCCTCCTTGAGGACGATACTTTACCAGATTTGTATCAATTAAGATTGAGAACCTTCGTGATAAGCACTGAATATCTGGAATACCTTGATGACCTAAATAAACACTGACTTGAGGGATTTTTGTTTAATCTTTGGTCAGATATACATCCATATATATCTCAAAGGGCGTATATTTCCAACCCAATCGAACAGGAACTGAGAACAAACTCTAGGGTGCTCGAATTACGTGTGATGGGGTCATCTACATAAAGCTCTGACAACAAGAATAAAAGGATATAAGAATACCCCTCTTTCGGATAAAAACTTCGTAGCTGAAATAACTATTGACGACACCGATGTTTATATTTATATCAGACATTCCTGAAGGCCTGTGGCTTTTCTCCGACAACACATTGATTTCAACAAGCCGTTTTAGTTCTGGCATATTTGAAATTTTCTTACAAAAGAGGCATAAAATGTTGCATTTCCCCATCTGCACAGGATGCTTCTGTTGCTAAAACCATATTAAATATTTACAGCGAACTTATTTTATGTGTTTATTTTTATTGAATTGGATTTCTCTTATTGGACTAGAACGTTCAAAGCAAAAATACATAAATGGTTTAGAAAATTTGATTTGGAAGCGATTCAAATATTTCTGCTTTTGTCGCTCCCCTAACAAGTGTGTTGCTGCATAAATGTGATCCGTGGTATTTCCGTTTACCGTTTACCTTCACTTCCGTTTACGTACAGTAATACAATCTCCGAATGAATGTTGTACATACAAACATTCATACGTATGAATGTTTGTGCCTAAACACACACATGTATCTGGTTAAATGTGCGTAAAACAGTGTTGCCGATTATTCCGTTTCGGCTAAAGAACGGGGCGACTGTATAAATATATAGGAAATACCGGGTTGGTCCTGTACTTCCGCGGATTAGTTCTAACTGTTGATTAATATGCACCTGCCTCATGTCTCTTTTATCTTAAACTGTTTCAAAAGTTAAAAAATTTAGGCGTAGACCTGCAACAACGCTGCCATCACTCATTATTGAATAAAAAAACATATTTCAATACTCTCCGTTGGCGTTTTTTGTACATCCTTCTGCTACTTTATATATCAAAATAAAATGCTTAAACCTTCTCTACTAATGCTACTGGGTAGATATGAAGACAGGGTCAAAACTATTTCAAGAATAAGTAAAAAAATGTCACACACACATACAGACAGATTATAAAATCGGTCAAATAACCACCATTAATTTTTCTTTGCGATGTTAGGAATTAAAAGTTCAGTTTTCAGCGGGAAGTGCTGTCGTTGGATGAAAAAATAAAAATACAAATGGTTGCAATGGAATCCATTTTATCATTCATATGAAGGCGGTAAGACCACAAACGAGATATGTACAAGAATAAAGTGACTTTTTAAGTTTCGCGGTCCACATCCATTTAATTATGGGTTTTTTATGTCTCGTCTCGAACAAATGTTTACAGTTACAGATTAGTTTAGTTGCGAGAGGCAGAAATATAGAAGTGGTTTGCGTGCTTGACTATTGTCTGCTGTCGCCCAAAATGGATCAAAGAATTTGCACATGGGCGCCCCAGCACATCAACAACCGATAAAAAATTTAATAAAGTGAAAGAAAATTGTTATGGAGAATCGTCGAACCACTTTTAGAGAAGCGACAAACTCAGAGCATAAAACGCGTGGCGGCAAAGTTCCCTCTAAAATGGTTGAATTAACTATGGTTGAAGTAACTTTTAGTCCATCATGTCTCAGCCACCGGATTCACTACATTTGGGCCCATTCAACTTTTTCCTGTGGCCAAGGTTGAAAAGACCCAACCGAACTGTTGAGAAAGCTTAAGGACGTATCAAAATTTCATGTCACAACTGTTTCAAAGATTAGAAGAAAATCTGACACAACTGTATTATATCTGAGGGCACTACTTTGAAGGTGACAGAATAAAATTGATGAATAAATAAAAAATTTTGAGAAAAATTAAATTTCACCTTGATTCTTGAACAGATCTCATATATGTTGCCTTTAGAAACGATAACTAATTATTGGGTTGAAAAATCTTTTGTATTAAATGTGTTTCTTGGAACACATTTAGGCAATTGAGTTTATTATTTAGCCTGGGGCACTTTGGTCCCCTTTCTACCAATTGATTTTTGGTGCAGGTTTCAGAAGAACCTGCATAACCTAAGTTTTACATGAACTTCCTACAGCCATGCCAACAGAGGGATCTCTTCACCTCTCTACTCCGAAAAGAAGAATGCTCCAGTTTGATGTCCGCAAAGAATAGGCCTGCTTCCCTGGGGCACAGTCGACACATCGACATCGGCGGAAAACTCGTAATTTGTCTCTTTTTCCTGTATATTGAAGGAATGAGCCACTTAAATTAATTTCTTTAGTCCAACATTTTCAAAATTTATTTCAGATTTTAGGTAGTTGTTCTGGTAATCCAAATTTCTTTTTGACTTAATTGCGATAATAATGAAGAAAATAGAATTTGTGATTATTTTTCTCAAGAACAGTATACGAAAGATGTGTAAATGATAGTTGTGTACAGGGTGTTTTTTCTAGAGCTATACAAGTTGAAGTCATAATAAAGCAAAGACATATGTTTTTCATATCAATGAAAACGGCTTTATTGAAAATAAAATATTATTAAATTAAGATTTAAATATAATTTCGGCAATAACTCTTCGAATGTTGATTTCCAGGTGCTCAAAGTTTCTGGTTTACCGGTATAGACAAGTGACTTTTCATAACGCCAAAGAAAATAGTTGAGTGGGTTTAAATCTTTCGATCTTGGAGGCCAATTAATCGGACCATTAAATCATGTCACAAAGATAAATGCCTGATAAATGAGTTACGAAAACATTTCTAATCATGGTCCTTTACCGTTTACCATTGGTAGTAACATTGTGACCATAATCAATCGTTTTTGAAGACATTTGGAACATGATGATTCCATAAACAATTGTAATTGTGTTTGGGCAAAAGCTTGGGATTAATCTTAACAGTTTATTTACGCTGTCTTTCAATAAAAAATGGGCTTCATCGGGGAACAAATTTTTTAACGGAATTCAATATCAATCTGTGCTTCAGTCCATGATGAAATGTCACACTAAAATTAATAGGTTGTCAACTTAAAGTTGTGAACTTGGAAAAAACACAATATTAGATCGCCGCAATTGAAGCTGCTGAGCTCAGTCTTACAATTGAATGCATTTCTAGAATGAATCCACTTATAATCGACTAATTATAGCACCCAGCACATTTCGAAGTCTCAAACGTCTAATTTGGTTTCATACCTACAAACACAATATTAGAGTCCTACATTTTATTTGGGTCTTTTGAACAGAAATGTCACACCATTTTTTGTGTTTATTGGTATTTATACAATTTATTAATTTATTTGACAATAAATGAAATATATAAAAGTTATATCAAGTTTTAGACAAAACTGGATTGTACGTTAATAGGTTTTCTTTTTTAACACATAATTAAAATCAATTGTTGAACTAAAATTGGAAATTAGTTCACTCGATTTTGGACCTTTTGCATTAGACCACAATTCATTTATACCAACAAAAAGAAACAAATTATTTGATTTAAGTAATATTTTTCTGGTGCCCATTAAGGATTCAAAGCTGGACTCTGGTGCCTATCACGTGTGTACAATTGTTCACTCATAAATCGAAATGAATGAAATACGATTGATCGAAAAAAAATCGACCGTTAAATATACATAATTATAAAATACATTAATGTAATAAGTGATTTAAGTTTTATGACTATTTGTTAAATTATTTCAATATATCGGTGCTGATATTAATATTTTTTGTTTTTTCCAGCTGTCTATAGGACGATGTACAAAGGGAATAAAAATAATCTATATTTTTTATTTTATTTTTTGATATTTTTATGCAAACAATAACATTTAGCAGTAAACAATTTTATGAAAAAAAATTTAAAACCTTTTTAAACAACCCAAGAAAAATCCCAATTTTATACTAGTCCGTCTGTATAATTTTTAAAATAATCCAACTTTTTTATATATCGCCACCAAAAACAATTATTTGGCTTTCATTAACACGAACTCAATGAAATGTCTCATGAGGTTGAAACCACAAATTATGCCAATCCTGGAAACTTATATGATTCCTTCTTCTGATTAGTTCTTACAAAACTTTTTCAACTATTTAACTTCGAGTTTTAGCGGTTTCCTTTTGTTCTGTCGTATGAGTTCCTTTATGTTGTCGAAGTATTTTTATTTATTTCCCACTTATTTTGATAAAAAAATTCATTTGATTTTCCAATTAACACATAATTATTGCAATAATCGTCATTAAAGATAAAAAGTAAAATAGTCTAACGACTAATTAATTGCTCTTTACGTTCATACATACATACGTACGTACATGTGCAGGTGTCTGTATATTGAGAATAATCGTTTCCCAGCTTATTTCATTAAATACATAAAGGAGAACCTCGAAAAAATTACATGAAAAATGCAGTGGATTATAAATGTTTTTACACATTCTAAGTTTAATATTTTTTATGAATATTTAGTTATTACCTTGTACATATAGTGTAAATTATATATTATAGTGTAATCGGCAACCTTATTTTATTATATTCAATCATAGTTTTGGAAGCTGTAAAATATAAACGCTAAATGTCTGGTTCGCATTTTACTCGTTATTTTGTATTTGATCAGCGTGTTTCCCATAATAAAAAATAATGTCTTAATTTTTAAAAGAAAAATAATATTAAAATATAAAACAACTCTTTGCAGTTCAAGTATTTAAGACAGATGGAATTGATTTACGTTAACACCCTTCTATTCTGATCTAATGCGACGGTGAACGAATCACCACCATACACACACATACATAAGTGACAACTTGTCATATCAGGTGGGGCGGCACATAGCATAAGCCCCTTGCTGGAGAGCTTGTGCTATCTAATCCCTTTTACGAGTAACTCCTCCGCCAGTAAAAGGAAAACTAAGCCTCCGAGTTGGTAGCTGGAACTGCTCGGATATATCAGGCCTAAACTAACTTGTCTGTATATTCCCCATCATATAGTTCCTGCGAAGAACAAAATCCGTTGCCAGACAACAGCACCTCGAGGACATTTGTATCACTGAACGTTGAGTTTTACTCACTTATGTACTAAAGCCTGTTCCAACGTTTCAGGCTTAAACCATAGTCAGCACGTTTCAGTCCAGTTTGGCACCTCAACCTAGGACCAACACTAGAATGCCCAAAGCTTTCCTGAGGCAGTTTTTTACAGCAACTCTTTCGGCGTTTTAAGAACAAAAAAAGACACAAGTTTATGACAGTTTTTTTTTGCTAAATATAAATTAATATGACATGTCATATGGAAGCCACTGCTCCGAAGTAATGGAGTACAAACCATTTGACAGCTGATTTACTCAGTTATGACGTGTGAATTTTTTTTATTCGCATTTATGCAAACATTTTAAATTATCATAAAAACTTCAAAGTTGTGAGAACTTTGATATTAATGTGCTTTTTTTTCTTATTTTGAAAATAGTGAGTCGAAGTGCTGTACGGTGACTTTCGAAGTCGAAATCCAACTGGATAATAAAAGGTAAGTGTGAGGTGTCGGAAATTCGGGAAATTGCAAACGAAGTTCAGAGTTTTACTTGCCGTATCAATGAATTAAAAAAAGGCCGGATGGAAAATCGTAAAACCCAAATTAAATATCTTAATCCAAGCCCTGCTCTTATTAAAAACATGAACATTTTATCTCATGGTAAACCAAGTCCAATCCACTTACTTCTATTGAAAAGTGATGAGTTCACTACTTCGATTCCGCTATTTTACGTAATTATTTTAACATGGCGATGTCATTGGAGACATAAACTAGTGTGTTACCATATAAGCGAAAGAGCTTTTGCCGGCCGCATTGCAAACTGGTGAAAGTGAAAATGATTTGTTAATTCAAATGATTAGTTAAGTTTTAAAGTACGTTCCCTCGCATTGTACCTGAGATTATAAAAATTGGCCAGCTCCGTTGCAAAGATCAGCAGAGGCTCTTTTAGTGTTCCATACGGCGTTCTTTCGAAGCACAGTATTTGTAGCCGGAAGTAAAGGAATATGCTTTGAACCTTCCCTACAGTTCACTATGATTGATGGAAATATATATAACGTTTTAAGTCGCACATTCCCATCAATGTGGGATATATGTATATATGTATGTGCCGAGCAAAACTTGCAGAAAAAGTAATTATTTGGGTTGTAAATTTTTTGATAGACTGACACAAGATATCGACGCGCAATATGGGCTCAGTCTATACGGTCGTATCGATTGGATCAAAATAAGTGGCAAATACATTCTCAAAAAGGAAACCAGAAACTATTAATGAGAAAACAGAGTACTGAGTACAGACTTTTTTCAAAGAAGATGATTTTATTAATTTTCATACCTCTAGACACGCAGAACTGATGTTTGTTTTCGTCATTACATTGATATTAAAATGGGGTCTTGCCAGGCCCCCAAAAAAATTAAACATGTGTGCAACGGAGGGTTAAAGAAACCCAAAGCTGGAAGGCTGTGACAACTTGAATGGAGAAAATATTGAAACAATTCAAATATATCTGCATTTATACAGATTTGGTAACAAGATAATATTATTAATATTCAGGATGCTGGATTAATGCTGAGAAGTTCGGTGAGCGATAAGCAGTTAATTAGTAAATATTCATGGAACCATTTTTCAAAAATACTTAGAAACAATCGAAGAGCTTTCTGAAGAAGCTGCTGAGCTAAAGAAAAGCGCAGACCGCGGAATACTCACAAATTTCACGCGTTTCGAAAAACACCGACTTCATTCACACATTCCCTTTAAGCTCCGATGCTTTTATACCAGTCCAAAGAAAACTGTCATGCAGGCAGTGCCCAAAGTAAAACTAACAATGGACTTGTCTGACGAATTTATATAAAGCGAATTGTTTCTGTTTCGTATTTTAAATTTCACAATAAGCAGAGCAACGAAAAGTTTAAAACTTCAACTTTGCGTTACGTCAGATAATTTTGTTTATGATATTCTAAGGTTTTTTTGTTTTTGAAGTGAAAAATGGCGCTGAAGAGTCCCACCACGCCCACTTTTACATATAACTAAAAGCGTGTATTTTTTGAAACTGGCTGGGAATATTTTCCGTCCTTCTCAAATTAAATCTTAAGTCTCATTAGTTCAGTGTTCGTTTTGGCCACCATTTCTGTGTAATTTGAACACTTTTTAATAGGCTTGAAAAAATTAAGGACTAGTCCCGTACGCAGGCCCAGCTTTTTTCTTGTACAGATTCGTAGATTAAAACAGCACTGCAAACGAATAGCTGACATTCAAGTCTGCCCGCGTTGGAAGTTGCTTTGGGTCCTGAAGTTCAGTTAATTACGTTGTAAGGACAAAAAAAATAAAACAACAAATTTAATTATTTGTACCAACTTCAATCTAAAAACAGAATTTTAATTTAAAACAGTTTTTATTGTGACCCGTCTGGTTTTATATTTGTTTGCCTTCGATATTGTGAACGAATTTATAATCGCCCACAAAATGGTGATAAATAATCCGGTTATTAAATATTCATATATTTTCAATTTAAATTAAGTTTTTGCTGAGTTTCATTCAATGATATTGCAATTCGGTGATGATTTAAAAAAACACACTCCCAAATGGAATATGCATTTTATTTCAACTTATTTTATGGCGGTTTATTGAGGTTGTCATTTAAACGAATATGTGTGTAAATAAATTTATTTCGATTTCACACAATTTTAGAACAACAGGCTGATACTTTTTGAAACTTATCGTGATACATAATAACGGTAAATTGTTTTCAGAATATGAATTATAAATATCTGTAGTTGTACCGTATATTTCGCTGAACAGTGCGATTATTTTCGTTCAATAGCCATAAATGAACGTGTTCGTTCAATTGCTCAATTGCTCACTTTGAACGAACAGTGCAGTAACAATGCGTTTCTATAACAAAGTGCGTGAATAAGTAAATCGGATAATAATTATAGAAATAAATAGTAAATAAATAAAACCACAAATTGGAGATACTGAACTTTTGGAAATGAAACTTCAATTCAACATAAGTTTTATTTGAGCGTTGCTCAATTTTTATTTGTTTTTATCAAACTTTATCAGTATATAAAAATGTTATTTAATTAAATTAAACAAACGAACATAATATATATAAAAAAGAGGAAGAAACACAAATTTTATATGCAAAAGATATTTGAATGGCACGAAATTAATTCAAAGCGTCCAGTAAAATATCCGGTTCATTTCAATCATTTGAGTGATCGGTTCAATTTGATTAGTTCATGCCCAGCTCATCCCGATGAGACTCAAGAGACGAACATATTAAAGGAAAATTATTGGCTTAACGATCATTAATCATTGAGGTTAACGAATAAGAAAAAGTTTCCAATATTGGCGAAATCCGCAAACTTATTCAAAGTATTAGTCGTTCTTAGTTATGACCTTTTCCATCTTTCTGTCAATGTACTCGTATTCAGCAGTAGGTGAATGCCATTGGTGAACCTGCCTACGGTTTGTGACCGCCTTCAAGTGATATAATTGGCACATACTACCCTCCTACCACTAATTGTCTACGCAGATATTGTAGAGGCACAACGCAGTTCTTTTCAATAACAAGACCGCCGGGCTACTTGGATCACCGAAGTGGAGATTTTTATGGGGCAAGGGAAAGCAATACAAGAATATTCATAAAACGTATCCTTACAGATGTATAAGAGAAACGGCCTAGGGAAAAGGTTTTTTATTAAATTTTTCGAATGGAGTTAAAATTACATGAACATTTCAGCTTTCCAGAGCTCTTATCTGCATTTCATTCGTTTGTCGGCTTTTAGAAGTATCTTGAAATTTGTATGTTTCTCCATTTGCCTCAGTCATCACGTCAATTGTAAAGAAATAAGAAATTAACAATTTGAAATCAAACAAAAACTTTTTAATTGTACTAATAAAATTGCAAGTCGTTAATGGATTTTGTGCTTTTCAGTCAAGCTAAAAGCTTTCGTAACTTAATTTTATGCTTTAAAACTCCAAACTCCCGCACACCAACCATTTGAAAATCAAAGAGATGTAACAATTTCGTTTTAATCACTCAAATACATAAATACATACAATCGTATGTATGTGTTTCGGTTTGGAATTTTGCGTAGACACTTAAAATGAAATTATGTATAATTACAAGTATTTTGTCTTTTGTCCCCTGAAATATTTTACTGGCAAATGCCGCCCTGGGCCATGTAAAAAGCATGTGGACATTAATAGCACGAGCGTTCATACATACGAGTACATACATACATACATATACAAATACCTATAAGGGTGGTTCATAAAGCGATGTTATTTTTAGACATTCAAAAATATGCAATGAATCTATCAAGCGTAAGAAAAAAGGGTGTCTGCAGGTTCTGTCAGATATTTAGATTCATTCATATGTTGTCCAATCTCAGATGTAACTCATATACAAGCAGACTTGGACTACCAAGTCTTAGTTCTGTGCTTAGTATCTCCTTTCGCCTTGGATTAATTCGTTGTGCTGTTGATTCCGAGTTTCTGTTGAGCGAAATAATGTTTTTTGTACCAACAACTCATAACTATACACTAATAAGTCTAGATTATCACAGATGTGTCTATGCCAACAACGATCTGTTACGCCCTGTGAAACATTAAACAAATTTTATCATATTATAGATGTTTCTGAATCGAATAATTTTGTATTTAAATATTTAACGTAACTCTTTCATATTGACCATTATTCCATTTAGCGTCGTCGTCATCGTCAATTCAATTTAATATCAATATCAATTTTTATCGACGTCGTCATCAATTCGATATAAAAATTGTGTTCCACAACAGCATAACAGCAAACGCTGTCGATTGCTTATCGTTTTTTAACGCACATCTCTAATAATTAAGACAGTTGGCTAGTTTTGTTTTCAGTTTGTATCGAAGTGTATGACGAGGCCAAAATTCTACAAGGTTCTGAGGCAGTTCATATAAGAGATGAGGTAAATCGAAGCTTTCTTTAATTCACATTCAATAAATTGCACTCCCTGAACAGCTCCTTCTGAAGTTGAAGCAGGTTCGGCACAGCTTCTTCCAAGATGCCTTGTTTGTGACAATTTCTTTGTTCACCTTTAATTTAAAATCCCGCCAAACCTTTAAGAAAAATCTTGTCTAGCACTATTCATCTTACCGTTTGGCAACCGTCGTCACCTGCTCTTTTCGGTCGACCAAGGGCACTTAGTATCGTTGAAATTCTTTCTCACTGCTCTTTAACATCACAAGGAAGACTGCCTTTTTGAAAACCTTTGGCAAGTGAAGGATTTCTCCATCTCCTCCACTAACTTATTGGAGGAAGAATTGGCAAATGTTTGTACTTTTTTTTCTCTTTCCATTTTTTTAATTGAAGAATATTATTTAAAAAAATTCAAAAGGAATAAAACTCTTTCGATACCAAATCAGAGTCAATGTAAATCGATGCCGGCGTTATCGTTGCGTACGGCATACCAAAAATACATCAACGCTTCTTGATAAAACTTGATATTGATAACGATTTACAACAATCGACAACGTTTCATATTGATGACTCTAAATAAGGGTGATTGTAAGGAAACTGTAAGGACTTAAAGTCTAACTAAATAAATAAATAGAATTAAATAGAACTAAAATGACGTTAAAATGGAATTAACTGATAATATAATATCAGAACCGAACAATACGCGTATCTGCATACGCATTAGTCTAATTATTAATGGCACTTCTTTTCAACAATTATTTTTCATTTCTCGTTTTTCTGATGAAACTTCTGTTTGTACAGCCTGCCGTCGCTATAAAATAAAAGCTATTGCTTCAGTTGTGTTATAATAGTTTTTACTGGCTCTCGGCTCATTGAAAATATTCTAATTCTGAAGTTTTTTGTGATAAGTACCAGATTCATATATTCATATAGGCGAGTTAGTGGTCATTTTGTTAGCGGTGGTGGGCGTGCTGATCGCTGCTTCTATATACTTGTCTGTCTTCCCGTGACTTACAAAGAGAACTTAATTTCGACACTGAGTCCATTTGCGTCAACATTCCCCGCATGCGTCTGATTCTGTGCAGCGAACAATGATATGTGTATGGTCGCTTCTTTTCAACTGAATGATATGGTCACCTTAATATGCTCTCTGTATATGGGAAGTTTTCCTCCGATTGTGTTACGTCAATATCGACAATGTGAATGGTACTACCTTGAGTTTATTCATTCGCTCAATCAATCTTTGCCAACGATATGCGATTTCAAATAGTAATCAAAAATTACTTAATTTGATTTTCGCAGATGATCGTTCCGGCTCAGTTTCTTTGTCTGAAGATGCCAATACCAGCATAAAATATAAAACCTAATTATAATTTGCTGAATGAGCTTATAAATAACACTGACTGTTCTAACATATTTTCATCTTTCAATAGCATTTAAACTTCTAAAGATATTTAATTGATTTAAATACATAAATATGTATGTACATACATACATACATTCATTCATATTTGTGCGAACACCAAAACAAAGTTATTTAAATGTAAAATATTTGATATGTATAAGTCTGCTTTGTGTAGAGAAATTTGTTAATTTTTTTTAGTCCTTTATATCGTTGCGAACATAAAGAATGATTTGAAATCAAAGGTTTTTTTCAAACTACAAACTTTCCAAAAAGGATTTGATATCAAAGTGAAAATATAACATTCTCCACAAAAAAGGGAATGTGTTTTCAAATTGAGAAATTCATTTATTCTCAACTTGCTTTCAAATGTACGCTGAAATATCAATAAAAAATAATTTTAATTTTTTTTCAACTTCAACTTGCCTTAATTTTTTACTGAAATAAACCTTAATGTACTCGTACGCCCACCGCCGCTACTGAAACAAGAAACCCCGTTCGCAAATTTTTGAAAAGAAGGAATATGTGGCACATGTTCCACACCATCTTGATCAGCAAATATTATTATTATTATTTTCTTACTGCCTCATTTTAGCTTTTTCTAGTTCGCTTTCTTATTCATGATATCTAATTTTTTACTCAAAAATTTTTTAATTATTTTTTTCGTAAATGACTTACATTTTAAAATTTTTCTGGTTTATTTTAAACTTTTGTATTAAACATTGTTTTTCTAATATAAAGGGTGGTTAAATTGTATGGGCCGATGTTGAATGTGAACCACACCTAAACGCCAAGTTTTTTTCCGAATTTTATTTGACATTTCTCTATTTCAGATTTACTCAATTTGAACCATGGAGAGATACACAATCCAACAACGTGTTAAAGTTATCCAGACTTATTATGAAAATGGGAGTTCAAATCAAAATGCATATCGTGCACTTCGTAATTTTTTTGGTCAATTTCATCGTCCAAATGTGCGTACAATCGCAAAAATCGTGGAAAAATTCGAGCAAACCGGGTCTGTAGAAGATGTGAGAACACCAGTGCATGCTCGTACAGCTTGTACTGCAGAAAATATTGCTGCTGTTCGCGATAGTGTGGCTGAAGAGCCGTCCACCTCAACTCCTCGTCGTTCCCAACAATTGCACCTCTCACGCTCGTCGTTGATGAACATTATGCATAAAGAAGCTTACAAGGTGCAATTGGCTCAAGAACTAAAGCCTCTTGACCATTCCAAACGTCGTGAATGGGCAGAATGGTGGCAAGAAATGGCAACAGTGGATGATCAATTTTCGAAGAAAATCATCTTCAGTGATGAGGCACATTTTCACCTCAGTGGATTCGTCAATAAGCAGAATTGCCGCATTTGGGCGAATGAGAATCCAAGAGTGATTATCGAAAAACCAATGCACCCACAAAGAGTGACTGTTTGGTGCGGTTTATGGTCTGGCGGCATCATCGGGCCGTATTTTTTCCAAAATGAGGCCGGTCAGGCAGTTACTGTGAATGGTGTTCGCTATCGTGAGATGATAACGAACTTTTTATGGCCCGAATTGGAAGATATGGATGTGGACGATATGTGGTTTCAGCAGGATGGTGCCACTTGCCACACAGCTAACGAAACAATGGCTCTTTTGCGCAACAAATTCAATGGCCGTGTTATCTCACGTAATGGCGATGTCAATTGGCCGCCAAGATCATGTGATTTGACACCGTTGGACTTTTTTCTTTGGGGTTATTTGAAAGAAAAGGTGTACGTCGATAAGCCAGCAACAATTCAAGACCTAAAGGATCAGATAATTCGGCACATTAACGGCATAGAACCTCCATTATGCCTCAGCGTCATCGAAAATTTGGACCATCGGATGGAGATGTGCCGCCGAGGTCGCGGCGCCCATTTGGCCGATATTTTGTTCCATGCATAATTGAGTAATACCAATACATCATAATAAAATAAAATTACAATAATTTCCTAAATAGTTTGTGTTTTATTCAAAATCAACATCGGCCCTTGAAATTTAACCACCCTTTACATTCATATATACGAGTGAGTATACAAATAATTATCGATTTGTTTTTAAATGCTAAAATCAAATAACTGAAAAACGCTTGAAAATATGCTGCTATGAAAGGAAATTTTTTTACACATCCATTTTGACTTTGTGTTTGTTGGGATATGACCAGATTTATGTGAATATGTACACGGATTATGGTCGACCTTTAAAGCCAAAAATTTGTGATTTGAATATCTGTTGTGCTTGAGATGTTTGACTTGTATTACAAACAACAAAAAATTTCAGGGAATTTGAAATAAATAACAGCTTAAAATTTCATCATCATATTCCTTTGATCCTTATCCATTTAATATTTTTAAAGTCATAAATCCAAATGTTTATTGTAGGACTTCATTCTAATTCAATATCCTTCGAAAATTGCAGACACAAAACAACAACAAAACAATATGGCGCCAAATTTACCAGCTCTTTCGTACTTGTAAATGAATGAACTTTCTACGTTTATTAAATCTACTCCTGTTTTTGGTATTGCAGAGGTTGTTAATTTAGTAAATTAAAAATGTTTAACTTTTGTTGTTGCCAAATTTTAAATTTATCAAGATTTACTAAAACTACAATATGTACCAGCTCTACAATAGTACTTTAACATGAAGCGTGTGAACCGCTTTTAAAATTAAAAAAGTGATTTTTATTCAAACATACATTTTTCTAATTATTTGTTTCTTTCTAATTAAAAGTTTTTTTTTTAGAAAATCTAATTATTCTAAAGTGTAGATTGACTTTTCTCAAACACTATCCTTAAATTGTCAGCAGTATTTCAATATATGGATTGGGAGATTCGAAGATAACTGGGAGTTCCCCAGATGTGTGTGCTGTGGCCTACCACGACATTCTCAGAAACAATAAATTAAGCTCAACTCAATAGAAACATGTTAAAGTTTTTGTATTTATAAGCACTAGAAACATGAAGGAAGGAAGTCGCCATGGACCCAAATTATGCCTCATTCTTCTTCTTCTGCTTTTGGCGCTACAGTCCGGGGTGAATCTGGGCCTCAACCAACAAGCTTTTCCAGTTGGCAAGATCCTTAGCCAGCGTCCTCCAATTTTGCACACCAAGTTGGTTGAGGTCCCTCTCCACTTGTGTGCACCATCGGTTCCGTGGGCGTCCTCTAATGCGTTGTCCCACAGGTTCGGAATCGAAGATTCTACGGGTCAGAGCGGTATTCTCCATGCACTCTACATGGCCCAACCATCTTAGCCGTTGGATCCGTAGGCGCCTGGTTAGGCTCATGTCGCTGTACAACCCGTACAGTTCATGATTGAATCTTCTTCTCCAGAAACCATCAACGCAAACAGGGCCGAAGATTGAACGCAGAACTTTTCTCTCGAAAATACCAAGGACTTCCTCATCCGCCTTCGACACCGACCATGCTTCCGCGCCATAGAGAAGGACAGGGATTATCAAACTGGTATATAGTGTCAGCTTAGTTTTTCGAGAAAGGGCCTTACTACTCAATTGCCCCTGAGCTCAAAGAAACAGCGATTGGCTAGAGTTATTCTACGTTTGATCTCGGCACTAATGTTGTTTATACTGTTGACTTGAGAGCCAAGGTAGACGAAGTCCTTCACTACCTCGAAGTTATAGCTGCCTATGGTGACGTTCTGGCCCAGTCGTCAGTGTTGCGCGTCTTTTCTCGATGACAGCATATACTTCGTTTTGCCCTCGTTCACCGCGTATGCAGTCACATGACACTGCGTCGCCTTGTCTAAGTCCCCTTCTGACATTGAAGGTCTCGGTGAATTCGTTACCGACATTGATGGAGCAGCGAGAGTTCTCCATCGTCATCCTACACCGCCTGACGAGTTTGGTAGGAATTATGCCTCATTGCAACAAAGAATTTCCATTTTAGTGGCATACTTTACAAAAGGCAGATTTCACTTCTTTCGAATAATTGGCTCAAGAAGCGTTACCTTCACTTCTTGCTTATCTGTGCAGGGGAATACGAGTTTTACTTGAAGTTTGTGCTGCCATTTTAATTTCGAATAATTCTTTAACTTTCGTAATTCCCGCTTTCAATTTGAAGTTATAGTTATCGCTCGCATGATGCGAATTAGGCATCAAAATTTAAGCGATTTGACCTCACTTGTGCGAGTCAGCCGTTATCGACCAAAGACCGAAGTCATTACTTAAATTTATCCGGATCCATCCAATAAAAATTGAATCTGTGCTGCTGTAAAAATCCACAGCCGACATTTCATGGACAACCCCTTTATTTGTCATCCCAAATATGCCAAAATGGAAAGTGATTGTTTTGTATAATATCGTCTGCAGAATTTGTGAAGGAACACTATAGCCTTTAGCACGAGGCATAATTAAAACTCAATTAGTAATCAGAAATATCCATCAAAACTGGAGAAAATGTGATTTCTACCACAAACCTGAATAAAAAGTTCTACCCAGGCTTTTGCGAACAATCCACGAGTGTGTAAGATAGAAGGGCCTATTGATTTACCAGTTTATATGATTAGCCAAAACGGTATGGGTTAAACATAAGTTGAATCTTCATTAACATTTTTGTAATTGTCGAGCAAGAGAAAGAGTCGTTGAACTATCGCATATTTGCAGGCTCGCATTTAACAAGGAGTGTATTAGGATCTAAAAGTAAGAACCATTAGTTTCCTTCCCTTATACGAGTATAGTCCGTTAGATCACAACATGATTCACTATCTTAAGTTATATAAGTTATATGATCTCGATGTTCCCATAGATAAAATAAAAGAATATCACATATGACCAAAAATTTTCACGGTGTTAACAGACGTCAGTGGACACTCTTTGTGATGTCGCTGATTGTCGAACCGTATTGTATAAGCCGACCGGATCGGACTGTTCAGCTTTTAGCCGAATTTTTTATATATCAATTTATTGTAACTTTAGTGAAAGTGAACTCAATACTTGGTGAAATTGACAGCTCAGGCTAAAATTTTTTGCTTCATGCCTACTTTTACGTCATATTGACAAATTTTGTTTCTCTTTGTGTTTTTTACGTGGATTGTACATTTTGTTTTTCTTCTCCGCTTTCCAGGACTTATGCTTCACAAATAAAGAATTTCATTTTATTAAGACACAGCGGTCTACCGAAAACCGGAACCAAAAACTGTAAAACAAAGCAACATCACCAGTTTGTGGCAGCAGTTCTGGGCATTTTACCACTCTTACACCCCCACCTTCCCTTTTTGCATTTTACGTAAAATTTAATAACGAAATTTACTATTTTGTTTTTGGGTAGATTAAGAGGCTAGAAAACTTTGCGGTGAACGTTTAGGGACTCATAGTCAGGGGACTTACAAGTTATACAACTTAGATAATTAATTGAGGTTGAAGCTGAAGTTGACTCTGAGGCTAAAGGGAAGGCTGATATACGAAAAATGTTCAAACACAATGATGAGGCGTGATTTCATGGCTGCGAATTGTAGTGAATCAAAATGTTGTTTGCAAATGTAGGAATTGGCATGAGTGACAAATAGTAATGGCTACCCTGGATATATTGGTAACACAGCACAAAGTAAATTCTGTTAACAATTTGCTGTTATCATAATAAGTAATTGAAATACGTCTTTATTTTATACATTTTGTTTAATAAATAAAAGTAACATAATATGTTTAACAACTGTTAATAGGTTCGAACTTTACGCCTCATCCTTTACCTCAGATTCTCATTTGAAACAATGTCTTTTACATTTAATAGAGAGAAATATACTTCGCGCTCCCTGCCTCAGCTGCACATTTTGGTCCAGCCTTTACAATTTTTAATAATTTTATCGATATAATTTTGTACATACACAATATAGGCGCTGTATAAGAGAATTTCGCTCCGAATTTTGTTGACACATACTACGAGATGCCACAAATTATTTTTATTCCAAAATTAATGTCGGATGTGTTTTTTTCATAGTCTAGAAGGAGTATTTGACCCAAACTTTTTTTTTCGCTATTCGCCCAAGAGATGTGTGTTACAAGTTGCATATTGTGGAGTGAGTTCGTCTACGAGATGTTAATGGCAACATCCAACTCTGATTATGGCCTTGAAGTTGGTTTTCAGCCATGAGCATTCCCAAGGGTTTCGTATATTTGCAGTTATGTTGGTATTCATTTCATCTCGTTTTCCAAATGGTAGTGAACTAACCCATCTCTTGGTTTCATCCATAACTCGAAATGATAAATCATTTATTTCCAACTATATGCAGGTGAAAGTGGTCCCGCAATAATTGAACAAAAATTAATAAAATCAAGAATTTATTTCTACTGGGTCTAAGTATTGAGATATTTTAGAATAGTACAAGGGCTGCATGAGGTATTGCGAATGGCTTTGGGTGGCACTTTTGTAATAATTTCGCTCGTGAACTTCGGGGAGAAAATCTAAATAAATCTAAATAAAATTAGAAAAGTAATTTGCAAGACCAGACATATGCTGGACTTTATTCAAAATTAACTGGATTTGATTAACCGAATTCCAAGTCTGGTAGACTCAACTTGAAATCGTTCTCACTGACATTGGAGATCTTTGACACTGCGAAGGTTTTGTTCGTTTAAAAAAGCTCTATATAAAAAATATATGTATACAGTCAATATTAATTATTTTATATAGCGAATGTTTTAATTTGTGACGCTCAATGTAACGAACTTCGGAATATACAAGGTGGCGCAAAATTAATCCTCCTATCAGAAAATGCTATAAATTTTGCGATTGGCCCCTAATGTCAGTTCTGTTTTGACATTTGTATAGTAAACACATGCGAAATACACGTTAATAAACAATGTTACGCTACACTGCTGCAGAACGCGGAATATTGGTGACTATTTATTTGACCAATAATCGGTCGGTGACTTTGGCACAACGTGAATTTCGTCGCAGATTTCCTAGCCGTCCCACGCGTACTGGTGAAACACTGCGACGTTTAGCCGCTCGCTTCGAAGAGACTGGCACAACACGAGATGCTGCCAGGCGTGGCAGACCCCGGAGTAGCCGTTCTACAGAGAATATTGCTGCTGTAGCTGAGGATGTCATGGAAGCGCCGTCGACATCGACCAGACGACGTGCCACGCAAATGGGTGTCAGTCGACGGTCTTTACAGCGAATTTTGGTACAAGATTTGAAGATGTTTCCGTACAAAGTCCAGACGATGCATCAGCTGTTAGCTGCTGACCGCCAATCGCGTCTAACATACGCTCAAGCCATCCTTAATCACCACCAAGAGGAAGATGATTTTTCATCAAAAATAATCATGAGTGATGAGGCCAATTTCCATCTTAGCGGGTACGTAAATAAGCAAAATTTACGCTTCTGGGGCACTGAAAATCCGCGTGTAACCCACGAAGAGCCATTACACCCGCTCAAAGTCACTGTATGGTGTGCTGTTTTCGCTGGAGGAGTCATCGGAACTTTTTTCTTCGAAGACATCGCGGGCCAAACGGTTACTGTGAATGGTGAGCGCTACAGAGCAATGATCAACGAGTTCTTTTTGCCGCAACTTGATGAATTGGGATTGGAAAACATGTGGTTCCAACAGGACGGTGCAACGGCACACACTGCACGTGCCACAACCGATATGCTGAAGGATGCATTTCCCGGGCGCCTAATCTCCCGTTTTGGCGATTTGCACTGGCCAGCAAGATCGCCTGATTTGACCGCTCCAGACTTCTTTTTGAGGGGCTTTTAGAAGTCGCGGGCTTATGTCAACAAGCCTCAGACTCTTGCAGCTCTTAAATACAATATCCGTCAAGAATGTGAGGACCTATCGCCGGATGTTTTGGACAAAGTGATGGAAAATGCCATAAAAAGGGCTCAAATGACAATCAACTGTGGCGGCGGCCATTTACATGACATCATATTCTCGACTTGATGTAAAAAAAATTAAAAGATCAAATAAAAATAATCCACAAGAAGAATCAAAGTTTTTCATTTTTTTTTAATTGCAGCCAAAAAACATCGGAAGGTTATTTTTGCGCCACCTTGTATGTATATATGAACAAAAAAATTATTTTATGAATTATAAATAAACGAACAGAAAAATATGAGATTATTCGTTGTACTACCGTTATTTTTCTACATATTCACGCTCATTATTCTCGTTCATGTGATCACGGGTGTGAACCGAAGTATATTGGGTTTTAGTTTTTTTTAGTAGTGCAAAGAAATATGGGCAATAGAAAAATAATTTTTTTAAGTGAAACACTAAAATTTTAGAGGAATGCAACAAAAGTGGTATAGCCTTGTCGGTAATTTCTAATAAATATGTATATAAGAGTTCCGTCAGTACATTAAAGAAAATGTAATGAAACCATCTATAAATAATTTTTGCAAATCTCTGTAGTTATTAAATTAAACAAACTCATTTTGTTAACATTAAATGTAGAAAATGTTTAAAAAAAAACTTCCCTATATAATGAATCTTTCACTATAACGACTTACTGTGACATTATATCATGCGTTATACCGAGTTTTGACTGTATATATAAAACAGAATGTGCGTTTGTTTTATTGTTTGTTTGTACCTTATGGGAGACCAGACCGTTGGAACGATCTTCCTGAAATTTTCACAACACTTAACTCAGACTCTCGAATGAATTATAGGCTGCTTTCTTTTGCAACCACGCCCACTTTTACACCAATTTTTTTAATTACGTCATTCATAAAGGACAAAAATAGTTAATCCAAAATAATTTTAAGAAAACGCATTTTTTTTACTCCGTTTTTGATTTAAATTCTCGGTTTTTTTCGTAAAGAGAATTATTTTTTATTGTAGTACGGAAAAACAGTGCAGTGCCACCGCTAAGTACCATTGAATTTTGATTGGATTGTCTTAATTGAAGTTGAAGCAGATTTTGTATGGGAAGTCTAGCAAGAAACAATTAGCAGAATTATTTATCGAAACTAGTACTAGATTTTGCAGCGACAATGTAAATAGTTGGACCCGTCAATATTTGCAAAAATATTAATTATTAAAAAATGCTTTAATTTCTTTTTTAATTTCTCAAAACAAGTTATTTCAGACAGACTCGCTTCAAAATCTGTTTCCTATTTAAAGAAGTTTACAAATAACTGGAATACGAAAAACTTGTATTGCAAAGTTAATTTTTTACCTGGTTCTCTTTTTACTCTAATATTTAGCTGTAAATTAATTATAGGCTTGAAAAGTTTCATGATAAATTAAAATGTCTAACAACGTACTCGTACTTGGGCCACGAAAACCTGGAGCGGCATTCGCCATAGAAGCCAGTCGCTTCGAACGAAGGATAACAAAGAAAACACGCTGGTATCGCGAACCATCTGTTTGTTTAAAAAACAATCATTTTTCAGAATAACAATTGATCATATGTACGTACAAACATACATACACACATATCTTTTTAAGAACTACATACTTCTTCATGAGCTGAGCCATGGCTGGCAGTTGAACAATGCAATAAGAAATGCGAATTAGAGGATGAAAAGTTTGTTCCATTGCAGAAAGTGGCGATGAGTGCTGGCTGGTGAAAAAACGGAGCTGAGATAAAAGTTTTGGATTAAGAAATCTTCTTAAAGACAGTAAGTAATTTATCTGATTCACACAGTAAAAACCCAACTTTTTCAATTTATTATAATCCAGACATCAGCTGTACAGTAAGTTTTCTATTAAAGTACAACTAGTAAAACAATTTTTTATACACACACAGCCAGGCAAAGTTGTGCACTTATAAATATGGATACATTAGTTGGT
The DNA here is from genome assembly GCA_932526305.1 of Epicampocera succincta. Taxonomy (NCBI): domain Eukaryota; kingdom Metazoa; phylum Arthropoda; class Insecta; order Diptera; family Tachinidae; genus Epicampocera; species Epicampocera succincta. Next base: position 19,199,505 of record OW052035.1, read on the forward strand.
GCAGACATACATTTGTTGCCACACAAATACCTACATACGAGGTACGTACTCGTACAGTATGTAAAAACATGTATGACTAGTGTACAGGGATTTGAGCAGTCCCTCTATTCGCCAGCACTGTTGTTACATTCCACAGCGCCAGTGTGCCGAAACACCCTCTAATATTTTATCAACACATTTTGCTGATTGCAGCCAGGCGCAAAAAAGGGGTTAAATGGTTATAAAGATGATGAAGGTGAAGTAAAAGTATGTAACAAGCGCTTCTTATACATTGGGAAGATGCAGAACACAAAAACAAACACAACAATGTACATTAAAGCGACTCACGAAAAAGCTAAACCCTTTTTTGGGTAAAAATAATTTTTTTGGAATTTAATGCAAAGTTTAAAAATTACACTGTAACAATTTAATTTTGGGCGGCATATTCCATTTAAAACGATTAGGCCAAAATCGCGAGATACTCCACTTTTTAATTTTGGACGGTCTCGCAAACTATTTTAGTCCTATTGTACATATGGAAAACGGCTTCGAAAACTCTTTTGAAATAACTCTATTTATCGTTTATTTGTCTAACAATGATATCCGTCTACTTTCGGGTGGATACAATTCATTTATTTCCAGTTTGTGGGACTATTCAATCTAATTTTATTATATTAATTATACGCAGTTGGTTGCAATGGACCAACAGAAATCAGATGTTCGTTCCTTCGGCGTATATATTCCACATGCGACTTATTTATTTAATTTTTCCCGATGTGTTTTCGATTCTCTGACATTAATTTTTTAAGAAAAATGTTTCAAAAAAATATTATGTTATATGTAAATACTGAAGCGAAACTTTATACTACCATAAACATATGTTTTAATAGTTGTCGTATTTTTCGAAATTTCAAAGTAGTCAGCTGTTAGTTCAGTGCCATATCGAGTATTAAAATTTTATTAGAATATAACAAAAAGGACAACGTTTTTAAAATAGATATTTCAGTATGATTTCCAACTGATTCCAAAAAAGAGAATTTTGAGGCCAGCCAGTGCGAGACAAAAAAGAGTCATGGTTCTGTGAGCACCACTCGTCTATCGGTCATATGTTTTGCGATCGGATTGATGAAAGGGTATCCCTTCTTCTCAACCGAGTGTGGCCACCAAAGTTAAGGGTTTGGGTGGATGTCAAGTTTGCGGGCATATCTTGACACCTGCTGTGAATTTTTGATGTTTGATGCCGAGGCAGTGCCCCATAACTGAATCCCATAGGCTTAGGAATTGCGTTCTACAGTAAATGTTTGCAATCCAACTTTAATGTAGAATTTCTGCCAATTAGCCAGTTAAGTTGCGCCGCTTTTAATTTTATCTGAGTAAGTTTCGCGTCAATGTGAGATTTCCATGTTAAACGACGGTCGACGCTGGTGCGGGATAAGTTCATTATTTATTTTGATGGCTGAACATGTATACATTAATATTACATAAAATATCAAAATTGGACTAAATAGTACCACACATTAAAAATACATAAATCGTACTAGACGGAAGTTGGAAGTTGAATTTCGGCAAATGAACAAAGAAAAAGAACTTCATAAATATGCTGCAAGTGATGCCGATGCTATTAGATCGATTATTATATATAATTCATTATATTAATTACTCGCGAGAATCGAGGGAACACTGTACAAAAAAAAATTCTTTGATAGTAATAAAGCCGTAATGATGTTCCTAGAAGTTATAGCGAAATATCGGCAAATCAAAATTCTATTTGCACTTGACTTCTAGAAAAGAGAAAATAAAAATTCTGTGCCTTTAAAATAAAAATAAACATCTCATAAATGATCATTTTACTTTTTCGGACGTGGTTTTAACAGGAGTTACGCTTTCAGATGGAACCCCTATTCAAAATATTTTTAAACAGTCAGTGGTGAGACTTTTTTGGTTTAAATAACAGGAAACAGAAAATGTTATTTCTTATGAAAAACTAATTGCTATTCGATATATTAAGGAAGCTGCGTAACATTCTTTCTCCCAAGCAAAGAAGAGTTTAACAAATCGAACCCGCTCTTTATTTTGAAGTTAATAATAATCACATTAAAGCTATACAATAAAAAAATACAAATATATCTGCTTTGTGTGTTTTCCAGCTGTCTATCGTAGTAACCGATAGATACTCTTTGTACACATTTTGCAAATGCCAGCACATAGACAGCTGGAACCCCACACAACCAGCGGCTTTATTTTTATTTTTTCAATTCCGTAGGTATATGTTTATAGCTATACCTCTACATATGCATTGACTGTATTTTTGTAAGTTCACAACTTTGAGTTGGCAACACTGCTTTTTTCGACAACTCACTTAACAGCTGCTAGTTGCTTTTCGCTTAGTTTGGTTTGACATTTCAATACAATTACAATTAATTTGTTGAAAGAAATTTTGATGACAGTTTATGGTCAATCTACTTGGCCCACGGGGGACTCTTTTCTTTCTTTGGACATGTAAAGACAGTTGAACAGCTGAAAATCAACATTCTAAAAGTAATTGCCGCATATGCTGCAAATGGTTTCATAAAATTGGTGTTCCACGCCACAGCGAAGTCATATTCACACATTAATACCATAAAATTTTCTCCAATCAAAGCCGTTTCATTGATGTTAAAAATATATTTCTTTGTTTCATTCGGATTTAAACAGCTGTAACTCCATACAATTAAATAAATTATAACGTCAAATTGTTTTATTTCGAAAAAGTTACTTACAAAGTTTTCAAAATATAATTTTGTTCCTAAAATACCAACACAAAACTTTTCCAAAGAAATTTCAACACCAGAGTGATGTGTGATGACAAACATTGACCTGCCAAAGAGTTATTTTCTTATGCAGAAACAGGCAGCCACTTACGTTGTTTTATCTGAACACATTTGTAAACTATTTCATGATATTTGTTTAGTTAACAACAAACAATAATCACTTGTGTGTTGGTTGGTAATGCACTGGCATTATTTTGGTTCAGCGACAATCACATTGACGCAATTTATTTTGCCCGAACACAATTTCGATGTAATATTTTGTTTGTTTTACTTTTCTGTTCAATCTGATGCTGACAAATATTTCCCCAAATTTAATTGGAACGATGTAGCAAACTATGTACGTATCCACACAATACATACATATATGTCTACATGACAGTGCACAGAAAACTTGAACAATTTGTGGCGGAGATTCCTGGCTTGAAAATTTAACTCTTGGACATGGGTTGCTATTCCCGAAAATCACTTGTTTGATTGTCCGGTAGTTATTAAAAAAAAAACATTTGTCTTGAAAAACAAAACAAACATCTTGAAAAATATTTCCGAGTTTTTTGACATATGGCCAATGAGAAATGTTTTATAATCTATCAAATCCTTAATTAATGAGGCCGGCTCATTTCTAAATTATTCTTAATTTTAATACAGAAGCAATCGGGCATCAAACCATACGGCTATTGCTGTTTAAGGACAAGTTAATTATTAATAATTGAATGAGGATTGACAAGACTCATATTGTCGTTCCGAAGTTGCTTTCATATATGTACATACATATGTACGTATGTTTATCACAAAATAAAATTTGAAAATAGTTGGACTATTCCCAGTAACGACATGTTGAGATCTTTCAATGTATCCTGTCCCCAGCATTCTATCTCTCAGAAGTTTTGGAGACGCCATTTTACCGTTCTTGTTAAAAACTTTACACAATATAATACCGTGTAAACCGTTTTTATGGCCTTACAATAAACACTATATATTTAATATGGGTGTATAAAAAGTTTAGAACAACAACAAATCTGGCGTTAATTAGATGGTGGGGAATTTTGTGGCGAGTCTGGTTAACACCTTATTTCCCTTCAGAATTTTGGTCTACCAACGCAGAGGCCTCGTCTTTCTCACTGTATAAGGAATTAGTCGTAGAAGGTATTAGATATCCTGGGCTCTGCAGCAAGGCGTATGCGCTATGTACTACTCTCAAATATCAATTGTTAATTATTAGGCTAAATCTTAGCGTATATCAAACTGGGGCATTCTGCTTTTGTGAGTACAGAGGGGAAGGGGCCCCTACCTTGGCTGAAACCTTTCGGTTGTAGCTTAAGCCTAAAAACTAAAAATGCAGAAACAGGCTTTGGTGGATACAGGCGTAGAAATCTACGTGGCAACAGACATCTATCTGTTCATCATAAGCAACTAAATGGTGGGGAATGTAGATGATTAAGGCCTGATGCTTCATTATTGCTTCTGACTAGCAACTCATTTAACTCATCTTCCTTTTACTGGGTAAAAAATGGCCCCCTGTTCACAATCTATGCCTTGAAAACCACAAGGAGGCGATAGTAAGCCGTCGACAAGTTCACTTAGTGGGTTGGTCCATGTAAATTAATTTTGTAATCTTTCAATAGACTGAAACTAAATTATTTTGACCTTAATTTAAAAGATTTTGTATTCAAAACCTGTTAACAAAACAAAATATAGTGGTACAAAAAAATGTTGTGATTGGGTGGTAGAGAAAATTTAATAAAAAGATTTTTTTATTCTTTTCCCCACCTTTTTTGAGCTTTTGCGATGTGGTTGACCAAACTTATGTTGGATAATTCCTCCTTAATAAAAGCTGATTTTATTGTAGAAATCTAAAAATTGGGAAAAAATTAGCAAAAAGTTTGTCTTGCATTTTCAATTTCAAGTGCACACAAAAATTTAATAAGTTTCTTGAACCCAAACTGTTCAAATAGCATTTACAGATAATGTTGGGTCATTACGCGCAAATCTTGACGAAATGCAAGAAATTTCATTAAAATATATTCAACAACTCAAAAGACCATTTGAACGTTTTTAATTTTTTTTTTTTGTAAAGGGTGGTTAAATTGTATGGGCCGATGTTGAATGTGAACCACACCTAAACGCCAAGTTTTTTTCCGAATTTTATTTGACATTTCTCTATTTCAGACTTACTCAATTTGAACCATGGAGAGATACACAATCCAACAACGTGTTAAAGTTATCCAGACTTATTATGAAAATGGGAGTTCAAATCAAAATGCATATCGTGCACTTCGTAATTTTTTTGGTCAATTTCATCGTCCAAATGTGCGTACAATCGCAAAAATCGTGGAAAAATTCGAGCAAACCGGGTCTGTAGAAGATGTGAGAACACCAGTGCATGCTCGTACAGCTCGTACTGCAGAAAATATTGCTGCTGTTCGCGATAGTGTGGGTGCAGAGCCGTCCACTTCAACTCGTCGTCGTTCCCAACAATTGCACCTCTCACGCTCGTCGTTGATGAACATTATGCATAAAGACTTGCATTTACACGCTTACAAGGTGCAATTGGCTCAAGAACTAAAGCCTCTTGACCATTCCAAACGTCGTGAATGGGCAGAATGGTGGCAAGAAATGGCAACAGTGGATGATCAATTTTCGAAGAAAATCATCTTCAGTGATGAGGCACATTTTCACCTCAGTGGATTCGTCAATAAACAGAATTGCCGCATTTGGGCGAATGAGAATCCAAGAGTGATTGTCGAAAAACCAATGCACCCACAAAGAGTGACTGTTTGGTGCGGTTTATGGGCTGGCGGCATCATCGGGCCGTATTTTTTCCAAAATGAGGCCGGTCAGGCAGTTACTGTGAATGGTGTTCGCTATCGTGAGATGATAACGAACTTTTTATGGCCCGAATTGGAAGATATGGATGTGGACGATATGTGGTTTCAGCAGGACGGTGCGCAACAAATTCAATGGCCGTGTTATCTCACGTAATGGCGATGTCAATTGGCCGCCAAGATCATGTGATTTGACACCGTTGGACTTTTTTCTTTGGGGTTATTTGAAAGAAAAGGTGTACGTCGATAAGCCAGCAACAATTCAAGACCTAAAGGATCAGATAATTCGGCACATTAACGGCATAGAACCTCCATTATGCCTCAGCGTCATCGAAAATTTGGACCATCGGATGGAGGTGTGCCGCCGAGGTCGCGGCGCCCATTTGGCCGATATTTTGTTCCATATATAATTGAGTAATACCAATACATCATAATAAAATAAAATTACAATAATTTCCTAAATAGTTTGTGTTTTATTCAAAATCAACATCGGCCCTTGAAATTTAACCACCCATTAATAAAACATTTCTGTTATTAATTCATAGATTTTTTAGTTGGCGAACTCTTTTGTTCCTATTACTGAAATGAAATATATATCTAAATTTCTACATTTTTATAGGACATTCTCTCATGAAAATAAACATATTCGCCATTGTCCTTAGAGTTCTTACACATGGTTTTTAATTCGCTTCGCATGTGGAAGACCGACTGAGGAATCACTTAAAAGCACTGTTTTACTACGTGATATATTGTTGGCGAGTTTTGGTCAAAGGGAATGTCACTTGATTGGGCCTATTACAACAAAATCACATTTCGCTTTGAGTCAAACATTTTACATTCGGATACGAAGTCGCTCAATTTTGTATGACCTAAGACAGACAGTTTATGAAACCACAAAAACAAATCGGGAAAGAAATCGTTGCAAAGTTAAAACGTATTTTTAAAGAAGTCGAATGCAAGAGGCGTTGGAAAAGTTGGAAAAGAATGCAACATATAACTTCTGGCAGTAGTGACGAAACTCGAAAAAGGAAATGTAGATATTTTGAAGCCCAGGTCTTTGTGGACGACGTGACAAAAAGGTATGAGTGAAGACGAATTTTTAGTTTATGGAAACGGACTGTTTTGAAATTTCAGAAGAATGCCAGCGCAAAGTTTCTAGAGTTTTTGAAGTTCACTGCATCAATCATATCGGAAACTTGCAGGCCGTTTGCTACAATGAAACAGAGGCAAAATTTTACAGCTGCGCTTTTCTCAGGCTTAGCGAAGAAAATTACAGATGCCAACATGCTTCTACAACAAACCGAATCGAGGCAAAAATGTCACATTTAGTATTCCAAGAAGTCGAACTTTTGCACTCCAAAGACAACAACACACTATAGAAACAGAAATTCTATTTCCTATTTAAGAAAACTTTCCAAATTGCTCCGTTTCCGATTTCCATCAAACACCTCTTTTCTGATTTATTGATGTCAATGGAAGTCCTTCTTTTGTTTTACAACATTTATGCTTTTAGTAGACCTCTATTTTTTTACAGTATTTTCGGTTTTTAGCAGAATTTGATCCTTTGTTTTTCGATAGTATTTTGTTATTGTAGAACAATATATTTATATATTTATTTCTTGTAAAGTTATTTCTTAGATATATTTTATATATTTTTTAATATAAATTTTTAAGGCTCAATAAAAAGAAACGTGTTAATGTATGTATGCATGTATGTATGTATGTAGATGAAGTCAATATTTTATTTCATTGAGGATCATTAAGCTGAGCAAATGCTGTGGCAGAAAGATCTGGACATCTTTAGTTCTTGGTGCTGCTTTAATTTCATTGAACTAATTGTTTCTATCGAAGACAAAATTTAAAAGATCGTCCGATTTCCGATCCGCGTATGAAAAGCCTAATTTTATTCGCCATACTTCGTTAACAGTCATCAAGGGTCGTTGCGCTGCAACAAACTATTCTTAAATACGGTTCAGTCATTTGTAACTCAACATACCAAATTTGTACCGCATATAGAGAGTCTCCGAAGTTTCCAATGGAATCTGATTAGGAGTTCATTGCGGAGTTCTTTTGTCAAGCGTCCTACTCTTATTCGGCGAAGTGCGCTGAACGTAACTTTTGTTGTGAATTTAGTAAAAGTGTTTTTTAACAGAAAGTACAGGGTGCAACAAATAGAGATATAGAACTTTGAAATGGAATAAAACAAAGAAGATTTTTTTAAATTGACATAAAATTTACTCTATTGGCTTCATAATTTAAATATGACTTCTGACATATGAAATAATGCGCGAATGTTGTCCTCCAAGTGGTCAATCGTTTTCGGCTGATCGGCGTAGACTACCAACTTTATATATCAACACAGATTATAGTCTAGCAGCGTTAAATCGCACAATCTGGGAGGCCAATTCTCGGGTCCGAAATGTGAAATTATGCGGTTACGAAACGTTTCCTTCAGTAAATCAATTGTGGCATGAGCTGTGCGACATGTTGCGCCGCTTTGTTGAAACCACAGTAATCATGGCTCTATAGCGGTCACCATTAACTGTAACGTTCTGACCTGCATCGTTTTTAAACATGTACGTGGTGGACCAAAGATTTCACCAGCTCATAAAGAACACCAAACAGTCAGTTTTTCTGGATGTAACGGTGCCTCAACATACACTTGAGGACTATCATCCCTCCAAACACAGCACTTTTGTTTATTCATGTACCCATTCAAACAAAAGTGAACTTCATCGCTAAACAAAAATCGCTTATGAAAATCGGATCGGCAATCTTGTTTCTAAATAAATTTGCACAATTTGGAAGCCCTGTACAGGCGTCAGTCTATTCATGTTGAAATTCCAAAACCAAACTAAACATAAATCACTTGACAGCTGACAAAACGGCCGCCAGTCATAAAGGTGTTGCCAACTTAACATTTTATAAAAGGCACCCTTTATATATTTTAATGTGTCAGTTCGCACTACAACAAATTTCTATTTGCTGTATGTCAGAGTGCCTAGAACTAATTATGCCAATATTGGTCCGTTTTTGGAAATATGTAACTATTTTGGTAAGTTTTAAAAACACCTTGACTTCCTTTTGTTACAAGAAAACTGTAAAATTATATTTGAATTTCTTTGCTGAAACGACTGAACAATGTGTTGTTGTAGTGGATTGTAATCTAGTCTGCAATAATTCTAAATTCACAGAATTAAATAGAACGAATGAAAAAGAAATCTATATAAATCATTTATTGATGACAAACAATTGGGTTACCGCATCCCATTCAGATGGGGGGAGGGCATACGAAAAAACCCAAACTTTTTTTTTGCTGAGCTTAAATCTTTAAGCTGCAACGACAATGAAAAAATATCCATTGAGCGGAAAACATTTCACTTTTAATCCGATATTTGCGACTGTGATTTGTAAAAGATTTTTTATATTTGCAGCGAAAATATAATTTTTGTTGTTGCAAATTATACAATAATTGGAAAACCGCATCATGATTGATTGTCTGAAATCACTACTAATTTCATTAAAATATTAATTCATGTGATTATGCAAACACTAACATACATTTGCACATATTTGTTATTTACTTCCTGTATGACGAGTAGATGTTGAAATACGAGTAGAATAACACAAATATAGAGTATTAAAATTATGTTTTTTGAAAGAGTGACCATGTCCTTATGTAGGAAGGTTAATAACAGAGGTACGGACCAGAGTGGCTTAATTGTCAATGACATTGAAGAACAGATCCGGCTAAACATGTACATACAGACTTACGACCTTTGGAAGCTCTGCAAGAAGAAGGCAAATCACCTCTGAGACAAAGTTATGGCTTTCTCAAATCGTTCATGCAGACTGACATCCACTGTATGGTCCGTAGAGGGAAAAAAGCGCTTGCCTCTGGCGGTTTCAATTACGTTGGCTTGGAAGATATACAGATTAATAAGTCCGGCATCGTAAAATCCTACCTGCTGAACTGCATGTGGGTTGGCATCGTCCCGTGTACGCCAAGTTTGGTTCTACCCAAAATTAGGATCACCTCAAGAATATTCCAGAACGTAGTCACCGTTTTTGTACGGGTGTAGGTCCAAGTCTAGCTACAAAGTTCTTCAAGTTCAAGTGTTCAAAAGGCAGAGTTCTTGCACGGCGAGGAATTTTATTCTTCGGTCGCTTAAAGTTTGGCCACCAAAAACTCGTTGCACTGTAAAGACTTGACGCATCTTTTATAAAATAGGTGCAGTATGCCAACCAATATTAATTTTAATAAAAAAAGTTTAATTATTTGGACATGGTGTTTAATCGATTATTTAATATTTAATGCTTGGAAATTGTGTTAAACGTTAAAAACTAAATTAAATTTATTTTTTTTAGATTATTTGCTTGAAGGTGAATCAATGACTTAAAGCGCCGTGATAGATGGTATTCGACCAATAGTCCAGAGATCGTAGGATCGATTCCTACCAAAGGCTGTGGTGGAAAACACAACAGCCAAATTCGTTCAACAACAATGACAAAAAGCACACACATCAAATCCATATAAAGGGTGTTTTTTTTTATAGAGGGAGATGAGCAGAAATCGCAATGTTGGGTTAATTAATGTTTGACTTGGCATTGTCGAGGGGCACTGAATAGTCACAACAGTCTCAGTTAAAAGACGGCGAAACATTACTCCTTCCGTCCTCTTTGCCACAACTCAGTTCTGGACCAATGCACTGCAAATGTAAGGTCCGACCTCTGAGAACTGTTTTAAAAAATGTTTAGCGCTTACAAGGCAATTTAAAAAAAACAACAATATCATATTCGAGGTCGATAAAATTATGTTTATGACAACAAGAGAGTGTTGCGGCAACAACATTTAAAATTACTTGTGTTTGGAGTGCGTGCAACATTTTCTTTTCTGAAGATTATGAAGGTGATCATATTTTGTTCTGCCATATAATTCTTATTCACTTTAAAAATTCTATTAAGTTCTCAGCATATTTCTATTTTATTACTTAAAAATTTATTCAATGTTCATGGAAACTAAAATCATTTCCTTAAATAACCAAAAAACTCGTTTTGTTGGTTTTGTTGTAAATCGATTATGGTAGTACTTTTATTAGGCTACATACGCACACACATATGTAACCACATATACAACTATATAAAGAAATACATTTTTGAAATCGATGGTATAATTCAAGAAAATCGGTCAATGGCTTTTATTTAAATTTTTCCTAATTTGCTGTAACATGGAATGAAACAACTACAACTTGATTGTAGAATCGCCGAGCAAATTTTTCCTGACTAAAATCGTGGAAACATTATTAAACTGAAAGCCTTTAATGTGCAATAAATTCTAGTAGGTCCAGCTGGCTGTGTCAGTTGGCAGACTGAAAACGCTTTCCCGAGAAAATTTATATCAAATCAGCACACAGCAATTTTTTCGGAACGTAACGAAAATTTATTGCGAAGATCGTAAATAGCGAGACTTTTTCGCTGAAAGAGCGCAAGCGATATGGCTCCGGGTTTTCTCTTTGCGTTTACATATTTTCTCATCCCTAATAGCGCTTATTAAGCCTTTTTTGGGCAAACTTTTTTCTTAAGATTTGCGCCAGACAGGCAAGATATTCAGGTAGAAGAAAACACACTTCACTAATGAAAATGTTGGCATTGAAGTTTTCCCATTCTGGTAAGAAAATTTCCAATAATTTTGGTTCAAATTTTGTACGAGTAGACGACATTAAAATAACAGTTCTGTTGCCTGGACATGCAATGATCCCCGTTGATGCACTATTGAGTCATTTACTCGGGATAAAACTGTTTGGGTGTCTAGTGAGTGTCACACTGCAAATACGAAAGCAAATCCTGCAAATTTATTATTATAAAACATTTTGATTTTAAATAAACAATCAATAATTACTTCTCCGACTTTACGTTCAGTTTCTCTGACCAAAAATACTCCCATAATGAAACTAAAGTACGAATATCTTGAAGTAAAAGAATGCGATCTTACTTCAACTGGACGACCAAGACTTAAAACTATTTTATGAAGCGATGGTGTAAAATTGGAAATTAAAAAACAAACAAAATTATTGTTTGAAAACATTTTGTGTTAAAAAAAAATATAATTGTGAAAGAAATTTATATATTTGAAATACGACGGAACTATCAAGGATTCATTACCTGAAACTGCCAAAGAAGACGATAATTATTTCCTTTCAAACTTATTTTATTTAGAACCACCAAATGCGCAGTTATACACACACACACACACACACACATACATATACATGTGTTGTGTCCTTTTTTGTATGTATTGTTCATTTTTAATCAAATTGTTGGGACCTCAGCGCCTTTAGATAAAAAGTGTGGCTTGTCAGCAGGCAAATGAAAAAGGCGTAGGCGAGAAAAATACCCGTTACCTTGAAAATATTTTCAAAGAATGGAGTGCAACGTGGAGTTGTAGTGCTCACATTTGAAAAATTACCTTCATAATTAATACTTATAAACGATCAACAGATATTAAAAAACCTTCTCCTGTTAAATTTGGATTTCGACGTTCGAGCGCTTTTTGGCGAAAATGGTTCGATATCTACATAAAAAGCCAAATAAATAAATGTAAGAAAATTAATAATAAAATGTTTTATGTACAAAGTTCTGTTTGCAATTATTGTTTTGAGTTTTTCTTTCCAGTTCTGTTATTAATTTACGCAATAGTTTAACTTTAAATAAAAGGGCAGTTTACAACTCGTCAATCACGAAAAGTAAAAAGTATGTGGTCGAGGTAGTAATTTTGTCAGAAAGTAATTTTTGTTTCAGAAACTCAGTTGCTACCCACAATCGAGCTATTAGTTGTAAAAGCTAATTTTTTCTTGTTGGATATCCCATAATTTATTCATCGCTTAAAAAAGGCTTCAAAAGATGTGTGGCGTGGATTATGCGCCGGAAAGAAAAACAGCAATCGACCGTTTAAGTATTTGAAGAGGAACGAAATTCAACAAAAGTTTTTCGTGCAGGAAGTATAGCGAAGCAAATTTTTCTCCGACCGAAGGTCGTTTTGCTTTTTATTTAAAATAAAAAATAAATAGAGATTTTGAAACTTAAAAAAAAAATTCAACGTAGTGCTTGCGGCAAATAATGAGTTGATAGGAAATCACAAATATAACCAGTACGTTTGGAATTCGAAAAATTAGGACCAAACGCGGCACTGTCTCGCAGTGTCTTGTGCACGAAAAATGTTTGTTTAGATGTGACACCGATTTACGCAAGTACCCGGCATTCAGGCTAAACTCACGCTGGGCTAATTTCACGAGTTGATCACAAGAACACCGAATAATGTCCATAATCGATTAAGCCTAATGATCTCTATGACATTCCGCTGAGGCAAGACGTTATTCAAAATCATGTCTTTCATTTCTGCTGCATTCGTGGCATTGCGGCATCCGACGTTGACAGAACCAGAGCCTATACCAACATTTTGGAAGAAAATGAGTCAACTACAATACATTTCAGAAACCTCATATCACACGCCCGATTAGTCTTTCAGTCCAAATTTTATTATTTCAATAGTTGCTTGAAATCTCAAAGTACACTTGCGAGGCTAAAAGGCTGTCGAACAGTTGGGCATGATGGACTGACTATTCGGTTTTTGAAAGAAATTACGTGTATTGCAGCTGCTTAACTTTTACCTTCACCAATGGAAGACACGGGCCTGCGTTGAAATTGACACTTAAAAATTTACAAGAAAATCTCGCTCATGTTGTCGTGCACTGATTTGGAACGAGCACACACGAATCTTCTATTAATAAACCAGTTTTATAGGGGGACAAGTTGAACATAAATCATGGATGACAATTTGGCAACTAGTGACGTTCTATTTACATCCATATGTGCACTTACGTACGTACGAGCATCACATAATATTAACACTGTTGGCCATAACACGTATTCGACAACTAGTACGAGTACAAACCGTCAGCAATAAGACACTCAATGCAGGACTTAAAATAGCGGCTGACAAATTTGTAAAAAGTCATTTTAAAAGTCCGTAAAGCTCGCCGATGTAGTAAAATTTCTTAAACTTTCTGTATTTGCAACCAAAACGGGTTTATTTTTATCCTGAGTTTCAAAACTAAAATAATAATTATTTGCATTTTTGCATCATAAGAGAACACTGAAAACAATTTAAAGATCTTTTAGTTAATTTTATAAAATACAATTTGACTTTAAGGACAAGACTGGTTATTCTGGCCTGTCATCAACAATCTGGCCAATTGGGTAAATATGTGTTCGCTGCAACACATCTCGAATAATTTTTAATTTTGCTCTGTAACAGCATAAGTAGAATATTTCCAAGAATATTTATAGCATTGGGTGCTTCATGAAAGGTTTATCAGTTTGGCCGAGTGGGTATGTGAGAAATAGCAAAAGAAGGTGAACAGCCTTCACATGATGAACGATTACCTCAACCTGATATTTTCAAGAGGAACTTTAAAATTCATTGTGATGATTACAAATTGTGATGATTACAATGTGATGTTGAATGCACAAAATCACAAGCGTAAGTTGTAATGAAAATGTGAACGCACAACGCAAAGTGCATATGAATTAATTACGTTGTGCGCACGGCATGCGAAAAGGACACATCGAGGCCGCTACTGGCCAAATTTTCGGTGTCCCCCAACTCCACGCGCGATTCGTAAAAAATAAAGTCACATTTGAATATAATGCTTTTGAACGCAAGATGAGTATTTGAAATCGGTCTGCAGACATGGAAACTGTGTTAAAGTACAAATCTAAAACTAGTTAAACGGGTCTGCTTTAATAACAACGTGAAATGGCGAAACATCAGCTTATTTCGTTGTGACGAACAAATTTGTGAACAAAAAGTGGCTGTAGCAAACGACTGGGCAATGGCCGAATCAGAGACGCAAATTGTAAGGAAATTATATAGATTTCAAACCAGCAATAATCATGTGATTTAAGATTGTCTAACGTAACGGAGAGGTAACGGCGACAATCAAATTCTTAAATAATAAATTACAAAACTTCAATTAATTCAACTTTAAGGGTTATATACACGATCAAGACCGAAAATTTGGCATGTGTGTGGCTGTTTGCCACACACTTATTCTCACGGAGAGCATATTTTGCCTTCAGGTATATCAAGACTCGGTTTTTGAGGGTAGAGAGCGGAAAGGCCCTCAGTCGGCACGGCAACTACAAAGTTCGTATATGACTTCGGTTACACATGTTCTTCTGAAGCCTTCAGCAAAGGTCAATTGGCAGACCGGGGACCGACATGCCGCCAGGATGCTTTTGGGCAGGCTGGTGTTGGTCATAGGTTGAGGTTCCTACGAAGGGACTGACGCGTTCTTGCTGTGTCTTAAACCTAAAACCGCAGGAAGAGGGTTTATTGGTATCGGGGTGGGTGCTGTTGTCTTGCAACAGACTCTGTTCTTCAAGGGGGGCTAGATAGTGTGGAATGCACAGACGAGTTTGTGTGTTACGGTCTTCGAGTTGATTCTCTTAACTGTCTAGGAAATTACTGGCAGAAGGAATAGCTAGCCAGAGCTCTCGAACAAGGGGTTTGTATTATGTGCCGCAACCACATATTGGAATATTTTAAGGTGGTTTAAAAGGATATGATCTACATAGACACCTCCTTAAATGAATTGCTCTCCAAGTATCGAGCTCTTTTCTATGGATTGATAAGTTTATGTGAATCATAGATGTCTCCGTCTTACGTCCATGTTTCAAGATTTGTGTTAATGGCGGAGGGTTCACAAATTTTTTTCCGCTTTGTGTGATTATTTTTCGTAAATTCTCGGTGTTTGTCAGAAGTTTCATCAGTTATTTTCGCATAACTCATTAATCTATCAAACCAGTTTGAAATTGAAAACATTTACATTTTATTGTAGTAAATTCCAAGAAGAAAAAAACTTTTTGCAAATATATTTTCGAAAAATTGTCGCTAAGACTGTTAATACAACACTGTTGTGTTTTGCCAAGCAAACTGATACTCATGCGCTTAACTTTTCCCAAAAGAGAGTCAAAAAGAAATCTGTAAAAGTTCGGGAAATGGCTTTCATTAAATGGCCAAAGCGAATAAAATTAAAGAGAACAGCATTTGCAAACCTGCAAAGTTGTAATGGCGTGTACGGCCAACTGGGTTGCATCAACACTTCTTCTCTAGGAGATCCGTTTCGTGTTCACTTATTTTATGGTACAAAGTTGAGAGCATCCTGCTTGTCTTTCTGTTGTTGACGTGGGTAGTACAACGATAAATTGCAGTAATTTATTCCAAAGTTTCCATTTTTGACTTGAAAAACAAATGTATTCAAAATTGTTACACTTGCCCAAGTTTATTTAAACTTTGTGTTTTTTGCCTCACTTTCTTATCCCATCCTCCCGAAGATATTGTTTCCTTTCTTGGTATTGTTGCAGTGCAAACCAATTGTTATTGTTGGATTGTGAAAAGAGTCGGTTATTTAAATGTATCAAATAAATCTCTTTGAATAAATGTATTTCTATTGTGTCTTCCGACGGTGTGTGAATGTTGCTAAATACATATTTATGTATGTGTGTATGTATGTGTATCTAGAGGAGCTTCTACGAAGAGGTACTTGTGTGCGGCATATTTCCGTTAGTGCCAAGGAAAAGTTTTGGGGGCTTCCACTCCATGAAACTTAAACACTTTTATAAAATGCAAATATTATTACATTTCTGCTCACCACAAAAATGTGGGCATATTTATGCACATATTGTACATACTCGTATGTCTTATTTAGGCAACATATTTGTAGCAACTGTTTATACTTAAATACTTGTATTTTAAAATTTTAATTAGATCATTTTGTATTCCATATATCGATTAGCATTTAAGAAATGTTTGCAAAATTTAAGGAATTTTCCTGTTTTATTTTTTTCTTTTTGTTTTAAAAGTAAAAAGGAGCTTTAAGCAAAGGCTCTGCTTCAACAACTTTTGAACGCCTTCTCAACAATATCTAAGTTGTGGTCTCGCAATATTCTTACACACATTTCCAAGATGTGGTTGTACATGGAACAAATTTTACGACCGAGTTTCAAAATTTTTGCATTGATAAAATGAAAATGGCAATTTTTAATGGCTTCGATTGCGTGCGAACTTGTAGAGGGATTTCGCGAGCTCTACGAATTTTTCTTCTAAGGTTAAGAACTGTTCTTCGGTTTATAAAGTACAATCTACTACAGTGTTTAGCGAGCTATTACGACGTAAACTTGAAATCACCGCGCAACTTATATTGGGTTGGTCTCGGCCCTGGTTCATATTGCCCAAAGTTTAATTGTAACAAAAATCGGTACCTTTCGGTTATACTATTGTGATTTATTGGGCACATATCATGACGAAAACGATTGATTCGTCTAGAAACTCGTGAAGTTCTGCGTTAAGTTCACTAAAAATCGTGAATAATAACCTGCAACAATTCAATTTGCTTAAAACTTTTTTATAATTCTTGTTTTCCAGGTACATGTTTACATGTCATGTCATGGTAAGTCGGTACAACAGCAATTTTTTTTAAATAAAATCGAACTGTTTTCTTATGTTCAATACTACTAAAACACCATTTAAGGTTGCGTTTGCTGTACGAACAAAAAATGTGAAAAAAATTATTTTCACTGTAAATAAGTTCAAAGGAGTATTAACGTTTTGACTGTCTACAATAGGGAGTCTTTGGAGCCTTTAAATGAACTACTATCAGTTTTAGCCAGGCATTAGAGACTGAATGCCAGCTCCCACCAGAAAGAGTAGCACCGAAGAGGAGAACAATGAACGTTAAAACAGCCTAGACAATTCAGCGGCAATAAACAACGGACATGCAAAGGCATGTCAACTGTAGGATGTTTATACATACTTAGAATTGATTATGACGCATTCCACAAGCACATCTTAAAAGGCAAGTCTATCGCTCGCTGAGGTGACGTGGACCATTCCTATACCACTTTTGATATCTGCGGCAAAATCACTGAACACTGTAGCCCTCTGGTCAGTGTCGTCGTATGAAGAAGCTATGGCGAATCTTTGAACGAAGTTCTATGATAGCAGGCACAGGCCTTTTGTACTAAAAAAGGGCATACCTCATATATATAACAAGAATATATAACATACAAATGTACATACATTTGTTTTATCCGATTTCAGCATCTACCTGCTCTTGTTAAAGAAAAACTATTTCTTTAATCGTTTCGTAATTATAGCAGTGCTTTTAAACAATAAACAATGAACAATAGAGGAAAACAATTTTAATGCTTTCAGAATTGGTTAACATTAGAAAATCGGAAAATTGTTCAGAAGTTGTATGCTACGAGCATAAAACACAGTGTTGTGTGCGATATACATAATTTTGTTGGCAGAATAATTTTACGTCTCTTGCGTAAAGATTAAATGTTCATTGGGAATTCACGCATTTCTGCAAATTAAAAAGTGACTGTATGTTCACATACCCAGTTGACCATCATTGAGAGTTTGCTATTGTTACGGTTCATTTATAAGTGTCCATAATAGTCTATGTTTATTGAAATATAAATGAGTCATAACGACACACCATCTCTTGCATACCGTTTTGATCAAGGACTTGTCAAAACTTTGCCTGAAGGGAAATTTCTGCTTTCGTGATACTAATATCAAAAGTTAATTGCCAGTATAAAAACTGCTCGTGTTATAATTGGCTTTATGCGATTGGTCAGCGTCAACACTTTTTC
Organism: Epicampocera succincta; assembly: GCA_932526305.1. Lineage (NCBI taxonomy): Eukaryota > Metazoa > Arthropoda > Insecta > Diptera > Tachinidae > Epicampocera > Epicampocera succincta. The sequence continues at coordinate 19,217,836 of OW052035.1, forward strand.
ACTTTTGCTCAAGGTCAACACCAACTAATTTGATATTCCCGAACAGTATTAAAATGACGTTGACCGTTTATCAACATTTTCAATACAGATATCTAATACGTGACAGTGAATTTTTGTTTTTTTAATTCTCTCTGAAACTTTTGGGGACAAATACGTATTTATGTATGTATGTACAATGTCAATCAGTTTATGTAAATTGTACATAAAAATATGTTATTTTTTCTGTTCCAAGCTCGAAGCCAAGTGAAAAAGTCGTCTCACACATATTTTGCGGCTTTTCTGTAAAAGATTTGGAAGTTATTTTCGGTTAAACAAGAACAAAAGTTTTCATTTACTGCGAACACCATCAAATGGGCGGCATCTTCACGATTTTTGTCACAAGGAAAAGATATCGATTTGGGACTACGAGTATCGCAGCCCGTCGTATGTAAGACTCTATCCGAAATTCTTGATGTGTTGGAAGAGAGAGTTTTCCCTCCGAAGACCTCCGAAGAAATAAGAGACCAGATTAAACGGTTTTTTTTGTACTTTCAATTTAGTCCTTTATTTTTTTAAAATTGGGTTGGATTTGCTATTTTGATATTTCTGTCCCTCTCTCTCTATCTCTCTATTTCATTGTAACTTGGGAAAAACACAAAATAAATACGAAAATGTGCTAATAATGATACTTTTCAAATTACTTAAAAAATATCTAAAATCCCAGATTTGAGAACTTTGAAAATTTTCTATCAGTTATTCATCTCTGCAATATTCAACCTCCTGTTCAGTTCATTTACTTCGCCAGCTCACTCAGAAATCCCCCCCAATTGTTCTATGAACAATCTTATAACGAATTTGCCAACAAAAATATAGCGAATTTTTCTAAATATAACTCGCATGTCACGGATAGCGCTTCAGGGGAAATTTATTTGCTTTCAGCCCAATTTTGAAATACTTCGCTGTTTGGTGTTGGCTCCATTAGGTTTAAAGATCTTTACCACTTTTTATGAAACTTATCATGTGGTGCAGTACATACATATATGTGCATAGTTAAAATGCTTTCAATATATAATAATTATTTAGGAAACAAATAAATAAAAAGAAAACGCTAAACATTATTAAAAATACAACTGAGAACAGTTTTTTGTATAAAAACAACATCAGGAAGGATTAGATATATAGTAAAACACTTGAAAATTTAAACACAGGAATTGTGCAGCAGAGTGCGCCCCAGACACGAAAGGAGTTTCGGCCGGTTTGTTTTATTTTTGGCAACAAATATCCGCGGCAGTTACATATACGAATTCTACGACCCCTGACAAGAATGATAAATCCTTGGAAGAAATCGATTATTAATTTGTTGCATTGGAAAATGTGAATTTCATAAAATTTTCACAATAAAAATATTATATTTCGTTTCCGTTCGCATGAAAATTTATTAAAAAGTTGTCCGACAATTAAATGCAGAATTGCAAAATTATTGAAACTAAAAACTTTTCAAGAGGAATGTTTTTAATATATTGCAAAATAATGCCAAGTTGACAAAATTTTGTTGAAAGTAACCAAACGGAATGTTGTTGCCAAAGCAACAAAGACTTCAAAATTTGTGTATATATGACTCTGCATAAGAAAGGCCTCCTGTTAAATTTCACGAATTCACATTTTTTGAATTTCAATTCTCATATGAAACCGTTCCCAAAAAAAAAAAAATCCATTATAGTATGAAAATGCAACACAGAAAGGACTCACTGGGTGAGTTTTCTTAAGCAGGGCCACATATAGAGAGTAGAAGAATAATTGTAAAGTTTAGTTGAAGTTCCTCCATTTTAGTTAAATAAAGCCAAATATATATATATAAATAACTATCGTAACACGGTGCTACTGCCATCATTATAAAGTAAAAGAGTTTTGGATATGGGTGTACAAATGACGAAGTTATTTGATATTCAACTATTCGCGCGCATATGCAACTAGACTTTTTAAAGTTGGTTCACAAATGGGGAAGTTATGCTCGTTTATCGTATGAAATCGTTAAAATAATTGGCGTAAAAGTGGGCGTGGTTGAAAAAAAGTAGCCTCTAATTGATTCCACAGCCTCAGTTAAATGTTGTGAAAGTTTCAGGAGGATCGGTCCAGAGCTCTGGTCTGCCATAAGGTACCAAAACCAAGTCCGTTACAGGTACACAAATCTGAGTCGGACAAAAAATTCGCCGTCCGCCCCAGATCTGTCACGAAAATTAATATGTGTGAAAGCGAAGTAATTGGCTTTCAGATAGTATTTTATAACATTAAAGACGCCATATCCATCCTGCACTTGGAAAGCCACCCATCTTGCAAAGTGTCCGGCTGATATGGCCGACTGGGTATGTATGTCTGGTATATTTGCAGATGGTTGTGTAAATTTTAATTAACATTTATAAATACATGTTTGTATATTGGAATTTCTATTTAATATTTTATTATTATGTTTTTTTCTCCCGCTTGATTATAAAAATTCTATTGTTTAAATTTTTTGCTTTGTTTAAAATGCCACTATTATTTATCAAATGTTGTGTTTTTATGACGCTCCGTATGCGAATGCATTTTAAATTGGACATGTTTATGAATTTTAAAACCATACTGCAGACTGCGGTTGAAATGATTTTTTATGTGCAGGCAAATACGTACTTAAATATTCTCCCGTTTTTCTTGTTTTTTTTTTTTGTAGGAGTGTAACAACAACCTACAATTTATTTGCGGCGTCCTTAAAATATTGATTGCAATTGAATTGAGTACAATTGTAATGAAACAAAAATTGTTTCTCCAAAAACAATAATGCATTATGGGCAGCAGTAATGTATAGATATATGTATGTATGTACATGGCATGCAAACTCACATACTAGATATTTACACACATACATAAATGCACATGTATGTATGTATGTATGTGTGTGTGTGTGTTATAGGAAAAGCGAGATATTAATTTTTGTTTTTTGATGTCAATTGGGCCAGAAATTATCGCATGTCTGAACGCATTCATATACAATTGAAACGAATGCCTTTATATTGATATTGCAAGAGGTCAATTATTGCACAAAGTGTTTCACGTATGTAAATATGTGTGTATGGGTGTATGTGTGTTGCAATTGTTGTTGTACAAATTAACATTTAAATTGTTGTAACTATGGCAATTGCTGGTGATGCCACACAGTTAAATTTTTATTTATTTAATAAGCCATATATTCAGAGGATTAAAAGTTGTGGTCTCAATAAGCGTTTGTGGAGTATGAGCGCGTGTAAATGCGGGTGCTTCACAGTTTTTGTTCTGTGCACGAGTGTGCATTTTAAATAAACCAATGTCCATAAAAGCAGCGCTCGTTTCCCAGCTTCAGAGACTGCACCTTTTTAAATGTATTTAAGGTTAGTTGTCTGGTTATTCAGTCGTTCGGCTGGGCAAAAAATCGGCATCACTGCACGAGGCAAATAGCAGCTTGAAACAACACTTGTTGCCACACACATATAATATAAACTTTGGATAAAATAATTAAGTGCATAATTTACAAAATGCTTAAATGTTTAATTAAACTCCTTAAAACCACAATAAATACAAAAGAAGCATCGTGTTGTGCTAGTAATTATGTTCGGGCTATTTTCCAGCAATTGCAGTTACTTTATGATGGATTTCAACATCAAATTTACAGTTAATCATACAAGTATGAAGGACACAAATAAAACACGCACTCAGAAGCAACTTTTAGCAGAAGCAATTACAAATGAGCATTTAAATTAAATCCCTCGCAGAAGAAGTCAAGTGAGGTTAGACACTTGACGCATTAAATCTGTTTATAAGTTCTTATTGCGGAATCGAGGGAAGCCGCCCAACTGTGTGAAGTAGTGACATGGGCCAAAATCTTGAAATTATAAATCTAAGTTTGGCCATCTGCTCTCTATCATCAACTGTGAATGCCCGCCCGTTTGTAAAGCGAATCAAACCACTGTAAAAAGAAATTCGACGTTGTCTTTATGAATTATTTTGTCATCAGTTTCAAATGTGTTTTTGTAATCCGCCTTAACTACATTCCGAGTTGAATTCGAGTCATATCTACTTCGAAACTAAATTTAGTTTCCGTTGGGTAAAACGTAGAGTTTGACCACTCAGCTTCGAACTAGTTCAATTGAGCGAGTTCGTAAGCTAAGCAAATTAGCTTTGTACTGAGTGCTTTCATTTCAGGTCTGTACGCTTTTAGTATTGTTTAAGTGCTACCGTTACCTAACTTTTTTTATGTATGTACATATTTGTAGATATGGAAATAGGTCTTAGAATAAATTTTCCTCATCCGCCTTCGACACCGTCCATGCTTCCGCGCCATAGAGAAGTACAGGGATTATCAAAGTGGTATATAGTGTCAGCTTAGTTTTTCGAGAAAGGGCCTCACTACTACTATGGTGACATCCTGGCCCAGTCGTCGGTGTTGCGCGTCCTTTTTTGATGACAGCATGTACTTTGTTTTGCCCTCGTTCACCACTAGACCCATTTTGGCCGCCTCCGTTGAAATACCAGCAAACGCTTTATTGACGGCTCGTTGGCGTGTGAGTTTTGCACGATCTTCTCAAGAATTATGTTAAAAAAGTCACATAACAAGTCACAGTGCGTCGCCTTGTCTAAATCCCCTTCTGACATTGAAGGTCTCGGTGAATTCGTTACCGACCTTGATGGAGCAGCGAGAGTTCTCCATCGTCATCCTACACAGCCTGACGAGTTTGGTAGGAATATCAAAACTAGACATGGCTTCGTATAGCTCGTCCCTATACACACTGTCATATGCGGCCTTAAAATCGACGAATAGGTGGTGGGTGTCGATTTGCATCTCTTGGGTCTTTTCCAGGATCTGCCGTAGTGTGAAAATTTGGTCAATGGTGGGCTTCCCCGGCCTGAAACCACACTGATAAGGACCTATCAAACTGTTCACGAATGGTTTCAGGCGCTCACACAAAACGGCAGAGAAGATCTTGTAGGCGATGTTCAGGAGACTTATTCCTCGGTAGTTGGCGCAGTTGAAGGGGTCTCCTTTTTTGTGGATCGGGCAAACGATGCTGAGATTCCTCTCGTCGGGCATGCTTTCCTCCGACCATATCTTACAGATGAACTGGTTATCGGCGGTTTGCTATACTTTTTTACATCTTAGAGCGTGCACATGTATGTATGCGTGCATTTTGTTTGTTTCTAAAAAATTAGGCTTTAAAGTGAGGAACTATTTATTTCAAAGCAATAACTCTTCTTACTTTGCGGACATTTTCTCTTATTTCAATAAAAATAGGTTTGTTAGAATTGGTTGTCTGCAAGTGAGCCATAGAAATCAGCGAACGAATGAACTAGATCATTATAATGAGTTGAGCTGCTGAGCTTGAAAGAGTGATCAGTTGAGTGAGTTGAAGTCTAGTTTCGATTGAACACCTCGACTTCACTCATTCCACTATTAAAGTGATTTTAATTCCAGTTGAACCTTCCGGCTTAATTTCGATTTTTATTGCCATCTACTTTTGTACATATGTATGTCACGTTCTCATGAAAATGCACAGGGAAAGCTTTCAAGTAAAATTCCGTTCTTCAAACCTTTTGACATCACAAAAATCTTTAAAAGCAAATACATCATGAGAAGGCGGGTACTGAGTTCACTTTACGACCTTGTGGTGCCGGGAAATTATTCACACAGTAACGTTTAATCGCTGAGTCATAATTCAAAACTGGTCTGGGTGCGGTTTACCTTCACTTATAAAAGGAATTCGTTTGCACGAAATATTTTAATATTTATAAGACAATTCGGAAAAGAATGGGGCTTCTTTTAAAATATGTACATGTCCAGCAATGCTTTAAACATATTCGAGACAGCAGCCGGGAACGATTATTTTAACGGCAGCAGAGCTACACGACCGCCATTGTTGCTGCACAACAAAAACAATGTTGACAATATAACAAAACAAGTATAAGAAATTTGCTCTTTCAAATACTTTATGAAATTGTTTTGTTTCAAATTACTTTTGGTGGAGAAATATTTATAAGTTCTGATATTTATTTAATTCAGAAGCTTTAAAAAACACGACTTTAAAAATTGACTCGATCTAAGAGTTTGATAAATTAACAAGTTTTTGAAAAATTAAAAGAAATTTTGTGGACTAAATAGTTTGTTTTGTGAATAATTTTTATTTAAAACCTTTTGAGGCCCTGGTACGCTATCTCAGGTCCCACTTAAAAAAGTAAGCATCGCTACAACTACAACTTTTTATGGCAAAATGCCAAGACCTGTAAATATGTATGTACGAGCATACGCTTAAGTAGGTGGGATGAAAAAAAAAATTTGTACAAAAGTAATGCACTTTACCAACAAATAATTTTTAATTGGATATATTAATTTAGTCAATTATATCTCAAATACCCAAAAGTAGCCGTGGTCGGCAAAACCAATGTTGTAATTTGTTATCCTTTAAGAATGTGGGAAAAGTTTTTATTTCTGAAACGTCAACATTTCAATTCAATTCAATTTATTTTGTTAAATAATATATGTCTACATTCTTTGGTTTTCTTTAGTATACACATATATAAAGAGTTAAAGAGTATTTCTTCTTCTTCTTTGTGATCAGCTTAAAATAAATATATACAGGGTACAGACAGTTTGAACAGTCATATAATTATTGGAGGAAAAATTTAACAACGAAACCTTCTTGAAACTTCTTATATATGTAAGTATATCTTACTAACTAAGCCTATTAACTAGCTATGCTGGCACTAAGCCATTGATATGGGTATGATCCGAATTCGAACAACCAAGGTAAAAGTTACGTGTTAATATTTTTATCTTATCTTCTATTAATTCCATATTGGCAATATCATGGAGTCTACAGGTAGAAAAATGCCACGGCAGATTATAAATCATTTTTAATAATTTGTTTTGTAATATCTGAAGCTTTTTTATATGGCATTTTGCACTATTGCACCAAACTGGGGCTGCGTAATACATAACGGCATGGAAAATTTTTCAATCTTGCTTTTCTGTTTATGAAAGCATTTAACAAACGAATTAAAATATTGCACCTGTTGATAGTATATGATATGTGGTCATTGAATTTTATTTTGGAATCAAGTATAACACCTAAATATTTGACTTTTTGCTCCTATTGGATTGAAATATTGCTTAGTACTATATTTCCTTGGGGAAGATAGCAAGGTTTCCTTTTCCTACTGAAGTATATGGCTTGTGTTTTTTCGTTGTTTAACTTAATCTTCCACTTATTGAAATATGCAAATAATTCTGCTGTAGCTCTTTGAAGATTCACAACAATGTCTGCTGCAAGTGTTCCAGAGCAGAGGATTGCTGTGTCATCTGCGAAGAGTGACATGGTACAGAATTCAGGTTGTGGTATATCACTTGTATATAAATTATATAATATCGGTGAGAGACATGAACCCTGATGGCACCCCGCTGTAATGTCATAACGTGTAGAACAGTGGGAACCAATTTGAACTTTAAAAGATCGTAGGGAAGGAAAAGCTTGTATAATCTTTATCAAATTTATAGGAAAGTTTAAACGAATCATTTCAAAAACAAGTCCATCATGCCACACTGAGTCGAAAGCCGCTTTAACATCGAGCAATACCATTCCAGTTGATTTTTGGACTGCAAAGTTTGATTTCACCAGATTCCTTATTCTCGCTATTGCTTGGACTGTATTATGTTGACTACGGAATCCGAATTGATAGGACGGAATAATATTATGGGCTTCGATAAAATTTGTTAGTTTAGACTTAATTACTTTCTCAAGAATTTTGCTTAGGGAGGAAAGCAGACTTATTGGTCTATATGATGGGGGGGCTTCAATCAAACGGTTTGTTATATATAACTGCAAGCATGCATTAATAATAATAGTTATATATTTAATTCCTTTTCTAGGAAGAGCCTTTAAGCTTTTATTATTAATACCATCAAGCCCTGGTGTTTTTCTTCGCTTTAATTTCTTAATAATATAAGAAATTTCTGTAGCATTTGTGGAACAATGGTTCTGTGGGTTAGGAGTTAACGACTGAAAAGTTTGGAGTGTGTTACTGACTGTCGAATTTATATCAGTGTTACCAAGGCGGGATGATATAGAATGATTCAGAGCAAAGTTACTTGCTAGAAGTTCGCATTTTTCACTATTTGTGGTATAACGAGTACTATTTTGTTTGAGGATAGGAATATTTTTGCATTTCTTTCTTAGAATTTTTGCAAGATTCCAAAACGGTGGAGCACCTGTTTGTAATGTGGACAGAAGCCGAAGAAGACAGAAGAAGAATGATCTGTTTCTAAATTTATCTAAGTATCTCCATCTTTTATGTTTTGTTAAGAACTTTCGTTCGAAATAAAACTTCTGGATCTCTAAATCGCTGCCAGTTTCGTCGCACGTTATTTCTATGCTGTATCAAAATGCTTACATAAGGGGGTAACACTCTTCTTAGGAACGCCAATGCTCTCCTTGGTACACTGACATTAATACCTTCCTTTATGGTACTTTCGAAATGTTCCAACATGGAATCAATTTCTTCCAGTGCAACATTACTTGAAATTGGTAATAATAAGTGCCTGTGAATGTATCTCGAGAAAGCCTTTATAACAACTGCTGGTGTTAGAAACTCAAATGCGTTTGTCAGAAAAAAGTCTAGCGTAGAGCTTTGTCTATTAGGACACGCTGGAACGTAAGTGTGGTCACTTGGGCATGCAATATCAATTTCGTATGAGTCTTTATAATTTGAGTATTTATAATTTATATTACTTGTTAACCTACGTAAGTATACTCGTATCTCAGCCAAATAATAGAGTCCTGTTATTATCCGGACGATGATACAGCATTCCTCAGTGTCCACGAAAATCATCAATTAGCTTCGGTAAAATTGCAAAAACATATTGACGAACTAGAGAAATGGCTTAAGTTTTGGAAAATCAAAGTAAACGAACAAAAATGCACTCACGTCACATTCACATTGCGCAGGGAAACATGCACGCCCATAAAAATTAACAACCAAACAATTCTGCAACATAGAGATGTCAGATGGCAGTAGGTACCACGGCATCAAACATTGAAAGAATTCAGAGGCAACAAAATAAAATTCTCCGCATGATAACAGCAGTTCCATGGTATGTTAAAAACTCCCGAATTCACGAGGATCTAAGGGTACCTCTGGTGAAAACTGAGTTTGCAAGGTACGTGACTGGGTATATCAAGAAACTTGAAGTTCATCCCAACCCTCTTGCGCGTAACATTCTTAACTTTGGAGGCCATACTCGACTGAGGAGAAGGGATACCAAGACAGATAACTTTTCCGAAATTGAACCCGTGTTAATAAAATCTTGAAGTTTGGCACTGGCTGGGCTCAAGTAGAAATTTTGTTTTAGTATTAAGATTTGTATACTTATTGTTAGTTCATTTATGAAGATACAATAAATAATCATATGTACAAAAAAAAAAAAAATTATCCGGACCATCTAAGCCTCCGGGGCAATAGCATGAATAAATATGTATACAATCATTGTTAGTAAATATTTTTATACCAATGCTTTCAATAATGTTAGTATTAACAATAGGAAGTAATTGATGGTTGATATTTTTCTTAACCACAATAGCCACTCCGCCTCCTCTTGTGAGCTCCCTGTCGTTTCTGTATACATAGTGCTCGTTTTGCTTTATAGAAGAGTTAGATTTGAGTCAAGTTTCCGTCAGATCAGAATTTAAAGCAAGGCTAGTAATAACCTCGAACTGGTCCACTTTGCTTTTGCAGTTTCTTAAATTGTTAATAAGTTCCATAGTTAAATTTTTAATTTCTTGCAAGGAAAACATACTATTTGAATTTTCGTTATTGCTGTTGTTGTTATTAATACTATTAGTATTATTTGCGCACCATACTCCCGAGTTCGGTGAGATATTTTGGTGCAATACGTTGGGGAAATTACTGCCGTAGAAGGCCGAGTTAAAGGATATATTATTGCCATTAGAACGACGGGCGATTGGCTGCATACGTTGCCTTCTTCGTAGATAGCTGGCTTTGTTTGGACAATCATCAGAAGTAGACTTATGGGGTCCATTGCAATTCGCACATATGTATAACGATAGTCTCCTTACAGTCGGCAGTTTTGTAGGTACCTGAGCAATTTGCACAAAATGTTTTGACCTTACACTTGCTTGAGCATTGGGTTATCTTTGATATGTTGCGCCTTTGATACTCCCATCTCACTTTAACAAAATCTATAGGGTGTTTTTTATTGAGGTATAGAACTTTAAGTTGGCATCACTTTTTTAACTGGCGGCCATTTTGTCAGCTGTCAAGTGATTAATATTTAGTTTGGTTTGCCATTTCATCATGAACAGGTTGACAAAAGAACAACGCTTGCAAATCGTGCAAATTTATTTCGAAAATAATGGTTCAGTTCGCGAAGTTTACCGCAAGCTCCATCCATTTTATGGTCATCAGAGCAATTAATTCGGTTAACCATGGATCGTTTTCGCACTACGTTTACTCTATGTGATAATACGCTTCCGCAGAGACGTCGAACAGTGCGCACCGAAGAAACAATTGCCGCTGTAGAGCAAAGTGTTGAAGAGGACCCGAATGAATCGATTCGCCACCGTGCACAGCAATTGGAGCTTTGTCCATCAACTTTTGTCCATCAAAAATTGAACCTGTAGAATTGGCTTTATTCGAGCCAACCACGGCGGCCACATGCCCGAAATCATATATAAACATTAATGGCATAAAATTATCCTTCCAATAAAGCCAAATTGATGGACATTAAAACGATTTTCTTGTGTTTTATTTCAATTCGAAGTTCTATACCTCTAAAAAAACACCCTGTATTACAGAAAAGTTTTTCCTTAGCTCATTTAGTGTAATTGATTTGCGTTCCATGTAAACAACATATATAATATATTCTGAATGGTAGTTACTCTTTCGTGTAACCAATTTAACATCTAGATTCATTCATTTCAAACCTAAGTCAGCGAGTTTTTTATTAATAAGCTTTGGGTCAAATTTGTATAGTCCCAACATAACAACTTTGTAGGGTTTTTCATTTTTTGTTTGGTAAGTGAAAAACTCAAAAAACAAATACACATTGGAAAGAGCAAAGCAAATCTTTTCATGATCAGTTTTGGTTTTACAAAATAGTTTTAGTCCTATATATATTTTCTTGATGGCATAATCAACTATTTTATTTGTTTTGCAAATGTCATGAATTTCAATGTTTCATCGTCTATATTATCATATATAATGTTTCATCGTCTATATTATCATCATCATTAATAGTCTGTAACGGAGCGTATTTACGCTTAAAGCGTTTGCATCTTCACTTGTTCTTGTACGTTTGATTTTATGAGTGTTGTTGTGTTTATCGCTGTGTACAATTGTTTCTATTTTAAACTGCGAGTAAATTTGTTTTTATTTTAAAATATGCGAAATTCTGCTATTTTCTTACTTATTTTGTTGTGATACTGTTGAGGTTGGCAAAGCACGTTTTTATACAAGATCTTCTGCTGAACTGAAATGTCAACATAAACAGGATTTTTTTTAGGTTCTTTTTATTAATTGTAAGAAATGTGTATTGGCAACACTGAAATACATGTTCAGGCGCTGCTGTAAATGTAGCTGCCGTCTTCAAAAAAATTATGCAGCTGCGACAATTGCAACTGGCAGCATTTGTAGTTGTGTGTTCGTGTAGCCTGTTGTCTCAAATGTGCTTAAAGCATAAAATTATTTGAATGTTTTTCTTTCTAAATCTCAGTGTCTTTTAAAATGTTCTTCAAATGTTGAGACATTTTTTGACATATCGACAGCTGAAAGAGAAACACAAAATTGATGTTTTCTGATCCATTAATAATTATTATTCAGCTAATTAAAAATAAGTTTGTTTGTGTATTAATTGGGAGTATCAAATTAGGTGCAAATTTATTATTTTTATGTACATATATATATAGATACATATATTTTAAAATTAAAAGTCGATTATATTATATTCCATATACCACCTTGTCTTTTATAATACAATATATTAAAAACGCAACGAAACAGGATGCAAGGATGAAACATATGACGCGCTCTCTTCGATACGAATCATGCGCATAATCTAAGCGAAATCGGTGTTCCTTTTATGGTTTCAATTTAAAAAAATTGTGTGATGTTTGGCCAGTTGAATACCCGTGAAAAGGCATTCATGCAAAATGCTTAAAGTCCAGCGTTGCTAAGCGAGAAACTTATTTAAAGAAAACTCGGTTTCACACGTTGCTGGTGGACTTAGGAAATTCTTGGTTACCAACTCACTTAACACAATTCTCTCTTAATTGCATACACAATGCAATTATTGAAAATGTAGTTAAAATAATTATACTGTTTATCTACTGAAAAGAAGCCATAATAAACAAAATAATTACATTATTATATATGAGATCGTCGCTTTATTCAATCAATTTAGAATTAATATTAATAAAATCTTATTATTGCAAACTCTTTTCGAAAAATGCAATTATAAGTTTCTTGGGTTCTGGAGTCTTCAATTTCATCCAATTAATGCGCAAATTTGTAACCTGCCATAAATGTTTTGCAAAAATGTCCACCCACTTTATAACGTCCAGCAATGAGTAAAATTTTCCTCATTCCCACTTAACGATAACTGTTCGTCTTGAATAAAATTAGAAAATATTTCTTTTTCTTTGTGCCCAAATCAGGGTAAATCATATTCAGGTTCATATTCTGGCTCCGTTTCTTGTACTATTTCCTTTAAATCCTTTGTGAAACTTTTTCAAAACCCTTAATAAATTTGCCCTAAAAATTATGTATAACTAATAATAAGAAGAAATAATCAATCACTTTGTATCAAAAAGTTTGCCTTTTGGAATCACTTTTGAATGCAATTTGGCCTTACCATCCACCAAGACCTCTTTATTAGAAGCCCGATAGTTTTTTGAAATTCCTCAACTGCTTTTCCGTGCCCGGCTGCTGCTAATTGCCTTACAATTATATTTCGACGATAGTGTGTTTTAAATGATCTGGATATTTCTGGGCCAAGAGGCTGAGCTATGGGAGCTATGTTAGGAGTTACTTGCAGATGCGACTATCCGCTTGCTTGTGGGGTGTGGCATTGTCAACAAATAGGACTATGTTACGATTATTGCGAGACGTTCTTCATTCACTTCTCCCTTCTTCACGAAGAAGGGATTTTCTCCATCCATTCATTTGGTTGCGAAAAATGTTTTTTTAAGCAGCCAGCACGCCTCCCCGTGTATTTTTTAATGCTAATCCCTTCCGTTTCCGCCAGCGTCAAAGCTAACCTACGTACGTTGTCTTTGGAAGACTTTTTTTTTTAGCGATAACTCCATTTTCTTCGTAACCATTGCAATACCTGTATGTATAATATTCATTACATACAATTTGGATTCCAATAGGCTACCACGATATTTTAATTAAACTAAATTTAATTTAATTTTCACGATGCTGACTCTGTATAAACCAAGTAAACAAGTTCTCACATATTTGATACTACATATTTTGATAAGGACTGTTAGAATACAAATAAAATAAATATGTCATCGTGAAGTTTGGACAAATAACTGATTGCAAAGCCAGCTTTTGTCCCTCATTTTTGAATTTTTAGCCTATAGCAGCAACCACTGTGCATTGGGACGACAACTAAGCTTTTGTACCTAAATAAAACAAGCTTTGCCAGGTTTGAAGATTTCTTGAGATTTTGACGTTTTATCGCAAAGTTTTATGATTTCCATATATAAACTATTTACGGAGGCGCATATCGAATGCAATTGAAGTTTTTATTAACAAATGCTACCGAGTTTTGGTTATTTACTTTGATTTATTGGAATTTTGTGAAGTTAGTGCTTAAAAAATTCCGTTGCATTTAATCGCGGAATTTTGCTCGATATATGTATGTATGTGTGTGCGACTATCTCTGGGAAATATATGGCCCATCCATGAGTGTAACGCAGTTAAACGGGATGTATTTAAAAAAATGTGTACAAAAATATTAAATGGATGAAAGAAAATGTTTCATTTGAGAATTACTTTAGAGTCAAACTTAATTAACGTGATGCACTTATCTTGTATATAAATAAGACATTTCTTAAATTTTCAGTAAAAACAATTTTGTTAATATAAAACAAAAGTTACTGAGTTTTTGACAGTCAGGCTTGTTAAACCATCAAATATGAAATGAGAAGTAAATAGAAAAGAAAACCTTCATGCTTGGTAACATTGGCATTAGCAGCAAAAAATCATTTTTTCTTACTGCTACATTTTATCTAGTTCCCCTTCCTGCTGTCCTAATATTCATATCCAGTTGCTTGCGCACATAAACTTTTTATACTATTAATTTGCATCGCTCCGAACATGTTTCAGACAAGCAACTGATGATATTTTCTTTTTATTTTGATGAAATTTTCTGTCAGCGTGTAGTCAAATGATGTCTCTCTCGATAAGGAGAAAAATGTTTGTAAGGTTATAGCATTAAAGTGACCACAAGAAACAAAATGAAAAAGGAAATTTTGTTAAATAAAAGCAAAAGACTTGTAACTGGCGAAACGATTCATAATAACTATTCAGACTTTTGTTGCAAAGTCTGATATTTATTTAATGAACTTTTAATGTCTACTCGACAAGGTCTGTTGCCTCATTTGCGAATTAATCACAAACCCTGTGTGAGTTATCGGTGCAATTCTGCACATTCACTTCCTTCACATTTGGGTCAAAGGACTAGGACTGTGTTCGTATTGCGAACAGCTTTAACTAAAATAGCGTAGGTTTGGTGAAGAGCATTAAGAATATCAATGACGATATTTCACTTTTTCACAATTTTGCCAAGCAACATTTAGCCCAGCATGAGTAAAAACTATGATGACGCCGATCCCCTAAGTTCAAAAATAGTGAGTAAAGAGTATCTGATGATCGGGCAACACTCGGAGCGTAAGTTTCTTGTGATATCAGCAGTTATATCGGGCAGCGTTCAATGAATTTGTCTCAAAACAAACAAAAAATCGTCTACTGTTTAGCAATTATAGGAACTTGCTGTTGCCTTATTGAGTCATGGCATTTACTTGCTTTAAAGAAATCTTGTTTATCACACAGAGATCAAGTAGAAATTAGGTCGTTGTTAGTAAACAATATCCTTGCTGACGCACTTCTTCAGAAAATTCTACATTTAATCTCCAAAGTCACTATTATTCAATCAGAAAGGTAGTCAAATCTTACCGACAATTTATAATAAGGAATTTGGATCCAAAATATCACCTACTCTTCGATTTATATGATCAGCACCTTCAACGTCAGCATCGCACTCTCATTACTCGCCCTAAGTCTAAAATTGAAGCAAACCAACCACATAGCGTTATGCTGGAATTTTGGAAGGGAGCCTATAACATTGAAATTATGAGTGGCAGCGCCACTTTGCAAAGAGGAACACCAATGTGATGGTCTCCTACTATTTAATGCGGTGATCACCTTATTCAACCGACATCACTAAAATAGAAAACATGTGGGGATGGCTAGATCGTAAAGCTTAGGAGTCTGGAATGCCATATTCCAACCAAAAGGAACTGACAATATTGGAAAATTGTACGTGACGTTGGCCGATGGAATCTATGAGGTTATTCTCAACAGGTTAGCATCGACACATTATTCAGTTTTTGTAAACTTTCGCGTAAAAGAAGGATGTACAAGGACTGCTCGCTCTATTTCGTACTGCGCTTATAAAGGGAGTATTACATTCTGAAGCTGGCAACACTTGTAGCTACAAAACGTATTTTTTGTGTTCTGCAAAATCGTATTTAAGTTTTATTAAAAAATTTGCGATAAAACATTGAAATAAAAAAGAACATAAGTTTATAAACAAACAAAATCAATCAACGGGTGTTCGAAATATAAAAATATGTCTAAAAAAGCAGTTCGCCGCAGCATTACAAATAAAAACATTTTGATTTGTGATCAATGCGAAAATGAGATTAAGGAAGAAAGTGATAATTTTATCCAATGCGACAAGTGCAAAAAATATTTCCACTCTCAGTGTTCTGGATTAAGTAGAAGAGAATTTGAGAGACTCGCAAAAAACGAAAAAGAGCTCTTTAAGTGTCAATTTTGTAAAGAAGAAGGAAACAACATAAGGCAAGAACTAAATTCAATAAAAACCGAATTAAAAAAGTTAAACAAACTTGAAAAATTGGATCAGCTGACTGAATCTATAAACTTCATGTCAGCCAAATTTGATGAAGTGTTTAAAGTTGTGGCAGAAAATAAACGAAAAATTAATGAAATTGAGAAAGAAAACAAGAGATTAAAAACTGTTAAAATTTTAAATAAAGATGGATTAAAAAATTATTGTATAATCAGTGGTTTAAAAGTTACAGATAAAATGAGTGCTTTAGATGCTGTTACTAAAATTTCTGAAGATATTGGTGTTACAATAGAAAATAACAGTGTTGAAGACGCTTATT
The DNA here is from genome assembly GCA_932526305.1 of Epicampocera succincta. Taxonomy (NCBI): domain Eukaryota; kingdom Metazoa; phylum Arthropoda; class Insecta; order Diptera; family Tachinidae; genus Epicampocera; species Epicampocera succincta. Next base: position 19,234,308 of record OW052035.1, read on the forward strand.
TTTTTAAAAAATAAAAGTGGTAATAATGAAAACAAATCTGTTATAGTAAAGTTTTCTTTAAAAATTCATAAAAATAAATTCCTGTCTTCTAAAGCTTAATAAAAATGATGAAGCAAAAAAGATTTTTATAAATAATTTTAATAGTAAAGAAACTATGAAGTTGTATAGTTATGCTAAATCCTTAAAATCAATAGGCTACCAATATATTTTTGTAAAAAATGGAAAAGTTTTTGCCAAAAAAAGTGAAGTATCTAAGCAAGAGCTTATTCAGGATGAGGATGAAGTTGATACAATATTATTGAACGCAACATCCAACAATCGTAATGGTAGAAGATCTTTAATCCACTCAAGGCTAGATGAAGCTGAGGATTCTAGTGATGCATCTTACATGTCTCCTGCTTAAATATTTAATTTATTTATTAAACATTAAAGTAAAAGTTTTATTTTTTATTATTATTTAATGGTTAGTAATCAGTATTTCCATAACTTTTCAAATTTTAAAAAGTATATTAATAGTTTGAATTTTAATTATTTAAAGATTATTAGTTTTAATACTAGAAGTGTTTCATCTATTGATAGATTCAACAGTTTTAAATCAATGTTAGTCCAATTTCCAAAACTACCTGACATAATAGCATTACAAGAAACATGGTTCAATAACGACATTACTCAAATATATACGATTCCTGGTTTTGCTTGTACACACTGTTGCAGAGAAGATGGGTACGGTGGGACATCAATATACTATATAAACAAAGAAATTAATTTTACTATCCAGACTTGTAAAAGTGAGAATTTTGTTGAATTTATTGCCTTCTTCTTCTTTTGGCGCTACAGTCCGTGGTGAACCTGGGCCTCAACCAACAAAGTTTTCCAGCTGGCACGGTCTTTAGCCAGCGTTCTCCAATTGTGCACACCAAGTTGGCTGAGGTCCCTCTCCACTTGTGTGCGCCATCGGTTCCGTGGGCGTCCTCTAATGCGTTGTCCCACAGGTTCGGAGTCGAAGATTCTATGGGTCGGAGCAGTATTCTCTATGCGCTCTACATGGCCCAACCATCTTAGCCGTTGGATCCGGAATTTATTGCCTTAACCTTGTTAAATTTAAAGATCAAATCTAAGCCATTACAAACTATTTCATATTATCGTTCACAAAAGTTTTCTTGATAACTTATTAGATGAAATAGCGCATAACCCATTAATAATAGTAGGAGACTCAAATATTGATATTTTCAAAGGTGGTTCAAGTTCTGAATTAACCTGTATATTTCATAATTATGATTGTAATGACGCTCATACCCTAATAACAAGACCAAAGAGTAAAACTTGTATAGATCATATATTCCGTAATTTATCAGATACGCTTTTTGTTGATTCAGTGGAATGTAACCTTTCTGATCATAATTTATTATCTTGTAAATTGAAAAGTAACTTTAGATGTAATACGAACACAGAGATTTCGAAAATTTATTGCGACTACATAAAGGCTAATGAGAGGCTAACAAAATACATTGCCAGTTAATTTCTCGTCAACTAATGTATCTGTTCTGACAAATTCGCTCATATCTACTATCGAATCAGCTGTCAATAACTCTACTCCAACAGCAAATGCTAAGAAACCGTTAAAATTTGAAATAGCCCCATGGATTAACAAAAATCTTCAAGAGTTAATTTTGTATAAAAACAAATTATTAAAACAAAGGCGTAGATCAAAAAACAGACAAAATTACGATACCAAGTTAAAAAGAATAATTAAGGTAATTAAACTAGCAATTAGAAAATGTAAAGATAATTACTATACTGACAATTTAAGTAGGATTGGAAATGATACAAAGAAATGATGGAAATTTATAAACAATACACTTGTTCGATCGAAAGAAAGTGTTGTGAAACTTAATGATGTGCATTATTTTAAACGATCTAATTGAAGCAAATTTATTAAATAACTATTTTATTTCAGTTGTTAAAGAACTTAAGCAAAAAATCAGTACTTTGCCAGGAGATTCTTTTAATTCACGCTTTAGGACGTTTAATGCTTCATGTCATCGGTTCATTTTGAATGATATAAATGAAAAACGATATTATTGACATCGTTTTCAATATGGAATCAAATAAAACACCAGGTTTTGACAACATCACTACAAAATTTGTAAAATAATGTCTTACGGTGCTTTTACCTATATTAGTTGAAATTTTTAACAAAATTAAAAATACTTCGGAATATCCTGACATCCTAAAAATTCATAAAATCATTCCCACCCCTAAAACAATTGCTGCATCCACTATTGACAAATACAGACCCATTGCTATTCTATCTACAAAAGATAAAATTTTTGAAAAAACTTTTTATATACTTAGAAAATAATAATATGTTGTATAAGTACCGATTTGGATTTAGAAAAGGTGTCAGTACGCAAGATGCTGTCTTAAATGTAGTAAGATAAATTTGCAAAGGTTTGGATGATGGATTCAGTGGAGTTGCTGGAATGTTCTTCTATTTTTCTAAGGCATTTGATCTTGTTGATCATGAAATAATGTTACAATAATTAAAATATTACGGTATTCAAGGACGAGAGCACATGATATTTAAAAATTATTTTATTAATAGGAAACAGTTTGTACAAATTAATCAGTGTAAAAGCTTTACTGGGACAGTTGAATACGGTGTTCCGCAAGGTAGCGGCTTAGGTCCGTTATTATTTTCAATTTACATAAATGATTTAAAAAATCTAAGTCTAAGAGGTCAAATATTTATGTTTGCCGATGACATTTGTCCAGTTGTTTTATCCATTTAATTATGATACAGTCTTGAAAACACAAATAGAAAAAGATGCTTTATTTATTAATGGAATTTGCTCGCTTAAATGGATTATTACTTAATTCTGAAAAGACTAAATTAATAAGATCTAGACCTCGTGCAGTAAACGCAAATAATAATTTCTTTGTATATGTTGATGGCAAACCCATATATGAATCATATTCGGTCAAATACTTAGGAATCACGTTGCAAAGTAACTTATCCTGGGATTTGTCATATTAATAATGTGAAGAGCCAAATAGCTCCAGCTATTGGCATTTTATTAGACAAATTTAAAAACAAATTATCTAAAAAATCAAAATTAATGACTTACAATTCTTTAATACAATCGCATCTAAACTATTTAGTGAGTGTTTTTGCTTTTAATAGAAATAATATAGCTTTAAAATCGTTACAACGATCTCAAAATAAAGCATTGAAGATTGTTCATAATTTGCCAATTACTTTTTCAACACTTACGTTATACAAAGATGTATGTGAAAAAATTTTGCCAATTAATGGCTTATATATACATATATCAAGTTCTAGTATTTGTATTTAAAAGTCTTCACAGCGAAGTTGATCGTACAATTCCATTTTTTGAAAACCAGACACACTTTTATACCAGAAATTCTTCTAATTTAAGAATTCCGAGATGTAGATTGGAAAGAACGAAACAACGTATTGACTATATTGGTGGTAATCTTTTTAATAATCTCCCTACAGAACTAAAAACCGTTGAAGGTATTTCAATATTTAAAAGATTATGCAAGAAATATTTGAATAATTCAATAGAAAGACTAATTTAAAGCATACCTTTTAGTAAATTCTGTCAAATTTATATCTTTAATATTTCCTTTTTATAATTTTTTAAAATTTTGTTTAACAATATTTTTAATATAATTGTATGTTAAGCTTAAACAGTTGTCAGCTTGCCTCAAATATGCCTTTATGGCGCTGAGGCCAAACAATATTATGTAAAATAATTTTTCTTGTATAATAATTGCCTAATAAATAAACAAATATTTATAAAAAAAAAGTCCGATATTTGTAAAAGTACAATAAAAACACCAACTGAAAAACAACTACAATGCAATGTTGTATATGAAACTGTGATATGATTTATATAGGAACAAGAAAGCGAAACTTGGAAACAGGAATAAAAGAACACTGAATGGCAGAGAAAAGTTAACAGCCAACAACTTTATCACAACACATGCTGGCAGCGTTGCCACAACCTTTTCTACAAATTCTGCAAATTTGGAATAAAAAACCCGCTTTTCAAGTGGAAAAACTCCACAAAATTAAAGTTAAATATTGTTTATACATATATATGAATATGTATATATGTACACGAGGGGCAAAGAAGAACTGCACAACGGTTTAAAAGGATTTATGTATCAAACCATAAAATTAGACTCAATGTAGAAAAACACAACTCTGCTCTTAATCGGTGTTGCAAAAGAAGGAAAAGGTAATAAAAACATTAGATCACGATTGTTTCACAAATTAAGTTAAAGTTTTTTGCAGCTATTGAATGAAAAATCCTTTAGCCGATGCTCCTTTAATTGATCCATTGACTCAATTAAACAACTCACTATTGTATGTGATTTGTTAAAATTTGCTTAATTTTGAGACTTAATCCAAGGGGTACCGCCATCAAACGAGACCAAATTAAGCGGGGATTTTTTTGTCGAAATTGTTCTTTGTTATACGGAGAACAATTACCCGGAAATGACTGTAATAAAGTTAAGATTTCAAATATAAAAAAGTTACCACTAAATAATTTATTTGTAAGAAATATGGGTCAAAAACTGCAAAATTTGGGTTTTAGAAAAAAAAAAACTTTCTTGACCAACGGTGGCAGTATTTGCTATATATGTTATTGGCATGAATAGAAATACGTACCAAAAGAAAAGTGGGCGGAGCACGCCCCTTTGTTTGTGATATATTGAGGCTGGACCTGTTAACCGATCTTAAATTTTCACAGCGTGCAGCTTTGACTCAAGAATACTTATTACATGATTGCTGTTAACAAAGCTCAAGGTCAATCTCTGCAAGTTTGCGGCTTAAATTTAGCAAATCCATGTTTCTCGCATGGACAGCTTTATGTTGCATGCTCGCGTGTAGGAAAACCCACCGATTTATATGTGTATGCTCCTGATGGGCAAACTAAAAATATTGTATATCCTAAAGCATTGCAATAATTAAATTAAAATTAAATAAATAAATGTTTGTAAATATATAAATATGTACTTATAGTGCGAAGCACACCGGGCTTAGCTACCTCTATATATAATTGACGCAATTTAAAAAAACTACATACATATATATATACATGTAATGAAATTTAACTACAATATAACAAAATACGAGTATTGTATTTATTGTTTTTTAAATTCGATTCTAATTAAATATAAAATATAATAACAAAATTTTTTTCCTATTTCAACAATAAGTCGGCGAAATTATTTTGCATGCAATAAGAGGAATTTATAACAAAGTGAATTATTTGTTTTAAAATAAATATTTAACATTTTTTATACTGCACAGACACACAAAGTAGTCACAGTATGCCATTCTTTTCTCCAATGTTAATATGGAAGAGTTAATATAGAAAGAGTGTATCTCAATTTTAGGTTATTTTATAGAAAAAGGAAAAAAAATAATGAATTCAGTGCCGGTTTTCTTTTATATATTAAATTTATGTACCAAAATGTTACAAAAATTTTTTTTCAAGGATTTTTAAAGGAAGTTGTTTTTAGAGATTCACTACTAGATACGACTAAAAGCGAAATTTTTAATAAATCGAGATACACCATTTCCATATTAAGCCAACGATATGCACAATGTATTATTGTTTGATTTTACACTTAACGATTTCTGAAAAAGAAAAAAAAACTTGCTTCTGATCATATTTTTAGTAAAAGGGCAAATACTTCATTGAATCCGAGAATATCTTTTCTAGTCGGCACTCAACGAAAACTAAGTTGGAGTCCATTAAAAAGTCCTCAACAAGGGTGCATTTTTGTGTAAGTTTTTCTGTAGGTGCGCTTTTATGTTTTACAAAAATAAGTTATTGAATAAATATATAAAAGAAAAATCAAGGGAAAAATGCCACAACATCTTTGAATGGTGACCCGGAGTCAATGTTACGTATTTTCCGTTTATGTAAATGCAAGTGTTTTGCAAATGGATTCGCACGTGCTAGTGTTGTAATCTACATGTGTACTCACTCGTGTGTGCAGATGTATGTGTATCAATTATATTCAACACTGCGCGCACTTGGTCAAATTATTGGCTTTCTTGATTGAGGAGCTCTCTTGTCTCTTTTGCTCTCAACTCTGGCGCATGTTCTTCGCATTTTCTAAAAACTACGCTTTCAGTTTTAATTTTAATTGAAATAAACTCAAATGAGTTGTATGGATTATCGTCAACTGTTTTAAAACTTAGCTGCAGTATGATCCTTTCCCTTTACCCGAATCGTTCAACTGTTCTTAAATGAAGCTTGAATTAGGTCTTTCAGGTTGTCACAGTTTCATTTGCACGCAACTTGTTGAACAAGTTACAAAGATCCCAGCAAGAATGAGAGTATTTTTTTAAGCCCCTTCTTATTTGTCTCATCTTCCGCAATATATACATATACATATCTGTAACCTTCTCCGAGAAAAAGGACCTATTGTGTTAAAAACGGGTTTGGACTTAAGAGTGGATTTTGCTACCTAAAAGGGTGTAGAATAAGATGAAAATGAGTTAGATTTCTGATAAAAATTTATTTACCCTATAAAAACGTACAAAAACTTGGGAACATCGATAAAAATGAGAAAAACATTAAAATTTTATTTATATATTATTTATATATGTATCTACATACAATACATAGTACTCGTATGTATGTACAACGGAATGTTTCCTTATTTATTTGTTTGTTTGTTTGTATCTTCAGGAGACCAGGCTTCTGGACCGACTTTCTTAAAGTTTTCAACCACGCCCACGGTTTTAAATTATGTTACTCCTTCTACATAGTTTTGAACAGATTTTTATAACTGGAAGAGCAGAGCACACGGGATTAATATAGCGTGTGTATATATACGATGTCACGAATTTCGGAATGTGTGGATTGCAAGGTGAATTTGTAGTTCTAATACAGGGTGTTTTTTTAGAGGTATAGAACTTCGAATTGAAATAAAACACAAGAAAATCGTTTTAATGTCCATCAATTTGGCTTTATTGGAAGGATAATTTTATGCCATTAATGTTTAAATATGATTTCGGGCATGTGGACGCCGCGGCTGGCTCGAATAAAGCCAACTCTACAGGCCGTATGTTGGCAATAACACGAATGTTGGCTTCCAAGTCCCGTAACGTTTCTGGTTTGTTGGCGTAGACGAGCGACTTCACATATCCCCAAAGAAAATAATCCAATGGTGTCAAATCACACGATCTTGGTGGCCAATTGACAGGTCCATTCCGCGAAATTATGCGCTCATCGAATGTTTCCTTCAATAAATCGATTCGAACTTCGCGAACTGAACCATTATTTTCGAAATAAATTTGCACGATTTGCAAGCGTTGTTCTTTTGTCAACCTGTTCATGATGAAATGGCAAACCAAACTAAATATTAATCACTTGACAGCTGACAAAATGGCCGCCAGTAAAAAAAGTGATGCCAACTTAAAGTTCTATACCTCAATAAAAAACACCCTATAGTATTGGAGAAATATTGGAGAAAAGAATCCCAGTTTTGTTTCCACAAGAAGGAAAAGATCCATCATAGGATGATTGTTTCAATACAACAACGCCTTCTAAAATTCGCCAACTAGATCCTTTTTAAATTTTTCTGGGAAAAGGCCCCACTACATCACCAGCTTTCTGCTTGTCATCGATATATGGGACACCCTGTATATATTTTCACAGAGCTGATATAAACACTAAATATTCCTTGGATGATAAATTTCTTCAGAAGGTTGAAGCAGCTGGTGTTGTATTGAAACTTATCAAGCGCTTAAATTCGATGGAGCCGGATTCTATCTAGTTGTATTCTACTAGTGATTTTACTCTTTATAGCCAATATACCCGTCGAATTTGCCAAATTGTGCCAAAATGAAAGATGCGTTGACTTGAAGAACATATTATTAAATCCAATTAAATATTGTTGTTATTGTATTTGCTGATAAGATATAAGATGTTATTTTAATTCTTTATTTCGTTTCTTCTTTGTATATCTGCATTATTGAGCGATTTATATCAGGAATTCAATGTTTAATAAGGATTCCACTTTAAAGCCTCATAGACTCGACATCAGTTTTTAACTCACATAATTATTGGCAAATAAATCTGACTAACGGTTTCAACTGTGAATTAGTCAGCTAAGTTCTAGAAAAGTAGTGAAGTTCAAAAACTACATACATATATTGTACCCCCCTTAGCAAGAGGATCATTCACCACTTAAACATTTTTAGCGGAATTGCGGAGCTACATCTGCCGAGCTAAAATAATATGAGTTATAAAAATAACGCAGGCGTACGCAGCAAATACTGTTTTCATGTAAAATCGTAATAATTTCGCACACGAAGAATTTTCCAAGTACTCGCAATTGATAAAACTGTCTTAAAAATCACTGAAGCGGATATTTCTACACAAGAAATTAAACTTATTTGTCTCATAAAAATTATAAACACATGTGTTTTGTACAGTTAAATTCAATAATGAAACAAATTGTTTAACCTGTAAATTTCGGAAATAAAATATATTCTTATATAATTCTTGTAAAATAAAACACAAACAATTGAAAATATTGAAAATATAAGAATAGGCCATCAAGAGAAAACGAAACTCTGTGAATGGTGTCAGAAATACAGTAGCAGAAATATAATAACAGTTTTACATGGACACTTTTGGAACCAAGTTACAACTAGTTTGCTTTAAAAAAACGCTTTTTAAACTCAACTCTCGAATGTCGAACTGATATTGGAACAAACATGGAAAACAACTTCAACCAAAAAATAGTCTTAGATAAAATCAAGCAATCTTGAATTTTGGAAACGGAATTATCTGACAGTTTTAAAGTCTTTTGGAAAACTACTACTCTGTATTATGGATCTCACTGCCAGTTTGGGGTAAGTTCTTAGCTAAGTTTTTCCTCTCACCGTCCCGATATTTTGCTCCGGTTAACAGAGTGGTCCCCTTCTGGCGGAAATACACATCATTTTGCTTTAGTTTTTATTAATGTTATATAATGGATCGCCAATCTAATGTGTTTGGAAAAATATATTCAAAGCAGACTGCTCTGACCAAATCGGAATTTAGTACATTTTCATTGATTCTCTGATTCTTTGATTAATTTTAATTGAAATTCCCCTTAATAACTTGATTCAGCCTCATATCGACTTAAGTTGTTATGATGAAACGCCATAAATGTACTCGTAATACAGCATGTTGGTACTATCGGCCATACATTTGGTCTGGATTTGTATGTGCTCTTCCCAGTAATTTGCTCATACTATCTCCCTTGTTTTTGTCATATTATGTGATAATTCTTGGCTCAGCAGTCAAAGTAGGATGTACATGTTTTTTATTTCTTTGACTTTGACTTTTTCTGTAAAGATAAATATTTCGGTGTCATATATAAATTCAATGTGTCATTATTCTTAAGAAAAGTCAATAGTGCGTTAAGACATTTTATTTCCATGTTGCTTTAGCGTTTTGAAACCCAAAAATGCAAACTTGAAAATTGCTTCGGAATTCGTTCGAATTAAAAGTATTTTTAAAGTTGATCTTAAGCCTTAAAATATGAATCACGAAAGTGAGCGACGTGTCTCAAGAATATGACATAAGAATATGATTTATACACCTATTTACATATATATAGGCATACATAGATGTAAATAAAAGCCACCAATATTATCTAGAATTATGTAACCAAAAACATAACGCACATACATTGTACAGTATTCCTCTCCCCACATGAAGGCCCTATATCTTCGCTGGTAGAGAGCATTTCATTTTTCGTGCAGATTACCCGAGCTTCCGGCGTAGTCAAATTTCTTTTAAAGGTTTTGTACAGAAAACCTAATTCGGTTGCTTTTAAGTTGTATTACATGATTTTATATAGATTTTTAAGCAAAAGTTTTACTTTCTTCTTTACTTTTCCATTCATATAAGGTCTAAAGACCTTGTGCAATTTATGCACAGACAAATTTGTGTGGCGTGGATTCAATTACACTAGATGTGGAATGCGGCCTTAAAAATAAATTTCCGCACTTCAACTAGTTTTTTGTCTCTTTTTGCTAAAATAGTTACAAAAAAATATAAAGCGTCAGTTATTACATACATATTCAAAATTTAATAACTAAATAGATGCAACAATTGGCGAGCAAGTAAAATTATTACGAAAAATATAGATATGGGCATGGTTTGTTCCAAAAGCCCACAAAGTTACTTGTTCTATTTTCAGTAAAATATTAGCTTTGAACCAGCGAAAGGTTTGTCTGAACGCAATTTCACAAGCGAAGTTTGTTGAAGAAACGAATCGCGGCAGGAAATTAGTTCCCACGAAATAGGTACCCGAAAACAAAATCAAATTGGTCCTACCAAAAGAAAGTGTACAGAAACGTTTTTTGGGGACTTGTTTCACTTCAGTATTGGAATTTATTTCATATGAAATAGTGACCCAAAACCATGTGATGTGAAATAAATCCATAAAAAAGATTGTGGGCGAATTTTCAATTTCATGACGATTTACCACAAACAAAAAACTTAACAGATAGAAAATTCTTCGCAAAGTAAAGAGAAATATAGTTTAATTTCTCTATGTCCCTTTTAAATACGTACAAAAATATACTATATGTATGCCAATAGGTGATTCTGTGATTCAAAACTTTTAATACGTATGTGCGTATTTTACTTATTTTCCTTGAATTAATAAGACATAAGATCTCGAATTTTGTCAACAGATAGTGAGACTTATATAATCAAGACCTTAGAACGACATGCGCTATTGAAGCTTGCGGAAAATATATAATTTTTTTTTTTTAAATTCACAATATTTATTCGTGAAGAAGAATTTGTTAAAAGTAGACTTTTCTTCATATTGTGCGAAAGTGGAGGAGACTTAAACCAAAGAAGAAGAAGAACAATAGGAAACAAGTTCGACAAAGCCAATAAAATTGAGAAATTAATTTTTTTTATAAAGGAAAGGAAACTTAACTCTGATGGAGTTTCTTTCAAGAATGGTCTGACAAGGATGTTAAGTTTTTGTAAATATGGGCCTAAGGAGAACATTTTTAAAGAAGAATCTGCTGATGGTGATTTTTATCAGGGGACGTTTTAGAATCCACTGTTCCAGTTAGTGAAAACTTGTGCGTGATTTTAGGCCCAGAGTTCTAAATACTCTCCTCTCTCCATGAAAGCATAGCAACATATGCAATTGCCGCAAAAGAGTTGATGAATCAATGCAAAATTGGTGATAATTTTAATTTGCTTTTGGGTACTTATTTCTTCGGGACTTACTTCATGCCGGCTCATCAAACTCAAATCTTTTACAGAAATATTTGAAAACTCTGCTGTCCCGACTGTTGTTTGGACCTACATTTTCTGTGTGGGATATTCAAAAAATATACTCAGTTAAATTCAGCGACTAGGAAAATTGTCCAATACACAAGCAATCCCGAATACGAATATCGGCATATGCTACATCGCTAAAAATATACATCACTATGAAATCCATGTGTATCTAGATTCGTAGACTTATTGTACACACGCATACACACTCGTATGTATATAAAATATATTCTTTGTATGAAAGTGTAGGTATTTGTTTTTACTACTTGAATCTCTGAGAAAGGTCTGCTAAATGCTTGCCTACATGGCTGGTAAAATACTTGACAAACGTACAGGCTTACAGCAACACACACACACGCATACATGCATACATACATACATACATATTGTACATAAATGTACAAAAAGTAAAAGGATGGTAAAGAAAGGAAATCAAACAAAAATTTATTTCTTCTCCATGAAAAATCAAAGTTTTCTTTCTTCGTATTTACTTCATTTTGTAAGTTTTCTTCTTTCAACTTTTTAATGCAGCATCAGCTGGCTGCCGTTTTATTTTGCATATTCAACATTATTTAAGAAAGGATTCCGCTTATTTCTCTTGGGAATATTATTTTCCTACTGTTATAATATTAAAAATACATATTCAACAAAATGGGAGCTGTACAATCTGCACATTGTTCGCATCATAAATTAAGGATTTTCTCCAGTTCGCCTGCAGTGTGAAATTAAAACGAGCGGAAGCGTAACTTCTGTGTCGATAAGATCGATTGTGTGAAACTGGCAAAAGGAAAAGAAATTCGAAATTTTCGAAAGGTTGAATTTTTATTGCATAAAATAATCAATTTATTTCTTTTTTATTTCAATATTTTATTGTTTATTTGCAGGAAGAACAGAGTGTTTGTTTTTTGTTGTTAGCTTTTGTCTAATGCAAACTCATCACAACGAAGCATGGAAGGCATCTCCATTAATATTTTTCATTTCCTTTTGCTTACTAAGGAAGGGTTCGTTTTGAATTCACATTTATATTTATTTATGCATAAACTGAGATAATTTCAAATACAACAATGTAACTGCAAAGGTGGAGGGAACCAGGAACAAAACAACTTTTAATTAAGTCAAAGAAATTAAATAGAGTGGCAACATATTTCCCATTGATGAAAAAAAAACATGTGACCTGATTTATTTATAGTTTCTGCATCTTCCTAAAGACTCTCAGGTTGTCGAGTTTGAAAAAAACTTCAGATGCTTACGGGAAACCTGAGACCGCTCCTATCACATATATAGGAAAGCAAATAGTACAGCTATAGTATGTAATCGTTCAAGTAATGGAAATTGTAGGTTTGATACAAGTATTTATCAGAAGGAAAGAAATATCAAACCTAATTTAAAATATAAGAAATATTGGCTTACCAAATAATTATTTATTTAAAATTTGTAAACCTTGACTAAACAAGCGAGTTTTATTCTCTAAAATTTGTGCTCACACATAAAGAAAATAAGCCTGATACAACGTTGCACACGTATCAATTTAAAAGGGAAAAAACTATATGGGACAGTATAGGGCCTCTATTTGTTTATTGTAGTAAAATATATACATATGTATGTAGTATATACGCGTCTGTTCTGAAAATCACAGCATCTTAAATTACTTTGTGATTTCAAAATCACAATTGTGATTTGATGGTGTTCTGCAAGTAATAATAGTTTTTACTTTTCGATGTGGTTGGTTGATTTACGAATTCACAAGAAAACAGCTGACTTTTGTTTATAAGTGGCGGCATTTTTATATGAACTGAAAAATAATTGCTATTTTTAACAAAATGTAAGTGATTATTGGTATTTTTAATACGATAGAAGTACAAATTAAACAAAATTTCATTATTTCAAATTAAATTGAAAATATCAAAATGCCTGGAGATTTGTTGTTGTCGATTGTTGAGGTGAAGAGAAAACAAATTAGTTTAAATGTAATACTTAAAGGAAACCCGTTTTCAGGTTTATATACAGCCAGGTTCTGCATATCACCACGAAATTAAAGTGAAATTGATTTTAATTCCACATAACCGATTTTGCTGTGTTCTGAAAATCGTATGAAACAGTTTTATAGTGCGGTTTTTTGTCTTGATAAGTTATTTGAAACAAATTAAGAAAAAACAAAATTTTGTTGTACTGTGAATTAATTTCATTAACAATAGCACTTGACAATTAAAAAAATGAACAAACAAAATCTAAAATATCTGTGCAAAATTATTTTTAATAGCTTTAACGTGTTTTAAGCCACTACGATGAACCACTAATATGAACCAATCTGCGGTTGTTATTTCTATTTACTTGTTGGAAAGAGAAAAAGAACGAATGCAAAAGATGCAGAGGAGAAGACTTCGGGATCGTTTCAATCCTTTTGACCTACCAGAGAAATCGGAAGTTACCATTAAAAATGTACTGATAATTATCTTGAACGAAGAAAAAGATTTATAGAATATTTTAGATTAAATAAAGAAGGCCTTTTGATGCTGTTAAATGAAATAACAACCAAAGTGGTCGAAGCAAGTATTCCAGTCATTTAACAATTAGCTACGGCACTTCGTTACTTCAGAAAGGGGAGCGCACAACAAATAATTGGAAATGATTATAATCTTGGAAAGGAGTACCGTGTCCAAAATTCTGGCCAACATGTTTGACGTATTATTTACTAATTACATTTCGTTTTTTAGCTTATTAAATTATTTACAACAAACTATTTAATATATTTATTCAAAAAGTATTTTTTTGTGCTCTCAAAGGCCAACTGTTTTAAATACGTAAACAACTTGAAAATGAAATTTAGTTTTATAAACCATTTAAGCGATTTCTAAAACACAAAATAGATGAAAATGACACTTTTGGCGCTTTTTTGACAAAAAGTGATTTACAGAACCTGGGTGATAGTTTTTCCGGTTGAACAAACGAGCTTCTCTGATGATGTTGGATGATATAGCACCACACCTTTCAAAAGGTTCCATTCCGGCAAGTAGTCAGCTGGCAGCTGTGCTAAGATATTTAGCAGTCGGGTCATTCCAAGGCGTTATAGCGTAACAAGCTAACCTTCTTCCACGCTGCTACATCTTTTGATGGAGGTCCCGAGGCATTCAACTGCGTGGCAAGATGTGCCCACAAATTTTCACACTGCACCCTGTCCCTTTCATGTATCCTCCTGCCAAATTCTTATGCTGCTCCATAACTTTTATAAAAATTCCAACTTGAGCGCTATTTTTATGCTGTCCCCTGATCAAAATATTTAAATAATATACGTATTTATTCTCTTAAAATTTCATTAAAAGTACTTACAGGATTGCAAATTTTTATTTTATTATTTGATTTTGAGCGCGCAAAAACTATAAAATTAACCAACCAAGCAAGAAGTTGCCACAGGTAGTAAAATTTTATTGCTATTACTTTGTGGGTTGTTATTTAGCAGATCAGGCGAACAATTTACTTTGAATAACAAATTCCAATACGACTTAACAAAAATTAATAACTTTTATTTTAAATATTTAATTTTTTAAAGCAATAAAACATATTTCTAGTTGATAGCACTATTTTGCTACTCTGGCAAGCATCGATGTATTTTCGAAGAACAAAAACAGCTGATAACTAAAAAGTAAATGCAAATAACAAAAGAAAGTGTTTGCAATATTTTTATATTTTTACCTATTTTTTGGTATAAAACCATCAGTTTTACTCTTGAAATAAATAAAAAACAAATAAATTTATTCAATTAATATGTTTTTATTGAGTTAAATATAAAAAGCTGTCCAAGCTGACCGGTTTCAAAGCACAAGATTTCAAAAAGTTTTGTCCACAGATCACCTTTTTTGTGATTTTAAATAAAAAATTTCTGGCAATTGGTAGTCAGAGCCGTCCATGAACTTCCTAAATTTATGGTTGCATTGTCCATCGCGAAACCACTTCCCCTCTATACCCCGAAAGCAGAATGTTTAATATACGCCAAAGCTAACCCCGTTTTTCGAGGGTCAGCACCACATAGACATAAACGCACTTGACATAGGTCCGTTAAATTTGAGCTCTGAGGCTTCAAAATATCTTTGAATGTTTTCGATGTTGTGGCATGTATGTATTTCGTCTTCAAAGTCTTCAAACAGGCTTGTCTCCTCAGCACCACTTGAATTTAGTATAAATCTAAATCTTTTAATCTTAGTGCAGAGGCTGTCAGGGCCTTTCAATTGACCAAAATACTTTTTATTAACTTGAACATACTCGTTCCGAAAGCAGAATACTGAAAACCAAGATTTTCCAAATCAAGATTTCGAAATCTCAAAAACATCGATCTTTGGATCAAAATAACAACATGTTTTTTATTAATCTCAGCTCATTTTCATTGAATCCACCAATCAAAGAACCACCCGCTCCAAAAAAACATTATAAGTACTTTGATGAACATTTATTCCACACCTCCATTTAAAGCAAATGCCATCCTCAGTTCTACTGATTTCTGTGACCTGTCTTTTGCTAATAGAAAAACTCTAAAACAAAAAGAAGATGTAACGAAAAGAACTGCTAAAAAAGGACACAAAAACTTTACCTCAGCACAATTTCACCCAACCGAAAATGTCCCTATTTCAAGTCTACTTGACGTTATTTTCTTTATTTGACTTTTTTCTGTGATATCCAACAGATGATCTAACCCGGCCTGAGCCGCAATTTCAGAACATGATTACGTCTATCACTGTCTGCAGAGGAGTCACTAGTTAAATTTTGGGAAAAAAAGAATAAATAAATAACTGCTACTTGATACATGTTCTTTCATGTTTATTTGTTAATAAATAAATTTTTATTCAGGTTCTTTGACAAAAGTTCTTTCAATAAGTACCTTTTACTCCGGTCTGCAAAAAACTTAACCTAAACTTTTCAGAATATCAAACAGAAAGCGAAAAAAGCCGATGATAGTTTGTAAAGAATATTAAATATTTTTAGGAAAAAGAAAATTAAGTTGACCGGCTTATTTTAAATAAAAGCATATTTCTCCAGGAAAATATGGACTTATTTTCATACTGCAGACACAGATTTTAGTTTTCTACCGAAATAAGAAATCGGTGCCCACATTTCTAGTTAATAACCCAAATACAAATACGACCTTATGTGCAACTCTGTGACTTTTCAGTGCTGTCCAGAGGCCGTATGTTCGATTCCTACCAAAGACTCTGGTGAAAAAACAATTGCCAGCAAATTTCAAATGAAAACAGTAACAAAAACTACAAATACAACACGAAAACGCGATCATTACGCGCCATATAATCTGGATCACATGAACGGAATTCTAAAATTTCTCTAAAATATATGTTTGACCAACTCCAACTCAATTTTATAGTAATCGAATATGTAATACTTTAATGTTTTATGTTTGGATTATAATTACACCAAGTGCAGAGCGGATCAGGGTCATCTACAAGAAGAGTTTCTGCTTAGCTAGGAATGGCTCGTACACTTAACAAAAAAATTACTCTTATTGCCTAATACGTAAGTGCAAAAATAAGAAAAAGTCACTTACAAACTCTATTTTTATTCATATTATTAAAATCATGTACATATATGTATGTATATAGTAAAACTTATTGCACTTTCCTGGACCAATCATCACTCAAACTCAAATTTTTACATACATAGTTTTAGGGCTAACTTATAGTGTGGCAGAAAATATATGTACAAATCTGTTTGCAAAACATATTTATCGATTATTGAACAGTTGAAATTTAAAATGAATATCAACTATAGCAACGCCACGGGCCTTTTAGACTTTCGGCCCTGAGGAGAGTTTTCTAAACTTAAAAATAGTTTTACATCATCTGCGAATTGTTACATAATAATTTCAGGCTTGTCGTTGATAAAGTCCAAATAAACAATAGTTCCTTGTACCGCATGTTAGAAGTTGGCAACGCCCACGATGAAAATTATTTGTTCAGAAGAAGGTTGTAATTAACTCCAGCGAAGATCTCACTGAAATCAATCGTGTTTTGTTATTCTTTACGAAAGCCCTGTTGGAACGGCTTTCTTCTATCGCATATGATTTATTGCCAGACTTAAGCAACAGAACTTAATATGCTGCCAGAATATCTCAACTGTTAATATTGAAAACAATGTTATTACCCCTACGTCTCTATTATTCTGTTTGCTTCCGTAGTTCAGCGGCAAGCAATTTACAGTTATTCAAATCATATAAACTCATACATATATTCCTTCATTCGTCGAACTCACCTACTAGTCGAAAAATGTGGTTTGTTCAAACACTTTGATGTCTTTCCGATTGTAACAATTCAATGGAGCGTCAATAAGACGCGTTACATTTCTTTTTGTTGTTATTTTTCCGCATACGTATTAATATACATATATATATACATATATATATGTGTGTGTATATGTATGTAGTTGCGTATATATTTATTTATGATGTCTTTAAATAATGTGTGTAAATATAAATGTCGGCGCTTCATCTTCATCGGCCAAAAGAATTGCCGGATACACCTGAATAAATTCTTGAAGATAACTTGTGTGAATTGTACTCGTTCATTATTACATTATTAGGAAAATGCATTAGAAGAATATAAATATACACACATACCTACATATGAACGGAACCACTTACATGAGTGAGCAATTAACATTTAGTCAATGACACCATTAGCCATTAACATTCAATCAATGACATCAAACATTTTCCGGATCACTCCTTTAGTTTTAATAAAACCAATTTGTTTTTCCTTGATGTCTTGTACAAATAATTTCACAAATGTGTGTAATTTCACATTTGGTATAGGAGCACGTCTCGAATGAATGGTTTCAGTTTTTCTGCAAAGATACAGACGTACAAAAGAAATTCATGTTTCAGACGACAATATACAACGTATCTATTTACGTACATATGTATGTATGTATTTGTATCCTTTTAGGCAGCCGCTTAATGTAGTTGCAGTCTGACAATGTTGTTTGTCGAATACACCAATTCCGAGAAGCAAAACTGTACCATAAGACAATGTTTTGATAACGTTATCATGTTATGGTTGAAATTGGAAAGCGCAATAGTGGTGATAAGTCATCACTCACTGTCTTATTGTTGTAAACAGCTGAAAGATTGCCACCATCAATCACACTATTGTTGCTGATGATAACATTGTATAGCAACATACATAATCAAATATTCATGGTTACTGTTATAAAACATTCTCATTAAAACTAAAGGCTTTTGTCTACTACAGATGTAAGACGTCTGTCGATGAATAATTAAATTTACAATTTTGTTACAACCACGCAACTCAGGGGCTCGTGTAGCTCTGCCAACTTAAGTATTTGCCGCGATTTATTTTGAATGGCAACAGAATATGAAGATTAAGGTTTTAATCAAACAAGCAGGTACAAAAAAAGTTTCACAGATATTAATTTGTATCAGAAGTTTTTAAGACAACTATTTATTATAGACTATTTTTATTGATTAATGTTCGACCAATTTTAATTTAAAAAAAGTCGATTTCTGTTCGTGTGTCTGCGAATTTGTCGTAATTCTAAATATCGAAACACTGATATTATAAATTCTTTTGTAAAATCTTTTGCGCAGCCTGAAGAAATTACCTGTTTTTACCCGTGCGCTGGAAAAATTATCTCTACACAAATCCCTAGAACTTTTAAAAAACAATAAATCAAATCAAATAAAATGTTTACGAAGTATTTGAAGCAAAATAAACAAAAATATAAAAGTTCGAAAAATTCACATGAAATCCCATTTAGCGCATTTAAATAAATACATAAATAAAAAAAAAACGAAACATACAAAGAATCTACTTTGTAGTTTTGAATTGTCTTTTGGTGCGAGTATTTAAAAATTAGTTGTTTTTTCGAGTTAATTTCGACTGATGCCTTCCTGAACGTTATACATTCATAAGGAAACCATTTCTTAAAATCAGATCCGTGTGATAATTTTGATATTCATCTTGTGGAAAAGAGCGGATGATACACGTACAAAATTGAGGCTAAAAGTTTATAGCTCAGCTTATTTTTTGACATTTTTCATCTTCGATGTCCATCCCAACGCGGTTCCAGGCTTTAAAACTTCATTTCCTTTTAATGTTTCTGTTTCCGTTATAGAAAAATCATTACATAATAAAGATTTGAGAATATCTTTCCTTGTCCCTTCCCCAGTGTAATTTTTTTAGACGAAAATCCATGCGAAAAGGGAGTTTTATTATATATATATAATAAAATTATATGGATTTACTACCGCAACCCGACGAGCTTTGCTAACCCCAGCCTCTTCCGTATGCAAAAAGCATATTGGAAATTGGTGAACAAATGGCGAAGTTATCCTCGTTCATGTTCCAAAATATGTTAGAAACTATGTGGCAGGCGTAACTTAATTGAAAAAGTGGGCGTGGTTATAAGAAGTAGCCTACAATTCATTCCGGAGTCCCAGTTCATTGTCGTGGAAATTTCAGGAAGATCGGTCCAGTGGTCTGGCCTCCTATAATGTACAAACAAACACACATTCTGTTTTATGTATATGAAACGGGGAAGGTCAAGAGGTAAAACAAATGTGCAGTTAACGAACCCAGTTGCTGACCATTATTTTTCTACATTCATTTTTGGATAGTCGAATCTTCTCTTCTCTGTATAATAATATGATTGTCTAAAATAATATATATGCTAGATCTTATTAATATTATTTATAACACTATGATGAGTCATAGCAATACATACAAATATAGTATTATCAGCTACAACCTTCTATAAGAATGTTCTCACCTCAACTTTGTATTTGTTTCTAGCTGTACAAAAAATAGGAGAAATGCTTTAGGAATGAATTCTTCTAATAATCAGTAAAATACTGGATTTTAGAAGTAAACCCGTAGATTATTCAAGCTGATATCCAACCAGCGAAAAATTACCGTCCAGTAACTTGAAAATTGTCTATTCTTCCGTGGCGGAATTATATCGGTATCAAGTACATTTTTTACCACTTATTTGTAACAATATTTTCGTTTTTACTCCTTGTGGCGCGTCATTAAGGAAAATTTGTTTTCAAGTGAAAACAAAAACACTGTTCTGTTTTCCCTTTTGAAGGCCCCTCCGTAATATTCTACAAAGTTAAGAACTATAATTTTGTGGGATCTAGTAAATTTTTTATGCAAACAAAACTTATTGCCGGATTTCAAGCACTTAATGCGGATATTAGCACGTTCTTTCAGAACGCTTTTAGAACATTCATTTAGAACATTCCACTTCTTACAGAGAAGAATTTTCATTTATAAAATATTTTGATAATCGTAACGGCTGCTGTATAAAAGGCCAATGTTTGTATCTCGTGAATTTTGAGTTGAGTACCAAACACTTCCTCTTAAAAGCTTGTTGAAGGAGCCTTTTCAAAGGCTCAGTTTGAGGAAAAATTACCGTTATATAAATTTAATTTGCTTGAAAGTTCCTTTTTCAGCATTTGCTTTTAGTTTAAACCAACTTTTTAAAACAAATATTTTTTTTTTAATTTTTGGTTGTATTGAACCGTTTTCGTTACTCTTTATGAAGGTAAAAAGGGTCAATTCAGCGAACTGGTCCCATTTGGTAAGGCAGAGACGAAGACTTTTTTTCGTTATAGACTTTTTTAAGTAGAACTGTTGTAAATAGAAATGGTTTTACGACATCAGATATTATTCATCTCTTTGTTACACATAAAAAGGACTGTTTTTTGAAATTGTTGTTGTTGCGATAAGACAATTATTAAAATTAAGTCACGAATTCTGCAGACAAAATTCAATAAACAATAAATTATGACCTAAATATGTAATAACCAATTAACTTCTTTTAGTTTGTTAAAATTATTCAAATTACATCATGGCCAAAACAACAACGTCATAACGCTTTTATTACTTATCATCCTGACAATAACAACTCGGAGCCCAAAGCAAAAATGGAAAAAGATTAGCCAGCCACTTAAGTAAATGTCGAAAAAGTTGTGGTTTAGTTGGCTGATTCCTTTTTGGCTTCTAAAGCCCAAAACCGTCTTATTAAATTCTCTATGTACATATGTACACTGTCTAAAAGAAACACCAAAAAGGACGAGTACACACATACATACATTCTATAGTTATCTACAGACAAGTGTTTAAACAAACGACTCTTCTTTCTGCTGGCGAAGATAGTGGTGGTTGTGCTGGTGACAGAGAATAAATGGTTTTGATGTATCAGAACAATATAAGAGAACGGGTGTGCATAAATAAATGCGGTGGCATGACTCAAAAGCAGTAAAGGACATTCTTGTACTTGCAACGCCAGCGAGTAAATATAATCTTATGGTTTCTGTACTCTCAAGTTCGAAGAGCTTTACCTTGAAAAAGCGATTGAAACACTTAAAATGTCAACTAAATGAACTGTTTTTATCAGTTTGCAGGAGACAAAAATCTCCTAAAGATAGAGCAATTCAAAACAATATTTATTTCTTACGAGCAATAGGGAATTCATGATACTTACATGTGTAATGCAAGATGCATTAAGTGCTTAATTGTGCGGCAGGATCGCGTGCAAATTGAGGTGCGACCATCTTAAGTTCTTGTAAATCCGAGCTCCGAGTTGTTATTTGAAATAATATCTACTCGAGGCGGCCAGATAGAATCGAAGGAACTATCAGATTGCTGAAGAATTTTCTCAATATCGATTACAATTGTGATATTGATTTACCTCAGCAACTGCCATCATGGGCTAAGGCAACGGTGGACGAACCTAACTCTGTGAACTTACATAACGGATCGCCACCCCTTCAGGCACAGAATCTCTTGCTCGAGAGCTTGAGCTATCAATTCCTTCTGCACTAATTCCCTAGACAGTAAAAGGAATATTACGAATTCGAACTCCAGTAATTGTGTCCCGTTCAGAATTTTTCGCGCTGTTGTTGTGATTTCAGAAGGAACTTTCATCATCATTTTGAACAATGAGTGTGAAGCGTTACTTGCATCGACCACCTAAAATTACAGCTGGTAACTTAGTCCACGTTAAGTGTTGCTCGGCTTACGATTGAACTGCCACGCAGAAACCTTTTACGTTTCTGAAACATTTTTCCGGACTAAAAAACTGTTTCAAACTGCTAATTAAAAAAATTGAAATGAATTTGAATATTTCGACCACTCTGTGTCAATGCGTGCGCTGTCTCTGGTGCGGTGCAGGACTGCCAACCAAAAATTTATGCTTAAAATTGTGCTCTACAGAAAGAATAGATCAACTCCTTTTGTGCGAAGATAAAAAATCCTTTTGCTACCGCAATTCCCGATGATTTTTTACATATAAAAATTTGGATGGATTCAATTACCATTTTTGTTGAATGCGGGCTGTTAATGAACATCCAGCATTTTATCTAATATTTTTTATTGACAAAAAAAAAATCAGCAAAAGCTTTTGAATATTCGAAAAAAAAATTTTACTGACACAATGAAAATGTTTGTTCCCTTTTTTGTTATTTTTTATCAGAAAATAATTTTTCTGCATTTCTTAGCAGTTTTCCAATAATCGTCTTTTTTGTGTTCTCTAACAAGAATTAATTTTTCGGGCTTTTCGTAATTACTTGAATTTATATATTTAGTTCAAAAATATGGCTAGGAACGTTTTTTCAGGTATCATACTTTCTTTTCCGATCAATCCACCATCCGAACTCAAATGAAGTGATTTCATATCGGATTATTTGTTAAATATTCACCAAGAAATATTTAAGAAATCTTAACCCAATTAATACAATCTTAGATTTGTGGATCGAATTCCGACTTTTTTCGCTTTTGAAACTCATAAAATTGGAACTAATAAGATTGAGTATTTCACCAGGACTGATAGTACTTCAGTCTGTGTTGGCTACACATTTTTTTATTCTGTTTTGCTAATTTCAATAAAAACAAATATAAATTCTTTTACTTTGGATTCATTGGGCTGTTTTGCTTCCCAAGTTGTTGCGGTAATCATTAGTTTGAAAACAGTTTGTTGTTACAGGGTGCTGACGCATGTCGAATATGTGCCCGTCACTGCTCTCAAGTCATATACAAGTTTTGGTGTCTACTGAATTAATTTGGATTAGACGCGACAACTGCTATCTGCGACGGGAATCAAATAGTAAAATGTATTTTGTGTTTAAGTCCTGATGCAAGTTAATCTACATACATACTTATGTCTGTATGTATAGATGTAGGTATGTATTTGATTTTTGGGCAAATGTTTAGGGACATATTTCACATACATATTCGGCAATGCGTCATTTGTTGCTGCGCGTGTATTAGATATATTTTTTTTTGCATTTTTATAATTCTGTTGTTATGGAAAACGAACATTGAAACATATCGTTACCTGAAATGCAAAAGGGCGTAACAACCAAAAAATTCAAAATGGGTTTTTTCATTTATTATTGTAGAGCAAATCGAATTACATGTCCTCCTACATTTTTACAGCCCTGCTGTCAATAACAACCATTTTATTAAAGAAAATCAAAAGGTCGTAACAACAAAGTTGGTTTTTTCTTAAACCAAAAGGGCGCAACCCACATCTAATAAAAATGACGATTAAAGAAATTTTTTTTTCTACGAAATAAATGCATCATCGCAATTTAATGCTGTACTGAAGAAATTGCAACACCAGCTTCGTAATCTTTGATTTCTTGGAGTTTTTTGTCTCTCCTGTAAAATTTTGAAATATGTTGTTACGCCCTTTTGCATTTCAGGTAACGATATGAAGAATATGGGATAAATATGAGTTTCTGCTCTTGCTATTTGTAGCAATAATAGTACGCCAGAGCCCCTAATTTATAATGTTTGGCAAAATAATGCATGATCGAAGATTGTAGTGGATGGAATGGGGGCAAGTGATTGCTTATTGCAGTCAAAACGAAATCACTCCTGGAGAGGTAAAGTGTAAGGCCTACCCGCACTAATATTTTCTCCCTGTATTTTTTTTAACAAACCTAACCTCTATCTGCCCCGTCTTTGTGGTGGCTCCCATCCAAAGTTTTCTTAATTTGAGTTTCCTAAGCTCTCTAGGGGAAGCTAAGCTGCCCAGAAATGCCCTAGTCTCGATTAACTGCCCAAAAACCTTAAATGTTGGAGTAAGGTAAGCGTACTGGAGAGATTAACTTTGGTTAGCCATAAAGACTCCAAGTGGTCAATAGTTTCGGGCTTATCGACGTAGACCAGCGACTTTACATATCCCCTCAGAAAATAGTCCAACGGCGTTAAAGCGCACAATCTTGGAGGTGTTCCACAGTTAATCGAATGGACGATTATGTTGGCCGTAAAATAGACGTAGTGCGCGATACGTATTTCCAACAAAACCATGATTTTTAAAACAAATTTGCACAATTTGGAAGCATTGTTTGGGCGTCAGTCTATTCATGTTCAAATGCCAAACTAAATTAAAATGGCCGCCAGTTGCCAAGTTACAGTTTTCTGCCTCCATAAAAAATACCCTTTACTCTACATATTTCAATCACTTTTATACATAGTCCACAAGGTCGTGTTGATCACTTTTGCAAAATTTAGAACGACTTGTTAACCCACTTGTATGAAGGTAGTCGGACTTACATTAAAAAACATTTAGACTTTGACATTCCTGTATGATTCGCACTTTGATGTTCTTGGCATGAAAATTCACTGCAAAGCGCACGCTTTTCATGTCGCAAAGCCTCTCGGTTTTTTTTTTACAAGGTACAATATTTCATTCTTTACTATTTATATCAACTATGTATATCCGAAAATGGAATAAAATTAAATAAAATGGAAATAAATTAAAATAAAATAAAATATCTGAGCTGGTGCTTCAAGGTCTATATCAGTGTTAGTAGACCGTGTACAGCAGAGGGCGAAAAAGCGCATGGAGTTGCATACCCTACCACAGTCCGCAATGAATTTGGGTTTGATGACAACACGGAACTAGTTCGCGAAAGCGGGGCATTATTACGCACAATGCGTTATACATGAAGAGCTCATACATACATTTGATATCACACAATGAATACAGGGAAATTTCTGTTCGTTTTCGGAACAAACTCTCTGTAGAAGTCTTCCGCGACACTCTCAATGTGGGAAGGTTCAAATCGAATGTACAAGTTGACACCGGTTAACATAAAATATATGTCTTATTATGGGTTTGTCACTGTGAACTGTTTTTATTTTCTGGCATCGCCAATTAGAGCAAGAATGTTAAAAAAGGGAATGGAAGATAACAAAAATGGTAGTCACATTTTGATACTCGAGCACGTCCTTGCCATGAAATACCAGATTTGTTTGTTAGAGCGCGAATTACATGCAACCGGGCATAGATCCTGTATGTTTGTGTTAATAAACACACATTCGTACGTGTGTTGTATTGGTTGGCTGTGACAGCAACTTGATCGCATTATTGTGCCATGCCAGTGGGACGGAAATGCTTTCCCACCAAAAAAAAATGTAGACGATGAGAATTTTCTGAATTGCAGAATTACTGCAATTCACAACTTAAGCCAAAGAAATGAATATCAAGTTCTTGCAGAAAAGTAAGTGACTTGTGATATCTTATATTAACCCTACTCCCTCTTAACCTGTTTTTCAGTTCCGGCACTATGTGCCACACGTCCCCTAAGTGCTGGTCCTAAAAAATTAAAATATAAAACTGCTTTTTTCATAAATATATTGCAAGTTTAAGTCTCGGTACGCGACTTATTTGATCACTTGAAACACACAGTGACTTTAGTGGACAGCGTGATTGATTCCAGTGATCACTACTTTCGGTTTGCTGGGCAGCATGTAGCGTGTTCGTACCACTGTTTTTAACATTAAATTTAATAAATTTTTTTTATTTTCGCGCCCACTTCAGTCAGTGACGAAGCACTCATATTTCTGGCGTGAACATGCAAAAAACCGCGTAGTGTCTAATAAGTTACAAGATTAAATTCTGAAATAGGCCAGAGGAATCATTATTTATCCATTTATTGTTCAAATTTTTTTTTATCCTGAAGTGTTTATTTCTTCGACCTTTTTTGAATAATGGAAGTATGTATTGGGACTGAACCATGAACCGTTCGCTGCGAAACAATGGCCAAAATCAGGTTGAAATTATTTAACATGTTCGACATAAATATTTCCCTATGACGGTCACGTGTTTTGCTTTAGAAAAAAGCTTAATGGCTCAGCCTTTGCACGATTATAAATAGTTATATTTCTGGCTCTTTATCTGGAATTATGTAGGTCTGTATGTGTGTTATAGTCTGACAACAGTTGAACTAAAATAAAAGGTATTTGTTAATAAATTCAAAATGTCTTGATGAATTTTAATGAACAGGGATAACCGATTACACGGCCTAAAAGGCGATGGTGATGGATATATTGTACATAGATATATGTATATATATTCAATATTTTACTTAACAATTATTTATTGCATAAAATTCGAATGCCCTATTTTAAAAATTGAGTATCAAACGGACGGTTGAAACAAAAGCAAGAAAGTGAATTCTGGAATTACTTTCAGATTATTTAATTTCAATAATGTTTGTGATTTGGCGCATAAATGATTTCGAAACAAATTTCACAATAACATTAGAGAATTTACGTTTTGCTGTTAAACAATTGAGAATTATGAATGTACATATTCTAAAAGTGGAACAAATGCACCGAACACCGAAAACACACTCGCCCGCACACACAACGACACACGCACACGTGGAAACAGTAACACTGTAAAACCTTGTCGTGTCGATTTTTTCGATATTATATTATAAATTTCGTTTGTCAGGCTTAGAGTAAAATTTTAAATTTATGAAAATTGCTCGTTCAAAATGCCATGACAGGCTTTCGTTTTTTATTTTGTGGACGTGTGTGTGTGTGTGTGTAAGGATTATTCTATATGTGGATGTATTTCAGCTTTGCAAAGTGAGTGCACAATGATTTTTGAGTCATTGTGTGAACAATTTGAGCAATAAATTTGACCATTTTAAGTGAATTTAATTAAAATTAAATTAAATCCATCGAGGATGAACGCACTCATTCCAGTAATTTATTGCTAAAGTCACTTTTCGTATTTGCCTTCGAATAGTTGAAGCAAATTTCAAAAAGCCTTAAAACTGGCAACACATACGAAATTGAACACCTAAATCTCCAAACGAATGAAAAAAATCTAAAATGTAATTCACTAAAGAAGCGGCCACGTGAACAAAAATCATTTTGAAAAATGGTTGGGCTAATGCTTCTGTTATTCTAGGACAGCTTCTCTAACAGGGTATTGCCGTTTTAAACGTATGGAGTTTTAATTCTTCTTTATATTTTAATTGTTCTATTTTTCGGATATGAAAAAATCGAAAAACTATTGGACGCAGCAAAACAAACATAAAGTACTGCAAAATGTTTTACGACTTCAAGCAAAAATACAAATTTTGCCACAATCTTACGCATGATTGATCCCATTTACCTGCAGCAGAAATATATTTAGAGAACAATTCTAATGTTAAGACCGTTACATTGACTGCCGCGATTTGTTAAAATAATAAAACTTAATTAATTAAAAACAAAAAGTTTGAGACACAGAAACACGAGTAATAAAAATGTGCGTTTTATGAAACTGTTGGCATGGACTTTTTATTACTTAATGTTGGTTCGCATTCTAAATAAATTTCGCTTTAATAGCAAAAAACTACCCAATCCATTTAGACCCGTCCAATTGCAGGCTTTTTATTTTATACATACACTTGCACTTAAAAAGCAACTATATAGCTGAGACACAATTGTCAAATAGTATATGTAGTTGCAGGCAACCAAATAATATGATTAAGGACAACTATATTATTTCTAAAAAAGCGATGGCAATCACCAAGTTAATAATGACAAACAATCATGTATGTACATATTTGGTAAAAGTTAACACTTCCATTTCATAACTGACAATGTTGATTTCGAAATTATAGTATAATACTGATATATCACTTCAAATGAATTATTTAAATTAATTAAATTTATCTCTAAACAAATCCACACACTTTTTGTTAGTCCTCAATAATAATTTATTTAAAATATTCATTCATTAATTTGTGGCTGTACAGGAGAAAAGATGAGAATCGTAGACTTTCTTTGGATTTGAGTAAATCTGTAATGATAGATAAATAATTCAAAACCATTTGAGGAATTCCCAAACCCTCTTGTATCTGTGTAACGAATATATTGTTCAATCAAAATCCAATGTTATATGATTGTTGTTAGTAATTTGTACGTAGAAGGCCACTTACAAATGTAGGTTGAGCAGAAGGACAGAACTAAAAACAATTGTTATTGTTGACAGCACCAATTATAGTTTTCGCCTAAAAAATCAATTGTATGTACGTGCATGTGTGTAGTTTTGGATATAGATTCTTCTTCTTCTGAGTTGGCACTTAGATCAAAATACATTGATGCAATAATAGAGTGGGAGTCGACAGTATAGACACACATACAGGATACAGGATTTGAGAATTAAACAATTATGTATGTGAGAATATCGGACAGACAGAGAAAAACTACACAATTAATATCATTGAAACAAAGGAAGATACGTTGAATGAAGGAAACAAGGAGACCTAGAGTGAGTCATGTGAGATCAGCGAAGAAGTAAAGGCGAATGGAAGTAAACAAGTGCCAATTATATAACAAAATTAATAAAAGATGTTATAAAATGTAAGATGTAAAATCGGGCACTGACATGTAGAAAATTACAGAGCGAAAAATAGCGAAAAAAATATTTTCCAATAAATTATAGAATTGGCTTCAAATTAACAAAAAGCAACATTTACCTTAACCTGCAAACAAACATGTTTTGTGGATACGTAAATGTTTGAACCAAATAGTTTAATGTTCTGTGATATTATTCTATTCAAATTATTTATATTTGGCCAAAGACGACATAAATAGCTTCCGTGAGAGAGGTACCTAAATAGACTGAGTAATCATTCCAACGTGTGAGCAATCAATCTGTTAGATGATAGTAATGAAATCCAAAGACTTAAAAGACTACATGCACTTGATCTACCCTGCCGAAAATAGAAAAAGTTGACATTTTTTTGGATAAAAAGTAAATTCTTTTTGTATTTACTTTGTTTTTTGGTTTTAGGCAACGCAATATATGTTATTTAAAAGTCATGAAATTTTCCTATTATTTTAATTGTAAAATAACAGTTTTTACGCAAAAATATCATGAAAAGCCATTTCGTTACGTTTATGGATATATGTACGTATGTATCTACATATATAGATATTTATATGTATCAATATATTCAATGAAAACATATATTTTTAGCTTACAAATTTATTGTAACTTTTAACGATAGTATTGTTATACGTAAAATGGTATAACATTACTAAAGTGCTGCTTTTTTCAAAAATAATATGATTGATCAAGATAATAAGAGAGCCTAACTATGATTAGAAAAATAATTCTAATGAATAACAATCACATGGTATGTCACTTTTATTGTCACCATAACCACACATATGTTTGTTTACGTGTTACAAAGAACTTCCAAAAATTTTGTAATTTGGAATTACAAACAGTTTGACATTTAAGATGGGTTCACCCATGGTCTCCGAACAAAATTTTTCTTCAGACAAAATTTTTTTTGTATGAAGTTTGACGTCTCTCTTCAAGAGACAGAGAAAATATTTTGTGATGAATCCACCTTTAAAGTTCAAATTCGCGAAAAATTTTATTTACAATAAAATATAAGAAATTGAAACAATCAAACAAACATTAAATTTATTTTCGTAACTTTTTTGTACTTTTACAACGTAATGATTCTGTAAATGTAAAGTTTTGGCATATCACGTATTAAATTACGGACGGCACAAAGTCTTCCTCGACTTGTCTTCTTTAGCAAATAACCACCTTAATTGTGTATTAATAAATCTTGAAGTTAGTAATAGTTGCTTAAAAGTTTGTTAAAGATTAATTATAAGTAGACGCTCGGAAATTAGAGCCATTTTGTTCCGGCAGTATTTCTAGTTCAGTAGAAGTTGTCATATTCAAAGGGTTTTTTTTTCTTAATAAAAACACTGCACTTAGTTTTAAAACTAGCGAATTACTACTACGGGCTTCAAATTTCATTCACAAGTGAACAAATCTGCAGGAACAATAAAAATTATATTGTATAAATAACATGGGATTCCCCTATTTTGCTATAAACAAAAGCTAAAACGACATTTTTCCAGGGTTAAAAATAAACCAAATATAAAAACGCTCAGAAATTAAAACCGTCTGTTCTAATTTCAGAACATTTAATGCATTAAAAACGTTGGTTCTAATATCCGAAATATTCGAATTTTGCGAGTTCTAATTTCCGAGCGCGTACTGTAATTCCGTATTTATATTACAAGACTTTTTCTCAGAAGGGCGACGTTTGCATATGTTTTTTTCTTCTTCTTTCTTCCTCTTAAAAAGTTCATTATTTTCCATTTTATGTCTGAAAAAGTTTTATGAGGAAACTGATTCGAACTTCCGAAATTAAAGCCAAATGAGTAAGTTTGTATTTTTTCTCAAAACGTAAAATTTTATACGAAAAACAAGAGAAAGAAAATACGATACAACCGTAGCAGAACGGAAAGCTGAGTGAAGGAGTAAAATAAGGTAATTGAGCTCCGCTAGAACGAGCATTTAATAATTTTTATAGTATTCCAACATGATGTGTTAATCGAAGAATCTCCACATGTGACTAAAAACAGTGTACAAATATAAACAAGTGACAAAAACAAAAACAGCTTCAGTAGTTGTAGGTTCGAAATACACACAATAAATTTGTTTTCTTTGGAATTCAGTTTTATCTCATTTGCTATTAATAATGGGCTGTTTGGCCACCAGATAGGGCTGTCCCTCAGCTGAAGGCTAAGTTGTTAGCGTTTAATAATTGTTTGTTCAATAAGACACAAACACCGAATTTAAACATGTAACTGTTTTTTAAGTGTTTTGCACCTGTCTGTATGCCGATACTTTGTAGGTGCTACCCTAAAAAAAAAACGTTATAATAATATTTTTCTAATAATTTTTAAAGACAATTGTAAATAACGTTGATTGTTTGAACAAACTTTTAAACTTTATGTGCACAGCTACATACCCAGGTATCTCAGAAAGTACCAATCCCATCTTTCTGAAATTTTATCATATCCTTAACAAAAGTGTTTTACGATATTGTAATGTTTTAGTGGAATCCGGCAGCTTAAGTCCCAGCCATGGTCACTTTTCGACTTCTACCGTTAGCATCAACAGCTGAATACTACAATTTTTTGGATGGAAAATAAAGAGTTAAGCTACATCTCGAATTTAATATCTAAAGGTTCCGATATATTTGGAAATTTTAACCACAAATATCACATGCTGGCATATCAGTTGAATGAAGGGTCCTTTTGCGTAATATAAGCGCCTTCCCCGTTCTTCTTTACCCTTTACAGTAGCATCCAAAACCCACAAACGAGCGCCGATTATAGTTATATAAATATAAATATAAATATAAATGCGTTGCGTGTAGATTATAAATTTCAAGGGCCGATGTTGATTTTGAATAAAACACAAACTATTTAGGAAATTATTGTAATTTTATTTTATTATGATGTATTGGTATTACTCAATTATGTATGGAACAAAATATCGGCCAAATGGGCGCCGCGACCTCGGCGGCACACCTCCATCCGATGGTCCAAATTTTCGATGACGCTGAGGCATAATGGAGGTTCTATGCCGTTAATGTGCCGAATTATCTGATCCTTTAGGTCTTGAATTGTTGCTGGCTTATCGACGTACACCTTTTCTTTCAAATAACCCATTGTTTCGTTAGCTGTGTGGCAAGTGGCACCGTCCTGCTGAAACCACATATCGTCCACATCCATATCTTCCAATTCGGGCCATAAAAAGTTCGTTATCATCTCACGATAGCGAACACCATTCACAGTAACTGCCTGACCGGCCTCATTTTGGAAAAAATACGGCCCGATGATGCCGCCAGCCCATAAACCGCACCAAACAGTCACTCTTTGTGGGTGCATTGGTTTTTCGACAATCACTTTTGGATTTTCATTCGCCCAAATGCGGCAATTCTGCTTATTGACGAATCCACTGAGGTGAAAATGTGCCTCACCACTGAAGATGATTTTCTTCGAAAATTGATCATCCACTGTTGCCATTTCTTGCCACCATTCTGCCCATTCACGACGTTTGGAATGGTCAAGAGGCTTTAGTTCTTGAGCCAATTGCACCTTGTAAGTGTGTAAATGCAAGTCTTTATGCATAATGTTCATCAACGACGAGCGTGAGAGGTGCAATTGTTGGGAACGACGACGAGTTGAGGTGGACGGCTCTTCAGCCACACTATCGCGAACAGCAGCAATATTTTCTGCAGTACGAGCATGCACTGGTGTTCTCACATCTTCTACAGACCCGGTTTGCTCGAATTTTTCCACGATTTTTGCGATTGTACGCACATTTGGACGATGAAATTGACCAAAAAAATTACGAAGTGCACGATATGCATTTTGATTTGAACTCCCATTTTCATAATAAGTCTGGATAACTTTAACACGTTGTTGGATTGTGTATCTCTCCATGGTTCAAATTGAATAAGTCTGAAATAGAGAAATGTCAAATAAAATTCGGAAAAAAACTTGGCGTTTAGGTGTGGTTCACATTCAACATCGGCCCATACAATTTAACCATTTATTCTTATTACAAGACAATTATTGCATCTTACTTCCATTTCAAGTTTTGCCAGTTGTTCGCTGAGTTTATGCAGGTCTCGGTTGTCTTCCTTCTAAATTATATACCCACGCTACGAAGCCAACCCATCTTCTGCGGATCTGCAACTTTGTTGGTATAATGCCTTGTGGAAAGCAGATGATACCAGCTTTTTTTTTAGCACGTTTTCTGTTGCAAGTCGTTTTTGAACAGCAAATTGTGGTGGTACAAAAACTCGCGTTTTATTCAATTTACTCAATATTAATAAATTGATAATTGTTTTGATAAATTATAGCTGGTGGAAGGATTAACGCACAAGTCCCGCACAAGTCCTTCACAACTCTTTCACCTGCATTTATTTCTCGTTCACCGAATACAACGTTCCCATGTAGATTTGCCTTTTGAGTGGATAAAACGAAAGCCAGACGCATACCAACCGTAATTTTCTTCCATATTTGGTGGCTTTTCTTAGTATGGATTGTGCGAAACCCATGGCATCACCGAAAGCATACAATTGCTTATCAACAGTG
This sequence comes from Epicampocera succincta, assembly GCA_932526305.1. Lineage (NCBI taxonomy): Eukaryota > Metazoa > Arthropoda > Insecta > Diptera > Tachinidae > Epicampocera > Epicampocera succincta. The sequence goes on from OW052035.1 coordinate 19,267,909, forward strand.
ACATTGGCGCCTGCTATATAATTACCGCGTAAATAATTATTCAAGATCAAAAATATAGTTGCTGTTGCTGCCCCTTGTCTGTTTGTTTACGTTGCTCATTCGCGTTTCCGTTATGAAGACGTATAAAGCCGCTTGTTCCCCTAAATCGGTGTATACTCGTGGTAGCGCGGTCCAATGGATGTGAGTTTGTTTTCCAGAATGTGTTACATCATTCAGCAAAAAAGGCCGTATGTAAATGCATATCGGGCGGGGCTGAGATCTGAATTTGTTTGCTCTGCTGAACAGTTATCTTTAGCGTAATCTATTTTCTTCAATAAACCGTTAAAACAATGGTACCCTCTGTTGCCTTCGACAAAATCTTTTGAAAGTCCGCTTACTAAATTCGGCAATGAAATTTATATCTAGCGCTGTGGAAGAATTACAAAGTTAAGTGTAATTCCAAAACTATTCGGCAGCAGACATCTTCAATATTGTCACCTCACATGGCCTCAGTAACAATTGTTGAAATATTACCGCAATCGTCAAGAGCCGTTCGTCATATTTGTACAATCGGACACACCTCGAACAAATTTTCTGCACTGCGAACTATCTGAGTCCAATTTCATTAAAGACCTTCCTCCAACATATTTTCAATCTGTTTTAAGTAACTTTCGAATGTGGTGGTTACTGAAATGTGAATGCATGCGCTTCTGACGAAATTAATAAGACTTGAGTTGTATTCGCCTTCATAAAGAGTTGGGGGAAAGATATAACAAGGGATCTTCATATGTCGTAGTATGGGACACACAACACAACGTTCACAGCAACCACATTTGAAATGTGCTGAAACGCTTTGTGATATTCTAAGTTTGGCCTACAATAATGTCGCTGCAGGCTACCATCTCCAATAAAACCGTCAACCAGTGCTAATGCCATTTACTTAATGAACAAATATCGGAGCCGAATCCCTGTTTAATACTATCTATATATTTCAGTTGTCCTGTTAAGTGTTGTGTTGGTCAACGATAATTTTTTTCTATTCCACAATAACTACTCCGTTTTCGGGCTCTATAGTACAAATATATGTGGGTTTCAATGATTTACTGATTTTGCACTATCCTTGAATATTATTCAACAAAATAGTATTATTTATTTAATTACTTTAATCTTTTCATGTAATTATTTTGCAGTTCAGTAGTTCAGAGCAAAGAAATATTCCTGACAAACGGCAATTCCAAAAATTCTCCGTAAAGTTTGCAAATTTCACCATGAACGGGCTGGCAGGTAACTGGTTTGGTTTTAAAAATGAACACAAAAAGGTCTTTGTTTGCCTGCAGAAATAACCAACGAGGCACTAAAAACCAACGAACGACGTTTGCAAATTAATGAATTCAATTACCGAAATCGACCCATCGAATAGGCTATTGCGAACGTCGTGAGCAAGTTCACCAAAAGATGTACTGTTTGGTGCGGTTTGTGGAGTGGCGCCATGAGTGGTACCTTACTTCTTCAAGAACGGTTGCAATTGGAACTTTAGCTCAGAATGGAAGAATTCGACATGGTTAACATGAGCCTAATTAGCGCCAAGTTTGGTGAGCAGTTAATCTGAGGTTTTGGAGCAATCCATTGACCGCAAAGAGCATGACGTTAGATACCACTATAATACTTTTGATAGGGATACTTGAAGTCTCTCGTGTTCAGAGCGGTACAGCGACGACAGCTACAGTTCCAGCCATGGGAAGACAACGTTACACTTGCCATCGGAGAGGTAACTGGCGAAATTCTGGAAAAGGCATGTGAGATTGGAGATTAAGTCCATATTAGTACATTCATAAAAATTTAAATGACCGCAAAATAAACTTCATTTGAATATTTTATTTTTTTATAAATTTAAAACTAAAAGAAAAGTGAAATGGAATGGAAATAATTGCTTTACTACTGAATTTATCAATACGCGTTCCCTTTTTTGTCTGGCATTTTAGTATATTAACCCTAAAATCCTATCTCGCTGTCCCTTCCTCTGCACTTCTGTTTCCCCCGTTTTTCTAGCTTCTGGCAACACTGTTCTTAGCGTATCCAAACACATATTTTTTGCTTTGCTATACAATGACCCCACAATGAATTTTATTAGATTTTGCAGCAATTTTGATTTGATTCTGTGAACTGTTCAGTCCTTGTTGTTTTTTAAGTTACTATTTTTGTGTAGCATATGCAAACAACAGACAGAGCATGAGTTACCACCAACAACATCAATAAAGACAACAATAACAGCAATATCAGAAATTCAGAAATTACAAAGTGAAGAGCTACATCGTCTATTTTTTTCTTTTCGATTTTTGTTGATATTGTTGTTTAAACTTTACAAGAAAAACATTTTCCTTCTTCTTTATTAACAGTGTACAAACACCCACAAATACACAAATATACAAGAGCACCAAAACTCCCCTCAACAGAAATTCCAATAAAAATAAACTTTAAGCTTTTTAAAAGTAGTTTGTTTGCTTTTTCTCCTCGTTTATCGTTTAATTTTATTTTTTATTTTCATTACGTTTTTTGCCCTGTTCGAATCTTTTCTGCTGACGTCCTCTGTTTATGCCTTCGCTTAAACAATGGAAAAGGCCATGAGCTGTCGCACGCCACCGCCTTCGCCGCCTTGGCACTTCTCGTACACAACGAACTTCTGCTGCTCGAAGAACGGCATGACTCGAGGAAGGGAATGAGAACGCCTTAAACACCCCAGCAATGAAAATACAATAACAATAAAATTAAATGCGAGAATGTAAGGGATTTGTAGATTTAAAGTCTCAAGGACTTGATGATATCGTTTGAACTTGTTTAATGCTACAAACTCTAATTCTGTGAGGGTGTGTGTGAGCGCATTCATGTGTTGGCGAAAAGATGTATATTTTTATATAGTTATACTGCTGCTAAAATAAATGTGTAGAAAAGTTTCAAGTTTACAAGTATTTACTTTTGTTTGCCTGGATGTGTATTTACTCATATACCTAAGAAACATTTTTCCGAAACCTTAATATTTGCATAGTTTATGGAAACTTAATACAGTTTTGCACATAAAAGTGCAACACTTGTTTGTGGGTTTACGAAAGTCATGCGGATGTTGTTGATTTTAAATGCAGCACACACACTTATCTTTGTCTTTCTTCAACTAGAAAAGTCTTCTGCGTTGTATATATTTTGTCAAATGCAAAATTTATGTTGAATATTAAGCAATAAAAAAGGTGACGAACGCGCTGACAAGGACAATTTTTACAGGTGTACAACCACCACATATAGATGTCCACAGCTCTATGGCCTTCACAGAAAAGGAACTCCATCCAATTGCGAGAAAGTTATTGGTATTCCTGACCGGTACTATCATGGCGCAAATACTCACGTCCGAATTTTTAGGTATTCCCCGATATGAATACTGAAGGAGTTACTTGAACAACGGAAACAGCAGGATAATCGCTTCTGGTTGGTTTCTAGATTATCACAAATATGCTCCAAAAATCAGACTTGTCGCAGTATCAAGGGAAAATATTTCTAATAAATTCCCGAACACGAAAATACTACATTGTTGTCCACCGAGTAAACTCGATATATATTTGCTGCCCTTCAGGCATTAGTCAAAAAATATTTTTATAAAATATTGCCCCCATATGAGTAAAATTGAATAATACTGGACGATCTGATAATGAAAATGCTAGAAATTATTGAGCTTTTAGATATCTCAGACATATTTTAGATGCATATTTTGATATGTTTCTTCAAAGGAGAATGGAAATGTTCGGGCATTTCCTGAATAATTCACATTAGAGACTAAAGACAATAGATGTTTTTCATATTGATCGTGCCGCTGTAATTTTGGGATGCAAGTGGTACCACTCAGATGGATTATCTTAGAAAGGTAAATGTTGATGTAAAGCCATTTGGCGAATAAGCAAATTATGTTTCATCAACTCAATACTTTCTATTGTGACTATTTTCTGTTTCCAAATTTGAAAAAGCTAATAAGTAAGAAATTACCAGAAATGAGGTGTTGAGAAATTTAAATATTGGAATCGAAGAAGGAGACGTAATTGTAAATGAAACTAGAGATGTTGGAAAGTTCCGATGCAGCGAAAATCTAATAAATATCGATGATGTCGAATAAGATCACTTAAGTAAATATACCGATATACGAATTTCTTTCTATGTATCGAAAACCTACAATTATAAGATTTAAGGATCCAGCAGTGGACGATTTTTGTCTAAGGAGTGATCGCCATAAGTGGGAATCGGAGTGCAAGTAGGCCTGAAGTAAATATTTCGCATGAATTCTTCATTTCACTGCGCAATCAGGAGAGCGACTACAAAGTGTAGTTTCATTTACAGAGAAGCAATTTGCAGGCCAAAAGAGTCAATAAAACACTTGTTTTGCAATTTTTGAATAAAAAAAGAATGCAATCAATTTATTACCCCTTCCGCCAAACTTATGTGATTTTGTTTTATATTCGATTTTGTCTGCTCGATATCAAAAAACTTTTGTAGAAACAATAATTGAAAATTAAAAAGAACTTGCGAAATTCCTTAAAAAAGTCCAATTAGCAAACAATAGTAGAGGTATTAACAGACCAATGCATATGTTTGACTATGGTACAGAAAACGGATATCAAGTCAGGATTAACATCAAGACCTAAACAATCGAAGACTCAAAGAATTGTAATAACTTTTAACACATTAACGTCATATCTGCGCTTTTGCTATAGATTGAAAAAGATATAATATCGTCTTACAAGAATTTGCAATCATATGAAAATCAGTGGAAGTTTCACTATTGTTAGTATAAACTCTTCTAGATTTTGTCAATGTAGTATCTCGTAAAAGTACTAGCATTTTAATACCAGGTACTGGCATTTTGTTTACTATGCCGTGGTTAATACTACCATTACAGCTGTGTTGTGCTATACATGTACTAGAATATAATAATAATAACTGTTGTTATCGGTACAACTATATGATTTAGTGCTCTTCTGTACTCCTATGTCAATACATATAACTAGTGCATATAGTAAAATAATGAGAAAATCTAAAAAGTTTTTGCACAAAAAGGAGAGAGAAATGTAAAGTGGCAAGAGGTAAAAAAGCTTAGTTTTTATCTTTTTCAATATGTGCGTACGCGCAAATAAAAAGAAGTCCCCGCTCCGTGGTAAAAAATGTAGTAAATGCAATCTTAAGTATGAAAACCGCTTATATTATGTCGATTTATTTTAAATTGCGATGCTTGTTTACCCAATTCCAAATATCCCAAACTAAACCCAGCCCACTAATTATGATGGCTGTCGCGCTAAGCCGAGGTTTAATAGACCACCAACTACCAAACAAATAATAAAGTAGATTAAAGTAACCTCGATCATCGCCCAATAAGGAATAGCACATCCAAAATAAGATAGAACACAAAAAGTTGTAGTTAGTTAATCTCTTGACATGTCTAACATGTTTAAAAAATAACGTTTCTTAAAGAATCTATAAACATCGAATAAATTGTCAATATATTTATGTCAACTTAAAACTAAGTCTGGTTTGTGCACAGGGAACAGACTTCAACAGTTGAGTTCGATTAAGCAAATCACAATTTAGATCAGTTAAGTTTTTACTCTAATGTGTACACAAAGATATAACTTCTGTAAGGAATGACAGCAAAAAAAAATAAAATACTTTTACCCCTTTCGGAATGCAGCAGATATCCCATTTGGGCTCACTTTTGAATGATGCAAATAGAATAGAAAATACCCAAAGTGGAAATTTCTAATCGAACATATTGCATCTCTACTTTGCTGCCGGACATCTACTGCAAAAACTGTGACAAAAATCCAGGCATCCGAAGGACTCGTCCCTGACCGCCCATCACATTAAGTAAAAAACAATTTATCTTTAGGCGCCCTGTGCAAAAAAGAAAGCGAAATTAACAGCTGTAGTATCATTAAGCTCATAACTGTAGATTTTAATAGTAAGCAGAAACTACTTAAGTGTTCCATAGCCGAAGTCTTTAAAGAAAATTTTCTGCTCCTTGTGCTGCTGCTACTAAATCAACGAGTGAATGAGCATCTTGTTTATCTGATAAAGGAGTGAGCACTAGAGTTTTTTTTTTTACTTCCACTTGTGTGCGTTAATACACAGACACAGCCGTATACGAGTATATGTATGTATATACACATGTATATATACACATACAGCACACACACAAATACACATCTGATTGCGAGAAGCGAACAAATGAATGAATGAATAAATGAGTAGAATAAAGGCATCATGATTGTACTGGACCCGAAGGCCATGTTTTGTAAACTGCACGTAAATTGTAAATAAAAGGGAACCGTAATTAAAATAGAAATATTTTCCTACACACATACAGGCACAGTTTTTCTTAAACAAATATCTACATTCGCTCATTCATCCGTACAATAGACAAGATGAAACTACTTCAGAACTTATTTATACACTTAACAAACTATATTCCGCATTCAGTTACTTCACTTTTGTGTGTACAGCAAGTTTGTCTTCCGCACTCCTTCGCCCAAACATTCGCATTTATGTTAATACATATGTGTGTGTGTGTGTGTGTATACAACAACAACATAAACTTCCCTTCTGCAAGATCTGCTTGAGTTTAGATGTCAAGTTGGTAAAAATTGAAATGGAATTGTTTTGAAAGCCAAACATTTAAAAACAATATCAACAATAACAACAGCAACAGAAGTTTGTAATTAAAGAATTAGTTTAAACAAGATATTTTTATCTGTCCTCATAAAGGACATTTAAGTTCGTTTTATTTCTCTCAAATACAAGAAAAATGTGTTTAATTGTACTGTATCCTGTCGTCCATTTAATTTTTAAATATAAGGTCGTACGGAGTTATTTATCTGATGGCATTTCATTAACAGTGTCGTTAGCAAAATAAATTGGCACAAACATTAGATCTAGTATTAGATAAGACATAGAAAAATACATGTTTCTCCTGGGCGATGTTAATAGCAAAAGATTATATAATTACTGTTACAAAACTACGAAATATTGAGGCAATTGCTGTAGTCCTACTACATACATACACTCACATACATAAAACACCCACTACTAAAGGGCAGTCTACACTACGAGTAGTCGTATTATAGATTAAGATTGTCATTATATTTTGTGAGAAAGAAATCTGGGATATCATTAGAGTTCCCACGCCATCACCTTAAGCCCATTAAAAAAATATGATTAGCTGAGATGTTTCATGTGGAGAGGCGAAGCGACGTCGTTAATAAGTCAAGGTAACAAGAGAGCAAAGTTAAATAACACAAAATGCATTAACACTTTGGCATGACGTGAACGAAATATATTTCTAGGCTAATCAGCCAAGACTTTTGGAAAATTACATGATTTTTTGAAAATGACCTAAAAATAGTGAAGTCTTATGTGATGTCAAATCTAGATGTAGGTTTCTAGAATAAATTTATTTCAATCTTGTTTGCCCTTAAGCAAATTCCAATGGGCTTATAAGATATACAAATACAAAAATTATTAATTAATAATTTTTACTTTTATTTTATCTATCCATCTTATCATCTCTCTGACACTTGGACTCGGACGGAGTTCACTAGAAAAGCTACTTTGGGAAGATGGTTTTAGGTACCAATTTACGAATTTTGAAAGTGGTCAATCCAATGGGAATTGATTTTTGAAAATTTAAAATTTTAAGACTAAAAACAGGTAAAAGCTCTTTTTTGCGCTTATATGTAACACCAAAAAAACCAACTAAATGTGAACTTATGCAAAAAGTAGGAGGGCAAGTCTTTAAGGCGGTAAAATAGAACAAATTCCAGTTTTTCTTCCTTTTTGTAACGCTCGAAAGCCATAAGAAAAGAAATTAAATTCAATGAAAATTGTAGTCCTAATCAAACTTCAAATATATTTTGGTAATTCCCTTCAATTTAATTTCCCTTAAACTAAATTTTTAATCAGCTCAATAAATTTCTTCCTCAATGTTGCCAGATAGGCATTTTCAAGCTATTCTTGTGTCACCGTGGCCCTCTAATCATGACGAGTCTACTGATGAAAGTGTAAGTAAACAATTTTAAAATATTCAGATATGGATACGTGAGTCTCGGTCAACGAGAAAAACTCGCGCCATTTGTACACAGCACGACAGCGCACAGTGTATAAGAGGCTCAACGAATTATTTTTCATCGCAATAGCAGTAGTTGCCTCTGGCAAATACCGATTTGTTATTTATATCTTATTGATGCGATACGAATGTGATTGTATGCATTTAAAATTTTACACAATTTTTTGTGCCTATAAGAGAGAAATGCATCTATAAAAACTTATATGCATCAGTGTTGCGCGTATAAAAAAATAATCATGTTATTCATAAAGTATCAAATGTTATTTTCAAAACTTTAGTTAAAATTATTCTATATAAACAAAATTACAAGTAATTAAAAACTTTATTCACAGCCTTTAGTCTTCTTTTTTTAATAATCATTTACGACGCAATTTGAAGCTTATATGTATGTAGGTATGTATGTATATTATTAGGTAAATATATATGTAAGTATGAACTCCGGCTTGATTCTGAAGGCACAAATAATCAGAATATTTAAATTATACTTTTTTAAACATCATGAAATTTCCGGTCGCGTTAAGTTTTTGTATTACGGGAATGCGTGGATAAACGAAAAATTCCTGGTTGACAGAAAATCATTCTGCTCTGCAGCTCCATAAAATAATATAGCAGCTTCTTTTATAACTAAAGACTTTCACCAAGTGCTGCCCTTTTTGAATTGTGAATGATTTTTATGCATTGAACAGTCAAAAACAATTTTTAATAACTACGAGCAGAGTTTCCAGAGCAGCTCCTTAAAATAATCAATAGCACTAAAATAAATATACACAATTTAGAGAGAGATTGTCGAAAAACTAAAATTTCCAGGCATTGAAAACACAACAAGACCCTTGAACCTCTTCAACTTTTAATTCCCAATACTTTGCTGTCTTAATAGGTTGAAATCTACATAAAATAACATTCATCCACAGGCAAACGAGTCAGTCAACTTTTGATGTTGCAAACTGGAAAAAAGGAAAACTTTCAAACTTAATTTCAATCGTTATAAACAGCAGTAACTTAAGGATTTAGTAAATACTACAAAAATAAAGTACAGCGTCAGGACATAACCAAAGCAAATACACACTCAAAACATGGAACGAACCAACATCTGTCGCATGCAACAGCCTTCCCAATGAACATTTCACATCAAGTTTGAATTTATAACCAGAAAGGATAAAGCCTCGATAAAACAGTTTTAAAGTCTGACAGTCCGGCACACTCATTGATAGAATGCAACACCCGTTTAACGATTTCGAACCTTAACCTTCGCAAGCACTGCGAACTAACTTGTGCTTAATTTTTAAGGTCAAGTGGAAAATATTGTGAGAAGACTTTTTTACTAAGGGGATTTAGCTGTTGAAGTACAATAATACCAGTTAAAACATTCTTTTTTCATTTGGAAGTCCTTAGCATTGCGGAAACACACGCGCCGCAACCTTGTGCAGGTTGGCATCGTCCCATGCGCCGAAAATTTGCCCGGTCATATAGACGTTTAGTCGCTCAAGACGATTTTTGTTATCTGTTCCGTTCAAATTGGGTCTGTCTTCAAATCTGCCTGACCAGTTACCCGTGATGCTCAGTCGGATAACTTGTCTTGGTGATTTGGCATCAGTAAATGAATAATAAACCACAGATTAGATGGATGCCGCCAAATCAACACGGTGTCCACAGGCCCCAAAAAAAAACATTGTTTTTTTTTAATTATAAGACGTTCTAATTTCTGAATAGAAGATTAAGAAATGCATTTTATATTCATATATACGTATATATTGCAGGAACAATTGTTTTGCAAAACATACTTGAAGCCTGCCAACCACTTTAAAACATTCCCTAAAATGACACGTAATAGGCCATGAGGTCTGTAATATTCAACAAAACAGAATTAAGACAACTGGTGTTACTTTCTTAATTTTAACAGCTTTTGTCATACTCCTTTGTACAAGGGCTCCGATATGGAAGTCTGTAATGTAGTGGCTGGAGTTCATTTTTGTTCTGCTGATCCCACTGAAATATAATATCGATTACTTTTAATTGTAAAAAAAAAATTGCTGTTGTCTCACTGTTTAGTAAAACTCACTCATCACTCATTAATATGAAAACATAAACGTACCTAAACAGCCTTTAGAACTTAGGAACTGCATTAAAGCGAGGGTCGAGTGTCATTTCCCTTAAATGAAGAATATTTTTGAAGAAAATGTGCCGTGAAATACTAAAAGAAATTATTGAAAACAGTTTAAAATTTATAACTGAGAAGATTATAACGGGGAAGATTTTTATTCTTTTTTTAATAAGTCTGTGAAACATGAGGAGACAAAGTTCTTACCAGACAGCAGATAAAGGCAACCGACAACTTTTCTAAAAACCTTATATGTAGAACACGTTTTGGCACTAGTGCTCGACATGGAAATTTAATCAGCATTTTTAAAAGTTCTTAAGCTGCGACAATTTATTAAATAAAACAAAATATATATGTATTTACATGTATATAACATTGTCAAGATATCACCTCGTGGTACTGCGTCATGTTGCACTCTATTTCGGAGACGGCCGTCAGTTCATATGATAAACTAAAATCTTCTTTGTACCATATTCGCAAGACCTTATGATTTTCGAAACGACTTTAAAGTTCATGATAAAAAACGCCACATCGACAAATATGCTCGAAAAAAATTAAGTCTCTAGTGAATTCTGTTCCCAAGTGTCTTCCATCATATTATTGTCCAGCGGTCGTCAATAAAAGTCATTAACGGACGAAATTCTCGTTATACTTTGCACAAATATATGTTGGATATAATGATAAAAAATGCATCTTGGCCTAAATTAGGATTTTTATTTGGTATTATAAATAAATGCAAAACTATACAAGTCAACCTTTTTACTATTTGGAGATAAGGTGTCCTTGCTCTGAACAGTACAAAAGTACTTCACGAATTTCTCATTAGTTTTATACATATATATATATATTTTAGTTCAAGTATATGCAGGATTAAACGAACTCCTGGAACTTCAGATAACAAATTTATAGCTTCCATTATATTTAACCAATCAAAATGTGGTATTACTCTGTTTTGTTGCTGTCATCAACATCCATCAAATTATAGTTTATTGGTCCAATGAAAGAATGAACTCATGTGAGACCTATAAATTGCGTTTTCATAACTTTTTCCGAAATTTACTTATACTAGACAATAGGCTTTTTTGGGAGACGTGACTATAAAGAAAGTGGATACTTTTTAGGTGAAAGTACAGGAATAAATTTAAATTCCTTGACCATATGGGCAAAATAACGATGTTCCAGAGAAGAGTTTACGATAATAGCCAAGAACATTCATTCTGATTACGATTGGCGAATTCGACTATAACTGGTATTACAAATGGCAAAAACTATATAATCACGCTACCTTGTAAGGCGAATAGGCCTGTCACAAAGTGCTAATTCTGTCACTATATACTTTTATTTAAAAAAATAAAGATATAATGAAATAAAATGTGTAAACAAGCCGCAAGTTAAATTTGTTTGCTTTCCTGAAAATTATGTTGCGTTTCTAAATAATTTTGGTATAAAAATCACAACTCAAAAGCAATTTGAGAGGCTGGTGGAGTTAATGGAAAAAATCCGCAATATTGCACAGATTTTTGCAAAAGTTCGCAGAAATTAGATGCAAAAGATGAGTGGAGTAAAATTGGTGAAGGGCGTAATGTATTGGATCCACCCATACACAATACTACAGGTTGAATGCAGGTATAGGCTGACTTTAAGTGTAAATAAAGAAAATAAGACATTACAAGTCAGAATAACGAGCCACCGGAGAAGGATCCAATAAACAGTTCACTCTAAAGTTAACTGAGGAAGGGGCTGCAGGTTTCTAGCGTTTCAGGAAAAACATGTCGTGGCGACAACATGCAAAACAGGTAAAACAAACTGGATCCGAGAAATAACAGTCTTCTACAGCAGCAATTAAAAATCCATAGCGAATTAAAAATATATGGACGATTGCGATCGAAGTAGAAAGATATAGTCAAAAGACGTACAAATCAAAGGAGGAAGAAATAGGTAAGAACTAAAACGAAAAGAAGAGGGAAAAGAGAAAGAAATAAAAGGGAAACTGAATTAGAGAACTGGCTTTTAGCCAAACATTTCTTTTTAAGTTTTATTTGTTATATGTCATCAGCACTTCGCTGATGGTTATTCCAACTCATCGGTTCGCCTTTCACCAACTTTTTACACTTTGAGATCTGTTCAACGGATTAGAGTGTTTGAGAGAATAGGGAGAACTTGGGAAATTGAAAAACTTGTTGAGGTTCAACAAATAAAGTTTTATCGAATGGTTTACTGTCGTCCAAGAGCGTTAAAACGGCCCCTAAGTTCTGATCGAATTTTCATCCAAAATCTTCAATATCAACTAGAGCTGTAGTTTAGTGATCTAAATAATAGGTGATTTGCTTTTGGGCGATAAAGTTTCCCATAATTTCAGATAAAAAGAGGAACGCGGTCAATTGCCCTATAGTGGTTGGTATTATAAATGTGGACTATTTTAGACTGTATTTACTTAAACTTTTCTTTAAATCGAATTATGAAACGAAACTCTCGAAATACTTCTTACAACTTCATATTTTTATTTGAACTTTCAAAAAGGTTTCCTTTCTCCATTTGCTCGTAGTTTTTGTTTCACTACTCCATCTGGGAGTATAAAACTTCTTCACTTAGTACGATTCTTCGTTATCTGATTTTGTTTGACCGGGATCAAAGGATAGCGACTTTCAGATTGCATTCCAAGTCAGATGTGGAAATACGATTTCTGGCTTTCGTAGGTCCATTTCGGTCTATTGGATCCATCCGTCTAGTTCTGGTTTTGCAAAGGTGTTGGCCAAAAATATTCCGCCTATTATTCGAAGACTCTTTTTAATGAAGGTTTGGAGTTTTTGGGCCATATTCTTAAATATAAGACAGACTTCATTTCCATGCGAACGAACTAAATGGTTATAGTTTGGAGATCTGGGAAATCTGTACTGCTCTGCAGATTATGTTCAGGCGAACGAAAGTTGATTCAGCTTTCGTGGTCTTTCTACTGACAAAGCAAATTATTTACAAATAAAATGTTAAGATTTTTAGTCGTAGTGCAATAATATCTGTGTTTGCCTCATCATCCAGGAGAACCGTCAGCGTCTAGTCCCAGTTTTGCCGGCGACTTTTTCTTATTAGTGCACGATATTAAGAAATGTGTTTCCGTAAAGCAAACGTGCAACAAGTGAAAAATCTAACGACGTAATGCCAATTGTTTTCTCTTAGCCTCGTTCCCACATTCCCATTAAAACTCCTTAAAAATGTCTAGTAGATATTCCCAACATTGTGGACCCCTCAATTGGGATTTCAGTTTAATATCATTTTATCTTTTGCCGCATTCGAGTCAATAGAAACATTTTGTTTCATGAACGTATTTACTCACCTTTAATTAAGGTACAAACATATTCAGGAACTGAGTAAAAGGTGGGGTTAGCAGTACGGTACAAAGAAACAGATGAAGGGAATTGGCTTAAAAATAAATTGTACTATAGAAAAAGTTTTGCTCAGTTTACGTCTAGCTGTGGTAGAGTTTCATTTGAACACTACAGATGCGATGCATTAAAGTTTTCGGCAACATTTTGTTACACTCAAATGAGAATACTTAAGCGCGCACAAAGTGAACTTCTCTGTAAGCTTAAACGAAGAAGGTTTTGTTGCCAAACTATTGGAATTTTTAATTAAAAACTCTTTATTTCGTCTGTGTAGATACAAAATTCAACAATATTTTATTTAATTACTTCTTGCTTTGTTTCTACAAAACTTTGTCATCAGAATGTCCGACAAGCAGAATGTCTCTCTCACAAAGCAATTGTTACGTTTAAAATATTTGAAAATGCTAAAACTGACTGAAATTTGATAAATGGATGATATGACTTGAATTGATATTGAATTGTTTAATATTCGAGCAAATACACAAGTACGACCAGATACAAATAAGATGTGGACTGCTTTGCCGTTTGACAAAATTCGTTTATAAGGGTGCACGCGGAGCAAGATCAGGGTAGAATCCGATAAAATTTTGTTTCATTTGCTTTTCAATATTACTTTAACAGGCTTTTATAAGAATCAAGATATAAAAACACCTACTTTGAAGACAGTTGGTTTTCATTTTGACTTAACGTTGCAGCTCGAGTTAAAACAACGTGACTTGAGCGTCGATAGTGGATGTAGTTCTGCTAGAGTGGCTCTGAGTTTCATTTGATCACTTGTTAAATCTCTTTCTCATTTATAGCCACATTATTTGTTAATGCGCAAGCAGGAAACTAAACCAAGTAAATTTGCATCGCAATCATGAGGTCGGAAAAATGAAAGCAAAGAAAATATTAAATTTGGATAGACCTTCCCAGAGTACACACATTTTCCATTCTAACTTCCTTCTTCCAGGGAAAAACTTACGTATGTAACTAGAATGTGTTCTGAAATAAGTTGTCTGTATGTTATTTTTTGCAATTGCAGTGTAATTCTCTTAATTGTCATAACGCCTCTTAAACTTGCATTATACTTTACTCATGTTCCAGGAAAACTTAACTAATTCTTACTAATTAATTCTAAACTAATTCGCCATAAACACAAAATGCAGTTTGCAGGGCAAAGGAGACGTTTGAGCTCAGAGATTTTTATATGTATTTATTTTATTTTTGAATACATTTTCATTTTTTTTTCTGTGTAGTACCGATTACAGCAGATATTTAAATGAGTAATTTCAGAAAAAAGTTTTCAGAAATGTCGATAAATTTTTAGCAGAAACAAAATTCTTTTAAAGACTTTTAGTTTTCAAATGAAAAATGGCAACAGTTTTAAAGAAAAAACAATGCGAAACGAAAAGGAAAATTAATTTTAATCGTTAAGACCTGAAGAAAGTTTTGCAAATCACGAGTAGAGAAGTGCAAGGATTTCTTAAAGTTTCGTCGTGGAGGTAAAAAAATGGCGGAACTCTACTCAAAGTACAGAAATGCACTTCTATTGCACAATTACGAAATTTAGTTAATGGAGGATTTAATTGAACTGAAATTAACATACAAGAATTCAATTCATTAATCAATATGAAATTGCATCATAATTTGAGTAGCACCCACTGAACAGGTAAGAAAAGGGAGTAAGAAGAGAAAATACTCAACAAGTGAAATGTGAAAATGATGTTGACAGCTTAAATTTTTTTTTATTTTTTTAAATTTAAAATATCTTTGAGGAAAAACCAAAAAAATGCAATCACAACAGCACGAAGTGCTAATATTTATGCGTTTGCGTGTGAACACCAAAGTCGGTGACTTATTTTAAAGCTTTATTGTCACTTTCACAATTTATCTTAACATGTACTTGTACTAAGAACGCAAGTTACGATATAAAATTTTAATTTCTACTAAATTCAATTAATTGCGGACTTAAGCCGTATGCGGTAAAAATATTTTTTGTTTGTTTTTATTTCTGAGTTTGTTAAATTTGTTTTCAAGCAAAATAACCACAATCTAGTCGAAAGAAATGCAGATTTAAAAGACTATACGCAAGTTGCTGCAAGCTTCGGAATTGACATAGGACCAATGAAGATGAAAGTCTAGCTTTATTTTACACGTAATAAAAGTTGATCCGTGCAATCGCTACGACTCATAACATATAACCGCCAAGCATTTGCAATTGCCATATCTAGCTATTATATAGGTGAACAATGCCCACCCCAAATGGCAATTCTATATAGTGAAAGGGACTGGTTCAGCTCATCTACTCCTTTCATATATTTGTTATAAGACTGAAACGCCTTGGGAAGATTGACATACATTTTTTGCCGTTGCGTAGAAGACCACCGTTTTACAACTTCTAATGGCTCAATTGTGTCACAGTTTGTTGCCATTGTACAGACGCTGTTGTCTGGCCTTTTAACCAAAAGAATTTCATTTTGCTTGTCAAACCTATAGTCGTACGAGGCTCGCTCTTCATTTTTCATTTCTTTCGCACTTCTCAATGGGCACTTTTTTGTTCTGTTTTACCTAATTATTCCAGTCGTACGAAACCCTTTTTCCTTGAGATGAATTAAGAGATTATAACTAGTGAAAAAGTTATCAAAAAATAGTTCATGCGATGCAGAATTAGGCTCCATTTCCACCAGCAAGTTTTTTACTACTCTTTGCCCTAAGGGATCAGAATTTTCTTCCGGTTTCCCACAATAAAATTCGAAACTGTAGCATTATCCCGTGGAACAAGCTGCTACCCAGTCCTTAAAGCCAAATCGTACTGGTTTTCCACGTATAGCAGGGTGAATTGCCAAATATTTTACCATCGACTTTTTAATTGAAATGTGTTCTTGCTATATTCCCCACTGAAGAAATTTGTTCATTACAACATCAGCTAATGGCCGAATTTTAAACATTTTGCCCCTGCTAGTGCCAGCTTCGTCGTTGTCCACAAGATGAAGATTTATTTTGATATCTCGATATCTTTGCATAGGCATTGATTTTGATACCATTTCCATGCCAACAGCTTCATTGTAAGACCAGTATAAATCCTCTCTGGGTAATTTGTGATACCCAGACAATATATGAATTTTTTTAAGTCGACGGTTTCAAGCTGAAAGTTGTTTCTATTGTTTGATTAGCATATAAAATTGAATTGTTAATAATCAAACTATACACTTATTCATCAAATATTTTCTTGAATTCTTGCACTCTGTTGAAGTTACTAAATAATTTGTTTACATCTTCTTGTCTGGCGAGCACATCAGTCGATACACACGAGTATGTTGGTAAGCTGGTAAGCACTTACGTCACGCTGGTATTTCGCTGCGGCTTCTCTTTACCTTTTTAGCCAACGGTTCATCATCGCTACTGTCGTTATCATCACTTAAAATGATGTTATTGTCGCGTCTAAACAGCTCAATGTTACCCGGCATATCTCTCGGCAAGTTGCCAGCTGCCATGATCTCATCACCACTTCTTCTTTATCAGTTAACACGCTCGGTTCCGGCGGAATGATTGCGAAATCAAATACAGAACCACTGTCTTCTAATATTGCGTTAATATCTTCTTCTAATCCTTTGAAAGGATTAGAAACTTTCAAGCGTTTAGAATTCATCGCAAACAGCTTTTGTTCTCTAGTATTATAATCTTAATAGAATTTATAAACGTTTTGTCGAACACTGAAGAATTTTATTCAAAGCTACTGAATTGATACTTTCTTATTTTGGGAATGCCCTTAATATTTCTGTATAAATAACAGAGTTGCCACAATTTTTATATGGATTCCGCCGCTGTGCTCAGTTGAGCATTACGTTGTTTCTACATTTCCATCATGTTGAACTACAATACAAAAATAACTTTTTCGCCTCCTTAAAAAGGAATCATATTTGAATGTTGCAGGGCCGACAGTTTCTTATGTTCTATTTTATATATATAATTGTTGCCAAGATTCCATTACGAGTGGCATTTTAAACACAGTGGTAGTGGGGCCACCACGCAAAATCATTATTTTATTCAATAAAAAATTGGATGATTTATTTTGTCCCAGCCTTTAGTAAATTAAGAACAGAGCGCAAATATGTCTGAGCCAATCATATGAAATAAACGTAGAAGCTTCTTTTCAGAACAATATTTCTGATTAAGTCTTTGAGAAGAAGTTTCTTCATACCAAACGAATTGCTCTGCTGTCATTGATTTATCAGAAAAATAACAAAATTAATTTGTGAAATACTTAGAAAATTTTCATCTTTGTAAGTAATTTCGCTAAAGACTCGGGAATTATGCAATTGATTTGTCCCAGAAAGGTGGTATTGCGAACGAGGCCCAGGTCAACTAAGAATGTGTATTAGACACATTCGGCTCATTGATAAATCTGAGTATTAGTACCTTTCCGTGCAAAAATTATAAAACCATTAATTCTGAAATAATTAATTTGTAAATGAACAATTAGAAAGAAGTACTTTTTTAATATTAGAGTTTTAAGCACCCAAACCCCAAACAAATATGAAACTGGCCATAAAATCAGTGGACAACTGTCCTGCTCTTTTAGAATTTCATAATTTTTGGATTTATTTTTAGCTCTTGAATAACAAAATTCATTAACTGCCTCAGCATCAATATAGTTTTACAGAGGATTGCAAAAATTACCATTTCCTTTCCCTTTCAAAAAAAATTTGAAATGCATTTTGACACTTTTAGCGATTGTACAGCCGCTATTGTCTGGTAAAACTTCCGATAAAATTTTCCGATAAAACTACAAGTGATCTAATTGATCCCTGTTGAAAAATAAAAAGTGAATATACATACATACATATATTTATATGTGTACTCGTGTATAGTACAACAACAACGTCGTAAGCAACGCATGCAGTTCTGCCACAGGAAGCCGGCTGATTGTTGTTACTTCGCATTTGTGTGTAGTAACTACAAAAATGTTTGCTGGGTTACTTTGTTGATCAACAATTTGCTTGCGTTCGTTGAAACATTTTTTTTTAGAAAATAAAATAATTGTAAGAATAAGAATAAGAAGCGTCCAACAAATCGTTTGGTTGTACAAATACTAAGAACGAAATTTCATTTTGCAAGAACTGTTCGTTATGCGATTAATACTAAAAATTGAAATTGTCCAGTCTGCAACATTCGTTTGTGATAAGAAACATTAATTTTAATTGTAAGAAAAATTCTAATTGTAAGTTGCATTAATTAAGTTTTGATCACGAATCTCATGAGCCTCACCTCAGTGAATCCTGTTAAATAAATTCTTTAGAAAACCTAAAAAAGTATTTAAGTTTAATAATTATGTGGAATGTTCACATTCTTTTAAAATATTTACATTCGTTTCTTCTAATTTCAGCTAAAGGAACTCAAATGCCCCAAAAATGAGTCATAGTTATTAATTGATCCTCCTGTTTCATAACTTTATTATTACAGAATCTGGTTAAACGTGGCGATTGTTTGAAAACAGAATTTTTTCTAACTTTATAGCTGTGGTCACAAGCAATACAAGCCCAAGTCGAAAAACATACATGTGAGATAACTCAGTCTTAATATTCGAAAAGCTTTTTGAAAAATATACAATTATGGCTTAAGGCCAGTGCTGAGATTGAATGTGCGAAAAAATTTCAGCAACTGGCGTGTATCCAATGTTGCCTATTTTGCGCATTCACATAATTTGATGGCTTTGATCTTTTGGAGAATGCAGTGTGGTTTTACATTTGTGAACAAAGCCCATATATATGTTCTGTTACTTTGCATTTTAACAAAAAGTACATACATATGTTCATATGTATATGTAAATGGTATTAATTTAAATGCAATACAACACATCACTTCAAATTAATATCCATTCATTTATTGTTTAATGATTTCCATAAAAATTATTAATTCATTTCATACGTATGTATGTATGTAAATTGAAAATTAAATTAAACGAAAAGTGATCAGCTGTTGCTTAAAATTTCATGCGGAAAAAGCTGTGCTTATGTTATTTCGCTGGTGAAAAAATTCATGACAGCCAGAAACAATTTGAATTATGCAACATGTTGCCAGATAGATTTTGCGTGCTCTTCGCTTAAATTTTGAACTCACTATCAGCCTTTAGGGAAAAATATATGCAATAAGTATATAACGACTAACGGCACATTATAGTGCAATATTTTAACGTAAATTAGTTAACGACGTATTTAATAAAAGAAAATTTAAGTCCTTATTGCAGGGTAAAACTGTTAACTGTGAAAGTTTATAACTTATGTTTTTATTTTGTATTAAATAATTTATTGTTTTTGTGTTTATATGGACTGGAACGATTTTTTCAAATTAAAATGCTTAATATATCGCACCCTAAATACAAAAAGGTCACAACTCAAAATTTTCCAAAACTGACTTTTTTCCATAAATTAATTCAGAGTACAAATCTCTAATACTGCAAAAATTTCTTTCACATCACTATCTTTTTTTACTGGAAAAATACAGTTATGTCGAGTGTGTTGCTTCTGCACGATGAACTAAACATAAACAGTTTTTTGTCTCTCCTGAAAATTTTAGTATTTTGAGTTGTGACCCTTTTGTATTTAGGGTGCGATATGTTCCCTTTTATTTTCGGTAATTTAATTTGCGTGAACAACTTCGATATAGTGTTTTTAAATAAAATAAAATATTGTGAAATAATTAATTAACTATATTTTGCTGCTTATTGATAATGAACTTAAAGCGACTTAAGTCAAAATGCTTTTTTTAAATAAAACTATCTGGAACAAAAGATTTGGTTAGAGACGTGGGATTTTGAAGAAAAAATAAACCCTTCTCTGTAGATTATGACGGTACATAAAACTTGTTTCATTCTTAATTGGCATTTGAATGCTCCTGTTTATATATGATTTGTCATAAAAATTATTTGAAAATAAATATCTGAATGATCTTGAAATTAATATTGTAAACTAAAGGAAATATGTTTACGGCTACGTGACTTTATATTCTTCTTATTAACTACCGACGGCCACAACAATATAATATTGTTTGATCCAACCATATTTGTTAAAAATATCTTCCAAATTTCCAAATATTAGCAATTCAATCCTATATTTTTTTTCTGCTTGGCAGTGATGTCAATAACGTGAGAAAAAATGTTAACCAGTTTTAAAGGATTATAGAGAGACCAACAAATGTTATAGGGTAGGGCATGTCTGAATGTATTCTGTTGGCGTTTATTCACTTACTGTTATTTCAATGTCCCATACACAAGACTTTTAGTTTCATATTGCAGTATGGAACCCAGTACAAATACATACAGATATAAATATAATTAGATGAGGATATATACATACATATATAGTTCAAAAATTTCCAAAGACTACTTACAAATACAGAATAGATACTTAATTAACATTTAGGAAAGTTGTCGTACAATAAAAAACATGTGAAAATGTCAAATAGGATTAACTTAATAATTGGCAGATATTTTTCTTGAATTGAGGTGCGTTACGAATGACTTGAGAGTTGGGAGGAATGTCGTTCCAGAGACCGATTGCAGGTATAAATAATTGGTATTTAGATATTTGGCTGCTGTATCTTAAACAAAGGAGTCGATTACCCCTATTTAGAATTGAGCAATTCAATCGCGCAAAAAGATGAAAATTATTTCATGCATAAATAATAAAATCCGTAAGTTCGAAATAGTCATCAAAAGTCTGTTCAGATACAAGGAATCGTGATCATATCTTCGTAACGAATTATATTATTAAAAGTCACATTTAGTTTCCCTTTCCTAATAACATCGCAACTGGCAAAGAGTTCATACCCATATAGTAAAGTCGGCATCAGATATGTTATATGATGGCTTCGCCAAAGATTTCTTAACATAGAAACTATACGACCACAGGCAAAAGTAATATGGTTTGACCAAGTCTGAAATAAATTCCCAGATTTTTAGCAACAATTACAGTCTTTAGGGATTTATTATTTAAGGCTAATGTTTGATTATAATCTACATAGTTGCAGTAGTTTCTTTTTAATAATCAAGCATTTAGATTTGGTGGGGCCTGGAGCATTAGCGGCAGCCCATTCGAAAATACGATGTAAGTCTTCATATAAGATTCTCGCACATCGGTCAACTGATTCAATTTTTCGACTTATACAATATAAAGCTGCACGTCGTCCGCGTACATTCCAACTTTGTAATGTTTGAGTTTCCTTGGCAGATCATTGATGTATACCGAAAACAACAGACGGCCCAGGATTGAACCCTGTGGGACACCTCGTGAGCCCTGTGGGTAAATGGGTCGATGTAGAGGACCCTGATTCAACAAATTGTTGTCTGCCCGTCAGAAAAAATGAGTTCACAAGAACTGGATGAGAACTTAAGAAAATACGTGAGACTAGGGAAATAGAAATTATTGTCCGAGAGAGTATTGGAAAAACAATAATAGTCAGGCGTATTTTTAACCACAGAAATATCGAAAAATTTTCTATTTAGAACATTTGCATCAATTGAACGTGACTCATCATTAGTGAGTTTGCCGATACCGATTTCGCGAAATCAGAAAACTTTGCTGCAAAACAATCTGACTTGGCTCTCTTATTAAGCCTGCTCGTTGCCCTGCGTGCGGTGCGATAGTCCCATACATTTCAGGAGCTCTAAAACGTTTCCCTGTAGTCAATTACAAATGTAATATATCGAGAAAAGCAAGGCTTACTATATCTATCTAGGGTCCTTTACAGCAGAGGAACTGTAGATTGTACAAATGACTGACGTTACGTTGCACTAACGATATGTGATCGTCAACGGAAAGAATTCAATAAACTACTCGCGGAATATAGTCCATATTATTAAAATCTCGATGAGTACTAACCCGAGGAGGTACACGCAAGTGAAAGTTGTACGTGATAAAAATGAGGTCATGGCTTCTGATTATAACGCAATAGCTTGGGGAGGTCACTTACAAAGAAGAGATCAAGAAATGTGCTACTAGTTGAAGTAAAATGCTTAGCATTAATTACGCTTGGTGAAGCAAGTGAACATTTTACAATACGAAACCACCAACCGTTGTATAAATACCCCTACGAGTGGTATTTCTGAAAATGTTCGGGAAACCCTAAAAATATTAGTTAGCGCGTTTAGACCAAAAAGTTTTTTTTTGTAACATCAGCCTTTTATGTCATTCCCCGAAACTGGAAATCCCTTTAACTTGAACCAATTTCATTAAAAGAAATAAGTACGTAAGAATTCTGCCTCTTTAATTCGATTCCTGAGATCTATAAGTTCTGCGTAACTCGAATGCAATAAATATGTAGTACAAACATATGAACTCTATGACACGGAATATTTTGGCTGTTATTGACATTGTCATGCTTTACTGCTCTCAATCGAGATATCCAGTCTCAAGTGCAACGGAGAGTGATAGCGGGACGTTGGCGAAAGAAACTTCTTTGCCAGCATTTAATTTATATCTGCAACGAATGAATTGTAAAATTTTCTTTATGGCAGATAAATACATATAAATAGGTTTCGAAATAGCGGCTGACAAGTTTATAATTAATTCTTTAAAAAAAATTTGTAACTCAAAGTGTTCGTAAGTCGAAGTTGTTTACTGGAACCAGTATCCGAATTAAAAAATGTTATGTCGAATTATAGAGACCTGAGAAGGTCGTTATCATCACACTTTGCTGCACATATATATCAGCATTAGTGGCGGCAGAATTCTACGATGTTTTGGTGTAGGGAGCCTAATGAGAGCAGGTCTAAGAGGGTAGTACCCGATGACGAAACAGCAGCTGTTTTTGCGCTGATTTAACAGCAGTGGCATCAGCCCAATAAATATCTATCTTCTTATATTGTTGACCCATATTCCATAAGTGAATTGCATGATGTTTTCGCAAAATATGGTCCTCTTTATCAACAGTCTTCTCCATCAGATGTGGTGCATTTTTAATTTGGCAACCGTGTTCTGGATTTATTAAGAAATTCAGTTCTGCTTTAGTTGGAAACTCAAACATCCTGTGGGCCATAAAGTTTTATTGTTTTGTCATATGAAACCACAGAAATTCAAATTTCTATTATATTAAATTAGGTGTCCTTGGCATGATTCCATTTTTTAGCCAAATATTTTGTTTGTTTGTTTAATATTCAGTTAGAATCCATTTGCTTTGAAACACTGAAAACAAACGCTTATGTGCAAATGTATGTGCATGAATTTGTGCACAAACTGGTGTGTAAATGACGACTATTCTTACAGTCGAGCAGTAAAAAGGAAAGACCAGCAGGCCTTTTAAGAGACTCTTCATTCATTCAGACTGGCAGTTGCCTAAAATGCTTTCCCCAGCAGACCTGACAGGCAATATTCACAAAAGACGCTTTAAAGTGGAGAAAAGAACTTGAAATGAGAAAATCTTTCACACAGAGGGAAGAAACATCTACTCACATCGTGCCAATCTCGTTTTGACAGAGACTGGAATGTTTTCCTTTTCCTATGCTGGTTTTTCGTCGGCATTGGGAATGACAAACAGAAACAATGCGCTATGACGCAAAGAAGAAATTTTTGTCTTCATTTACAGTCGAACGGTTTTGTACAACCATATTATGATCGCTAAGACTATGCCAATTGTGTAGAAACCTAAATGTCTTCGTGGCGTGCAGAACCTGTCGCTTTTAATGTACTTTTATGTTTGTTTTAAGTATAAAGGAATAATATAATATTCTTATAACATAAAAACTAAAAGTTATGTTCAATCAAACTGCTGAAGCTGCCGCAGCTTAAGGCAGTGCAAAATTAATACGCCTCAAGTCAGTTTTAGGAGTTCAGGAATGAAACAAACAAAAGCGCATACGGGAACTTCAGTTTGAATGAATATGTATTGGAAACATATAGAATTTTTATGTAAAGGAAGAAAAGTGTCGCAAATTCATATAAGCCCATTACACTATCTTTGCTCGCTTCAAGTACAATTATTTTTAAAACTAGTCTTTTAGAGCCTGGGTTTGACACCACAGCTTAAAAAAAATGAAACATTCAAAGATTTCATTGAATACTTTGGGCACAAAGCCAAACCAGACTATATACTCGGGCTGCAATCGTCGTCGCGTATAGACACTCACATCCCTTTTTATATTTTGGGTTTCACAAATCGTATAAAACTGCACTGAACTAATTTCTTATCAATCTTTTACATCAATTGCAGGAAACTTACGCAAAGTAATCATTTCTAATATATTTTTTCTAGATTTTTTCTGGATAACAGAATATAACAAGTTTCCCCGTACAATATACAATCAACAGTTCCAATAGCCTCTCATTTCTCATTAAAAAAATCTTGATCGAGTCCATGCTTTTGAGTTCTTAACTAGACTACGGATTTTCATTTTATTGTCGTCATATTAAAATTTTATAAAAACGGCTGCTTTTAAGACAAATTCTGATTTTGTACAAACCTGTAGCAGGTAAAGCTTCAGAATAACCGCATATATGTATATGAGGATGTGCATTTTGTACTGGGCACCGTATAGCCAGAAGCTTTTGAACCTTCTCTCTTCGCTCGATTCAGACTATTATACAATCATTAAGACCTTCATCATATTTTGTATGAAAAAAAATGTAACGTAAAGTGACATTTCGTGCTCACCTCAAACGCAATGAAAATATAAATATAAAATAAACTGGTGTTCACAATCAACATGTTCAGATTAATCGTAAACGTGCCGGCCCTTGAAAATGTTCAGCAGTTAAAATATTTGTTTTATATAAAGGGAATAAATCAAATAAATAAATAAAATATATTTCTGTGCGATACACCTATTACAAATTTTGAGCCTGTATGTGAAGAAGAAAAATGCCATCGGCGTCAGAACAATCGACTTGAGAACTCTGATCAGATGAAAAGTATTGCTGTTTAGAAAAATCTCCGAAAATTATGATTTATTTTGGGATGTAAATTTTTTTATCGTAATATTCGCCATTTTAATAACGTTCTATATTCACACTATCCTACTTGCCCGTATTATTTGAGCTTTTGACAAGTATTAATCCAGAGTACAACAGCCTGAATGGCTCTTAAGCGAAGGGAACGCCTCAAGAAAGAAAGAGTAGTCAACATTAGCAGACAAAACCGAAGAATAATACCATCAATGACGGCACGTTGTCAGCTGCTGCATTTTGTAGAAATGCAACCCTGATCTAATGAAAAATCTTATCATTTCTAAAAAGAACTAAGATTTATGGGATGTCGTTTTCATTACATTTTGCTTCCGCACTTTCACACTCGCTCGTAATACTTGAGTTTTCACAATCGTACTCCATCTCTCTTATTTTTTCGTATTTGAAGAAGAATTCAAATAAAAAATTTATTGCGCTGATTTTCAAAATGATTCAATTGAGCGATTTATAGTCTCAGCGTGGTACAATCATACAGTACTGCCGGTGGTCAGTAGTTAAATATATGTTACACTTGGACGGACTTTTGGGTAGGTTTTCCAGAAGAAAATAACTTGCATGAGAAGTGGATCTTTCGGCAGGACAAGTCAATGTAAATAAGATAAACTAGTCTTGTAGTCTGATTAATGTCTGAGAAACCTGGACTAAGCTAAAGGCCTGGTATATTTAACGGTTGTGTTTGAAATTTCACTTATACGTGCAGATGAGTACAAAAACATAATTTGCATTTTTTTGGCAGGCCAAACTGACTTTTGAGCAAACGATGCTTTGGAAATTCATGCTGGATGCAAGACGAGTTAAGCACCAAAGAGGACATAATTGTAAATTTTTAGAAATACGTACGAACGTATTAAGATTGGCTCAAGCACAAAAATCTTAAACGAATATAAAAAAAAATAATTTATTTCGCATGAAATTGATTTTAAAATAAAATAAAACTGTTTATTTCTCCTTACAAATTCCGCTGTTATGCCACAAACTCAAGCAATATTTTCGTATGATTCGTCTGAAAGGTGGCCAATTCAGGTTTTATTTTAGGCAATTAAAAGATCTCTAAATTGAATGTCGGAATGTTTACTAAGAGTGTTTTTGCGAAAATTGCTAAAAAAAATTCAAGCAATTGAATCTCTAAATCTACATACTTATAAAATTTATGAAATGTCCACTCCTAGACATCAAACATTTTGTAGAGTGAACTAATTGGAGCCAGGGCTTCTCTTAACCATAAAAAAGAAAAGAAGAAATCATGTACGAGTGTATTAAAGAAATATTTACTACACAACAACAACAAAGAAGCCTGTACGTTTTTCTTAGCTTTTGCATTAAGTTGCGAAACGTATCCAAAACCACAATACATACATATTTTTCACATGTATGTACATATATTCATAGATTAGCATGGCCTGCATTGTTCTACTAATGACACTAGTTTCACTCTCCGAGTTGGTGTGATGACCAGCGAATTGGAATTAGACCATTCCCTAGTCATTCGTGTTAAATAATGACTGCAACAAAAACTATAAAATTTATTATGAAATTTTTATTGAGTGGATAATATGCAAATTTATGTTTGGATTAACAATTCGAAGCATATCCAGTATTTGCTTTTTTCTAGCGGCTTGAATATGGTATTCCTTTTTATGTCCTGTTGTCAAGGCAAACCGGCCGCAGATCGTAGTGGCTCTAATTTTCCATTTTGAATAAAACAAACAAGTTTTTTATATTTGGAACGAGTATTTGCATTAAAATTCCTAAATTAATTCTTGCTTTAGATTATGGACATTAACTATTTACAATATTAAATAATAATTTGTAGTACATACAATACTTTTTGGTATGTAGACCACCACGAACTTCCACCCGTAATAGTTAAATGCAACTAATTTTACAGCTGAGCAGAGTGCACAGCCGGGGGGAATGGGCCAGTGCACTCAGGGCAAAGTTGTTGATTGCTCTCAACCTGGCGAGAAGCCAGCAGCGATCCCTGAAAATGGACTGGTCAAGCTGACATACTGCCTCCTCGTGGCGCCCCTGGATAGCCCCTACAGCACCCGCTTAGAGGTGAACCAAAGTGTGCAGCGAATCCCCTCTGCCCAGGGGTCTAAACCAGGACCCCGTCCTCCAGGTTTCGGGGGTTGTGCGTGGGGGTAACTTTCCTACCGTGTAAAAACACATTAGTTTTGATACAACTACAAGAAGAAAATATAAATATGGATGACCCTATTGCTGACGACCAGGAACAACGAAATAAGGATAACGATTTTCGGTTCTGCACGTGGAATGTCAGGTCCCTGAACAGAAGCCTATAAGACTGACATCACCGCCATCCAGGAAGTGCGATGGGATGGGCCGGGCAAAAAGAAAGTGAGAAACTGCGACATCTACTACGGTGATTGCTACAAAGAGCGGCGACAGCGCCTGTTTGGATGCGTGTTTGTTGTTCGAGGCAGACTTAGGCAAAAAGTCTTAAGCTTTAAATCCGTGAGCCAACGCCTCATTACAATCCGCATCAAGGCTAGGCTCGGCAACATTAGCCTAATCTGTGACCACGCCCCTACGGAGGATAAAGATGACGACAGCAAGGATGACTTTTATAATCTCCTAGAAAGAACATACGACCAATGCCCCAGCTACGACACCAAGATCGTCCTAGGAGATTTCAACGCAAAGCTGGGCAAGGAAGACATCTTTGCTAGAGTCATCGGGAAACACATCCTGCATGACGACACATCGGATAACGGACTCAGGCTGCTAGATTTTGTGACGGGGCGCAATCTCACTGTAGCAAGCACGCGATTCCCTCACCTCAACATTCACAAAGGGACCTGGCGGTCCCCTGATCAAGTAACCGTCAACCAAATTGATCACATTGCGATCGACGGCAGACACTCCTCCAGTATTCTTGATGTCCGAACATTCCGAGGAGCCAACATTGACTCCGATCACTTCCTTGTTGTAGCCAAGGTAAGATCACGGATATCAGTAGCAAAACGGAGTAGAGCACGACCACAACAGTTTGACGTCGCAAAGCTACAATCGCAATCGACCGCTGGGAAATTTGCCGATCTAGTCTCCCTTAAGCTCTAAGAGAGTCCAGCCCTGCCAGGCGAAACAACCGATGAGAAATGCAACCGTTGCCAAAACGCCATCAGAGATGCTGCCTCTGATGTATTGGGTTTTAAAATGCCACCCGGAAAAAACCCATGGTTTGACAACGAATGCCGGCAGGCACATTCAGCGAAGGTAGCAGCGTATAAGGCGACGTTGGAGAGAAGGACGAGAGCAGCTCGTGAGCTCTACGAACGTAAGAAAGGAAGAACAAATAGCATGCCATTTTGTGTGAGCGCCTGAAACCATTCGTGAGCAGTTTGATAGGTCCTTATCAGTGTGGTTTCAGGCCGGGGAAGTCCACCATTGACCAAATTTTCACACTACGGCAGATCCTGGAAAAGACCCAAGAGATGCAAATCGACACCCACCACCTATTCGTCGTTTTAAGGCCGTTTATGACATAGGGACGAGCTATACGAAGCCATGTCTAGTTTTGACATTCCTACTAAACTCGTCAGGCTGTGTAGGATGACGATGGAGAACTCTTGCTGCTCCATCAAGGTCGGTAACGAATTCACCGAGACCTTCAATGTCAGAAAGGAATTTAGACAAGGCGACGCACTGTCATGTGACTTTTTTAACATAATTCTTGAGAAGATTGTGCAAAACTCACACGCCAACGACAGAGGCACGATCTACCAAAAGTCCGTGCAACTGCTAGCATACGCTGACGACATTGACGTGATTGGTCGAACACAGCGAGCCGTCAATGAAGCGTTTGCTGGTATTTCAACGGAGGCGGCCAAAATGGGTCTAGCGGTGAACGAGGGCAAAACTAAGTATATGCTGTCATCAAAAAAGGACGCGCAACACCGACGACTGGGCCAGAACATCACCATAGGCAGCTATAACTTCGAGGTAGTGAAGGACTTCGTCTACCTTGGCTCCCAAGTCAACAGTATAAATAACATCAGTACCGAAATCAAACGCAGAATAACTCTTGCCAATCGCTGTTTCTTTGGGCTCAAGAGGCAATTGAGTAGTAAGGCCCTTTCTCGAAAAACCAAGCTGACATTATATACCACTTTGATGGTGGTATTACCTGTACTTCTCTATGGCGCGGAAGCATGGACGGTGTCGAAGGCGGATGAGGAAGTCCTTGGTATTTTCGAGAGAAAAGTTCTGCGTTCAATCTTCGGCCCTGTTTGCGTTGATGGTTTCTGGAGAAGAAGATTCAATCATGAACTGTACGGGTTGTACAGCGACATGAGCCTAACCAGGCGCCTACGGATCCAACGGCTAAGATGGTTGGGCCATGTAAAGCGCATGGAGAATACTGCTCCGACCCTGTGGGACAACGCATTTGAGGACGCCCACGGAACCGATGGCGCACACAAGTGGAGAGGGACCTCAACCAACTTGGTGTGCACAATTGGAGAACGCTGGCTAAAGACCGTGCCAGCTGGAAAACTTTGTTGGTTGAGGCCCAGGTTCACCACGGACTGTAGTGCCAAAAGAAGAAGAAGAACGCACAGCCAACCTTTAAGCCTGAAATTTGATTAAAAAAGGTGGCTGCCAAGGGGCCAGTTCATAAGAAATTTAAAAAAGGAAAAAACTTCCACAAGGGTTTGGTGATACCAGATTAAGCCTAAATCAGATCTTTCCCATTTTAGAGATAGCGCTAACATGTCCCATTA
Source organism: Epicampocera succincta (assembly GCA_932526305.1). Taxonomy (NCBI): domain Eukaryota; kingdom Metazoa; phylum Arthropoda; class Insecta; order Diptera; family Tachinidae; genus Epicampocera; species Epicampocera succincta. Next base: position 19,298,199 of record OW052035.1, read on the forward strand.
GTTGAATTCAATTGAGCTTTTTTTGCTGACATATACAAGACAAACTGGTTTCGTGCTTAGCGAATGACATGATGCATTTTCAAGAAACAAAACAGCCTTATTGGAAATCCTACTGTTTTAAGTTTGTGTCCACCGAAATTCAATACAACAATATGATGATATGATATGTACCTACATATATTTCATACAAAACTTATAGCGCGAATGATATGCGAAACCATTCTTTAAAAATTGCCGCTGTCGTCCAGGCGTCAAATCTTTTAATTGATCTTGACTTTCCTGGGAAATGGCTTTGATTAGCGTTAGTCCATCCTAAAGAAAAGTTTTTCTGGCTTTATGAAGTTTCCTTCTTTTCGTGCTGCATTTTCCTATAGCATCCAGATGCGTTTGCGTTATAAATTTGCTCTTCAGAAAATTCATATTCTCTCATCATTACACTGAACTTCTCGATGTTAAACTTTTAAAAATTTGTGGGGAGAAGATTTGACCCCCTATTTTCCAAAGGCTCTGCAAGCTTCTTACCATTTCTCCACTAACGGACAGATTTGTAACGCTTTGCTTTTTCTACTACAGGGTATTCTGATTTCCGAAACGACTTTCCATTAATTACACTTCTCTTCAGGCTTAAAGCATTTTCTATTTTTGATTTATTCTTTTTTTATTTCACTCATTGTTGTCCCAGATGCCTCAACTTTCTTTGACAGAACTGCAATCGCAAGAAATTTTTTTCGTTCATTCATTTGACTATTAGTTGTTGGCAAACACTTGACGAGATGACAAAAAACACTCAGACTACGAGAAGGTGCATATTTGACAGAAATGCAACCGCATCTTAAAAGCAGTTTAGAGAAAAAGGATACTTCCGTAACTTTGTTAATTAAAAAAAAAGCGTAGGTACATGTAGGGCTTAGCAGTGTTCACCCTGTAGAGTAATGAAAGGTAGGATCACAGGATTTTTCAGGCCAATCGTATGATTGCAGAATAAAATGACTCATGGGGCAATCCCAGCAAAAAATTGGGATTAGAATGAGCAACTTAATGCAACACTGGTGCATTTTGCGATGACATGGAAGATTTCACATTCACCGAAAGTAAATTTAAAATCTGCACTCCGACAATGCCTGTGCCGAAAAAGAATATTGACAGTGGGAATACGATCAGAGGCCCTTCTTCTAACCACTCATCCAAATGCTTTTTTTACAGTGTTTCTTTGCTTCAATTGGCTGAAGCCAATCCCTTTTCTTTTAAGACACCATTTTCCAACACTGAAAACTAAAGAAACCAAAACTTGCCGCAAGTAAGAACAGTTGTGTAGTTTGAATGTGGCAATTAAAATGTGCAAAAGAAGGGGACACATGTATATGTGAGAGTATTTGATTGGGACAGTTTTATTACTCAGCATGATAAAAATGGTCCCACAGTTTAAATGGGAGTTCCTAATTACCAGGAGTTCATATTTGCAACTATTCACTATATACCGATTCCACTCTAATGTAAAAATAATACTATCAGCCAGGTTCTGAGGTTCTGCATATCACCACGAAATGAAAGTGAACTTGATTTTAATTCCACATAACCGATTTTGTTCTGTTCTGAAAATCGTATGAAACAGTTTTATAGTACGGTTTTTTGTGTTGATCAGTTATTTGAAACAAGTTAAGAAAAAACAAAATTTTGTTGTACTGTGAATTAATTTCATTAACAATAGCACTTGACAATTAAAAAAATAAACAAACAAAATTTAAAATTTCTGTGCAAAATTATTTTTAATAGCTTTAACGTGTTTTAAGCCACTAATATGAACCAATCTGCGGTTGTTATTTCTATTTACTTGTATGTAGTGAAAATTATCTTAAACGAAGAAAAAGATTTATAGAATATTTTAGATTAAATGAAGAAACCCTTTTGATGCTGTTAAATGAAATATCAACCAAAGTGGTCGAAAAAAGCATTCCAGTGATTTTACAATTAGCTACGGCAATTCGTTACTTCGGACAGGGGAGCGCACAACAAATGATTGGAAATGATTCTAATCTTGCTATGGGAAGGAGTACCGTGTCAAAAATTCTGGCCAACATGTTTGACGTATTAGAAGATGTCATATGCCCAAAATGGATAATGTTTCAAGAAAATGAAGAGGAAATTTCAAAGTCCAAAAGACATTTTTACAACAAATATCAATTACCTGGGGTAATTGGCTGTGTGGACGGTACCCACATAAAAATTAAGACATCAAACAACTCAAGTTTATTCTGGAATAGAAAGGGTTTTCCCAGCATAAATGCTATGATTGTGAGTAACGTCATACATACATATCTATGTGTGTATATGCATATTTATATTGTTCTATTATGATCTATAGATTACGGATTATAAAATGAATATTATGGCAGTGGATGCATGCCGACCTGGTCAGTGCCATGATTCATTTATATGGAAATTACGTGCTGAGAGAAATTATGAAAATGGTGATAAGAGATCATGGCTTTTGGGTGATGCAGGATATTCTCTGGAACCATTTTTACTAACGCCATATAGAAGTCCTACAGCGGCAACTGCAGAACATAAATTCAATCAACAACATACATCTGCCCGAAATATAATTGAACGGGTTATTGGTGTTTTGATGTCTTTTATACACCCGAACATACGAACCAAATAAGGCCGTTAAAATCATCAGTATTTGTTGCGCACTCCACAATATTTGTAGATTTTATAATGTCGAAGCATTTGATAATGATGAAGTTCCATATGGCGACATTGAAGAGTCTTCTATAAATGCCGACATAGACACGGAATTGAGATTCTTAAATGAAGCAATTAAAATGAGAAATGAAATAGCCAGCAATTCCCAGTGTCACCTACAGGTGACAAAGATTAACGGTATTTTTAAACATGAAAACAGACGTTACTGATAAATATAACTATTATTTATATACAGACAACACCGTGTTGTATATCTGATTTTAATTTGGCAACGCTATCATTTTATCAACTAGGGGGTTTTTAAAAATCTTTAATCAGTGTTTTTGATTTCTACATGCTGGTGTGTTTTAGTATAAATAAATTGTTATAAAAATGCCAAAAGGGTAAGTATCACAATAATTTTTTTTTATGAATACAGCTATGTAGATATTCAGGCTAACAATGTGAACAAGTATTTCTAGAAAATTTATTATATTGTACCTAAAATTATGGGTTTTTTTTCAAGTGTCACCTTGAGGTGACACTGCGTATTATACAAGTACATACTTGTGTATGTATGCATACCTCAAATTTTATATAATTTTATATAAATTTTGACTATTGCTTTTGTGTTTTATGGAAGATTAAGCTTGGACGAAATTGTACAAATACTAGAAGCTGGAGATGACCCTGGTGACAAAGTATTGTTTCCTCCTGAGGATGGTGAGGTTACTGATGAAGATAGTGGAGATGAAAATGATGCCAATTTCATTCACCTTCCTAGCCGAATGTTGCGCTCAGAGGTTGAAGTGCAAGCCAGACCCAACCGAAACGATGAAGAAGTGGATCAAGACGCGCCACAAGCATCAGAGCACATTGCAGACCGGGAACCTGCTCCGAAAAAGAAAAAGAAAGAACTTATGGTAAAGAAGTGGTCAAAAAATACTTCAGTTTTTTCTTCATGCGGTAATAGGGACAGCGATCAAGATATTCTAGGTACATTTCAGGAAGATATCAGTGTCACTGATTGCTTTGAGTTATTGTACAACAAAGATTTGATAAGCCTCATAGCAGATATGAGCAATTTCTATGCTCTACAGAGGAACCATACATTCAATGTAACCGAAAATTAAATTAGAGTTTATATTGCAGTACTACTGTTGACTGGATATATGACACCAAAATACATGAGAATGTTTTGGGAAAAGAAAGCCGACACGTACAATGATTTGGTATCGAGCAGTATAAGACGAAATCGCTTTTTTGAAATACAGCAATATTTACATGTGTGTGATAGTAACGCATTGCCTGAAAATGATAAATTTGCCAAGGTTTGTAAATACTTTGAGTTGCTTGTTGGTAATTCTACCAGCAATTTTGGTAAAGCTGGTTCATTGCACATTTCAATTGATGAAACTATTGTTCCATATTATGGGAGAACATGGGAAACCATTACGATTCGGGTACAAAATTTGGTCTGCAGCGACGGCACAAGGATATTTAGTAAACTGCGAATTATATCAAGGAGCAAGTGGTCCAAGCTTGAAATTGCAGTCAGAGTATGGCCTAGGTGCAGCAGTTATTTTAGAGCTTTACTCAAGACTACCTCAGGAACTAGGTCCTTTTAATCTGTACTTCGATAATTTCTTTACCGGTCTACCTTTGCTAAATTATTTACATGAGCATAACATTGGTGGAACAGGAACAGTCAGAGAAAATCGCCTTGAAAATTGCAATCTTCCAAATGCGAAAGAAGCCCAGAGCAGAGATAGATTACAAGACTTCTGAAAACATAATTGTAGCAAAATGGCATGACAATAGCATCGTAAACATTGCTTCCAACTGCCACGGAGTGACACCGATTACAAAAGTATATAGGATTGGTGTTATAAATAAAAAGAGAACGAAAATTCAAGTCGATTGCCCGGCACTTGTAAAAATGTATAATAAGTATATGGGAGGTGTAGACCGCTTTGATGAGAATGTGGATTCAATGCGAGTCGCTTTACGTGGAAAAAAAATGGTGGTTTCCTCTCTTTGCGTTTGGACTAGATGCTGCTTGCGAGAACGCTTGGCTCATCAAAAGGAAATGCGGTAACAGCTGGACTTATTGTGAATTCCGTAGGGCCATCGTGTTGTCATATTTGCAAAAATACGGAACGCAGCCAACTAAGAGCAACAATTGCGGCGTTCCCATTGTGTTGAGAGTTTCAAATGAAATTAGATTAGGAGGGTGTTCAGAGGACCATATTGAGCAGGATTGCTCAGCGTCGCTGCGGTTTTTGTCATGAACGTACTAGAAAAATGTGTGTCAAATGCAAAATAGGCCTTCTTATTAAATATTGGTATAAATTCCACAACAAATAAAACTTTATATAGTTTCTGTTAACACAAAAGTAAAATTCACAATATTTAATAAATTGTGCCCAGTGTCACCTATAAAAAACACAACTACCAATATTTTTTTTTATTTTAAACTTTTTTATAGTGTAAACTAGACGTATTTTTTCTATTTAGAATGAAAAAAAATTGTTTCTATCTTTGGGGAGGGTATGGGAATTGCCGGGTTAAAGGTCTTTGAAAAAATAAATAAAAATAGTAACACATCTTTGCTAAGAAATAACCAAGTAGCGAAATAGTTTTTTATTTTGTAAGGTAATTGTTCCTTTCTATTTCTAAGTTCAACTGTTTTAATTTAATTTCATTTTTCTCCTTTAATTTTTTTTCTACCTTAAAGTTGTGGCGTTCAACTTCCTTCATTTTCTCCTGATGGTAAAGGTTTTACTTTTTTTTTTCCTTCAATGCATTTGTTACATCATCCAAAGATTTTCGAATTTTATACAATTGCTTCGATGTATCCTGAAACTCCTTTAAAATGTTTTTTTGATGTTTCATTAAAATTGTTCAATGCTTCTATAATCTTTTCATTAGTAGCAGTTTGGCTGGAAACAAGAGATTGCAAGACATGTTGTATCGGTTCTTGCCGACATCTTTTTTGTGGAGGATTTTCGTCAGCATCTGCCACTTGATTTGTTGGTTCTTGTCTACATCTTCTTTCTGCATAATTTCTGATTGGCTCTGCTGAATCTTGCACTTCAAAATTTAAAGTACTGTCTGTGTTAACATCAATATTTCCCAATTCAAGGATGGAAGAGTAGATCTAGTAGCTGATATACCTTTAACTGCAGTGTAAATGCCACAAAGTTTAGCAATTGTATCTTCTTTGGAGGTCACATATTGCATGTTGTTCGGTCCTCCACCCGTAGCTGTTGCTTCTGCCTTGTTGTGAGCCAGTTTTTTACGAATAGTACCTTTCCAGTCATTCCCAGTTTTGGGAACCTGGGTGATAAGCAGTTGCAAAAGGTTTCGCAACTGCAAAAGGTTTCGCAACTGCAAAATTTTAATTATTATTAAGTTTTTTTATTAAGTTTCTTCTCTCTCCTGAAATGTTAGGAAAACGTTACTTAGGGCCTTTCTATATTAAGGTAGCGATATATATATCAAGTCATAACAATAGCAAAAATTATAGTTTAAAGAATTTTATGTACAATAATTTTTAATTAAAATTGCACCTTTTTCTACTTTAAACAACAAAAAGCATATTTTAGCCGCAAAGTCTGTTCTTACCTTAAAATCAACTGATGCAGTCTTTAACTTATTTAGCAATAGTTGTGCGTCTTACTCGGAAGAGGTTACCATCCCTGGCTGGAATTAAAATTGAAATGACTTTACAAACGCTTAAAACTTTTTCGGTATTATGAATTTCAAATGCAATTGTATTATTGTTGCCAGATGAGAATTGTTATTCATAATTACATGCCTTTTTATTGTTAAAAAATTTTGTTTTTTAAATAAGAACAAATTAATTATGGATTTTTTTAAACAAGACTTCTAACTGCAGCAAAATATTTTATGGATAGATTTTTTAATAACCCGAATTGAATAATACACGACCGGTGGTTTTTGGTTGTATCCCAAAATTAAAATATATTTTTAATATTTTCTTTTTGACAATCTTTCATGGCCAACTCAATTAAAACAAGCATTCATTTTCAAAGTGCTTAAAACTAAAGTGTAAAACTCAGTGTTGCCATAGATTTTTTATTATGTAGATATATGTAAATTATATTACGTTTCACAAAAATATTAGGAAATAATTAACTATTCTGAACAACAAATAAAATAACTAATTGGAAGCAAAACCAAATTGTCAACGGAAAGATAAACAAAAATCAAGAGGAAGAGAGAATAAAGCGCCTCAAAATCCTCGTTAGTGTAATTTTGTATCAAATAATAACAAGAATGTACAGGGTGTCTGGTGGCAAATTTATATCTTTAAATAAGAATATTTCAAAAAGTAATAAACGGCGTGGAAGGAGGGTGGCACCGTTGGAATTATCGAATGTACGGATTTGTCAGTCCCGATGTCGCAGTGGTCGAGTGAACATCGCGCGTTCGCTGTGGAGACATTTCTTAAGAACAATGATTCTTACGTAATTGCTCGTCGACAATTATGTTCAAAGTTCGGTATTCGGCGAATACGTGATGGACCGAGTGTAAATTTAATTCGTTCGTGGGTGCAGAGATTTCGCGCAACTGCTTCGGCTATGAATGTCCCACGGCCAGGGCCCAGTCGATCTTCAATGACTCCCGAAAACATTGAACTGTTTGCTGTGCCTTATCCACGCATGAGATAATTGGACCATTTTTTTTTCGAAAATTCTCGAATTACGAAAGTCGCTTTGGAGCCATCCCATGGCCACCGAGGTTGCCCGGTCTAACTCCCATGGATTTTTTTTTATGAGGCTACATCAGAGAAAGGGTTTATAATGACAATCCCCAATCTCTTGTGGCTTTAAAGGAAAATACTCGCCGAGAAATCCGCTCAATTGAACCAAATTTACTGCAGCGTGTAGCACAGAACACAAGGCTCCGTTTTGAACAGTGTGTTCAACTCGACGGAAGACATCTGGATGACATACTCTTTAAAACATAAAGTCCCCATTTCCATTCTATCGTTCAATGCTCTTAATAAAACTCTGTGTCAATTATTACGTTTTTTATTTAAGTTTGAAAATATAAATCTGCTACCAGACACGCTGCGCAAACCATTAGCTTCTGCATCTGAAAGATTTGAAAAATTTTTATGTTCGATAAAATGTGGGTAGAGATAGAAGTACAAAGAAATTAATATCAAAATTCCTGGAATATAACAAACAGTTTCCTTTAACGGCAGCGGCCAATTTTTCTTAATAAAGAAAATATGATACACGAAACTCTTCTTTTTCTAACTTCAGTTTATTTCCAAGCAAAAATTTTCCGACCCAAATACTTTTCTTACCACTTCTTTGACCAATAATTTCACAAAAGAGAGAGAAAAAATCGCTGTTGAAACAGCAAAAATAGTTGATGAAAAAAACTATATTTTAGGTCAAAAGTTTATTGATGTTTTTAAAATAAATTTTTGTGTGTACATCAACATCAGTACATACATAAAGTCTCTTCAATACAATAAGATTAATGCTGGAACAATGAGGAGTAAGTTGAGAACTGGAGCAGCAGGATAAAAAGCAAATTATAAAATAGAACAGCAGGACATAAGTCCGATCAGAAATATGTATGAGAATATTAATCCATCTCAAAACTCATTGTTAGGATTGAAATCAATATGCAGATATTTCTTTTTTGCTTAAAAACAACACAACATTCACACACACACACGCATATATTGTATTTGAAACATTCTTATTATGACACAGAACACATTGTGACTTATCCGTTAATATAAATTACTCGATGTGCGTCATATTACTCTGTGCAAAGAAGAATAGAGTGAATTGATGATTGAGTTTTTTGGTAGTTACAACAACAAACTGGACTTACGGGCCAAAACCCCATTTTTCGTACTCGTAACTTCGTTGAATTTCAACCGATTTCAAATTTTTCGCTGAGTTTAAAATAAATAAATATATCATAAACGATTTATTATTTTTTTAAAAAAAATATAATTGATTGTAAGTAAAATGCGGGCTTGCATAGAAAATGTTTTAGAAATTGGCTGAATTATTAAATATTTCAACAAGCCAACATTTCGAAAACAACATCGTTTTTGGTGAATAAATAAAAGTTTCTAAATAAAAGTTTTTGCTTGAACTTTTTTTACTGTTAATTCAACATTGTTAGTATTCCTTTAAAGTGATTAACAATGATTTGAAAACATTTTTATATAACTTGTTCCTTGAAAACGTCTTTCCGTTGCAACTATTTCTTGGTCAAAACATTCGACTCGTTCATCGCTGTATCGGTGCCGGTTATCTGCTAGAAAGTCCAAATGTAACTATTTTATATATTCACTTTTCATACCTTAATGTACAATCACATTATAAGAACCCACTAGCACTCGTAAACAACTTTTTTAAAAAATACTTGCTATAACACGAATCCTCAATGAAAAGTCTCCTTATAATTGTAATTCAATGCCCAACAGTCCAGAGGTCTTAGGATCGATCCCTATCAAAGACTCTGTTGAAAAATTATTAGCCAAGTTCTTTCAAATAAAAACAATAACCAAACGACACACAATACGCAATGATACATTCATACATAAAAACATTCAATAACCCAGCAATCAAACCCAAGTTAAGAATTATCCACTTGAATTACTAAAAAATTAATTAAGGCGCACCAACAGCCCCTGATTAAGAATAAATCACTTTTATTTTTGATACTAACTTAGATCTATTTAATCCTTTTTTTTACTATCAAAATTTAAAATATGACTTAAGCGATAGACCGCGCAACAAAGACTGCCAAAAACTAGTCAAGCAAATTGCCTGCTCGATAACCGGTTCACGTTGCACCAACATGCGCCACCAACCAGATGCTGCTCCAGCAAAATTGTTTTCCCATGTTCACACTCAAGCACAAAATTAGTTTCCCATGTTTTAACTGCAACTCAAGCAATTCTGTATTTGGAGCGGCTACGCGTGTTTGGCTAAAGGTATCAGGTTCCATTAGGCAACCAAATTTATTTTATTGGTTGCGACGTCGTTGTCGTTAACTTCCATATAAAATACAACATAAAAACGCAATGTTGGGGATGTTGGGTTACTTGATGGGCCCTGCAATATAGAATGAAACATAAATAGCAAATCGGGGTCGACTCTTCAGTAGGGGACTTCAAAAAAACAATACACGATATTCCTTTCGTCTTCATCAGTTTTAAAACTGTCTTCAAGTAAAACCCTTTTAAACAAATTCCACTGTTTTCATAGCCAAAAGCTGAGCTTAAACCTAATGCTGTTCCATTAGGTTGCATGGAAGGTTATTTTCTTCTACCAAATATTTTTAATTTTCAGCAGGTTCGCTAGTTCTTAGAATTTAATCTTTTCTATATATTAGTGTTGAAACAGTTACAATATTTGCAAACTAATTTTTTTGCGTTGCAAAAATATGCTTTCAATTATTCGACTTGTGGAATAGCTGCTAATGCAGAGTCACAGACCCAGAAAAAGGTAATAAAACCGAAGGATGAGTTTTGCATGTTAAATCTGAATCGCAATATTCACATGCAAGTCCGGGTTCATATCACATACTAAGCTTAGGGGAAGGATTATTAAAGTTGTGATACATTTCCCCCACTGTAATATTATTTTTGAAATCGTGCATACGACCAATATCCGTAAATAAGCCTCGTACACTGCCGCTCAGTTGAATAGGTTCACATTTCTTTTTTACAACATTCAAAAGCTAAAATTGTCTCAATAATCAATAACTGTTTTTTTTAGTATATTTTTTTTAATATTACCATCGAATTTTTGGGGTTATTGAATACCTTCAACGCCGATAATGGAACAAATTAACGAGAAAATTTATTTCATATTATAATTCTTTTAATTTTAATGCCTTTTTGTAAAGTTTTTAAATAAATTAATAATGAGTATTTCTACCTTTATTTGATATCCTTAAAAACATGATTTGGGAGGGATATATAAAGATTCGCAATTATTGATAATGAAATTTTCCTTCCTTTTAATTCCTTTAATTAAAACTTCTTTTGCTGAGAGAAAGTCCGAAAGCCGTTCCAAAACATTGAAACTCTGTCCAGGAATCCATTCTTTTATAACCAATGCAGTGGGGATCGGGCATTATCCTGTTGGTATCCCCACGGAAAATTGAGGAACTGTCTTTAAAAGCACTGTTTTATAGTTATAGTTATTCGAGTTCATTTTGGAAGACAGAAACTGGAGCGCAACGGTTCCAAAATATCAGATCTTTCCTCACATCATCGGCTAAGGTAAGGGTGAGAGCGCGACCGCCCTTTCATGTTTTTCCATTATATGATTGATGTCTTATAAAATTACTCACAACGTTTCGGCTTCCGCCAATTGTTTCTTGCAAATTTTCTATGGCTAAAGCCAGTTTCTAAAAACGCTTTAATGTTGTCCTTTTCTGCTTCACTTAAATAAAACACGTTCAAATATATTTCAAATACTGACAAACACTCAACTTGAGAATAATATTAGCCGCTGCTAACAGCGAACTGATTATTTGTGCAATGAACCCATTCAAGTGAGTTAAGACTTTCATCTGCATCTAAATTATTTCTATCCAAAGTATCTCTCTCTCTCTCTGTTTCACCATAATCAATACGTCCTCTTTAAGTTTATTTCAAGAGAAATTAAATGCCATAATTTGTGAGACTATTCAGCTTAACAAATAAACCCACAGCATTTTTACGGTCCTGCCTGGGATCTGCGGTCCCAACGCCGCACAAATAGTAATTATAATAACTGCAGTATTTTACTCAATGATACCCCACCAAAATAAAGTTTAGAACGTATTATAATATAGCGCAGTGTGAGCTTGAGATGCACATGTGAAAAATGTAATTCTCAAGGAGCACGGCTGGCCGACCACCAATTTTATGTTATGTGCTGATCTATGCTTTTTAAATTACATCCTCGTCGTGCTGAAAGTATACTCACATATTGTTAACAAAAAAAAAATCTTGTCAAAATCCCTAAATAGCTTCCAACGTATTTTTAAACATAAAGTATTTTACTCGCAATAAATAATATTTTTTGAATAAAATAATATATATAAAATGATCAAGTACGTAAAAACGTTTCTAGAGTAGAAAAAAACCAGATATATTTACTTAAATAATATATATGTGACCATGCAACGGGAACCCACCTAGTGTGTCAAAATAAGATTTTAAGTAAAACCCATTTTCAGCTTCTCCTTCTGGGCCCGTCCTGATTTCATTATTGAAACACACTAAGTGGGTTTTTACTGTTTTATAAATTGCATTTTTCCATTACCTGCCGATGTTTTTGGGACTTGCCAACGGTTTCATATGAAAATTGAAAGTTTTTTACATACAAATCCAGCAAAACTGAATTCAAGAAATTTGACAAACTTGGTGGGTTTTCTTAGGCAGGATCTCATATAATGCTTAAAAGGTCTAACTCTCTTCCTTCTAAGCTCAGGAATAAACATGAAATGGGTTGAAATTCATTGGTTCAAAATTACAGGCTAATAAGTGTTAACGGGTACGAAAAACATATTATAGTCATAATCGAACATTGAAACCTGATGATTCAATGACATGGCTTTTATTTTACAACCATACTAATGTCATAAGTAATCAATAATCTGATTATATCAATCACATTTTTGTCCTAGTCAGCACTGTTAACTAAGCAGATAGTTTCCTGTCACTGATACTATTTCGTATTTTTATATATATTTAAGTATGTCAAGTACAGTCGAATTTCCATAACTTGAATTACCATTATCCCAAAAAAAACTTCGACTTACAGAATTTTTTGTCAGAATAGAATAAATGGCTTTTGTATTATGTATTTTTTTTTAAATAGCGTCTAATGGAAAACTGCATACTTAAGCATATAAAAGAACAAGCATATGACTCATATATGTATGTAATTAAAAAATTACATTAATTGACATTTTACTTTTGTTGTTGTTGTTATTTTCAGTAAAAAATAACTTTAATGTGCTTAAAGCTTTTTAGTGCTCATCAGTTGTTGCGACATTTGTCTGTAAATAATTATTTAATGTTCGGAAAGAACTTTCTACATCATTTCTTGTTGGCTTTTGAGTTGTTTCTTCTACTGAACTCTCGACATCATTCTCCGTTCCGCTTAAGATTTGATCCTCTGATTCATAGCAATTTTGCCATATTCGGTGGGAAAATGCCAATTGAATCGAGTTCAGTTTTTTCCCCGAAAAAAACTAACAAAAATACCATGTAAAATATACAAACCAGCTCAAGCAACAAAAGAGAGTAAAACAAACAACTTTTGGAAGTTCGAGTTACGGAAGGAAAATGGTATGTGATTTGTTCTTTTAACGCTACTGTCAACCACAGCAGTTCGAGTTAGAGAAAATTCGAGTTAGAGAAGTTCGACTGTATATAGTATAGTTATTTACAATGATAGTATGGTTGGCCATTAGCATTCACGTGGATGCAACAATACTATAGTTGGGAACAATCATAGCCAGGTTAGCCAGTCGCCTATTTCTTAGATTGGTTAGTTGAGAAATACTGGTATTTACATCTTCATATTAAAACATATTTATTTCCAAGAACACTCAATAAACATTTTAAGTTTTATTTTTTTTATTTTGAATTTATAATATTTATATATATCTTTTAAAATAAAAAACATTAACTTTTCTTTCTGAACTGAAATTATATGGCAATGGCTACAACGAAAATTGTTTAAATTATAATGATACTAACTCCCTCTTTAAAGGGACATTTGCCGCATGTAAACGAGGTTATGATAAGTCAAAATTAAACTGCTGCGTTTAAAAAAAGTCTCTTTATGGCATTTAACATAAATATAAACAAAATCTGTTCATGGGTGGAATAATCTGCAATTCAAAGAATAATAGACTGCATGTAATAATAATAGAAACTTTTATAGATTACATTTTAATGTTGTTGTAACAATATTTCGAAGTGCTTTTTCTCTGCGTTTATGCTGAGCAAGTGCAACTATACTGAAGCCATAAACCATCCCGTATCGCTGATTGTATTGATAAGACTTCGATAGTTCTTCCAATGAGCGCTTTTTAATGGCCTTTGTCTAAATGCAAACAAATCTCAGGTATTTATTATCAGATTTCTTACAAATTATCATTGGCAAATCCACTATTGGACTTGCTGCAACTGCTGAAAGTCTTGGAACAACTTCCAGCAACTAATTTACCGGATTAAACCAAGCGCCAACCTTCATTCCAACTGATGCAAAGAAGCTTTCTGCGAAAACATACTTGCTGCCTACTTTAAATTGCGTTCGTATCCCGTTTGTTTGTTTGCGTTCGTATCCCGTTAACAGCGAAGTATCGCGTTTGTCGTAGTAACTTTAAAACTTGTCGTTCGAAAATCTATCAGTTCTTGCATCAAATATTGTGCAAAAGAATGCCGAATTATCTCTGTAGAAGAGTACTATTTTCCAGATTCAGATTCATATCTGATCCATTAATGCAATGCGGCCCTGGAACTAACTCAAATACTCCTACATATTCTACTTGCAAAATGCATGTTTGTTTTAAATTTTTCATTTACTTCTGTGCTTTAATGTTATACCGAACAATTGTAAATAATTGTTTTTCTAGTTTTAGGACTAATTAACTTTTTTGTACTGCAGCTTTTCAGTTGTTTCATTTGCCTACATCGCCGCAGAGCTTTTAAATAAGATTAAGTCCTGTTGTCCTGTAGTAGGCAAAATGCAAAGAAAGAAATAATATAAAAATGCTGCAAATGCTAGAGATAACAAGAACACCGATAGAGAGTAGAATTAAGTTTAAGAATAAATAGAAAAATAAAATAAAAATGCTTGAAAACAATAAGTCTATCGATAGGAAATAGAACGAATTTTAATGCAGATACAGGAAATTTAGTGCAGAGTTATAGGAATTTAATTTAGTGTCAAAAAATGTGCCTTTATTAAATTTTACATTAAATATTATTGTTTTAAGTTAAATAATATGTTAATAGAGTCGCCATTCATGTAGCAAGATATCTTTTTATTTTATTTTATTCATAAAATTATAATAAATTTTGTTAAGAAAGAAAAGCACTAGCAGCTAATGGTTATCGGCTTGGGCCAAGATACACAAAAGAAATTTTTGTCGAATAATTTCAATTTGATATTTTGTTTTAAGCCGCTGCGTTCAACTTTATGGCCGAAAAGCCACTATGCAGAGAATTCTATGCGCGTATCTAGTGTAGCAGCCTTATTCGTTTTGGTTTACTTCGAGAACGGTATGTCTTTCCAAATTATTGTTGTTATAAGATTTTGCTTGTCACTTGTCTGATAGATTTTGTTTGGTTTACATGTATTTGGTTATTGTGTTAAATGAAATAAAATTTATTGCAGTTTAATTTTAACACTAGTTTTATTAATTAATTATTAAATCATTAAATTAAAGATTTCGACTTTGGTTCGATTGACGCACGTGTGGCGATTCCTAGAGCGAGGTACAAAGAGATAGAAAAGAAATAGTTTTTTCTTTTCTTTGAGTTGTAAAAACTTAGTCATTCAAAAAGGAATATTCATGGTTGGCATAAGCAGTGATGCCACATTTATATGGCAAGTTTATGAAGGCAAACAAATGAAAGTTGTACGGGTACCGGGGTACCGCGGTCATACGTACCTAACACAGTTGTCAAACGTAAAACCTTTGTAAGCAGGGGTTTAGCTAATAAAATATGTTTCTTTTTTCCCAATAGCCAAGATTTAAATTTTCGTAGCCATATTTGCATTTGGAAAAGGTTGCGTGCATTTTTAAATCATAAAGGTACCCGGGTATACAGCTATTGAACTTTGACACCCCTGCCCAATTAAATTAAATTGATCCACAAACAACAAAGTAATTTGATAGCTCAACGCCCCACGCCCTATTTCAAAAAAAATATAGTGGATCTCTTTTGGTGAACACATAAAATGAAGTTATTTCATAATCAATTCCTGTGACGGGCAGTTTAGGAAAACATCACCTTCCCGATTTCAAAAAACAAAAAAATACATGCAAGAGGTTATGGCGAAGTTATGCTCGCTTCTATTATAAATCTGTTAAAAGCTATTTGGAAGGAGTAACATAAATAAAAAAGTGGACGGGTCTGAAAAAATAATTCATTCCAGAGTCGCAGTTAAATGGTGTGAAGGTTTAAGGAGGATCGGTCCAGAGGTATGATTTCCTATAAGGTACAAGTAAACAAACACTCATCCTATTTTATATATTGTACACTATATAGATGCATATATATACAGTGCAAATCAAGACAAATTTTATACATAGGAAAAGAAAATAGTACTAAAACCTCATAATATCTGTTATGAGTACCGGCCAAGGCGAACTTAAGACAGTAGATCTTGACAGCTCATGTCAGAATTTGTTTCTCATAAGTTTGCGCATGAGCAAAACTATATTTTTAATTATATAATATATACATACATGTGTATGTATATGTATGTTTATAAAGTTTTGCATTCAATAGATTGCGCCCTTGCGTTCATGTGCGATTGATTTTGACATACAAACAAAAGTTTTGTTCAAAGCGAAATGAGGCAAGTCTACCTGTCAGCACTTTTATAGTGATTTTGATTTGCTGTATGACAGTTTTCGAATACTCTAATTTATAAACACATGTATGTATGTATGTGTGTCCTTAATAAATTTAGTTTACGATGGCATAAATTGATTTTCAAAGTTGATTGCTGAAAGATATTTTCTTTCTTCAAGTAAATTCTTTGATGCGTTCTCCAATCAGTATATTTGAATGTTGATTAAGAAATGCATTAAAAATGATACCTACGAGGGGTTGTAAAACAGGACAGTGAACGATAAGTGGTGGCAACTGCTCTTATGATAGTGATCACTATCTCATACACAATCTAAGTGGGAATCTACATTTACAAATTGTCCACAAGACAAACAAACACCAATAAATATGAAGCTCGAATATTGTTATAAAGGAATTTTTAGGAAATGGGAATAAACTAATATCAAGATAATTTAAAATTGAAATAATGTTTTATATATAAAATTTTTTGACATGAGCGTCTTTGAAACCTTTAAGTCCCTTAGAATAGATCGAAAGCTGAGAAGCTGAATCTTGTTTAGGTCCAGAAACTACAGAAAATTAAGTATTTTTCTCTGATATACAGACATATATTATTAAGGAACTTATATAGGGAACTCCCAAGGTTATAAAAGCGTAACTTTTTCAAACAGTGATGGAGAGAATATTTAAGAAATTTTTATATTCTCAAGACTTTATATCTGTTAAATAAGAGAAAAGTCAGAAAACCGGAATGGTCGTTCTGTCTAGAATGATCCTACTACGTATGAATAAATATCAAACAGACGATATGTCACTCAATTAGGCATCACCAGACGGACCCTACAGCGAATGCTTCTGTAAAAAGTGCAAACAGCTGCTCGCCGCCAGTAGCTTGTGAATATCTTTAGAGCCATCATAAGTCACATCGATGGCGAGAACAATTGTTAAGTCACTATGAGTCCTTAATTTGGTTTTATTTAAGTTTATAAAAGTTTCTTAAAACATATTTATGTAATTGGGCCGTAGTTTTTTGAACAAGCGGCTTAAGCAAGACTATGAGCTTGCACGCAAACACAGTAATATCGACAAATAATATTGTGAAAGACCCGTTTACCACTTTGATGATTTGGCATGGCCAGCAGTATTGCCCGATTTAAGTATCCCTAATGCCTTTCTCTGGGGTAATGGCTTTATGCCACCAATATGTAGGGAATTGCAGCCCTTAAGTAGAATATTCGACATGGATGCGAATACTTATCATCAAAAATCTTGCGGAAAGTCATGAAAAATGCCACATGGCGGATACCTTCACGGATTAAATTTAAATGCCTAAATTAAGATATTCGTCGCTCAAAATCATTTCTTTTTATGTCGCGTGCGGCTAAAAAATTATATAGGTCATGTAGGTCTTCTTGCTTCACTTAGGATTAAATATTAGTCATCTATTTTTGCTAAGAATTTAATATTGAAATGTTATGAATGTTAGCAGGAAATCTGAGGAGCGAAAATAATATTTAAGAAGATTTTAGAATTGTTCTGTACTGTTTCAACCAGCATACATTTTATATCCTTGTTTTAACTTTAATCAAAGTTAAAGCTGCTTTTAAATGGGACCAGCTTGAAATGTTAGATAAAACTTTCATCTCAAGCCAACTATACATGTTAACAAACATGTTTCTTAATAAAAAGTTTTGTTTAAAAATTATTACTTTGCATTTATTGCGTTACACTTGAATTGAAAAACTATAAAGTTTTACATTAACAATATTTTTATTGTTACAAGTGACTGGTTTGATCAAAGCTGTTGTTAAATAAACTTACGGCAACGTTTTCAAAAACTGATTGATTTGTCAAACTCGAAAGCAAGTTCGAGTCGATTTTGAAAGTCTTGCTTTTTAAAGCTTCTGAATTAAATAAACACAATGACTTAAACGTGCTTCATAAATACATACTTCTCCATCAACACGATTTTGAAACAAAGAATTTAAAGCGCCGGTTTCTTATACTTGTTTTGTTGTGTTGTCCACATTGTTTTTGTTTTGCAACAATGGTGGTCGTGTTGACGTGCAGCTGTGCTCTCGTTATAGTAATCGTTTCCATGACAATGTGTATGTTTTTATTTTGACATATTGTAGCCCGCAGGCTGCTGTCTCCAATGCATTTAGAGCATAAGGGCATCTCAAGGAATGCTCAGATAGTTTCAAAATAAACACAAGAATCTGGTCGTAGGGATGTCAACATGAACAGGTAAATTCTAAACTATCATTTTGGATTGGCAGACTGCACTTTTAACAGCCGTAAGTCATAAGCTTTTGCAGAGTAAATTTAAAAGGTCAGTGACTTACCAACCGGACGAACAAATGCAACACAACGCACATAGACACCTGTCCTCTTACTTTGATATCGCCAAGAGAACAACTATTGACAGTAGAAGGACAACATGCTGGTAGCCATCCTTTGGGAGCTTTTCTGGAGCACTCTCGATGGAAGTGAGTGTGGAGACCTTTCGCAAGTTTTTTTTTACCATAAGCAGCCCTACTAATATATTTATGGCATGTTGCCATCAGTTTTCTAAAGATGTATAATTTCTAAGACAATTTGTTTTGTTCCAAAATGTTGTGCGTTGTCTAGAAAGTTCACAGAGCGGAACGCTGTGCTAAAAATTAAATTGTAAAACCTTGTTTACATGTCATAATCCAATTATAATCTACCAATAGCATAACAGCAATGCAATTAATAGCATAACAAAAGCACGTACTTGTGGGGGAAAAACATACGAGTATCTCAATAAATATATGTGTTGTTTCAATCCAGGTAATCAAAAGTCGCGTTGTGTCGCTGGCATCGATTAAATCTAATTCAATTGCAGCATTGAAAAATTGATTAGAAGTGAACAATATTTACAATTACGTTGAAATGTTGATAATTACTCTCACACTTTAAAATCCAGCAGTAAAATAAGAGGTCCAGGAGCCTTTTCGAAACACTGCACGATTTTTAGCTTTATGCTCCTATGGCACACTAATGTATATATTTAGTTTAGCCACTTCTTAGCAGTAGGATGTGAGTCCAACTTGGTTTCATAGTAGTTTTGTTAAGCTTGAGCAAAGCGTAAACTGCCTTTGGTTGACCAAGTTCTTTTACGGTGATAGTTTATTGCACTATTTTTGTGCGAAAACAGGTATGGCAGCGTTAAGATTTTCTAACACAAAAATATGGCAGCATTGCCAAACACACAGTGAAAACAAAAAACCGATGCGGTAAGAAAAACGCGTATAAAATATAAGTATTAAATTCAGGCTTATTTAAATCAAACAGTTCGATATATAAATATATTGCTTTAACAATTGTTGCGTTTTAACAGCTCTAAATAGTGTTTAAACGGCCAAAGCAGCTGGGTTGAACTAAGCCAAGCCCAAAATAAACTACATAGACACATGTCAGAAACAACATTTTAGGCTTAGGCCACATTTGAACTGGAAACAAAGTTGACCGTCACCCAAACACTGTTCCACGAAACTACTTTGAAAATATTTTGTTGCTATTTTTCAAGTCAGTCACGTGCCAAGTGACTCATATCGACACCAAGTCGTTTTTAAGTAACCACCAGCTGATATTCTGATATTACTATATACTGATGATACTATATACAAATATAACATATGTATGTACGTAGTAGCAGACGTTTAAATTTTTACTGATCGGCTTTTGAGCTTGTTCAAGCGAGGAACACGAAGAGCAGAAACTGGTACGGAGTTGCTTATAGCCCGTTCGAAAGTGAAGTGAGCTGCAGGTTAATATTTTTTACGTTTCTCTTCACTGTTTGCTTTGATTGATGATTGATTGGAAAATACTAAAGCAAATAAATTTTTCTCTGGAAAAGACAAGATCATCTAAAATACATGTCTATATATTTTCATAAAACCAATAAACATGGAAACGTGCACAAAATTTTAAGATTGTTGAAATAGACTTCTTTGTATGAGCATTAAGGAAACTTTTAAAGAGTTCTAGAAGGAAATTGGTCAACAAAAGTTAAAGTGTCTGAGCCTAGACAAAAAAAATGTTCAACTATATCTAAAAACTTGAATTTTTAATCGCACTATTCTGTTATTTATAACTTATAAAAGGGTTGAAAAAGCACTTTGAAATGTATTTAGAAATGCTTAACCCATTAAAAGTATCCGGCAATTAATAATTATCTCGAAATATACTGTTGCGGTGCGCGTGGGACAATGTCAGTTGGTGTTTCTGAATGTTAAAGTTTATGATTGAAATACTATTGACAGTGTAGTTTATAACGTCTTTATGGTTTATAACCTGAAACCGCTCAAAAAGATAAGAAAGCCACTGAACGCAAAGGACAATATGTAACTATATTTATTTGCCGCAAACGGGTACTTATGAAACAAATCCCCAAATTCGCAACTAATTAAGCATAAGCAAAGTGTACGTTGTTACTAAAACTAAATCTTTGTGTAATATGGAGAATTTTAGGTTCGTTTCACGTTTTCGAGAAGACAATGTCAATAAAGAAATTCTGATGATTTGGGATGCTGTCGATAGGAGCTGTTAAGTTTTTCACTTCTGAAGCCGGAATATGTTTCCGGAGTGAAAACAGAACAGAAGCAGTAAACCAAGAAGAACACTTTGAACGGGGTATATAATATAGAATTTTAGGGCCTTAAAAGTTTTACTGCTGAAAAAAAACCTACATATGTTACCTTTGCTTACGTTTGAAAAGAAACCCTTTTCGGACTTTGATGTAATTAAATATCGCCTTTGGTAAAACATATTTGCGAATTCGAGCTCTCACCAATAGGCACATCAATTAATTTTAATTAATTAAATGATTGATTTTTTGCTGGCGGCAATGAATAACATAAAGTAAGTTTGAATTAATTGCTATTGAAATGGTCGAGATCGAACGTGTTTATGTTTTCATACACATGTTCATACATATATATGTATGTATGAATGTACAGGGTGGCCAGTGACTCTAAGCCGCCATAACTCGCAACTTATAGTCTTATACCGTTAGATACTTAACTGTAATTGTGCTACACACCCTAAAGAATTTAAAAGTTTTTATATTTATTCGCAGGATATAATTGTGTTTTCTGGATTTTAATATCCTGTTTTACTTAGTTATTAGTATCTCCTTAAAGTTTATGCTCGTTGTAAGAGAATAACCTAGACTTTACGATTAGTAGTAGTGGTAAGCCCTGTACCACACGGTTATTGCAACCAAAGTATCTAGTGCAGGGAGTCATTATAGGTTATCATAGTCTTAGGTCTCAAGCGTGTTAGTTTCTAACACACCGAATACTACTTAAAAGCTTCCACCTTTCATCGACACACTGATGGACAGTTTTGAACTTTGATAACTAAATTGACGCTAAATTTTGATGATTCTTATCCATATTTTTTGATTTTGCCTACTAATTTTATACTTCATTATATTATTTCATTTTATATTGGCCTTCGAAGAGCGAACAAATTTTGTCAGCAATGTGTTACTTACAATTTGAATTATTAAAATCGGTTATCAAATTATTTGAGAAACTAATTTTTTTGTATCTAATTTTCAGACATACGATGAGTATCGAGAAATGTGTCGAACTAATCGACAAAGTCGAATATTCCCTTTTAAAGATTAACAATTGTTTTTCTACAGGTCTAATAAGTATCCGTAATATTCCTTTGTTAAAATGAAGCGCTGAGATCACAAATTTCCAGAGAACTGCTTGCTATTCCTTTCACTGCACTAGATGCCTTGTCCGTCAAATCTCGAGCATAAATGAAGCTTGTCGCCGGGCTGGCCTGATTTCCTCTTGAAGATCGTTTAAAAGACTCAACCGGTACCGGTTACCTATAACTCTTCGAAAAGCTAAACGGTATATAATTCCACCATCTAAGCGATACAACAACCAGCTATTGTATTCAGTCATGTCGACACAGTGACAGATCAGGGGAACCACTTTTTTCTCTTGTCGATGTTCTGCATAGCCCGATGTTTTAGTTTTGGTTGCTTTGTAGTAATTTCTTTCTTAGTTTTGGGAACGGCGAGATGATGGCAACACTGCAGAGTTATTTGAAGCTATTGTAAGAACATGAAGCAATAAACAAAGATGGCGCAGACGCTAATTAATTGTTCACATTAAAATATGTATTAGATTTGTTGTAAAAATTTTAAATGCACGAGGAAATTAAAAAAAAAACAATTAATTAATTTTATTGTTAGTAAAAAAGAAATTAAATAATGTATAAAAATGTATTTTAAGTTTGTTTTTAATTTTGTGACTAAGAATTAAATAAATATTCTATAGAATCCAGTTGTTGGTTTAAAATTTATGACAACAGCAGAAAATGAAAAAGAAATGATTCGTACGTCAACAGTAGCATACCCAGGTATGTCCATAGATTTTGTATGAAAACCTTTTGCTAGTATGATTGTTGTCGTCTTTTTGCAAGAAACCCGCACCTGGAAAGCCTTAATAAGAAGTGAATTTGGTGCGTATACAGGCCTTCTTGTGCAGAGTGACGTAACACATCCTGGTTACGTTCATACTAAAGATCTGTGGGAAACAAAATCACATCCGCTGTCCCGGGCTACCACGAGTATACACCGATTTTGGGGAACAAGCCGCTTTACACGTCTTGATAATGGCGCCAATGTCACTGTTGATAAGCAATTGTATGCTTTCGGTGATGGCACGGGTTTCACACAATCTATACCATCAAAAACCGCCAAATATGGAACAAAAATGCGGTTGGTGTGCGACTCATCGTTTTATCCACTCAAGATCTACATGGGAATGGTTGTATTCGGTGAACGAGAAATAAACGCAGGTGAAAGAGTTGTGAAGGACTTGTGCGCGACTTGTGCGTCAATCCTTTCCCCAGCTATAATTTACCAAAACAGTTTCATGATGAACATCAATTTATTAATATTGAGTAAATTGAATAAAACGCGAGTTTTTGTACCACCACAATTTGCTGTTCAAAAACGACTTGCAGCAGAAAACGTGCTAAAAAAAAGCTGTTATCATCTGCTTTCCACAAGGCATTATACAAACAAAGTTGCAGATCCGCAGAAGATGGGTTGGCTTCGTAGCGTGGGTATATAATTTAGAAGGAAGACAACCGAGACCTGCATAAACTCAGCGAACAACTGGCAAAACTTGAAATGGAAGTAAGATGCAATAATTGTCTTGTAATAAGAATATAATCTACACGCAACGCATTTGAAACTTTAATGGGCGCTCCTTTGAGGATTATGGATGCTACTGTAAAAGGTGAAGAAGAACGTGGAAGGCGCTTATATTACGCAAAAGGACCCTTCATTCAACTCATATGCCACAACGTGATATTTGTGGTTAAAATTTCCAAATGTATCTGAACTTGTAGATTTTAAATGCGAGATGTAGTTTAACTCTTTATTTTCCATCCAAAATATTGTTGCATTCAGCTGTCGAAAAATTCGAAAAATTACCATGGCTGCCCGATTCCACTAAAACATTAAATTGTGGTGTAAAGCACTTTTGCTGAGTATATCATAAAATTTACGAAAGATAGGACTGGTACTTTCTGACATAAAGCGGTTTTAATAGGTAAAACCTATATGTATGCAGCTGTTGGCATAACATTTAAGATACTTTTTATATAGAACTAAAAGAATATAAAATGAATCAACTTAAAACTTTATTTAATTTTCTTCTTCTACCAGATCTCACGGTCTATTTTAAATCTTGATTTGACTTTTGGTAAAAATACCTAAATTGTTTCTTCCAAATTTCGTAACTTAAAATTAGTTTTGGTTAAGCAAGTTTTTCTTGCTTCCTCTAGACATTTCAATTCCAAAATTTTCACTTTGTTCTACTAAAAATAATAGCAAAATTCATGTTAAAATCTGTTAATAATACATTTGTAATTATCTTACCCGTAAGTAAAGCAGATACTGCAGGTGTTGAACTGCTTATGACGATCGTCCTTCTAAGCACCTAATTTATGTATAGTCGGAACTGCACCATGTTTTAAATAAATAATTAATTATGGAACTACATATTTGTACACATAACAAGTTCTTAAAATAACTGATAACTTATAATTTATTTTATTATATTATTATTTATATGCGTAACGGTACATTTGTCTCATGGTGTGGTGTTCTTCTAAAAGGACAGTTGCGCCAAGTGGGATACTACCTTTAATATGAGTTAAGCCAAACAAAGTTAACGAACTCTTTTTCAATAAGTAGATATTTTGCAATATGCTAAATCAGCGCCTTCTTTTAATTAGATCATAAAATTATACTTTAAATATTTCCCTATAACTGCAGTGGTGCAATTATTGTTAAATGGTAAAATCACGCCACCTGCAGATTTAGGTCGTTTAGTTTAAAATAAAGTAAGAAATTCTGTGAAAGTAATTGAGTTCTGATTTATATAAAGTGCGGTCGTGTTGTCCGCTTAAAAAAAGAAAGTTCCAATAAGGAATTTCTTAAGTTTTTTAGTACTTTAAAGTTAAACTGCTTTTTCAACCATTTTTTCTTGAGGTACTTTTTAATAACCAGGTGCTTAAAATGTTTAGAATGCATTTAAAATTTCAAAGCTGCTGACTTTTTTGTGTAACTTAATTTATAAAAAAGGACTATTTGAACCGTTTGAACAGAAGTCCGCAACGTCTTGTCGCATTAACGCCTGTCATGTACCTTCACCTTTATTTAATTTCCGTTTTCTTAGAAAGAAGTTTTAAGATTGAATAATTTATGAACCGAATGGTTAATTTGAATATTTTACAATATTTGTTTTATTAAGAAATAAAAATAATACAAAAAAAAGTTCTTGTTTTCTTTTCCAAGCCGGTTTTTAATTCACAAGAGTTCAAGGAGAGGAAAAAGATGTGCAGAAATTTATTAATGTATTAATATTTATTAATTTCTACTCCTTCACTGGAAAACAACATTTTGCTCACATTATTGACAGCACTAACAAGGAAATAAAATGATTTTTATAACGAATTCCCAAGCCTGCATGTCTACCAGCAGAAACAAACGATCACAAGGATTATAGGAATTTCGGCAAAATTAAACTCTGTTTTTTCACATGCAAAGAGAAAAGGACAAGATGAAATACAACTTTCGACGTGGTACAAGCGTATTCAATGCTGTAACTCAAGCATTTTTAATAATTTATTATCACACCAAACATTTGTGTTATATCACGCTTAAACAATTTTAAATTAAAAACTAAAGCAAACATTTAGAAGGTAACAACTTTTTTGGAAGCTGAACAAAATTAGCAGCGTCTTACATCGAAATTTTCTTTGCATATTAAAAACTTTTGTTTCAAAACTCTTTGATGGCGTATTGGGTAAATACAAGGCTTGTAGCTTATCCTCTGCTCATTTGCGTAGTCATTCAACCAAAAATTGGCTTCATTGGAGAACAAAATTTTAAATTGAAATTCAAAATGAATTGACGAACAGGATCATTATTTTGATAAGTAAATTAGTGTAGGTCCAGCCATGAGCAAATATCAAACCAAAATAAACAAAAAGTATCTATCTGCTGTCAAACAGCTAGTCAAATAAACCAGTGTTGCCAACTCAAAGTTACGAACTTAAAACATAACATCGAATATATCTTTATTGTGACTATTCTAAATAGTTTTTTTTGAGATTTAAATAAAGTTATAAACGAATTATATTTTCATTATTATAACTTATTTAATTCTTCGCAAAAATATTATACGCGTGTTACAATGCAGAAAAATAAAGTTTTACCTTTTTAAAGGCGGGTCTTTTCTACTCGGGGCTGAATTTGGATCTAAAACTTTAGAACGGTGTATGTTAATTATATGACTGTTGTTTGCAGTTCATTGTCTGTTTGTGTATTGAAGTGATTCAAGTTGAGATTACGGCTGTGGTGAGAGTAGGAAGCTGGTTGAGGTGCTACTGTATATATCGGGTAAATATCCGAATCTCTACTGGCAGTAACGCTACGGTAAGTGAAGATTGCCTCCAGAATGCCGAGTTATCAACACACTTAAACCTTCAGTAAAAAGCCTAGAAATCTGCTGCTGGACGACCTGGCAAAGGCTGGAGTGCATTCAACGTAAAGGTACTCTGATGAGATGCTACGGATCCCGATTAATAAACAACAAATACAGCTTCGCTTTTGGTCGCTAAAAGTTTAGTAAGCCACAAACGCAGCTCTGCTCCGATGGACCGTACAGAGAGTAATATGGACCAGATGTGATAGTAGGACGACTACAAAACAATGGCATGGCACACATCCTTAGAACAGGCGAAAATGAAGACGAGTAGGAAAAGGTTGAACACTTATCCTTCCATATTGGAGTGCAATGTAAACGGGTTGAGTTGTTTTGCTAATCTTTATCTCTCTCCGCTTAGTACAACGGGACCAAAAGGACTCTAGTGGGCTGGCTCCTAAGTAGCCAGCAGCCCATCTAGCTTCCAATGCCATCTTTTTTAGGGCGGATCACCACCAGCCTCTATAGAATTATTCTTAACCATTTAATAGATTCATTAATGGCAGAGTCCTTCGCTGAACTATAGTTTTGTGTTGTCATCGACTTACGTCCAATTTTACCTTAAATCGTACAGATTATTTTTAAATAATTTTATATTTAATTGGCTAAGAAATACCACATTTCTTGCTTAACGCATTTTATCGGGCTTATGGTGGCCTAATGGATATTAAATATATATGTGTAAATATTTATATATATATTTATTTATTGTATGTTTTTTCTTATGAATTTCAATAAAGAGTTTTTAATCCATTTAAAGGACAATTTAAACAATTTAACTAGCCCTTTTATGTTTCATGTTCGAATTTACTCGTTCAATTGAAAACTCAATAAGAATTTAAAACATATCGCTGCTGTAATGCTTTATGCGAGTACCTTTATAACTTTAAACGCTTTACGATTTTTTATGTTCCAATACGAGCAGTTTTCGATGACGGGTCACATTGAACCATAATTCGTTCGACGAAGTAAAAGTTGCTTTTCTTGCCAATGACTTTGTTTCGTAATAGAAGCGATATGTGTATTTGCCGGACACATCCTGTGTAAAATGTACGTTTTTATTTTATTATTAGAATCGAATTTCAATTAAATTTAATTGCAACTAAATTGTATTTAAAGATAAAAGTTTTCATTTGTTGAAATTGTTTAATATTTTTAATATTTATTTACTCAGAGAGAACGTTTGCATGCACATATGCCTCAAAATTTTAATCGCAAAGCGGAGGTATAAGCAAACAGACAAACAAACAATTTTCCATGAATATGTATTTATTTTTAAAATAAACAAACATTACGGCAAGTTACTGAAAACTGCAAATTAGTTATCGTATGAAACAGAATAGACAAACGCACTTGCATATTTAAGAATAATTAATTTTATTTTATAATTATTAACTAACATTTTACCAAACTAAGCAAACGGCCAATAAAAGCTTAAAATTGAGCAAATACGAAAAAAATTGGTATAGGGCGACCGGATCGAAATAAAGGGGCTTAAATTGCGTATTAGTTTAAAAAGATATCCTTTCAGTTTGCAGAGCACTTGGCGAATTCAAAACGGGAAGCTGCACTTCTTAACAACTTTGAATTGATTAAGTGCAACGAGATATCGCGTTTTTTCTATCTAATAACTGAACCTTCCGGGGCAATTGTAAATCCTCTGACTGCACCCTTCGGTTAACAAAGTACTTTTATGACCTTTTGTGGACTGGAGGACCAACAACGGCTCTGAATGAAGAAAATGTTCAAAAAAGTAAGGGTGGGAACTTCGAACACGTTAACAAGAAGCCGGGTTTGTAGATAACTTCAAGACACGAAGGCCAACTTATTCAATAAAATGCAGGCAAAAAAATCGAAAGTCAAAGAAATTCCAACACAATGTGACAAGGAATGGCAGGGGTCATTTCGTTGAAGTACGTTTGTCAGACTTAACCGCTTCCTTTATTGTGGGCTCGGAGTGACTTAAAAAAGCTTTAATAATTAGAGTGTATTCGAAAAGATGTTTGGGTGGTGGTGGGTGGTTTCAGAGGTCTTCAAAAAAGTTATGAAAAGCTTTATGCAAATTAGGCATTCATTAGTGAAATGTCATACAAGAATTAAATATTTAAATCTTTTTTCTTATCGGCCACTCTGTGAATTAATAGTACAATAATTGAAATACAAGTGATTTTTAAGCTCAGCGCACAAATTGATTAATACCAAAGTTTCCAGGTCTTTCAAACCCCTTTTATAACATAAATTAAAATCTATATTGCAGGAAGATAAAGCTTCCATCCAAAGGCATATACAATTAATAACTAAGCAGAATAGGAAAACAGTTGTTACTTTATTGCGTACCAGTGCAGGGGTGATAAGGTTGGGCTTTTCATACAAAGTATATTGATATACATACATTTATTGGTATACGTGTATAGCTTGGAATATAGGGCAGCACAAAATGAGGGGCATAACGAAAACCACGATGGTGTTAACAGGATATTTTTAATTGGCCTTATAAGTAACTATAGCCGACGTACAGCTTTACAAGTAGGAACGTGAATAAGGCGGAATTCCACAAGAGAACCACAAAACTATACAGTTACCTGAGGCAAATCAGTTAACGAGTGCGAATGAGGCGCACGAGCAAGAACAAGCCTGAATGCATTTAAAAAGTAATTACGATGGCGCCAGAGCGGCTTTACTGGCACTGAAACTCAATCGCAGAGACTTTTCCTACGTGTAGACTTAAAATTACAGTTATGAGAAATCCCCTCGAAACCATCTGTTAACCTGATTTGTCTCAAATACACATACATACGTAAATAAGTAAATCTATGCACAAGCAAACAACAAACCTATTTAATTGTATTAATGAAAAACTGGTGTTTTCTCAATGGATGTGATTTATGTATGAATTCTTATGAGATACGAGTACATCTTGTCAAACATTAAGATAAACATAAAGGAAATTCTTCTCTCAGATACATCAGAGTTAATACAATTTTGTTGCACATTCATAAATATTAATATTCAACAGTACGTTTGCAATATATAGATTTTATGTTTAGTTTCTTACCAAAATAAATAATTTCTTTTTCATCAGTTGCAAGTGACAGCTGGGCCCTATTCCACAAGAGAACTTGTCAACTTGTCACTTTGCACTTATCAAATTGCATTTTTTGGCGTGAAGTGAAAAGTGTTTCTGTTCCACAATATTCTTTGCAAATCTCACTTTGAATTAAGCAAATTTTTGTAAATACTTTGCGCTCTTCTGCAAAGTGAAGGTGCAAAGTGTTCCACAAAGCATTTAATCATCTTTGCATTTCTGTCTTATCACTTTCTTCTTTGTGTTACTAAAAAAACATTTTAAATTGAGACGCAAAATTCAAATGGAAAAAAACTTGCAGTGTTACAAGTAATTCAAGAAAAATAACATATTTTCAAAACAATAAAGTAAGTTTTTTTTTATAAAATTATTATAAATATATGTAGTATATTAAAGTTTACATTTAATTTTGAAGGTAAATAAATCAGATAAACCAACTGCTTGGGAAGAAGTTTTGAAAAGAGCCCAATCCATCCATCTGGCATCGGCCCAAAAACATGGACTTATGCGAGGGACTGTTTGTTTGGGCTCTGGAAGAGTCGGACATTGGTAAGTAAAACAATTTATTGCTTACACATACCAAATAATTACATGTATTTACTTCATTTATTTTTGTTCGAATTTCTATTAATTGTAATATTGTGCAGTGCAAATAAATCGCAAGCATCTTATATACAACAACAACATAAATCATCATCATATCCATTGTTGTTGTGAGTTAACGGTGCACTAAATTAAACAACTCTTCTGACTAGAAGAACCGGTTTACGTACAATATACTAATTATTTGCATTGTGTACAGTCAAAAAATATACAGTATGTTATTTGTTTGAAATAATTTAATATCGTTAATTTGCAGAGTAAAAGAGATAACGCCCGAAAAACTGGGTCTGCAGGTGGGAAGGACAGGGTTATGGATGAAGTTGACTTGGCAGTCTACAATATTCTGGAATCAGGCTCAGCTGTGGTGGATGGACTGAATTTGCCAAAAAGCTATGGAAATTCAGAAATTCTACTATTAGCTGAGTCTGATTCCAGAATATCGATGACAGAGGAAACACCTGCCCACCCACCTCCAAACCCAAGGAAGAGGAACAGCTCTACCAAGTTTCCAAGCGAAACTTTTGATAGAGAAAATAAATGTCGGCTGGAGCTGCTGCAGGTTGCAGTTTACTACAGGAAACTTCAATGCCTGAAATTGGAGAAGGATCTCCAACTTCCAGCATCCGCCATAACGCGTGAAATTGCAGCGGCAGAAACTACAGATATTTTGGCAATGTCGGGGAGTCCGTCTTTTGAGGAGTTTTACT
This sequence comes from Epicampocera succincta, assembly GCA_932526305.1. Taxonomy (NCBI): domain Eukaryota; kingdom Metazoa; phylum Arthropoda; class Insecta; order Diptera; family Tachinidae; genus Epicampocera; species Epicampocera succincta. The sequence continues at coordinate 19,328,937 of OW052035.1, forward strand.
TATTTTTTTTGTTCCTACATTGTATTTTTTGTTATTTTTTTCAATACTTTTATTTCTAAATAAACTGTAAGTGAGTTTTAATATTTTTGCTTCTTATATTATTTATTCTCTAAGATTTTAATCTTAAACCCCAAAAATGCCCCCAAAAAAACAACGCTTTTGCAGTGGAAAAAGGTCATAACCAAAAAAACAATTTTATTTTTTAAAACAATACTATAATAGTTGGTATTAAAAAAAGTACCGCAGCAGAGAAGGAAGCCTTTCCATTCCACTCGCATTCTCCATATTATTTCTTCTTCAGCATTTTCCAGATCCAATTCATCGATTTCATTTTCAGTGTCTTCAGTGGGGTGCGTGTTTTCACTACTCCTTCCGATGCTGCAGGCAATACTGTGTAGGATGGCACAAACAATAACTACCTTTCTTGCAAACTCAGGCTTCAGTCGCAAATAAGTTAGACACCAAGAAGAATGCCAAGCCTGTTTTCAATTATGCGCCGTGTTTTTTTGTGGTAACGATTGAAAGCCTCTTCAGCCAGTTTTTCAGTCCGTAAGCACTATCACCCAAAACTACAGCATCCAGAAATGGTCTTCATACATTGTCAAATCTTGGACTTATAGCCGAATTCCGTAGCACCCTTGAGTATGAACGCTGCCCGGCCAACTTCCATTTACACTGTAAAATGTGTAGTCTGATCCGCATATCATCATCACATTTAATGAGTGGCTTCCATGCCGGTCCACATATCCTTCTTCGTGTAATGTAGACGCATCAATTTTAATGATTGTGCCATCCACGCAACCACACACACACACAAGGGAATCCACCCATCATAAAAAATTTTTCAGCAATACCACTGACGTCATCGAGCCACCGAATGGTGTTTTGAAACAAAACGTCTATTAATTCGTCGACAACTACATACATATATGGATGGTTCTGCAAACTGTTGATTTTGCAACATCATGCATAGCTGCAACTCCATGGTACTGGCAGCGATTTCCGAGCCAATGCAAGCACAGTAGCAGTTGATTTTCAGCCGACAAAGCATGACTGCGCTCTCCAATTTTATTTCGAACAAAAACTCACGTCTTAGCATTATAACAGCCAAATATTTTGTGAGATCTTTGACTTGAGGTAGTTTAAGTGCTGACCCCATGATAGGTTGGACTGATGTATATACTATGAAACTCGGTTGCGAAAGACAATTGAAAACAAATCTTATAAGTTTTGTTTTTTCGTGTTGATAAATAGATTTTTCAAACGCATGTACCTGAAGATATTATTGCCGGATCATTTTGCATATAGGGTTTAATAGCTTCTTCATAAGCGTATGGATAAAACATTTACATATCGTTGGAATACAAACATATGTATATACAAATTTTCCCCAATAAGTTTTGAAGATCCATCAGATAAATATTAAATAAGAATAGTTACACAACGTCGTGAGTGTGACTGAAAAAGTTGAATTTCACTGCACAGAAGTTTATAAATCATTTCAACCGTTTTCGAAGGATCAAAGCAGATAAGTATATAAAACTCTTCTGCTTTTTTAATCTAATATTTGCAAATGTAACTTTGAACATTTATTGCTGCTTTTTCTGCGCCACATCCTCTACGAAATCCGTATTGGCTGGAATTGAGTAAATTTTTTTCTTCAAAAAATTATTTTTTATTTTTCTTAATATTATTTTTTTACATGTCAGTAAAAATAAAATTTTTGAAAACTAAGAAACTTAATTTCGAAACGGGAAGATTTCTGATCCTTTCGATTAACTTGATAGCAGCAAATTGGGGGACGCTGATGAGATTACGCGATTGGAATTCTTGCAGTTTATCTAGATTTTGTGAAAATTGGTCTGGATTTGGATGATTGTTGAATAAAGTTAAAGGAAATTAGCAATTGTTTGCTTCCAATTGAGTGATTCAAAACTCATCGTTTTATTTTTGTACCTTTCGTGAAAGGATCACATATCGAAACTTCTGAGCGTACGGAACGATCAGAGAGGTTTGTTGGAAAATTCATACATATATCAGGATGGCGGATGAAAGCTGCCACCAAAGAAAACTTAATAACTTTTTTTCTAACCAACCTGTTCCATTTTATTTTATTTTACACTTAACGATTTAACGAAAATGGAGAATTGGAACAATGAATCAAGAATTTGGATAGTGCACCGCTTTCACGCTTTAGAGTCCGTAGTTGCCGTCCAAAGAGAATATAGGCGCACAATTCTCTTAGCAGATGGACTATAATGAGGCTCGTGAATAACTTTGCCGAGCGTGGCACAATCGCAAGAAGGCCTTATAATCGAGATCCCTCAGTTCGGACGCAGGAAACTATCACTGCTGTGGTTGCTGCCATACAATTCGATCCTAGAGTTTCGACAAGGAGCTTATCTGCTCAAATGGGTGTCAGCAGGCAGTCACTAAAGGCAAGTTTGCATCAAGATGTCGCACATGTCACCGAGGGAGGAGGCCATTTGAATTCAATTATTTTCAGAACTTCAAGAATAACTTTAATAAAAATGTATTATTTTTGAAATGATTTAATAAAAAATAAATTACATAAACTTTACAAAAAATTATTTGAGTTTCTTAATGTAGCAAAATTCATCAGCCACCCTCTATATGTATATTTGCGCAGGCATGTTTTTAATGCCTGTTTCAATTATAAATTTTATGTTTCAGATGAACAAATTTATCCAGAAATATAAGCTACCAGTTATCGGCCATGTTCTGAAATCACGGTAATTTGGATGACTAATGGTTACGAAATCACGAGAATGAATATTTGGTGTTATGAAGACCACGAATTTTTTTTTTTAGTATTTTACGCATTGTCCCAAGTCACGAGGAAATGGCTAAAAATTAATTCTTTTCAAATTCATATTTTTTATGTTTAAACTATTTATCGAAAAAATATAATAAATTTAAATTCTGTAAATAAAGTGAAAAAATGACTAGAGAATTTTTGTTATCAATAATTGTTCTAAAACGAAATCACTAAATAATCCACAAAAAATTTAGTGCTTAAATAGTTTAAGATTGTTATTTGTAAAATATTAAAAATTATTACACAAATTATTTTACGTGAGTGCAATCGTTTTATTAAAGAATTTAAAGTAAGTGCCTAAAATCCAGTCAAACGATTTGATAGTTATAGGCATTTGGCTAAACGGCCCCAACCACAAAATTTCATGCATTCATTTTTTTCTGACTTTTTACTTCAAAAATGTTACCGGTTTTCATAAAATTTTATTTTATTAATTCTTATTGAATAATTAACGAAAAATGTTAATTCATTCGCACAAATATATTTGACATACATATTTAATTATTATAATTTTTTTTCTACCAGTACCTCAACGTATGGAGTGCGTTGTACCAGAACTAGGTTTGGCAAAGATGAGGATGTCAGGATTTAACTGATGATAGTCTGACTGTTCGGTGCCCAGGCCCTGGGGGCAGGTTAAGAGTTGACGACTTACACCCTGTTAAGGCACTCTGCACGGTAACCAAAACTCTAGGAATGTACAGGCCAGTCTGGTTAAGGCCTGATGTTGCTCGGGAATTTCGAGCCTGGGCTTGTCTTACCTTTTAGGGTTTTGTGAAACAGTAGGGATTAGATAGCCAGAGCTTTTCAGATTCAACATATTAAGAGAAATTGCCACCTGTTTCAGCCTTGAAAGCCACATGGGGGCGCCCTCAGCCAGTTCACTCAAGTGGGGTTGGTCCGCTGCCAGATAAGGCCGTCATAGCAGGTGCTGGCATTAAATCAATTTCAAATCTGTTCGGTGCACAGTGTGTATACCTTCGACAATTTAGAGTCGACCATTAACCCAGCCAAAAATTCCCTACACTGTGGTTTTGGTCCCATGTCGTCTTTATATGAATTTGTTGTTGGGCTATTAAGTGTTTGAATTTATCTACATATGTTTAATTTAGTATTGTTGTTATTGTTTAGTTAAATGTAAAGAGCTTTGGGTTATTGGTTGCTATCGCTACCTTTATGTGCATTTTATTTTATTTTGTGTCCAGAGTCCTTGTTAGGAATCGAACCTACGAGCTGTTCACTATTGGCCGAATACACTATCAAGTCATCCGTCCGGAAAATTCTGTTTTGGACTATTACACTGCAGTTTTGGCTATAATGAAGTGGATCATTAACTTTCATCATGTTGTTGGAATTGCTTTATTGCAATAACAAAATTTTAAACCGACAACCATATTACATCGCCGTCTTCAATCGTTTAATTCAACACTAGTATTTCGCAATTAAAATATTGTGATCCCTTTGCATTCTGCTCGTACTCATTCAAAAGTTATTTCAGCAAAGCAAAACCATTTTTTAAGCGCAATTCTAGAATAAATTGGTTCTAGGAGAAAAACGATTTCTTATCAATATCTGCGTTGGGAAAGTGGTAGGAATTTCTAACTGGTGACTTCTACTTTCAATACAGGATATTGGATGTGAAAGGGCTATAAAATGTCATTTTATAATGATAGTAGAAATACGAGGTCTGTTTAAAAAGTATGCTTAATCTCAATATTTATTTAATTATTAAATAATTTCTATATTCTTCTCTTCAAAGTAATTGATGTGCTGGGGCGGGATGCGGGATTATGGTCAGTTACATTTTCTTGAACATTTTCGGAAAGCTTCAACCACTTTTATAATCGCTTTTTTTGCCTCAGAGTACAATCACCGTAAGTCACTTTTAACATTTCCAGTGCTTTTGAGCATTTAAATCCATTTTTACACAAAATTTTATGCAAATTCTTTGATTAATTTTTTTGGCTTCCAACGATTATGCCTCTCACAAACAAACTGAGCATGATAAATAGCTGAAACTGTGATCAGTTTCAAACCCATTCTGCAGTTTGTTCTTACCGGTCTGGGAAAAGAGTGCATGCTGCCATATAAAAAGAATCCAAATTCTTCAGAATAAACTTCTAAAGCTAATCCACAATCTGCCTGGACTATACTCTACGTCAAGACTGCACCAAGTGGCGAATGTTGACCTAGTGGTGGACAAAATACAATTATTGTGCTTTAGATTGTCAGATTACGATCATATAGTTGGGCTAGCTCCTTCCTTTGAGTAGTAAGCAGGTTAAGTAGATCTAAGTTTTATTATAAAATTTCACAAAGGTTTTTTGAAAATTTTCGCCTTCACCTACCGTATATTATATTAAAAAATTACTTATAACAGAGAATACAAATTTATATTTAAGTAGACCAAGGAAATATCCTTAAAGTCTTTGTTAATTTCTGTATGTTTTATTAAACCAAACTTGTAAATATCATATATTGAAGTAAATAAATTGAATTGAAAAAAGTTTGTTCTTTATCAATATGGAATAAGATTTAGGGCCTTAACGCTAAAAAACTGGCAATTATTTTAGGCAAAATTAGAATACTTACCTTTCCAGATAATTCGGTATTCACAACGACATTATTATGAAGATAATGAATGTCGTATTTCGTATATACATACATATGTAGTTCATACAACTAAAATCCTCGTATGCATCGAGCATTGAATTAGGTAAAATTTCCCCGAGCCTTAACTATTCTACTCCCTTTATCGCATATAAGTATAAGTACTTATATTTATATTTTCATTAATGTGTTACTTTCTCTTATATTTACATAGATAAGAAAGGTGTTGAAAAGAGGCTGAGTCTACAATATGAAGAGGATATTGTAATTCTCGCTATTGCATAAATGTTGCTATAGAGAAAAGAAAGTAGTTAGAAGCTTTTGTGTCACCTGGGCAGTAAAATAAAGTTGATTTTAAGTCAGTAATGAGCTGTTGGGCTACCAGCACTTACACTGATGAATTGTGTAGTTTGTTACACTGATGATGACTATTCTCCTGAAGTTGAACGCATGCAGCGCCACGGGTGATGCGGTGAGCTCGTTGTGATAAAGGAAGCGATGTTCATTATGACACTCAGTTAATAACGAAAATTAAATTTATCGACTTCCGAGAATACAGCTGTAATATAGATGCGTTTTGCACACATACGTGTCCGTGTGGCATTAGATGCCGTCATGCTCATCTATTACAAAAGGCTTGAAACAAATCCAGATAGCAGAAATATTCAAATTGTCGAATTTAGGTCCTGTAAAGGCAACACTACGCAAAAAGGCAAGAAAGTATGAAATTTATCTGGAACAAGAGGTGATAAATTCATCGAAATGAATAAACAACACCAAAATATAAGAATCAATTCTGATTTGGTGAACGCTTAAAGGCTTCGAGGTAAACAGATTGGCTTGACATTCAATTATTTTCGCTTATTTACAACGTCAGCCTCTAAAATTTATCGCTTCGGCTGAATGCCTTAAGACGACTTCACTTCCCAAATTTGATACATTCAAGCCCTAGAAGAATCTCATATTAAGGTAATCATTAAGGCGAATTCATGGCAGCCAAACCTATCAGTACAACTACAAAACGGGGTGGAGTTCGAAATACATACATATATATCTATGTATTTATGTATATAAATATGTATTTATGAACCTACGGTTACATGTGTACGCAGGTTTGATTTTTATAAAAAACATTTAATAAAATGTTACTTTTGAACTGTTGACATTCTCAAATATAGAAAAAGAAATCCGCAGTTCCACTAAATAAATAGAGACGTCCTGATATTAAAATAAAAAATTAATAATTTTTGCTGAAAACCAACAATTAAATAAATTAAAATTAATAAATAAATTTCGTAAAAGCACGTTTGCCTGCCCATTTAAAATTATAATTTATATTTGAGAGACCAAAAACAGGTTTTAAGTCGTAAATCGAAACAGGAATGCAGAAACTCAGTTCTCATATGACAGAATGCATTAAAATTCTCGAGTATTGTATCTATCCAATTTAAAAAATAAAACTTTTGGGGTCAAAATGCAAAGAAACCACTTCGAACACAATAAGAATTTCAGCAATCGCCACACAAATGTCGACTGGTCTAAACGAACTGGTAACAAGACCTATTGTAAAGGGAAATATCGGAAAAGCGGTCTTTTCATTTTCTTTTTATTTCTTGTTTTGTTTTCAATTGAAAGAATTAATAAAGAAGTTCGTATTCAAAAAAAAAAAAAAAAAATTTTGTTGTAAAAATCGACCAAATGCACATAAATAACAAAAAAATCGTTTGAAGGCGAAAGCCAATGTTACTCGAAAATACACGTATAAATGCGAACAATTGCTGTTCTCTATTGCGATGTTCGCAAAATACTTTTTTATTCGCATTTAAAATGCGAACTGAAAACAAATGTTAAACATACATCAAAATGGCAAAACGTATTGGGTAGCAAAACAGCTATAGTTAAAAAAATAATATAATTTGTTTATATGAATGTACATCCTTTTGTTATTAAAATAACACATTAACTAATTAAATGATTTAATAATTTATTGCATTAGATGACAGATTCAAGACTATCAGTTACTGCTTTAATTACTCTTAATACTGAAATTTTACTCAGGGAAACTTGCAATACGAAACTTGCAATTTATGAATAACCACTTGGCGAAAGGCAACTTAAAAACACCAAATACACGTCAGACGCAAGTGCTTTGTGAAATACATTACACGGAAAGTTAAACGCAAATGGGGCGCCAATAGGAGGAGCTGCAGAATGGCAGAAAGTAAGAGAAATACTTACCTATAAAGCACTTCAACAATATTTTATATCAGCGAGTCTCACGCTTCGTATAAAAGTACTATTGCAGAACTTGTACATATTGTAGACTTAGTAAATCTTGATAAATTCAAAACTTGACAGCAAAAAAATTTACACACTCTTAATTTTCTGAATTAACAACCTCTACAATACCAAAAACAGTAGTAGATTTAATAAACGTAGAAAGTTCATTTATTGACAAGTATGAATCAGCTGGCATATTGGCCCAACAATATACTTCCCGCAACCATCTACTGAAAGATTGGTTATTAACAAATAAATATGTATGTATATGTGCCTTCGATTTGATCAATTGCATTTTGAACCAAATGGTAAATAATTTTTTCTTTTGCGGTTTCTTTAAGAATTTTTTTAAGATTTTATTTCTTTTCACGAAACACCAACTGAAAAATTCGATTGTTTATTCGTGGTGGTAAAAATATATAAACAAAAGCCAGCTGTTTCGGTTTGTTTACAACACCAAAGAAAAAGTCGCTCACAATTAGAAGTTTAAAGTAGTATTATATTTAAAAGTATTTCAAAAGTGTGAAAACCACCATCAATTTTAATTTTTCAGGTTTGGGCTGATATTAAGGTGCACTCCAAACGGAAACTAAGAAGAAATAAAACCGACGTTGGCGGCACCCCCGGTAGCCCAGCAAAATTTACTCAACTGTCTCCCTTAGTGGTAAAATGATTAAACATGGAGGATGATAGCGGTATTGACCAATTTGGTGTGGGCTGCCAACTTGCCCATTAAATTTGTATGCAGCCGCTAATTTGATAATTGTCGGAATCGTACTTGATATCGACCCATTGGATTCCGACCTGATGGTTATGCGTTACCAACTGCCTCTTGTTTAATCTAAAATTTATCATAAAGTAGAAAATATAAGTATTCTGTATAAATAATTAAGCCTTTTTAGTTCGCAAGCTCAAAAACGAAGTACCTTTTTTCATTCAAGCTCAGAATATCGGATTTGCTTCTAAGCAATCTTCTCTGCTTCTTCTTTATCACACATACATGTATATCTACATATGTATGTATGTACATTAAATTTGACGTTTATTTATTTATTTTTTAACAGCGTTTTTAACTTAAATTTCGAATGCGAGTGCGAAAGCCAAATTTGTTTTACAATCGAATTTCAGTTGCGCATGCGTTGACTTTCGCATCACAAAACAGAATAATCCTTTTGATAAGTCTGACTAAAAGATAATTTCCAGCAAAAATATCGAAAACAGAAATCTGTAATTGAAAAACAGCGTCTCAGGATCATAAAAAATTGATTGCTGCTCTTCATAAGAAATGCCATCGATCTATCAAAAATTTCTTATGATCTACCATTATTTTCTTCATGTTTACTTTTCGAAAATAGCTACTGTTGGATGGAAGCTCCTATATATAATTTAAGGTTGAATAATTATAACAGGCACAAATAGGGCGATGGTCTAAATTGAAAGTGTGTACTTGTAAGTACAATTTTTTATACTATATACATACATATGTATCTATATTTTTATTCTTATATGTTCACTAACCCAAAAATGATTTTTTTTTTAATTATTGTTATAATTGATTTTTTTTAGAAAAAAAAAATTTTTGATAAAATAAGCGGGGGACAGTAAACTGTTTCGCGGTCGCTACATCAGTCATCAGTTTGAAGAAGGTCCTTGAACTAAGTCCACAGCAGTGTTAAAATGAACATACTTAGAGAGATCTTGAAGGCATTTAACCAACCAAGCTGTTTTCTTTTACTTTCCCTCCAAGCATGTATTTGTTTCTTGTACAATTATAATCCTTCTCAAGACATTATTCGCTTTTGATTTGATTTAACTTTGAACTCTTGCAAAGACGAATGAAGACAATAGAATAAATACGAATACTTTTGATTTGACGCAAATATTTTTTGTTCACTTATTCCAGAAGTCCGAGTGTTACAGCAAGCTGCAAAGTAACCGATTGTCTAGCGCAAGTACTCATATTATCTGCATAAGTAGAAAAAGATTTGAGTAAAACTATCACGCGGTGAACATTAAAAAAAAATTTAACATAAAAACAGGTTAAATTGAAAGTACAGCTCCAACAGTTCAGTTCAGTAAAATTTTATTCTCTATTTGGCAACCCATTTAACAGCTGATAGTTGCTTTTGGATTAGTTAGTTTCGACATTGCATTATGGATGAAGTCCATTATTGGTGGAATGGGTACGTAAATAAGCACTATTGTCAATAATGCTCAAAAGGGTGAACAATATAGTTTCACGATTAAAAAGTGATTCGTACTTCTATTAAGTGGACTTAATCTTACTGGCATGTAGTTCGAAAAAGATGGACCTACATACCACATATGAAAGACTAATTGAACGTAATGGTCTAATTAATTGGTCACCAAGATCTTGGATTTAACCGCTTTGGATTAGTTTCTTTCGGGTTATTTAAAGTCATCTGTCTACGTCGGTAGACCTGAAACAATTCTGCACCTGGAAATTAGCATTCGAAGAGTTATTGGCGAATTACGGCTGCGAATATATACTGCAGAAAGTTTGTGAAAATTGTTATACCTCATAGCAGTGGCGGTCACATGGCCGAAATAATATTTCAACATTAATGTCACAAAATTTCCTATCCAACAAAGGCTCCGTCGTTGCATTATTAGGATTTAAACTTGTGTAACTCTAAAAAACACACTGTGAAGTTCACAATTCAATTCTATGAATTCGGTGTGGAAAATTGGAGGATACTGACTGAAGATCGTGCCAGCTGGAAAAGCTTGTTGGTTGAGGCCATGAGCGCCAAAGGAAGAAGAAGAAGAGCTATGAATTCCCAATGGCTGAATTCGTTAAAAATGTTTTAATAAATGTTATTAAAAAATAGTTTTTGTAAGATGGGTAAGCAGTCTTTTGACTTAACAATTAAATTTTGTTGCAAAAGCTCTTGTGCCCTACGAAAATGTACGTTTTTATTGAACTTTCATAACGAAAATCAACTCTTGCTTAGTTCCAACTTCGTGAAATTTCTATTACGCACTTCTTCGATCAGCGCCCAATGACGATTAAAATGCCACCTATCCAAGGTCTGTACACAATGCCCATTCACATTTACACAGCGATGTGTAGGCCTTGAGATTGGTTCAGTAAAACCAATTATTACGGTGACTCCTTCTTCTTCTTCTTCTTCTTTTGGCGCTACAGTCCGTGGTGAACCTGGGCCTCAACCAACAAAGTTTTCCAGCTGGCACGGTCTTTAGCCAGCGTTCTCCAATTTTGCACACCAAGTTGGTTGAGGTCCCTCTCCACTTGTGTGCGCCATCGGTTCCGTGGGCGTCCTCTACTGCGTTGTCCCACAGGTTCGGAATCGAAGATTCTACGGGTCGGAGCAGTATTCTCCATGCGCTCTACATGGCCCAACCATCTAAGCCGTTGGATCCGTAGGCGCCTGGTTAGGCTCATGTCGCTGTACAACCCGTACAGTTCATGATTGAATCTTCTTCTCCAGAAACCATCAACGCAAACAGGGCCGAAGATTGAACGCAGAACTTTTCTCTCGAAAATACCAAGGACTTCCTCATCCGCCTTCGACACCGTCCATGCTTCTGCGCCATAAAGAAGTACAGGGATTATCAAAGTGGTATATAGTGTCAACTTGGTTTTTCGAGAAAGGGCCTTACTACTCAATTGCCTCTTGAGCCCAAAGAAACAGCGATTGGCAAGAGTTATTCTGCGTTTGATCTCGGTACTGATGTTGTTCATACTGTTGACTTGGGAGCCAAGGTAGACGAAGTCCTTCACTACCTCGAAGTTATAGCTGCCTATGGTGATGTTCGGGCCCAGTCGTCGGTGTTGCGCGTCCTTTTTTGATGACAGCATATACTTCGTTTTGCCCTCGTTCACCGCTAGACCCATTTTGGCCGCCTCCGTTGAAATACCAGCAAACGCTTCAGTGACGGCTCGCTGTGTTCGACCAATCACGTCAATGTCGTCAGCGTATGCTAGCAGTTGCACGGACTTTTGGAAGATCGTGCCTCTGTTGTTGGCGTGTGAGTTTTGCACGATCTTCTCAAGAATTATGTTAAAAAAGTCACATGACAGTGCGTCGCCTTGTCTAAATCCCCTTCTGACATTGAAGGTCTCGGTGAATTCGTTACCGACCTTGATGGAGCAGCGAGAGTTCTCCATCGTCATCCTACACAGCCTGACGAGTTTAGTAGGAATGTCAAAACTAGACATGGCTTCGTATAGCTCGTCCCTATACACACTGTCATATGCGGCCTTAAAATCGACGAATAGGTGGTGGGTGTCGATTTGCATCTCTTGGGTATTTTCCAGGATCTGCCGTAGTGTGAAAATTTGGTCGATGGTGGACTTCCCCGGCCTGAAACCACACTGATAAGGACCTATCAGACTGTTCACGAATGGTTTCAGGCGCTCACACAAAACGGCAGAGAAGATCTTGTAGGCGATGTTCAGGAGACTTATTCCTCGGTAGTTGGCGCAGTTGAAGGGGTCTCCTTTTTTGTGGATCGGGCAAACGATGCTGAGATTCCACTCGTCGGGCATGCTTTCCTCCGACCATATCTTACAGATGAGCTGGTGCATGCGCCCAACCAGGTCATCTCCGGCTGCCTTAAATAGTTCCGCGGACAGTGCGTCCGCTCCTGCAGCTTTGTTTGACTTCAATCTCGATATTGCTATCTTGACTTCATTCAGGTCGGGGGGACGGAATTCTCTACCATCATCGTCCGTTATCTGTAGTGGAATATTCTGCCTGGCGATGGAATCGGTGTTTTGTTCGCCGTTAAACTGTCTGCAGAAGTGATCCTTCCAGATTCTCAGCATCGATTGCGGCTCTACTACGATTTGTCCCTCTTCGTCACGACAGGCTTCTGTCCGAAGCTTATATCCATTGGATAGTTGTTTTACCCGTTGGTAAAACTTTCGGATGTTATTCCTGCCGTAACACCTCTCCAGTTCCTCGATCGCGCGCTTCTCGTGCTCTTTCTTCTTCTTTTTGAGAAGCCGGTGTTCTTCCCTTCTCTTCCGTTCGTAGAGCTCACGAGCTGCTCTCGTCCTTCTCTCCAACGTCGCCTTATACGCTGCTAGCTTCGCTGAATGTGCCTGCCTGCACTCGTCGTCAAACCATGGGTTTTTTCCGGGTGGCATTTTAAAACCCAATACATCAGAGGCAGCATCTCTGATGGCGTTTTGGCAACGGTTCCATTCCTCATCGGTTGTTTCGCCTGGCAGGGCTGGACTCTCTGAGAGCTTAAGGGAGACTAGATCGGCAAATTTCCCAGCGGTCGATTGCGATTGTAGCTTTGCGACGTCAAACTGTTGTGGTCGTGCTCTACTCCGGTTTGCTACTGATATCCGTGATCTTACCTTGGCTACAACAAGGAAGTGATCGGAGTCAATGTTGGCTCCTCGGAATGTTCGGACATCAAGAATACTGGAGGAGTGTCTGCCGTCGATCGCAATGTGATCAATTTGGTTGACGGTTACTTGATCAGGGGACCGCCAGGTCCCTTTGTGAATGTTGAGGTGAGGGAATCGCGTGCTTGCTACAGTGAGATTGCGCCCCGTTACAAAATCTAGCAGCCTGAGTCCGTTATCCGACGTGTCGTCATGCAGGCTGTGTTTCCCGATGACTCTAGCAAAGATGTCTTCCTTGCCCAGCTTTGCGTTGAAATCTCCTAGGACGATCTTGGTGTCGTAGCTGGGGCATTGATCGTATGTTCTTTCTAGGAGATTATAAAAGTCATCCTTGCTGTCGTCATCTTTATCCTCCGTAGGGGCGTGGGCGCAGATTAGGCTAATGTTGCCGAGCCTAGCCTTGATGCGGATTGTAATGAGGCGTTCACTCACGGATTTAAAGCTTAAGACTTTTTGCCTAAGTCTGCCTCGAACAACAAACCCGCATCCAAACAGGCGCTGTCGCCGCTCTTTGTAGCAATCACCGTAGTAGATGTCGCAGTTTCTCACTTTCTTTTTGCCCGGCCCATCCCATCGCACTTCCTGGATGGCGGTGATGTCAGCCTTATAGGCTTCCAGGGCCTCCGCAAGTTCATCGGCTGCACGTGGTCTGTTCAGGGACCTGACATTCCACGTGCAGAACCGAAAATCGTTATCCTTATTTCGTTGTTCCTGGTCGTCAGCAATAAAGTCATCCATATTTATATTTATTCTTTGTTGTTGTATCGCAACTAGTGTGTTTTTACACGGTAGGGAAGTTACCCCCACGCACAACCCCCGAAACCTGGAGGACCGGGTCCTGGTTTAGACCCCTGGACAGAGGGGATTCGCTGCACACTTTGGTTCACCTCTAAGCGGGTGCTGTAGGGGCTATCCAGGGGCGCCACGGGGAGGCAGTATGTCAGCTTGACCAGTCCATTTTCAGGGATCGCTGCTGGCTTCTCGCCAGGTTGAGAGCAGTCAACAACTTTGCCCTGAGTGCACTGGCCCATTACGGTGACTCGGAGTTCATTAATATGGGCCACGATGAGATAGGCTCCAGTATTAGACAATGTATTACTATGTGGATCCTATTAGGATCCAGGGTTAAACGATCAAATATTTAAATAAGCCAGAAAATCAATTGCGCCCTTTATCAGATATTTTTATTATTTATATAGTGACATAACTGGTACATAACAGATAATTTCTTAATTTTTCAAGCAGCGCTTACATTTTTTAAGCACTTTCCAAGTTTATAGGGGTTCCCGTTTTCAGTAGACCCTTCGCTAGTGGCGACTTCTGCAGTAAAGGCTAGAGAATAAAGAAACTGCGTTATTTAATATTCTGAAACAGAACATTTTATTTTTTGGCATCAAGAAGAACAACAAGAACATGATCCACATTTAAAACCACTGCGGGTGCGATGGGGATGCAACTTGTTACAAGTTGTATTAACAGCCAAGACATCGAAAAAAGTAATAAACAGACTTGCAAGTTGCTGGATTGTTTATACAGGCCAGTGCAGGTTCGTTTGAAAAATGTCGTCGAAGGGGAAGCTTCTGAAAATTGTCATTGTATTGTTCTTTGTCCATATCGGCATTTAATGTGCTGGTTGCCAAAGCTTTAGCATGAGGACCTTACAGGGAAAACAAATTATGTTAATAATTTTTCATAATACAAGAAATAAATTTATATGCCAAGTCAATAACAACTCATACTTCTTCGTATATTTTTATTTATTAAACTATTTTTTCGGCATATAATTAGAAATTTTAATATTTTAAAAATGATTCCTTGCAAGATGTCCATTAAAATGAACATAAAATAGCAATTGGTAACACTGTTCTTACTTCTGGCATGCAAGTAAGAAAACGTCACTGGCATTCAAAATCTCTTCCAAGTGAGCCCGCTGCTGGCGGAAGTATAAATGTCTTAGTAGAAAAATATCAATGGAATTAGATTGTTCGGCACTTGTTTTTTTATTCGCTTAATTTAACGGCAATCAGTTGCACTCTCAAGTCCAGCTGTTTTCATGTTGTTTGATTTCCTTTTTAATATTTCTACAGAAGCTTTCCGAAGAGAAACGGGAGAGAAGCCTACAACGCGTCTCAAGCTTAAAGAAAACTAAAACCATTCAATTATTGAAAAAGATCCGAAAATTATAATCAATCTTGCAATTATAACTATACTGGATATAGGGTCAAGGCATGCCTCTGCTCCATTTGCCCACTATAGCGCAAATCCGTCTCAGGTATTTGGTTATTCAGATGCCATATTAGCGATTGTACTCGTACGGCCGAACATCTTTTCAGGCGCTCCAGCTCGTACGAGTGCTCAGCTCCCTCCCCTTGGCCATTAGGCAATAAAACTGGACAAAGTGCATTGTATAGTCATACACAGTGGTTACATGCATGTAAATATTTGTTTATTCATTTCATAATTTTTATTGAGTTATTCTAAATAATAGAAAACAAAACTAAAAATATATGTAAGTTTACAATAACAACTCTGTGTTTATTAGTCGAAGTAACATACGTTTTGTAGTATAATATATGTTGTAGTTGCCGCTTCCGTTACAATCTTCCGGTTAGTGGAACACAGCGGCCGAACAGTGTTATTAGTGACTCGTTAATTATTGTTAACAAATTTGTCTTAATTAGAAAAAACTTATAACCAAATCATAGTTTAGCAAGGAACATAATAATCAGTAATATTTGTTAATACTCGCAACGGCGACTATTTCGCTTCATGTCATTTTCTTGGTTGTGTTGGGGTGCTAAAAAAGGATGTCTGTTACGGTGATGTTTGTATATATATATGTGTGTGTGTGTGGATTACGAATATCTTAAATGCTATAAGTATGTATGTATGTATATGAGTTGTAAAGATCTCTTCTGTGTGCATCTCTTCGAGAATCTTTGGTTTGCTTTGAAGGGAGGCGGGTGTTTTTAAATATTTTCCATCGTTTTAAAGTTCGTTCATTTTCTCCTCTGTTTCGTTTCAACGACTTTCGGCTTAACTAAGACATTAGAAACTATGCATGTGTGTGTGTATGTGTGTGTGTGTGTGTGTGTGTGTATTAGAAATGTGTATGATTGGTTTTTCCATTCAAAAAAGATTTTACAAACTTTGTTGAAAGACTGTTTGCTGTTTTTCCATTTTGTTAATTTATTTTGTTTGTTTCTTTTTGTTTTTTGGTTCTCGATGCTGGCAAACTTTTTCGGTGTGGGAGGGCGGGAGTTTCGGGTGAACTCGGGAAGGTAGGTTATTTTCTATAATGGCATGTACACATGTTGGTGTGGCATTGATAATTGTATTTTTGTATGTATGTGTATATTAATGTTTGTATATCTATACGGTTTTCTACGGACATTTCTACTTTTTACTACAACGCTGGGCAACGACAATTTAAATATTGCCAAATGTTTTCTAGTTTCAGTGTTAATTCTTACATTTTGTTTTTGTTTTCTTTTTCTTTTTCGTTTAGCATTTTAAATATAAATATGTATGTATGTATATATGTAACTTATTTCGGTTTTTTTTGCTTTTGATTTGGTTTGTCTAGATTTATTTTGTTTCATTTTTATTTACGAGTATTTGGAATTGTTTCCGTTCTCAAGTTACTACAAATATTGCTTTTTTCTGTATGCATTTTATACATACATACATACACACATACATACATATGTAGAGACGTTATATACATCTATACACATGTATGTGTGTACGTATGTATGTATGTATCTATACAAATGTAAAATACTCTTATCTATTTACGTAGGTATGTAAGTATGTATTAAGGTAACTCTATTATTTATATGTATATAAATACATGTGTGTATATGTAGGTATGTATGTATGTATATATTTTAAAGAACTATCGGTTGTCTCTTTATGCATGTTCGACTTAAATTTTATATTGTATATGTAGATATATATGTATTAATTATTGCTTATGTTTTCACAAACTAGTTCGATTAAACTGTATTAGTGTTTTTTTGCAGACGTTTTTTTATTTATTTCTTTTTTCAATCTTTTGAAAAACATCACATCAACCGCCCCTTCTGGAAAAAGAAATTCATGACGTTTCTTGGAGACACTTTGCTAAAATTACTGTTATAAATCCCTGGAGACTAAAGCATAGCAAAATATACATTTTCCTTGGAAAAACTAATAACTTAAGAGATTGAAAACTGTGTGGCTGAAATAAAAAAAAGAAAAATAGAATCTGAAAACGGATTTTCCTGAATGAATAGACATTCGTTTTTTGTCTATACATCAAAAGCGTATTAAAATGGTTGTTTTCTCGAGCTTTTTCCATTTTTGACTGTAAGTCCTTATTAATACTCTGCCAGTATTCTTCTCTAAAATGTTAACGTATGTGTGTATGTTGTAGTTAAAGTTTTCATCGCAAAAGTAGAGCAAGTTTTTGTGCTTCCGTTACTAGTTCTACTTGGTGCGCTTCGATTTTGTTTTACATATATGACCTTAAATTGAATGAATGTGCGCAAAAATTAATCACAATACGAGTAGGTTTTCTCATCAGCAAAATATGCTACTCTGTAACTACGCTGATGCTGCTGAACAAACTGCTGTGAAGTAATTTGAAATATTTTGCAGGATTTGCCTTCTGTTCTTTACAATTTTCACATTCCGTTTTTAACGCGGTGAATACTGGAGGTATTCGCTTAAACTAAATTTAGGGACCCAGTGAAAACACTACGCAAGTTATTTGGTTCATGTTGCCACCAGCAGAAAATGTATGAAAAGGGAATGCTGACGATTTGAAACGATAGTGAAAGCTTTTAATACTTGGAAAAGAATTTCGGCGAATGATTTGTTAGTGTTGGAAATTTCCCAGAACAATGACGGTAATTAAATCGTTATTTCTCATTAAATCGGCATTAATTACAAAAATTTACTATTCAAAAAGAGTTGTTGTCAAATTTGAACTCAAGGAATTCGGACAAGCTGGTCCACTTATGAACTTATTTTTCATAGTTCCTTTTATTGTGTGGCACAGATTTGCTTTCTATTTTTCTGTTGTAACATTATGAGCCATCGCTTTTAATAAAAGCAAAGCCTGGTCCTGGGCCATCATCGCTTTTGTAGTACAGTGGAATTTGTAGTGGAGTGATATTCACTGCCAATATAAGGATAAGTTATAAGATATTTTCTAACCTTTTCTAGGAACTAAATACGAGTGCAATCTGAAATTATAGTTCAGAAAATTTCTTTAATAAGTTTTTAGAAACACAAATACGAAACGTTGTCTTTGAAGATTTATAAAAATGGTTTTCTGTTTATTAAAGTTTTATTTCATATATTTTGTAGCGATTTTTTTTCAAATAAACTCTTAGTTATATGTATAACTGGTTCTGTGTGTTATCCAGATGTCTATAGTTGAATATTTCGAGGTGGCCATTCTACTCACCAGTAGAGTTAATTTTAAAAACTGAAGTTTTAGAAGGTTTCCCACCCTACTGGCGAATAGGGTCGACATATAAGCAGCTGGAAAACACTAAACAAATCACAATATTTTTTGATTTTATATCGAATCAAAGCTGCTGTTAAAGATATTGAAGATATAAAGTTAAGTTAAGAAATGTTTTCTCTAAAAGGAAATTCTGTTAGACAGTTTTGGTGGGGTCCTTCATTAAGATCTACAATATTTACGTGTCAGCATATGTTAATTTTCTAACAATTTACTTAATTTTTTGTTTGAATAATTTTAAAAAAACCCTGGTGCCAGAAATGGGCACGGGGCACAAAGAAACCGTGATGCGTTGGTCGTCGCCTTTTTCAACTGACAACTAAATTAAAATACGTTGGGCTTTGTCACATAAAGTACGCCGAAGCTGTGCAACTTTTAACGTACGTGGACAGCCCGGCCTTAACCCAGCATTGAAAGTGAATGTCTGCGAGTCACAATACAATTATTTTTATTTACTAACCCACTCACATATTTTTACTTTTCGCTTGACTTTGAACGATATATGAAAAACTGTTGCCACTTCAAAGGAATTTTTTTATGTAGACATAACGAAGACATTTGATGCCTTTTTATTAAAAGCTTTGAATAATAATTATTTTCAACTATTGTTCCATAGATTTGCGTGTGTGATAATCTTGGCAACACTAATTATCTGGTAATTAAACTATAAAAGTGGTGACAAACCAACCCATAAAAAGAATATAAAAGTAATGAATTTATATCGTTAATACTGAATTTTGTGGGATGTGAACAACAATTCGTAGCGACTTAAAGACCGAAGCAAAGAACAATTTGGCAACATTTTTCTAAAATTAACTTTAACTTTCGGATGTAAATTTCATGAGTAAATGTGGGGTTCATAATTAACACAATTGAGTGGTTTTTTTTTGCCGACAAAACAAACTGTCGTCGATATTTTTAATTATGAAAAATTGGAAAAATATCAAAAAGCACTCAATTAAATATGCATTGATATTAATCATGATTTTCGCATTTCAAATCACATTATTGCAAGAATTGGCGGCCATATTATTGTGGCGCCCAAAAGGTTTGTTAAGTTTTTCCAAAATTATGTAGATACTTATGACGTTTTTCAGAAATTTTGTTCACTTTCTTATCGCAGATTGTACTTTGTACGCAGAGCAGGGTGAACGAAAACTTAAAACATAGTGCAGAGAACTGCGGAAAAGTTTACAGAGTCATTTGCCCACAATTTTGGGCCTAAACTGAAATCCCGTTTCGGGTAAATCGACATGCCGCAATCATCATTGGAAAAATGTTTCACTCAATTGATCTACTTGATTTATTTAATTTTGAAATGTGTTTCGTCTGAATGTAAAATGTTGAACCAAGAAATGTGTGACTAAAACCCCATCTGGTGCATTTTCTAAAGGTAGATCTCCACCTTTACCCATACATTTAATAACAATTCTGAGGATTCATAATTGTGTAAAACAGGGATTCGGATATTCCTACATAATTTACCCGAAAAGTTTATGTAGCCGCTTGTGTTAAGTGTCCAGTGTGACCATGTACAGCATTATATGAGCAAATAAAGCAACATTTAAGCAATATTTCATTTAGGAAACTTGTTCCTTACGATAAATTTTTTGATTTTCAAAATTGCATACTAACGCCTTTCCACGCAGTTCTATCATATTTTAAAGTAAAATAGTAAAAAGGGGCCACACTAGAGCCACAAAAGGACATTGAAAATGCTTAAAAAGGAGCAATTGACAAAAGAATGTATCATTTAAAACGTATCGTCCAAGATTAAGAGGCTGTTACCATTAATTTGAAACTCATATATTGTATAGTATATAAAAATAATTAACTTGTATTTTACTTTTATCTTAAAGTTTCCACATTTTGTAAAAAGATGTTGGAAGAAGCCAACGAAACGTCAGGAATGTTCTAACGAAATGAAGACTATTTAAATTGGTTTTCAACATAACCTAGAAAGCCCAATCTCAGTGGAATAAGCGATTCAGCTCTGCAAGACCCAAAAGATTCAACAAAAACCTGCTACACACGATATTTCTACGATTTCTACTTTCCTTTTAATAAAATATAAACTATTTGTATGAGACTTAAATGGCGACTCTTGAAGCAGGAGCGGTTTGATGACATTTTCCACTGTTTTTTTCTGCTTTTTTCTTTTTGTTGAACATTTTCAAAATGAGTTTTATAGTAACGAGTCCAAAAACCGTTTGATTTGCATTTTATTTCAAATGTTGCATGTACGACTACATCATACGTGCAGCTTCAACGAATATGTTTACGTGTGTGCGTGTGTGTAAATTTATGCCTACCTTATGTGTGTAAATATGTGTGTGTGTGTGTGTGTGTGGATAAGAGTGTAGATGGCTTTAGTGACTAAAGTTTAGTCTTAGAAGGTAAACGTTTTCATTTAACTACTTTTAATATCTACTTGCGCCATGATTTCTAAATTTTATTTTTACTTACTTTTTTATTTGGGGGATTTGTTTATAAAAAAGTTTTTTTCGTTTTTTCTTTTCTTTTTGTAAGGTACGTACTAAAATAGTAGGTATTTTGGTAGTTAGAAAACCTAAATTGTAAACGAACTGTTTTTGCATTTCGTTTTTCTTGATAAAGTTTTTACTCAAGGTTTTTGTTCTTCTGTTCTAATCTTAAATCTAGGAATTTGAAAAAAGTATTGGATTAAAGTAACTTACAAAACGGAATTTTCTCTTAAATAAATCTTAAGTATATTTTTTTAGTTTTTAATATTTTCGCAACACTTAAATGTCGAGATCTGAATGCTGCATGTGGATGTGTAACTATTTTTAAAGATGGTGTTGTTGGCTGTGTAATTATGCAGATGTGGAATATGTGCACGGGGAAGTACACATCTTTAAATTGTTTGAAACTTGATTGGTTATAGCCGGTGAAGCAAATTTTCCTTTGCCTCATATCCTTTAAGACTTCTGATAGTACCCCTTGAACTCTCAAGGTAAAACATTGCTTTTGTAGTTTAACGTTTTGAATCTTTTAAAATTTCTTTTGAATGGTGTGAGCTGCTGACTCAGCTTCTTTCTTAAGGAATATTCACCAATAATTTCAGTAAATTTCTTGCTCTGTGCATTATTTCCGCGTTGTGAATTTTAAAATAAACATTTTAAATTACTTATAGTTTCCTTAAGCTTTTGTAAAAATTCATTCTACAAACGACGCACTTGAAGTTTCTGCCGAGTTGTGTCGTTAGGGCAGAATTATAAATCAGCTCCTTTTTCGTTTTTGTTTTGTTGCTGGCAAATCTTTTGAAATTATAGTTCAAGGTTAAGTGCATATTTATGTATTTGTTTCAGTACGAGGAAAAGAAATTTTTGGTTAAAAGCTAGAAAAATTTGTAGATTTCAAAGCAGCTAGACTCGCCTGTGCAACAACAAGAACAAAAATCCCAAGTGTATATTTTGTTTTCGTTAAAAGTTCGTCACATATTAAAACCAACTTGAAATACTGACATCTTCTTAAATCCATCTGTCTTGCAGTGGTTTCAATCAACTATTGTATTTTTTCTTAACAATGAATTTTTCCCAAAGTAACAACAATGGGCCACAAAAAGCTGAGAGCTTTAAGGGAAGAAAATTATATATTGTATAATTATATGTATTTTGCTAGCGAATTTCTGGTAAAATATATTTATGACGTACTTTATATTCCATAAAATACTGCCAAACTATTCATTTCCTAATTATCAATGTTGTTTCTCTTTGTTTGCGTTTCTTTAAGCAAAAGAATTATGTATTTTAAAAATTTGGTTCTCAGTTCCAATATTGTTTTTTTTATTTTTCTTTTAAAAACAGCTCATTCCTTTCACGGCAAAAGTTTATACAAAATCGATCGAAGAGTTTAATGTTGACAATTGTATCTATTATAAATTCGTCACGATTCAGAATACCTTTAATGAGAGTACCAATTAAAAAATAATAATGAAATACTTATTTCTCTAAGGAAATGCTTTCACACGAATTTGTAAGAATAAGAATTGAAATAAAAATGGTTGAGTTTATTTCGATCTATAATTAAATTATTAAAGAACATTTTAGTACTTCAAATTATTAAAAAAAAGCGTTTGTTTTAGAATTTTAGCTAAAATATTTGCTAATTTTTGGATTCTACTTGTGCCACAATTTTAAACTTTTAGGTATCTTAGAATGCCTGTTATTTTGCTGCTAATATTCTCCGCTGAATAGGTAAACATTTTTTTACTGGTTCCTTTCAACTGAAACTCCATGCATCACAAAAAGCGTAATTAAGTCGTCGAAAAAGACCCACAACGTCTTATCTGCAGCTTCAAGAGGAGAAATTTTGATAAAAAAATATGTTGTACGGTGATATCGAACGGTGATATCGAACAGAATTGTTGGTTTCTTTGGGACTAATAGTTTTCTGTAGCATACAATTAGGCTTAAATGTAAAGAAAGAAAATTGGAGAGATGTTAGAACAAATTCTTGTACAAATGTTTATGCAAATCACTCAAACAGAAATTTGAGTTCATTTGTACTTAAATAGCAGATTAAAATCATAATCGGACTTTTTGGTACCCTACAGGTGAGTGATTTCTAATCACTTATGCATCAAGTTTCTGGACCGCTCTCCATATTTATGACGCAACGGACAAAGTTCTAGCTTCCTTCCACTTATGAATATGATGAAGCGGGGTCATGTAATCTAACAACTGTATGAACTGACAGCTTTTGTTGGCCGGTAAATCTTTCAGGAAGTTGTCTGACGGCGTAGTTGGTGGCAAATTTTTCATTATTATCACATCTTCAGATCTCCCAACATTATAAGATCAGACAGCCACCATCTTTAACAACACCATTTTTAAATGTTACACCACATGCGCAGTGGTCCTATTGTTTGCCTTTTTGACATTTAAAAATTAAGAAATAAATAACAAAAGGCCGTCGTTTTTCTATATTAATATTTTATGCCGCAAAGAGCAACAATCGTAAATAAAATGAAATAAATATATAAGTTTATTTATAAATAGAGCCTTAGATAAGAGCTTCATTGCCAGACTGACTGCTGTATCTTTAGTGAGTTTATGATTTCTCTTTATCAATAGTTGTATAAAAATATTATTGAATTCCGTTTCTTAAATTTCAGTTGTGGTCGTGTATATGAATGCTTTGGTCTGTATAGACGTCATGTTATTTGTGTGTGGCAATTGCATCAATTTTTTGTATTATAAATATACAGTTTTTTTCTTGTTCTTATGAATCGTTTCTTTCATTCAGTTTTATTTTTGTTTCTTTAATATTTGCTTAATTCTTTAATGACTATTGTAAATAGATAACTCTTGCCTTTTATTTTTTATAAACACATACATATACATGTAAAGTGTCAAGTACATAAATTTATAATGCCTATTAACTTATTTGAATAATTATGAAGAAAAATACTGTTTAAGGAAAATATATTCGTTAATAAAAACAAAAGGTATATGACACAGGATCTTTTGTTTTCTTATTTCTTTCCACTATAAAACATTTGGGGACTTGTCAAGCGAGAGTTTTAAAATGTTTTGAGTTTCCTTTCAACAGTTTTTTGTTTTTCGCTTCCTTAAGCTTCATAGACATTTCAACAACTTTGCGTAAAATAAATATTTTCTTGTTGTATAAAATAAGAGGGGAGAGAGATAATTGGGTTTTTTCTCCTTCTCCTTCTCCTTCTGCTTTCTTTTCTTTTCTTTTGATAATTTAATTCTTAACTTGCTTATAAACTACTTTTGATTGTTTTTGTTTTTCATTGCTTTTAATTTTAAATTATGTGTTACATGTCACTTTTATATCCCACACTGTCCAAGTCAAAGAAATGCGTTCTGGTATAAAAAAAGTAAATGCACTGATTTGTTTAATTTGGAGAAAATATGTTTGATGCATTTGCTTGTGAGAGAAAAAAGAAAAAAGCGACATATTTAAGGAAATATTTATTTAAATTAAAAACTATTCTGAACTAAAGAGATTTTCCATTTATTTTATTAAAGACTTAAACCCGTGTTCGGTTGTAAGAGGTTTCACTTAATGGTTGGTAAAAGCAAGTGTGACGTAGACGAATTATTATGAGTGACGCTCTCGAATCTTGTACAACAAAATCTCCTGGGGACATCAAAGCCATTGCTCAGACCGCGTAGAAGCCTTGCCCGTGGTCAACAGAAGGCACTTTTAAAACACACAAAGTCTGGACACCAGCTGTCCAATTTGTTACTTAGAGCGAGTGAGTTCTTGCAGTTTTAAGGTTTCTCTGCACTTTTCTCGTATGTCTTAAAATCTTCACTTTTTTAAATTAATAAAAAACATGTTTGGTATGTTTTTGTATGAGATTCAAACACCTTTTCAAGACTTAAGTTCAAGGGAATGTTCACTTATCCAAAGCCACCACACTTTTTCTAGCTATAACTGCTAAACAAAAGAAGAAACTAGTAGCAATTTTCACTCTCCTTAAAGGAATAGTAATTTTTTTAAGCAAATATGCCGGAAAGTGTACCAAATGATTTAAGGAAATTTTAAACTTTGGTACAGCTGTCTCTTTCCTTCTGTAAATTCTTTTCTGTTTCTTGGTGTTTTTATTAATTTTAATTTTTATTTTTTTTATTTTAACAACTTTAACTTGCCTTTACTGAAATTCATCTTATGTGCAACATTGAAATTAAAAGCAAAATCCTCTGAGTGTATATCAAGAAATTATCTGAACTCTGAGTTTTACTTGACACGAATAAATTTTACGTAGGGGAAAACACCTACAATTGAACTTGTTAAACTCTTAAATGCTAAAAACTTCGAAAGACACCAGCCACAACTTCCAGCAGAGTATTAAAATTTGGATTTAAGCTGCATCACGTCATAGATGGCGAAAATAAAAGGGATGAAGAAGTTTGAAGAACTAATAAGAAGTGCTCCGTTGCTCGTTGGTAATCGTCTGTGGCCCAAAATTTGTTTATGCCTCAAAAACTAACGAAAATTCTGGCGTTTATTTTGCTATTATGAAATCGTGAAACTTTAATATAAAAGAAATTCGAAAAGCGGCAGACATGTTTATATGAGTAACAGCGAGTTCACAAAATGTTAAATTGGACAAAAGCCACCACAAACCACCATAAAAATATGCAAAGTTTCACAAAACAAACGATTATCATTTTCGCTTGACTACACAGTGAAGTTATTATATTTATGTATCGAGAATGCACTGCGCTCTATATCTGAGAGTTTAAAATCCGTCACTGATGAGCTCACTGCTGGCATTTGCAGAAGGTGGAACCAGGCAAGTTCAATAACGTTGCTCTGCAGTCGAGATTGAAAACTTTTCAAAATACTCTAGTCTACTCTGCATAATTTTTATCAGTAGGAAAACGTGGGTCATTAAGGAACCTTTAAGGTCCCCTACACACTCATTTGAAATGCAAATTTTGCAATATTACGTTCAGCGCTGCGTATGAGTGATTTCATCAGACATCTGGTTATTTAAATCGCCATCAGTTATTCTCTTATAAAAACAAGTACCTTCTTTCTTTTCTTATCCCTTTAAGAAACTTTTCACATAAAATGCGAAAGAAAAAGTTGTGAGCGAAATGCGTATCTGTATTTTAATGCGAAAACCGGCCGAAAACTTGCAAACAAGAAATAAATTGTCAAATAAAATTAAGTGCAAATTAATAGTGAACACTTGAACATAAATAAAAATTAAAAACAACATAATGAGGGCTGAAGTGTTGTTAACTTTCTTTACTATTCACTTTTTTCGGTGATCTGAATTCCATGTGAAATAACCAGTTTGTGAATAGCAAGAATTGTTATTTTTAAGCAAATAAACACATTTATACAAATTAAAATAACATAAATTGTGTAAATGTTTTTCTTCTCGCGTCGTTGTGAAATTTTTTTCAAAATTCTTGCGGAAAACCTTTCACATAATTTCCATTCACACACACATTTTCTCGAAAACTGACGGAGTGCTACTCTTTCATTTCCCTTGTTTCATGTGAAAAGTTTTTCGAGGCAAGAAATAGAGAAACGATCTACAGGTTACGTATGAGTAATATGAGCAATTGATCTTTGAGATTTCGAAGTTGTGGTTCACAAAATAATAATAAATATCAATTTACTTGTTCATGAGCAGACAAAGAAAGGCGAACCTACCGTGTAAAATTCATATTCACCAGCAAATTTCTGCAAAACTGCATTAGAAGCAGAGAGTCAGAATGTAGTTCTAAGCAGTTTAGGAATATATTAACACGTTCACTGCAGAGTTTCGGAAGCCAAAAGCCTAAGAATGTTATTTTGACAAACTGGCGTAAGGCCCCAAGTATATAGACCAGTTTTATCTGGTTTTGGCAAAACTCTGATGCGGCATAAGTTCTCTGAAATTGTTGTATCTGTTTAGTTTAACTTTATTTAGAACAACCCAGTTTTCGTGTCTTTCAACTTTTGAATGTAGTTTTTATAATTTTGCTGTCCGAAGTCAAATAATATTTTCAGTCAAAGTCTTCACCACTATTCGTATGGAAGACTATTCTCTGTCTGTTTTTGAAGCTGGGAACGCAAGTCAGAGGAACTTCTATAGGCATGTTTAAGAAAACTAGAATGAATTTGCACTTGGGCTTTAATTCAAATATTCGATTAAAACTTTCATTGGAGTTCGTTTCAAACTACTTTTTATTTATGAATAATTAAGTTTAAGGTGCATTTAATACGCTTTGAAAAATGTGGGACATATCGGTGCGGTAATTATTTAAACAATTAACCAATATAAGTTTATGCTAATGTGTTTATACGTGTGTTCAACTCACAACTTTCTCTGCGAGGCTTTTATCACTTTAAGCCCGTTCAAGTTTCCTATTCAAGTGCGAACTGACCACAGAACGTATCTTTAGAGACACGTGAACAGAGTGTTGTGAATTGAACAATATACTTGTTATTTTGCCTTTTAAATATCCAAGTATAAGTAAACCAATACTCCTCATCTTTATGCCTAAATTTATGTAAGTAAATTATTTGGTGTATGCGTTGGTTGTTTTGTGAATGTAACTTTAAAAGCTAAAAACTGAACAGAAAATCAAGCCAGCATTGAAATAAAATTAGAAAACTTTTCCTGCTGCTCTTTCGAACATGCAGCAGCGAATATTGCAGTTATTTCAATTAGTACAAGCTTTTTTATCGCTTGTTGAAATTCTAACAAATATTTCCATGAAACAATAAAAAAGTCATTAACTCTTTTTGCGAACAAACATTACAGGGTTGGTAACTTCAAAAAACAAAAAAAGTTGTTTAGTCGTTCACATGTAATTATTTTAATTTTTGTTGTGCTGAAGGACGCACAGTTTTACAAACTGTTTTCAACTGTTTGAAAAAATAGTTGTTGAGAAACATTTTTATTTTAATTATACTCTATATAACTTATAATCTAGTTCTTAAAGTAACGTTTATCATACTTTAAATTTTAGTCATTCTCTTCAATTGGCATCCATAAACTAAATGTTGATTTCAATGTATGTATGTATGTACGTAAATTAAATTCTATATAATAATATTTTACTTAAATGTCAGCTTTGCTTCCTTTCTACATATATGTATGATACGAGTACCTGCATTTTAAATGCTTCGGATTGAAAATGAAATGAAAATAAATATTTTAGAAGTAGTACACACACACACACACACATGTATGCATACACTCGTACGCATGTATGTATGTATGTATGTATGCATGCCTATGCATGCACTTGTGTGTCTGCAAATGATAATTCACTCTGTGTGTTGGAAAAAAAGAATATATAAAAAAACAAATTTGCAATCAAATAATAAAAAGTTCGTGGTAAAATTCAGGACATTCCATTCGTGTTTGTGTACTCCAGTTGAAGCTGATATTTCTGCGAGTACATTTTAGAACTTGTTGTTGTCTGCGAATGCCGGCAGAGAGAGTTCGAGGACATAAATTTCATATTGCGGTACCATTTATACAGGATATGATGCTTTTGCACCTTTGTCAATAAAACTTAACAAACTTTCGTCGTTGTTACGAGTTTATTTTACTCTCACTCTGAACAATCGTTATTATGACTTTTTTAAAAGACGAATGTTAAATAAAATCCATTTTGTTTCTGTGCATAAAATCTAGATTTAAACTAGAAGTGATAAATTACAACATATCAAACATATTAACCTTTTTTCGCATTTACCGTCTTGTCTTTGCGGAAACAAGAAATTTTGTTATATTGATTTATTTCTAACGCCCTTTTTCTACTGGCTCTTAAACACAACAAGTTCTTGCTTTTTCTTCGGATTGTATCATCACTGCTGTAAATGGAGATGGAGATGTAGAGAAATATATCTCTGTGATTATTTATGTTGATGCCAACTTGGCAGAAAAATATTTACGCACACAAAAATTTAAGAAAAATTTATTGGTTTCCAAGAGATTTTTTTGCTTGATACGTTTGAAATTTATTAAATGTTGTGTCATGAATTCGAGTAATTTTCTAACAATTAACTCAATAAAAATGCAAATACATTTCCTAAATATTTCTGCCAATTAAGAGTATTTGAGAGTTTAAATGTTTAAACGTTTTTTAAAAACCTTAAAAATCTTTAAGTTTATGAAAATTTGCTTAATTTGGTAGGCAAAGGAGCGATTTATTAGTTTATGTAAGAATGTAAGTCTGTAAGCGAAAGAATTGAGCAAAATCAAGAAATTTGAGCAGAAAACATGCATGAGCATGACATGCGTTCGAGTCACTTGGTTGCTTGTCTGCTTTTAAAGTATGTCAAGATTAAAGATTTAAAAGTTTAAGGGCAATAGAGATTCATTTATGATTTTCTCTTTTTTTCTCTTATTCTTTCACAAAAGTTTTTCGGAAATCTTTAAGTCGTACAAAAACATTCTTATTCCGCCATTCAAAACTTGTTCAGTTTTTGAATATATAAAATTATTTTTATTTGTTATTTAACACAGACAAGTTTAATTCCCAAAACACCACACAAAGTGGATCTTGTTTTTTTTTTTAATTTTGCCTGTATTAATATTAAGTTTATGTGCGCATAAAAAAATTATTTTACATATTTAATATTATTAAAGTAGATATTCAGGCATGTGATGGAAATCGATTAGTCTGAAAAATATAGTTTTCAGAAAGTGTGATGGAAAGCAATCGATTTTGCAGATATTCTTATACCTATTTTTAAGTACTTTTTAAAAACTTTGTCCATATATTTCAAGTCTTAGAAATGTATATTTTAAAACCTTAAGACAAGTAAAAATTTATGAATTTTTAAATGCAGTCAAAATGCGATAATTCGTACTACTCTAATGCAAAACCCTGGTCCATGAAAATACTCTTTAATTCCCAAGGAAACCACGCATAGAACCATTTTATTAAGGGGAAAATGGAATAGTCTTGGAGTTGCTAAAAAATTTGGTAACGTTCCTTCAGGTTATAAATTAAAACGAAAACCGCGCTGTGTAACCGGAAATAGGTTCATTGCTGGCGGTGTGTCGATAGATCTCTAAGTGGTCCACTGTTCATTAAAAAGCACTTAATTTTGCTAAAACACTAAATGAGAACAATTTCAAATCAGGTAACGGCTGGCTTGCTCTTTTCCAGCGTAATTTATCACAAAATGCTACCGTTTGCACATATTAACACTTTGGCTTAATTATATTGCACCATTTTGGTACCATTTGCTTTTTTAATTTATATCTCATCAAATTCAAACCCTTTTAATTTTTAAGACTTTTCTAATTCGTAAAAAGCTGTCGGCCTGGTTTTGTGTCTGTTCATCCTAGAATTAGTTTAAAGTCCTACTGTATTTTCAAAGGAGACGAAATTGTTCCAAAAACTAGTTTCCATCTCACACCGGAACAATATTCGACTAAACCAAACTTTAATACTTTTTCAAAATCTTATTGTTGCGATAGAAATCATCAAAACTTTTTGGCCACCTAAAAATCTTCAGAAATAAGTTCAATCTTTATAAATGGCAACGCTGTTTCACGAAATGTAAAGGAGTTTAAAAGAGTGTAATTTCGTTACAGAGAGATGCCCTTTTGTTGTTGTTGTAGACACCGAAACTCTCGTTAAAAGGTATCGATTATCAAACAAAGTAATAAAACTAAAAATTAGACGAACTTCAAGGGCTTATGGAGCTAAAATAATGTTTGAAAAAGGACTGCAACAGACCTAGAAAACTTTTATTTGTTTCTAGGTGCTTGGACCAACCAACAGGACACTGGAACTATATCATATTCACTAACGTTTCAAAATTTAATATATTCTCTTTTGATGGAAAAATAACACATGGATTTTCCCACAACTGCAGGGTGGGGTCTGGTAGTGCAAGTCTGCTGCAGGACTCGGCCACTGAGCACAATATTAAAAATTTCCCATGTCTGAGAATTTCGAAGGGCAATGAGGAACAACCTCTTAAAAAAAAGATTAATTTGAACAGTTGTAAGTTGTCTATATCAGACTAGCGCAAAGCAGCTCAGAAGCCCAATTGCCACATACGATGTTTATTGCACGTCTTCGGGAAAAATTAGCGAACGCGCGTTGGTGCGCAAATTAAATTATTTTTAGTAATTGTCATTTGCTTCATTGAATGCAAGTTATTTTTTTGCACAACGTGGGGTTTTCTTGCTCCACAACTAAAATTATTTTTGTAGTTGTACTAAATACATTAATTTACAATATTTTTTAACTAAAAAATGTATGAAAACTCTCCCGGAGGCTTTTAATAACAGCACGTAAGTGTATCGCGGTGCATATCGTTACATGATTTGAGAAAAGCCTTAAGTTACATTGAAAAAACTTTTCAGCAGTAACAAAAATGTCTAATACGGAAAACTTTGTGATGCTAAACATTTCTTTAATGTTTTTGAGATATTTAAATTTAAAGAAAAATATCCAATCAACATCTGGCAGAGATATGAACTGAAAACAGCATTTTGAATTTTTTCTAACTTGGGCTTTTTTAAGGTCATATGACCAAATCTATGCACAATACCAACTCAATTGTACTGTATACTTAAATACACACATAAAATATATGTGCCAGTGTTGCCATTTGTAGGTTTTTTAATGTCAAAATGATTTGAATGTTTTAATTTTAGTTAAAAAAAGATTTTTAAAAATGAATAAAATTTGTTTAAGTTGAAAATTGTTTAAAGTTTCAAGATTTTTAAAAAGAAATAAAATTTGTTTAAGTTGAGAAGTGTTTAAAGTATTTTGAAGTCAAAGAAAATATTATGATGTCGTTAAATCAGAACAGACATTTATTTACTCTGATCTATATTTTAGTAACAGATTTCTTTCGCTTCAAGTACATAAATGTTTTTTATTTGACAAACTTCAACTATTTTCCTGGATGGGAAGTGCCTGCTATATCAAAGAAATATTTGATACTGTAAGAATTTTTGCGAACTACTATATATTAACGCCCTATTTTTGAAAGGCTTGCGCTTAGAAATTGATAATTAATTAATAAATTATTTATAATGTTTGAACCAGTGTCTTTCATCTAGATGGCCTGTGTATGATTTCGATATCATTGCTGAATTTATATTAATAAACTATATGTTGGCAGAAGTCTGCTGATGAAGAGCTTGAAAGAAATTCTCTTAACTGTTAATCGTTAATATGAATTCGCTATATCGAAAAAGTTTTATTAAGTAAATACTTGGAGTTATTTTAATACTAAATTTAAATTTATCCAAAATTAATTTTCACTAGCGTGAACCCTGTTTCGATGATAAGCCTTAACTGTAGTTTCTCTGGCAAGAAAATGTTCTTGCAAGTCCACTTATTTATTTGGGCGTTATTCAAGCTTTAATGACGTTGGCGTGATATCTTCGATATAAAGCAAGTATTTATTGCGTCTGTTTTATCTTACAAACTGTTGGAAAAGTCCTACTGATGTTGCGTAAAGCTCACGAATAAAACGGTAGGCGTGGCCGGGTGTTTCACGTAAATTTTGTTAGAACTCTTACAGGAAACTCAGAACTGTACCAGCGGCCATGGCACCAACGAATAACAATTTTCTAATATCTATTTGAAGTAGAAAAACAGTTCGAAGCGCGGAATAAATACTGAGAAAATTTTGCATACGTCTAAGGAAACCAACGGGTAAAACGACGAAAGGCCTATAAAAAACAATTGTGACTGCAACAACAAACTTTTCTTTAGGCAATCAGCAATTTCTTGAACCCAAGCAAAATATAATGCAAACTGGTTCCTAAACTGTTTAAAACATTTTATAAATAATGTCTTAATATAATTTTTCATAAAGCAATTTATAAAATAAATATTCCATTTAAAGTTTGAAAGAAAAATTTGTTTTCATAATGTTTTTATTGCTCGAATATCTATTACTCATTTAACTTTCAGTTGCTTGTGTTACACTGACGGATGCAGGCAACAAAAACAAACGATGTAATATTTTTAGGAGATTTTAAAAGCATCTGCAACCCAAAACCAGCGCAACACATATAAATTGTACGAGTACACAACCCAGTCGCAGAATAAGAATGGACGATTCTATGGAGGTGCCGGTGGCTGGCTTTTTTGGATAAGTTCGCCGCCGTGAAGTTTCCTTTTTGTAATATTTTGGCGTAAGCAGTCTTCAAATTAAAAGGACTTAAATCAGATATTAGAAACAAACTATTTTCATATGTAAAGTTTTTGATGCGCTGCTGCACTGGAATAAGAACGTTTTAGTACTAGTATTTAATATATTTTTAATTTTATACAAATTGTTTATTCTTATTAAGAACGTGTTTCAAGCCGAGTCTGGCGAGGGGCTCCGACAACCAGGTTTACGGTTGGCGGTTATGGCCTCAAATTATCTGTTATACATTTTTATTGCAGATAAAATACTTTCATTAAATATTTACAGAAGCAGCGAGACCAAGCGCCAAAAGTTTCATTGGGCGCAACCGTTGACAAACTCAGAACAAAATGCGGCTAAATAAAGAAGGTGAAGTGAAAATACCGTATGGCAAGAAATTAGGAAAGAGTGTTAGTTTTTCTTAAAAGGAAAAGTTTTTAAATTGGTTGCCATTCATTGTTCAAATGGGTACCCACGAAGTGAGAAAATTAGAGCTCAGCTCACTTTTAGATCAAGAATTTTCGCTCCGTGTATGCCTCCAATAAAAAGTCCATTAACATTTGATAAATTTACTTTGTATGGCACCAGTAAAATTTTACACTAAACTAAAGCTGACAAAATTCGAGTTGAAGTATTTTTCTCTCAAGTTCTGGGCAAAATCACATAAAAAAGCAAAACATTGTTCTTGGCGGCCTAAAAAATACAAGTAATTTTGCAAATCGGTGAAGTTGTATATGAACATTTAAATCATTTACAAAGTCCAGCTTTCAACTTCATATTTCACATCTGCTTCAAAGAGAAATTCAGCTTTTTGGTTCCAAGTTAAATGGCTACTGCGAGTCACTTAATTTTACCTTGCGTTTCCGACACATACTTTTGCTGTTCTTTCATAAATCTATGCAGATCTTGATGCAAACAGTTGGAAACAGCTGTTTATGGTGCTACCATATTTTTTAACGAAATTACACAAATATGACTGTAAAAGTAAAACCGTATTTACATGCGACTTAAATTGAAATGAAAATTAACTTATTAGGGATGTAAATATAAAGTTAAAAATTGGCCAGGAAACCAAGACGCCAGAAAATGGTAAATAAGTTTGTTGTATTTTTATTTCGAATAAAAACTTTCAGAACAGTTGAAACTTCATGCAAACTTTTGCCGCAATTATTATATAACAACCACATATTAATTTTACAATAATTAACTGATTTTACCACGATTTATAGGAATGGCTTGAAACAAATGATGGCAAATCTTAGTTATTTAATAAAACAAAAAAGTGTGTAACTGGCAACAAAAAAAATGGAGCGTAAAAAATGAAGTGTATAATAAACCAAAAGTATAGAAAATTATTATATAATAAAGAAAGAAATTCTTTGTCTTACGTTCTTATCTTCCATTCACTTTTTTATGTATTTTTTAGCTTAATGCACAACGTAGCAATATCATATGTTCCCCGACACAATTGCGGTGAATTTGTGACGTTTTAAGTCTTTCACGATGGCAGGAGACTCAAACACCTGAACACATACTGCAGCATTAGAATTGTTGTTGTTGATGATAAAGTTGCTGCAATCGTTTGACTGTAGCCGTGGGTTATACTTAATCCATCTGTGGCAGAACTTCTACTGCTTCGAGCAGCACCTTCGATAATGTTGTTGTTGTCGACTTCATGCAGAACAGGAAAGTTGATGTCAGGCACTGCTTCTTCCGTCACAAACAGTCTCTTGTGTTTACAGTGTTTCTGCTTCCTATAGGATTTCGTTATGTTTACGTTGTAACCCTCCAGGTATTCCGTATTCTTTATGTCATGAAAATAGAAAATTGTAAAAGTAGGAAAACATGAAAAATTTTATGTTGTACAGATGTATGTATGTGTGTGGAGGGGGGTGTAAGTGAACGTCTATGCGACGATACGAATAGAACATTGTTTATAGAAAGAAATATAAAAGTTGAAAATTATTAGCAGATAAATCAGTCACATCGAACTTAGACATTTTTTCTTCTGTTCAAATAAAGTGAACATTTATATGAATGATGGTTCTCTTTATCTTTC
This sequence comes from Epicampocera succincta, assembly GCA_932526305.1. Lineage (NCBI taxonomy): Eukaryota > Metazoa > Arthropoda > Insecta > Diptera > Tachinidae > Epicampocera > Epicampocera succincta. Next base: position 19,364,272 of record OW052035.1, read on the forward strand.
AGGCAAAACTTTAACTCAAACGAACCACCTACAGCAGGTTAAGCGGTGATGGCATAAAAATAAATGTATATGTGTGTGTGTATGTGTGCACTTAAATTTTTAGCACAACATTTAATTTTTTCTTTCTAGAACTGCAAAATCCGCTAGAATATTTCTTCTCCACCTGGAGGTTTTTTTGCTGTGTTCGATATCCAGTTAATTTTAATTAAAAAAGAATTTAACATTAAACATTATTATTACGGTCTGTCATGGTTCAGAAAGAGACTACATTTAATCTACAGTGGCTGTTTTATAGATAAGACCAACTTATTTTTATGTTGGACCAGTACTCAGGCGACAGTAGTAGAAAAATAGGTTATGAAGATGTAGTGTTTATGAATCTTGAAACATTGTAAGTGACAGAAAATACTTCTGCACACAGTTTATGCTACAAAAGGCCTGCATGGAAGAAGAAGGAAGGTGTTGTGCGATACGACTGCCAATCTACTATAAACAGATGAAGCCTAAACTATAAACGCGTGCGGCACAAAAAAATGAGGACTTCGGATATTAAGGTTAAAACATGTAACGCATCGCGCCATCGCTCTGTCCTCGGCCCCATTAAGTAACCGTTAAATAAACTTTGGAGTGCCATCACAAACATGAAAGTTATATTCCAGATTCACTTTTGCAGCTGGAAGTTTTGCAAAGAAGGTTTTCAGAAAAGATGAAGAAAAGAACAGGAGAAAAACGTTAATCTCGAATTGCACAATAATGATGTGTCGTTTTACACCATTTCTCGGAGAGGCATCCAAAAACATCCCCTCTAGAGGGGCCTGTACGAAATTCATATTAAAGGCCATAAGCAAATTTTGTAAATCCTCAGATAATATTTTAATTATTTGTCGGTTTCTTTTTGGGGATTGGTGTTACATCAGAAACCTTCCAATACCAACCAACATGGCTTAATGCGTTAAAAAATAGTGCTAATGAAAGCATAAAAGTCGAGGAACAGCACTTCGAGGAACAGCACAGTCGAGGAAGACCAGTAGTAGACTGCCAGACCGGCAGACTTATTTATATGTAGTTCAGCAAAAACCATCGGCTGTACCAAAAAGCATATTGAGAGATTTAATGGCCTTTTATACTGAAGTGAACGTGGTTTGAGCTATTCTGGCTGTGGCTGAAACCAGAATCGCTCAAAGAAAACCTTATTGATGCAACAGATGTAGTGGCAATATCATTAAGAAAACCCGTCCCTCCGTCCATGTCCTGGTGTAAGAATAATCCGCACTGATGGAGGGGATTACACAGACCGCAGCTCGAGTTCCTATTTTGTTGAAGTTTCTTACGAGGTTTTCTCAAAACTTTTGTCAATCAAATAACCATTTTAGTTACCTAATATTATGTATGTACAGGTAACGTGTCGTTAAGTAACTAGAGCTTCGAGTTCTTTTCTAGAAATCATCAAGGACACGCGCGTTTGTCTTCATTTAAAAGCCAAATAATATGAATAGGAATTTTAGCTTTGAAAGTTTTGTTTAACAAATTTGACTTATTATTCGAAATGTTGTTTTCATTGTTCATAATTCCATGTGTTTCCCTGCGTTCTTAGAAGAAGGCCTGAAGCCTTTACTTAAGCCTTCACAAATTATAAATGAATTATGAAGTTTTGGTTTGTTTTAATAAAAGTTTTTAGGAAAATTTTTAATAAAAACTCGCTATTTATTTACTAATAGCGAAAGGAAATCTTAGTTAAATTTTAAAGAAAATAACGGTTTTTAATATGCCCCAAAATATTTTATTTTCAACTTTCTCATTCACCCACCTCTAGGGAAAATTTTTTGCTTTGGAGTTTTCCAAACTGGGGTACTTTACCTTCAGATGCTCGGCGGAGTATAGCGGAAACTCTATTGGCAAGGAAACCAAGATCATAGGTAAGGAATGCATGCCTTTCAGCAGAGGTTAACTGGCAAACCAGGAACCAACAAAAGCCCAAGGAGGGCGCTTTGGTAGTTCCTGATGATGGAGATGGAACGTTTCTCTAATTTTTGGAATTCAAATGTCCCTGAGGTGATGCTGTTTTTCAAGAGAAACCTTCTTTTTATGAAGTTAAATTTAAGGTGAACCGGATGAACACATCCACATTTTTGGTTCTGAGATATTGAGGGAGTTGAGGACAGGAGGGATTCGATTGCACGGCGCCGTTGCAAACTTAACCTCGTAGATTTGGTCCAAATTGAGATTATACCTTAATGGCGGGTATTCACTTAAATTAAGTTAAAATCTGTCCCATCTAATAATAAACATTTTAAGTGGCTCTAGCGAGGAAAACGATAAAATTCAAAATAAGGCTGGGAGGGAAAATATAAAACATTTTTATACCTTTAAACAAATAGAAAATAAATGTGTAAAGAAACACTAACAGTAAAAGAAGTTGCATGATTTGCTAAGGATAAAGTTCTCACTATTTCTCTTTGCCCTGGGCGTTTAGCTATTTCTGAAGTGGACAATATAAAGAATCATTTCCTCTATTTATGCCAAATGAAATTACAATTATTAGTAATTATTGATAAAAAAAATTAGTACTTTTTGATACATTGAACGTTTGCGTTTCTCAATTATTGCATTAGGTTTGCCCCGAATAATTCACTTCGCGGAGCAGGCTCATACAGTTGCAAGGAAGAACCACTGGATAGCATGAGGCGTTGCTGTATGACATTTTCGATACATCGAAATAAAATGTAAAGCAGAAGAATTTATTTGAAAGGGCTAATAAATGAGGAAATATGTTACAGAGCGAATCTGGCACAAAGAGTCATGCCCAAGGAATTTGTCACAAGGGCTGACTTTCTGTAACCCACAATATTGTAATATTGGCCTTTCTGTGCCACAGCACAAAATATTCCAACAAACTAATAAATTTACTTGTAAAACTCATTCCCAAACTTGCATTCTGTGCATTTAATGCAAAAAAATGTAAACAGATAACGGAACTGTCTACACAAACAACAAAACTTTTGTGAATAAGTTCAATATGCGTTTTATTTTTTTGGTTACAGGTTAAGGACTAAACGGCAAATAATAACGATAAGCAGATGGTTTTGTAAAGGAAGGTAACCGTCATTTTTATCGGAAGACTTTTAACTAATGAAACCGCTGCGTACAGAATAGTGCCAGATTTCTTTCTTGTAAGTCGCGTGAACAAATTTTCTGAATATATGATTTCTGCGGGTGGTAAATCTCTCGTGTAGAAGGTAATTGAAATGAAGGATATTTCGGCTACGGCATTTGATGTCTGTGTTTACAAACAACTACTCCTTCACATTTATTTGTTATTGGTTTTATTTTTAAAATGTTTTTCATGTTCTTACCGGTATCACATGATTTTTCGCACCCCAGCAGAGAGGCTTAAAAGAACCTTTCCTGGTAGCCTGTTGAAATTCAGGAAAATGATTTTTCCAATCGTATGAGAGAAGGCGTGTCTCCAACGTCATCCCCGAAAGTTCGGGTGGTGATGAAATAAGAACTGGATTCGAGTCCCTGAAATGGTTAAAGTATGAAACTAGTCATGCGGTAAAAAATTAATTTAAAAAAATCAATAAACGTTTGTGTAAGTCACTTCTCCCCAATAAATTATTTTGCTAGCCGAACAAAAAAACATTATCTCTGATTTTGTTTAAAAAATATATATATATGTATTTATATATGTTTGGGTCAGGCTTTTGTTGGTTGAAAATAATAAACTGAAGTTGGAAAATGAATAATTCTGCAGGTCCTTTTTTGTTGACTATTTTTTCAAAATTGTGGCGTGAGTCCACGAATTCCTTCACAGGTGTGTGTTCAGACAATTTATTTACTAATTCAATGAATTCCGTTATTTGATACACATACAAACATATATTGTATAAATATGTATGTGTGCATGTTTTGTGAGCCATTGACAGTTATTTCACTCGAAAACTAATTTGCAATCCCGTCAAACATTCCACAAAACGAACAACATCAATAACATAAAGGCATTGAAGACGACTTTTTCCAAAAACTATTAGTGTTCTGGGAAGGAAAACGTTTTGTCCGTGATAAAAGCTAAAAACAAGAAACAATTCCCGCATGTTGTGAAAGCCGTTTTTTATATTTTTTAAAGAAAATATGAAGTTTTTCAGCCAAAAAAAATATTCACTCGTTTTGAGATGTTTTCGTTTCGAAATCTCTTTTTTTTACTGTTGGCGTCTGTATTTTAACCGTTAATCATACGCCACAGCTTTCATTTTATTTTTTGAAGGCAGTCTCAGAAGTATGTTGCAGTCGGCAGCAGACCTGGATTCCTTAAAAATACTTTAGTCGTAGATGGTAGTGAAGTTGAAGATGTGGTTTCGTGCGCTCATGCCCTCATTCGGCCTTACAGCCGCTGCAACTCCTTTAAATAAGCTGCGCCACTTTTTTTATCGTTTCACTCAAAAAACAGTGATGTTCGACAGTTTGCAAGCACAATCTGCGCAAATTTGACTTTACATCGCGGGCACACAATTCAGCAAAACTGAAGTTGAAGGAATACTTACGTTGCCAGCTGCTCTATGCCAAGCGAGTGAAGAACTGTTGGCAGGCTCGGAAGCGAGTGACAGGTAGTTAGCTTATTTTGTCGCGGGTAGTACAACGCCAGTACAATACAACTTTCCTCCTTCATAGTCAACCCACCTGAAAGTAAACAGAACACGATATCAAATGAGCACCAGTCATGACTAAAGTAAAATGCGCTGGAGTATTTGCACAGCAGCGAACCAAATATGTAACCAAGAGAATACAATAATGCAAAAAAAAAGTGAATGTGGCACGAAACAAAAGGCATTGTATCAGCACGGAAATATTTAATGAACTTTTCAATAAAACTTTTCTGGCATTCAAACTGAAAACATTATGACAACCCATATGAAGCTTTAAAGAAATCAAATATGTACGTATGTATGTGTGTTTGTGTGTGTGTGTGTGAAATAAAAGTTGAGAGGCCAAAGCTCTGTGTGAAAATGTGAATACGAGTATTGTGTGGCAACAAGCTAAATGCAAGTAGACTTCTGAACTTTTATTCATTAGAAATATATCCTGCTTTTCATATTTTCTGCTACTATTACACATTTGAATTGTTTTAAGGAAAAAGGCCAGTAGTAAAACTTCAACGAAGGAAGGATAATAAGTTCTATTTTTGCTCGGTAACTTTACCAGTGAATAGAGTGATCATTAACAAGAACTGGACTGGACGTTTTCGGACAACAGCACGAGTTCGGACAACTCAATTCAGGATACTAATAGTGTAACATAAAAAGTGGGTGCTTGAAAGACGGGAAGTATGTCTGCATTAAGATTAAGAAGGGCCGAATACTTATGGATGACATAAATCCGACTGCCTCACAGTCTTCTGAACAGGCACGATATTTTTGACAGATCTTGAGACTGTGACACCCTAAAATGAACGAATCGCACGTCCCCGCTTCAGAAAGCATTTTCATCACTTGATACACATACGGAATCTCCTCTCTATTCGCGTGAATAGAAATAATTTTTCGCTAGCTAAAACAATATACATATACATACATATATATATATATATTGATTCATGACTTCGCATATATATATTAAGTACGCTCTGAAATGAGTTTAAAAATATATCCTATTTTCAGTTTACTTCAAATTTACTACAAATCGTTATAAAAACCACAATTTCCTGAAACCAAATAATGGCGAAAAGTAGAAAAAACCGATCAAAGCAGTTCTGAATTAAACGGAAGAACATATTCGCCACCACTAAACTTGAACACTTGAACTTGAATTGATAACTGATTTGCTTTAAGAACGAAAGTCTTCATAAAACGGACATGTAAAATTACAGAAGATACTGCAATAATTACCGACGAAAACTTTTTTTAACTTCTTTAATAATTACCGGAAAATCGCGAGAAGGGAATGGAATGAATTTTAACATAATGATGGCACAAGCAAAGACAAAATAATTTTTCATGGATTAAGAGTTTTTCGTTATCCGACGAAAGACGTCAACGTCAAGTTCTCGATTGTTGAGGATTGGCTCGTACAAATATTATATTTGAATGTTTTTGCATGAAATTCTTTTTAAATTTGTTAGTAGTGATAGAAACTTAAAGTTTATATGTAAATTTGTTCATAAAAAACATATTTTCTTTTACCGCATTCAAGAGGAATTTTTTTACCAGCTGAACTCGTCGGTCCAGGTACTTATAGTTTTTAAATACAGCGATGGTTTTCTTTGTTGGCCTCACACCATCTCCAGGCCCTTCTCACCATAATGGTTGAGGCGAATTCCAAATGTCTGCGGTATTTCTTAAGTTGTGCTTCTTGACACCTTACGTTGACATATTTTAATTCGCTTTGGCTGCTCCAACCACATATTCAAAGCAACATAAAGGTAAATTGATTTCGCCTATTGTGAGAGAATTCTCCTTGCTACAGAGACATTATCTGATCGAACAGAACTGCGTCGTGACTACTATTTTCGTACTAATTGACATACAAATTTGCCCCAAAATGCCTACAGAGCAGCGTTGCCAGGAAATTTGTTTCCTCCCCCAAAGTCCCTCAAATTTAAAGTACAACCAGTATAAAATATTTCGAAAAAACCCCCTAAATGTAAAATTTAGATAATAATTTCATTTCACTTAAAATAACTTGACTTGAGTTTAAATTGACGTACTAAATCATTATCTAAATAAAGCAACACTCGCCAATTATTAACATTTTATTGAAATTCCCCCAAAAATACTTTGTTATAGTTTTGTGAATATTGTTGTTTAATAAAATATATAAAAAATTATTTATATATAGTTCAAGTCTCGTCCAGCGGAAAGGGTACAATTGTAACTTTTTCATTTTATTAGTGCTATAACTTCTTTGCCTATATCACCAGGGGCCTAGACTTTCGTAACATTTTCTATCGGACAATATTGTTTTGGTTTTAGGTATATTGGAGAAAAAATTGGGTGCAAATAATAGAGCTTTTTATACCCAACACCCTTAAGAGGCTACATGGGTAGCAATTGAACCCTCAACCACTGGTGCTGTAATGACACGACGTCCGCACTTCGAAGGAAGTATTTTCGCATAATCAGTTTGTGATTGCTTCGATCCTGTACCGCTGCTAAGCACAACTGATTGGAAAGTCCTTTTAACAACTTTTGTCGTTCGTTTTTTGTTTTACGGTTTAGATGGCGCTCTCTCTATATGACATAAAACGCTAAAACAGCGACATCAATCACGTTGTAGAAAATTGAAAGTGGCCAACGCAATGGTCTTCGTTTTACAGTGTATTCAACTAACATTTTTCCCATGAAATCGACTCCACCGTTATTTTTATTATCCTTCTGTATTATTTGCGGCTTGGCTGATTCTGTGTTTTCAACTTCTCCCGTCATTTCTATAGTTGATTGTATTATGACTTAATTATTTCTTTTTTTTGGTACATATGAACATATTGTAGCATCCGTGTTATAGACAAAATTTGTTGAATTGACAGGCCTTTCCTTTGAAGGTTGCATATTGTTTTTTTATTTTTTCTAATTGTTCCAAGTAGAGTCATATTCAAGGAGTTTGGGAACGTGCCTGATTCCAAAGAGCTAAACAAATTATCGGTGATGATATTGATCCGAGAACCTTTATATTTTTTTACAAATTCCAGTACTGTTGTTTCACCGACATTTTTATCTGGGTGCCATCTTTTGATTTTCCCGTATATATGAGGCCCTGCAGTGGACAGGAAGTCGATGCATCACAAGCCCAAAAAATGTTTATGCCATACTTCGCTGACTTAGAGGGTATATACTGCGTAAATCTAGTGCTACCCCTAAACGGAAACAATTGTTCATCGACAGTAACGCACTGCAATGGCTTGTAAGATTTCTCTAAATTATTGTTCATCAAGGCCTAAATGTCTCGAATTGGTGCAGCTTGATCTGATTTAATACGCTTCTCTCGTGCATTTTCGTTATCGAATCTAATAAATCTGAGCATCATTTTAAAGAGGTCTCGAGATATTGCTGAACGTGCAAGAGGAAGTGCAAATCGTCTATATAGTTTTGTTATCTCTTTGTACAGCAGCCGTGATCGCCGCTTAGCGGGATTGGAATACATCTCTACCAATTTACGATTGAAAGCTTTTGTAACTCTTTTGGCTTTTCGATTGGTTTTTCTTAAACTATATCACATATTTCTGGAGTGATGATTGACTTGAAGGTTTCCTTTTCACTAAGTAAAATACTGTTTGATGCAAGGCCGCCTTTTAGATGCCAAATGTTGCGCGATCTTGTGTGCGAATTTTGTATTGGGTCGGCATACCATTTTGTTCCATCTGTACTAGCCAAATATTTCCTGCACTTGTCTTTTCAGGCTCTTCTTCAAAACTTTCATGGGAATCGTACTCGTCTTCACATTCTACGATATTTTCCGTTTCGATATATGAGTCCTCCTCGTATGAACCACCAAATAAGATTCTTCATCAGACGCAATACAAGGCTCTTCCTCATCTTCAGAGTTTTCTAGTAATTTTCTTATTTCATAAGAGGTAAACCTGTATACTTTCCAATTAAAACTGTTTTGCTATATAATAATTAAAGAAATTTTCAGTAAAATCTTTTGCTTAATAGAAATTGTAAAAAATATTAAGAAATTGTATAAAGCAAAGTTTTTACAATAACACTGTATCAAATTTTTATTTACCTGCAAGCACGGCTCCTATTTTTATGATAAGAAGCACCTTCAGTTTCACTTTCACTCATACTTGGAAATTTCCTTAATCTCACTTAATATCGAAGCACACCACACGACTAATTTGTAAAGGGCATGTGCAGTAGAACCAGACCATAAGCTTTGTGATGATCACCATATTTTGGGATTCCCCTTTTTTCAATCTAAACACAAACGCTGTGTTCAGTAAATTTTAGCAACGATTTGCCAATTTTTTTACTTCCTTTGAATTGAAATAAAACCCCTAAAATCCGGTGGGAAAGTGGTTATTGTTTAGTTGTAAAAAAGTGATGCACACGCCAACTCAGAGACCAGACTTGAACCCTATTGAAAGGGAATGGTCATAGCTGAAGACAGAAGTTGCAAAGAGACATCCCAAAAGCTAATTTAAAAGTTCAATATTGGAGGAATGGAACAACATTTTAAAAGAATATGATCCGAAAATATTAATAAGTTTTATGAAAAAGAGGCTGCAAGCCGTTACGAGCGCTAAAGAGGTCACACCAAGTATTGAACCACATCATACATATTTTTTATATAGTTTTTGTAAAGTGTAAAAACAATTTCTTGACAATTAATTATTGCAATGTTTTTAATTTTGCATCTCTATATTATAGTTTAAATCTTTGTTGGTTACTTTTGTTTTTGCTATATAAGAAGAAACACTTTCCTGAATAAATTTGTATCAAAAAATTTTAATCCTACGAGCCACTTTTTTAAAGCCAATTAATGAAAAACTTTTCTTTTTATTTGTTGTAAAAACATATACTTCTGGGTAATAGTTTTTTTTGTTTCTCTGATCAACGCGTATGTAACTATTTTCTTCTTCTTTCTGTTTCTGTTCGAAGTTACATCGAATGGCTAAACTGTTTTATTCGAAAATGAATTCTTTAATATGAATCCAGGATTATCAAATGCATTTTTTTGGTGAATCGTATTTGCGCTTTGTCTAACTTAACTTATTTTAAAACAGATATAGTCAGGGGTGTATTTAGAAACCAAGTCGGTTTTGATGTTTCTCGGTTTTGAAAACCAATACTGGTTTCATTTGGTGTCATGAAACCAAGTCGGTTTTGTAATCTTCGAATGAAAGTAAAACCAATATCCAAATCAGCTGTTGTTAACATTTGTATAATTGTGTACAATTTTAGTTATAATTTTAAGGACAAAATATAAATTGTTTATTAAAAATATAAGAAATGTCAGTGTTTTGAATGAAAAAAGAAGGAAAATTAATAATGCTGCTGTTTTATATTTGCGGAAGAGCGTTCGGAAAAATTGAGAAGAAAAATATTGCGAGATTGTAGCAATTCGTTTGCGCTGCCGGACACAACTTAATTATATATTTTATAAAGTTTAGAATGTGCGTTCACAATAAAAGCTGCTTTGCATTTTCATAGGATACAAGGGACTAAACAAAAAAGCCTTTCGAATGGTCCCAGACGCAAATGCTACAACTTGCAGATTCGTTGCGATTTTTGTATGAAGGGTCTTAACAAAGAATTGTTGGATACGTCTCTAGAATACATATATCTGGGTAGGAGTGTCACAGTGTCAATCAGTTGTTCCCAAAGAGAGTCTACGATTCGTTTACCCCTCTTTGTAAAACCTCTCGAAAGGTCTGGATATTTGTCCATAAGCTCTACGATTATGGAGGTTTGAGTTTTGTTAGAATCCATAAGAAGATATATATTTCCTTTTTTAATATAAAATTAACTTACATTTATACAAAATATCAAATTGGCAGGCAAAAATAAAAGCGCACAAATGAAATCTGTCAGCTGTTGGTTTCTGTGAGACCTAAAACCAACACCAATTCTGTTTCGAACATAAAACCAATAATATTGGAATTCATGACACCAAATAACTTTTTTAGTCGTTTTCAAAACCAATTCCAATAATATTGGTTTCTATGACACCCCTGAGTATGTACAAACAGGAAACTCTTAATTTTCTCAAAGTAAGTGGCAGCTGAAAGCAAGAAGAGGCCTGAATTGAACCACTTGAAGGTCCTAAAACATCGAACGTAACAATGAAAATTGAACTTTGAAATTTATTCTATTGCTTCATTAAGTAGTGGATGCTAATAATTAAATATCCATTAATAACGACACGTTTTTTGTTATTGTTTTGCTTAAAATACATATAAACAAATTTAGTTCAATTACTAAAGGGTGTTTTCTATAGAGTGACACAAGGGAATATGTTTTTAATATCAATGAAACGGACTGTATTGCAAAGAACATTTTATGAATTTAATGTTTAAATATTCAACGAGAAATGGGCTTAATCGGAAAATAAAATTTTGAATGGAAATTCAAAATCAATATCAATTTGTGTTTCAGCCCATTTGCACACGTTGCTCTGGTGTAAGTCGATTCATAATGAAATTTCAACTGAACAAAAAGCAACTATCAGCTGTTAAATGGATGCTCAAATAAAGCAGTGATGCCAACTCAATGTTGTGACACTCTAAAAGATGCACGCTATAACTCACTAAAATGCACATTTGAACTTTAGTAGCTCCAGCCTTCTGCAAAAAGTTTATTCTACGAATACCTCAATGTTTTATACAACTTGTGATTTAGATGAAAATTATCCAGCAAATTCTTATAACGAACAACATTTAAAACTGCCATTATTTTTCTCATTCAATATATGATTTATGATTGCATTTGCGTAGAGAATTGCCAGCCGGAATATATTCACATGGTTGCATTTGTGGCTGTAAATGCCGACATACACACAAAGATATGTATGTCTGTATATACTGTAGTGAACAGCTATTCGTGTGTATCATACTTACCGAGGGTTATGGCTTTCCGTGAAGAGCTGTCGTAAATGCATTCAGCTACCAGTCTATCGCCTGGCAAGACTTGGACAGTGGAAGACAAACGACGGAAGTCCTGGTAGGCGACTTCTATATTGCTATCGTGTGCAATTGGCGGTAGTTCCTCCGTTTGCCGAATCTGCAATAGATTGATTTACTTACTAGCACCAAATTATTATTTTTATAGTTTGTGTTAATGAATCAAAAATGTGGTGATGGCTTGTGGAAGCGTTCCCAGAATAATTACAAGGCAGCTGAACTAGTTTTAAAGAAAGTTTGCTGAGAAACTAGTGGCTTAAGGATATTACAAGGGAAGAAAATCAAAAGGTTTTCCTATCATATATCATTTATCAGATATTAGTAGAGCGTTAAAGCTCCACGACCTTATAAATGCCAAGTTGTTATAATCGCTCCAAATAGGCGTGTTTAAGCGCTTAATAAAGACAGTTATAGACGACATGTTCTTAAATCTACTTTTTAAAGGTCCTTCCCACAGGTCCATGTCACACCAAGTTTTGGAACAACAGAAAATTGATTAAAACCAAATCAAACGGTCAACAGATGAATTTGGCAAAATGGGGTTCGAATCAGTATTTCGATAATGAGGGACCGGCGATAAGTTCGAAAATCAGATCTAATTCTTTATAGCTGCTAATATACGTTCAACATGTATATATCAAAGTCGTTTGTGCCTGCGACACGCAGAAACAAAAAAATCAGCAGATTTTTTAAACTTTTATTCTCTCGGTCCGCAGCTTGTAAGATTTATAAAAGATTCAAAGAACTGTTCCAAAGTATTATTTTTGTTGCAAAAAAACTATTTAAAACGTAACAAAACGTTACTGCTGTAAAATGTTTCCTTCAGCCGATTAATAATGTCAGCCAAACTAAACAACCGCCGGCATTTTTTGGCGGCACAGATGTCCCGCTATACTCAGATCCTATATTTTCAAAGTACAATAACTCGACACATTTAGGAATTTTAAAGGGGGAAAATGGCACCTTGTTAAACATACATACATACATATGTCGTCTATGATCTACTTAAGTTGGAGTTTTGTCATATTTAAAGCACCGTCAAGTTTATTTGAATCCTCGTTTATTGAGTCCCCAGCCCCTTTAAAAGGCAACAGTTTGTATGAAGATGCAATAAACAGAAAAGAAAAAACATTCGAAATAAAATAAGTTGTCACGTCTTCAATAAAGGTTTAATAATTTGTTAAAAATAAAAAATTAGAGAATTTGAAAAAATGTTATAGGGACACAATAGTACTTAGAAACGTTTTTTCAACACAACTTCATCATCGCTTATATTTTGGCCAAATTTTGTGATAAACTTTTGTCGCTGTTTTCCTTTTGGAGTTTTTGGAACATGTACCAAGCCCGTGATATGTGCCCTTTCCGCTAGTGTAAGTGGCCGCATACTTCCTATATCAATGGAAATAATTTCAGTAATAAATTTGTTTTCACAACATTTTTTTGCAAAAATCGAGTCGACATTCTCTCCTCTTTTCCGTATTGAAGTTGATTTTTTTTTTGCAAGATTAGTGCCGTTAGCGTAATATACTCATAGGCAAGGTCATGACGTCTTCAAAATCAAGTTTTTGGAATAATTTTGATATATTAAAGGAACTGGTCTTAAAATATGCCACAAGCTCGACGTTGAACAAAATTACTCAGGGCATTTCCATATTAATTTTATAACTTCTGTGACATGTGCTTCTGGAACGAGTGGGATTTTCCATATATTTCACTTTTACTATCTCTATTTTTCACTTTTAAATTTTATTAAGTTGCTTAAGTAAATTTCAAGTTTCAAACTGCAACAATTTTTGAGACGTTCCGGGCTCTGGAGTTGTTTCAAATGGAAGGAACTAGTCTACTAGTTCTGTCGTATTCCTGTGTTTCTTCAGGACAGGAGGAAAATATACAAAGAAATCAAAGAATGAGTTTTCTATTTACTGTTGCAGCTTGTGACTATTTACGGAAAGACTTGAGCACTTGCCAAAATTTAATATTTTCTGGTTGGAAGGTACCACAATCGCTGTTCTATTGCAATTCCAAATATTTTGAATCAATATCTCAATACATACATAAATTGTTTATGAGTAACGATTTTCCAAAAAAAAATACGCTTTTGAGGAGCGTTGCCAGCTTAATACCCTTTTTGTTTGAATAAAAAATGCGCTAAATTGGCTTTTCCTAAGTGAAGGCGTTTCAGTTCAACTTTTTCTTACTACAGTTTTCCAGTTGAAGACAACACAGCCACTTAATTGTTCATCATGTATTATAGATATAAGGAACAAGATCATAACACGTTGGTGTGAAATTTAGGATACTCCGTTAGATGACTTTCCAAAAATAGCGTTATACGACAAATATGTTTTCAAAATATTATATGAAATGGCTTTTGGGGACCACAAGGCGAGCCAGATGTGTTAAATGAAAGTACTTTTTTATTGACGACGCTCAATCTGAATTCTACATTTCTAATTTATTTTCACGATATTAAAAAGCTCCTTATTTGATGTCTTTAATGAGTTAGAATATCAAAAGTTTGATAATAAATGAAAGCAAAAAGGCAAAATATCCGACTGGTTTTCGTAACAAAGTTTCAAACATCCTTATCAATATTTTTAGTGTTTGCCATCATCTTATTCTTTCTGTATCTTCTAAATTTTGTACCAGAATAAAACTTTAAAAAATAATATAGACGGTAATATATTTTAATTAATTAAATATTGGATTTTTCTCATTCGTACATGTATTGACTTTTATTTCAATTTAATTTAGTGCGTTTTGTTAATAAATATTTATAATATATTTGCTTATAAAAAGTTTACAGCACTGTTTGTTTTTTGAGCTACGAATGAATATATCTTTTAAAAATTATATGTGTCTTTATTTCATGAATAAATCGTTAGCAACCAGCTTTCAAATTAGTCATTGGTTTCAACACTGTTGCCAACCTTTTGCCAAAATTAAACGTCAAATTGTATTTGGTATCTGAAGCAGCATCTATTGTTTTAAAAACGTGCACTTAATTTATGCTGCGACACATTGAAATATGTGCATGGAAAACCCGAAATCATTTTCGAAATGAATTGAATTTAAAAAAAAAAAACTTTACTCACCTAAAAGAAAAGAGTGGCACCACAATTTCTTGCCTTTTGACTTTGTCTGAATCATGCGGTACAAAATCCAGTTGGCAGAAGCAGCAGATTTCCATTAATTTTCGCTTTTATAAGCAGCCCTTCAGTGTGACATGGTGTTGTCATTTTATTTTAACGTTATTCGACTTCCACATGAAGTATGAATTAACATTTGCTGGTATTTTGTACAACATTTTCAACAAACACGGCACAATAAGAAAGCAACTAAAGTCTTATCGCTGAGAGCTGCTTGAATATCGGTCGCTTTCTCGATACACACTTAAAAGACGTAAGAGTTTTAGCCTACAAATTTCTAAGCTGGCAACAGTGGTTGTCAATTTTCAACCTTAGAAAAGTGTGGGAGAAGAAATCAGAGCATCCGTGAGGACAAACGAAATCGGAAGGAATTAAATTCATACAATTTTTACGCACAAAAAACTTTTTGCAATCTCATCGAAATACGTCTGTTTCAAAGTTATCCAGCGACAACGTTTCCCAGCCACAATTCTTCATTGTTGCTACCCCAATACCGGTTGCAGTGAAATAAAAAAAATTATGGAATTTTCTTCGTTCTCCAATGTATCACCGACGTATTTACTTCATGCTGAAAGCGCTCGTCTGTGGTTGGGAACGTAAGTACGAATACAAATAGTGTGCGCATGTATGTGTGCACGTGTGTGTGTATGTGAAAGAAAAATTGTTTATTAACGTTGAATATTACAAACCTGACGAAGCTTGACTTCCTTTCCAATTAGATGTGTGCTCATCATTACAGCGAATACGCGAACGCCTTCTGCAGGAAAGGCAAATGCAGTGCAGTCTTCTATACACTGTCCTTCCGATATGACCTGATTTTGTCCAGGAGGAATAATGTGTCGCCAGTTTGGATCCATGCCTTTAAATATAGCGATAAGAGGAAGAAAGGAATGAAATTGCCATTTAATTCTCTCAGGGTTAGTTTTCAGGGAATATTTGAATGAATTTAAATAAATATGTATGTATGTATGTATGTACATATCTATATATTCGTATAAATAAATATATGTAAATAACAAATTTGTTTTCCTTTTTACTTGGGGTTATATAAAATACTTAAATGTCTTTTAAACACTGTTTTGCATTTAGAGAAGTGAACTTTACAAGACCAGTTTATACGACAGTAATTTTCCCCCGTTGCGAGAGCCGCAACCGCATTTGGTTTACGATCAATATTTTCTTTTGAAATTTTTCTTAATTCGATGATAATTTATAATTTCATTTCCTGTTTTATTACAAATATATGAAATTTCAATAAAAGTAAACTAAATAGTCGTAACTACGAGGTTTTTACTGAAACACAGGTTTTTATAAGAAAGTAGTTTTATTTTTCAACATCGTCTCCTTTGAGTTCCATACACTTAGTCCAACATTTCTCCAATTATTTTATGCCTGCCGAAAAATATGATTTGATGAGGTCTTCATTAGGCATTTGTTTGTGAAATGATTTCGTCGTTGGAGTTAAGTCTCCTTCTGTCGAGCGATTTTTTCAAGTTTTGGAACAAGAAATAGTCACTCGGGGCTAAATCTGCAGAATGGGGTGGATGAGGCAGCACTGTTTTGACTGCTGTTTGGTCTACGGTGTGGTGGTTCCACGTTGCTAAACGGCGCAAAAATGGTTGAACAACGGCAAACATTATTGCGAAATAGAGCAACCGCAGCACTCATCTTGCGGAAAGCTTTCTCATACTCAGGTGATCATTTAAAATAGAAACCACTACTGAGTCATGACTTCCATAATCTCTCTCACTTTCAATTTCCGATCGGATAAAACCATATCGTGAGTTTTTTGAATTGCTACGGATGTAGGGACCTCAACGGTAGGTTCAGAATGTTCGGCATCTTCCATACTTGTACGGCCACTACGAAATTCAGTAAACTAGTTCTTTAGCATAGAGACGAATGGTGCAGAGTCCTCATAATATTTATGAAGCTTGGCCTTGGCTTAAGCGGTGCCTTTTTTCCGCAAAAAAATGCTTAATTGGCACACGAAATTCAATTATTGTTTTCCATTTTGTTCTCAAAATGCGCGGTAGAGTGCCAAACACAGACTAAGTGACGCAACTTGTTCAAATTTAGACAGGAATCAACTGACAGTTGCCTGTTTACAGGAACAGAATTGCGATTTCAATTAAGTGGCGGCAAATTCATAAAGTCACGGACTCTTTGATCAGCTCTCGTAATACTTTGTTCGTATTATTTGAATCAAAACACATTCAAATTTGTATAAATCAAAATGGCTATTAAAATTTTGTAGTACGACGTGGACCAGAGATCGGTGTGCGCGTCGAATTGATTGATGTACGTACTTCAAATCAATGCCATGTGGCCATGTTTATTCTTACGTTTCAAGTGTTTGAGTAACTAGAGTTAGAAGTACTTTTCAGTACTTCAGCAGCCAACTTGTTTTGGGATTAGTTGGGCTCAATTTCATTAACACTTTTTACTCATACTATGAAATAAAAATTATATATGTATAAAAGTTTGTTCCTAAATTGATTTATTTATTAAAGTCTTTGGATTAGTACAATCCTTACAGACAACGGCATACATGTACTAATAATATTGAGCTGAACTAATTATTTAAATATACAGTTAAATTACGTTTAATCACATTTATATGGAAGGACATATCAATAATATTATACAATTCATTAAAATTACAACACATTCTACGGAACGGATCAGCGGCATAGTTTATGACGAAAATGTTGTAGTGCCAGAGGTTGAAATTTACGTTAAGGACGTTGCGGTACATTAACCGTTAACTCGTTGATCAGAAACTCACAACAGATGTTACCTTTTATTAATGTAATAACAAATATTGCATTTAAAACTTCTCTCCGGCTCTTTAATGTAGGCAATTTAATTTGTCGTAATCTGAATTCATGTGACGACAGGTTCGATATATGACTGGGGTATGTATTTCGCAATATAAGAAGTAGAAATTTTTTTCTGTAGGGACTCTTTGCGATCACTGTGGATGTTATAATGTGGTCCCAGATAACGGAACAATATTCCAAAATAGGTCTGACAAAAAGTACTCCAAGATCAATAAACTCATCGACACATTCTAACATAAAACCACCTAAAGTGAAACAGCCACTAGAATTTACTCTCCTGGAGACATGCATATGTTTGCATTTTTTGAGATTTAACTCCCAGAGGTTCTCATTTCACCAAATAAAAAATGAGTCCAAGTCTCGCTGTAGATATGATTGACTGTGTTGATTATGTTGTAGGCGCTTGTAAAACAATTTAGTTTCAATTGTAGTTTTAGTTACTCGCTAATTTCTATATCTCAGATCATGACTTGTGAGCATTTTTCTGCTAAATATTCCTGTGCTTTTCCGTTGCTAGTTTTTTGTGATTTGATGATTTGATTTTGAAGTTTCTGCAATCACTCTATTTATTTTATAATGCGGCAGGACTATGCAATTATGAGAGTAAATTCGATATGCGGTTTTATATTGTGTTTCTAGCTGAAAAATAATTCTTTGGATTTAATCCACCCAAATAAACTTTTATGGCATTTAAAAACAATAGTTAAGTGTAAAAATTGTACTTGTGGCCAGCTTTTAACTTCGTACTCTTGTACATATTTATGTTCAAGGTTGTGTTGTTTCAAGTTTCCTGTCATTGACAGTTG
Organism: Epicampocera succincta; assembly: GCA_932526305.1. Taxonomy (NCBI): domain Eukaryota; kingdom Metazoa; phylum Arthropoda; class Insecta; order Diptera; family Tachinidae; genus Epicampocera; species Epicampocera succincta. The sequence continues at coordinate 19,382,684 of OW052035.1, forward strand.
TGGCCATTCAATTGCGATTAGAATGCGGTTGCATCGTTTAGCTGGCAAGTGTTACGAACAGTTTTCCACAGAACGGAATTGTTTTGGAAACACAATATTCATGAATTAATTTTTTACCCGAAAATAACGCCCTTAATGGTATTCTATATTTACTTATTTCGTTAGAAGCGAAAATATATATGTATATACCTACATAAGTGTATATGTATGTATGTTTGTATGCGTGTGTTGTTGTCTGTATTTTGCACAACAACAGAAGAAACCACCAAAGTCAAATGGACTTAAAGATTCCGCATTTCAGTTTTACTCTTATTCATTTCTGTACAAGAATGTTTATTCAAATAGAAGCTAAAAGTGTTTTAAAGATAGAACTTTATTAATAAATATGGTCACACTATTAGGTTATTGCTTTTCCAATTTCAACAGCTGTTATATTTTTCATTCATTATCATTCTGCATCATATGACGAATTTACACAGCGAATTTATGCCGAACAACTTGTGAATTTGTGGTGCTGAACGAAATAGTTCGTTAGTCCTCAATAGTAATATATAACTTTGCTATAAGTTAAGCAAAGAAGAAAGACAGGAACTTTAAAGGCTGGTTGGACAAGCTTTGCTCTTTGCATTCTGCTTAGAATAGAAGGTAGATTTGACTTTATTTTTCTTTATTTTTCGACGTAAATAAATTTATAAAATTTTTAGTATAAACTGAACAGTTTAATAAATTATTACTTTCAATAATATAAATAAATTAAAAGCTTATGGAGGGAACTTAACGACTTAAGTCCAAACTTTTATATTAAAAAGTCTTTGGTTCATCAATGTCTGTACTAAAATTGATGTAGGCAACTAGCGGCTTCCCAAGCCATCACACTTGCTTAGAATATATTATAGAAGCCTTAGAAAATGAAGGAGGGGTACTAACTCTTCCTTCACCACTTAAATATATATGAATATGTAGTACATTTTATTCTATATCTCATCAATAGCTTGCTAAGGCGTCTAACTTCGCACTTAAATAACATTTACAACATTTTTAATGTCTATAAATAATAAAACAAAGAAAATACAAAATACATTTATTTTTGAGTTTTGCAAATGGTGCCACCATTTCATGACCGCTTTTTAGTCAAACGTTTGTTAAGCAAAAAATCCATTCTTGAACTCATTATTTGATGATATTTTTTCTCTGGTTTAACAAATATTGTTTTATTAAATTAAAATCTGCTTTTGACATCCAAAATGAAGATAAAAGTTTGCTGAAGCAGACAATCAAATGATTTTGCTCTTCAAGGTGCCAAGCCCAAACAAAATGGTTCATGGCCCCTTTATTCGCTATTGTCGTATTGAAAGCATAGTGTATCCATACATACATATACATACATCTGTACGTACATATGAATATGTACAAAAGCAATATACTGAAGTAGAAACAAAAGTTGGGGAGGGCATAGCGAATAGATATATTCCTTTTTTTATATTACAGGACATGATTTGAAAATAAGTTCAAATAGAAAACCGAATAACATGAAGGAAAAAATAAAAATTTATTGAAAAGTAATTAAAGCCAATGTGAGTGCAACTTAGGTATTACGCGGCGCTTTGTTAGAGGGCCATCGCCAATGCAACCATTTTCCTTTTTTCACATTAGGCTGAGAGTGAGACAATACGATACTATTCTATCGCACAAGCGATATGAGGGTATTGCGAAAAATTTAACAGTCATCTGAAATGAAATTTTGTCTCTTTTCAATCACCAAAATTTTTATATTTTTTCTGCACTCCCCTCACTTTTTTTTGCCATCTTATTAAACGATTAGCAGAGCTGTCAGTGCATGTGTAATAGCTGGATGCCTGGGAGAAGTCAAGCGATGCATATTGCTGAAGAAGCAGCTGTAACCAGCAATCTAACATGATATGGGCGAATATAGTGAATACTATTGGCTCATTACACGCTGTCTTATGGGAAAACGTGAACAACTTGATAGATAATTGCTCGAAACAGAAGATAATGCAGTCCGTAGTGCTCGTAGTAGCTCAACCCTTATCTTTGCCACATCTGGCCTTACCTTTAATTTGTATGAGAGAGTTCTCATCCAAAGAAAAGGTAAAGTTAAGAAATATTCCACTCTACAAAATTATTATATATAAAAGGTGCAGAGCAAACATTCCGGTACTGGACTAGTAATGCTAAGACTTAATATTATTATACATGTTAAAAAACCCACAAAAAGTGAGTTGCGGTGATGTCTCATGACTCGCAATTATGGACCAAAAGGTTAATTCAACAATAGTAATTAGTGAAATCAAACGTGAAGCTAAAAAAAGTGTTATTTAAAAGATCAAACGTATCTGATAAGTTTGATCAACAATGAGAATGGAGAAATGCCTCGACAACTATTCAACATAAAACAATAAAAGTTCCCTAAATCTCTTATGACTTTAATTAACATCATTGATGTAAATATTTAAAAATGAAGACGTTACCAATTTTTCTTGCACCTTCTTCGTTTACCCAACAATTAATTACGCAGTTGATGGAATGCTTAATGTGGTTCCGATTTCGAAACAATTTAAGCAATTTCTGATTAATCGCTTGGTTCACTGACCGGACTTATGCGAAGTCAGTGGTTAGAAACACTTCCAGTAGAGAATCATTCGGTTACAAAAAAGGAATAGTTGATATCACTACACACACCCATTACCGTCCGCTCACACCCACTTCCAATATATGTTATCAATATATGAGAGAAGAAGATTCGAGCACAACTTAATTCATCAAATCAGAATAGACTTTTTTTCGATACACTCGCTCCAAATGCGTATGTTCCTCCCCAAATTTTGTAGCATTTGAACCGCTTTCTAAGCATCAAATATCAAAATTAAGTCGCTCTGAAAGTTTGCGTTGACAACCGAAAAATAAGCTAAAATGGTGGAAAATTGAGGAAGTTAAAATATACATCCAAAGGCCTTGGAATATAATGAAACGAACACACTTCGTCACATATGACTAAAACACAACAAGGCAACACTAAATATGCAGAAAGAGTGAGCGTTAGAATCTTGCAACGTTGTCTAATACTAAGAAAAAAAAACCTTAAAACTTTGGAAAAAACCTTAAAACTGAAATTGGAACGCCCGGACAAGTCAACTCAAATAATAATTATAAAGGAGAAACAACCATTTTGCAAAGACGTTTAAATTATTACTAAATAAAGTTTATAACTTTCACTTCAATATTAATTTTTAACAAGTTTATATAGATTTCAGACAGTTTATATAGTTTTTATTCTTATTTTATTTAATTGGTGGGTGGGAGGCTGCAGGCGTGAAAACAATTAAGAAAAGAATTAACAGCCAGCAGATATTTAATACGAACGCATTATACTCATGGACGTTCTCTTTTGGCTTGTACTTAATTTTTCTATCTTGTAAACTTTTTTACTGATATCGGTTTTCATTGTTTGGGAATTAGCGACATTGAATTTTATAAAAAAAACTTTTGTAGCTCCTGCTTCATATGATCACTTTCAGCCAAATATAGACATAAAGGTAACGGCGGCGCACAGAGCAGTTTTCGATACCGAAAATGAAAATGTCATTTGAAAAATTGAAGTTGTGTGAAGGGAATAAATTTTTGCACTCGGTAAAAGTACACAAAACCGCACATCAAAAAAGGGTCATTATTGAAATATTCACTTTTCAAGTTTGAGTTATTTGACGTTTTCTTCATTTGCAAGAAGAATTTTGGTGCTTTAAGAATTAGTTTTCGGTGCTTTCTGAAGTGAAAATTGAAAGTATAAAAATGAAACCTTCAAACCGGGATAGTTGTATTGTATGTATGTGCGATTTGGTTTTTATGTATAATTTTTTTTAATTATTCAATTTTTTTCTTATAATTTAATGGATTTTGGCAGAAATTATAATTAAGTAAAAAACTATAAACATTTTTGATGTATGTATGTATATATGTATGTATATATATAGGGTGTTTTTTATTGAGGTATAGAACTTTAAGTTGGCATCACTTTTTTAACTGGCGGCCATTTTGTCAGCTGTCAAGTGATTAATATTTAGTTTGGTTTGCCATTTCATCATGAACAGGTTGACAAAAGAACAACGCTTGCAAATCGTGCAAATTTATTTCGAAAATAATGGTTCAGTTCGCGAAGTTTACCGCAAGCTCCGTCCATTTTATGGTTGACATAATCGTCCATCAGAGCTATTAATTCGGTTAACCATGGATCCACCACCAAGATCGTGTGATTTGACACCATTGGATTATTTTCTTTGGGGATATGTGAAGTCGCTCGTCTACGCCAACAAACCAGAAACGTTAGGGGACTTGGAAGCCAACATTCGTGGCGTTATTGCCAACATATGGCCCCATATGCTCGAAAAAGTGGTGGAAAATTGGACCTGTAGAATTGGCTTTATTCGAGCCAGCCGCGGCGGCCACATGCCCGAAATCATATTTAAACATTAATGGCATAAAATTATCCTTCCAATAAAGCCAAATTGATGGACATTAAAACGATTTTCTTGTGTTTTATTTCAATTCGAAGTTCTATACCTCTAAAAAAAACACCCTGTATGTACAGAGATATGCAAATAATAACTAATAAAAAGGGATAGGGAAACAAGAGCAGTGCAAGAAGCCCGAAACAAAGATTTTAAAAAATTAGGGCGCATTTTCCCGGGAATGTTTTATGGAAAAATCAAATGAGGACATATTTAAAACACTATTAATTACTTCTGATGCAGTGATATCAAATATGAGCAAAATAAAAGAGCAAACAATCACTAATTTGCCTAATTTGAATCAAGTCTCGATAGTGAAGAACTTGCCCGTGATGATGATAATGATATTTATACCAATTATTCAAATGTTGATGATGATAATTGTTAAGAATTGGATACGAAATGGAGATGTTTGAATAATATACATACATACTTACCTACAATACATACATACATATATTTTTATATAACATTTTTTCAATATTACACATGTATATTTTTTTTAATAAATGAAAAAAATTACAAAACATGGAAGGCAGCAGGAATCAATTCACTCGAAATCTCACTGTGCGGCGGCGGCCATTGAAATGTCATAGACTGCCGGTTGAACTCTATGGCAAGAATCATTGAATAACGTGCTATGTTGGAAAAATAATGTTTTATCGGTTTTGTTAATGTGCTGGGGCGTCTTTGCAAAGCTTGTACCACTTTTAAATATTTTTCTGACTCAAATTTCAATCACCGCACGCCACTCTTAACAGCTGCTTTTGAGTTAAGGAGTTTTTTACACAAAATCTTATGCAACAAAAAATGTCCGAAACGGCAAACACTCCTAAATTTTATTCCTCTCACAGACAAACTAATCATGTTGGAATAGCTGACACTTCCCGACAAACAACGTTCGCGATGCAAAATAAAATTTATCAATATAAAATAAATAATTGTTGTTGAATTCAAATTTTTTCTTTTGGGGGTTTTGCAAATATATATTTTAAAAAATCCAATTAACGTCACTTATTTTATAATTTTATACAAAATTGTACTACAAAAATCGAGTTTGACTGAAGGAATCAACCGATAAATAAGCAAAAATAAACAGTAGTTTCACTACTTTTCCGTAGTAGTTTAAATAATTTTTTTAAGAAAACACGGCCTAGAAACAAAAATTTTAGCCAGATGGAAGCAGGTTCTTACAGTTTAAGGAAAAAACTAGGCCAAAAATATATGGTTTCAGAGTTAATATATTGATTTCTTGCACATCCAAAATTTTCCATTTCTAATATCTCACATTAAAATCTTTTATTTTTACTCCTAATAAACAGATGTGTTGCAATATTTAAGGATTGTAACGGTTTGCGTGATGTCATTAAAAACTTATATCCAATAACAAAAGTGATCGTTTATCGGTTTCAAAACCGCGGATCAAGCTAAACTTTTCTTTTACAGATTTCCAATCAAACGATATAACAGCACCATATATTTTTTTTCCTTTTTACGGTATGTGTATAAATTTCTTTGCGTGCGAAGAACCGCTTCGAAGAAGCAACACCGCATTCAAATAGCTTTTGTTTCAAAACTTAATATTGTTGTTGGTAAAAATTTCATCAACAGCTCCTACACTTTAAAAAAGTATATTTACTGGAAATTGTTGTGTTTTTTAAGAAAACTTTTTTTGAACCAGAATTTTATTTACAAAAAAATTTCGCACACTTTTGTTTAAAAATAATAATTTTTGTTGTTTTCACACCGGTATAAAACATTGTTCGTTGGACCAGAAAGCAATTCTATTACTATTATTTTTTTTCAGACTCTACAACAAACAAACAGCTTGTTTAGCAAAATCTTTGGGATAATTTTTTCTGTGTACTCGTGCAGTTCTCTAAAACGAGAAAATTTTCGTTAATACAATTGACAGCAATGGCGATGAATCAGACGCAAGCACCAACGCAGCACAAAGTGCTGACACTGAAATACAAGAGCGACATTATCTGTCATGTATCATTTGTTGTGAAAGCGAAAGACTAATATTGTTTGACACATGCAAACATGTCAAGCTTTGTAAACCCTGCTGTCAACCGATAAAAGAAAGAGCTGAGCAAGAGGCTACACAAGTACTGCGCCCAATATGCCGGAGTATCATAAAGGATTCATTTATTGTTAACTAAAAATCTATAAACATTTGTGAAATTTATTTTACAAGGATGTATGTATGTATGTATGTAAATGTACATATATTGAATACAAATGTTTTGTTTTTGTTGCACTTGAATTCGTAGAAGGTAAACTATTTAGTACAACAACAAAGCCAAGTACATGTGCGTTAAGTGTTCGTAAAATGTCTAAAACAAAATCTTTATTTTTAAATTGTTGGCAGCGGGGGGGGAAAGACACAAAAAAGTAACCATCTACGCGCCCAATTTCACGTGTTGTGAAGCCGTCTGACACAAATATTTACATATCTATAAGTACATACATATATATGTATGTACATATATCTAAAATGCCAGTTGAATATTTTTCAAATAATAAAAATAATATACAATAGCCAGATATTGGATTTATTCCACTTTCACTATAAGAAATAGAGACAAAGGCGACATTATGGACTTGCTACGTACGGCAAAGTTGAGTAATATATATGACTTAGTGTTCATTTTATTACTATATTCGATTGCGCTTGGAACGCAAGATTTTAAGTCTCATATGTATGGACTTTTATGGAACTCAGTACAATGACATACAAATATATAGTGAACAAATTACATATAAATATCTAGTGGAGAAATGTTCAAGGATTAGTCAGAAACACAGAATAATTTTAAAAATGAACGTTTGAAAAGTTGTCAGATACTAAAAACATGTGTAAATATCAAAATAAGATTAATTCAGAAATTGAATTGATTGAAAACTGATGGCATATATAAAGAATTGGTATTCAGATATCTGGCTGCTGCACCTAAAACAAAGTCAACTTTTGGCTCAGTTAAGAGTTGACAAGTTCAATCGCACGAAAAGATAATCGGTTTGGCCCGTGAAAATTATTTTATGCATAAATACAATAATAAATCCTGAAATTCAAAATAGTCATCGAAGCACATGACATAAAGTTAATTTACATGCAAAGAAACATGATCATATCTTCTCAAGTCATATTCGCAACGTACTATATTATTAAAAGCAACTTTAGTTAAAAAAGAAAGACTTTGGTTTTCTTCTTGAAAAAAGTACTTTTTAAATATTTTCAATCACACAATGCGCTGAATCGGCGAAATTTTTGTTTGAATACGGACCTACAAACGGATTCCGCTGTATCAACAACCACTTTTGGACCAGGAAATTCTACAACAAGCAGCTGGAAAGAAGCATTTGAGTGTTCTTCTCCTTCTTTTAAGCATTTCCATTACGACTAGAAAATATATAGGATCATTGTTCTTATAATCTTAGCGGTTTTAGTGCTGGACTCAAACTTGTCTTCTGACGCAGCAATAAAAATTTCATAAGTGCCAAACGCCGGCTTAGCAATTCTTTATATTTATTTGGAATTTAACATGTTTTTATTTAAATCAAAAACTAAACTCTTTCATTGTGCAAACAAAATACATATATGTGCATATGCTACATTTTTTTGCAAATTTGTTGTGTCCTGTCTTTTAAGTGTTTACAGTACATACATTCACCAAAAAAATTATGAAAGTGAAACACCTGTTATTTTGCTTTTTTATGTAATTCTGAAAATTTAAATTCTTTTATAGAAATACAGCCCGTTCCATTGCAATTTGTTATTTGAATTATTTCAAACAATCCGTTCTAAAGGCAGCGTTATTCTGTTTCTATTTGAGACTAAAACTATTCTTATATAATAGCGAGAAGTGTCATGAAAGCGCGTGACCCAAATGCATGTGACACTTGAAATAATTCCTATCGAGTGAAGCAATACAATAAGAAATAATTTTTGGCCCAAAATATGACTTAAATTAAAACACTGGCTCTGCACTGGCATTCAACACAGCTCGAAATATGGAAAGGTACGTACATTAATTATGTTTAAATATTTGAATTATAAACTGTTTCTTTTGATCATATTTATTAAGAAAACACGATTTGAACTGTATAATATATGAGGAGTAGTACTTTTGTGTTTGGCGACTTAGTACTTTTAATCAGTCTTTTTCTGACAAATCGATAAATCTATAGAGCAGAAACTTTAAAAAATTTAATAGTTCTGCAAACACTTGTAAATTGTAAATAGTTCAAAGCTGTACATCAACAGTAAAGGATTATATGTACCAACTGCTACTTTCTTAAAAGGAACTAAAAAATGATTTTTAGTGTTTTTAGTTACACAAGGTTTTCGCTTAAGAGAAAATACTCGATTCGGCAACATTCCATATAAGGTGGAATAAAAAACTTTGTTTCGTTTATTTTGATAAAACAAATCGTTTGCATTTACAGAGTTGCCAAGCAAAATATTGTAAAACTTTTATTCATAGTGGAGGACAAAAAAGAATCATTCAGAATAATTAAACCGCCAGATTCATTTCTATTTAATTCCGATATTATTTTTTTAATTTTATTTAATATTCAAATACTGCATTTCCACAACAGCAGTGACTCTTCTTTTTAGAAGATTTAGAAGATAAAAATGTTGTGATCGCCACATTTCATAAATTTTTGCAATTTACACAAATTTTTGCTTTTAAATAAGTTTTATTTAATTAAATTTACTCCTAATTTCCGAGTAATTATAAAAAAATTCGTGCTAATTATAAAGAAATGTTTAAAATAGACTTCTGCAGTACTGGCTCTAGAACGTAGATGGGAAAAGTATTTTTACTCATCCCAATCATTTTTCTTCATACTTGCACCAAAAACATGAATATATTTGTTTTTTTAAATTCCTTTTTTTTTGACTTGAATATGTTAAAATGAATCTAATTTTGTTAAAACTAATGAAATAACCTTCCAATTTTAATTTTTTTGATGTTATTATTTATTTATTTTTTATTTATTATATTATGGTTTTGAAAATGGGAAATTTACTCGGACTCCAAATATTTTTTTACAAAGATATTCATTCACCTGCTTTTTGTTGAGCAATTTTTTAACAAGTTTTTTTAATTGTTTTTTCGAAAATTTCTTAAATTTTTTAAAGAAAAAAGTTTTAAAAAACTAAAACGATTCGAAATCCCAAAAAAAAACTTTTTTAAAAACTGCAGCTGATGCGAAATTATAAAAAAAATTAACAGGAAATTTAAAAAGGAATTTGGAAGAAAATTTTGTTTTCTAAATTTTGTAATTGGATTAATATTTGTAAAAGTTTTTAGGTTAACAATTACAAAAACAACAAAAGTAAGTGGCAACTTTTGAAAATTTTTGAAAAATATATTTTACATTTTATATAACATTTTTGTAAATGTTTACAAAAGTTTCGGTGCAACTGCATTAAAATCTTTAATAAGCAATTCTTTAGTTATTTTTCCAGTAATTAATCGAAAATTCTTTAAATAACTTAACTAAATATTTATCGCAATATTATAAAATAAAAAAATTTAAATATGGGTTATAAACCGAAGTTATAGAGATCCAAATTTGCAAATTGAGTTTGTGAGAAGTATCATTCGAATATTGATCGTATTAAAAAAAATATTTTAATAATAAATAATATTTTTGTCTGTGATACCACTTAAAATTATCCCTGAATAAATGAGTTTATTTAGTCGCTCTAAAGTTATAACGTTTAAAAACCAAATAAATGTGGCAGCCATGCCAACAAGTACGAAGACAAAAGAACTGAAAAACGAATATATTGTCAACACTGATGTCTTACATTTTTTCGATCGTAACGGTTGCCCATTTTCTAAAATTTCTCTCTAAGTATTTAATTAAATTATAGAACAAAACACAATAGCAAAAGGATCATTGCTGAATATGTATTTATAGCCGTTTTTGGTGTGCTTTATAGACGCTACCCTACTCATCAGTAGACTTGTAAACCTTCGAAATATATTACTATAACATTTTTTTTCAGATTCTCACTGTTTTTTAATGTTAAAATATATTTTCGAACCTTTAATGATAAGTAGGGGAGCACCTACGAAATGCCGGCTTATAGACAAATAGAAACCACACAAAAACTACCACGTCTATATACATATATATTTATTTTCATTATCTTTAAAGTTTGGAGAATAATCCTCTGAAATTAAAACTTTAAAGTTAAGAAAAAATTAATTGAATAAATGTTTGAGTTTCATTTAATCGCTGTTTTCAGTTATTTAGGAAACGGTGCTGCATGTTGGTGACCACCCCCCTAAATACTCCTGACCAAACATTTTATAGCTTAAAGTCTGCTGCAGCTGCCAGTCAAGACAAATTATTTTCTGTGAGGCGAAATATTCTCAGCCTCCCTGCTCTGAGTTTGATTTCAATCATTCATTTTAATTACAGAAAAACTGCATGACAAACACTTTGTCCATTAATTATTTATGTAATTTGTGCTTGGGCTTGGACTTGTTACCATCGCCATGTACCAGAATTTTTTTCTAATAGCGGCCGTCTAACCCCGAAAACTGAAACTTAATCCGAAAAAATTTTACCAGGAATAAAAACAACGTTTACATGGCTGAAGTTCGGGCTCCATTTTAAAATATGTCTGACGTCTACTTTAATTAAGAAGCGAAGTTTTGTACTTGTACCAGCAAAGGAAAAAAGGGGTGGGAATGTTTTCACCATTTTCCTTTTACAGAGACACCGACAAATTAAAGTTATTATGATGCGACTTTTCTATACAAAATAATTCTAATTAATGTTTTTATGGACTCGAACAGCTGAGTAAACTTCTGTTCTTGTATTTCTCGTAAGCAGCTTTTCGCTTTGAGGAAAAGCGACAGTGAGTATCGAATTCACGCTCAAGCCGCAAGCAAAAAGTTTTTTATGCTTTTAATAATTTTTAACGTTTCAACTGAACTTTGAGCTTTAATGTGCTCGAAAGACTTCAGTTAAGTTTTATACACATATTTTTGTACAAATAAATATTGGTATCCCTCGAATAACTAGAGGGTTGAATTGCTCATTAAAATGTTCTTCCTTCTGTTGCTTAACACTAAAAGTTTAAGGCCTATATCTGTGTACATATGCCTTCTAACGTTTATTTAATAAAAGGAAAACGAAATAATTACGCCTGACACAACTTTCAAAAGTTATTTCTTTTTCGGCCTCTTCATTAACACTTTTTGTTAGTTTCCGCAGTCAAAACTTAAAAAATATGTCTGTATAAATAGTAATAAACAGAAAGTAACTCGCAAGTGAACAAATTTCATCTGGTCGTTATACGGGAAAGTCCCTCTCCTGAAGGTATTACCAATCGAACGGTTACATACATATAATGTATGTATTTATATGCAACAGTTATTTTTGCTATTTTTGGATATATTTTTGAGAGTCGAATATTTACCTCATATTTCATACAACAGTTTAAGCTATTGACACTGAAATTTAATTGCGCTGCCCGGATTCTACGATCCCAAACTGAAAGTAGAGAAGAAAATACATGACCTGATCGGTGCGATACACTTAAATGAAATGTTGTAGATACATCAATCTTAAGCTGATAGGAAGATAGAATCATATCTTATTAAAAATCACGATGCGGCGAAAATCATAATGATAATTTAAAATCTCTCCAGCACCAACCAACCGATTTTTATGCGAATCTGTGGGATGCGGTTACGATTTTATCCCCAAAACTATGAGCTCCTCTAATACAAAACATAATTTTTGGGGAATTCTTGGAATTAAGATAGGTCCGAATGTTTTTATTTTAGAAGTTGGGAACAAAGAGGAAGCGGGTGAAGATGCCTCCTAACAATATTTCCAAGCACATATTATGCCTCTGGTCAAACATCCCAGCACTTATCGTATTTGTTTGGGAAGAAGACACGTTCAAACAAAGCAAAAACCAATTTTTTTTCTCTATTCCTGTGGATAACTGTCCTTTCTATTTAATCTCCTTGAGATGAATAGCAAACTGCACTTGCAAATTATCAGACCAATTTGATTTTTCCTTTTCATATTCTTTTCGTTTAGGGGAAAGCACAAGAAGTTGCGCTTATTTCGACGTAGCTGGAACGAGTGGCGTAAGATAGATCAAATATTATATCAACCCCTATTAACTTCTTGCTTTCTATTTCTGTTCCCCCTACTTCGGAGGGCTTTCATAACAAATTATATTGTCGCAAATTTGTATAGATCTGCTCGCCAACTTATGATTATATTTTGCAGAATATACCCAACTTCCTTCCATGTTCGTATTTTTTATATCCATATTAGAGCAGAGTGAAAAAATGAGTTAAACAAACTTTTCAAGCCCTAAACAACTTCCAGTTGTGGAAAAATATATTTCACGCCTCTGGATTACTTAGACTAAGTAGTGTAAGAGGCAGACATCTGCCTCCATTAAGGCCCATTTTGGATCAAGTTAACAAAAACTGCTGGTGCATAGTGTGCCGTGGCTCCTAAGGACACTTTGGGACAAATTTAATTGTAAGAATTCTACAAAAATATTTGTCGCCGAATACGACAATAAAAAACGAAAAATAAAAAAAAAATACCTTGAAAAAACAGTTTTGCAACCTAAATTCAAAAATTAACAGTAAATTGAAGAGTTAAAAAGTTTAAACATTAAAAAAACAGCTTGCATCAGCGTTGCCAACTTTTTTAAAACAGCTTGCATCAGCGTTGCCACCTATTTTTTGCTTTTTACTTTTTACGGATTTTAATACTGAAGGAATTATTTCCTTGCGAATATTGATGATTGTGCTGAATGTGTATTAATTATTGGAAATAGTTTTGATCCTCGTTAATATGTTTGTTTTCACAAATTCGTAACTCTTTTATTGACCTTTATTATATTTCAAATTCCGGTTGGACAAACTTATATGACAATTGTGTGAATTTCCGTTATTTCATAAATTGTTTGTTCACGTTTTTAAGTCGTTCAGTTGCAGCGAATCGTTATTATTAAAAATGTTTTGGCAACCCATTGGCTTCTAATTTTCTTTTGAATTTAGTTGATCTTTATATGATGAAAATTCATAAAAAAGGGAAACATTCTTAAGTATGAGTGGAAACTAAAAGACTGAAGCTGAAAAGGTGGATCCTGCAATCCATCCGTGCTATTTGTATACCAACCATAATTATAATGCCTAATTAAGCTGCAACATTTAGGATAATCCCAACTGAATATTTATGTTACAAGAGAGATAAAAGGTCGAAGAGGGAATGCTTTCTCCAGAGTTTTCTTATTGAGCCAATGCTATTGTTACATGATAGGGTTCCTTTGAGTACCAAGTTTTTAAAATAATTTTATTAGCTATAACCACATAATTCCACAATTCTAATTATATTTTGGAACGTGTACGAGGTTAATTTAAAAAGTTAAGTTTTAGTTTCTTTTCATTATAGGAAATTCACTTACCAATCGATAATACGCCAGCGTCATATGGACGGAGCACATGGGTGAAGTGGATTTTAAGGCCGGAGTTGTCAGCCATTTGTCGGGTCGGTATTGTGCTAATATCAGGTTGTAAATTGATGTAATGCGTTTCCATTAGGTAATATTTTGCTTGACGTGACTCCATTGGATATCCCGTCTCATCAGGAAATGTGAAACTCTGAAAGGAGTTTTCCAAATTTTAATAAACTACAAATGAAAGATGTTCATAATAAAAATATGTATGTGTCTTTTTTTTTGTTACTAAAAGTTGTCGTGCCCACTATACCCCTTGTGTGTGTGTGACTCGTTGTTTCTGATCTAGGAAAATAGATTATGGCGACGAAGAGACAGTGAGTCGTTTTGAACCTTCCCACATTGGTAGTAGGGAGCTTATTTAGTAAGCGGACTCTTATTTCGTAAGCCAATCTACTACAAATGGATGTGTGGGCTCTGAGAACAAGTTCCCTGTTAACATTGGAGAAAAACCATCGATAGAACAATGTAACGCTACCGCCACCGGCGATAATGCTCAATAGAGTCTAGAGTTGGATACGCTATTGTCACCATTGAGTTTTCCGCCTTCTCTTTAAAATGGACTTTGAAGCTGCAGTCCAGATATGAGAGTTGTAACGTTGAGTGCTTTTCTGCGAGCTAGAATTACTTGCCAATAACTCAGCTAATAGGTCAGATTTGTCAATCTGTTCAGTTATTATTTGGTCATCTTTCGAAAGGAAATGAACTGGAAATTAGTTGAGCTCAGCTCAGTTTCGTTGCGGGTCCTGAAACATTGCGAAGATCAGAAAACAAAAAGGAAATAGAAATGGTACTTTGATCTGAATTGCCGAGAGGTGCATTTACACTCACTTTCACTTCAGAGTGAAAATTCTGTCGACTGGCACCCTCGGACACCTGGGACTCACATAAGGCAGAAACATTCGGACGATACAGACAAAAGTTTGCATATACGGCGAAATACATTAGCTCTCGGTTGATTCTAAATAATCCCAACTTGGCCATAATGCAAAGGTTTCAACTTGAGTGTAGAAATATTGTAAACACTGATGTTGCCGCACTGATTGCTGTTATTGGGAGTGTTTATTGGTGAAGGATACGGCTTTATCATCAAGGCCAGCCAACAACAATTAAATCAGTGGCATCAAAGTTCGTAACATTTTATTTTTAATTTCTATAGATAACAATTTTTCCAAATTCTAATTACAGAGAGTTCTAATTTGTGAGCGTCTGCCGATTTTCAACACGAAACTTTGAAAGAAAATAGAAACCTGGTACTACCATGTACCAGCTGCTCTCAACCTTTATATTTTCCTTTAATTTACCAACAGGTCCGGCGATATTGTGGGAACTCTAAAGTGAAGCACTATAAATACTTATTTAAACAATTTATTAGAAAAAAATTATCGTCATCTTGTTCTGGGAGAACATAAACACTTTTCAAAACACCTTGTTTTATAAGGCAGTACTGAAGGTATCAAGAGATAATAATAATTCGTGTACGAAATCATTTTAATTAAAATCTTGGAACTTTAGTCTGAAGGCCGGAGCACATAGAATCCGTCATACGCTGTACTTGGCCTCAACTGGCAACTACATAAATTAAAATATAGGGTTTGTTATGAACTTTGTCGCATGGAGTACAACGACTTCCTCGCAATATATCAAAGTTGAGCAATTTTAAGGTACGTTGAGTACTTTTACAAATTTCAGTAAATTTTTTCCTTGTTTTCATTTCTTTATATCAGTAGAGAAAGTAATTATTCTTTTTTGTGCAACGTGAAAAAAATAACAAATTAGAATTGGAAAATAAATTAATTTGGGCTGTGCGCATGTGGGTGTTTGTGTGCTTTTGTGATTTCACAAACATTGAGACGGTTTTCGTATATAACCAATTTCTTGTACAAAAGTGCTAATTTTTATTCAAAAACACAAAACGAAATTAACAGTCAAAGATATTTTCATAAAAACATTTTTCTTGTATGAGCACAACCTTTAAATTATTGATTGTTGTTGTTGCACAGGTATACGAGTACCAGCACCACGAATCGTCGAAGAAACAGTAAGTTTTATAAAGGAAAATATATAATTCTCTAACCGTCCAAATTCCATTTTTTCTATTGAAACTTTAATGAACAAGAATTTAAACATAAATTAATATTTCTTTAATATTTTTGGAACATCAATTGTTCTGCCTATAATTATAATGATAGTGGACGCCTTGCGCTTGCACCAACTTTCTACAGTAACAATTAAAAATCGAAACAGGTGCACCGATATTCAAACTGTGGATTTTACAAGCCAGCAAAAGTTAAAGGATATCAGAGAGGCTTTTTTATGACAAAGACAACCTCATACTTCAGTAAGAACTGGCGAACAAATAAAGAAAGAAGAAATTTTTCCACATTACGAAAACTCTTGACGTTATACAATTCGCTCTTTAGGGCGCCCATAATATAACAAAATATTTTTTTTCAACGACTTTTTCTCAAATGACACATTTTTTCTACTATGACATATTAATATTACGTCTATCGTAACGTTAACGACAGTTGTCCTCACGAACTGTTCGCACAACGTGGCAACGCATTAGTATTTTAGAATGCGTTGCACAATATCGTAGGGGAAATGTAATTTTTCAAAATTGAATTTTTCGTGCCGAACTCCAGCTCAAAGTAACGTTGAAATATAATTAATCATGAGAATTAGCAGTAAATTCTCTTTATCAGTTTAAAAATGAATCACGAACTTAAGCCCCATTAAATTATTAAGTAAATAAATAATTAAATTAGTTATTATAAGGAAAAGTAGATTAATAATATTCATTTAAAATAGCTTTGAGCCAGCATTTAGTGTTCGTAGTTAAATACTTTTGAGGAAGGCACAACTGACTGCCCTGTCGATTAAAACAACTGTCAAAGTAACAGAAACAATTGCGTGAGATCAATCAAAGCGATAAAATAAAAAGTATAAGGACCGAAAATAAGGCCAAAGAGCTCAGATAATTAATAGCAAAGCCATTGATTTCAAACCAACATGTTAACAATTGCAATGACTTGAAAAGCAGGGACGTGCGACCGCGAAACAACGACTGGCCGCAGCTTTAAGGTCTACGCTTATTTTTCTTACCTTCTTAAAAAAAGTGTTTTCAACATTTTTAATAAATTAAAAAATCCAATATTTTTAAATAATTAATATATACAATAGTATAATCATGTGTGACCCTGTGCAACGAAACCCACCTAGACAGTCAGAACAAGTTGATGCGTAAAACACATTTTAAGTTTCCCCTCTGTGTTGCATTTTCACACTGTGCACGTTCTCGTTTCGTTGTTGAAACGCACTAAGTAGGTTTTTACTGTGTTAAGTAACTGCATATTTACATTATTTTGCGAAAAGAAATACCCATGAAATTGGACACACTAGGTGGGTTTTAGTATGCAGGGTTATATGTGTAGCAGTCGTATGCGTTCAAAATGGAAGAAAAAAAGATGAGACAGCAAATATTTTCATATGAAAGGAAGATTAAAGAAAATTTAACCGATAAAAGAACCGATTCTAACCTGACAAAAATGGAACAATGGAACAGCGTTAATTCGAAGTGCTTTTGGTTTTATTTATTTTATTGCAAAAGTTTTGTGTCCCTGAATTGAAATTAATTTTATGAACTCATAAATATGGAAATAATAAACTGCTTGCCAAATTTTAATGACATCGAATCTATAGAATTAAAATTAACGCTTTCTGAATTATTGTACAAATGACACTTGCATAATAATCTCTTAATTAATATACATATATATCAAGACTCTTTTAAACGTCCCAGCAACGTACTTAAGCGCTACAAAGAGTTGTATTTTAAGCATTTTCCATGGCCGCAGTTATTCGTGAATTGTTGTGTTAGCAGAGCTTTTTCATTCTTACGCACAACGCGTTTTCAGCGAGAGCTCAAATCGAATGTATGTACACAAACACTATTCCCTCTACCCACCTCACCATAACCTCATTCCCGGCTCCGGTACAACCACAACTGGAATGGGTGTAGTAACTTTTAAACAAGTTTATTCTTAAAAGTAGAATATAGATATTAATCATATAAATTAAATTAATTTATTTAATTAGCCGAACTCTTTTGATTTGCTTAACACCGCATAAACAGTTCATTTTAGTAAATTTTTAAGGTCAATTGCAGAACGGGTATCAACATGCACCAGGGTGCCTTGGGAATTCTGGTGTTGGTCATAGCTTGAGGTGCTTAGCTAAAACGTGCTGACAGTGGTTTAAACTTAAAAACGCAGGAAGTAGTTTGTTAAGCACTCTGGTAGAAAATTGCCTTGGTGATCCATGTCTCTGGGTGCTGTTGACTTGCAATGTACTCTGTTCTTCGTAAGGAACTAGATGGCAGATAGTGTACTGTCTAATGGATTACTGGCAGACGGGATTAGATAGCCCGAGCTCTCGAACAAACAGTTTCTGTTATGTGCCGCCCTACGCGTCACGACAAGCTATGTGCGCCTAGTAAGCCAAGGTCGCTCCACTGATCTTCCATCACATAGGCCACAATGTCAGGATAGTTCCTTTGCCACACATGTACACAATGGAGCCACTTTGGAACTACTACAGTAAAAGAAAGTGACAACTTGCAGACACTGACCCCTTATTTCTTTAAGAGAACGCAAAATAAAAAAAAACAAATGCATCTATTTAATTTTAAAGTCCCAATGCCGTAAAGGAAGTCCTATCCTAAGGGTATTATAAACGATTTTGTATTGTTAGTGCCAGCAAAATTTTGCTCAGGACCGGGCTGAATTTGAGCGGGAACTGCTTTAACGAACTAGTTCATTTCTGCTACACACACAACAAATTTCAAAAAATGTGCCTCAAATTCAAATTCTACCTTTATTTTTTTTTATAAATAGTTACAATGAATTTAGTGTTAAATATAATAAAAATTGTTAAAAGTTTTAAGAACAACCACGACCTTTTCTAGCTTTAATGTGTTTTGT
Organism: Epicampocera succincta; assembly: GCA_932526305.1. Classification (NCBI taxonomy): domain Eukaryota; kingdom Metazoa; phylum Arthropoda; class Insecta; order Diptera; family Tachinidae; genus Epicampocera; species Epicampocera succincta. The sequence continues at coordinate 19,401,718 of OW052035.1, forward strand.
CTATTTATTAACTGCCAGTTATTTTAATATAAAAATGGGAAATTTCAAACGTTATCGAAAAAGTCAAGTCGAGACGTACACGCCAATGAAATTAATTAGACATCCCCGGACCGCAACTAAAAACGGATTATCATTTTTCCATTAGAATAATTTTTCAGGTTTTCCTTATATCGAGTATGTGAAGACGTTTCGTTTCGTTTAAATGTTTCGAATTTGGTACAAGTAGGACAATACAACAAACGTAATAGTCTTAGAGTCAAGTGCAGCTGGAAATTTGAGCTTCAGCTGATGATATTTTCGAAAGTTACTGGTAACCGTTTTCCTTTTAATGCCACTCAAGTGAAAACACACACAGTTGTGTCGAACAGGCGGATCCGTAAGACCTAAATCCAATGGGTTTTTTGCAGAAATCCAAGCGTTCTTCATACACAATTTTCTAGAAATTTGTTTTGTGAACAATTTAATATCACGGATGGAATTTCATAAAAAATATCTCTAAGTTTTTTCTTCGTATTTATATGTAAACATGGGCATGTACTAGTACGTGTGAAAGTACACAACTACAAACTCATATTCAAACATATCAGAGCAGTTATTTATCAATTTTTTGTACATTTTTTGTTCTGTGCTAATATGAATAGAAGAAAAATGAACTTACATTAGAGCCGCGTGACCACGAAGCAACTATGGCGTTGCATGCTAGAGGAATATCACGAGCGCCCATGCACTGTCTTCCTTGCTCGCGTGCCATCTCCTCAAGTTCCTGGTGCATACCGTGGCATTCTCTCAATGTTATGCGTTGCAAATAATGGACACTGGATGCAGAATCGTATATGGGTTCGTACTAACAAAAGGGATAAACAAAAAAGAAAAAGTAGAAGCAAATAAAAAAGCAAAGAGCCATTAAAACGATTTTCAACCAGCAGGAAGAACAAAAAATGAGATAGAATAATTTATGCTGCACGAGCACACAGATTTGAACATTTGTTTGTGTAGATGGTCTTGTGGATATGGGCAAATGGATGATTTGGCATGATTTGCAAATTGCAGTGCAATTAATGATTTAATGGGATATTTGGCGTTTAAAGAGAACGTCCGTGCTCGCACATACCCTTATCAGATGATGTTTATGCTTCATGTCGTCCAGTTTGAACATTTTGCACCAAATGAGCGAGTCATCAAATCTCGGCAGCTCAACATCTTCGTTTCGAAGTTCCAGGATTCGAACGTGCTCCAGGCGACGGTAGTGGATGTGCGCTCTCTGTGTCAATACCATCGGCCGATACGGATGAATAGATGCTTCTGGGTTAGGCAGGGGGCTGGATCCAACAGATCCATGTGGCGGGTCCCTGCCATTGTACATGTACAAAACACGCATTGTGTCGTTCTGTAAGCAAAACAAAAACATACTTTATATTAAATCCCTGCGCTTTTCGTTTTAATGCTTTTGTTTCCAAAAGGGGATCCATAGACTTTTCTATGGCACCTGTAGCGGCGTTCTAGAGGATCTATGAAATGCTGGGGAAAATCAATTACTTGTTCAATATATTTGCTTTGAATTGTATTTGACATGGATTTGTATGTAATAATTTTTTATTATTAACTTTTTATTACTTATTTTAAAACAGAAGAGTATCTCAATGTAGTGGCGAAAAAGTAGAGTGCAAACATATACTATATATGTACAGTATATACCCTCTCTTTACCTGATATTGCAATCCAACTCAATGACTGACAAGATGTCTCATACGCTGTTGCAGCAACAAAAGTATGTCACTTGTCTAAAATGATTGTGTAGAAATCCCTCAATAAATTTAGTGAATTTCATATAAAATATCTTCGAAAGTCGCGTTCTTGTCTTGTGCCTGAGATTAATTCAAAACCAGTGCTATGGACAGTTAAAGAAGTCTAAAATTATGTTAAAGGGCTCATGATTATATTTGATTTACAAGTGTTTCTAAATTAAATTGATTTTAAAATATATGTTGAACCTCTTTTGCAGTTTGTGGAAAAATCTTTGTTTAATTTGCGTCAAAAACAATTGTTATCTTCTCTCAAGAAAGCAAGCCATTAGGGGTATCAGATCTTCGCAGTTCCTGTACTTTGCTATCCAGTTGTTTGGAAATGCAGGCATTTGCTGCAAGACATACCCCGAAAGATATTTGCACTCCCAGAAACGGATGTTTTTTCGGCGATTCAGGTCGGAACGTTTTAACGAAGGAGTACGCCACTCTATTATGATACACTCGAAATATTATACAAACAAACACTTGACTGGCTGCACTTTGGAGCACCCAGCCACGCGAAGTGTCGATGTACGTCTATAGCCAAGAAAGCTGGAATTAGAACTTAAGCCAAAACAAAACCTGAATCCTGTTTCCTTTGTGAAGTATAGTTTTGAGACAAAAAAAAAAAAACACCTCAGAGCGGTCAGTTACTTGCAATGCTACCTTCAAGCACGTTACAATTGTAGATGGCACAAGATAAAACTCTGCAGTCTATTCGATTGACTAGGGACATATTTCCCTATAATAAGTCCCTGCATCTGACTTAGTTACTGATTTCAGTACAATAAAGCAAAACTAGAAAAGAAGTCGCCTGGGAGGTAATCTCAAATGACTTATTGTACTCGTAACTTGCATCCCTATACGATTAATTCCTTTTTTCCTCCACTACTGGTTTGAGTTGTTTAAATAACGGCTGTTTGTCATCGCCGTTCCTGTAAAATAGCCCTGGACGCGCTTGCATAAGATTGAAATTAGTCTGCTTTTAATATTTCCGTTTGCTGTTGTCATTGTTTCCTCTGTTTATTAATCGTATTTTATTAAATCGCATTCAATTAATTATGTAAGTTGCTAAAGTAACTTCGCCAACTCCCTATGATTCTGTTGTACGCGTGTGTTTGCCTTAACCAAACACACCCATGTACTTTCAATTCATTACTTTGAAAGCATTAAAAGTTTCCAAACTCATTTAATCAATTTTTAACAAAATACATATTTAAACAGCTTAAAAGTTTCAAACTGAAAGTAATAAAATAAAATCCACCATTAATCATGTTTGTGGTGTGAGTTTTCCTTTGAAATATTTTATTAAAGTTTAAGTAGGACCAATAAATACATTTTTCATGCTTAACGCATTTTTTACTTACGGTAATTGCTATGTCGTGAGCATTGTCGCACGTATCAAGTTTTCTGCGAAATCTTAGGACGGTGTGGGTTCTGTTTTCGTAGCCAAGCATCAGCATGTAGTCCTGGGAGGGGTCGACGATTGGCTCGGGATTTCCGTTGCGCTTAAAGTGGCGGTCCTTAAATAAACAAGAGTACCATCGCATTTTAGCGTCCAAATAAAATATTTTTAATCAGATACTTAGAACATTCATATACTCATGTATGTAATTGCCAAACACTAGTCAAATAAAAGGGATAAGTTTGCCCTTCAACACAGTAAACGGCAGAATTCTTCTAACTACAGAGATGAGTCTTTTCTCAATCCCAAAAAAATCTCGGTATGTTTGGAAGCATCCCAAAAATAGTGCGGTTATATTCAACTTCCTTCATTAAAATGCTTCATATTTCATAAATTCTGGCTTAGAAAATTAAAACTTATATAAGACAGAGGATGCGGACGCAGTATAAAAAATTAGCAATGAAACAGTTTCTGGCTTAATAAATTCTCTTATAAAAGGTGTTTGAAATGGAATAAAACAATATAATTACATGACTGGCTGGGTCGGACGTAGTATAATCTGGAGGTCTAATTTTCGATTCCTTGTTCCCATATTTGTGGCCGTATATCGGCAATAACGCGGCGAATGTTGTCGAAAAAGTCAGTAATCATGCCGCTATAGCGGTCACCACTAACTGTAACGTTTTTAAAGAAGTACGGACTTATGATTCCCCCTGCCCATAAAGCAAACCAAACAGTCAGTTTTTTTGGAAGTAACGGTGTCTCAACATACACTTGAAGCGGCAGTTTTGTTTATTGACGTGAGAATATAGCCTAACCCTACAGTGATCTTAGCACCCGGTGGATACAATGCGTCTACAAACACCCCCCCAAAAACATCATAGACTGGCATGAATGAGTACCTCGGTTAGGTGCGGAGCCTATCTAAAACTTCTTCCACTCTATGGTTGGCGGCACCCCTTTGCAATGCAACTCCACATTCGAGTTCACAACGTTGCTCCCCGAATGTTCTCACTATAGTTGGGCAGAAACAAGCCATATCTCGTTGCCCTTAAAGAATTACTACTAGTCTGAGCTCCAAACAGCTCCAAAGACTGGTCTCCACCCGCAACCAGCAAACGACTGGCACCATCGTAACAGCATGACCATATGAATCTATACAGGGTCAAACTTGCATATATCGGCAGTAGACGAGATGTTCATTTCATTCTGTTGAATAATAAAAGATATATGTATACGAGTACGAGTATGGATATATTTTTATATATGTTGGGGAACATTGAAAAAAAATATCCGCATTGACTTATTTGGAGGAGGAGCAAAACGATGAAACCATCATTCACTCGCTGGACATGTGCCCCGATGTACAGAATATTTCTTACTAAACGACTTTTCAATTGGCTTTTTGAACTACAATTGCAACATAAGGAATAGCAAATAGAAGTATTCTCCTTCTCGTGTGCGCCTTCTTCCTTCTCTTTCTCTTTCTCTCTCTCTCTCTCTCTCACACACACATACATTTTCTATTGAACAGAAAACCTTTCTTTCACCAAACACGAAGTTCTCCTTCACTTCCGCTTTACTTGGCCTTTTGTTTCTGATGAGGTAACACTTAACCTGGACCGCCTAAGCTTTTCCACTTCCTCCAGCCAACTGAATTCTTAATGCACTTTCTAGATTGTTACTCATGTTCAAACTATATTTAACGTGAACGGTTATTTGAAAACTAAACTGTTCAATTCACTATTTGTTGCAACTGGTAAACGCTGAATTTTCAAGTGGCCAAGAAGTAAAAAATTTATTTTGTTACTTGTTTGTACTCCCACACAAGTAACAAAGTCACTGGCCTTTAGCTCTATTTTTAGTATTTATGTAAATACTTTCGTAGCAGTTAATAAAAATACATTCCGAGAAAAGGAGAGCTGTTTCCGTTTTCAAATAGAACAATAAATACGAACTATGGGTGCGACATGAGTTCTCAGAAGTCGTAGAGGAGATTTTAGGAGCGGGCATTCAAATAGAGAGAGAGCAAAAGCAAAAGTGATAAGAAAGAACAATGTAGGATTTATCGTTTTATTTTGAAGTTTCAATTGTATAAAAGACGCATAGAACGAACTTTCGTTAAAATAAAAACAGATTTTCATTATTTTTTATACTAAGCAAATAAGTGGATCCTGTTTTCACACCTTGATGATCTATTCCCTTTGCACAAAAGTAAAAAAATTCACAAATTTAATGAAGTTTAAATGTCATATTAAAAACTTTCCGAAAAATATATTAGTCCGGTTCGGCGTTTTGTCATTTACCTCAGTCAAGAAACATCTCAGCCACAACAATCCAAAATTTAATTTAAACCATTTCATATATGTATGTAATTAAAACACTTGTAAAATAAAACTGACCACGGCAATTTATTCTAAGTATACGTTGGTGCTTTCTGGTTTAGTTCATTTAAAACACAAAACAACAACAACAAATAGGTGATAATCAAATCAAGAAAAAACTTAAGTCTGTGACCAGGAACATGTAGGTCGCATACAAGTGATGTATTACGTATGTATGTGTTATTAGATTACGATGAGTGGCGTAAATTTACTTAACACGCTGCCATCGCGCGACATTAAAACATGTGCGTAATTCATTAAAAAAATCAAGGTTCATTTAAAGTTAGAGTGTCGTGAGTCGTCAGGCGCGATAACATGTATTTACAATACAGGTAATCACGCACGCGCCAAACCAGCTCCTCCTAAAACACTTTTAAGCATTTCACAAAAAACTGCTGTATTTTGTCAAATTCACTTCTAGTCTGACATGTTTTTAATGCCGAGTTATATGCAACGTCTAAAATCTAATGCGGTGCTGCAAAATGGGGAAACTAAATACCGAATTTTCTATGGATCCTGACCTGTTTATTTGTCCTTAGTAATTTGACTTCACACAAACATCTAAAACTTCCGAAACGGACAAAAGGGCAGGATGCAGTTCTGCAACAATGCGAGTTGTGATTTGCGCCTTAGCAGTGACTAATACTGCCTTTGAAATAATTTCGGCATATACACATGTACGGGAATACTAAATACTTAAATAGGCCAAGTTTTTTGGTTTGTGCCTCAATATAAACAACAAAACTTAAAACAATTTAAGACACTATTTGATACACCCGGAAATATTTGCCCAGTACTAGTGGTGCCTCAGCAAATTTGTTTACTTTCGAAATTTCACACTTTTGCAGCCTTTTGTGCACAAAAATGTCAGTAAAGTTTGATAGCAAGTATTCCAACTAACACAACAACAAAGCAAATGCTCCACCCAAAGGGATGCTAATTTCTCTCTCTCTCTCTCTCTCTCTCTCTTTTGAAGTAAAGTAATGCTCCAAACACATTCGAGACTATATTATAACTCAGTATTCGATAGACTCCAAAGTGTAAACACACATTTGTTTCAATCGCTATAATATTGTCGAACAAAGCCTAAAAAGATGTTTCGCGGGGAAGTCTGATAACCTTCTTTCATTTGAAGAAAACGGCTGCTGAAAGTTATCGATTGTTGGTCGCCAACATGCACCAACCAACTCAAAAAACTTGTGCACGATGGTTTGCGCGACTCAAAAGTGGTGATTAATTGAGCACAGAAGATAAGGAGAGGCCTGCTCAGCCGAAAAAGTTTGAAGATGAGGAATTGGAAGCATTTCTCGACGAAGATTGTTTTCAAACGCAAGAAGAACTTGCATTAGCATTGGGAGTCACACAACAAGCCATTTCCGTACGATTCATTCAAAAGCAAGGAAATTGGGTCCCATATGAATTGAAGCCGAGAGACGTTGAAAGGCGCTAAAGAAAGAAGTCATTTTTGCATCTTATTGTTAGTGGTGATGGAAAAGGGATACATTACGATAACCCTAAGCGCAAAGTAAGGCCCGGCCAACCAGCCACATTAGCTGTTGCTTTGCAAGAGCAAAATCAAATTTTAATGCAGTACAGCGATATAATGAAAGCCATTCTGGAAGAAGATGATGATAGAGCATTTTTGGTTGACATGAGCAGGAACGTTTCTCGAGAGGTTTGGATGTTTGTAAGTCAAAGTATGTACAATAAATTGTAATTATGCACATACACACATATATATGTTTTACGAATCGCTATGGAACATTTTTCAGTAATGCCACCTTAAATTAAGCCAGATGTAAGATGGAACAAAACGGGAAAGGATCTCTCAAAGATGTTGAAATATGTTGACTTTTTTCAATAGACTTTATATGGGAAGATGTTAACATTTTTGCAAATTGATGAAAAATGTAAGATGTTGCTCAGTGGAAATGGGGCTATAACCGATTGTAACCACTTTTAATAGCCCTTTAATTTTTCTATTTAGTCTGCTTTCCGATAATTAACAGAATGAATATACGCTTCGAAAGCTTACAAAACTGGTAAATTTGGTGTAAATGATATTGTAGTAGGCAAAATCACATGCTGAAGTTGTGATTCAATTTAACTTTTAAAAACATTTAGAATTTGTTACGAACTTGAAGATTAGTTGTTCCTGCAGTCACACCACTTCTATATATATATGAGTATCATAGTAAACCGTGAAGGTGGAAGGCACATAATTTTTAAAAAAGCAAGTCCTCCATTTAACGTCAATGCGAAAAGGGATGCATTCGAATCTGTTGGATTCTTCTAATAGCATTAAAGTCAAGTGAAATGAGTAACTGACACTTTGAAGTTCTTACGCAACGCACAGAAATTGATAAAGCAATTGCTTAAATAAACTTGACAAGTCTTGTCCTTGGACTCTGGATACGGAGAACATTGGATTTAATGCAGTTAATTATCCGTACAATAGAAATGCAACGAAAAACTTCTCCAATAACTCAAGGTGGGGAGAAAAACAGATCCTAGTACGAAATTTCTACAGGGAACACGGTGGGATAAACGCCTCACACGCACGAACAAACGCAGTGAAGAGGAACAAGAAAGCGAGGAAGGACTATGAAGCTAAATCTACTAGAAGTCAAATAATATTCCCAGAACTTTTTGTAGCGGCTCTAGAGCAGAGGAAGCAAGCAAAAGCGAAGCACAAGACCTGGGCGGAAGAAGAGGGAAGTTCGCTTTTTTCTATCTCAATCTCGCTGACATTTCCAACATCTTTCTTATATATAAAATTGAACAGAATTATTTATTTTAAATCGCTGGATTTGCGTGCATTACTGCTTCTTTCATTCGTCATGTTTATTAAAAAGAAATCAAACGAAACTGGAGATTATTGAACTTTGGGTATAAGTTTGCTCCTTGTCAACACTTATCTCGCCCACTTTATGTGGTAATTTTTATGACGTCTCTGTTTGCTTGGGGGCGAATGGCGTAGGGAAGCAAGAGGAGCAAACAAAAACGCATGATTTGCATTGTTCATGTTTATTTTCCATACTTCTCTTCACACTAATTTCCTTTTCTCCTGCTTTCTGCCCTTTTCTTATTTTCACTTACTTCGACTTGACATATTGAATGCACATAAATAAGTAAAATATTGTTGGTAATTATAAAAACCGTGGTAAAATTATAAAACAAGAGTAAAGAAAAATAAAAATAAAAGGGATGCAACTAAATACAATAGAACGTAAGTAATTTAAGAATAAGCAGGAATGCATTATTTTAATATCTCTATTGATTTATATGTATTATTGGATCTTTCCATCCGCTAAATAGTCATCAAAAATTCAAATAATTACTGGGATATTGTGAGAGCATTTTCAGAAATTTGTTTTGAACGATAACATTTTTCATTGGATGAGGGTTGCATTTTTACAAGATACAAATCGAGTAGTTGACCGTTCGGCAGCCGAAAGCGTTCCATCGTTGTTTCACGGATTCAAAATATGAAATTTTATTAATATTTAGAAATGTCTTTCGTTCACGTCATGACAAAAGTTCATGTAATTTTGTTGTCCTGAAATATCTTCAAAGGTCGCCACCTCATTCGTCTACATGAAAATAATGAGCAGCTGATTTTTTCGCATATTTTTATTTCAATTTGATGGTTTAATGGGGTGTGAAAACGAAAAGTGATCGTTGGATCGATCGTTAACCCAACAACTAACACCATAAACAGGTCGAATATTAAATGATTTCTGGATTGGAATTTGCAGCTTTTTAATGCTTTCTTTCGCAAAAAAATCCTTCATCCACTGACTTGAAAATAAACTGTTGCAGGAACCGGATTTCTAAGAAAATGAAATCATGTATAAAACACTTTTTGTCAATCTCTTGATTCCCCAATTCTTTGTTTTTATTGCTAAAAATTTGGGCACATCGCTCATGAAAGTATGACCCACTGCTCCTCGAGTCAAACTCTAGCGTTTCACCCAACTTCATGTCAAGTTCCAGCATATATTTTGCAACTAAAAGCCCCACTTGTCTTGTCTTCTTATATATTCGTATGTTGAACAATAGACGAAACAATAACAGATATTTGACGTCGAAGTGCTCTTAAATATTTCTCCAGCAACAAAAAAAAAACGTTTTACGTGTGTGAAACGTCATAAATTATGAAATATTTTTAATTAAGCACAACGATCTAATTAGAGACACGCTTAATCTCTCGCACGTGGTTATTCTCAAGTCAACTGCAGTTCATGCGTGTCGCGAAACTATTTGTTATTCTGCTCATTTCTAGTGCGTTTGTATTTTTGACAAAAATCTTTATTCCGGAATATGAGTTGCAGATTCATAATCACTTTCCTTGGGCGTAGGAATTCTAGTACATTGAACAGTCTACTGAAAATAATTATGAACTGAAGCGCACAACAAACAATCACAAAAAGAGAAGAGAATGTTATTTGCGTTATTAAGTTTCCCAACTCAAGTGTGTGTGTGTGTGTGTGTGTGTGTTTGTGTGTGTGTGTGTGGGTGTGTTTGTGTGTATGTGTGTGTGCAATCAAATACAGCTTCCAACTACTGCAGTCAGGAGAGTGAAAGTAATTGGGCATAAATGTGTGACTTGGAAACGAGAATAGGAATGAAACTCACCTGAAAGTACGTTTGACCTCTGTCAACCCAACCAACGGCCATGTCGGAGCCGGCTATGTTGCCATCGGGTGAAAATCCGTATCCCACATAACCCAATGTACGTGCCTGTATTTCAAATGTTATATCTTGATTAATGATTTTCCACAGTATACGAAAGTCCTCGTTCAAATCGACGGCATGATCCCAACGCAGAGCTTCCTCTGCGGCAGCGAACGTTTTCGCATTCACTGTAGTCGACACCAAGTTCTCGAAAAAGCAACTCACAAATACTAAGCAGGACATTAAACATGTGATTAACGATGACAGCGATAAACTCAAACATTTTACTTCAGCCGGTGCGGTCATTATGCGATACAAACTGGCTAACGGCCGGCCTCGTCTGTTTGTTTGCCTGTCAAACTGACCAATTTATTTTTTAAGTTTCTGTTTTGTTTTTGTTTTTATGGGGTTTTTTTTTTGTGTTGCAAAAAGTGTAAATGTATTTGTGTGTTGGCTACTGTTTAGTTGTTATTGTTGTTGTTTTCTGTTCGGTTCAGGTTGCTTAGACGACAGCTGAAAGTGTCTCGCATTACCGCCGTTTCCTCTACCATAAAAATTGTTGCTGTCGTTTTTCCGAAAATACTTTTAATTTTTGTGTCTTCTGTTATTCGTGCTGTTGTTTGTATCTGTTTGGGTGTGCGTGCGTATGTCATCTATGCACGAGCATGTATGCGACGAAATCGTTTGTGTGTGACCCGGCTTGTTTTCAGTCAGATTTAGCTGCCTTTAATTAATAGTTTAGGTTGACCAGCCTCTTTAGGAAGAAGACGTAGAGGACTTAACTCGACATTTATTGTCCGTAAAGCCTCTTTAGCAGGCACCAAATAGCAAAATTACAAACAACGAAATGAGCGATTGCTGGTGGGTCTGTTTCCGCACACACACACACACACACACACACTAAACACGGGACGCTCAGACGCATGGAGTGGTGCAGAAGTGGGTTAGTAATTTCACTCTCGACATTCGTGTGTGCTTGGCTGCATATTTGTGAGTCTGTCTGTCGTTCTCGTATGGTTGGGTTTGTTGAATGAATGTTTCAGTGCGTAACGTTAATCTGTTATGGTGTGATACAGTGAGTGCGGTATTGTACTAAATAGTTTCTGTTGAAAAATAGGACGTAAAGTTTGCAAACAGTCGAATAAGCGACCGCCGTCCGTCTAAGGGTCCGTGGGCTTGTACTCGTACAAGTATTCAATTATTCAGAAATGTACCCCGAACATGTTAAACGTCCGAATGTATGTAACTTTGAAAGTTGTGTTTTCATTTTGTTGTGGGTGTGGGTGGGGGTGTGGGTGTGTGTGTGCTAAGGTGTACGTTTAGGTGTACGTGTGCATACATACATACTTGGTTAAAAGAGGCATGTGATGTGCGTGTTCATCGCACTTATTTTTAGTTGTGGTGCGAAGACTTTGTAGCTGCTGGAGAGCTGGTGGTTTGGCTGCGCTTAGCTGCTGGATTGAATAAGTGGCCAACTTTCGGCTGGACTCGAGTGTGGTGCTCACGTGCCTACAAACGCACGTACATATGTATGTTGGCAAGGGTGCTTAAGAACAATTTTACTTCTCGTTGGCCTTGTGCTTGTTTCCCGTTTTCTTTTGCATCTGTCATTCCTTTTGGCGCCTCGTACAACCGTTTAAAGTGTTTGCAATTTTTCGGCACTTTCACGGACATACACGCACTCGCAAACTCATTTAAACTTAAGCACTCACTTTAGCACAACAGAAATACGAATTTTCATTTAAATGTGGAAAGTTTTTCTATTTGTTGTTCGGATTGGTGTCGGTTTATTATTTTATTGTTGTAGTTGTTGTTTCATGAAATTCAGTAATATCACAGCATTCGCGGCTCACAGCTCTTAAATATGTAAAGTACTTGTTTTTATATTTGAAAATAAAGCAGAGTTGTATTTTTGTTTTCGCAAACTGTGCCTCCGCTGGCTGGCACATTTACGGTTTTATGAGTCCTTATCCTGCGCTCAATACTGGTGCGGTGTTCGATTTCTTATTTTGTTGTTGTTCTTGTTGTTGTGTGTGTGTTTTTTTTAGTATATGGAATGGAATTTTGTTTATTTGGCTTTTATATTTTACAGTTTACAAATGCTTTAATATACGAAATTACAAAAACTCAGGAACGAAAATAAAAACCCGAAAACAAAAAGAGTACAAAAGGAAGAAATGCTTGTAGATCGTTCTTATTTATGGGCTTTTATCGACAGGACTGTAACATTTATACAAATGTTTGTACGTTTGAGGATATGGAGCACGAAATGCTTTAGTGTACGTTTATGTACTCTTGCAGCAAAAGAGAACAAAAATCTGTTTGTATTTGTAGTATTTGAAGCAGTTATTGACGACTTTTTTTCGTTTTTGGCTGGTACTGTTTCTGTTCGGTGGCCGTGCACATCCTCACATACTTCCTCTTTTTATTTATGAGGCGCGTTGTCCTTTTTCGCTCCTATAAATCATATCGCATGTTCATTTTTGGTTATTTTAATTATCAGGCAATATTCATAGATTGCATTTCTTTGTGGTCGTTATTATTTTTTGAACTTCTGCATTGATTGCTTCTTTATAGCTGGAAAAAAAGAAACAAAATAAACACAAACACATTTAAAAGGATTGAAAACTGCAGCTATGCAGGATGTAGACATTTGTATTGGACTACACTGAAATTAATAAAACAAGAATTACAGATTTTTTTACCCATTGCCTTTGATTATGAACTCAATCTATGAAATTGCCGAAATCGATTGTATTGAACTTAAATATCACACTTTGGGTGAAAATGTTGTAAATTTCGCCATAAGAATTTTGGTGCGTAACTTGCCATGCAAATTTTAAATCTGTTTTTTATAACCACATTTCGCATTCCGGCAGCGCGCTTTCCTCTTCAATTTAAAGCTAATACTTTATTCATAAACGAACTTTAATAAATTGATGCCAAATAGTAGCAAAAGGCGCAAAGTGACGAATCAGATAAAATGCTGGCGAGTTTTTCATACCAGCGCAGGCATTTGATAAGCAAAAAGAGTTATGAAACCTACATAAATGTATGCGATGTCCTAACATTTTGCCCACTCTCAGTGCCCCCAACCCCCTCTTAAATTTTATTATTAAAAACATGACCGTGACCAAGTTGGAAGTCAATCACTGAGTGCTACGGCGCTTGGTGACTCATTGCACAATAAGCATTCAAAGAAAACATTTCTTTCGCACCGGAAAGCGTAATGAGAATAATAAAAGTCTATTTGATTATTCATTTACCCAACACAAAATGTCACTTGAAGCAAAGAAGCAAACCAAAAGGGTCAGGGTTTACGGTTGCTCTGCTCTTTCTATTTTTCGTATCTGCATACACTTGTAAGCAGACTGAAAACTTAGTGGTGAAGAAGTGTAGTCCGATTCGTGTTCTGCCAATTTTCGCAGCTGTTTGTATCAGAGTTATTTAAAGCAATCAAAGACATCTAGATCATTAATTGAGGCAGAATAAGAATGTGATACCAGGCCAGTTTGACATATTTTAGATTTTTTATTTTTCCACAGCGGTCATTTTAAATCCCATTAACTGTTTCCATCGCTGAAACCAAAATAAGGCTGGATGAGTGTTTTGGGAACTCTGCACCGAATGGTCACGGAGCGACCCTTGTGATCAATGCACCGCAATGCTGTGAGTTTGTCGCTGGATGCACATGGGAAGAACTAGAATTTTGTTTCAGGATGTATTAAAAGCAGTTGCAGCGAAAACAGCTGAACTTTGTAGGTTGCGTGGGGATAGTGTTGACTATATATGTATTTTTTTTTATAGCATCAGTTTCAAAAGGCTTTTTAGTTCCTTCTATAAGTCATCGTACGTATTGAACTGTTATCGTTGGCTAAATATACAATGAAAAAAGCCAGATAACAGAATATAACCTAAAAGAAAAGGAATACTTTTGTGGACAAGATATTGAAGAAGAACCGACATACAAATTTCATAGTACCGTTAAGCCCTAGTTTGGCAGTTGGAGGCAGGCATTTCTTTTAAAAATCTAAAAGTTCAAGATTACTTTTATAAAGAACCTGTTAATCAATCCAATGTTCTAAGATCTTCAACTTCCTTTTCTTGGTTTATTATACAATTTTCTTTTATTGTACAATTTTATTTACAATTCGTCCAATAGACGCCAGGAGTAAATTTCATCTCAAACTAAAAATATTGAATTGCTGTTGAACACCAATGAGAACAACAAATACGAAAGGGCGATAGTTTAGATTAAAAGTTTTAATTGAACGATTTGAAATACTCTGTGTTAACTTAAAAACGGCAAAACTCAAATATTAGTGTCTTCTAAGTTTCCTGGTCTCGTGGCTGTCATCTAAGAGGGCAATAGCTAATGGCTGACTTAACCTTCCTATATAGTTTTTGCTAGAACTTTAACTTTTGGAATTCTAAAGGTCCGGATGAATCGCGTCATTTGACACAAACCAAATTGATTTAGAGTTTTAGACTGATATCTTTGGAATTCACTTAAAGTAGTACTGAATGCGTGTCTTTTCTAAACTGAAAAGCTTGTGTAGAAAATAAATAAGTTAAAATATGGCAACTGCAACTACATTTGACGAAATGGCTGCCCTCGAGATAAGACTATTTTCCAACATTTTTACAGATTTTGATAGTACATTTTAATGCGCTTCTTTGGCGCAAGATTTCTTCGATTTCAATTTGGCCAAATGACTTCTTTCAGAGAATTGAAAATATTTCGAAAATTCCAACAGAAACTGATAACTGCTATTTGACGAAACAACTGGCCTCCATTTAGCTCTAGCACGTTTTAACCAATTCGCTTTTGCCAAAACAGCCTCTTTCGAAAGAAGTAGTTTTGCCAAGAGCAAAGTCTGAAAAACCTACCACTTGTCTTGGCACAAGCGACCAAGATCTTTTTCTAATCTAATCGCAGCAATTTTGAAGTTAATTTTTTGTTTAAAGTTCATTTGACAAAAGATCTTAAAGTTTTTTATTGTAGATAAAAAAAACTATTGGTCTCTACTATCGAAACATAAGATTTCTTTAATTTTGTTAACAATAAATTTTCTTAGTCACTTTAACAGTTTTTTCGCTCAACTGAAAAGTTTTTGATTTACATAGAAAGCAGACGATTTGTCCAATGTACTCGGATATGTATGTAACACAAGTTCCATTTTCATATGGCGGATAATAGACCTTCTTTTTGAGAGAAAAGTGTTTAGAATAAACAATGACTTTCCCAACTATTTTCTCGCATTAGCTTATGGAAAAATGCGCTGATGGCGCTTTTGGCGTGAAATCCACGCGATATTTTATATCGCTTATGCAGTAATTTGACTTAGAACTTAACTTTATAACAATTAATTTTATCGCCAGAAAGAAAGAACATACACATTTTATATCATTTAAATACGCTGTTCGTATAATACACGAATATTTGAAGGTCATTAGACAGCTGCATCGCAAAACTGCTGGGCACAGCGCACTTGTGCAATTTTGTTTGTGAATCTACAATATTTTTCAATGCGTGTGCAAAAAATATTTGCATACTTTTTTACTTATGCCAGTTTGTGTAGAAAAGAAGAAAAAAAAATAAATATAAATAACGTTGCTTTAAAATTTACTGTTCTCTAGGGACCAGATTTCAACTGTTTTGGGGTTTTTGTCATCTTTGGTTAAAATGGTTAAATATAATGTTTGCTTTAAAATATTGCATTAAATTTAACCCGTCGAAAAATTCACCAGATCAAATAAGTCTGATAACACAAAATATAATTTGCTTGTGTTTTTGGGAAAGTATCAGTGGCCGAACGAGCAGCCTGTGCGCTTTTAAAATGTACATATGTATGTATGTGTTGGCTTGCTTTTGTTTCGTTTTTATTGGACCTGTACTCAGGAACCACCCCTTATATGCAGTGCATTGTACCAGCACTAGGAAAATAGTTTAAGGGGTGGGGAGGACATAGGAAGTAGGGATTATGAACGTTTGATTTGAATTTTCCTAATTGTAGAAGACAGGAAATACGTCTGCGGATAGTTTGTTCGGACCGTACGTCCGAAGAGTGAATTATCTCTGTAATGCGTTGGGCTATTCACTGGTCCCTGATCTCGTCAGAGCAAAATTAATTACAACAACGATGAGCCAGTGAAGCGCAGTCCACACACTGCAACGATGCTCCAGTGAGTCAAGAGAATTGGATACCCTAATGTCACTAAGAAGTTCCTTCACCTACTCCTGTACACGGTTGAGTAAACCCAAAATATACTTGGAGTCATCGGCCCAAACATGAGGGTTGTATTCCACTTGCGGTCGGATGTAGATGGTGTAGGTCTATAGCCTTTTAGATCTTGCTGCCTAACTTCATGCTAAAAAGTACAGTCTAATGTGCTTTTAACGAAGACCTCGATGTGATTTTGCTATTCTCCTAAATCAAGAGCTTAACGTTATTTTCCACAAAGCTCGTACTTTTTAGGGTCCATCAAACACTGGGGAAAGGAGGTTAGTTGCCTTTTTTTTGCTCCTTGAATTGTTTTTGATTTCAATAATTAGTCTCTGTAGTCGGATATAGAGTCCGCTGAACCTGTTACATTTCAGAACATGACTTTGTCTTACTAAGCTGTCTATTCTTAAAAGTCGTAGAACGAAGATGAATTTAATAAGAGAATATGCAACTCGCACTTAACTTTTAAATGGAAAATATGTATTTGGGCTTCCTAGAGATTTCTACCTGTTGTCTCTCAAAATATATTCTGATCCATTTTTGGAAAAGTATAGGAATTTTAATATGTATTACAAACATGTTGACGTTTTACTTTTTTTACGAACAATGTTAGAGGCAAATTTATTTCTTTACCCAATAACTACTTAATCGATGTGTTGCTGTATTATATTGTCATCTGGTTCGAATCAGATAAAAATATAAAATCCCTCATCAATGGAATATGGGCTATATGGTGTTGACGAAATAGGAAAATGAGTTGTGAACCAAGAGTGCACGAACACATGTAAGTCTCGGTTGGTTTATACTTTTGGCTTTTTGACTTCCTCTTGTGCCGACAGAATAATATTGATTAAAGAAAGAAATATTAATTTAAGTTTCAACTTTCTATGGAATATTTTAAATTTTCCTTGTTTTGAATTGGGGTGAAAATTTCATAAGGAACGCGAAAAGGTTTCAAAAACTGTGACCAATAACTAACAACTGCTTTTGTTCTGTTCATTTTCTTCTTCGCTGCACCTCTTGTAATCGGCTTTTCATTGGAAAGTAGAAACAGTTTTCAAAGCAAACATGAAATAAGCGGTAGAGAGATTGCACAAATATGTTTGTTTTCTATTTTGTTGTTTAAGTTTTTGCAAAGTTTTTGTTGAAATGAAATTTTTATAACTCGGCAAAAGAATTGTGTTTCCGCAATGTATTGCCGGTGTTGTCAATTACGCAGTTAGGTGGGAATTGACTTAGACCAACACAAAAGGCACTTATTGAAAATACTGATGAAAAAAATAGTTTAAACTTACAACCGAGACAAGAGCCAGAATTATAAGTAAATTATTATTTGATTTACAGACGGTAATAAGTTTGCACTTTTGTAGTTTGCAATAAAACAGTCTTTCTGTGGGCTTGACGAGGATGATTTTTTTCTATGTTCTATTTTTGGTTCTAATATTGCAAATCAATAATCTTTTCATCGCGCAGAAGTTGCCTCAGTGAACCAAATGTGTGCTGTTACATTTGTGTTGGTTGCGCAGTTAAAAAGTATGGAAACCCTATAACAAATTGTGTAAGAAATTTTAATTTTTCTTATTTCAATTTGAAAATTGTGCATGGAAACAAATCGCGGATTTCTTAAATGCGTTTTAAAATATGTCGCGAACACTCAAAATAAGGGGTCAATGGTCAAAGACGTCATATGAAAGGAACAAGGACGTCATATGAATGGAAATAAGAAAAAAAAAACCATTGCATGCTGCTACTTTTGCTGTATTAAATTAAATGCCATAAATATTAAAAAATACGATTTATACGGTGGGGATCAGTTGGAAGGCCACTGCCACATTCAAAGGAAGTACCTGTTCCAACATTAATTTCTACCCAACATCATTGACAGATTGAATAGTGACAGTGATTTTGAAAAAAAAATACCAAAACTATTTGATGCTAGAAGCAGAACTACAACGAACGACGAATAACGCCCATCGCGAAGAGTTCCCAGATAAACGTTCGGTGTATAAATTCTTCGAATAAATAACTTCTGTTTGCAATCGGTAAAGCTGTTTACATTTTGTGGAAAGACACCTGATACTATTTTACTCGTCGTTCACGGGCGAAAAAATTGGAAATCAATCTACTTGAACATTCGGCGAATATGATGCATTTCGGCCATCGCCACGATTGTGTTCATTTTTGTTTGATTTTCGGGGACGAATATACGCAACATAGTGAGAGATCTGGAATTTCGTCAAAAGTGCAGAGAATTTTGGGCATCGCCCAAATAAACGAAGTCTGTAGTGCGTAAATTTGCACAATTGAAATAAATATCGTTGAGTTTTTATTGAGAATTAAAATCAAAAGAACAACTTCAAATTGTTCCACTTGTGCCAGATAAAGTCAAATTCAACGAACATTAATGGAGTATTTGTGGCGATTGATTGATTAATTTTAAGGACGGCGGATACGCAATATACGGATAATTTTACTGTCTATGTGACAGTCGTGACAAGAGTCAACATTATAAATCAAAAAGGCTAAGTCTTATGAAACAATTTGCTAAGACACTAGATAAAAATGGGCCCTCCTATTCGTCTATAGCGAGAAAACTAAACATTAAAGCCTGAAATTTTTCCACAAAAAGAAGTAGACGATTCTAATTTGGAACGATTTGCACAGACTTGTTGTGGTAAAATTTAAAACAACATGTGCATTAGAGTTCACTACCTCCACAGTCCTCTTGACCACATCCCAGATAATCTTGAATACTACAGCGAAGAATATCGATAGCAGTTCCAATAGTATCTAAAAACTGAGATCGATGGGTTTGGAATACGATGGCTGAATGCAACGAACGGGACCGATGCACATAATTCACGAAAGCCGCGAAAAAGAAAGATTTTATCCGAGTAGCAAGAGCTGAAGTTTTTCTTGATTTCATCTACACCAGCGAAAGTCCATAAAAGTGTGAGTAGGAAATATAAATGTTTTATCTTTTTGTAATCAATATTACAAAACCAATTTCTTTCTTTTTATTTTAAGGCGCCCTTTCACATCCTTATGAATCACATTTCATTCACAAATGATACAAAGAGGAAAATACATTTGGCCTAAATCCTTTAGAAATTATATGGATATAAAACAGCCGATTTTCAAGCGAACAAAAAATAATCAATTTATATTTATTTACTACAAATTGTTATAAAATTAACAAAAAGAAAATTAAATGTCGGACTTTTTGAAACTTCTTTCTAATTTCTTCTTTTCGGCGTCCAACACTTTCGAAGTATTTTCTTTGGCAGATTTGCCACATACGAATACTTGTGCGTTTGTTCACTACCCTTGTTGCCTTGAGTTTCTCCTATTTGTACTTATTTTATACACAATCAATACGATGGACTTTAAAACATCTTGTATGTTTAACTTTTTTCCTTATAAAAGGTATTCTATAATACCCAGCCATTTAAAGTCGATACGCATCTTACGTGACGCTTTTTCTGCCAGGACTTTAAAATGATAAATGAGAATTCGATAAATTGCCTTCACCTTGTACGCGATTGTGGACTAATTTTACCACTTTTTTGTTTTCCTTTGTACAGACTGGGAGCCTACAGCTTAAAATAAATTATAAGACTTTATTAATATTTTTTGGGAACAAAATGTGGGAATGCTAATAAAAAATTGTCTGTTCATCAATGTGATTCACACTTTTATTAAAACGAAAACACTTCCCCACCTTTCCGAAAACATATAAATAACACAATAAAACAAACAACATGTGATGCATGAAAATTGCTGCAAACAACTTTCTATTTGTGTGGACAAAGGAAAAGGGTCAGAACTTTAGTAAACGTGATATTTTTTAATTATATTGTGTTTGCTAAGCAAAACGAGACAGCAATAAAAGGAAGAATAATTAAAAAAGGTGTGAAAATCTTAAGTTTGTAACCGTTTCTATTCACGTAAATTTGCTATTTTCTGATTGCAGAAAAAGCAGGTCGTAAAATATTGTCAGTGAAGAAGGAATAGCAAATTATTTCTTATTACAATCGACATATAACCCATTACTATTATCACATTTAGGGTTACGCCCGCTCTGGGATAGAAATGCTCCAATAGAATTAGTGACTTAGATGCAAGTCTTTCGTTTTCTCCTCTGGCTGTCTATACTTGGATTATCGGTGACAGGTCCACACTTGCAAGTCTCTGGTTGACTTACAACACGAGTGGATACTTATCAATTTCATTGAAAGCAAATGGAAACGTGTTCACATATATGTGTAAAAACAATCGATTTCAAACGTAATATTTTAAGCGTTCAACTTTGAGCAAGATCGTAAATGAGGTTTTATTATCCTATTTTCTAGGACACTCTTATTTTTTCTATTTTCCAAGCTATGAATTTTCTATACGCGTTTTAGGTGGCAATTGACAGCCAGCCAAAGCTTCACCTGACAGATTTTACCAGCGTATAGTCCCTCTTAAGGGCCATCAACAGTCACATTTTTATGAGACTTGTAAAATGTTAGTTCTGCGTAATACGCACCGGCCAAAGGAAGCACTCTCTCGCTGTGCTTCTCAGCTATTATTTATAATATTGGCTGGGAGAAAATAACAACGGCCATAAATATATCATGATGCCGAGATAGAGAAATTCGTGCCGACCCTGACTGTTTGCATATTAGTGATTAGCTGAATACTTAGTTAAATGTTTTTAAAACAGACTACAAACTATTCTGTTTTGTGTATTGCAATACACGGTAATGGCCTGTGCCACGAAAGCCAACTTTAACGTTCGTCAGTATTTGAAAGGCTAAAAAATGTACTAAGAGCCGAGTTATGAACTTGTTCTTGAGCCTGTTCTATCGTCGGGAATGGGTCAGTTGGACTTGATCAGTTGTGTGTTGTTAAAAATGTTGAGAAACGTTAACTTTCAACGTAGTGGGACAAATCCTGAATCTTTATATCTCTGGAACCCTTCTTTGCTCTTCGGCTCAAAGTCAGTTGGTCTAGTATCTTGAATCCCATTATTACATCAGAGCAAAATTAATATGGAACTTGCGGATTGAATTTTTCATTCCTTTCAACAAAACAAGCACATCAAGCTCTAAATACAATTTAAAATAAAACTAGTACTAGTCATCAGGAAAAGCAGTTTAGGGGAATCACAGATATAAAAGAAGCCAAGAGAACGCAAATTCTGGTCCGAATATTGCAACAGATTTGCTATTACAATATATAATCCGGTTGTAAAAACGTAACTGCTTTTATATGTCCATTTAATAATTTAATTTAAGGTCAAAGTGGGCCAGACTGACATTTGGTGAAAATACTAAGTTTTTTGTTTTTAGAATCCTCTCACTTTACCAGGGTCTGATTTTAAAAGAATTATGGAATAGAGAGATTCTTTATTCGGTTTGATTGACATATTGTACAAACGGAGTTTAATAAAATATGATCAGTTTTGAGTTGTTTTTACAGTCAAGAAAATTCCAGCTGCACGTGAAATGTATTTTACATTTTTAAAAGTTGCATGAAATCATGCACCTCCCTGAAGAAGGAATTGCTTTCCATTCCTTCTTGTAACAAAAAAAAAAAAACATTTTTGTTTGTGTTTAAAATTATTAGTTCTAGACCCACTTATGCTTCTGCCGTCAGTATCGACTGACACACTTTCAGCGCAGTTGTGCCTTCAAGACACAAAAGTTTTGATTCGGCGAAACACTCAAAACTATTGTTTTTAAAGCGAATACAGTGTTGCTTATAAATTTATTGCACTTGTATTAGAAACAACAACAGAATACAAAAAAAAAAAACACTTTTAAGCAAATAAAAAAGTTTCAAATCATTTTATGGAATCAATTGATCGATTAAGCACTTTCACCGCCTGCCTGCACCACCACCAACAAAAAAAAACAAAACCGAAACGGAAACCCAGTACAGAACATGTAAAGTGGTTATTTAAGACACTTCTGGTGAACAATCCTTTTCGTTCCGTCCTCAAATTAGATGAATGGCAGAAAAGAATTATGAAGTGCTTGGGAATAAAAGTGAAATGTCGTTCTAAATTACATATTTTTTCTGCAATTTAGGAATTCGAGCTCTGTATTATTGTTTGTAGCAGATACGATAAGTGCAGGTTGTGGATGCGTTGTAATTTGAAAGGATATAAAAAAGTAATAAAATGCATAGTTTCTTAAATGAATGTGGGCTTTAATGTATTGCACACAACATGCCAAGCCAAACCACAGCCTCGCAGTGCCTTTATAAGCCTTTATTCAGTGCACTTTGGAAACAAAACAACTCCACAAGATAAATGTGAAAAATGGCAAATAAAACAGTACGACCGACGTATTCGTACAATAAAACAAACAATTTCGTGTGTGTGTGTGCGAGCGAACGTGCACTCGGCCAAACATACAGACATTTGAGCATGTGTGTGTGTGTGTTTAAGCAATCGAAGCAATTCATCATTTCCGAACATTTGCTGTACACATTTATATAAGTAAGTATTAATATTACATTCTTGCTGGGGATGAGAAGTCCTTTAAACGCCCGTCTATCTGTCTGACAAATGACTAAATATGTACATATGAGGGAAAGTTGTTAAACAAGGCAACGGGAGAAAACATTTAGCATAAAGGAAGCCAGGATGCCGGGATGCCGGGATGCGGGGATGCCAGGATATTCAGATTTACTGAGCATCGTGTATCGCATCCATGATTTATAACAACGTTTGTGTGATATGGCAAACTTACCTTAAAATGTAAAATATTTATGTACATATATTTATTCCCAAAAGTGGCTGCAATATAATCCAGATTTATTGTGTGCCGAGATGCTGCTGCTGGCTTGATGTATGAAAGGCCGAAGGCAGTAAGAGTATTACCACTGCCTATTTTTTCTATCGTTAGTGTTGCTTTTGTTGCAATTGCTATTGCCTGGCCTACAAGCTGTGGGCAATACATGCCTGTGCATGTGCATGTGCAACATTAGCGCACGAGGCGGAACGCATTCACCATCCAGCAAAGTTTAAATTGTGTAGACTTTTATTATGTCGACACACATTCATGCACGTATTATAAATGTCTGCAAATATTTATGTATGTGCACCAACTAACAAAGAAAAAATAACACAGACATTAAAACCTTTTAATTTTTTGTTTAAGTATTTACAATTATTTTATTTGCCAAAGCAATTACAACAATAAAACTCCCTCAGAAGGATTAGGAGCAACGTCGTTTGGCTCCTCGTTTGTCCGCTTGCAAGAAGAACTTGTGCAACCAAAGGACCACCGACCGACTTAAAAACGCACAATGATGCCATCAAACAAAAGCAACACAAAAAAAAAACTGCAACATCAAGTAGTTAAAGTAATTGAAGTAGTATTTGTACTCGATGTATGCAGCAGCAACGGCAGTGGTATTGGCAATCGCACTCATAACCACACAGACACTAAACTCCAAAACCACAGATTTATTTGATTTTGTTCTCAGCCAATACAATTTATTCATAAACTCGTGCATACACAAGCAGACTTCCAATTTGCTTGTGTGCAGCAGCATTTGCGGACACATCGACGTACTACATACATACGTGAGTGTGTGTGCACACGCACACACAGATATTTTTATTTATTTTAAAGCATGCAAATGCTCTCACACCGACACACCGACACAGTGCACGAGCGCAAATGTTTGTTTTAATTTTTATTATGGCTTTTTAGTTTATCGACGTTTTAAAATGCTGAAGCATAAAAATTACTGACTGTCTCCCACCCAGTGATATTGATTATTTACAAATTACACATGATTCAGTCAGTCAGTGGCTCGCTGTCAGTGTGCAATTCAACGAGCAGTTTTGCTCCCACTTCTGCTCTGTACGTTCTCAGACTCACATTTTCACTCTTTGGCCTGCTATACCTTTCAGTGTACAAACACACACACACACACACATACACACATACATACATACACAACTAGATATATAGTTGTTATGCACCGACAGACGAAATAAATGACACCGATTGTGAACGCTCGAAAACGGAAGTACCCCAAAAAAATATTTACAATTTAAGAAGATGGAAACAAACTACAAAACTGCCTCTAATTTAAAATACCCGCGGGAAAGCGAACGACTGTGCAATTTCGTTTCATGTATTTCGCTTAAATATCCAACGGATGGATGGTGGTTTGTTCACAGAGTTCAGGTTTTAGCCGCGAACATACGAGTGCACACGTCTATCGCTGCACGCAAAAAGAAAACAAAACAATTTGCAACCTGTTCTTGGAACATCAACAACATCAATGGCTTCCGACGGATACCATACGACTCAAAACTAAGACAGTAACTGAATTCACTTTCTGCAGTACCTGGATTAGGTCACCTCCAACAGCACTGCGAACGTGTGTGCATACCAGTTTTGTTGTTTTTGTTTTTTTCATTCTCATCCATTCCCTGCAACCATCAACAACATTCAACTTCAAGCTAAACAGACGGCACAACAACATTGTTGTAATTCTCGCTCATTCACTTGCAACCAGCACAACTGTTACAACAAACTAATGCTTCCTACATAGACATATCAGCACAGACAATGTATCCTGCGAGAGATTTGTTTCAATGCCCTCTTGTTCCTGCCTAAGCAGTTCAGAGTACTCACGGCCAAGTTGCCATTCCTGCGAACCTTAATAAAAAATTTCCAGGATATTTTCCCACTATTCTAAAAGCGATGCTGGCTAAAGTTTTATCGCAAAGCACAACCTGTGTAAGAAAGAAACGTTTCTTTAGAGCAGGTAAGAGGCTGCGCAAACAACTTTTACCTTTAACCCTGAACATCACTGGAGCTGTTATTTTTATAAAATATTAACACCAATAAACTTGCACCGCAACGGATCATTTGCATAAGATGCTCTAGAATGAGCGGTAGATTGAAATCCTGGTGAAAAAATAAAATAAAGAGTGTTTCGGAATAGCCTTAAACAATATATTATCTTGAGGCCTACAAAACTATATTTGTTTTGTTGAATCATGAAATTATCGTTCTGGTGACATTTTTTATGGAACGGATTGGCACTCGGTTCTATAGTCTTTCTTTTTTTAAGAAAAAAACCAAAGGATTTGTTAGAAACCTTTTGGATGATTTGGGCAAAGAACGAAAATCACCATTAAAATGCTTTTTGGCTGCAACCAAAATTAGGTAAAAATATGCTTCTTAACATGGAATCTACAAAAATTTTAGATTTTTTGCAGCGAATATATTCGAAATCTATACTATTTCATCGTTCGTGCAGACTATTCTGGCGTCCTGATGTTATAGTAAGAGTTGTAAAAAGAATATAGGAACAATTGCTTTTGTTTGTTTTTTTCCACGAAGTCGCTTATTTCTGTAATTTGAATGACAAACAGAATGACAAACTTATATTGTAACAAACCCGTAAGAAATATGTGAAGAGAACGTGTTAAGAACGTAATAAAAGTCAGGTGCCTGAGTTTCATTCAACATATTTTAATCTTTTAGGCGGTACCAAAGCATTTGCCAAAGAAACCAAAAACTTAAAAATTGCTTAAGTCACTGGAGACGTGCAAAATGGAAAAACCGATACTGATCACTTGGCCGCTCAATTTAACTTATTGCTCTCACCCTACCGCGAGAGCTGGTCTAGGACGTATAATTAATATTTTCTCATTGTTTATTGAGTATACGATACAATTTTGTACCGTGAAGTCATCTGGGATGGCGCAGATCTTTTGCTAAACAAGTTTTCTACTGCGCCTGACGTCACAAGTGACCCTCATTCATTGTTGACGTTAAAAAAGTGCTGTGAGAGTTTTGATATGTGCGGAGAAATTAAAAATATCTAATTAATTAATTTTTTTGCTAAAAAAAGAAATTAAATAATGCAACTTAAAACTTAAACTTGTATTTTAATGTTGCTTTACTTTTTTTTAGCAGAAATAATAACAAATATGTGTAAAATGTAATGGAATAAATTAATTTAAAACTTTATTAATTTTCTATTACGTCATCGCACGTTTTCGTTTAAGTCTTGATTTCCTATTTTTATTTTAAAACATATTCGAGATCTGAAAATCAGTGTCGTTGTGTTTATGTATTTATCACTATAAAATTTTGTCCGTTGTATCAATAAATTAGGGCCAGATGGAAAATTATAATTTTTTAGTTTGTGCTACCTGCGCACTTCGTTTTGGATTTTAATTGATTTTATTAGTTATTTTGTTCACAATTTGTTCCTTCTTCGTTCCCTTTTAGTATTAAAGTAAAATGCAAATGTCACTTTCTACGTCACACCACCAGCTAATTGATGTAAACAACATGACGGGCCGTGCGCATTGCGCAATCTTATTTGTATGATACATGATTTTGTAACTATTGATTTTGTCATGAGCAGGGTTGGATTTGCCAACCTTTAGAAAGTCATTTATGTCTATATTTCACTAAGTTTAAAAATTATCGCTTATCAGAGTGTTTTTAGTCTGCTGTTGATTCTGATGGTAGAAATAAGGGCCCATGTTTCACCACATGCACGTGATTTCCCTTTAGACATCGTATTTTGTACATCGTAAATCTTACCAAGTCTGTGAGTCGTGCAATATCAAGGCAATCTTAAAAATACTACCCAAAAATTTTGTGCCATTGTTTGGGCGCCGGATGTCGTATTCCTATACTTTTCTAAAAAAATTAAATATTCCTTGTGCAATTTTGGGAAGTATTTAAATTGCTTGAATCTTAACGTGAAAACATGTTGCATGAGTACTACAACCTCGATTTTTCTGTTTTGCTTATACAACCTGATTTCATGTTGAAACAATTAGTTTTGTGTTAATATGTTGCTTCATAAGCAAAAAAAATGATGCAAAATCTTTTTTTCTTTCAAATATTTAATGATTAAAATACCTTTAATTTATGAATGGTTTCACCATTTATTTAACTTGGTTACAAAAGCCGTATAATATAACTGCGTTTTGGTCGACCGGTTTTAAAATTTCTCTCTGGGACATAAAATAATTTTGTAAAATATTTATTTCCATTTTTTTTTACTAAACCATGTACTTGCAGTGGCAAGACTGGCATTGATGTTCAACCGATATTCAAAGATATTTTTTTATGTCAGTAACCCACTTTCAGCTATAGCCTTCAAGCTTTCTCTGATTTTTCTAGGTTGGACGTCGTAAGGACTATTAAGGAGTAAACTGCGCAGCAGTATAGGTTTGGACAGTGGCACAAAGTATAGTTTGCAACAATCTTTAGAAATCTTTATAAAGGCATTATTCCACTAAAAGAGTAGAATTTAACGTCCTCCAGTCACTTTCTAGAATCAACTCTATTCTGGTCCAACTTTAATAAGGGCAAAGACCTGTACAGCTTGCCAAATCTTATCGTGGTCGCACTGCAGCGCAGATTGTGTTCCTGGAATGCAGCTTGAATTGATAATGTACTTTTTCATCATAGTGCTGAGGCTCTCCGACTTATTCCTTTCAATATGAACAATGTGAACATATTCTCTCCGATAATTCTTCTCTGTTCTTATACTTTCTTTTATTCCATTGTTCTGCTGCAGTTAAAGGGTTGTTCAGTGCTATCAAGTGTTTTTAAATGGCTTCCGTATGACTTTTCTACTTCCTAATTTCAAGATATTTTGCAAATTTTCAAAAAACAATTTTATAATTTGAGTTTTTATTGGTCTCCTAAAACTAAGAAATATTCTTCTCTGATTTATTTCTTCGGGAATAGTTTTGTATTACACTTGGCCCTAAAAGAATGGAAAGTACGAAGTAGGCAATAACCTGTTTAGGTGCTATAGTTCTCATATCCACTATATCTACAGCTTTTAGAATTGACGATAACAATAATCTGGCAAATTGTTTTTTTTTGTCTAAATTGATTAACACTGAAAACTTTAATTTAATTTATGAAAATGTCGTCTCAGTTGAATTAAAAGATTTGCTTAAAATGTTCAATACGAAAATCTCCGAAATCGCCGTATTTCAGAATGAATATCTGCGCAAAGAACTCCATTTATACATTCCCTATATAAAGTGTTTTTTATTAAATTAAATTTTGCATGGCAACACCTTTTAAACTCCTAATATTTTTGCGACTTTTTCCAATTGTGTTTCGAAGTGTGCGTCAATTAAAATTGTAATAAAGTGCCAGTAAAATTATGTTTTGCTGTTTAGAAAAGGTTCCGAAGCTGTTCAAATTTATTTGCTATTCAAATGGTATATATGTATGTGTGTGTGTGGGTGTGTGGGTGTGATTGCATGTAAATTTGTATGTGTGTACAAGGAAATTTTCAAAAAAGAATTATAAAATATTTTCTTTCAAAAGTTTCATGTCTGAAAATACTTTTCATAAATTATATGTACAATATGTATATAAAATTACTATATAGTCACCTATAGAATGTGTGTGTAGTTTTATGTATTGACTGCTTATTCATGCCTTTGAAAGGAACATTCATTAAAATCTCACATATTTGCATTCTTGTACACACAAATCAAGGACTGAAGTGTACATAAAAATGTTTGTGAGTACAAACGTTTATGTAAATTCTTAAGCATCTGCCGCTGGTGTGTGCGGATGTGCAAGTGGCGCTTTAGTACCTGCTTCACAAACATCTGTGTGTTTGATTGCCGAATGCTCCAATTCTGACAGGTTCCCAATACAATTGAAAATCACCATAAAATCTCATTTGTAACTCTTGCTGTCGTTTCAAATCGCTTGGCGGTTCTGCGCAAACTCGTCGCACAAGTATCCAAGTTTTTTTTCTATTTGCGTGTGTGTCTGCTTTTTTCTTCTTGTTTCAATTCCATTACTTTCGTTCGAAACGTGCCATTGTTAACTGTTTGCTTTTTTGTTTGTTTTGTTTTGCTTTGATTTGGTTTATTTGGTTTCCTTTTTAAATTGAAATATTTACCGAAACGTCTGGATACAGATGTTCCTTTCCTACGCGAGGAAGTCCCTGTGCATTTTTGCCTGCAAATGTGAACATGTTCGTTTGTCCTCATGTGCATACGTGTGTGCAACGCAAACAAATAAAGCCAACATTTTATATATGTAAATACTTGTGTTTAGATGGCTTAATGAGCTATGAAAATAAATTTCGTCAAATTAAGTCGAATAGAAGAAAAAAGAAATATGTATGTGCGTATGAGCGTGCAAGCTAAAAGGAGATTGACAGGTGGCAACGTGTAAGAATGTGTGTGTGTGTGCTGTAACAATCTGGCGACAAATTCATTTTTTTTTCTCTTTCACTATGAGCCATGTTATGCTAAACGACGAACCCTGTGTTTTTGATTAAGTGCTTGTTCGTCTCTGTGCAAATTGCTTTATTCGAAAGACAACAAACCAAAAAGTAATTGGTCACTAATTTTTATCACTTGGGGGTACGCTAAAATCCAAAAACAAATTGTTTCAATTATAATTTTGTAGTTTTCAGGAATAAAAGCGTGTGACCAAGAGTTAAAATTTTGAGAAAAGTGAAGCTGCGGAGTTGGTATTTATGTTATCCCGTGGCACCAATATGAAGGTTTCTCAAAATTTTAAAACTTGGACGAGTTTCACGCAAGTGTGCTGGAATGCAACACTGAAAATCAAGCCAATGCCTTAAAAAAAAAGTTGCATGAATGTGGTTTGATTTAGTTTTACTATTAAATTACTCGTAAATCGAGTACTCGGTAAAGAAATAAAGAAAACCTGTGCGCGGTCACCAACGCATCAATCCTCTCGTATGAATGACCAGGCAAGGCCAATTATTCTCTTCAATACCCTGAAAACATTTGCATCCGTGTGGTGTTTTATCACCGAATTGAATACTACCCGAAAACGGAAGTTAATCCGTGCCCCTAATCATCAGTTTGGCTTTAGGGAGAAACAAAGAACAAACACAAAATATTATTCTACGCTCTTCATCAATGTTTCTCAGACATTCGACAAAATTTGGCACTATGACTTAATGCAGAAAATAAAGTTAAGTTTGCCTGCAACGGCTCATAGGCTTTTGGAAAGCCATATCAATGCAATACAGTTATTCACCTCGACCGTGGACTGACAACGCAAACTGACTGAGGGAATATTAGAAGCAGTGCAACTTAGTTGGTTAATCATCAGAAGTTCTATCCTGGATTAGTTGTAAAATGCGGTTCTAACACCAAAACGGTGCCAAGGGGCTCAAATACAGGTACTGCCTCTGCATCGAACATTGAAAAAATTCAAAGGCGTCAAAATAAAATTCTCCTTCCATTTTTCCTTAGAAATTCACCAAATCACAGACATAAACGGCCCTTCGTTTAAGGATGAATTTCCAAAGTACATGACTAGCGAACATAAACTGCGTCCAAAACATCCTTAACTTTGGCAACCATACTCTGCCCAGTATGCCAGAAAAACATAACTTTTTGTCCAGCACTTGTTTTCTCCCCGGTGCAGGTTAAGATTTGGGGCATTTTACTTTTCGGGTATAGAGGGAAAGGCGCCTGTAGTAACATAAGGCAACCGACACTCTAAGAAGTCCTTGCATGAATTCGGTTAAGCAGGTTATTCAGAAACCTGCAACTGCAGAACGGGGACCAAAAAGGCCCTAGAATGCCTTCGCTGAAACGTTCTGGCTACGGCTTAAACGTAAAATGTCCCCGAGATACTGTTACCTTGCTACAGATTGCTGTTTTTCGTAAACGTCAGAGCTAGATGGTGGGGAAAGTAAAGGTGAGTTGGTTAAGGCCTGATGTTGACTGAGGGTTGCGGGCTACCAACTCAGGTACTTAGTCTTCCTTTCGCTGTCTAGGGTATATTTGATAGTCCGATCTATCGAGCAAGGGGTTGTCACCTATGTCGGCCTATTAAGCCACATGGGGCGGCGGTGAGCCCTTGGTCATGTGCATCAAATGGAGTTAGGCCACATAAAGGCAGGCAGCTGAGCTAAATCAATTCCATGATCTAGTACTTAGTGTTAGTAGTAGTTTATTTTTTGAATATCAAATAAATAATGACACTGAAAAAATCTGCGTTTGAGTTCTATACACGGCAAAAATTAAGTTCTTCAATAAATTTATTTTTATGATTTTGATTTGAAAGAAAAAAATTTGGTTTACAGTTTCTGAAGACATACCCGTTAAATTTAAACGAAAGGAATTTAATCTTGTGATCTTGATGATCACAAATATGAAAACCATAGAAATCACCGTTATTTATAAACACATTTGGTTACCCTTGGCGGGTAGCAACGCAGAATTATTGAGCAATTCACTAGAAAATCTCTAAAATGTTTTGAATTCTATGTAGAAAAATTTGATTTTAGCCTTCTCTAGAACCACCCCTTAAAACTTACTTCGCCAAAGTTGATCACATTTCAGCTCCGCGAAATGCCTTATTTGTCATTGCTGAGTGGTGCTGAGTTTTAAAAACAGTTGCAATTCTGTTGGCTGTAGAACATTTCGTGTGCACCATGTTTTTTTGTGTATTTCATTATCCTAATGTTTTTGAAAACTATTCTTTTAATGAAATTTTACTAATCCCTTGGCTGTGTCTGCTTATTTGTGTATAAATATTGAAGAACATAAAATGCCTGTTATTGGAAAACGTACAACCATTTTCAGGCGTTTCATAATCCTCATAAGTCAAGCTTTCAGCATCATATTTCAGAAAAGAGCAAACAATTCTTTGAATAATTATATTTAGTTACTGTCGCAGAACAAACTGTTTTCATTACAAAGACTTTGTCCAATTTCCAGTGTCCGAAAGATTCGCTAAAAGCCAAAAAGGAATAACACAGACTCCGGTGGCTTAGAAGCCACTTTTTATCTTTTATTTGTTACTCTTCAAAGACGCTGAAATCAATTCTTTTGAAATCATGGTGGATCACTAAAGATCAATTGTCCTCCTAAAACCTGGTCCCTAGACTTAAGATTTTTCACAATTGACTTGCCTCACTAAACCTTTTACGGACATAGCGCTCCGGTTCGGATGAATTAAATCTGGTTTTGATTATTAATGCCTAAAAACATAATATGATTAAAAACAATTTTTTTCTTACTGTTCAAGATATTTCGTCAAGATGTAGGCACATCATTCACAAATAATCTTATGGCTGAAAGTAAGTCTGTCACGTATTCGAAAGGCTTTGCTGCGCGCAATACGCAAGGGAATCGGTCCTTACACACTTCAGATAAGTTGCCGCAAAGAACTATAGTAAGAGGCAATAAAATTAGTATTTTCTGGCTCATTTTCAGACAACCTGTAATATAGTCGTGGTTAGAGGGAATACTCTTCCGACCAAGAAAAATTTTTGAAGGAAGATGAGCAAAAAGTATATCTCATTTTTAAGATTTTACAGGGACAAGTAGAAGGAACATGTATGTATGTATTTATAACATAAAGCACCACGTGAATTCGAACATATCGCTCTCGGTTCCAAAAACATCTGTTTTCAATTTACACAACACCCTTTTCGAAAAAATTTCATTTATAATCTGTCATTGACAATATTAAAAAAAATGAAAAAAACAACTGCTATTGATAAATTATTGCCTCTAAATGTAAAAGGACCAACAAATGCGATAAAGTTACTTGTTATGCATAAAAGTTAGGGATCTGTTCAAGGCTGTCTGATTTCTGGATTGAATTATGTGGTCTTTAACATATTTATATACATACGAGTATATGTATGTATATGTTTAAGCGTTTTCATGTTGTTTGTTTTATAATTCTTAAGGCATTTGGCACTCATGTTAATTTTTTCGTAGGTTTTCTGTCAGACATGAAAGAGTGTTGAGGGACTCGCTTGAAAACACGAGGGCTAGTCAAAAACGAGTTTGAATTGAGTTCTTGAATAGAACGAACCTTAAGTCCATTTATATTTAAATGAAAACACTATTCCCAAATAATGTAGACGCAAAATAAAAAGAATAAACGACAAAAGTTGTTAAAGTAGAATTAATTGCTATTGTATAATAATAAATAAGTGTAAGTGAAATTGTAAAAAACTGCAGTCCTGCTCCTACCATTCATCCGCACACAACCTATAAAGAGAATTGAAATTAAAAAATTGTCCGCGCTACGAGCATTCAATCATCTTTTCTGCGTTGGTACACTCGCCTCGAATAGCAGTTCACAGTGTCAGCTATTTAGCATCTGCGTTAGAGAAATGTTTACAAGGACTAAAAGCTTTGCAAAGAAGGTGGAAGGAGAAGATGCGAATGACAATGCTCGTCCGTCACACCCACCCACAAATCAACAACCAATGAAAATGTTGAGAACGTGAAATAAATTGTTGTGGAAAATAGAGAAGTTTCTGAAGATGTTGGCATATCGGTTGACGCATGTCACTAAATTTTTGTGGAAATGATGTGGCATGAAGTTTGCGGCATTGAATTTCGTTG
This sequence comes from Epicampocera succincta, assembly GCA_932526305.1. Classification (NCBI taxonomy): domain Eukaryota; kingdom Metazoa; phylum Arthropoda; class Insecta; order Diptera; family Tachinidae; genus Epicampocera; species Epicampocera succincta. The sequence continues at coordinate 19,435,581 of OW052035.1, forward strand.
CAAAAATGCTGAATTCTTGTTACAAAAAAAGTCGTCAAATGTTTGTAATTTTTTTTTTTTGCCAAAAACAACACTGTAATTATGCCTGAGCCAACGTGCTCATCAGGCCTGGTCCACTCTCACTTTTTTCTAGTCACAAGAGACCCATTAAAAATGGCGTTTGGCAAGGACCAATTAGATGAAAACTGAATCGCTCAGAGAGCTCACGGACACTATCATCAGAACTGCATCAAGGATTCGGAAAAAACGTTATACCTAAAGGACATAAAATAAAAGTTGATGAATAATTTTTTTTTTTTAATTTGAGGCTTTTTGAATTTCAAAGAGAATTGCATATAGATAGAGTTTCAGCAGATGCAGTTCCTTGCAAAGTTGCTGGATTTTTGACAACGGGTACATTATATTTTACAGAAATAGCTTTAGACGTTCCCAATATGTTTCGTGCAGACAGAGTATTTTCAATTAGCAATTATGGCAACACTCGTCTGCATAACAAAAATGTTGTATTTTGTAACGTCTGGGTGCCTTCATTAGAATAACGAAGTCTTCCAGTGTAAAGAAGATTTGTTGCAATACGTTTAAGACAAAAGAAAAAACATGCCAAGAAATGTAATGCCACTATCAGGTATGACATAAGAAGCAGCACGAATCCGATTATACGAGAATGAGGTTTATAAGCTCTTTGTGCGAAACACACTTTTTTCATTCTTTATTAAATGTAAGTTTCAATTGAAAGAAAGAAATTTTAAATTGTGATTGTTACTTATTTTTGTTATATAAATGAAATCAATATGAATGAGTATTAAAATTAGTTTTGACAAATTTATTTATAAGTTATTAAAATTTGACTTGTTTTTTTTGAGCAAATTTTTGATTTTTGGATGACGCAAACAAATACGGAAACTTTGGTTTTGTGTCTTTATTCTATCGTTTTAACATTTGGAGTGAAATTATTCAATCATTATTCTGGTATCATTTGCGAATATTCAGTATTTGCATGAAAAAAATTAATATTATCACATTTTCTAATTCGTATCATCGTGTTATACTTTTGCGGAACATAAGAAAAACAAATTCTATAGGAAAAGTACTGAAATAAATGTGGGAGTTCTGGTTTTTTATTTAAGCGAGTGGAATGGATTCTTACAGACTAGAATATAGTTATTCTAAAACATTTCTTATAAATCCTTATTGTCTAGAAATAATTTAAAATGTTCACATGCCAATGAAAAATCAACCATAAATCTAATATTTATTTTATTTAAAGCACTCAAAACAGGGTTTTGGGTATGAACAAATGAAACAAGTTAAATGATCTTGTGGGTTCTAACGGTGTACGAAAAGGCAAGAAACTGAACAACTATCAATATCAATCAATAACACCATTAATCAAATTAAAAATATTCAAACCCAGACCCGAACATATGAACCAAGTGGTAAGTGAATAATACTATTTTTAAGAGCAGATTTTAAATATGTTGGATTTTTTCGATTCTATTTGAATAAACAGCATAACTTGGACTCCATATGAAAGAACAATAGTCTAACTTCGAACGGACAAAAGCAATAAACAGCATTTTAAACGTTATTGGGGTCAGTAAATTCTTTGCAATTGCTTCTGACAAAAGACGACTGTAACCGCAGGTCGTAGTGGCTCCAATTTTCAATTTTGAATAAAACACACAAGTATTTTATATGGTTTTGCATTAAAATTCCTAAATTAGTTCTTGCATTAGATTATGAACATTAACTATTTACAATATTAAATAATAATTTGTAGTATATACAATACATTTTGGTATGGAGACCACCACGAACTTTCACCCGTAATAGTTAAATGCAACTAATTTTACTTCTGAGCAGAGCGCCCAGCCAACCTGCGCCCAGCCAACCTTTAAGCCTGAAATTTGATTAAAAAAGATGGCTGGCATAAAAGGGGCGAGGTCAGAAGTTTGCGCTCGGTTTAGAAATTTAAAAAAGGAAAAAACTTCAACAACGGTTTGGTGATGCCAGATTAAGCCTAAATCAGATCTTTCCCACTTTGGAGATAGCGCTAACAACAGAAATGAATTAAAAATGGCTATAATATGGTCCAGATGTGAGTGGAAATTTAACTCACTGTCTAAAACTATGCCAAGATCGAAAGTTTCATTTACAACTTTTCAATCATTACTTAAAAGCCTGTATTGAGAAACTATACGATTTCGAAAGCAAGATTTAGAGAATCTCATTTGAAAACATTTAGCGATAAATTATTCATATTGCCCCAATCCGTAAACATATTTACAGAACCTTGAACAGACGTAATTTCTTTGAAAACTTTTAAATCATCAGTATAAAGCAGTAAATTTGTCCAAGGTAAAAAGAAACCACTATCATTTTACAGTGGAATTGGTGAAAAGTGAACCCAAGATTGAGGGAAATATTCGGTAGAGGATATAGATAGACAGAGAGAGAACCTCGCAGTTTTCGTATGGTTTTGAATGAACTCGTACTGTTACTTAGTCTTTCTTGTTTTTTTATTCAAAATAAAAAAAGTTCTTATTTCAGGGGATAAGAGTTGGTGATAAAGCTTTTGTTAGTTCACTACCAACACGAAACCAAATTAAAAGCTTTTAAAGAAACTCGATAAAAGGTTAGCGGGCAAATAATTATGCGTTGCAACCAAATCAACCCTGCCACGCCCTAAAAATTATGAAATAAAAACAGCAGCATGCACGAAATCAAATCTTCGAAGGCACGATTCTTTATAAAAGGATATGATTCGTTACCGAAGGAAATCTATATATTGCAACTTCTGCTAATCGTTTGAACTAGACTAAAAACTGAATGGAAGAATGTATAGAATGGAAAGTTGTAGCTTTGATGCAGGATACAGTTCAAGTGGTGGCCAACTTCGACACGAAAAATATTCTGCAAGTAAAAAAACTTCTGCTTTAATCCAAAATTTTTATTTCTTTAAACCAAAAATCCATCACTTCTCAAAACATTGTATATAAATTGTTTAAGGTTAGATTAAAATGTTAAAAAAAAAATGCCTTATTCGGTTGTGAATATACACATATTTTTCGTATTTGGAATATATGTTCTATTTTCCAGTGGCTTTTATGCCCACAATCAATAATTGAATTGAGAGGTTACGAAATGTCGGCACAGAGACTATTCAGCTGTTTATCACCCCGTTATTTTGATCAAGCATTTATTCACAATTACCTCCAGCTTTCTGATTCGCTTTAAAGTTTCAGGCTGAAAAAATCGGGCCAAATAGAGAAAAATAAATGGGAATTTGCAGCAACAATAACTGTTCTTATTACTTTTCCCAGCCAAAAGCAAATCAGAAATACACATAATTAGTGAACAGAGTATGAAGTGCTTCAATTTCAGGTGAAACACTTTTGCCAAAGCACTTGGTCGTCATGGCATAAAAGTAGTCGAAAGAACTCAACGGTATGTGCTTTGAAGTGCCCTTTAGTCTTCCTTTATTATTAGTTTTTAATTATAGAAAAAGATGTACTTTTTTCCTCATACACATCTATTATATCCTTCTTTCTTTCTTTACTTTTCAAACAATTCATTAAGCAGAAAATAGATTTTTTGTCATCTTTTTGGTTACCAAAAAACATAGAACACACGGAAATAGGAAAACTTTAAAGTAGAGATATGTAGTCCATATACTGTGCAAATGTTTCCACACATACATATGCACGTATATGAGTATCAGAAGAATGTCTAATATTTTCTGGTTTATAAATTGTTTCTTTAATAAATCGTTCATGCTACAATTTTAGTTTCAAGAGCCTTGAACCAAACCGTAAATTGTAAAATTCAAAAGATTTATCCACACAATTTTTAGCTAAAAATGGAATTTCACAAGCTTCCTGATACTAAATTCAAAACTCAACCAAAACTAAATATTTGCTGCCTCAAATGGCGGTTCAAATCTCAATTCTCAACCGAGTACTTGAGCTGCAACCAGCAAAAATTGCATTTTAATCATATTTTATTTGTAAATCATTTAGCGTAACTTTCAGAGAGAGGTTTTATTTCTAAATAACTGTTGAAATATTTTAAATAAATAAATTTAATTCAATTAAAACGAAGGAGAATAAATTTGTATTATTAAGAATAAAATTTGTTTTTAAATTCTAAACTATAAACAAAAAACGTGTAAGTATAATTATAAATATTCCCATAAACAGGCTCTGAAGTACAATAACCGCATATAAATTTTATTTCTGTGTCTTATGATTATATATACATCAAATTTATATATTATCTATCAATATATTTCTGTTCTGCCAAAAATACGGTAGATTTTAATTTTGCTCAAAAAATATTTATCTATTCTTTAATTTTGATTGTTTCTTGTATCTTCGCAATTGTCGCAAAACACCGTTTCTCTTCAATCTTGAGACAAAGAAAAGGCCGCCGGGGTCCGTTATTATTTGAAGTGTTGCTTTTCAGTACAGAAATGAAATTCGACGCAAATTCCGTGATCCGTCTTTTCGACAGCAGAAAAACACCGAACGCGCTAACCAACAACACTAACGCGCTAACCAACAGCTAACGAACAACAACAAAGAAACTTAACATTCTATATAGTTGAAACTATGAACACGTGTATGCTCGAGACGACAACAAAAAAGAAAACAACAATTCAATGTACGGAGCCCGAGAAATTTTATATGGGAAAATGTGTAAAGTGCAAAGAGTTCAGATATATTAAGAAAAATAGCAAACTGTCATAAATTTACTAAAGTTATCGATAAGAAATTCGGGTCTATCAGAAAAATGTATAAGTTTTCAAAATAAAATTGGCATTTCCAGCTTGAAACTCTAAAAGTGTTGATTATATATAAACGAACAGTTGACAACACATAATAAAATAAGAAAACAAATATTTGCTTACATTTTCTATCACTTGGTCTTTTTTTTAACATTTATTATTTCTTTATTATGAAAGAAAACTTTTGGGTCATAAGGACCTCAATACTACTCGGAATATGCTAAATCAGCGCCGTCGAAGAAAAGAGTTCCAGACCCTATTCGAAATTGAAAAAACTGGAATACTCTAAAAACACTACTATCGTGGAAGAATGTTTCAGTGTTTCTTAATTTCACAAAACTCTCAATCTGAAAAAAGAGGAACTTTTTGGCATGAATTTTTACATGGGCTACAATACTCGTCCTGCTTGGACTGATCATTAAATCTATAATAAAATTAAAGGGCAGGCGTGTACTAAAACAATATCTCTCTATGAAACCCATCAAAAGAGGGTACAAGATATTGTGTCTAGCTGATCAAACCTGTTTTATAAAACAATTTATCATACACCAAGCAAACATGATCAAATCAGTGCAAAGTTTTCTGAATATACCTTGGGGGAAAGCGTTGTACTACAGTTGACTGAACAAGAATGGGGAAAAGAAAACGCTATATATTTTGAAAATTTTTCTTACTCCATTTCTTAACTTGAGAAGCTAAAACATGAAAAAACTTTTGGATGTGTTACAATAAGATGAACTTCAAGAGCATTCCCCATAACATGGTAATGGACTCTAAGGTAAAGAGAGGAGAGTATGACTATAGATTTTCAGATCTCAATATTTTATACTGGAAATACAGATACAGCCTTGACGGCTATATCTGGCAGTGGATCAAATCCACTTGAGTGAGCAGGGTTACAGTTCACTAGCGCCCCCATCTGGCACGACTCACACAGGTTGCAATTTCTTATAATATGCTGCACGGCACCACTTGATAAACAGCTTTCTAAAATAGCTAAAAGGCTATCTAATCCCTTCTGTTTTATTAATGTATATATGTTAAATTACTAAGGTCCTGCTTCCACAAGGAACATCAGGCCTCAAACTAGCTCGCCTGATATTTCCCTCAATCTAGTTCCTTGTGTAAAAACAGACCTCTTCCAAGCACCTCGAAGATTTTCTCTTTCTTTACGTGTATAGCTTTAAAACACAACCAGAACGTTTCATCCTAGGATAGGCTGCACAACCAGTGACCGATCCAGAACGCCGAAAGCACTAGTCTTACGGAAACAAAAGCCTGGAGCCAAATCTACGATTATTTGTCCTCGAACTGTTAAGGACCACAACACATAAAGGGTGGTTAAATTTCAAGGGCCGGTGTTGATTGTGAATAAAACACAAATTATTTAGGAAATTATTGTAATTTTATTTTATTATGATGTATTGGTATTACTCAATTATGTATGGAACAAAATATCGGCCAAATGGGCGCCGCGACCTCGGCGGCACACCTACATCCGATGGTCCAAATTTTCGATGACGCTGAGGCATAATGGAGGTTCTATGCCGTTAATGTGCCGAATTATCTGATCCTTTAGGTCTTGAATTGTTGCTGGCTTATTGACGTACACCTTTTCTTTCAAATAACCCCAAACAAAAAAAGTCCAACGGTGTCAAATCACATGATCTTGGCGGCCAATTGGCATCGCCATTACGTGAGATAACACGGCCATTGAATTTGTTGCGCAAAAGAGCCATTGTTTCGTTAGCTGTGTGGCAAGTGGCACCGTCCTGCTGAAACCACATATCGTCCACATCCATATCTTCCAATTCGGGCCATAAAAAGTTCGTTATCATATCACGATAGCGAACACCATTCACAGTAACTGCCTGACCGGCCTCATTTTGGAAAAAAATACGGCCCGATGATGCCGCCAGCCCATAAACCGCACCAAACAGTCACTCTTTGTGGGTGCATTGGTTTTTCGACAATCACTCTTGGATTCTCATTCGCTCAAAAGCGGCAATTCGGTTTATTGACGAATCCACTGAGGTGAAAATGTGCCTCATCACTGAAGATGATTTTCTTCGAAAATTGATCATCCACTGTTGCCATTTCTTGCCACCATTCTGCCCATTCACGACGTTTGGAATGGTCAAGAGGCTTTAGTTCTTGAGCCAATTGCACCTTGTAAGCGTGTAAATGGAAGTCTTTATGCATAATGTTCGTCAACGACGAGCGTGAGAGGTGCAATTGTTGGGAACGACGACGAGTTGAGGTGGACGGCTCTTCAGCCACACTATCGCGAACAGCAGCAATATTTTCTGCAGTACGGGCTGTACGAGCATGCACTGGTGTTCTCACATCTTCTACAGACCCGGTTTGCTCGAATTTTCCCACGATTTTTGCGATTGCACGCACATTTGGACGATGAAATTGACCAAAAAAATTACCAAGTGCACGATATGCATTTTGATTTGAACTCCCATTTTCATAATAAGTCTGGATAACTTTAACACGTTGTTGGATTGTGTATCTCTCCATGGTTCAAATTGAGTAAGTCTGAAATAGAGAAATGTCAAATAAAATTCGGAAAAAAACTTGGCGTTTAGGTGTGGTTCACATTCAACATCGGCCCATACAATTTAACCACCCTTTATATGGGCACTGTTTGCCCCGCTGACCAGTCGAGAGCACTCTATTTTGTATTAAATCACGCAAAGGGTGCCTTTTTAAAAGCATATATTATACATGGACATATAACTGAGAATTTAACCGTCACGGATTTCAGAAGTTCCGTAGCGCAAGGTTTGATGACTTTGAAAAACCTGAATAAAAAAAACATCAAATTTTTCAAATCCTTGCTCGAACAAAAGGTGCAAACTATATTCAAAATGTTGGACTGGGCAACCGAGGTGTTCATTGGCCATTATTTGTCGAAAGAAGAGGGAGATGTAAAGTATTCAGTATGTAAAAGATACAATCTAAGCCTCATTCCATATGCTCCCACTGCGAAGTTTTTCTATGCCCAAAACGAAAAGAGGAATTGTTTGGCAGAATACCATGAGGCAAATAGTCAAAGTTTTGAATAATAACAGAATTTTCATTTTTCCATCTGTAACACCAAAAGACTGACGGTACTTATAAGACTAGACTGACTAGGTCCTAAAAGTCCTACCAGAGGCAAAATAAAAAATTTTAATACACAAAAATTACAAAATTATTACATATTTTGTTTATGTCGTAGCCGCTAGAAAAGGGTTAACTAATAAGATAAACTCCCAATAGCACCATTCGTAAATATCCAATCACACAACGTCTTATTGAAGGAAAATTGTTGTTCATATTAGTTTTATTATTAATTTATGTACAATATATACGGCTTCACTTGAGCCAGATTTGCACTAAGCATTTTGACTTTCAACTCTTACTTCCCAGGAATGCAATAAATAAATTATAAATAGTTTCTTCCAATTCCTTGCAAACTTAGACAAACGCTTGTTGATTGGCAGCGCAACGATGTCACGTACTCCTAAACGCAACCGTGCAAACTCTGACAGAGGATGACAGTGCCAAACTCAGCTGTTAAGCTGTTGTAAACAGGTGTAATCAATTTTGGTGTATGACTGTTTGATTCCAGCTCTGGTTTGACGTTTAGGAAAATAGTCAAAATCAACAAAAATCTCGACTTGGGTAAAATAATATATTTTGTGCATAAATTGTCGCATACGCAATAAATTATATGCTGTACAAATTAATTAAACCTCCTCCCCCTTTTTCCACGTGTATAATCGAGAATGAAAAGTTTTCGTGGTAGTATTGGAGTAACATTGGAATTAAGTGGCGAGTACATGTCAGGACATTGAACATTCGTTGTTTTTATAACATATCAACCACGTCTTTTTGATTTGCTATTAATTCTAATGGATGTAGAAAAATATATATAATCGACCTGACAATATTATTATTACATATTTAAAAACAAAAGGTTCATCATGACAATTTCGCAAATAAATATTTTAATGATATTAACAACCAAATTAAACTAAATGTTAAACATATTAATGTCACGGATGATCATATAACTGTTCAGATTCATAATATTGCAGTATATAAAATTTTTTTTTTATTTCGTTCCAGGTTTTTATTGCGTAAATAAACTCTTATTGTTAAATAATTAATTATACTCCGTTAAAAATGAAATTCATCATAAAATATTAGCAAATTTCATATTAAATAAAAAATATACTATTTGCAGCAACAACATACATTCTTATAGATAAAATAATAACCTTGCAGCAACTATATATTAAATTTTAAAATTTTTCTATTCCTTCGCCTAAAATATATTCCACTTTTAAATAGCTTGACCTGGATTTCAACGAATATTCCTATTGAAGATTTTGTTTTTAAAAATGAACATTTAAACATATTTCAATCACAAGTCTTATCAAATTTCTAAACACGAGTATGTTCTTGTTTCATACCACCCACGTCCAGGTAATTGACAGTTAAGATGTGACAAGTTTTATAAGTATTCCCAATTTCGGGTTTTTCATCAAGGAAGGGAAGGCACAGCTACAGTAGCATGCGGATTGATAGGTCGCGAGTCATATCGCCTGTAGTCTAATATTCGAAAATCGTAGTTGCTCTTGTCGTTACTAGTGACTATAGCCGTTAAACTTAAGTAGGTGTATTTTTTCGATTCTGAACTCATTGTGTGCTTCAACATTCTCTTTTCAGCTTGAGAACAAAAATTTGAATAAAAGTCGATGCTAATATTAAAAAAATCGAATCGAACTATTGACACAAGATAAATAATTCTATTTTTTAAAGTTTATTCGGTTACAAAGAATAGGATACTTACAAATTCATAAGAGGCAAAATTGACAGTGCAACTGCCTGATTTCATATGTTTTGGGCTTCAGTTCAAGGGCATTTCACATTTTTTCGTAATTTTCGGGCTATGAGATCGCTTTGCCTACAACTGTTGTTACAATGTAAGAAGTTTAAGACGATGACAAAAATACCAGAAATAGACTTCTTTCATATAATCACATAAATAAAAAAAATTTATGGTTTAAGTCCTACAGTAAATTGCACGAGGCAAAGTTAAAAATTAGTTAAATATAAATCAAAAGCTGAGTCTTATATGTACAAAAATTTAAAACTAAATTTTAAATAATCTAAATGATTAAAACGTCATTAAGAATTGATATCAGGAGAAAAGTTAAAAAGTTGATATAGCATTAAGCGTCGTCAATAAAATAGTGAACAGGCACTAAGTTGAACCGTTTACAGAAGCGCGAAGTAAAAACCCATTCAGCAAGTTGAAGTGCAAAACATCTTCAGGTCTTTGTTGGAAATCTTCAATAAATGCCTTAAACGTATGCAGGCGCCAACTTATCAGTCTGCCATCCCGTAACCATACCGCGAAGACCTAGACTCGGAAATTTCTGTGTCCGTTCTATTTTGATCCCTGCTGCACCCAAAAGTTCTCATATCTGTTGCATTCTTCTCAGCAGAATGTCAGCCAAGCTAATTAGCAAAAATACTTGATTTTAGAACTTCGTCAATCAAATAGATCTCAACCGCATCTAGTAGATTTTCAATTTCAATGAGCATTTTTGTTATTTTGCAAACGGAGGCAAGTCTTCTTCTTTATTTGAAACAGTATCAGGCTCATCTGGAACAGTTTACCCGTTACTTTCGATGCACAAAAATATCTCCTTCGTCAGCACACATGTCAAGACTACTACAAGGGAAACATAAATCCGAAAAGACGGAATACTCGTACTTGAATATTCTTTCATTCCATTCTTTCAGCTTTCTTTTTTGCCTTTATTTATTTTAATACGGATACATATACATATGCTTTACTATTCGGGTATTTCCCGTTTGAATTTTAAACTGTAAGTTGGGATAATAAATATAAATGAAAGATAGTGGCTACTTCAGTTATCGAAACATTAATTCCCTTTAAATGTGTGTCAAATCTTACTCAGCTTGGGACTAAAACAAGTTGGAATTTTTGCGTTCTTAACATTCTATTACGTGATTGAGTTGAGAAGAATCAAGAATCTTCTACGAGCAATAAAAATAAATAGCAGCACATCGTTTTCTAATTTTGTACAGGATTGTGAACAGCGCGCTTGTGCTCAGACTTAATTTAAAAAAAAAGTGCAAAATGCAAATGAACGTATAACGAAATTGCAAAACCCCTGGTGACCTTTTCTAAACTAACAGGCAGCTCGCAATTGCGAAAGACAAACTCAATTTTCCTTGATTCGAAATTTTTTTAATAAACAATTTTTGTTAGATAAATCTAAGATACATTTCATATTGAAATTAATCTCAGGCGTACCAAACTCGCACTCAAATAAACCAACTGAAGGGGAAAATTTCCTTCGACCACTTGTTTCTTGGTGAAAATCGTTATAATGGTCGGGTATAAATTGTGGAGTTTTCTTTTTTCTCATATTGTAAGGCAATTTTTTCTCGATCACAAAAACTTTGTTCCCAATTCTCAGCCACTTTTTAAAAATAACTTGTTGTCTTTAAGCGAATTCTTTATCCTGGGATAAAGATGGATGTTATCATTTTTGTTCAGTACATACATGTGTGTATGGGATTCTTTTCTCTCAGTTGACTTCGGCGGAATGTGGCGAGGATAACTACTTGTTAAAAATGTCGAGAAAAATTAATATGTCATTCTAAATTTTTGTAGTTGAAAGACGGGTGCACCCGTCTTTGGTTGCACCAACACGGGCTCCGAAACCGAAACATGAATTCAAAGGAATCTTAGGTGCCCCTGAGATGGGCTCAAATTTATATGACACTGAACTCTAGCAACGCCATTTAGTAAATAAAAAAGTTTTTCTTGGCTTCGGAGAGATGTGGATTTTTGTGAGCGATAATAAGTTTGCAAATTTTGCTGCCACTTTCCAAAAAATATTTCTAACTAAGGAGCCTTCGACACTGTTCTGGCTGAGAGCTAAATAATATTTCTTGTATTTCTTTAAAACCAAAAAGAAACCTTTGGGACGATTATGGGAAATAATCCGACCATATGTACGAGTATGTACAATATATGTATGTGTGTCCTAATGGATTTTATCCATCTCACAAATAAACCCCTATTTAACAAATTTTGTTTCATCACAAACAACATCAAAGGCAAATATTTGTTCATACTAAAACTGGTTTTAGTTTCAACTATACGAGTATATTCCGTTAACGAAATTTACACATACATACATATGTACAAGCTCACGGATGAATCTACATAAATACATATATATATATGTAGATAAGTAAAATGTATTTTCAATTTAATATATTAAAAATTTTCAGTTGTTGTACCGTTTCTTTAATTTCTTCAAGACTGACGCAAAATTCCTGAATTCAAATATATGAAATGTGAATTACGGCTAAACGACTCCTAAATGTTGCGTTGTTGTAATTACATTGCAACGTGTTCGTAAATGCAACCGTAAAAATTTTGACAATGTCATTGTACTTTATTCCCATTTGCAACACTGATGCATTTAATACGAGAGAAAAAGCAAGAAAGCCATCCAAATAATGGCGGCGCAAAATGTGTTTTCTTATAATTTATTATATTTCTATATTTACTAATTTTTTATTTAGTTTTTATTACAGTAAAAAATGCACACACCTCGCTAAAAGCTTGTTAATTAATGCAAGAAATTTTTTGTGAGAAAAAGAAGAAGAGGGAACGTGTTTTAGAAAATATTAAGAGTATAGACGACACGTTTCCATTTTCACGGGACGACATACTTACAAACATATATCGAAATTTTGTTAATAAAAAAAACCAGCCTATTATAAAAAAAAATTAAAGAAACACATTGCCATTAAAAAAGAGGGTAGTGCAGCAAAAAACACTAAATTAAAAATAAAATTACTGGAATCGAAAAGAGGTTAAGACTAGTGAAGCTGAAATAGTACTGATTTATCTTGAATACCATAATAATACATCTCTCAAAAATAAAGTGCACGCTCAGTTTTCTCGTGTGATTAAACACCGGACCCTTCATACAGTGCGGTTGTGGGCATTTCGTTATTTACAAACTCACTGCCGACAGAAATATGTTAATCGATTTTATAGCATCATCGGCCAGAATCACTTACAATAGGGCCTAAAAATCCTTCAAGCAGGTTTTTTTGTTTGGTAAGGCGGTAAATCGAAGACCTGTTCAACTCGTATTTTAAGCAAATTGAGTTTATGGACTCCCCTCTTTTAATCTTTTTCAAAATTTATAATTTTTCCCTCATTATGGGCCTTAAACTTTCACCACATTTTATATTGCACTGTGAACACAACGAACAAAATATATGAAAACAACTTTTTCTTACATCTTATTTTGGGGCAAAAAGCGAAGAAAAATTAAAAGTTGTGAAAATAAAGCCAACTGTCGCCGTTGTAGAGTCTGCTACGAGAAAAACTAGCCCGGCGGAAAAACTGTGCCGTCACGATAGTTGATAATCGCGACAACTGAGCGTGTATGGCACAATAAATTAATGGACGAGTGCATAAAATAAAAACCGTATGAGAATTCTAAAAACGCATTAAAGAAAAAACTTATGTATGTTTAACGACTGTTATTATTTTAGGGTAACACATATTTATAATATGAGTATATTTAGAAAATAAATGGTTTCTATGCACTGATTGAAATGTTAATAGTTCAAGTGCGGTACTTTCCGTACTTTTCTGCTTCGCCGCACAGTGGCGTGTTTCAACATTTTTGTTTGCAAAAATCTTAACTTTGGAACTTTGGAATTTGAAAATCTTAACCCTGCTGTTAGGTCAAAAAAACCTTACGAATCTTAGGTATAGGACCATTTTGGTCCATTTTGGTGGTTTGAAGAAAACAGTTTTCGCAACTAAAAAAATTGACGATGCATACTTTGGACATTTAACTCGTAATAGATGTTTCTGCATCAAAGATTCGTATTTTTTAAATATTTTAACTGGAACTGGAACTGGAAACTTTGCATAATTTTTTGCAGTTTTTTTGTGCAATATAAAAGAGTGTTGTTTTTGTTTTTAATAGAAAGAAACATTTCCATTACAAAATTTATTTTTACAAAACTTTCCCTTGTGGGACCCATTTCTTAGAATGGATCTATCATATGAATATGAATATCGTTGAATCTGCTCAGAGACAATTTTTAGGCTTAAATGGAACTCTTATACAAAGAGCGTAGCGTAGAGGAGAAACTATAACTAATCTAATTAATTGCTCTGATCTACGATTATGTTCACGGTAAAATAGACGTAGTGCGCGATAGGTATTTTGAACAGACCCCTGATTTTCAAAATAAATTTGCAGAATTCGGAACTGCTGTTCAAGCGTTACTGCCAAACCAAACTAAACATAAGTCACTTGGCAGCTGGCAAAATGACAGGCAGTTAAAGTTTTATACTTCTATAAAAAACACCCTTTAGATATATCCTGCCGTTCTACAATAGCATATTTAATTCAATTAAATCATTAACACAAAATGGTCGACGATCGATACAGAGTCTTGGACTTAATTCGTGATGATGTTTCTTCAAAGTTACAGTTCAGTCAAGTAAACTGAAACATTCCTGTTAGACTTTTCAGCTGATCTTATATCTTAATAATAAAATTCGTCGTGCAAGAGAAATCTTTAAGGGATTTTCAATTCCTTTCATCACTGCGAATTGTTTTAACGAAGCGGAATAAAACCTTTTTTGTGCGATTAGATGCCTGCCGTTTTTTGTAATTATATAATGAACAAAGTTTAGTTTTCAAGTCCTCGCTCGCTCGTTCCAAAGATAAGGAAATGAAACTGTTTGTGGACCTCCATTTCTTTTAAAATATTTATGATAACATCGTTAGAGGTTGTTTCCATGTGCGGATATTTCTGCCGGCCGCAAGGAAACCCTTAACGAATGGGTCAACAAAGAGACCTGTGAAGTCTTCATGAACACAATACCAGGCTTATGGCGTATATTGGCTTGTTCTACCCGCTAAAAAAAAAGACCACGGTTTCCTCTCACCAATTGAATAGAATATACTCAGGTACTACTCTTACCTTTAAAATGAACCCTGTGTCGTATCGTCATTTAACTTCAAGCTGTTCATTGTTGATAATATTACCACCGCGAAGTTCTTTTTTTTTTTTTTGTTAAATTCTCAGAGTATTTTGTATCACATTTCGATATTCTAAAAATTGCTTTGAGGACCTATTTCTAAAGAATAATTTTTGATCGGCCAGTGACATTAAATTTTCGTTCACGTATCGGAATGTTTATTACTGAGTTCGTATTCAAAGTATTGTTAACATTGACCTTCTGAGGACGCATTGATTTTGGAAAGTAGGAATCGCAAAATATCAGAAAAAACATGGTGAGTTTTCTTAATCAAGCAAAAGGAAATAAACTGTTGCTACCATTATCTTTATTCAAAGACGATAAATTTGCAGCAAATCTATTATATATTTCTGCGGGAATGTCCGAAAACTGATCCTTTTGGCGCTGAGCTACGAGCGGTAGTATAACACCATATCTGCTGGCATTCCAATCTCGTCATCTCATTAGCGTCGCACAAGTGGCAGCAAAGCGAATTCAGGGATCGGAAATCTTCCTCTTTCCTACTTAAACCGTTTGCTTTTAATTTAGAAAAACAAAATATACGACGAGTTTTTGGTTCTTCAGATTTTTTAATAGTTATATGACGACATAGATGAAAATGTTTAGTAAGGGAGCACTTTGAGAGGCCGACAAAGTTTTCCAAAAATTATAGTTTCCAACCATCTTTTACTGTTTAGACAGTTGCTTGGAGACCTTGGATGGACCATTCCATTGCTAAGTGCAACAGCACGGAATGTTTCGCCATTGTCTTTCTTGCTAATGTAGCCTTTTACCGACGTTAGTGCTAAGCCATTTTCTGAGCTTAACAACATATTGTAGCGCACTTCATCTTATCCGTACGCTCCGTTCCTCTTATCTTAATGAGTGTCTAGCCTCAGAGAATTTTACACCCCACTACTTAATTTTCTATCGGGTGATATAATGTAAAACAAGCAATTTTTGCTTGATAGACGGACAGAGTCAAGGTTTTAGTCATTTGAGACCTTTTCGGTTGAAGAAGGTATCAGACGTATGTCTTTTGGGCATCTTTGCCCATTCGAACGACGAGTTTTCTTCAATTCCTTCTTTTGTGAATCATTGTTAGAGTAGGTTTTAAATGGAAGGGAAAAGAGCTGGACTTGACTGTGTCTTGTGAAACTCTATTCACTGTTGGTGCGTCTTGTTAGACGTAGTTTGGCTGTTCCCCATCCTGTATATTTCTGGCACGTAACCTTCAGTACGCATCCTCTCATCTTCAAACTTTCGTAATCAATTGTTTCCGTACAACCCTAAATGCTTGATAGATTTACATAAATCCAAATAGGAATTACAGCGTAGCTATTAAAGCAGGAGAGCAGCGTATCTGATTATATTACTATATCCTTTTGAGGTATTACAATTAGCTCTTCCATCACTCCTTCAATCAAATCTTCTATCAGCAGATACGTGAAAGTTATGTGCTTTCACTCAGGTTGCTGTAATAAATAACATTTGGTTTTCCAGCAACTGAAATTCAAATTAAATTGATATTTAACTAAAATTTATGCGTAGACTCCAGACATTTGCACTTGCAACTGTTTGCTTGAATTAGTGACTTGATTTGTTAGGTTTTGCAAAGATATAGACACACATACATACATATAATGTATGTATTTATGTAGCTGTGGCCGCATGAACTGAATACAGTTGCAATCCTTGACATCTGACACTTTTGTTAATTCGTATTATTTTTGGTATGAATTGTTGTTGTAATGAATGAATGAATTTGGTATAATTTCTTTATGCATTTTTCCACAGTTTTTCATTCTTTGTGATGATTCGTTGGTAGAAAAATGGCCGCTACAGAGTACGGTTTTCAAATCATTTTCTCAGGCGACATCTACTGCAAAAAAAATTGGGGCATAACGTTTCAAGTAACCCGTTATTTACAAGACTGCTGCTTTCCTCAAGAACTATTTAAGAATGTTGAAAGACCTGACTTGGAAGCACCTGCGAGCGAATAAATGCTGGGATTCTGACTTCAGTAGATGTGTTACAGTTTTAAACATCTGGTTATGAATATTGCAGGAAGTTTAGGGTTTTGGTAGGTGGATTTATGTATAATTTTTCCAAAAGCCATGATAGTTCTTTTGGGTTTTTAAATAGTATTCGAATCGAATTTTCAGTTGGACGTTTAGAGAAAAATGTATACTTTCAGTCCAGTTGTTTTTTGAGTTCCTAAGCCAGCATTTATTTATAAGGTTAAGAGTAGAGGGGATCGTTTCTAAATCCCAGAAATTGAAAGAGCGTAATCTATTTTTCAGCAGAGTGCCAGCGGTCACTGTAGCCAATGTTGGTCCTGAACTTTATGGATGAGAAATAACTTATAAAATATATTTAATCTGTAATTTAGTAAAATCTTCTCTCTAAAAAAGGAAGAAATTATAGGCAACGCTTATACACATTCTTATAAAATTTCATATACCAAAATATTTAAAAAATCGCACGACCTGCCCATTTTCTGTATTCGCATTATGGACACAGATGTGCAGACACATGCACATGTATGGATGTTGGGGCAGTCTCATGTAATTGCATTTGGACATATTGCTGGCAGGCACACAATACGAGTTCAACCCGCAACATCGAACAGAGCCACATGTACGAAGAAGAAACGCCTGTCACAGAAGTTCGATTGACAGTAGTTGCGTGCATGTTATTATATTAAATTTTGAAGCTGCAACAACAGCTCCTCCATCAAAACACAATCCCACCATTACTGACAAAAGCAAAGGTTCAGCTTGGAAATATGTACGTTTATATATACAGATATATGTATGTTTGTAGGGATGTGTGTGTTTGTACATAAAACAAACTGCTTTGCAAACTCTGTCGCACAGTCATGTCGATAAACATAAATACACAGCTGAACGTCTGTGACCGCAAAACGAAGAACTGATGACTCAAGCGACGTGTTTGTTAATACCAAAAATATTTACAACACACACACACACACACACACACGACCCACCGCACAAATATGAATGTCTGCAGTTATAAACAATTATAGTCCAACACAAGGTAGTTTAAAGCCATTCTTTATTCATTTAATATCCTTGCCCCATGGAATATAAAAGTCAACAACACGCTCGTACAACTTTCGAGTGAAATGTGTTATTATTATTGTTCAGTTCAGTAATAATGATAAAATTGGTCAGGAAATTAGGCTAAATTAGAGGTTGCAAATTGTACGAGAATTATAAATTTATTTAATAACGACCACTACAAATAAGCGAACGCTTAAATAGTTTTTAAGTTAAATATAATTTTTAACTTTGGCGCTATTTCCATCAAATGAGGAGAGGCGAAGGAATTCTTCTTCTTTCCTCTCGTATCTCATTAATTCCGCTACTCCACCCGCTGCAACACAAAAATGAAAAGAAACAAGTGACCAAGAAACGTTTGAATTATTTGTAATTTATTATTAGCGGCTTAATAGAAATCGAAAATGATCTATAGTTCAAAACTTAAAAGCCTTGAAGTATGAAGATTTTTATTGAACTTCTTATCCTGATTTACAGCGCGTTTCTGTGTACAGTAGTAACGCGATTATTGTGCCTAATGCAGACGATCATTTGATTTCGCAGTACTAAAACAAGTTTTATGCATACGAGGTCCGTATAAGAAATAAGGGTAATTTTCATTCTTTTCCCCTCATTTCTATTTGGTCTACTTCGAAATAGTTCCTTCAAATATATTAAGCTAATGCCCACACTTGTTCCTAATCTATTTAAACAGTACCAAAATTTTTTTAAGGAACTTAACATAAAATTAGTTTTTTTCTATTCTGAATGATTAGCGTTAACTTAGCACCAATTATGTTTGTGCTGTTTATTTGACCAACAGTGTCTTTAAAATTTGTATTAGAACAATTTTGAACAATTTTAAAAACTACCAATTAAATCTTCTGAAGGCTCATTTTTCTGTCTTAGCTGGCAGCTGACATTCTGCAAAAAAAATATTGTTAAATATTTATTATGTATATTAATATTTTAAATTCGTTTTACTTACCTCGTACAAAATAATATGAGTGGAAAATATGTTTGTTTTTTTATTCCTTTTTGTATTTTTCTTATTTTTAACAAAGTTGCCACACAATTTCAAATTTTTTAACATATTTACAACCAGAGGTGTTAAAGAGAAGTTAGTGAATCACATAATCGTTAGTACAAACCACAATATGTGGAGGTAAATGAGGCGATTCGGTTTTTATCTCCTCAATCGTTACAGAATGCCGTTCGTTCATGAGTCACTTCAATCTCGGGGACAGGAAAAAGCAGCATAGAGCCGTTTATTTAAATTTTGCAATTTTGGAACGAACTGTCATGCGTTTCATGCTTAAAATTTTGAAAATATTGTGAGCAACTAATCTGACAGGAATTCGACAAATTTTCTGCTATTTGTCCACATTTTCATCGGTACTGGAGTGTCCAGGGCGAGCGTCGGCATTCACATCTTCTCGACTCTCTTTGACACAGACTTCAATCACTTCAAGTGTTTTTGAGCAAAATTTTATAAAAATTCTTTCATTAATTTTTTTCGATAGCATAAAATCGTCGAACACTTGCAACTTTTATGCTTCTCGAAACGACCGAAGAAAAATAGTCGAGTATACGCAGCCCACGAAGTTTGAAAATTCACTTTATTTTTTCAACAGAACTAGTATCTTAATTGAAAGCTTAACAACTTTTTCCGATGTCAAGGCAAATTACAGGCATATAAGAATATTTTCGTAGGTTATTACGTAGACAACTCCCTGAATGCTGATCCTCCTCTCATTGAAATGAAATGCATCAAACTCGCAAAAACAGAAAAACACAGACGACATGTTGTCACAATGTCAACTTTTTTTAACCCTGTCTAATTTTACACTGGTCTGCAACCACAAATGTCTATATGTTTATATGTTGGGTGTTACTTTCAAAGCATTGCCTCAGTAAAACTCATGAGCAAAGCCCTGAGGCATAACTTCAATTATATCGCGTTCTATTTTATTATATGCAAACATGTATCAGGTGTTTTCACTTTGATAAAATGTGCTACCTGAAATTATGCCGTGCAAAGGTGCTTAGTGGCGGCTTTCCATATGTTTCTTTTTTAAACTATAAACTAAAATTCTAAACAACAAGAGTGTTTCAGCCCTTAAGGTTCGGTGGGTACCACTGACCTTATAGCCCCACGACTTCGATGTCGTGCAGATCGCCAGTTGTGAATAAACATGTAATTATACATGTACATCCGTTTGTGAGTAAATCTTAAAAATTTTCTATAAATAACACCTCTTTGGACACGCGAGTCGGACACATAAGAAGTCGGATGTAAAAATATGACGTGTGTGTGAAGCTTAAACTGCTATTTGAAAGAAATCTATTGACGGATCACCGTCGAATAGCAATTGAAAGATATAAGCCGAGCTTAAAGCCGAAGGAGAACACGGGGTTCGGCATGTTCAAATACTATAGACAACATGAAAATAAGTCTTAGACAAATTGAAACTCTCAGTAATTCGAAATCCAAAAATTACAACTGGTGTTGCAAATCATTTGGCACTCAGAAATTAGATACAGAAATTCGATTTCGTGAACTTTATTTTTTCTAAACTTTAAGATTTACACGTTGACTTTAGTTTGAACACTAAATAGCAGAAGTTCGTTCATTGTTTCGCGGTGTTGTCAATATTTGACTATTAGATTGTGCAATTTAATAAGTGAGTGGGTGGATATTATCCTGATTTATCTCTAAACGAAAAAGTAAAAAAAAGAATATTGACGTTTACATTTGTGCAAATGCAGGTTAGTATCTGAGCTCTAACTTTTTGACCTTTATTTTTAATAGTTGTTGTTATTTTCTTTCGAGTTTGAGGTCCTTCTTTGTTTGTTATAACAAATTAACAATATTTATTACATACTTTGTTTCCCACAGGAAGAAAGACTTCAATCTTGCAGAGTTTAATGTTTAAATATTAGTAGAACATCCCTCTTATTTTTCGAAACTATATAGTTTTGTTGTAATCGATTTCAAAACCTTATTGCGAGACAAAAAAGAATGCGACCAACGATCGCTCCCTGGTTCAAATCCATTTGGGTGCTGACGAGTAGTGAAGCAACTGCAAAACAGCTGGTTGTCCCCAGCTAGAGATCTATTTACAAATAATTTCTTATATATAATAAAATACATGCGTACAGTAAAATATTTAATAAATAAAAAAAAAAAGTCCTGATGTTACTGAAAGCGTAACTTAATATTAAAATCAAGTTTATAAAGGATCTCGAGCTCGATAGAAAAATAAAGAAAGATGTATTTGTGAGATAATTATTCCTTTAAACTGTTCGTCTAGGAAGAACGGTGGAACTCCTCTCGCTTTGCTGAAAGAACCATCTAAAATTCTTTTTATTATATTAGAATTTCTTTAAAATAACAAACGGTTTTTACGGGCTCCTATATTTTTATCTTTTCACTAATTTTTGTCTGAGCTACAAATCATGTGTAACAATAAAATTAAAGTACAAACAAAATTAGTGAAAATTAAAATAATAAATTATTCCATAAAAATCGGTTCTCTTACTTAATATCAACTATTTAAGGACGACTAAAAAGGATCTGAATAACAATTCGGGAAAGCTCTCTTTAAAAATATTATGGTCCATCATCGTGGCAGTAAAATAATTAAACACGGAAATAAAGTGACTATTACAATAAAACTGAAATCAACACAACATAGTTTTTGGAAAGGACATGCTTCAGAAATTACACTGATAATTGAACCATATAATATTGCCGTACACAACTACATATATAAAACAAAAATAATACTGAAGGCCGTGTTTCACTATCCTATTTAGTGCCACGATGGGTCAAAAATTTCCTTTGTGGTCAAAAAAGATGATAGTCTGACTTAAAAAAACACTTGTGTGACAGATTTTTTGACAAGTCTGTCCGGTTTGCAAACTTCAACCACTCCCGACACCAAAACCTTTTCTCTTTTTTTTTTACCAAACTTTGAAAGATATATCGTATGTATTATTTTGCAACACAAATCAAATATGGCGGGTAACATTTTTTGTTGGCAAAGTGAAAAACATATGTTTTTGCGTTATTTTTTGTCTGACAGTTTAACACTTAAGAAACCACTTTGATGCAATTTTTCGGGCAGATTTCTATCAGATCTCCCTGCGAATGAATTGTAGGACTTTGTATGATGGTGTAACACGCCTTTGGTTCCACTAAGAATATTACCGCCTGACACAAGTTTTACGAAATTATATATTTGTGGCCAGCACAGTAAGACTTGAAATATTAATTGGTGTTTCTTGAAACAATTCGATTTCAATTTTGGCTGATAAGAACTCAGCTGATAATATTGTTGTGGCAGTATTTACGTGTGTTCTATAACAAATTCTATTGCTGTCATTGCGACATTAATGTATTTTATTAAAGCTTCAAACGGATTCAGTCCATTGCACAATGGAAGCTTTTACACGCCATAAAACTGCTTGAGCGCCAAGTGAATGGATACCTTAATACCCAACGCACATACAAAATATTGTATGAATAGATTGAAGTAAAGCACTCCGAAAACATTTTTGGGCCGATGTTTTCTAACGCAACAACCATTTCGTTAAAAATTTAAGTTCTGCTATATGTGAAAAAGATAACCCAAATATATTTTGAAAACTCTGAAATAAAATGACATGACATAAATTCGATTTTACGATCCAAGCGAAACACTCTTTAAGTGCCCTACAAAATTATATGAAAGTCAATTGAAAATTTCTTGGATAAAGTACAAGGGCATAAAGGCACTCTGTGAAAACCAAATGATAGCCGAAAAATTCCACCAGGAATTCTTAAAATTACAGCATGATGATTCCATAAAAAAGTTCCTGTCTGAAACTGATCTCTCCCACCACCGATTAGTACCATTTAGATAAATATGTATTTTTTAACTTAAGTTTCGAAATTTATTCACTTTTGTTCTGAATAGCTTTTCATAGTTATTAAGAACTAAATAGAGTTTTAGCCAAAAAATATATATATTAAAAAATTATTTTTTAAATCGAACATTTTGCATAATGTAATTGAATATATACACTTTAAATCCGGGGTTTTGGATTAGTTCATATAAATATTTAAATATGTACTCAAGACAAAGTAGAAATATAAGAAATTATGAATTCAAATTTCTTGATCTAAAGTGAAGAAGTCTAGTGTTTAATTTTGTAATAGTGACCCAAAATAAATAGAAATATCCAAGAAATAAAATGTATCTCAACCGACACAATATGTTTAAGTAGGTCATGCCGTTCTTCTTCTTCTTTTGGCGCTACAGTCCGTGGTGAACCTGGGCCTCAACCAACAAAGTTTTCCAGCTGGCACGGTCTTTAGCCAGCGTTCTCCAATTTTGCACACCAAGTTGGTTGAGGTCCCTCTCCACTTGTGTGCGCCATCGGTTCCGTGGGCGTCCTCTACTGCGTTGTCCCACTGGTTCGGAATCGAAGATTCTACGGGTCGGAGCAGTATTCTCCATGCGCTCTACATGGCCCAACCATCTTAGCCGTTAGATCCGTAGGCGCCTGGTTAGGCTCATGTCGCTGTACAACCCGTACAGTTCATGATTGAATCTTCTTCTCCAGAAACCATCAACGCAAACAGGGCCGAAGATTGAACGCAGAACTTTTCTCTCGAAAATACCAAGGACTTCCTCATCCGCCTTCGACACCGTCCATGCTTCTGCGCCATAAAGAAGTACAGGGATTATCAAAGTGGTATATAGTGTCAACTTGGTTTTTCGAGAAAGGGCCTTACTACTCAATTGCCTCTTGAGCCCAAAGAAACAGCGATTGGCAAGAGTTATTCTGCGTTTGATCTCGGTACTGATGTTGTTCATACTGTTGACTTGGGAGCCAAGGTAGACGAAGTCCTTCACTACCTCGAAGTTATAGCTGCCTATGGTGATGTTCGGGCCCAGTCGTCGGTGTTGCGCGTCCTTTTTTGATGACAGCATATACTTCGTTTTGCCCTCGTTCACCGCTAGACCCATTTTGGCCGCCTCCGTTGAAATACCAGCAAACGCTTCAGTGACGGCTCGCTGTGTTCGACCAATCACGTCAATGTCGTCAGCGTATGCTAGCAGTTGCACGGACTTTTGAAAGATCGTGCCTCTGTTGTTGGCGTGTGAGTTTTGCACGATCTTCTCAAGAATTATGTTAAAAAAGTCACATGACAGTGCGTCGCCTTGTCTAAATCCCCTTCTGACATTGAAGGTCTCGGTGAATTCGTTACCGACCTTGATGGAGCAGCGAGAGTTCTCCATCGTCATCCTACACAGCCTGACGAGTTTTGTAGGAATGTCAAAACTAGACATGGCTTCGTATAGCTCGTCCCTATACACACTGTCATATGCGGCCTTAAAATCAACGAATAGGTGGTGGGTGTCGATTTGCATTTCTTGGGTCTTTTCCAGGATCTGCCGTAGTGTGAAAATTTGGTCGATGGTGGACTTCCCCGGCCTGAAACCACACTGATAAGGACCTATCAGACTGTTCACGAATGGTTTCAGGCGCTCACACAAAACGGCAGAGAAGATCTTGTAGGCGATGTTCAGGAGACTTATTCCTCGGTAGTTGGCGCAGTTGAAGGGGTCTCCTTTTTTGTGGATCGGGCAAACGATGCTGAGATTCCACTCGTCGGGCATGCTTTCCTCCGACCATATCTTACAGATGAGCTGGTGCATGCGCCCAACCAGGTCATCTCCGGCTGCCTTAAATAGTTCCGCGGACAGTGCGTCCGCTCCTGCAGCTTTGTTTGATTTCAATCTCGATATTGCTATCTTGACTTCATTCAGGTCGGGGGGACGGAATTCTCTACCATCATCGTCCGTTATCTGTAGTGGAATATTCTGCCTGGCGATGGAATCGGTGTTTTGTTCGCCGTTAAACTGTCTGCAGAAGTGATCCTTCCAGATTCTCAGCATCGATTGCGGCTCTACTACGATTTGTCCCTCTTCGTCACGACAGGCTTCTGTCCGAAGCTTATATCCATTGGATAGTTGTTTTACCCGTTGGTAAAACTTTCGGATATTATTCCTGCCGTAACACCTCTCCAGTTCCTCGATCGCGCGCTTCTCGTGCTCTTTCTTCTTCTTTTTGAGAAGCCGGTGTTCTTCCCTTCTCTTCCGTTCGTAGAGCTCACGAGCTGCTCTCGTCCTTCTCTCCAACGTCGCCTTATACGCTGCTAGCTTCGCTGAATGTGCCTGCCTGCACTCGTCGTCAAACCATGGGTTTTTTCCGGGTGGCATTTTAAAACCCAATACATCAGAGGCAGCATCTCTGATGGCGTTTTGGCAACGGTTCCATTCCTCATCGGTTGTTTCGCCTGGCAGGGCTGGACTCTCTGAGAGCTTAAGGGAGACTAGATCGGCAAATTTCCCAGCGGTCGATTGCGATTGTAGCTTTGCGACGTCAAACTGTTGTGGTCGTGCTCTACTCCGGTTTGCTACTGATATCCGTGATCTTACCTTGGCTACAACAAGGAAGTGATCGGAGTCAATGTTGGCTCCTCGGAATGTTCGGACATCAAGAATACTGGAGGAGTGTCTGCCGTCGATCGCAATGTGATCAATTTGGTTGACGGTTAATTGATCAGGGGACCGCCAGGTCCCTTTGTGAATGTTGAGGTGAGGGAATCGCGTGCTTGCTACAGTGAGATTGCGCCCCGTTACAAAATCTAGCAGCCTGAGTCCGTTATCCGATGTGTCGTCATGCAGGCTGTGTTTCCCGATGACTCTAGCAAAGATGTCTTCCTTGCCCAGCTTTGCGTTGAAATCTCCTAGGACGATCTTGGTGTCGTAGCTGGGGCATTGATCGTATGTTCTTTCTAGGAGATTATAAAAGTCATCCTTGCTGTCGTCATCTTTATCCTCCGTAGGGGCGTGGGCGCAGATTAGGCTAATGTTGCCGAGCCTAGCCTTGATGCGGATTGTAATGAGGCGTTCACTCACGGATTTAAAGCATAAGACTTTTTGCCTAAGTCTGCCTCGAACAACAAACCCGCATCCAAACAGGCGCTGTCGCCGCTCTTTGTAGCAATCACCGTAGTAGATGTCGCAGTTTCTCACTTTCTTTTTGCCCGGCCCATCCCATCGCACTTCCTGGATGGCGGTGATGTCAGCCTTATAGGCTTCCAGGGCCTCCGCAAGTTCATCGGCTGCACGTGGTCTGTTCAGGGACCTGACATTCCACGTGCAGAACCGAAAATCGTTATCCTTATTTCGTTGTTCCTGGTCGTCAGCAATAAAGTCATCCATATTTATATTTATTCTTTGTTGTTGTGTCGAAACTAGTGTGTTTTTACACGGTAGGGAAGTTACCCCCACGCACAACCCCCGAAACCTGGAGGACCGGGTCCTGGTTTAGACCCCTGGACAGAGGGGATTCGCTGCACACTTTGGTTCACCTCTAAGCGGGTGCTGTAGGGGCTATCCAGGGGCGCCACGGGGAGGCAGTATGTCAGCTTGACCAGTCCATTTTCAGGGATCGCTGCTGGCTTCTCGCCAGGTTGAGAGCAATCAACAACTTTGCCCTGAGTGCACTGGCCCATTCCCCCGGTCATGCCGTTAACCTGTCAATATTTGAAAAAAAAAAAAAAAAAAAAAAAAAAAAAACCTGTCAATATTTGAAAAAATATTACACCATTTCATTTATCGAACAAAACAGCTCCTTTGTACAAAATTTGCATTTATTAACTTAATTTAAAAATAAGATCATAAAAAACAATTTTAAGTCTTTGTCGCTGTGACAGCACGATATCACTGTTAAGATTTGCACACTACTGTTCCTACACATGTAAATCTTTAAAACAGGGTTGTGTGCAATAATAATATGATTATTTTAAGCGTACATTTGTTGCGATACAGAATAAACTTAATATTTTGTTCAAGTTCTTGTACTATGGCCAAACACTAAATTTGCTGGCATTGTAAAACTTGGTCGACAATAGCATTTTAAAAGAAAAGTATTTTGGAATAACATACAAAAAACCTTTTTCCAACTTTGCAGAAAAACTTGAACCATGAACATTTTGCCTAAATTCAAGTTAGAAATTGTAAGTCCTTAAGAATTTAGATATATCGTATTTAATAACAGTGTTTTTTTATACAGGATGGCCCAAGTTCCCCATGGGGCTTGAAAATTTAATAACTTTTTCGTATGTACATACATATTTTTTTCACAGTAATACAATATACAGCATCGAAATTATTTCCACTTAGTATGGAATATAATGACTTTTTACATTCCATCGCTCTCGAATTTGTGCACTAATGTTGACATTGAGTCGGGGGATTGTACCGGGCTAAGAATCGCAAGAAAATTTCGTTTGCATTTGCGTTTTTATTTATTAAATGATTTCTTTCAAATATCACTTTATTGAATTAATATAAATTTTCGTTTTTAGTTTTCAATTCGCAATTAAAGAAAACTCCGTTCTATCGACATATTAAAACACTGCGTTAAATAACTATGTACAGCAAATACAAGGGAGCATGTAGACGATATATTTATCACTATTTTGGATACAAATGGCAAATCTAGTCCGCCATCTTGTAGTAATTTAATTTACGTATTTTTACCGAATCGCCGTAAACTTCTCCTTTTAAAAAGGAAGTTTTATTGTGAGAAAGTGGAAATTAAATCGAATGCGCTAATATTTTAATAAACTACGAGAGAAACATAAATAAAACAATCATCAGTTCAAGTTTTGTTTTAATTAGTTTAATATTTGCAGTTTAATATATTTAAGCAACAACAAACCAATCAATTTAAAGAAAACACTATAATTTGTTCATAACTTGTACTTGTTCATGGGACTCTAAATGATGACTGTTTTAAAGTAAAATATGCACAATACAATATATTTGTATAAGTAAAATTTTTTCTATTAACAGCTGACTTAAAAGTTTTTTTTTAACTCTTATTTCGAGTGTTGACAATTCGAGTAGAACAGGTTTTCTTTTTCAGCAACTGCATGTTTTCCAAACTGGAATGTTGCCAATTGCGAGTACTGGGAAGCTTTCGAGTATCATGGATTTTGAGGGGGAAAACTTTCGGACCTAGATATCATGAATCTATTGATGTGACTACATCTTTAGAGGCCGTTTCTTTTCTCTACAGGACAAAAGCTCTGCGAACAACATGTGTTTATTGATATCAGAGTGAGCAACTTTGCAAATTTGGCAAAACATTAATTCTCAGAAGTGCAGCCCTTATCTAACGCAGTGTATGTACACTGCATGTATGTATGTATGTAGATATATGATGATATGATTGTATGTATATGATCATATCTGCACATGTGTTAAAATATTTATACATATGTTTGTATGTAGGTATGGCTGTTTTTCCTCTATAGGCGGGAATTCGTTTTAGTTGAAAAAATGCCAAAAAAGTTTATGTCTGTTTATGTATGAAAGTATTTGTTTGTTTTATATAAAACTTGAACAGTTGGTTGTGTACTGACGTGTTCAGTGGTCCGTGTTTAAAGGAAGACTATCGGAGCGCATGAGTTCATGCAATTTATCTAAAGTGATGGTGCAATCGATTTAACTTTAAGAGTTTTATTTCGAAAACAGAAGCAGCGGGAAAATGGAAACGAAATAAAAAAAATGGAAAACATAAAACAATGAAAGTTGTTACTTATTAATTTTCATGGCTCATGTGTGCATTAGATTTCTACTTTTATTTTAATACCCTTCACATGCACAGGCACAAAAGAAGTCCATAAACAAGTTGCAAAATGTACGTACATGTGTGCCTGAATGTGTGAGGCGAAATTAAACTGGAATTTACGTCTATACTCGCATATCTGTTTATTTTCGAATTTAATCGAAATAAAATCTACTCAATATCACTAATTCGAAGGCCGCGCCAATAGCATTGGAAAATGGAAAATATATACAATATAATGAACTCTAAAGAAACACATTGATTAAAAAAAAGTATTTTTGGTTGGATTAAATTTGCTAGGAAAATTCTTTCTATTAAAGCCTAATCCCAGGCAATTTCAATTTTTTGGACCGTGTTTAGTGCCAGTCCGCAGCACCAGATATGTGTAAAGTTTTTGTTGCAATGGAACAACACCTGCAAAATTTTCCAAATTTCTTAGGGAAAACATTAATCTTAACCGTTAATCAGAGGAAATATATAGTAACGAGCAAACATGCGAGTTGTGAAGTCTGTACTCTACAACAGTAGATCTCAACGAAGGGTGTCATATTTTGGGGGGAAAGCAATAAAACGTCTAGCACTGCTGCTTGCAGGCTCACGTGTGTTTTGCTTCGCTGTTCTCTTGAAAATATTTAGTATATGAGCATCACATTTGCAAGCCAAATCTCTCTGGGCCATTTAGGTAGCAATTCCTCTCAAACATGGTAAACTTTTTCTACAATAATTTATTTAAACACTTCTCTTAATCGAATCTGCTGTAAGAGTAATGAATTAAAATTAAAACTGGTACATTTGTACGGCAATACAAAGTGATTAGATTTCGTAAAGGCAAAACATTACGGAATTCTCTCGGTTTAAAAAAAAAAGCAAAACAAAAATTGGTAACAAGGATTTTTTAGGTTTACAGAAGTGGATGCAGTTCATTCAATGTTAAATAAAAGAATCATTGTATTGTATTATAGAGAGAGCAGCGATTTTCCCCAACAGATCATTTTATTCGTTTAAAGAACAATAAAAATTTCTACACGGCTTTCGAAATCCCATACAGAAAAGAAAGATACCAGAGAGATGTCTGAAGAAAATTGCAAAATAAATTATGCAAACAGAAACCACTTTTGCTGCCTTCTTTTCAATAATATTCTTAGTCAGCACTGAGTTGCACAAGATTTTCGGTTTAACAAACAACTGCAATTATAGCAGATGTTCACTCCGGTGACGCTATTTCACTGTCAAAATATATTTGCTTCATTTTCAAAGTGGTGCTGTTAAAAATGCTAAAATTTGTTATATTTCTGCGTACATATGTAAAAGATAGGCCTTCATAAGAATAAAATAAGGAATGTTTTTTATAGAGGTATAGAACTTTGAAATAATTACATGACATTTGCTTTATTCGAAAGATAATCTTCTGGCTTTATAATTTAAATATGACTTCTGACATATGACCGCCACGGCTGGCTCCGATGTAGTTTAATCTGGAGGTAAAATTTTCGATTACTTGTTCCAACATTTGTGGCTGTATATCGAAAATAAGGCGATGAATGTTGGCCTCCAAGTGGTCAATCGTTTCGGACTTATCGGCGTAGACTAGCAACTACACATATCCCCGCAGAAAATAGTCCTGTGGCGTTATATAGCATGATCTTGGAGGGCAATTCACGGGTCCGAAAGGTGAAACTGTGCGGTGCTAAACGTTGAAACCACAGCTCCTGCACGCCGTGGTTGTTGAAATGGTGAAAGATCAAACAGTCACTTTTTCGGGATCTAACGGTGTCTCAACATACATTTGAGGATTAGCATCCCTCCAAATACGACAGTTTTGTTTTTTGACGTATCCATTCAAACAAAATTGAGCTCCATCTCTAAGCAAAGTCCGCTTACGAATATCGGATCCATTCATCGGCATTCTTGTTTTAAAATAAATTTGCACAATTTGGAAGCGTTTTTCAAGCGTCAGCTGACAAAATGGCCGCAAGTTAAAAACGTCCTGACAACTTAAGCTTCTACACCTCTATACAAACCACCCTTTAGTTCTGTGTCCATTAAATTATGCTATGCTTTTAAAAACTTAGCGCGATGCCTTCGTGTGCAGCTAATTTCGATAAACACAGCAGACACCTTTTGAAAGCGAATTGGAAGGAGACCAGCTGTAGTGAATTTGCTTTGAAACAGACTTGACTGGTGGGTTAATATACATACAGTCATACGCAGGTAATATCAAACGTGTTACTTTATAGACACATACACATGCACAGCATTTGCGTGAAATGTTTTAAATATGTACATGTGTATCTATTATTTCCTAAGAATTTATAAAAACCTGTACAAATTTTATATTCTAATCTATTTATTTAACGACATTTGCTTATCAACATCCTCCCTTTGCTGCGAAAAATCAAAGCTAAAATGAAGTAACAACTTACACTGTTCAATTCTTATTAATAAGAAATTTCTGATTGAAATTGCTTTACGAATATGAAAGTAAAACGAATATCAGGAAGTCTGTACTCATCTTGTGTTCCCCTCACCACGATGCCCAAAAGTTAATCAGCGTAGCTGAAAGAATTGCCTGGTGTGAATGCCTACAAAGCAATTGCTTCACTTAGAACTTCTAATAACAGCTGAGCTCTTGCATACTCATAGATGCAAGTAAGTATGTGTTCTGTTCAAAAAAGTAACTTGGCGGGTTAGGCAGCTCTGAGTGTGCGTCCAGTTGTTGCGATATGTATCTGGCAACATGTTTTCCCAAAAGCGAGATGTTGCTGGCAATCAATACCTGATCGATTATTGTTTGTCACTGTTTTTATTAATGTTTGATTTACCTCAAAGAACCTAAAGCCGGACAAGTCTATTTGTGTGGATAAAATTTAAAAAGAAAAAAATTATAGCAGAGGTTTTAGTATTCAGTGACAAATTTTGTCAAAATCAATCTCAAAAAAGTTCTATTTTAAGTAAAAAGTTTATTAAGAAAAGTTTCAGCTTAACTTGCCACAATTAAGTTTCATAAAATAAGAAAAAATAACTGTTATTTTCTGTGCTGCAGCTTGTTATTAAAGCAATCTCATCCTCCCCCCAGCTTGGATCCGAAGAATAAAATGTCTGTTAATGTTTCCGGACGGGTGACATCGTTATGTTCTAACAGATAATTGTTTTGGAATTTTCATAAAGAGGTCTTCCTCCTCCTGCTGTAGCTATCCTTGAAACTTAAAATTAGTAAGCATGGTCCAGTAGGTGTCCAGTGTTTATATATTGTAGAATGCGGCAACCAAATTATTAATTTGATGCCTTGTAAGAGTAGTCTGAGGCCAGTCATTTGTTCGAGAAAGCTTTCTTGGCTGAAATGTTCCCCTGTCCAGGTCATTACATTTGTGGCAAGCTTATCCCTTCAGTTGGTCCATCGAAAGACTTGGAGGTTATGGCAGCTGGCGTGAATCAGTTTCCCTATCTGGCTCTTTCCTGTGCAAGTTTTAACTGTTTGGACATTTATATCATGCGATGACCCTTATAGATGTCGTAGACTAAATAAATATACTGAAAATATGTCCGGAAACATAAAAATTCAACACAATATCCATTAACTTTTAGCCTTTTTGAAAAATATTTAATGTTTAGCAACGTCGCTGTTAATTTTCAGTGTAGCTTCAATACATTATCTTTTTATAAAATACATATGTATGTATATAAGCCTGTATTAAGGCAAACATTCTTATGCCTATAGGTATGTAGATATATAGGAGTATGTATAGTATAGAAAACGATCTATATCGACTTTCCCCATTTCCTTGCGATAGTGTATCCCGCGATAACATATCAATAATGTTTCAAAGAAGGAACTACACCATTAGG
This sequence comes from Epicampocera succincta, assembly GCA_932526305.1. Lineage (NCBI taxonomy): Eukaryota > Metazoa > Arthropoda > Insecta > Diptera > Tachinidae > Epicampocera > Epicampocera succincta. Next base: position 19,468,081 of record OW052035.1, read on the forward strand.
GGTCAAAATAAACGGTACTCCAGTTACGAGTAACTTATCTGAAAAAAAATATTTTCGCTTTTGGGTTGGAAACTCAAAAATGATTGTCGCGCCACAGGTAGCGAGTTGTTACTAAGAATTTATTGGAAGACTTAGTCAGTATTATTAATCAAAGAAAGCAGATTGAAACTATAAAAAAGTGCAAAATTTTGCAAATTGTAAGATGCCAATGGAAATAAATAATCTGGGTAACTCCGAAATCGCACACATAACGGCATATATAGCCTACTTCGAAAGCAAGCTTATGAAAACGTTAAATCTTTTTAATTCCACGTCTATGAAGAAGAATTTGATTGGGTGTTTTGTTTCGGCAATGAATTATTGGAATTTACAGTAAATATTTAGTTTGTTTGTCAGTTGTAAGTTAAAAAAAATCTAATTTTGATTTGTGCAGCCACAAACAGATTTTGTATTTGTTTTTGTTGGTGCGGGATTAAAGTTTGTTCTTATAATTTGCTAAGTACGACTACAGGGCAAGCAAATTTGTTAAATCCGGAGAGTGGGTTGCCCATCTTGTTGCAATTTGACAGCTTTTGGTCGGCGTTCACATTTTTATTTTACTTTTCCAAGCCAATGAATTTTATGATATTCTATCGTCCTAAAAAGTCGGAAATGTCTGCACGCACTGCAAACCAATAAATATTTAATGTTTTAATCACGTTAAGATGATCTGCAGGCGAATTTGTTAGAACATTATAGTGAAGTATCAAAATATTTTCCGATTGAATGTTTTTAGACCCTAATTTTGAAACAAAATACCAGGATCTTAAGCAAAGATTGGGAAGGAGTTTGGGGATTGAAAACAACTAAATATGTAACGTACGCGTCTAATCAAAAACATCAGCGAATTTATAAAAAAGTTTCACGACTTTTTTGCAACGCAGACTAACGCCTTAGAAGAACTCCTATTCGCTGAAGACTTTTAGGGCAAGCGCAGAACAAGGCATAGAAACGTTTCCAGTAAAGTTTTATCCATATAATAAAAAAGTCCAAGGACATGATAGACATATTGGCTGTCTACGGCGCAGAGCTACTCGAAAGGATAAACCGTCACAGCTGATTTGTTGGAGAGAAATATGACTCTCTTTTAGCGTCCATAAGAACCCTATTTATTCTCTCATATTTATTGTCGAATATAGCGAATATATAGATACATTTTCTAATATTTTCATCCGCCTGCGTGTTTTGCTTTGGGCCTGTATTTTATAATTTAGCACTATTCCAGGCTTTTGTTATAGACGTAATTTGAAATCTAATGGAACCTGCCACATGAACATGAACATGTTTAAATATTATGTTCTCGAATTAGTTTCAAGTATATACAGATGTATTTATCTACATTTTACTTATGCAGGCCAAACATTTTGTCTATCCAAATTCAAATCTTTAAATTAAGATTAACATATTTAATCGTTCAAATGAGATGCTGCCATTATATGTCGACCTGTATGTATGTAGAGTGTCTTTAAAGAATATTTTTATTTAAATTTTTCAATATTATAAAATTTAATGAACGATATTTAAAGTTTTTCAAAAACTTGCCTACATGGGCCATAAAATATTGTCCTTCTTTGATTGCACGAGTTTTGTTCAAAAAATAAAGGGAATTTTAAAATGTTGCGGTCGACTCACAAGCTTTCCCGTCAAAGTCAAGAATATGTGAATGAAAAGTGTATATCAGAGTTACTTCGAGGATTGAAAAAACCCTGTCACGTTTTATATCTGAGGGAAACTAATTTTAAAGGGGTCAAAATGTATGTATATGTTCATACATAAATAGATACACTTTTGGATACCACTTTTTTGCAAACGGGTTCTTCAATAGCTGAAAAAGGAATGCAAAGACAAACACTAGGAAACATTTTTATCCTTTTTATGGTATATTTCTTCTTCTATCCTTCGTCTAGTATAAATTTTCTTATTGTGAACCGATTTTATTTTGTTTTTATTACGTTTGAAAAGGGTAGTATTCCATAACTGTGTTGGAAATACAACAGATATAATTTTGGAAGATTCGGTTTCTTTAAAATGGAAAATATTTTCTAACCTAATTTTTTGAAGCAACAAAACAAACATCGAACGTGACATCGAACAAGACATGGACTCGAACGTGACAAAAGAAAAAACAGTCACGAAGTCGTATAAAAATGCGAGTTGTAATTAAGATTGTAGTTTTAAATAACAGTGTGACTCTAAAATGGTTCTTGCTTCATTGAAAAATCATATCCTTCCGAAGCCATTAAGTGAGTTGATGCGTGACATTTCATACGTGACATTTCATTTTCGTAACTATTCTTGTTTCATGGAATATATCCATCGCATGAAAATGAATGCCATGCAATAGAACATAATTCGAATAATAACTCGTATTCATGCAAAATTTATCGAATCAGTAAAATCGAAAAAGTACTCCTTGGCAGCATCGTAAAAACATTTTAATAACTTTCAATATTTTCATTTGTTAAATTTCAAGAATGTAAGCAATGCTTAATCTTTTGTAACTGCAGGGCAGCGGAAGCGTCTGTATCTATAGTTTCTGTGCGAGTTTTGCATAAAACATCATTTGCAATAATTAAAAATATAGCGAACACTTCACAATGGCCATGCACTGAGTGCCCTATAATGAAAACCCCAAAAAGAGGAAAACTGCAATAAAAGTTTTTTTTATAAAAGTTAAACAAAGAAGAGCAACCCGAAATCTAATGAAAGCAAACTGGTCGTGGTCAGCTGCCGTGGTCAATGGTCATGAGAGCTTAATTACCAAACAGCCATGCAGTGCAATGACACTTTTATTCTGCGTTAGAACCGTTGCAGCATTTGGAGGGAGCATAAGTGGTGTTTTTTGTTGTATTTTGCTAGTTCGTTTCATTATGGATTCTATTACACTTCACTTTTGACCGTTGATGATTACTTTGTTTTGTGTGTTTGTGTGGTCGTCTGTTTGTTGCTAGACATTGTTAACGTTATTGTAAATGATGTTTTACTCGTATAAAGTAGTTGCTGTAAGTGGTTAGTTAATGTTATTGCCATTAGTGTTAAGATGTTCAAATTACTACTTTCAACTTATCCAACATAAAACTTTTGCAATCAAAGCGAAAGCAGTGCCACTCCGCCAGATCTACTTCACCAGTCCATTACCGCTACAATTATTGAGTATCGTTGGCAGTTTTGTTGGAATTAAGGTGATTAAATAACAAACAACATTTAAGACACAAACTGGAAAAGTATCCAAGACCACTCTATACCTAATGAAACACATACACACGTACACAACTTAATACGCTTTAAGGACAAGCAACATTTGGCTGCATGTTTGTAGGTATATGTGTGCAATTAGATGTCAGTACGCAACGACGTAACCGCCATTGTACAATATATTGTTTTGTTTTTTGGCTGCAAAGGTCAACCCTCATAGAACCAATGCAGTAAACTGTGGTTCAGGCCATGGACTTGTGTTGTAAGTGCCAAAAAAGTATGTATTTATGCATTATTGCATAAATACAGTCGATTAAATATAAATTACAATAAGAAAAATTAAGAGAATTAAAACATATAAGCGTGGCACAGTGGCTCGTTTTGACTGACTGGATGACAGGCTTCAACGTTTTTAAAGTAGCCATGGACAGTCGAAGAAGCCAATACACCTGAAACAGGCGTTCGGAACATCAGACCTTAACCGATGCTTCCCGCAATGCAGTTCCTTATTTAAACTGGTAACTGCTGTGAGATAATAGTATTTAGATCACAGAATACTGGGCAGTGCGCCTCTCCGGGGACTTCAGGTTTAAGGCACAACAGGATAGACACCTCAGTCAATGACCAATACAAAATCTTTCTTACAAAGTATCCGGGGTATACCAATTCATACATTCCTATTCAAGGGATTTGGCTGCATAGGAACACTAGCCCTTTACGTCCCAAAAAGAAGAATGCCACGTTAAAAATTTAACAAGGGTTCACAGAAAATACTGGACAATTTATCAAGCAAAATTAATTCTTATCTAGGAAATAGTTTAAATTATAAGACAAAATAATAATTAATCAGAAAGAAAGAGGCTCCAAAAATAACAGCAATCACAATTTATGAAATCGATTTAATATCCGACGAAAAAGTAATACCCGGTAATTGGTTTTGAGACAAAAACGCACCGTCATACTCTGCGCTCATGGGTGCATATTGCGAAGAAGTTTCGGAAATCATATGACGTATGTTTATTTTAGCGGTTATACTTCAATGTAGAATAGTCCGTTCATCGGTGTGTCGATGGGAATTGGAAGTACTTGAGTGGTTGTTAGTGTGTTAGGAACAGGTTATAATAACCTGAGATGACCCATGTTGGTCTAAGTACAATACTATGGTTGTAGTAGCCAGTATAAAGTTGATGCTACTAATGGGTATGGGAACGATGACTGTAATAACTAGAAAAAAACCTCTACTATTCCAGCGAGTTAAGTTCTATGCCGTGGAGCGGGCAACGTCATTATGGCAACTAAAGATGTGGTGAAAATTCTAATACAATACAACTTCGCAACACATGTTCCAAGTGACCGGCATTAATGAAATGAAATGATCACACTCCTCCTCTTGGTTGATGCTCTTACCACTTTCTCTTAATACTGCAAGCATCATTATAGCCAAAGAGGAGGAAACTCGTGTGAAACAATAGCGAATAAGTACAATACTGATAGATAACAATTAACCGTAATACTATAATAAAATTTTGTAAGCACAATGATAATCATTCCAAACAAAAAAAAAAATAATATCCAAAAGAACGTTTTGAGGAGGCATTGAGCTAAAAATAAAGTTGTTAGTTCAGGTTGGACAGAGTTCGTATGTCAAAAGTTTTTATTTATTTTTGTAAATGTATCTTATTGGCCAATAAAATATATTGCCGGTAATTTAAGGACCTACAATACATACATACATACTTAAAAATGTGTGAGTGTACATGTACTACAATATAAGCCGGAACGTGATATGTTCATTTAATTTTCTTTTTAATTTAATTTTAATTAATAAAAATTTTAAATAATTTAAAATAATTAAAGCAAATTCCCTACAGACTATATAAACAATTTAATTTAATCGTACGAAATTTTTTTTACAATAATAATATTTATATTTAGGGAAAAGTCTATAGAATTATACATTTCAATGAAACAAAATCATAATTTAAAAAAAAAAGAATAGCACACAAACAGCTTTAACGTCCTGACGACTCCAATATCAAAACAATAAGAAAATTTTACATGAATGTAAGCCAGATAATCAGGGATAAATTCGGACTTAGTTTCAGGGGACAAAAATCAATAACTTTCCGCTTAAACGTTCCCAGCGACAGAGAATAAATTCCGTACATTTAAGAACTTTTGGGTGGTCTAATGAAGGAAGTCAATCATCGCCATCGATATTTAATAGTTTCGGAAAGATAAGTTAACAGATGAAATTATAGATGGCAAGGTCAACGTCATGTTGAGTTATACTAAAAAAAAATTGCGAGAGTTGAAAGCGCGAAGTTGGTATCACATCCATGGGGCTTAATTGGATATTGATAAAATGTTGATTCATGGCATTGACATGCGGGTTGCAAATCTATATGCGTCTGTTCATTCCAAGATGCCAGCGATTAGCCAAGCATTTCACATCATTAAGAGATTGATCAAAAACGACATCAATAACCGCTGACCCAACTTAAACAAATAATCCTTCGCAACAAAAATATTCACTGCACTCCTAAATAGTTCAACCCCGTTCTACAGTGTAAGTACCAACATCCAGTAGGACACACAGAGCAGCCAAGAGTTTTAAGCACTGTGTAATTTAATCAAGTTCCTGTAACACATATTATATCCGATGAAGTACTAGAATGCTTAGAAAAAATATGTCACTACCACCCACGAGTTACTAGTCGTACGAAGCCAATGAAATAGAGTAAAGGAACAGTTAAGATATTAGAAAAATTTCATATATGGAAATCAAAAGAGTTTTCATAATATAAGAATAATAACTTCAATAAAACCTTTAGGTTTCGTTGTCAAAATTAGAACGCCCAGGTACCAAAATAAGAACGGATCGAGATTAAAATACACATCGAATACAGAGCGTACTAAAAGGCTTGATGTATCATACAAGGTAGTTTTATTAAAATTCTTTTTATTAAGTTCTCACAAAAAATAACGAAGGCTCTAGGACGCTTCTTTAACAGTTAAGGTTTTGTTCAATCAATCAAAATAATCAAATTGAATTGGTGCTGCCGGACTAGACATAAATCGCTTGGACTTTGGAAGTCATCTTAACACACGGTATCATGTTACCCTGTTCTCTCTACATAATGAAAGGTATAAACATATTTTGTAGTTGGTCTTCAGGCTGGTGTATGATTATCAATGATATAGACTCTTGTCACAATGTTTGCAATGTTTCTCGATTTGAAAGAACGGCGGTAACATCGTTAAAGTTGGTTGAAATATGAAATTCAATAAATTTTTCATACATATTGAATAGAGAAATTTTATGAGAGGGAGAGAGAGAGTGTTTATTGCAGGAAACAGCAGAGTCCCGATAATTCGCAAAGGTCCAGCCATTCTTAACGAATTACAGGAATTTACAATCAATCGGTTTTCGGTTTAAGGAGGCTTAAATAAAGTTCGAATTTGTATTTATTAATACAACCAGAAAATTGCAAATATAAAAAGATATTACAGTAATCGCAGCTTAACCTCCAATTATGCCGCAAAGACCAAAACCGAAGAAACAAAAAATAATGCGATTTGACGCAATTTTTTCAAAGTACCCACGAATTGTTAAGATTTTCGATTTAACAGGTTACTGGTTAAACATTTATCAAGGTTAAGACTAAAATAGTCCAACTGTTTTTATTTTTTAAACATTAATTTTCGTTAACTCAAACTGGATTAACTGACGGGTGATGACCTCTTGTGATAATTTTGAAAATGTATCAAATTAGTGAAGATACCTAAAATACATACATTTATGTAAATGTTATATGTATATATTATTATTCCATATGTACATTCATTCATTAATCTATATGTACGCAAATACATTTATAAAAAATTTAGGCTTCGATAAGACTTTTTGCATTTGTACGTATTTTATTTAGAGTTAGAAACACACTATTTCAGAGAGTGTTTTATGTAAATCACTATGCGTTCTGCTACCGCAGCTTTTTTGCTTTTTTTGAATTTTTTTTTTAAGACAAAATCAAAGTCGGAGTTTTATTTCCATATTGCAATATATCGCATAGAGCGCAAATCTTTTAACACAACATTTGTCTGCGTTCCGCTACGTTTAATTAAATTCATATCACATGAGTGGTCCCTATTCAAAGATTATTTTCCTATTGATGCCCGTACTAACCACGTTTGTGATAATCGCTTTTGTTTTCATTTCACTCTTTCTGTTGCTCTGTAGTGCGACAAAAAGAAATTTAATCTGCAGTATTGTCCCTAATAAGTAAATGCTTGTCGCCTCAAATCTCATCACCTCTCAACTCGAGAAGCGATTGCAATGACACACTTAAATATGTGACAGAAACACTTAAAACAGGATTATAATTAAAGTGCATTTTTCACCACTATGCAACCTTATGGCCTCATTCAATCAAACGTCATTTGCAGTCCTAACAAAATAAATGAAAAATGAATTAAATGATAAAAAATCTGATAAGCACCAAGACAAAACGAAGTAACAATATCTGTTTTACGATATGTTTTTGTCTGCAAATTTTATCAATTTAAAAATTCTTCCAAGTCACAATAAGTAAAACTAAATCTCGCTAATTACGAGTATGAAAGCGACCGCAGGGAATTCAGTTTTCCCAACTAATATTCTTATTCGCTGTAAATTTAAGTAAAACTTATTTTTACAAAACCCTAGAGAACTTTCTATCGTTTCGGCTACTGTGACACATTTGGAATATCCCGAACTTTTTACAGTCGGTGTGAAGAGGTTGGCATTTCATTTTCACTTACTTACAATAGACAAATGAAATTACGTAATTACGATTGAGAGAAAAAACGAATGCCATATTTTATACATGTCCATGGACGCATTGAACTATTTATTGCACTCTTTTTCTGCTCAAAGTGCCCGTCCACAAAGTAGAAAACGTTGCCCAAAAATTTGCATAATCTAAACATAGACCTGTTAAAAGTTTCACGCTTCAACTCCGACCTGTGGTAATTAAAGCATAATTAAAATATAAATCATAAGCAAAAGTTGAGCGGAGCGCTATTATTCCTGTATTAATAGAAATGTTTTTCAACTGCTTAATCATATCATCTTCAAGTAATCTTTAAGTGACACTTTGAAAATGTCAAAATACTCCTTTTAACGTGATGAGATAAATGCCACTAAAAGCAAAATCAAATAAATTTTAATCCCCTGTGTATACAATGACGACACTAAGGATGGCAGCGTCGATGCTGATGGCGACTATTATAAAGTTTTCGACAATAGCAGAGTTTGTGCACTAAAGCCACCCCTGGGTTTCTGCATTATGACAGCCCATTTGTCAACGAAGAATCACAAAAATCAATTTTACTGATGAACATGTATGATTTAATTCAAAAATGTATGTATGCATATGTGTGTGTGTGTGTGTAAATGTAAGATTTGCCTCTGTGACACTGACATTTTGTGAATGTTAAGTGTCACTGGCAATAATGTCGTTGAAATGATTTTAATATTTCTAAATGTAGAATATAAGTACGAACAATTGTTTGTGCACTTAAAGACATACATACATACATACATATATATTGCGGAGCTGTTTGGTTCTTAGGATATAGGAGAATGTAAGAAAAATAAGGATCTTCTGTACATACATATGTATATATTTACATACATACATACATAAATGAACGTGTCAAAACGAACGTACTAGAACGCAACGCAGTATGTGTCGAAAACCGAAATAGTGGCAGGTATTATTTCCAGGCGTACAGACCCCTGTCTCTAAGGTGAGAATTATAAAAAATTGGTTAGCAAAATGTTTCCGGCAGCTTTCCTTAAGAGATTCAAGTTTTCATGCCACAAATAGGACTGGTGGCTCCATTATACGGCATTTTGTGTAACTTGCTTGGCAGAAATTTGCTTCCAATGCAAAACTGGCTACAGAATAGCTTCGTCGAAGTTGGGTGTGTCTCGCAGTCTAAAATATTTATAATAAATCTCACAAATAAAAAACCCTGTTTGACACTTTGCGTAAAAGCTTGAACTATTAAAAATTTCACACATAACACAAGTGCTTAGTGGATAGATTTCTAGGATACAACAACAAAACCCCGCGAAATCACAAATATTTACGTATGTAGTATTTTGCATCTGTTAAATGTTCGTGTCAAATGTCAAAAACAAGTCATTTAACCTGACATATTTATAAAGGAGGCTAGCGCTTAAGAAACACTCTTATTTAGTGATATATCCAGTATAATTATCCATTTAGGTGAAATTTTAATTTAACGAAAATCACTGTTTGCAATGTTTTGGCATGTACCTGCTTAAAAATTTCATTTAAAAGATATAAACAAGCGTTTACATATAAAATGAGTCACCAACTGCATTGTTTTTTTTTTGGCAGTTTATTGTATGTACGAGTACGTCGTCAAAGTAATGGGAATCGAATCGTAATATAGAAAATTATAGTTTTTACAACTGCTTAAACTGGAAATAGACACATAATGCAACGACACCCTCTTTTCCTTTTTCAAATGATTGACACGTTTTTCAAACCGCACAATAGCTCGCTCATCATTTTCCTGGTAAATTTATTATGATCCTGTTTACGTAATCAATTTTGGTTTGGTTTATTCACTTGGGCTGGGATCTGTCAGATAATAAAATAAATATTTCAGTAAACCTACTTCAGCCACAGGTGGAAAAGTGTTAACAGAATTGGGTACAAAAAAAGAGAAGCAAGTTCAACAAATCAAGGAGATTTTTCTTTTCAAAAGAGTTGGTACTCAAATGTTTCGAACGCATAAGCCAAGAGCCAATAGTATTGGTACTTTTCCAATCCCTCTCAATGTTAATTTAATGGGCCTTTCAGTTTTTAATATTACCTTATTTAACGGTTAATACTTATTATAACTTCCGACTATAGGACTATATATTTCATTGAATGGTATAGAATAGTCGGATAATAAATAATGCAGATAATGTTCGATCTAGTCGAACACTGGCTAAATATTGGTTCGATTTCCGATAGGGTACTTAAAAAGTTAATAGTTCAAATAGTTGATTCATTAAATGTTTGCAAATTGTGGATGGTTGTGTTTAAACAACCAAATTGAGGCCCATATACGCGTAACTACAAAGATATACACTTATGCGACATTGTAATTAGGTCCAAGTTATTTGAAGCCAACGGAGTTTAAAAAGGAAGGCTCGGGTTCGAAATCTTACATCTGTCAAGGTTCAAGGTCCATTCCTGGCAGTCTGTATACATCAACAATAATTAATACAGTGATTCAATTCAGTATCCACTTTGATACTGATTAATGCAGGAACATTCTTCACATAAAATAAATTTTTGGGAAACTATTTTGGCTCCTTCGCATGACAGTGCAATCATTAAAATGTGCAAAAAATTATTGCAGAATCAATACAAAAGAGAATTGGGATGTAAATTTGACATGCGTACGGTAATCGTTTGTTTTCTCAACCCACCAGAGCTACATTTTAAAGTAAGAAATTCTTGCGTGGTCAGTATGTACTGAAGCCGATCGCTCTTAACTGAGGAAATGTTTATGTCATTTTTGTAAATATTTCAGAAATATTTAACTTCCAGCTATTTTATAAGTTTTAATTCTCGCAGTCGACGTGATGGTGTGACATACAAGAGTTAACTAAATGATAAATAGTACGATAAGGGATTTGACATCCCGCAAGCCTTTTCCGTTTTAAAAACTAATCCAACGTACCGTCGTTGTTGTCTTGTTTCTTCGCCATAAAAGCGCGTTATAATTTGAAACGTGACTGTAGAAAAGTACATTTCTATTCGTTTTCTGTTTCTGATTGGATCTCGCCACGCCAAAAAGTTAATATAGTCTATTGTAGGTTTACCTTAATTGCCTTGTATAAATACCGAATGTTTTTAAAGGTCCGCCGTCTATATCAAACTGCCCAGCCGCCGTTGAAAGAGATTTCATGAAGCGCTATATTTTTTGCTTATATCTTGCGTTGGATTTGGAGTGTGATGGTGTGACTAGTAAATTTAATGAAAATTGTGTAATAGTGCCTTTTAATGATTTTCACAATTTAAAAAAAAATATAATTTTACATTTAACAGCAGAGTTGTTGAATTAGTAAATATTTTCTATAAATACATAAATAAATAAAAGTTAACACAAAAATAGTTATTCTTACAACTAATCGCTTTAAAGCTGTAAAACATTCAATTTTATACTCAATATTATAATGTCATTATTTTATCAAATAAATAAATATTCAATAGTCTTTAAAGGACGATTGGAGTTTATAGGAAAAATATTTTAAACCAATTTCAGCCGCCGAAAAAAATGCATTTAAATTAATTTGCATAAAAATGTGTGAAATGTTAACAGCGGCTTACAGTGGTTGTACTTTCAGTCAGAAATATATTTACTAATGGTGCAAGTCCAGAAGAGATGTGAACGACGCCGCTGCCCCCAGACTGTATCAACAGCCGATGAAAACGTGGAGAAAATAATGAAACTTGTTACGGTTGTTCCTAAGATTGATGAATAAATAAATATTTTTTGAGAAGAATGAAAATTCGACTTATTTGTAGAACAGGCCTCGTAGACACCCAAAAAACACATGTTTATTTTTTTTTTAAATATCCTCTCCAACAAAAAAAATATAACTGGAAATATTGCCTTTTGAGGAGTTCCTGCTAAAAGTGTCTCCCTGTTAAGCAAAAACAACGACTGCTTCGGGAAATACCATTCTGAACTTAGATCTCATTAAGGCGGACCTGGCTTACAGGATTGTGGGGTCATGCAGACACTTTTTTCGTCTATCAACCTAAAAGCAGCGATTGTGCGTTGTGTGATCTCTTAAAATGTAAAACAAACAAAAATTTAAAAAGCTGGAAAAAATTTTTACTTTAATTGTGCCTCTCAAAGCGTGTAGACATGCGCCCAAGCGCTAAGAGTTATTATTAATTAAGTAGAATTATAAATCTTTTAAGCAAATTTTTTGCATAGCAATAATTATTTTGGATGCAAAGAAATCACAATTGCATCCATTAGACACTACGCAGCATTTTTCCTGCTCACATTTCTTTTATCACATTGTTCTGAAAATTATTGTTTTTTTGACTTAAACCACGAATTTAACGTCGAAGCAGTTTTAAAACTTTTAGAATCAAATGCTGGCTTTAGTGACGTGGATACCTTGGATTGTAAGCGCTGAAGGAGAAGAAGGCATTGATATAATACTTTCGAGTCCACTTATGAAGAGCCGATTAAATCGACAGAAAATTCAAACTCGACTGACTCACCTGTTACAACACGACAGTCTATATAACATAAATATTTTCCAACAGAAAGGAGGGATATATGGGGAGTACTTCATTTCAAAACAGTGAACTCCCCACCACATCGGGTTGTCAACAAAAAGCTGTTATAAAAACTCCATTAGAATATCTTATGGGATATTTTCCAGAAAAACATTAAGCAGACGTTGTTCAGTAATGAATAGGTGGGGCAAGGAAGCCTTGCCAGGAGTGCGATTGTAATGAATACCATTAGGATATACTGGTCCAATGATTTATAGTTCCAGCCATATTTAACTCTATTATGTCTTGTGATAAATTCCTAAAGCTTCGAACAGACATACATTTTCGGACCATTCTGCACCAGACTCTTCAAATAAGCTATCAAAAATATAATCATCAAAATATTTAGAAAAATATACAACGAGTTGGCAACTGATATTTAAAATTACTCCATCGAAGAACAAATGATTTCAATTCCAAGTAATCAGATCAAAGGCTTGACCTGTTGGACTGAAAAATCTAGTATGCGCTCCGTGTGATGGTGTTGTAGTTGACTTTGAGGTCTTTCATGCAGGTGGAGCATTTAAAGACTGCGATCTTGGACATGGACCATCTATAATAATACGTCTAACTAAAAATATAGCAAAGGAGAGCCATATAAATTTCGTTTGATTCTTTACAATACATCCACTTCCTGAATCCCTACATCACATGGATTATGCAGCTGTAGGTACAATTAAAGCCCCCAGAGTGCCAAAAAATGTTAAATTTCCTCTAGGTAAAGACATGCATAGCGGTGAAATAAGCCAAATCGTCAGTCAAGCATTAGTCGTTGTGAAGTGGAAAGACACAAAAAGAGTTATAGTTGCCTGAAATACATGTGGTATCAATAGATAGATCGAGTAAAAATCTTAAGCGTCGGTGCCCATGCCCAAGTGCCCGCAGTTACGTTCAAGGACTGATTGGGTTGATTTCTGTGATCAAATGCTAAAATATTACAGAATTAAGATGAAAACTAAAAAATGGACTGTCAAGATATTTTTCCACTTTCTTGACCTCTCATGGATGGAATACAAAAAAGAATGCCAGAACGCCGGATTACCTGAGAAAAACTTAAGTCATTCCTAACTTTTAAAATGGATCTAGGTGCAGTGTTAGCATCCTCGTGTAAAATTCGTCAACATGTTGAAAAATTTCAGCTTTCATATTTATACGATCATTGGCCTGAATTTTCAGAGCGGAGCCACCAAAAGTTTACCTCAATAATTGTGGCAGTAGTTTCAGAGGTCGCTGTCCAAAATTTAGTAGTTTTGCAAACAATTTTTATATGCTGAGGAAATTATTTTTCATAACTTTTTCTGAATACGAAGATAGTTAAGGAATGTCATACGAGTAATTCCAAAATTCGTGTGACAAGAAGAAAAACAATACAATGTCAATTGACTAAAACAAAAATGCTGGGACCAAGGAGATGGTTTAAAAAAGCACACACAAAATATCATTAATAAACATTATCTTACATGTATTAAAAGCAAATATAAAACTTAATAACAAAACGCACTTATTTGGGACAACAGCTTAAAGCAAATCCTCTAATTCACTGACATCTCTGGAAAACAACTGCATCAATAAGTATTTAGTGCTTAAAATTTAAAAATACTATATCCAGCCATATTTTTGGGACTTTTTGTGCAATTGATATAAAAAATTTGTGTGAAAAAAATTTATCCAATAATTTCTGTAGACGTAATGATTGGAGTGGTTCATCCTTTAATAAGTCATAACGAATATTTTTCAAATTATTGTTAATTTCAACTGCTAAAGAAAAAGAAATTACGTTTTTTCCTTTACACAGGTAACCCACAAAATAGGGTTTTAGAAATATTACTGTTTTTGATTCGGACTTATCTTAACGTACATACATATATAGGCCTATAGCGACGTACATATAGATGTACTCGTATGTAGCTTTTTTCAATTATCAGCAATTAATTATTACTCTGCTGTCTAATCTCAGTGTTAATTTTTAGTCATTTTATTTTTATTCTTTTTGCACTCTACATTATTTGCAAAACTATTTCGGATATTTCTCTGCCTAAAATATACCAGGTGTTTGGACCTTTTTTGGTCTTCAGTGTACTTACTGAAGTTACATATTTTGTTTTGGTTGACTCTGCTCGCAAGTTATTTTTATCATGCAAGTCAGTTTCTTGCACCCGCAAAGTTCGGTTGGTTTTAAGTGAAATAAAACACATACAAACAAATAGAAATAAGAAGTTTAAAGAATTGTGGTTTTCTTAAATAAATAAAATATAGAGCCGATTACATCAGATATTCTCAGAACAACAGGAAAAAGGAGGCAGTGAGGGTAAAGGGCAACGTGCATTTGGCGCTCTCTTTTAGTGCTGGCTGTTTAATTTTTTATTAATTATAAAGCTCCGAATCTTTTACTGTTATATTTTCGCTCTTGACGAGAAAACACATATGTCATATTTCAAGAAATTCTATTTATTTGGTTTCCGCAATTTGGAAATAACGCAGGAAATTTTTTCTTTCAAATTTCACATGGTACTAAAATGCGTATGAAGTGAAATGGACCCGTGATGATCTCTAATGCTATAAAATATAGAGCGCTGGGAAAAGTTCTGAACATTTGGCCACAGAAAATGGCATTTTGCCATTTACTTCATTTTATGTGGTGCTTTTTTAGGAGCTTGACAACTTAAAATAATAATAGGAAGCAGAAATATTTTTGGAATGATTTTTTTTATTATAATTTGTTAGATAAATTCAAGGCATTTAGTTTTTAAATATAAAATCTCAAATTAACTGTTTCTTTCATCGCATTAAACTATTTTCAACACAAATTCAAACTGTTTCAGGTCAAACACAATATCTTTCATTTCAAATTCAATTTTCGTTTAGTCTTAAGTTCATTTCTTTTCCAAACTCATATAATTCTTCTGGAACACTAAATGTTTTATTTCAAATTTAATTATTTATTAAGTCCTCTTAATTCATATGAATAATTCAATTTATTTGAATGTTGTGATATTGCAAAGGCTCTCCAGAGGCAGATTCATTGTCATATAAAATTAATTATTGTTGCATCCTGAAGGTGTTGCAGATTCTTCGGGGTATTTTCTGGATCCGCGAGCAAATTTCGATCACAGAGTTTAGTCTCTTTCTTTTGGATTAAGAATGGGAGAGTATGGAGGGAGCAAAACTAAAATGGGACCAGACTTCGTAATTTCATCTTTCACTGTTTCTTCGAAGGTGGTAATTGAAACCGAACTCGTTAATGAGTTTTATATTTTCTCATATTTCTGGAGCATTTCGAGCAAATCACTGCTTCTACTGTATAAACATACATACATATATATTTCACTGGATATTATTGAAAATATTTTCCAGTTCAGTATAATAAAAAAGGCAGTAGGAGAAAAGTAGTCAGAATGTAAAAAATAATTATTTTTAAAACTTTAATATTGAAATGAATTTGGATTTAAACAAATTGAATTTGTGTTACATATAATATAATTGGTTCACATGGTCCATTCGATCAGTCCAATTTGTTCCTACTTTTGCCAATAAATCTGGCCGTTTGGCGTCAGTGGTGGCTTGAATATTGGGTTGGAATTGGCATTAGACGATGACTTAACCTAGACGACTGTAAACGACCACGCCTGGAAAGAAAGTTGCCATCGAAATTGATATTTCTGTATATCGACTATTCCCTGCGGGGGCAGGTTAAGCGCTGATGATTTGATACTAGTCAGGACATTCTGCTTTCGGCGAATAGAGAGGAACCCCGATTGGTATGACAACCAAAACTCTAGGAATTTCATGTATGACTTGAGGAGGTTGAGGAGCCTATCCTTGGCTAAAAAGTTCTGGTTCAAACTGCTATTGCTTTGCAAAAGGTCTGTTTTATGCAAGAAACTAGATTGATGTGAATGTCAAGCGAGCTGGTTAAGGCCTGATGTTCCTTCCTGTTTTTCGGGGAAAAGTACGAAACAAAAGGAATAGATAGTCCGAGCTCTTAATCAAGGGGTTTATGATTTGTGCCGTGCTGCATATTATAAGAAATTGTAAGCTGTTTGGCCTACAAGCCACATGGGGGCGCTAGTGAATCGTCAACCTCTTCACTCAAGTGGATTTGATCCACTGCCAGATATAGCCATCAGGGCAGGTGCAGGCATAAAATCATATCCAACTGTATATCGATTGTTAAGCGCGTTAAATCATTTCACTAGGACGATTATGTTGACCGTAAAATGGACGAAGTACGCAATGAGCTTTGCGAACAGACTTATTTTTTTTCAAATCAAATTTCCACAAGGTGAACGCCTTGGCGTCAAACCGTACGGAACAGAAATATCTATACGGTTTCACAATCTCCGCTGTTTTTTTGGTGAGAATTAAAAAAGGACAAACAAATTGTTTTAGTTTATTATTTTTGCAAGTACTTGTAAACTCTAAATAGAAGTTAATTAAGAAAACATAATAAAGTTAAAAAAATTAATTTAAAACCCATCTCTGACTGGTGCGAACAACAATAACTGAGCACCTCTTTTATCAAGCAAACGATATGGAAATATTAAATTATCTCGATAATGGGAATTTTCTTTCAATAACCAAAACTGATTCAAGTTGTGAAGCTTAAATTGCTCTGATGCTCTGCTTTGTTAATTGAGTCTCAGACTTTCAGGAACGGGGTACTTCCATTCAGTGTGTGTGTGTGTGTATATGTGTGTATGTTTATGTGGGTGCTTCCAGCATGTGATGTTTTTGAAAAACTTCAAGCTGTTGTTGTTTAGGCAACTTTTGTACACGCAGCATCCCTCTGAAACAAATGCCACCGCAAAGCAAAATGGGAATGAAGTGTGCGAAACATGTCGTACGCAAACACTTATTCATACGTATGTATGTAACTTAGTAGTTGTTGGTACATACATACATACATGCTCGGAGATATTAAAATAGATGTTTGTATTAGACCGGCTCATGATTGCGAATGCCAGTTTAAGAGCGCCATCTTGTGCACATGCAGCTATACTATTACTTGTGTCTGTTTTTGACGGCACATTTGTCCATGCACATTAAATTAAAATATATAATTAATGAATTAGGGAAGACAATTCACACAAACTGAGCGCAGAGACTGAGGCCATCAATAAGATGCAGTCGCAGGACCAGCTAATTTTCAATCTAATGTGAATGCAGAGCAAAATGAAGAGCGAAATGAAATAGAAAGGATTATATACACGTGACGCGCTCCGTTCAAGCTCATAGTTCTACGACAAGTTTTCAGTTACGATGTTGCTGTAGCGCTTTTTTCGACGCCGTCCTAATGCATACGTGTGTATGTGTTGCGACTTTTGGGCAGATGTTAAACTACATCAAGCCACAAATCCAAAGTCGTCAAATACTTGTATTCATGCATGTGACGTGCAGTTGTTCTTGCATGCACGACCCTTTCTAGGATTAAATAGTCAAATACATTTAAACCGTTTGTGGTCAAATACTAACTGGTTTATGCTGAGCTTTCCTTCAAACAAACTGTTCTTTCTTTGAAACGTGCACACAAACGGCACGGAAATAAAGTTTTGGCAATCCAGCAATAAGAGACGTCAGAATTCGGAGACGTACGTAAATGAATGTAAATGGTTGCGATCAACGATACTATTTTGAAAATTTAACTGAAAATCTTGCGCTGCAGGCCCCATTTTTGTTTAAATTTATAACTTTTCTGTCAATTTTGTTTTTAAATATTTTTTTTCTTTTAGTCCTTTTGCCGCTAAATTCAGCAATATCATATTATTGCTTAAAACATGTCTACACTAAGACAGTTTTCTGGACGAAAGTGTGAAGTTGTCAGCAGAAAGGAAACGAAATAATTTTTCACATAAGTAACACATGAGTCCTGCCCAGATCCCATATTAATATCAATGTAGTAACGAAAACAAGCGTCAGTTCTGCATGTAAAGAGGCATAGAATCATCTTATTTGAGAAAAGTCTGGCCAGACCCATGTGTATGTCCAAGGGTTAAGGGAAATGCAGAATGGTGCATACATGTGTGTACCCAGCGAAAACTTATTGATGTGTTGCACGTATCGTATTGCGTATCAACATACCTTTCAATACTTACCGTATACATTACTTAGAAGTAATTAAGTAACGACTTGAGTATTGTCTGATATACAGATATGTAAGTAGTTGTTCTTGGCAAAGTGCAATAATTATCTTATACTTATCTGACAGCTGATCGAAACGAGGTTTTAAGTGTTCACAAAACGGAAAAGTGTGCAACGGTGCTTCAATTTTGTCAATTTGGCAATTTTAATACACAGTCGCGTTGTGTTTTAAGAGCTTTTAAGCAATAACCTTCTCTAACCACTCCTTAACAAAAGTGGAATCAGTTGAGTGAGTGATAAGAACATGCCTGGTTCCCATGACATCGACAAGTTAAAATAATTACTTAAAATTGAGAAGTAGAAGTAGTGAAGATTGTATTTAGTAACACTTTAATTCATTACTTTTTCAATTCAAGCCCTCGCTGGGTATATTATTTGTTCTGCCAGTCGCAATTTCGAAAGAAAATTGTGAAATATTCTTTCTTAGAAATGAAATGGGACAAGTTTAAGACACAAAATGT
Organism: Epicampocera succincta; assembly: GCA_932526305.1. Lineage (NCBI taxonomy): Eukaryota > Metazoa > Arthropoda > Insecta > Diptera > Tachinidae > Epicampocera > Epicampocera succincta. The sequence continues at coordinate 19,487,288 of OW052035.1, forward strand.
AAGTATTTTGACACAAATGCATGTAAAATAATTATTGTATCATATTTGCAAATAATTAGCCAGCAATAATTGTGCGCCAATAGCTCTTATATTTCACCACGTTAATATAAATTATTTTACTTGTAATATAAAATTTGAGCCAAAAGGAATTGTTTGTTAATGCAGCCGCGAATAATTTTGTAAGTGATAAAAATAAAAATTTTATATATAATAAAAGAATAACAAAAGAAAGCCAAAAAGAATGAGAAGGGTGATGACGCAACAATAAAGATAAATACATAATATAGAAAGGCCCTCAGTTTCCTAATTTTTTAGGAGAGAAAAAACTTAATAACAATGAAAGTTTTGTAGTCGCGAAACTTTTTTCAACTGCTTATATTTTTGTTATTTTTAGTCGGATCACGTCAATTGTTTTACCAATGATGTGTTGGAAGATCGTCTTTTGGTCCAAGCGGATTTACCTTTTCTGCAATTTCTGCAATTTCCTTCCAAAGTCCGAGATTTCTTTTTCATTTCAAAACTAAAATTTCAAATTGTTTTACAGTCGTTATTTTAATTTTTGTTTTAGTCGTTTCAAATTTAATGACAAAAACGACGACTGAAAAACAATGTTTTTTCGTCGTGACTATTTTGGTTTTCAAGCACCAACGCCAAACAGAATTTTGCCAAATAACAATTTAAAGTTTTAAACAAAATAGTATCCAATTCTAGGCTTCAAATTACGTGTAAATTTTCTGTTTTTATTGTTTTTAAATGGAAAAACATTTCCGATTTTTAGGCAACCGCAAATTGTAACACTGGGTTCAATATATAATTTTTCATAGTTTGAGATGAAGTTACACGGACTATCTGGACTGTCGTATGACAAATAAATACTACACATATACGTATGTATATAAGAAAATCTCTAAATGGCTTTTGGAACAGCCAGGTGTCAAGGAGAAGGGCAGGCAAGCTCTATTGTTTTCACACCATTTTGGGTTTTTTAAATTTTTTTCCGAAAAATAGAGTTGAAGGACTTGTTGCAATGACTCACCAAAGTTGAAAGAGATTTCAGGAATTAGTCCCACTGGCTCGCAAAAGATTTAAGTTAGTTTCCGGCTTAGACTATAATTGAGAGACAACCTCATAATATGATAATCACGGCTATTATTTCTCGAACATTATAAATTTAAAATAAGATTTCCAGTAACTCAAGTAACAGCATGTAACCCAGGTTAAAATTACAATAAGAGTAGCTGCCCTGCCCAGACAGGCAATCTTGGCACTCGCATTCATATTATTGCTGAAGCTGCAAATTCACTTTGTTTGTCAATTATTCAGTAACAATTTATATCAAATTTGTTTACGGAATACGCTGAGTTTATTTACTCAGGGCCGATAAACTAGTAAAGGGTGGTTAATTTAAACGCCAAGTTTTTTCTGAATTTTATTTGACATTTCTCTATTTCAGACTTACTCAATTTGAACCATGGAGAGATACACAATCCAACAACGTGTTAAAGTTATCCAGACTTATTATGAAAATGGGAGTTCAAATCAAAATGCATATCGTGCACTTCGTAGTTTTTTTGGTCAATTTCATCGTCCAAATGTGCGTACAATCGCAAAAATCGTGGAAAAATTCGAGCAAACCGGGTCTGTAGAAGATGTGAGAACACCAGTGCATGCTCGTACAGCTCGTACTGCAGAAAATATTGCTGCTGTTCGCGATAGTGTGGCTGAAGAGCCGTCCACCTCAACTCGTCGTCGTTCCCAACAATTGCACCTCTCACGCTCGTCGTTGATGAACATTATGCATAAAGACTTGCATTTACACGCTTACAAGGTGCAATTGGCTCAAGAACTAAAGCCTCTTGACCATTCCAAACGTCGTGAATGGGCAGAATGGTGGCAAGAAATGGCAACAGTGGATGATCAATTTTCGAAGAAAATCATCTTCAGTAATGAGGCACATTTTCACCTCAGTGGATTCGTCAATAAACCGAATTGCCGCTTTTGAGCGAATGAGAATCCAAGAGTGATTGTCGAAAAACCAATGCACCCACAAAGAGTGACTGTTTGGTGCGGTTTATGGGCTGGCGGCATCATCGGGCCGTATTTTTTTCCAAAATGAGGCCGGTCAGGCAGTTACTGTGAATGGTGTTCGCTATCGTGATATGATAACGAACTTTTTATGGCCCGAATTGGAAGATATGGATGTGGACGATATGTGGTTTCAGCAGGACGGTGCCACTTGCCACACAGCTAACGAAACAATGGCTCTTTTGCGCAACAAATTCAATGGCCGTGTTATCTCACGTAATGGCGATGCCAATTGGCCGCCAAGATCATGTGATTTGACACCGTTGGACTTTTTTTGTTTGGGGTTATTTGAAAGAAAAGGTGTACGTCAATAAGCCAGCAACAATTCAAGACCTAAAGGATCAGATAATTCGGCACATTAACGGCATAGAACCTCCATTATGCCTCAGCGTCATCGAAAATTTGGACCATCGGATGGAGGTGTGCCGCCGAGGTCGCGGCGCCCATTTGGCCGATATTTTGTTCCATACATAACTGAGTAATACCAATACATTATAATAAAATAAAATTACAATAATTTCCTAAATAGTTTGTGTTTTATTCAAAATCAACATCGGCCCTTGAAATTTAACCACCCTTTATTAAACAGTATTCCTGTCGCATGTAATAGTTCAATTCAAAACATGTAAATATTTTAGTTGTTTTGTTTGTGGAAGGCATAGAAATTGGAATCAAGGTCAAAAGCACCTGAAATGTTAACAGTGACATACGGCGATTGAACACTGAGCCAAAAAACGCTGGCACAGGAGAGTCTGGTCTGATGGCACTACTTTGAAGGAAATCAAATAGAAATTGATGAATAAATAATTTTTTTTTTTGAGAAAAATTAAAATTCGTACCATTTTTTGAACTGACCTCGTATATTATATTTGCTTTTTCTACCTATTACTAAAAAAAAGAGATTAGCACATTTACCTTCAAGTACAAAGTTACGTCGTTCCAAAAGCAGTTTCTTCCCTTAATTTACGCAACTTTTAAAATTCAAGCTTCAACAAACAAAACTGCACTATTTAAAAGATCGAAATTAAATATTATTTTTGTCCTCAATTATTCTATGGCATTACCTGTTCTGCATTTCCGGTGCCTCAGCTCTGTTTTAATATTCCTCAGCAAAGTCTATGTACGTCGAAACCAACTTTTGCTTTCCTGTAAGATGTTTCTTTCCCCAGTGTTGAATAACTATAAATATGTAAATGAAAATAGAACATTTCCAGATCTGATATAAACATTTTTAAAACGTATAAAATTCACTCATGTAATAACAACAGACTCTTGTATGGAAATTACAACTCGACTGGGCGATTAGACAACGCAAGGATTTTAATGCGAACTTGTGTACTGAACTATTAAACCGATTCATTAAAATTCCCAACATAATCTGAAATGAAAGTACAATTTTGTCAACTTAAACCTGCCCCTGCACAGATTCTGAATGTACAAGAAAATCTGTTGAAAATCAGACAATAAGAAATGCAAAAACAGATGCAGCCTGAGAACAATCAAACACAGTGATGAACTAAATTAGTGGCACAGGTGGCCAATTTGTCTTCAAGATTGATTTAAAGTGCTTGATGTGGATATATTTCGTAACGACTGATAAATTTCCTACAAAATACAATCTAATTCATTTCAACAATTTCATAACTTGATTTCAATGAACGACATTATGAAGACACTTCATTAAAACCGAAAGAAGTATTTAATTGCAGACAATACTGCAGAATTTAATGCTTAGCTGCAAGGTCTCTGTGGTTTATAATCGCCTCCAGTCGCTTAGATCCATATACATATAATCGATCAATACTTTACCATTCTCCAATTAGCATCTGCTTCACCTCATTCTTTTTGCTATTGTCGGCGTTTTTATTCGTTTATCTAGTTTTTACTTAAATATGCTCTATCGGGTTGTGACCGGAAGATTGGGGGAGATGTAGTAGGACATACGAAACTTTGTACCACAAGCCCCATAAACACAAAAAAGAGCAAATGTTTCGGGAATAAAACTTTTCTGCGCTGTTTTTTGGAATTTTCTTTAAGAACATCGAAATATTTCCTTATATAAGAGGGATGACTGCCTCTTCCACAATGTTTTATCGTTAAAGTAAAATGTTTTTTTTTTCAAGGCCATCAGAGTGAAAAATGTTCAGCTTACCTGAGCAGAGAATTGCGCTTGGTCCCAAAGTCCTGCATTACAGTTGAAAAACGAAACGAAAACTGGAGAAGAACTGTAGCACACGAAATGGTGCTTTTGCGGAAACTGGCCAAGTCTGACAACAATTTTGTTCGATGAAATTGACTAATTTGTCTCTTTTTCGTTATTAATAAGTGATATTATAAGATAGTTGAAGCAAATCAGATCGCAGATCGTATATTGCAGGAAATTTATTATTCCATCTGGTAAAAATGCTTTTTGTAAAAAACAGCTACTGGTAGACCCTTGAATCCTGCGCGGTAAATTAGGTCGTCCCGGTACTTTTGGTTATTTCCTCTCGCTGTAAAAATTTAGGAAGTTCATTACCCCAATGTATCCAACAATAAACCATGAACAAGTTCTAGATAAGGAGACAAACGACGAATTTTTGGTCGCGAAATATCGTCGCTCAAAATGAAACACATTGATGTATCTGAGAATGCACACAATCGTGGCGTTGGTCGAAGTTCGTCACACTCGGTAAAGTTGGAATACATTTACTTCTAATATGTTCGCCGGCCAACGATGAGCAAAACATTTTCAGGCGACCAGGTTTCTTATATGGAAAATAGTCTATTTTATGCAATAACACTGTTTATTGTTCTATTATTCCACGCAGTAAAATATGTATAAGGACGGTCCAAAATACATTGACCACCTCAAATAACTGTTTAAAAATCAATTTTTCGGGCGTTATTTTTCCTTATTTTTAACTAATTGTTTTAATACAGTTTCACTTTTAATACGGTCCCTCTACAATTAATATATTAATATATATTCTTATGTATGTACATGTTTGTGTGTATGAATGTATTTTTTATTTATTTATGCGACGAATGCAGCGAATATTTACCGCCAAATTCGTCGCGTTGGGCCGTTCCTGCAGACACTTACATACATACATAATTGAATGCGTTGTTTTAAGCTATTTCAACACCTACCCGCCCTTATTGAAAGCCCTTTTATGACAAAGGGGCCTTTTTGTATTCGAAATTTAACGCGTGGCAGTGATATTAGAAAATTATTTTGAGTATTTGACATCCGTGGTTTGAGTGCATGTTGTGGACGACCAATTGTTTTAGGCATTGCCCTCCCTTTGACATGAAAAATATTGGCGTAAAAGGGTCCTCAAATTGGTGACTATATTTCAAAGTATTAAATTTGGATTCTTTGGTAGCGTTGTTCGAGCTTGAACCTATTCATAATAAATTGAGCCCAACATTTGTTTGACATTTTTGTTTTTTGGATTCTTCCAGCCTTTAAAGCTCCAAATACAAATTCTTCCACAAACCTTTTCGGTTTCAAATGCTTTAAACTATTGTTTTTAGTGAAACTTGTATACACATTAATAAACATGTATCGCAAAAACATACATTTACCGCATCCATTTTGTTTGTTTGCACTTTGCAAAACAAACTTATAAGTTTAAAATACTCGTAAAACTAAAAGAAAACTTTATGCCGATGACTTGCAGAAAAGCAACAAAAGTTAAATTATTCCGTAAACAAATACGTGTGTTGTAGCAAAACGTTATACTTTAATTCCATTTTATACATGAGATGTGTAGACAATTAAAACTTTAATCACTTTAATTAAGAATTAATTGAAAGTCTTTATTAGGGAATTCAATGGATACTACAAAAATTGTAGAACTATATTTTTCTGTGTATATTTATATGTTTCTTATATGTTTCTGTTTTACTTATATGTTTGAACTATCTTTTTTAATATTATTGTTGCATTCCCAACCATGTCTTAAAATTTAGAGATGGTAACAACAAAAGTATAAACATTTAAGATATTTATCGCGGGCTCTACTTTGCCAAAAGCGAAAGTGTACTGCTTCCGACAATAATACACGTTATTATAGGCAGCAATATTTCAGAATCGTGGTATCACAATCACGGGCGTGAACCATTGTGCCATTCCAAAATTAATTTCGATCATAGGTAAAGACTTACAGCCATATTCATAAAAGTTTTCATTTGGCTTATTGACCGTTTACTAGAATTGTATTCATTCGTAAATGATTAATAGGCTTATAAACAATTTATAAAGCATTCATAATATATCCAATTTTTGTTTGTTGAATTTACTCTTCTTTAAATCGGCAATAAAATGAAAATTGGCTTAATTATAAAAAAAGTTCTTTATAAATAGAATTCGATCAATAGACGAGTGTAGACAATATCGAAGAAGAACCAAAAATTAACAACTCTCAGACATTCGGCGGCCTGAGGTATGCCAGGAAATAGCTAATTATATATCAAATACCGATTCAAAAAATCTATCGTACGCGAAATAGTAGATTTGGTAAGAGGAAGTATCAGTTTGGATAACGGATATTTTTCAGTACCAAGACGATGCTGCCGATCTTTATGGTCTAACACCAGCAACTGCGGATTCATCCATTTTAGTTATTTTTCAACAGTGAAAACTCTTTTAACAAATAAAAAACACACAAAATATATTAGTGATGTAGAACAAACGTACACAAAACCCGGTACTCGAACGTTCTTTAGTTTATTAAAAATTGATAGGTTTGTGAAATATTTATTGCCAAAAATAAATAGGGAAATTTAATGCGATTTTTACTTGTTTAAATATGTTGAAACACTGACAGCTTCCCATTCCCCCATACGACTAAATTGTGAACTGGGTACTTCTTTAGACACACACTTTACTTAGAAAATTTCCATCCAAAGGTAGGAAATAGAAGTTGTTCAAACATTTAGAATGTTGGGGTAAGTGTTAGGAACCAAAAATTCCGCGGATAGTGTGCGTTCTCCGTATGGAAGTAGCACTACTCCCTTATGGAGAACATACTTTTTATTCTTAACGTCCGCAATATCGTTCTTTATAGTTGGGAATTTTTATACGATTATAGGTGAAGTAGTCTAAACATTTAATTAAAAGAAGAATGTAAAATTTTTGACGAGCATCTTTGGGTTGTTGTTGTAATTCTGCTCCAGCGCTGTGAGTAGACTTAAGCCTCAATTAACTTTTTTTATTTATCTGTGGTTTGAGTGGAAATTATAAATTTTTTATTTTATTTCGGCTCGTTTAAGTTGATGGCAATTTGCTGACGACTAGATTCCCATTTTCTCTTAGTGATCAAACGAAATTTAAAGAAATTATTCCAAGGCAAAGAACTTCTTTGGGGAATGGGCCAGTGCACTCAGGGCAAAGTTGTTGATTGCTCTCAACCTGGCGAGAAGCCAGCAGCGATCCCTGAAAATGGACTGGTCAAGCTGACATACTGCCTCCCCGTGGCGCCCCTGGATAGCCCCTACAGCACCCGCTTAGAGGTGAACCAAAGTGTGCAGCGAATCCCCTCTGTCCAGGGGTCTAAACCAGGACCCGGTCCTCCAGGTTTCGGGGGTTGTGCGTGGGGGTAACTTCCCTACCGTGTAAAAACACACTAGTTACGACACAACAACAAAGAATAACTTTGTTGGTTGAGGCCCAGGTTCACCACGGACTGTAGCGCCAAAAGAAGAAGAAGAAGAAGAAAGAACTTCTTTAAAGTTTTGAACGGTATTCTTGATTACTATTTCAGAAATATTGTAGCAATTACAAACGAAGTAGGAAAACCTGCCAACTTTAACGAAAGTGAAAAAAACAAAAAGGGGGAAAGGAGCAATAATTAAAGTTGAAATAAATAAAAATGCAAAGAAAGGAAAAATCTAAAAATATATCTACATACATACGGACGTATTTGTATATAGAGACTGCTGAAAATGTTTTTATCGCAAGAGCTTCTGTACAGCAATTTCTTGCTTTTGTTTTGTTTTGTTAAAATCTTTAACGTACAACTCGTAAAAAATAAAACTCATAAAAAATATTTCCTTCTTAATCCTATTTTGAAAGAAGAAAAAATTACGCACAGCAAACAAACAAATTAAATGTACCCACATACATACATACATACATACGCACGGTGAGTACGTGTGTAAGGATGGGTGAGTGAGAATAAATTCGGTGAAACTTAACACACTTTGATGCGATGTGCTGCCCTTCTTTCAACCCAACGAGCTTAATTAAATGAGCGCACAACTACAGCCACAGCTCCAAAAATATTCCTTCAACATTTTGAAAGTCCCGTAAAGCGAAAACAGTATCAGCAACAAACTTATTCGTTTATTAAAAAACGTAAAGAATCGTAAAAAAATAGTATTTCTTTGGATGCAGAATGTTTTGTGGGCCTTCAAAATAATTTCGGGGCAAAAGGGTGAAACGTGGCACAGCAACTCAGGCCAAGCAACATTTTGCTTCTACGGGAAGCTGAAATCGTTATACGAGTCCGGCTGTTCGTTCTTCCGTTTGTGCAACACAGTAACTTGGAAAATTTTGTTTCAACAGGAAGGAGGAAAAGCAAACCTTACTATTCGCGTCAGCTCAATATTTTTATTAGGAAGTCAACTTTGGATGGGAAACGTTCAACCTTTTTCATTTCATGCTTTTAAAATACAAGTTTCTGGAAGATTCTCATGTAAAATACGAGGTCTGTTCAAAAAGTTCGGGCCATTTTTAAATATCACCGACTACGTACATTCGACAGACATAAAAGTTGCAAGTGTTTGGCGTGCTCGGCTGAATGAAGTACTCAAAAGCACTTGAGTTAGAAAAAAGGAGTTAAACTGGTTTCATCCGATTTACGTGGTAGTATTACGAAAATGAGAAGGCTCAATTAGAGGTCCCTGTTACGATTTACTTCAATGAGTTGTCGTCTAGGCTAAACCACTACGAGATACAGCTGTTCGCAGATGAGGTACAACTCTTCATCAGCTGCTTGCCTACCAACATAAAAGATTGTGTGGAAAAATTAAACTTAAGTTTTATTAGTATATTTAAGTAGGGTACAGCAAATGGTGCCTGCCTCATTCCTAAGTCATGCAAATTACAAACAAGTCAGCTTGCCACCGATACACAAACATTGCAAAATTGAACTAGTGGAACATGACACAAATCTGGGTGTTATTTTGAATTTTATGTGAATGTCATATATGGAAAAATCTTTGCTGCGCTGAGAAATCACAAGGCGACACATATTTATTACCCACTCTACTGTATGGAGGTGAACTTTTCTTTTCTAGCAAATACGAGCTCAATGTTATATTCAACAACAATGCAAGATATATTTATGGACTTACGAAATGTAGCAGAATATCTGATTTTTCTGATCAAGTCTACAAACTGCAATAACTTTTGGAAAAATCGTAAAATACTTCTTCTCTATGGACTCAAAGTTAAAATAAATTCTATTCTATAACGGACTTTTATGTGGAACGAACTCCCTCCTAATATCCAGATCCCAAGCAATGCAACTCTGCAATTTTAACTTGTTACTGATAACTAAACTGGCACTTGTTACGATTTCTATGTGAATTTTGCCTTTTTCTTGTTTAACCTGCTGCAATATACTAATTTTTAGTACTTTACTAATTGCCTTTATGTAAACTGTGTTTATGTTACTTGATAAATAAATAAACAAAGAAAGGAGAGAGAGGGCAGAAACGTTGAGCATGAAGCTTTTGACTTCGGAGTTCCTCTCAAAATTTTGCTTAATTTTGACCTAAAAGTCCTTGTTGTTGCGGGAGTAGTTGAATAACAAATGGAGAAAACAAATTTGTAGCTAAAGAAATATATTTTGAGAAAAATTTAAATTTATCTTATTTGAACAGACCTCGTATAATTGCGCTTTTAACATAAAGAAACTTATATATGAAAAAAAGTCACGATGAAATTCGAACTTCGAACTGAACATAAAGAGTTTATACAAAATTTCTGTACGCCTCTTTCTAGCAGGATCAAGCACTTGGGCATGTTGTACATTTCGACAGAACTGGGAAAATACGAATAGGTTACGGCTTATGGCGGAATAGGAAGAAACATTGTCATGCAAACGTACGGTTCGGTTATAGAACGAATCTTTGTGCTTTTCTAAAAATCTGGTGGCGAATCAGTTTTGAAAAGCAGTTGTTCAACGAAAAGATCCAAGTTTTTCAGCGAAGAAAATATAGCAGCTAAGATTATGTTTTTTTTTTTCTAAGTTTAATTTATTCTTATACTAAAACTTGCTAACGCGACTACAATTTCTAAAACTTTTTTAATCAAACATGAAACGTAGGAGTCCATTATTTAATCAGAAAAACTTGTCATGGAAAAACAAAATTAGAGAAACATTTTTATTGATTTCTTTTCACAATAATTTTTGTGCAGATAATTGCGGACTTAGAATAAGACAAACAAGAATTGTTAGGCCCGTCGAGATGTGGTTAGACGCGAAAACAATGGCACTGACTTAAGTGACTCAGGATCCGAATATACTCCATCAGATGGCATAGAAAAAGATATAACGCAGTCAAGCGATGAATCTGGTGACAATGTTCCCGCTGCTGATGTTGTTGCGCTTTGACACTGCTGTTTCACTCGATACCATTGATGTTGCTGCAGGCGATGAGATTTCTCCTAATTATCTTCAATTTGTGCGCAATGCCTCCGGACAGAGGAAACTTTTCCCGAAAAGCTTGTATATTCTCATTGCCGAATCAGAGACTAACGGAGCTAAACAGAGTGAAATAATGACTTTCATGGGACTGTCATCATGCATCGTGCACTACAACCGTGTTCCCCGGCTAATTATTGGAGCCAAACTTTTTCTTGGGTATTGAATATATTAAAAAGAGTATCGTGCGAGATGTATTTTAATAACGTAGAGAAACCGAGTGGGGCTCCAAAAGATTATTATATGTCAAAAGTTCTGGCTGGTGTAAAGAAAACGTTTGCAGATCCACAAAGTGAAAGCTCTTTTCAATCAGTGGATCAGTGTATGACAAAGTTCAAAGCTCGTTCCGCATTAAAACAGTACATGTCAATGAAGCCCCTCAAACGTAGAGTCAAAATGTGGCTACCGTGTGATGCTAAGCCTGGATATATGTACATGTGACTTAAATATTTATACCGGGACTGAGATCACTGGCGCTCTTGGCGAAAGAGTCATCTTCAGGCTGAGATTTACAATTCGAAATAAGGATACTGCTGTTATTTTTGACAGATTTTTTACATCAGTGTCTTTGCTAAAGAATATTCCATTTCCAGCGTTGGGATCATATTGTATATGTATAAAAAATCGAAGGGCAATGCCAAATTTCGAGGGCAATCACAATTTCAAATGAGCGTTCATGGAATATCAGCTACAAGATGGATGGACTCTAAAGAAGTTCTCTGTTTGTCGAACTGTCACGTAAGAAAGCAAAAAGATGGTACAAGAGAGCCTGTGGACTATGGATGGCAGTATTTTTTAAACTCCTAATGCGTCGTTTTGTAAATACATGGAGCGTCATCAACGTGCCGTTGATTCAGTTTATAGCTTCATTGGCTGAATCACTTATTTAAAGCCTTCTAAATGTCAAAAGAAGGAGCTTTAGAATATTGGCGATCGTTGCGTGAAATGTACATCCCTGCAGAAAGAAACAAGAACACAACTCATGTGTTCAGAAGGCAATAAGGCCTTATATCCCTCTCGTTTTGCATCATTCCACCAATAAATAAATTTATTATTGGTTTTTAATTTGGACTTGTGACTTGTTTTTGTTCTTTTATACTTTGAATTCTCTGTGTTTGTTTGTTTTTGATATAAATATATTTATAATTAGAAAAAATGTAAACTGACCAAATAATTTGTTGTTAAGTTTAGCGGTATTGGGACATAATACCGTTATCGGGACTATTTATCCCAGACTAACGGTAAGGATCTTTGACTTCTTATGTATTACCAACATCTTATGTTTTTGCTTTATAACCAAATTTGCCGTTAAAGTTTTAAAAACTCAACTAGATTTCGTGCAAAAACTCTGGTGTGAAAGGGTTAAGTAGAAGGTTGGCTCCATGTCTCAGAGTAGACTGCTACTGGCTGAAAAATACGGTGGTGGTGGTGTTACGACCTGGGGCTGTAAGGCGACGCAATCAGGCTAATATATTATGATGGGATCATAGATTATCGGATATAGTAACGGGTAGTCCAACCATAACGCACGATGTTAACTGTGAGCCACACCTTAACGTCAAGTTTTTTGTCCCAGCAAATTTGACATTTCTTTGTTTCAGTGTTTGCAAATACCCACAATTGAGCGGCGCATTGAAATTTATTGAAACCTTCTACGAAAATGGGCATTGAAATCAAAATGCATTTCGTGCACTTTGTGATTTTTCTGTCAACATAATCGACCAAAAGTGTTCATTATCGTGAGAATTGTGTGCAGAACCGCCGCATTTGGCGGAAATCCACGAGTGATTGTTGATGCATCCACATCGAGTGATTCATTGGTCATGATATCTCACATCGTGGAGATATTTTAAAGAAAAAAAGTACGTCAACAAGCCAAGAATGTTTCAAAGGCGTTTTGGTCGATATTTTGTTTCAAAGTATTAAGACAGTTCTCTGAAAACTTTGGTTTTATTGTACTTAAAATTAACATCGTGCGTTTTGTTTGAACCGCCCTTTATGTGTATTGACATCTTGGAAAAAATTTATATATGTATAATAGAAATATATTCCTGAATTCTTTAATGCAAAAATATATATGTTGATAAAATTTTTTCATACTTTTGTTTTAACTTTTTTAAGTCTGTTCGGATTTTCCTCTCGAAGCCTGACTGCTAACAGAAAGTTCTGCTCAGCCTACTTGAAAATATCAAATGTTCAAATGAGGAACAGTTGCTGCGTCTGGTACTACATCTGCGAAACCTTCAACGGCTGAAATACTTTGCTTTGTTACACACCAGCTGCTGATACTCAATATGCATTCCGCCAAGGGCTTAACTCAACATGACTTTCATTGAATCTATCTGATTCTATTAGGAATCGTGTGAATGATTTGTATCTGCTCGTCTCATTAGACTTAAGAGGATAAACAGGCTAAGGCGGAGATTTACTAAGACTGCCAGCAGACTCACTGCATCTCTTTTGGTTGATAGAATGCAATTTGCATAGTATCTCGTACATCTGACATTCCTTAAGGTTTCGAATTAGTTCGCCCTTTGTTCTTACTCCATGTAAGCGACACACACTGGGGATTATGCAGTGATATATTGAAATTTTAGACCAAATGGTACAATCAAATCAAAAAGAATTACTCCGAGCTGACTGCTAGTTTTTTTATAGCCGTCTCAAACTCAGCACTTGTATGTTTTGCCGAACCAACTTAATTTAAACCTAAGAATTTCAAAACGAATATTATTTTATTATGTGAGCTAAAGTTTTTCTCTTTTATTTAAAGTAGGATATTTCTGTATACTAAAATTGAAAAAATAAACTCTGCAGAGACTTAACTTATTTATTTTTATGAACATATAACAAAAACCCCTTTTTTCTCCAAACATTTGGACCTGCAATTTTAGCCATACTTTCCCACACTTAGAAATCACTACTAATACATTGACTCATATCTGTTTTTACATTTTTAATCAGTTTCAAGTGCCACCAGGTGCCACCTCACAATTTGTTGCATTACACAGTACAATATTTTTCAGCTGATTGATTCGCGACTCAATTCTGAAAAAGCTCTTTTGTTTAACATAACTCCAGAACCAATAGTCGAATTTTGCTTAAACAAATTTATAAAAATCAAGAATTACAATTACTTTCATCTGATTATATAACGTTTTGCTACATAAGCAACAGTTTCGCAGTTATAAATAAATGTATGAAGAAAAAAAATATTTTTTGCCTAAAAAATTTAATTTTTTTTTAATTTATAAAAAATCAAAAACGGTAAAAAACTGTCAAGTCCTATTACTTTCACGTAAAGTCGCACAACCTATGAACTAAATGAGACATAAATCATGGAAATCGATGAACGCGTTTCGCTCGAGATATGAACAAATTTGCTCGAGATATGAACAAAATTCTGTGGAAAAACATTGATGACTTTTTTTATGATTCTCAGAATTAAAAAAAAGTAATAAACAAAAGGTTATTTGATTTTTATGATTGCAGTTGCAAAGTAATAAGCGCTAATAAATTTGCGTGGACAATTAAAAGGAAAAAAGGAAAGTGCACTTTTTTCAATTATTTGGGTTTCTCCGTTAGTTACCTGCATGAGTTGTTTACAGAAATTGCACCCACATTGATGAGTGCTCATAAGTACCTGTCAGTAAAATATTGAAAAATACGCAGTATTTATATATTCAACAATTGCCGACGAACGCGAAAAGTACAAGCGATTTTCCCCGGTTTTTTAATTATAACTGAAACTAAGGCCCAAGAGTTTTACGACCATGGAAAGTTTTTCTACTTCACATGGGGTTTCATGCTCGAAACTTCTGGAGTTTGACAAAGACAGAACAAAATTGAAGCAGTTTTTGCAACAATCGCTCGTTGGCTTAAACGAAACTAGAGCATGTGAAATTTCGGATACAATATATAAAGTCTTTTACTTAAAATTCAAACAAAGATGGCAGGATTCTATTCGTACGAAGTCGCAATTTCAAAAAAAAGTGTGCGAATTGGCTTGAACACACATTTACAATTAAGTTTACTGAGGCTGAATGTTCTACCAGTTCTGCACTTGGTCGGCCACGTAACTCGTTTGAGGAGTGCTGTGATCGCGCCAAACGATACAAAAGGGATGAAGTACATGTTATGTTTCCTCAAGAAGTACTTGAGTTTACTTCTAGTATTACAAAAATCAACCACAAAATTTGTACATTAAAAACTTTGGCGATGTTTACAAAACTTGAACTTACAAAAGAAAAATACGAGTATCTAATGCATTGGTTAGAAAATGAAGGGTACAAAATACTCGTACTCATGAAAGAAAAAACTAACAGTTATCCTCAAGGAATTTCTATTACTGAAAGTTCAGGCAGTGTATCTTTGCAAAATCTGTTGGATCATACTGCTAACAGAGTCCTAGAGACCAAGTCAGTAAAGGAAATAAATGAAATTGAAAGCGGAAATCTAACAATGTACTATAAATGAGAATGTGATGGGGCATCTAGTCAAAGCGACTACCAACAGAGATTTTCAGATGATCAAATTTCTGACTCTCATTTATATCTGACATCAGGTGTACCACTTAAATTATCATTAAGTGATGACATAAATAAATTAGTATGGAACAACAATAAACATTCTTCCACACATTATTGTAGAACACTACAGTTTGCACACGTAAAGAGACACCTCAAGTTATACGAGAAGAAAAGAGAAGAGTCGATGAGGAGATATCCCAACTAAAAGAATCTGAGTTAATAGTAAATAATCGTAATTTTAAAGTAAAACATGAATTATATTTTACAATGATTGACGGCAAGACAGCACAATCAGTAGCGCGAAACACCAGCAGCATCTTCTTGTTTTATTTGTGGAGCCACAACATCTAAGATGAATAAAATCGACGAAGTTCAAGCTTTGCCCGTAAATGAACAAGCATTGCAATTTGCTATGTCACCGCTTCATGCGCGTATTAAGCTGATGGAGTGTCCTTTGCATGTAGTTTATAATATTGAATTTAAACGTGGGAGAGTCCACTCAAATACTCGTCCGATAAAAGAAGCCCGAAAATGTTTGATAAAGCGTGAACTTTGGAATACAGGTTGCTACTGTTTAGCAAGGCTCTGGTACGACCAATTCAGGAAATACGTTACGAAGATTCTTTGCTAATCCTGCTTTGATTTCCGAAATCGCGAGTCTAGATGAAAACATAATCAAGAGGTTTTCAATAATTCTCCAAGCTATAACAATCACCGAGGTAGTAGATCAAAAAAAATTTGGTGATTTTTGTCTGGGGACGGCAAAAGAGTTTGTTGCACTCTACAAGTGGTACAATATGCCACCTACACTTCACAAAATTCTGATTCATGGAAAAGATATAACTGAAAAGTGTATTTTTTCTGTAGGCTTACAACCCGAAGAGGCTGAGGAAAGTCGTAACAAAGACTATTAAAAATATCGCCTTAGACACTGCAAAAAATGCAGTCGAATTGCCACGAACGAAGATATTATGCACCGAATGATGGTAACATCACATCCCATGATCTCACATTTGACTCCTTCATTTTGCCAGAAAAAGTATAGTGTTATAAGCGACGAAGTTAAGGCTCTTTTAGAATAATAAATTAAAAATAGATTTAAAATAAATAATAAATTAAAAATTATTAAAAATTTTTTTGTCTAGGGCTTTTTACATTGTAGGTAACGATATAAATTTCTCTAACTTTTTTTATTTTGATTACTTTTGTGTATTACTATATAAAGAAAACTAAATTTGTGTTGAAATCACTACATTTTTGGACAAATATATTTTTTTCCTCACCTCCATACAAAAACCCCCAGTGTGCGACGTTCCTAAAATTATAGAACGTAATATTTGCAAGCCCCTTTTACTTCACAGTTACGGAGAAAAATAAAGTGGGCTGGCACTTATGTATTTTTACTTTTCAGTCAAAGCAGAACTGTGCTTTCCCATCATATTCCAGCTTTCATTAAAATATTTATTTTTCTAATTAACAATTTGTTTTTGCACTAAATATGTAGCCATGTAAGTACGTATGGATGTGTGCAACACTAGGAATACAGCAAAATGCAGTCAGCCGAATTCTGTGGCAGAACACTTTCAGTAACAGACGGGTGAATTACGCTTTAGAATAATCAAAAAGAGTGATACTCATTATAATATAATTAGGATGTGGTAAATTGCCAACGAACCATTTTAATAGAAAGTAAATGTTAGTTTCACAAAGGCATTGTGGTGTCACACGTAAAATAATGCACACAAGAAAGTATCAAGGTAAAAAAGGCAACAGGTAAAAAACTCCCAGCCAACTTCCAACATTTCAAAAAACACTTTAGTCGCCGTATAATAATCTATCTCCATAATTTATTTTATCACCAAAAGCATAGATTAACCCACATACAACATACATACATACACATATGTTTGTACGGGTGTTTTGTGATTTATTTCACTAAAAATTTTTCATGTACTTCATTTATTGTGCTTCAAAGCAGCAGAGATGATCAAGCGTTTGTGTATGCTGAGATGTGGCGCTACGCGCGACACTACATACATATATTAAAAACAGTGCTATTGATGACTTTATAAACAACATAATTGCAACAAAATATGTACTAAATAATTGTAACTCGATACCCATTTCCTGGTTGTTGTAAAACAAACAAGAATAATAATAAAAATTAAATCTATTTTTCGGTCGCAATTCTGGGAATTGCAACTGACCCAAATTAAAGCATAAGAATTAAATTCAAATAAAATCAAAATTGTCAAAGTAAGTTTTAATAAATATTGTTAAATAGCATTTCCGTATGAAAACGCAATATTAAAATTACAAAGAAGTAATTATAAAAAAAAAACAATCTTGATGAATAAGTAGATTAAAAGAATACAATTAGCATTTAAGAAAAGCAAGAATAAAATAAAGTCAGTTCTGTTCCGACTTCTGAAGTAGCAAAACCTAAAAACGCTTGTCGATTCTTATTTTTTAAAAAACCTATTACAGAATAAAATAATAAAAGTCGCGTGCTCGGTCGGTTTTGATTGATGAAAATCGAAAACTGTTGATACCTTCATTTGATGTGCGGTTTATTTGATGGCCTCGTGTTATTCTTGACAAAAAAACAGTTATTTGCTTGGCAAGCTTCTTCTGGTCTTTGGTGTTTCTTCCGTTTTTACTGCACTTGTCGTCCATAAAAGAACTCAAAATTGAGGAGTTTTCTACGTTTTCGAAAACCCGTCAAATAAACGTCATTTTGGTGTGTGTGTGTGTGTATGTGCTTTTTTCATTCCCTGGCCCCACTTTAAAATTTTAATACACTTACATACAATTTGTTAAATTGTTGGATCGGCTTTGTCGCGCCGTCTGTTTCGATATTCTTCTGGATGCTGGAAATGTTTCGTTTTGTTGTGGCTCGTTGTTGCTTTAATGAGGCCAGTTCGGAAGCAGTAGAAGTATTGGCTGCATCATCATTAGTTGCCATAATTTTAGTTCCAATAAGTTCTTCACGACCTTAGACTCACTTCAGAAAATTAAAATACTTGTTAGAGCTGGCAGTTTCGTACAACAAATTATTTTTGCACTAAATATCCAATAACGACCAGTTCGTGGTTTCACTTGAACCACGAACAATGTACTTATCAAATCAACGTAGTTAATTTTTCCAATACCATGTTTCAAGAATTTTTCGAACGAAATACAGCTTTCCACTAGAATGGTCCTTTTGCACAAATTTTGAAAAAATATTTGTGCAAGTATTTTACACAAATTCGACGAAAAACGATGTTGCTGTTGCGGATCTATTGGCCTAAAACTCCTGGCACCAAATAAAAATAATTAAATGGTTTCAAAAATATTCAAACATCGCTGTCCTGCCACGGTCGCCAAAATGTAGCATACAAAATCGTATGCATAAAAATTCGATTTAAACGCGTTATATTTTTATTACTTTAAATTTTTACATGTTTATTCAACGACTGCTTCACTAGAATTAATTTTTAAAAGTATTACATTGTTGATTTGGACCACAACGGAATTTACATATGAGCGGTAAGTGATCCGCTATAAAGAACAACAAATATACGTACATATGTATGTATGTATGTATGTACCTGCATACACCCATAGATACATACATATGTAAATGATCTTAACATTTTTAGCAAAATTTGAAACGAATAAAAGAAATGTAGAGAGGGGGTTTATACAAACAACAATGTATGGATATACATATGTATGTATGTACATGCACAAGCAAGTGCATGCACAAAAGCCACAATAGGACTTAATACAGTTCAATACTTAAAAATACAAAAAACAGATTAATATCAGTGACGGCACTTTCTTTAGAGATGGTACAGTGACTAATAAACCAATCCAACAGTCGGAATAGTCTTTTCGCACACATTTTCTTTCACATAAATTTCCTTTTGTTTTTATTTTCACGCCTTTTAGTAACTCTTTCACAATTAGTGCTAATTTTATTTTTGATAAGAAGAAATATTACTATCATTCTTGTTACTACTTTCTAAAAATGTCCTTCGTTCTAATTTGTTTTATTTTTTTAATTAAAACTGTACTTTCGGCTTTTTTATGCAGGCATTTGTAGACAATGTAGTTACGACGTTTTGAATTCCGTGAATAACTTCATTATTTTGAAACATACTTTTCTGAAATTTTTTGATTGGTACGACCATCTGAATTTTAGGTGGCGATATACATACATCTGTACATTATTTCTCTGGTACATATTAATAAAAAAAAGTAATTATCTCTTTTTCGTATATTCCAAAGTTGCAAATCAAAATTTCTCAACTCAACTTAAGAAAGTAACGAGTTTTCTCCAACTTGATTTTTTTTTCGAGAAAATCATATTGACTTAAGTCGGCTGGACTTCTCTTAACCTTATCAGTAAGCAGAAAAATATAGTCAGTTACTTATTTGCACAATAGTTTATTTTATTTAAAACTACTATACAGACTTAAGTAGGTTGGTCACGCAAATTGAATTACCGCAGATAAGAGAGAAGATATAAACCATTCTGGCCATAATCGTTGCAGTCCATATGAGTTCAAGAAGAATAAATTATTTAATACAAAATAAAAACAAGAATCACGATTGACAAAGAAGAATCATTATTTTGCAATTAGGACTTAAATCTTTTTTTATTGAATACCTCGTTAACTACTTTTAGTTCAATTACAAATTTTGTTCGAAATATCGTCAACCATAAATGTATTTTTTTTTTAAATTTTTCGAATACTAAGATTGAGTTATCTCAAGTGTATGTTTTTCGACTTGGGCTTTTATTGTGACCATAGATTTCATATACTCGTTCATATGTATTTTTCTTTATACAGTGACTGTATTTATAGTCGGTATTAATCACGTGACTCCTTAAAGTAATTTTATGAGCTAAATGAAAAAAGTCCTAATACGCTCAAGCAGAGACAAAAAGTGCTACGCCAAAATCTAGCACTTTTTTCGAAATTCTTAGTGGTAAATAAGATTGCTAAAGACGCAGGCCTGGTAGTACGACAAAAGAAATTAGAGTAAAGCCACGCGCAGATAGTTGTCAGATGTTACAACAAACTTGGTTCTCATGTTTGTCACATTACAAAATGGCAAAATATTTCTCGGATAAAAGCATCATTGCCAGATGCAATATCCTGGACACATCTGATAATAAAAGTCAGTTTGCAAAATCTGGCAATTATCGGCCAATGGCAGCTTTGAAAGTGTTCATGATTGTCAGAGGTTTGGCAATATTGGTGTCTTACAATGGACTGATGTTGTAAGATATTGGCAGTTGTAAAATATTTTTAGGCTTTATTCACTGACAACATTGTAAGATCTGACTAACTTAACAAAAGTATTTGTAATTGGAGAAATGAAAATAAAGCTTTTGGTTTGGAGTTAAAGAAAAGAAGTTTCTGTTCTCAATCAGATACAGAAGAATTCGCTTGATTCTTGTCAAAGCGTTAATGTGTATAAACAAAACAAATTTACTTCTGAAATCGTAATCACTCTAGGAAAACAAGTGCAATTTGTGTTACCGAACTTTACCGAACTTTACATTGAGCATAATGTTTATTTGAAACAAATCTTTTTGTTTTAGGTTATTTATTTTATTTCAAGTAAAAATGTGTGCATTTATTTACCCTAGGAAAAGGTATTCACTGGTTTGTCTTAAAAATCATGCATGGGAATGTGTGTACATTTCAACGACAGTTGGTCGTAGAATTTACATATATTTTTGGAAGGTCTTAGGCCAGTTTTGCTACTGCTCTGTGCATGTAAACGTTTTTATTCTTCTCCTATCTAAAAGCAGTATTTTACGGAAACTTTATCTTTAATATAGAATATATTGAATTGTTTTTTATAATTAATTTTATACATTTCAATGGTATTTCTTAACTTGGGTATTATGTTTTTATGAATAAAAACTATAGATTCAATAAAACAAATTAAACTATTTATACAAAAATATATTTTTACGTTTCACTTAGCAAAAAAATTTGTATTCTAAGACTTTGTTTAAAAATATGAAAGTTCTTGACAAAAAGTAATAAACATTTTCAGATTTAAATTTATGCATTCTTGGCGATTATGAAAAGAAAAACTTCCAAAATCAATCAAAATTTCTCTCATACTTGCACTTTGATAGGTTTGCTTTGCTTCTACATTACAATACCTTTATACATACATACACACAAACATACGTATTTCTGTTTTTGTAGCAGGAAAGCAATTTTAGCAATAAAAAATAAGGTTCAAGTGAAATGAAATACATGCAAGTACGCGATACACAACCAACGACGATCGAACCATCAAAAAGCCGACCAAATAAGAATAATAAACGGATTGTACTTTCCAAACCTAAAAGCAACGACAAAATTCCTGCAAGCGGATACACTCATACACAATACAGCAGGGTTGGATAAGCGAGTCAAGTAGTACTAAAACTTGTATTTATGTACGTATTATTGTGTGCTATTGTTTTTTCTTGCCAGGAATCGAACCTACGACCTCTGGACTGTGGTCGCATACTCTATCAAATCGTGCTTGAACAATTATCGAAACTTTCTGGTTTATTAGTACATATGTATTTGTGTAAGTGCTATACATATGTATATCGCTAGGGACTTGTTTTTTCAGTTACCCTCCTGAAACTTTCTGGGCTTTTTAATGGAAAAATCGCGGTCTAAAACAGAAACAAGAAAGCGGTTTCAAAGATTTTTTAACATATACATCGTATTAATGGCAAAGGAGCCAGACCCATACATGTTTTGTGTGGAAGTTATATTGTTTTCATTCTTAATTCAACTTCAATTTAAATTTTGTGTAAAGTTCGCGTTATCATGATTTTTTAAACAGCTCACAAAAAAGAAAGATCGGCTGAAAAAGCCGGAGAATATGAAAAACAACAAGATCTAATTGCAGAAGAAAACGATGATGCATATTATTTTCCCATTTAAAAGGGTACATCAGATAAAGAAAAGAATTTAGCCATCGAACCAAATATATAACATGACACTGATCAAGAAGCGTTTGCCCTGAAAAAACTCTTTTCCAAGTGGGGTTTTGAAAAAAATGTTAACGCAAAATATTACATAAATTATAACAGTTCAGACTAATAAGTACGAAAGAGGCAGTCAATAAATGGAATCAGGTAAATACAGACAAAAAGCCGAGCATCTGGAAAGATCTTACGGAATACAAACTATATACATACATTCATCGGAATTCTTCTAGCCGCTGGAGTTTCACACAATAATATGCAAAAGGTACAGGTTTTGTGACGTTCTAAGAGTACCCATATCTTGGACAGCTATGCCTTTTAGACGATTTCAGACTCTGAACAGATATATGCATGCGCTTAGATGGTGGCAGAACTCGCTCTTTTCGAATGCGCGAAGACTAAGCTGCTGCTATTCGAAATATATGGAGTTTTATCAATGAAAATCTTACTAAAAACTATTGTCCGCTTGAAAATATAACAATTGACGAACAATTGTTTCCATATCGAGGAAAAACTACATTTACGCAGTAGATGATATACAAATATAAAGTAATAATTTCTAATAGCGAATCCGGCACCCTGGAGAAAAGAAATATTGCAAGGAACGCGCAATGGGGAAGACTCAACTTCATTTTTTCTTGTGAATTAAAAACTTTATAAAAATAAAGTAAAAACCAAAAAATTTAGCATTTTTTATGAATATCGGATGATTTTATTTACATACATGCAAAACTGATTTCCTTAATGCATTGATATTAATATGGATTCTGGGCAGGCCTTGTGCGTTACTTATGTGAAAAATTAAACGTGTTTTTTACAAGAGAAACCGAAGGCAAACAGGGAAATCAGCAAAATATTTACAGGTTTAATCTTTCGTTAGCTTAATTATGATTGTGTAAATAAATAAAGAAACTGACAGGACTCAAATATGGTCACATCGTTATTACGTAGTAGATATTTTGCGATGCATCATAATCTTCCCATTTAGACCTCTTGCTGAGTATGAAGTATTTCTCGTAACATCTTACAAGCACTGGCGACTTCTGGGCAAGAGTTTTGAATCTGCTAAACAAATGACTTCTCAAATCAGGACCGCATTCATTTGCATACGAGGAAAGAATCTTTTCATTCCAAAATATTATTATTAAGCCCAAAGAGAGAAACTGCCTACACACCAAAATTTTTTGAGACTTAATCCTTCACACAAGCGACTTACAAAGTTTCAATTGCATTGATATGAATATACCAAATAAATTATGCAGCGGTAATTGTGATATCGAAATCCGTGCTATTTTCCTTATCTTAATCAGGGGTGTCATAGAAATCAATATTATTGGAATTGGTTTTGAAAAGGACAAAAACAAAAAATTAATTGGTGTCATGAAGTCCAATGTTATCGGTTTTATGTTCGAAATAGAATTAGTGCTGCTTTTAGATGTCACAGAACCAATATTATCGGCTTTTCTCCTGAAAAACCCATCGGCCAACAGCTGACAGATTTCATTTGCCCGCTCTTATTTTTGTCTTCCAATTTGATATTTTGTATAAACGTAAGTAAATTTTATATTAAAAATGGAAATATATTCTTATGGATTCTAACATTTGTTTGGAGTTTATGGACAAATATCCAGACCTTGCGAGAGGCTTTACAAAGAGGGGTAAACGAACCGTAGACTCTCTTTGGGAACAACTGGTTGACACTGTGCTCCTACGCAGACATATGCCAGAGACGTTTCCAACAACTCTTTGTTAATACCCTTCAGCTAAAAACCGGAACGAAGCTGCAAGTTGTAGCACTGGCGGAATCTTAGAACGGGAAAGATGTTCTTTTATTGTGTCTAGGACCATCCGAAAAGCTTCTTTGTTTAGTCGCTAGTATCCTGCGAGCCTGCAAAGCAGCTTTAATTGTGAACGCACATTATAAACTTTATAAAAAATATTCTTACGCTGTCTCCGGCAGCGCAAGCGAATTGCTACAATTTCGCAATGTTTTTCTTCTGAACTTTTCCGAACGCTCTTCCTCCAATAGCAAACATAAAACAACAGTTTTCTTTTTTTTTATTAAAACTACTAAAATTTTTGATATTTTTAATAAACATTATAAATAAAATTGTACACAATTGTAAAGATACAAAAGCCCGACTTGGTTTCATGACGCCAAATGAAACCAAAATTGGTTTTCAAAACCGAGAAACATTAGAACCGACTTGGTTTCTATGACACCCCTGAATACTCGTAAATACGAGTACACAAATTAAACCGGTACAAACCAGATTTAATATATAAAAAATTTATAGTTTTTGAAGGTTGTTGGTACAAATTAAAAGTTCTCAATGCCATCCCTGCAGCACTAAATATTTTGAGTGTCGTGTAAAATTGTGTTGTGTATAAATTAAACTTAAGCTGAGGCAAATGAGTTTAACATTGTGTTTGCAACGCCAACTAGTATATGATTGGAAAACTTTTGTATATTTTTGGAGAAAATCTGCCGTTCGAGCTGTGGTTGTTAAACCACATGTGTGTATATGTGTGAAGGGCTTATTAAAGCGATGTTGAAATGGAATAAAACCAGCAACTACGAGTTGTGTGTGATATTAACGAAAATCGAAATTTTTAATTTGAAAAGTAGTGATTAAATGTTCGTCGCAGCTTCTGACGATGTTACGAATCCAAGTCGCCAAATGTTCAATGAGTCATCCACACAGATCCGGCTGAATTTAAGCAATCGCCTCTTTTACATTGACTTTAAAGATATCGATCAATCAAGATTATGGCTTATTGGAATAGACCCTCATTTTACATCACTTCTATGATGTGGAATGTGCTGGCGCCATTTTACTGGAACTACATGTTGTCTACGTTCATATTGTTTAATTTAAAAGAAGTCGGTTATCATCATTTTATAGGTGATGGTCTCATCAAGAAATAATGAAACAATCAGCAAAATTTTCTGAGGCCAAGGCCATTCACGGGGGCCGTAAAGCGGGCGTAACACGCGCGAGTTAGACTCTCACGAACACTCATATCGGTAATAAAGTTTTGCCATTTGGACACACTGTTCGGTCGTGTAGTTAATCATACATGGGTACAGGAAACCCTCCAACGGTTCCAGTAGCACTATTTGTACGGATTTTTTTTTTAAAAAATCTTGTTAACAGTGAACCGTTCCAGATACCTAGATGAGTTTTAACACCTTTAAAACTGAACTGTTTTAAAAACGAACGGTATTGAATTATTTCCAATTAAAAAAAACTATTGCGATCCATTAAATGTTGGCGCAGGCAGACAGAATTTTGAGGTTATTTTTTCAAGACAATTCTTTAGACATGAAGGCTTTATAACAATCAATCAAAGATTGTCTGATAGTAGCAACAGGTTAAACGCATTCATAAGACAACCCCGGAGCCACTTCTAGCTACTTCAGCAACCTCTTAGGGACCGAGCGCCATAAGCAAACGTTAAGATGAAATATATATATTCATAGAATGAACTTAAATCATAAACAAGATATAGTTAAGAATACTGATAAACCATAAACTTTTGAAACTTTTTATATTTTCAGTAAAACATATTCTTAAATTAGTTTACATCAACACCTGTCATTGCGGCCTAAACCGATGGTGGCCACTTCTTGTGATATGGGAGAGCGGTTCAAAACACAAAACCCTTTCTCGAGAGCTCTGGCTAATCTACTCCTTCTTCTCAGCAATTCGTCGATGTGTATTTTGGGAAATTGAGTTGGTGGTCGAAAACTCCGAAGGTTTCAATCAGACTCGCCTGTAAGTTCCCCCCTTACCCAGCGGCAACGTATGAATCTCTTGCCAGGCGCACCTTCCCGCATTTCAGCGAGGGAAGGCACCTCAACAAATAATTAAAATCAGTTCCCTCTTTCAAAAACGTGCTCGGCCAAACTCATACCGGAACTTCCTAAGGTTTTGGTTGGCATGTCAACTGGATAACCCGTTCTACACTGTAACCCAGTAAGCAGAGAACCCCAGCTTGGGCTACGTCAAGGCAGCACCTGCTCCCCTGGATACATAGCTCTTTACTATGCAACATGTATCGCTTCGCAGAGAGTCGTATCATTTGCATTGATATATAACTGCGCTTCGGTAGTTATGAGCAAGTTTATGCATTTTATAATCAGACGTTCTAAGAGCTTAAGAGGTGGCAATTGCTTTTATTATTATTTATATAATTTTTTAGTTTTAAGTGATGTAAAACTCTTTACACGGTTGTATTTGTAAAACACTTGTTTCGCTCACGCAACTACAGAGGAAAAATCATTTTCTTTGCGGTCACCAGCAGGATTAATAAGTTCATTATACCTCAGAGGAAACCCTTAAACAAATTTATCATAAAAAAAATATTTATTAATGTTAAACTTTTACTACTAAATGTATACTAATATGTATATAAATAATATGTATTAAAAACAAAATTATGAAAACGTCTTCTATTCATTTTTATCTTTTTTGTAAAAGAATTTTTTTTGTTTCTTTATATTTGTCGCTTAAAGAAACTTTTTGTTGTTTTTTTAAATTTAATTTAACAACTTACTTCTTAGTTGTTTAAATTTTTAATTACTTTCTTAATTAAGTTTTCAATATTTTTGAATTTGGGTTTTCTCTTAAATTTGCATCACTCGTGTATATTTTTTTCTAACATTTTGACGTTTTTGTAATATTTTGAATAGCCGGGATTTCACAAAATTTCAAGTGACATTCAAAATTCTGTTGTCTTTCCCTTTCCTATACACTTTTTATCTATGAACATAAAGCCGGCTTTGCCACTTTGTTTCTAAGCTCTAGACTTACGTAGTTTATATGTAACTAATTATTATAATTTACCAAAAACTTTTAGCGCCCTTTAAAGTTTAATGAACTCACGATATTTGACATCTGTTCAAAACATGACGTGAATTTTCACCGAAATAACCTTTGCATGAAAATCGTTCAGGAAATGTTGAATAACGTCAACAGCATTCCAGATTTGCCTAAAAGGGCCATAAGGTCATAACTGGTGGCTAATCATGGGTATATGGCATCGAAACCAAATTTCAATTGTAGAATTTGACCATTTTTTTGGCAGGAGAACACGAAAACAAAGCAGGCGGTTGAAACTGTTAACATATCGTTACCTTAATATAGGTATGTACGTATGTTCGAGACGAAATAAAAAAACGAAAATCGAATGTACGTAGACCAGGAAATTTTTTGCAAGACGTATGAGCGACACGTCATAAGACATACGAATTATTTGCGGCTTTTAAAAATGTGAAAAAAAATTATTTATTTCCATTTAACTTAGTTTTTGGTTTGTACTCGTCTTACATTGTATTTTTGTTGTTTATTGAAGTTAGTGCGTTAATTTATTTGTCACTTCATACACTCAAGTAGTTGCTCGTACTAATTTACAACTTGTTGCTTTTTTTCAAGCCAAAGCTCGACCCCTACATCAGAATTTGACTGTTCAGTGCCCAGTGCTCATACCGTCGACAGTGCGGAGTCACCCATTAATTAACACAAAATACCCAAAATAGCGTTTTTTATGTTCTATCTTGTATTAATATGCATATGTTTGTTGGGTTATTGAGTGCTTGTATTGTACTTGCCTGTCCATTATTTTGTATGTGCGTGCTGTTTTATGTTACTGTTCAGTTGAATGTAATCGAAAGCGTGTTTTTTTGTAATTATGTTTTTATTAATTGGGGGTTGTTGTAAAGCAAATTTTGTGAGCTTTAAAAATCTATTTTCATTTTGTAAAAATTTTGAATACTATCCCGTGTTTTATTAAAGGTTCGATTATGGTAAAAGATTAGCAACTTCCGGTATATCACTACAAAACTCAAATACAGCTTCTTTCTTTGCACCTATTTATTTACTGTTCCCTAAACCTTAATTGGTTACAAATAAGTTACCCACTACGTATTTCTCAAGAAACAAAGAAACAAAATCCGTCTTTCATCGATATTGTGTGTTAGTTTTTATAAAATTTAAATTTTTTAAAAGGCAGAATGATTCTTGTTAATGGCATTTATATAAATTTGTTAAGTGAAATAACAAGTAAACAAAACTATACAAAACAACGTATTTGCACGAACTGCACCTGAATTTGTTTAGGGTTTGTGAGGAAGAGGAAAGAAGAACTAATGTTTGTCTGTTTCTGTTGTTATTCTATATTGCAGGGATGAGAATTTCAGAATTTCACTGATGCTGTTGAGACTGTTCAGCGCCCAGTGCACATACCTTCAACAATGCACAGCCAAACACTAATTAAACCAACATCCCCAAAATTGCGCTTTTATGAATTTGATTGTTGCGCTGTTGAGAGTTTTATCTATGTCTGTATTATTGTGTATGTATGTTTTCGTTATTGTTTTTAGTTGGAAGAATTCTGGCTACTGTTTTTCACACCTCTGGACTGTAGGTCGAATGCTCTACTCGAAACCGATTTCTGGTTGCCATACAGGTAGAAAAGCGTTACTATTTAATTGCTTCGACTGTATTATCATGTTCGTTCGATTGTAAGATTGTCCGAAGTCACTGTTCTATAGAAACTGAATTACTGAATCCTTACAATAGACTGAGAGGTATAGATTTTAGCTCAGAACTCGCAATGTTTGTCGATTCAGTTATCCAGCAATGCTCTCAAAACACGTCTACCATTACATTGACTTATTAGGTTTTTCCGAAAACATATATATTTGGCTGATATTGAAAACATTACACTGTGGCTTTAGGTTCACATCGCAAAATAATACCTTTAATACTGCGGCTTATTTTGATGGCATAATTTCGTTTTCTAAATTAATATAAAAATTAAACCCCAAGTAAAATTATTTGATGTTGGTATCGATAAACGGTTTTATAGAGCGATTAAAATTCGCCACAGAATTTTAGCATTAGAAAAAAATGGTTTACATTCCACTTTTATTGTATTTCTGGCGCTTATACCGTAATAAGAAATGCTTTTGTTGTGTTATTGCGTTTAACGCCGCTTTCGAAAGTTATTTAAATTTATTTGAATGCTTGTGAGTTAATGTTATTAAAATGTTTACTAAATTCTTTCCTTTCATCTCACTATATTTCCTTGCCACACCATTTCTATCGGATGCGTGTACTTTTAACTCGTATTGAGTAAAATATTTTGCTAAGCATTTAAACAAATTCGCAAAGCTGTTTCTTGCTTTAAAAATTTTAAGTTTGAGTACGAAGTGTGAGGGATGGAAAAGAATTTCACACTCTAAGGAGCCCAAGGCTTTAAAGTGAAAACACTAAGTAAGGCAGAGTTCATTAAGACTTACATAATATATGCGACATGCAGAGCAAAAAATGCTTAATACGAACCCAACATTAAATACAAATAATATGTGTAGTTAGTTACTTATTTCCAAACATTCGCAAATAAGTACATACATATGTATGTATATGCTCTTCACTACGGCGAGTCGCCCTTTATGTCAGTGCACAAACTCTTGAACGAATGTTTGAACATGAGAGTGTTTTCGTACCCAACCAACACAAATTATAGGTTGCAATCGGAGACTTGAAATCAAAGAAAAGAAGACAGACAATGGAAACGCAAGGGCCTAGTTATGCAAGCTTGTTCCAGGTCAAAGACCAAACTTCAGCACGATTTTTAAACTCACTATTCAGTTGTCTGCGAAGCAAACTAAAATTGCCGAGCCCGAAAAAGGGAGTAGTTTTACAACAGCCTGCCAAACTTCGTAGCCACACGAAGATATTCTAATTGAGAAAGGCACGCACATATATCTCAGTCTACTCACATGTATACAGAGATATATCCCATCGAGAACCGAGAAGCTTCTTCATGTGAGACAAAAGAACATTGCGTACATATTGTAAACGGCCAACAGCTTCTCTCTACAGAAAAACAGTAAATAAAGTTCAATATGGCGTGATTACACAAGGCAAACGGCACTTCTAAGCTGTCGCTTATATCACATATATATCATTACATTTTCACCGCCCCAACTCATGTATACGAGTGGACTCAAATATCATTCATATTCCTGTCCGCTGTCAACTGTCAAGTTGGGTTGCAAGGACTGGAGTTTATCGCAATTGTTTTTTTTTTTTATATAAGACAAAGTGCACGTTTTAGGACTTCACTTGCAGATGGCAAAAAAAAAAAGTATTTTGAAGTTATTTTTAGTTTCTCATACTCAAAGAGAAAATATTTTAAATTTTATACATGTCCTTCTGCTGTCAAAAACTTATTTTAAGGCAGTTTGGTAATTTCATGACTTTCGGCATATAAAAAAAGTTTTCTCTACATTTATTACTCAACAGAGTTTCCTTTTACTTCGACATTTTTAGGCGAGCGTTTCCTTTGTTCCTTTATTTCTTCAAAGTATGAAAATTTCTCCAGACCTTCAATATTTTGCAGAAGTTGCACCAACCAGACGTTTCTTCAAATTTGAAAATATCCCTCAGAGATTAAATCTGAAAAAATGTCGGGTGATATAGCAGTTTGTAGCCCCATTCTGACAACGCAAATACTCTTTTTTTCGCTTTGGCAAGAGAGTCTTGATGACAAACAGGTCTCCATTAGCCTAATAAATAAAGGACCTTCAGGCATGTGCCACTGCTTCTTTGTTACTCAACCTGGAGTTACCGTCGCTCACGGTGAATAGTTCAATTGGCTCAATGTTGATTCATACGGCCACATCCGGAAGTGACACGAACCATTTGAACGTGCTACACCGGCGCAATTTCTAACGCAGTCGTTGATTTTCGACGCCGTTTCATTTCGGCTCTGGATAAATCCGTGAACGAACAACTAGTCTGTTTCGATACCCATCAAGTTTGTCTTTCTTCCAGCGCCGAGCAACACTGAACTTATTACCGCATAACTCTGTGATTTGCTTTCGTTATTATACCAACTGTACGAAAAACTGTTTGCTGGGCAAAAACAAATCATCATCGTCATTTGGTTCGCATTAACACACCCGTAGAAATGTGTGCATGAATGTACGTACATACTCGTACATACATGTGTACATAAAAAGTAGAAACACGTATACATTAATACTTAGAGAAGCGCCAGTGGCGTTTGTAACAAACCAATGTTTTCTATTCGTTATATAACACCCCATGGTGACAACTTTATGGTTAGAGGGGGTAACGAAAGTAGTGAACAAGTGTCTGCATGCATTTGTCTATACGAGATACGAGTGCTCGTATAATTTTATTAAAAGTTCCCCAAAGTTTGCCCAAGTTTATGAACAACATAACATGTCACTTGAAATTCATGTTTGAAGTCTTGAAACATATTTTTACTTTATGTTCCTGCAGTATTTAACAATTTATTAAGGGCGGGGGAGAGGCCATCATTAACACTTGTACTTTACTTGAATTTCTTCATAATTTGCAATGTCCTACAATTATTTATGCATATTTAGGACTACAATGTAACAGTTTCTGTTTGCTTAGAAGTTATCAGCCTGTGGTTTACGTTTGAGTGCGATAAGTACATATTTAATTTGAATAAATTACTTGTTAATTTCTGATTCAATTTTAAAATTCTCAAGGCCCAGATGGCACAGCTTTCAAAGCAGAATATTAAGTATTAAGTCTTTGGTATCAACGTGAAGGGTGGCAATGATTTTGCCAGTGCGAAGAATACAAAATACTTACATATTCATGTATTCGGTGTTGGTAATTTAATTACTTTCACACTTTTATATCAATCTGAAAGTCTAATTTATTTGCTTAATTTGTTTTTCGACAAACAAAATAAAATCAATCTAAGTCAAATCAGGGCAAAACACAATTTTTTTTGTTTAATAAAAGCCATTTAACATGCAGTTGCACAGACTTCCTTCCACACGTGAGGAAATGTGCTGGTAATGAAATTTCCTCAGGCATTTTCATTAAGGCTTCGTATTGACTCTAGTTCATGTGAACTTATTTATTTAAGCATATAAATAGAGTTCGGTGGTTGCGTAAATTCTTAAACATGCAATTTGACTTGATTGTGCCCAGATGTCTAAATTTTAGGCATTAAAACGTGAAGCGAACTTGGACACAGCCAACTTTTCAGTGCGAATAGGTGAGTTAGGACCAGAGCTGTGCATGTGACTGTGACCCGATTAGTTCTCGTTTTCACGCCCGTTCACGGTTACACATTCTTTATCGCGGACATGACATTGAAACCGGGAAAAACTTAAAATTACTTTCGAGTTTCTGATTAACATAAGACATTTATTTCTGTATTTGCCAGTAATTTCATTGTAAAATAATGATTCGTGTACAGCAAGACAGTGCAACACATGCAATGAGCGCTCCATTTTGATTTCAGTTTCTGAAAGTTTTAATAAAAGTACGGGGTTTTCTGGCCAAGCTCGGACTTCGACTTTAAAGCATCATTAACAGAATTTTGAGCAATTTTTCAAGGAAAATGTCATACTTCTTACGGCTATATCTAGAAAATCAAATACATCTTTATAAAACATGGTTGTAAATATGAGAAGTGCAAAGAAACTATAGAGCAAACTGATTTCGAAATCGTAAAATTAAAAATCTGGAATCAAAATAAAACAACCCAGCGTAATTAATATATTTGTACAAAACTGTGCAAATCATCTTGACTTAAAATTAAAGTTAAAGTGTTGCTCCCTATTGATTCATGATTTCGACGACGATGATAGCAAAATAATAACGCTCTTTTATTATATACAAGGACTATTCCGCAGAATTCAAAAAACTTAAAAACTTGAACACAAGGCCAAGTTCAGAGCTAGAGGGTGCTTCCATGCAATAATCTAAGCACTTGCAATCCCAGTCCTACCAGAAGCTTGAAAACGAATGAAAGGATACTGTTTAGTGTCTTAAGCAACCAAAGAAGATTAACTGATGATTACGGTGCAAAAACGAGATATTGATTAATGAGGAACATTTTAAAATCGCTGGATATTCTCAACGATATCTTGCTTACTCGCTTCATTGGGTTGTGGGTCCAAAGTTGAGGGCGCAAAAAAGCATGAGTTTCAGTATGTTTGCAATCATGCACCAGATTGTCAGTCATGAACCTGCACTCACGCTACTTATGAAAATATATGTGTCTGAACGGTGCACCAATTGTAACTTTCATAATTTCGCTTTCACCACCTTTTTTTGCAATTTCCAATTAAATAAGTTAAATGCAATTAATATTGGCAGGCGAACCTCTCCAATGCGTTCTATGTTTTCTATGTTCACACGGCGTTTCTCTTAAACATAAGTTCGAATTGTTTACGTTTACTTTAGAATCAGAATATATCACCCCCTTCCAAACATACATTTTTCTGTAACGATCAGAAGAACTAAGAAATATCTGCACGGCGTGTTTATGTACATTCGGCATTCGGCAAAATTAAAGCCAGTTTCTTAGGATTGATTCACACGTACTTCTGGGTAGTGCTTTTTAAATGGAGTTGTTTGCCTTCTTGAAAAAGAGCGAGAACAGTTTTTCTTGGAACAACCCACCACCTCGGAAGCTAATTCGTCTCTTGCTGAAACAAGTTTCAAAGATTGTCAAAATGTCATTTAAATGTTTTTAAATTTATTTTTTATTATTATTATGTCTATTAAAAATGTTTTCTATAAGTCGTCGAATTAATTCCAAAAACCGCCCAATTCGTAGCAAAGAAAGAAAAGTCGCTATAATCCTTCAACCACGTACTCGTACGTGTTTTGTCATTTCCTACAAAGCAAAACTTGTTAATGAAAATCGGACGGAGACGAATAGTTTCATTTCCACTTAAAGAACTTTTCAATTAGTATTTGATGTAGTACTTTGGATAT
This sequence comes from Epicampocera succincta, assembly GCA_932526305.1. Classification (NCBI taxonomy): domain Eukaryota; kingdom Metazoa; phylum Arthropoda; class Insecta; order Diptera; family Tachinidae; genus Epicampocera; species Epicampocera succincta. Next base: position 19,521,414 of record OW052035.1, read on the forward strand.
ATCTACATACCTGCATACATATATAGTGACGGTCCTATTATATAGTACATCTACAACGCTATACATCTTATTCCTCGCTTTGAACAGATTGTTACATTCATTTACATGTATGTATGTATGTATGTATGTAATTTGACACTCGTGCACACAGCAAAAACTTAAATTGATTTAGTGTTACATTTTGTAGGTTAGGCCTGCACCGACTTAATAATAATAATATTAATGATGTCATTCACTCAAGTGTTTCGAAAAAATATTTATATAAATTTCTTGCCTGTTTTGGTATTCGTTGTATAGAATAATTAATGGCCTTTTGTGGCACCAGTGTGACCATATTTGGAACTTCAAAATATGATAGAATTGAAATTGGTATAAAATACTGAAAATAAAAAGTTTTCGCAGTTGTAATTTGATTTATATTTAATAAAAATTTTTTTTAATTTATTTGTTATTTACAACAATTACAATTTTAATAAATATTAGCCTTTAAATGCCTGAAACTAAAATACGAAATGAAATGCGGCAAATTTTTTGTTTTGGTATGTCTTTTCGAGGAAAAGTGTAAATTTCATTTTAAATTGCTAAAATAGTACCCCTGGAAAGTGCCAGGACAACAACAAGGAATACTGTCTGTAGACGGTCTTCGTGGTTTGGGAGATATTTCACTTTTAGAAATAGATAAAACATGATGTTTAGTTGTAAGAATATTAGTTCTTTTTAAAAATGAATTATATTTTCAGACCAAGTATATATCGCATCTAAATGGTATTCTGTAAGGCTTTTTTTTAGACATACAGCCGGGTATGTGTAGAAATTCGCTCCAGTATGCCTGAGTATTGGGATGAGTATGAGGACTCCTATATATCGCCGAACTCCGCCAGAAAATATTTTAAATGTTGTATTCATTTTTTTTCAATCCAGTGCGATTAGTTTCTAGGTCTATTTGCTCCATTAGCCATCAGGAAAAAAAATATGAAACACAATGTACAGGGGGTTTCAATTTGCGCACTTCAGATGGCAAATCAGTTTTTCTCCGAAATGCTACTTCATTTACGTGCGACATTGAGGCTTTGCGCCATATAATATTCTTGAACTCCAAAGAGTCTGTTGTTGAATACTATATACTGGTACTATTACAGTTGTTAACGGCGATCGCGGTCTGTTATGGGCTTTAAACGAAGTTGTTGTCTCCGGGTGTTTCTTAAATGCAGAAGTAACGTCTTCTGATGTAGGCTTGTCTTTTATTGAATCATCAAGTGATTCAGCACCAAAAGTTTTCAAACTGGATTTGCTGACATTCATCAATGAGCCTTCTACACTCGTAGAACGCAACGTAGAGTCTAATACGCTATCTTCAATATTATCATCGTCTTCTATTGAGGCCATAAAATCAGCAATTTCCAGGCGATTCTACACATGGACCTACACCTATGCACAATTTCTTAGTTGCTGTTCCAAAGGGCAGGGTGTAATACCGAATACTTCTTACTTCGCTAAAATACGTTAAAAAAAATTTGTTCGTCTAAGTCACTGAGACCGTCTACTAACGGTGTTCACAAAAGTCTCCATAGAAACAAAATCGTTGTTTGCCCTGTCTTTATGGCAGCACGTTATGAACGTAAACATTTCCATCACTTATAAAAATATATAGTTGCAATTCAGTCACTAAAATGTGTTTTTTCTTTAATTTCAATTTTCAAATCTGAAGCAATTTGTCTGCCAGTTCGCCTGAAAGTTCCGACTAGAATAATTTTTTTATCAAACTATTTTACTCATCAGATTTGAAAAGGTCCCATTACTTTAAGAATTTTGTACACATTTAAGCCGCTTGACTCGCAAGAACAAAAGTCTGCTGAGTTCGCTTGAAATTAATTTTTCTGATGACCGTCTGTAGACGGTCTTAGTTATTAGAGCACTAGCAACTAAAGACTATCGGCGTACACTCCTAAATTATATCACTTCAACTTGAAACAAATAATTCTAATGACAAGTTTGTAGAACACAGCGAACCCGATTCGCGACCAGCGAAGAAACAAAGAAAAGAAAATAGTACAATTTTCTTATTTTTTCTTTTCTTTAGTTCTTCATCGTTAGCTTTGGACGCTTTTGATGTACTCCTAAAAAACAAAATAAAATTTGAACAAAACCCCTCCATAGTTGGTTTTATATGTAAGTCCTAAAATCCTTAATTTTTATGATATCCATTAAAAATCCGTACTTTTTGGCTGTAAAATTTGTGTAACACTGTGTCCAATATCGGAAAAAAGTTTTCGGAAAACCGTGCGGAAGTGCGGTACCAGTACCACTACAACTAGTGTAATAAGTTTGTTCGTTGGACCGACCATCTTTTTTCCAACGCGCGCTGTAAGACTTATTTTTTCCTTTGCATTGCACAAATTTTCTTTTTGAATTCTTTTCAAAATTGAACTGAGATGACGGATTTCTTTGGAAATGATAAAGGTTTTCAAATAGTTTTTTTAATAAATAAATTTAATAAAATTAATTTCCTTAAACAATTTTTTTATATTTTTACATTTTTCTTCTGAGAAAACTAAGTCCAAAAGTTCATACATATCAAATTCGGTGACAACGCTGAGTTATTGCTAGATTTAAAAAATTGGCAAATTCTTAAAGTTCATCTTTTACAATATTTTTATATATTTTGTATTTTAATGCAGTCTTGTGCAGAGCTTTTTACAATTATCGCACTGCATTCCATCTTCTACTTCTAATTGGCGGAGACAGTTTTTGTTGGTGCTGTTACATAATATTTAAACATCTCTTTAAATTTTTAAGTCAAATGTTAAGTTTATTTACCGCCTAAAACTTTATTTAAAATATAAAAGTTTCTTTTAACTTGTTAAATTTTGCAATGAAAAATTCTAAAAATGTCTGTCTTGAGTCAAGAACGAATTCATCTCTTTATATTCTTCTTTTTAAGGCCGCAAGAAGGTGTCGCAAACTAATTAATTAGTTTATGACTTTAGGACTTATCTCGAGAGATGAACTTGCCAGCAAAATCGTTGTTGTGTTGTCTGCAATCGACTCACTTTTTCAGGCGTTATAAGGCTTGGACATGTCTCAAAGACTCTCGCCTTCTCTCTTCCAGCGACACACTTCTCCCTAAAACATTTTTGAAGACGACGTTTTTTCTAACAACGCCATTGAATATTGCAGTTATTATTTATTTGGTCACATATTATTACAATTTAAATTATAATAAATCTTTAACATTAAAGCACTAGCGACACAGACACTGGGCTTGAATGCAATTAAAATATCTACTATTTCAGGAACAAAAATTGGGCAAAGTTAGAAGACGGTTTTACTGGTACATATTGACAAAAATCAGAGTTGCATTCCTGCATATAGCAAGCAGAACTGGTAGGGTGAAGTACATCCCAGACCATTTCAAACAATCGACACACTTGAAAACGAACAAGTATGATGTCTTTTAGAAAGTGTTTTAGGGTAGAGTCCGTTTGACTCTATTTTAAAATTTTACTTTCTAACACACTATTGCCAGATCATTAAATGTCCGACATATTGTACGAAATATTCTAGTTTCAAAACATGTTACAATAAGAAAGAGCGCAGGTACTGTGTACCGCCAAGGAAAAATTTCTACAGCAGAACTGTTGTGAAATACGCGTGGCAATAAAGCCAATCGCTGCGTTATGGGCATTGATACCCCTGCACTTAAGAACGCGTGTTAACTTACTGGTCTTTTTGATATTAGAGAACTTAGTGACCAACGTGGAAGATGATGCCTTCTAAAGTGAGTAATGCACAGATTTGGTAAAAATGGGACTGACACAAATGGCCTATCCATGGTTTCAAAATACCTCTATATATTGTATTTTTGCACTGAAACGAACAACCCACTTACTATTATATGTACCAGGCTATATCACGGCATAAGCAAAATAATATTTTCATTGCAATCATGAATGTGAGAACATTAGAAATGGACACTTTTTTCCCCCAAGTCGTAAAGCAGCTTTGGACTGAAGAACAGCTCTCGTGTCATCGTAATTACGTTTTAACTGCGGTCAGGATTGCTGTTGTTGTTTGGATAACTCTATTGTTTTACGGTTTTTTGTCTTCGTTATTCCGCTTATTCTGTGCACTTACAACTCGTAAATTTACTTTGTTGAAGTTAAAAAATAATAAACTAATAAATAAATTATTTTTTTCCTTCTTAATGAAAACTCTTCCATTTGCTCAAATAAACTCTTACCAGCATCTCTGAGAATTTGACTCTGTTTACCATCTTACCGACTTTGAAATCAACTTACATCAGCAGCTGGCGTTATGGCGTAATCCGACTCGACGGGTGAGCTTGTCAACGCTTAACTACCACCTTCCTGCGATATGTGAAAGTGGCACATGACACAAGCCTCACACAATGAATCAGTAACCCGAAATGTCTAGGGAACATTAGGCCTTAGTCGGAATCGCTCGATCACTTCTCACCATTCAGAACTTAAGAATAGCAGGAATCTGTTGCAAACAACTGAACCCAATGGACAATTAGCCTTAGGGGAAGGTGTCGAAAGAAGTTGCCACCGATGAATTTCTTCTCCTCTATGCCAAAGAAAACAACGTGGCCCAGTTTATGAATTTACGGATTTTGTAGTATTGAAAATAAAAGCCAAATGCTTAAGCCTCTTATGTCAGCCAAAAGAAACTTTATTAATTACGGCGATTCCAAGGACGACACGTTTTGGAAGTGACAAAACTGGCCATTGAAATCTTTATTTATTAGTTTTTTTCAGGACACAACGTCCTGCCTCCTCTACGTTGTTTTCAAATCGGATGTCTGTTGACCTCAACAATTGCTTGGAGGAAATTTTATATTGGCTAAGCGAATCTCTTCAGCCACTTGACGACTTCTGACGAAGTCGGAAAGTCCCAGCAAGTTTTTCGAACTGCCTAAAAAAAATTTACTTTACAGTTTTGTATCTTTATTTAACTAAATTGTATGTATGTAACGAAACGAACGAAAAACTAGTCATTGGCTGTTAAAGGAGAATGCCTCTTCTCTATTTGATGCCTAATTCATGAAGCCAATAAAGCAAACTACACATTTAAAAGAAAAATTCACGACTCAAAAATCAATTTTATGCAAAAAGATACATGTACGAGTACACAACAAACGAGCACAAACGCAAAAAGTTAAGATGATTATCAATTACTTCATCGAAATAATAAACACTTTGATTATTTTTGAGAAAGAGTTTTGCTAGGTGATATAATAATGTTGCAAGCAGGGCATGCAGCAAAAATCTTCGGTGGCACCAATCATGGCATATTTTTAGACGCATTACAGACGATAAAAAACGTGTCACGTTTTGCAATTCATATATTTTAAAGTGCGAACAGCTATTGTTTTTGCAACACGTTTAGAATTGCTAAAATATGAAATGCAGAAACTGAAGCTGACAATAAAGCCGATGCTCCCACCAAAAAACCAAAAAAAGGCATCTTCATGTTGTTTTCCTCAGCATTGCCATTACCATCAGCATCACCTTCATCAGCATAACACCGCTGCCATCATCATCACCAGCAGTTGCACACAACAAGACAACCTGAAAAATATATATGTATGTTCGCAAGTAAGTAAATTGGCTCCATTGTTAAGGAAGATTGCATATCGACAACGTAGACAACGAATACCAAAGGAAGCATGCAACCAGCGAACCAAGAATAAAAGATATGTATGTATGTGTGTATTTATGGAGCTGGCAACGAGTCTTGCACTTCTCTGAGTAGGTTTTGCTTAAAGTCTTCGCCAACGCTTCTCAAGAAATTTTAATAGCTGCAACAGCAATAGCAACAACAACAGCAACAACAACAGCAACAGCAACTACTCGCACAAACGGGCCATTGTTGTCGGCATGAACCTGAATGCAACCAACACCATTTCTTCAGGCACGTTCTGAGTATTTATGTTCGTATGTCCATAGATACATACATGTGTGTGTGTGTGACCATACCTACATACACACATTCACATGTATATGGGGATGTGTTCGTAGAGTTTTTGGTTCGACGGTTGGTTCGGTGGGTTCGACAATATACATACATACATACATATAACATAGTTATTGTATTATAGCGAAGACAGTAAAGATGATGGGTCGGTCATGATACAAATCTTTTTTATTCTCATTATTCTGTTTAGTTTCTTCTCCTTTTTATTGTTATTATAATGGCGCTTTTCGCGATGTTCGCTATTTTGCACATTCAAGCGTGAAGAAACCAAAGCCATACACCTCCTTGCAATAAATGCGCTGTGAACCTTTTACTTCTTTAGTGCCACAAAGAAATTTACACACACATACAGACTGGCAGTTATGAAACAGTCACGGCCGAACAAATTAGTTCAAATATTTTTAGCGTTTTTCAAGACTTGTGACCGATCATCGATGGACATTCAAACGTTTTTGATTATCGTCATAAAACAAGTTAATTCCGTGGCTTAATTTGGCCTGATACTTTTCAAGGATCAGAAGCTTTTTCATTCAAATCATTTTCCATAAAGAGTCAATTTGATTTCATTTTCAACGCACAACTGCTTAGGCAGGTGTTTAGTCAAGAGGGTGTCAAAACACTTAATAAATTGTGAATGCGAATCTATAAAGAAAAATCTGGATTCAAGATATAATTTTTTTCTTTGGGAGAATTTATTTTGAACCAAAACATAATAACAAGGCCTTGATAAAATCTGTTCAAAACTATGCCGAAGGAGAAGCACAATTGAAAAGAGTGGGCGTGTTTGAAAAAAGTAGCCTATTATTCATTCCACAGTTCCAGTTAAATGTTGTGAAGATGGTTCCAGTGGATTGGTCTCCTATGAGGTACAAACAAACAAACACACACAAATTCTGCTTCATATATATACATAGATCAGCAAATATACAAATATACAAATAAAACAATAATTCTTAGGCTTAAAGTTGATTTATTCTTTGACAATGACTTTTTCTGCATCGGCTTTTCTGTCCTAATTTTGGGTCAGTAGTACGCGTATATGCAAAAAAAAAATATAAAATAATACTTTGTCCTGAACCGTAATGCCGTTTTGGCACTTACCGCTGGTTTCTGGTGAAGTTAATGGTGAAAATGAACCCATAGCCATTTGTTCTAAGTAGAACTGCAGTCAATATCCTTAATACCAACCCAATAACGACACTAGTAGTTAGCAGTTGCTCAGAGGTAATAACACAATAACTGTTTCTTTTTGCAGCAGCATGAAGCGGTTATTACCCTAAAGATTATATCCATTTTATTCTGATCATTTGCTTTCTTTTTTTCTTCTTTTCTTTAACTTATAGTAATACTAAGTATTTTAGATACTCCATCTGTTTTTCTTGTATAGCACCGTTGATAAAAACTGCTAAGACGCCATTCGAGACTAATAAGTTAAAAATATTTAGCCTTCTTCGCACTGATCATAAGCATTGAGTTCTGGTCAACTTTAATTTTAACGCACCCACATTTACATACATTTGTCTTCGTTTTATAACGGGCAAAACTCGGCGAAACTGTGAAGCGTTCGTGGAACGTCAAAAAAAGTAATTTTGAACTGTTGGCATCCAAAGGAAAATAAAACTCAAAAAGGTTATTTTTGACCGGTCCTTAAAATATCTATTTTCAATATCATAATATAATTACAGAAGAATTGTAATCATTCGTACCCCTTTAATTCAAAAATCTCAATAATTCGCAACTAACTGTTGGTCCCTTGAAAAAATCGCTTTAATTCGCAAAAATTCATACATTTTCGTCCCCTCGGTAGATCGTATTTTTTTTGCAATACAAGATCTGTTTAACTTCTTATAAATCCCAATTGGTTCTTGATAACCTCTTATAATTCGTAATGCTAAACAAATGATTCGAAAAAAATACGCAAACGTACGAGACCGTGACATTTACCGTTATTTTTTAAAATTTTTCGTGGGCACTTTGGCCGTTTGTTTGAAAGGGATGTTTTGTAGAAGAGTGTTGGCCGTGAAAATGGCAAACAAACGTACGCACAACACAAAACATTATCAGTGTCGCAAAAACAAAACATCATTTCTGACATTGATAGTGGAGCAACAACAAATAACAAACCGAAGTCTCGTTAAATGGAAACCTACTGTTTTTTTTTTTGTTCAAATGAAAGGCAGAGCAGAGCAATTTAATATTTATATCTCTCATAACCCTTCACAAACTTGCAAGGTCCTTTGCTGCTGTTATTCTGTTCTCCAACTGGTTTTATTTAAATTACGTACTATAATATATTTATTTATTTATAAAGACTTTGTTTTCGATAAGAACCATTAATTTGTTGTTCTAGTCAATGTCGATTCGATTGATTCGAATGGTTTTTCAAATAATTCTTGTCACCGAATTAGGAAACCCTATGATTAATGTTGCTCACGAAATATTTCCATTTCTCCTGCTTGATTTCTACTTACATACAAATATTTTCACTCAATGTCTAATATTAGGACATCCTGATCCAAAGTCTGTCACTCCAAGGGAGGTATTGAACTGACCGTTCTTAATCTGGTTGCCACGCTCTGTATGTGCATGATATTCGAATACAAAGAATGTTGGTGAAGAAATATTCTCATTGTTAACGTGGTTATCGTAAGGTGTTATAAAATCCCTGCTTAAAGTAGAATCATGCATCATTATTGTTGGCGAGCTGCTGCTCCAGCGGTTGTTGTTGTTCTTCCTCTGAACGGGATGTATTTGACTGAAGATGCGATCTCTGATCACACCTCATTTTTATAATTGCAACGTTCTTTCTGTTCACCATTAAACATGTACGAAAGTGTTCTTTTCAGATGTGCTGAGCTGTAATGATTCTGTATTTGTCTGCAATAATGGTTCGAGAATATTCTTTGTCGTGCCACATTTTAAACGCTTTCGACAATTGCAATGATTGCATTAAAACTGCTTTTGTACATATCGTTGATGACATAAATGTTTATTGATTTGAATTGAAAACTCACCGGACTTAAAAGACTGGCCACTTAAAGCGCTTTTAAGAAAAACATTTCTTGCAATCACTCAGGAAAAATAATAAGCATAAATTTTAATAATTTCTGCGTGTCGTCGATTGTTCTGAGGATCATACACATCCACAAATTCAGCACCAATCGCTGTGTCTGTTTAAATAAATGTGAATGTACGTATAAGCAGCACAAAGGACGTGCGGCTTTTAGTATCAAAAAAATACTTTAAGAATAAGATAAGTCATTACATACCCATTCCAAACTCTCGTCAAAAGTTAGTTAGGCAACTAGTTTATCCTGAAGATCGGTTGCTGGTTAAATCCCCGTCAGGATATTCGTGTTTTGAATACATTCTATTTTCAAAAATAGTCAGGCTAGAGGTGAACGACGAGGTTTGGTCAAAGGTATCTTCACATTATCTGCTTAAAATGCAAGATATTGCTGTTGACTTTCTGGGCATTCGAAATGCCCAAATTTCAAAGATGTCCTGGGCTATGGCGATTTCAGGACGTCTGTGCTTTGTGGCTTAATCGCATTGATCTGCGGAATAGCAAACATGCTTTGAGGTGTGCGATACGTAGCGTCATTTTGCGCGATAGTATCGAACAAAAACAAGGTGCCGTTTACGGTAATAGTCTGGCAAACGTCGAACTCTGTGAAACATGGACTGGCTGGGTGGTTGGTACAGTTATCGTTCCTAATTGTTGAATGAATGGGTACGTAACCATTCATCCAGAAGGTGATTTTCTATTTTTTAACCGATTCTTGGCTTAATCAGATGTACTTCGTTGTTTCTATTCGTCCACATTCAGATACGGAATCACCTGAATTTTGTACGGAAGTCGCTTTCTGGAAGCTTATTTGTTATCTTTAGCAAACTGTTTAGAATATGAACTAAGTTTGCCGACATTTTCACAGGAATGAAAAGAAAATCACGTTTCGTAGCCCAGAAAATGCCAATATCTTCGCTATTATGTCATATGTCACGTTATGGAGATGCTATCACTGAAGGGGTAAATTTAAACTACAAAGTGTGTATGGAAGTCTGAAGTTAAGCCGATTAAAGCAGAAATTATACACATAAGTTTGGCGGAAGACAGAATGTTTAATAAGGCAAGTCAAGTTTGTAGGTCAAAGTATGCGGTAGAATATTTTAGAAGCAGCAATTTTAAAACACGCCTTATAGTTGAAGCATCAAACAACTTTGCAGCGATGCATTAATACCGAAAGTTGCCCGGCTTATTTATTGTGTAGACATCGACAACTTCTTGGCACATTTTGGAGCTTGTAAGAGTGGAGAAATATACACGGTTGTGTTTTAAAATGCAAGACGGTGCAAAGTTGCTTGGCAACTGGTGTTTAGAGCTCGGCTCTAAAGACAAAATTATGGCGGATGAGATTTTGTATTGGCATTTCACATGTACATTGATTTGGCAGTAAATGCAGGAAGAAAAATATAATATACAGATAGAGTTTGGAAATCTTAAGGCCAAAAAATTTATATATTTAAGTCCATCGAGTTGCTTTCGGATCTACCCCTCTCAGCGGAGTGTGGTTGCCAAGAGGGTTGGAGCAAGTTCAGGTTTGCTGGTATATCTTGTCGCTTACCAAAAGTACGCTCAGGTCTTTGTGAAGGATTTTATTTTGACGCCTTCAAATATTTTCAATGTTTGATGCTGACGTCGATTTGCAAAGTTTTAGTCATTTCTCCAGTTTTTAGATGTGATTTTGTAAACTACGTGATTCACGAGCGCTGAGGAATGCTGAATGATTTGCAAATGTTGGATACCCAGCTTCGATTGGCCTAGCAGGACTTTTGAATCACCTTCCTTGATGATACATTTTGCGATCATATTTATATGGATCTACCTTTCGAAAAGCTTATAGGTGGTTGCAGGCAAGTTTATCTTTGATTTGTGCTTTAAACCTCGTGCCACACGTTGTCGAAAGCATAATAAACATCAATGAACAGAGATTGAAACATCAATTATACATCTTATTAATGTGGAAAGTTACGCTCGTTTTATATTATAAAATCCACAAATAACAAAACAATTTGATAGTCCATGTTTTGAGGCACATTTCGTCCCCCTACTCCCCTCCTTCTTTATTAACCATTTAGTCATATACATAATTGTATACATTTTTCCAATATAGAGTTATTGTTGATTGTGTTAGTGAGAAAAACCTTACGCGTATCATTAGAAAAAAGTTAGAACAATTAAGATTTTTGCTGCATCGCAGTAAAAATGTTAATCTTGTTTGGTCTGACGTTTCCTTACTAAAAATTGCTTATTAATCTTACTTGTAGTTCGTAAATTGCAATCTATTTTCGCTTTCTGGCAATACCAATAATATATCGTGGAATTGATTTGTATTAGTGCCTGCCTTTATTGAACTTGTGAACGGGTCACCACCTCCATATGGCTTACCAGACACACACAGGTGGTTGAGAGCTCGGGGTGTATAATCCCTTCTCCCACAGCTATTCCTATTTAAAAGAAGTCTAAACTACCCAGTTGTTAGCTTGAAATCCTCAAGGAACATCCGGCATTAACCAGACTCGTCTGTACATTCCCCACCTATGAAAAACAGTGTTTGTTGCAAGTCAACAGCACCTTGAGACTTGGATCGCCAAGGTGGTTTTCTACGACGGTATCTTGTTGCCTTCTTAGAGAAATGGAGCAAGAGTGGCATGGTGCTGCTATAGCTTGAAAATTGCATCCCAGGCGCGCATGGCCTAGAAGTCAGATATGCACACAAGCGCTAAATATTCCAGGTGGACATTCTAAGATTATATCTGTTTTGATGCGTCATTGCTTGTATGTAATGCACCACTCAGGCAACCAGTATTCTAGACTGGATCTAGTATCAGATAGTATCTGGAGACCAAATCTGGTACCTTGTTGGCCCATCGATATGAAGGAAGGAGTTAAGGACTCTACTTCTGACAGCTCCATGTGATACTTTGCCGGGTACCGCACAGAAACTAGTCTCTGGTCTCTACCAAACTTATGCATATGTGTAGGGGTTTGAGCCAAATAGGCAGGTGGCTTGTCATCTAAAGAACTTCCCTACTCTGGATAGCTAAATATTTAAACATTTTATGTCTGTTAGACATGTTAACATGATGCCTAGTCCCTCAGCTTTAAACAGGCTACATTCATTACGAAGTAAATAGGCGCCACCTATCACGATATCATGCGAAAAACCTCAATTAATTTTGGACCGGTTACCGAAGCTCTTATTTTTATTTCTCTCTTTGTATTTTTAGAAAATATTTTTTTGTCAGATATTATTTGTTTTGTCAAAATACAAGTTGTAATTTCTGGGCTCTTATTATTTTTTCCCTTTAAATGCTAAAAAAAACCTGTATATTTTTAATGATTTAAAATGTTTAGCAACAATTTTCATATCACTGAGCTGAATGCTTTTTGATGTAATAATAAATTTCTTAACGCATCGCGATGCTTTTGTCTATTTTGTAAAGTAAAAGTACAACAAACTGTAAAACCTTCATACGCAAATAGTCTCATGCAACAATGAACACCCCTTCTTTCATCGGGCACTGCACACCAGGGATGCGACTTGCAATTTTTCTTTTCAGTCCAGATCCAAAATAATAAATATTTCTTACATATTCTACTTTTTGTATTCAAACTTGTATGTCATTATTATATATTATTTGTATTTATTTTTATTTAATGGCCGTGTTTGGTTTAAGTTCGGACTAGATGGTGGTAAAAATGGCAAAATTCTGCCATAATTCCCATCACTGCTGCACATTGTACACGTTACGTCTTCGTTTTGCATCCCCACCCGCGCAAATTCATCTGAATTTCTCCAAATCTGCTAACGGATTCAGCGATTTCTTTTGTGCAAATGGTTGTTTGTTTTAGTGCATTAAAATGATTGAAATCGAAATAACTTCGCGTTTGAAAGGAAAAAGAAGAAAAATAGTTCATCTTGACGACGTTAACAGGAGAGCAAAATACATACACACTCATGTACATTTATCGAGCCTGTGCTGCAAAGAAAAGGATTCTCAATTAAAAAACAGACTCATGTTATATTAAGTTTCTTTGCCCTTCTAAGGAAAACGCTTCTGCTGTTTAAAAACGCAGTTCAATGCAACTGAACGATTTTAAAAAGATTATAATGAACAGTTCGTCAGTAATGACGCAAACCCCACACTTTTTTGCTGTAACTGTATTGTAGCAAAGTTTCGCTACAACACACATACAAACATGTGCATGTAAGTAAATAATATGTATGTATGTGTGTGCATATACACACACATATATGTAAGCATTTGGCAACCAACAACTGGATCGGTTTCATTCTTGAAAGAGTCGAACGCGAGTAATTAATTTAGATGAAACTAAGAATTAAGAAATCAACACACGCAAAAAACCTTTATTTTATTAACTATTAAATTAAATAAAAATAAGATAGAACAGCTCCATGTTTGGTCCCCCTCTTCTAGCATCTTCAGCAATACGACCGTAGATACGATCAAGTATGGTCGAGCAGGTAATAGCGTAGACAGACGACAGCGTTAATTTGCATTAAAAGCTCACAAATGTGAATTAAAATTTTACCCTGACAGACGACAGTTTTTACATTTATCAAGCATCTGTTTGTAGGTATACAAATTTTTTTTTTTTTTGCATTTAGATCGAGATCAAATGGACAGAAGGCGGAAAATACGACTAGCAGCCATGGTGTTGGTGAAAAATCACTGTTTATTTGAAAGAAAGCTGAAATTACTTTTGGTGAAACTGCTCCATAATGTAAAAATTGTACATGCACTAGCAATCGTAAATCTGAACGTGTTGCTACAAGTTGGGAGCGCAATAGGATACTCTGATATAAGGGAAAGGCAATTGTGGAAATTTTTAGGTTTAATATACATATATGTATGTATCTTTTCATAAAGGATATAATTCATATATGTGATTTATTAAAGGACCGCAACAGCACTTTTTGGGAGTGTGACGTGCTGACGATGGACGATAACAGATTTAAAGAAAACTTTCGCCTCAACAGGAATGCTTTCCAAATCTTAAAATGGAAAGAATCCATTTTAATCTCACAATAAAAAGCAATTTGCCAACAGCTGACTGATTGTCGACTGTGTTGCCATATCGAAATACCTAAATGCAGTATAAATTCACTCTGATTTCGTGCATTTACGACAGATCTAATACACATTGGGATGGGGATAATTCACAAGTTAATTTGAATTAAGACTGCTAATGCAAATTAACGCTGTCGTCTGTCTACGCTATAACACCATAATTTTTGCTAGCACCTGCTGTCAATATTGAATTTTATCGTATGTCGTCTAACACATATTATAGAGACTTCTCGATGTTGGTGCATTAATCTCTTATATCGCTTGTCTTATTTACAGCACAATTACTGGAGTGTAAAGAAATAACTTATACGGATCCCAAATAGAGTCTAAAATTTGAGATTCTGGTTAAATTATATGAGGGTAGACTTTGATACCAATTATAAAACCCTCATTACTCTACCCTAAGCAGTTCATCTTTGCAATACCAACCCTTTCGCGCCTACTGGGATCATGTGTCCCAGCAATGTTCGTTACATTATAACTTGGTTCACTCGTTTGAAGTATTATTTGCGGTGTAATTAAAAATATCTGCCTTAAATTATAACGGCGTATCACTTCTGTGCAGTTACTTTGTATGAGAGCTCTTGTTTTTCGGTGACCTTCTCATAATTTCATTGAGAAGACACCAGGTTTTGTGTTCCTATTCGCGATTCTATTTAATAAAAAAAAGGTCTTTAAAACTTTACAGCAAGAAAATATTCAATTAGCAAAATGTGTCCCGAAACTTTTTTATTCTATTGGTCATATTATCCCAATAAGATTTGCGAGTGCGATATATAATCCCAATACAGCATTTCAAACACAAGTATTTATTCTTGCTTTCTCAGATGTCAGAGAAGAGATTGAAGAATAACCAAGTGCTCGAGATGTTGTTAGAGGCCGATGAAAATGAAAACGATGGTACTGATTTCAGTAACTCAGGGTCCGATTATACTCCATCATGTGTTATAGAAGAAGATAGTATAGCTGAGTCAAGCGATAAATCTGATGACAACCTTCCCACTGGTGATGCTGGTGCGCTTGGAACTGAAATGAAAGCACAAGAAAGCATGTGAAATGCGCTTTGATCAAATGCAAATGTGATCGGATGATGGGAGGTGTTAACCTCGTCCTCGTGTTGGAAAAAGTATAATTCTAATGCTGTGCTGTTTTCTGAATGCTGAAGGAGTTTTCCGTCCCTCTTGTTTTGCCTCATTTCATCAATACTCGTTTTTATTTTGTGAATTCTTTGTTTCTGGTATAAATATATTTATACATAAATACAAAAAATGTAACCTGACACTATTTTTGAGACATAATATGCGACCGTAAAAGGTTATTGGGATTATATATATCAGGATAACGGTTAGGATCTTCGAATTCTCATGTATCAGCTACATCTTCTATTATCACTTTACAACTAAATCCAATTTAGTACAATGAGAAATAATTACCCATTTACCAATAGTAGATACTCACCTGACTTTCATTGGACAGTTCTAGTTCTGTACAGTCTCTGTTCCTAATGGCGGTAGCCACTAATTTACAAAAAACTTTTACTTTTATAAAAATTTTATACATTTAACACAACATTTTAACTTGTATCAATCGTTGAAAACAATAATATAATGCGAATTTCTTTCTTTTTCAAATTGTACAGTTCAAACCCTGTTGCCGGAGGAGTTGAGGAGTTAAACTGAAGTAATTCTCTCAGTTCCCTTATTTTTTATTAAAAGAAGGATGAGTATTTTTAATTCAACACTAGCCTCATGTACATGCTGACTTTTTGTACGTTTCCTCTACATACAGCTTCTTGTTATATCTTCCTTAAAGTGGGCATAGTTTCAAGGACTTCTTAGTTTTTCTAGGTTTAAAACTGGCCTCAAACTCGACTCGGGGTCGCAATTACTCGTACATTCGAGTTAATGAAAAATTTCTTTGATAGTAAAATTTAGTGTGCAGTTTTCGAAATCCCCCCCTTTGATAATAAGAAATTATCAAGAGGTATTTTGAATACAGCTTTCACTGATTTTAATACTTTCAGCATCATTTTCGGGCATATATCTATTCAATACGACCATTTTATTATAACTGGCGACTTTAATTTATAAGTTGGCAAAGCTTTGAGTGGATTAATTGATGTAATACTGATAATGGCCTACAAATCATTTTGTCAAAGTCAAAATGTATTTCTATCTCAAAATCATGGAAAGTTTTTGCCAATTTTCTAATAAAAATAACGGCCATCAATTTCGCTAATTTGACGTTTAACTTGGATTTTTAATAATTCACTCGCGTGACGTTATCACAATAATATTCTAGTTGGTAGAGCTTGTGGTCGTCCATTTATTATACTTAAGTTTTTTCTGGCAAAAGCACTCTGAAATTTGCACAAATTGCAATAGTGTGGGTCCACGCAACCTTAAAGCATGGAACGTTATATATATTTTATATATATGTATATTTATATTTATTTTTAAAATGGCTTTTCCTTTTACACAAAACTAATACATCCTGTCTTCGAAATTTCCTGCCAAATAATATACAAAAGCTATGAACGAAAATTTCTTTAGAGAGTTATTTAAACTAATAAAATTATTATATTATTATTACGTTTGTAATCAATTCGGAACAATCCTTTAACCACTCAATTACATTTCTATTTATTGTTAACAATATGCCAGCAATTAGAGTTATACTCTTTTTAGCTTTTGTCATTTTATCGCTGGCTGTGTCATCTTACAAGCTGCTTTCGTCTCGGCGTGAGGGACTTTACAATCTAGTAATAAATAAATATTAATAAATATTATTAAAGTGGTGAAACTTTTTGCGTAATGAAATGAAATGAATGACTTCTAACAACCTAAATCCTGAACACGTGTGACTGGAGTTAAATCTATATACATATTTAGTATTTAGATATCTAAATTTAATTATTGTAAAAATAAACCCGGTTTTTTTTGTAAGGAAAGAGTTAGTTTCGTTTCGCTTAATTTTTAACCGATCCTTTTATTAAGCTATAGTCCTCTTTATTACGGTTCTCGAAATCTCCGAGAATTTGTAACAGATTAAAGAAGGAACACTCGAATTTCCCCTAATTTTTACCAACGAAACATGTTAAAGTGTAAAGAAAACTCTATTTTTTTCAACATTACAGACCTTTCGTGACCTTTTTTGTTGCAAAATAAATAAAATACAAAAAAATGTTTATAAGATAAGTTTTAAATTGATAATAAAAACTACTATTAGTCGTGTTTTGTAAATTTTTTAATATTTTATTTTGTTCTGTTTCGATGTTTTAGATGACAATTTGTGGGCAGTTTCTTTTAATCTTCTAAAAGTATCTCCCCATGGGTCCGAAAATGGCATGTCCAAATTATCGAGATAATAAATGAATTTAATCATTTTTATTTGAGAGATTCGCTTTACGAATTGAATATTAATGAATAAAGCCACTGAACTGTTCTGGTTGTTGGCATTCAGTGAAATTTTAAATTTGGTACGAAAAACACTAGTTGAAAGTATTTTTGTTTCCACACTCAAGAGTTATGAAGAAAAATTGTATTAACACAAAATTATGAATAACAATTAAATCACCAAGAAATGAACTATGTGCATGTATGAGTATATATGCATATCGTGAGCTTAAATGCAAAAAGGCGTAACTTCTTCTTCTTCTTTTGGCGCTACAGTCCGTGGAGAACCTGGGCCTCAACCAACAAAGTAACTAACAAATTCAAATTTCATTGATTATTATGAATTTTAATGCTATTCGGTTTTACCTGAAATGTTTAAAGTTTGGTTCCGCGTTTTAAGGCATTCTAAAAATTCTTCTTTGCTCCACTTGGTTCTTCTCCAGGTATTTTTCAAGTATACAAAAAGTATGTAGAGTTTATGCACCTATAACGCACATTCATTCAAAATATTTAACCCACTTTAGGTAGAATTTAGTTTGAAAGCACTCCTCCGGTGCTCTTCAAAAACGTATGACGCAAAGTTTAATTCCGAACGAGAAAAATCCTTTTCCCTACCGATACTTCTTGGAATGGGAACATTTTTATTTCAATGTTTTAATTTATTTTTCAATACATAATTTGCACAGAAGCCCACGGGGGTTGAGAGTATATTTCCAGTTGTATCTGTGTCTAACGGTACATGATCTAGACGTAAAGTTGCCAGTATCCAGTAGGAAATCTGAAAAGTGAAAAAGTGAGCGAAAGAAATTGAAAGGTGAAACTTAATAATGTGACCATTATCTTTAGGACAATCTATTTAAGGAAAGGAAGTTATTAAATGTGAATACACAATAGACGATTTCAAGTGCTGCGACCTTAAAATCTACAATCATTTTACACATTATTTTGATTTTTCACTTATTCACTGAATAAATACATAAGACTCTATGGAAAAGTGAAATTTCACGAAATATTAATTATTATATCGAATCCGATAATCCAATGTAATCCGATAGTCTCAAATATGCTGCTCGAAACTGTCCATTAGAAATGCAATCAAATTAGTTCTTCCGAATATTTAAATTTAATGGCCTGACCGTTTGTCTCCTGGGGCTAAACTAAATAGGTGTTCTTGGGGTACAATGAGATGCTTAAAATTAGTTTTTTTCTTAATTTTTAGCTCTGCTTTTTGTTTATAACTCTACGATAAAGATATGTAAATTAGAGTTGTATTTTCGTTTGGCTTAAAATAATTTATAAATTTTAGCTGCAGAATAAAATTTATTTCAATTGTTCTTCGTCCTTTGCCAGAAAGAATTAAAAAGAACATTAATTTCCCATTTATTCCAGTCAAATTTTAACGTTTCGAAAATTTAAATTTAAATATTTAAATTCGCATTCGTGAGTTTTAAATATGTTCATATGTGTGTATGTACAGAAATGAATACGAAGGACTTTAATAATTGTAAACATCCCCATTTGTAAACTTTTATTGTTAAATAATGAAACTTGTACGAAAACATTATTTTAAGATGTAAATTTAGATAAATAAACTTCTTATATTACATTCGTTTTATATTATTTCAGGGAACATTTGAGAACAAAGGAAAACGCAAATACTCACACACAAGCGCATGCACGTACATGCACGCTTCAACATGAAAAAGAGGAAAAGTTTAAAAACAGCCACGTGACCGGAAAATTTTCGATCTGTTAAATCAGTAATATTGTTAGATAAATTAAATATTAGTGAACATTTTCAATAAATATTGCCATCAGGCTATTGTTATTTCTGCGTCTGTTGTTTTTGTTTTCCGTTTTGTTTTTTTATTGCATTTTTTCTAAAATCACTTAAAATAACAACTTCAATGTAAATACGAATTTTCATTGAAAAAAACAGGGTGAATTCAGTCTTATCCTTTAAAACATGCATTTGTGTATGTGTGTGCGTGCGTATATGAAGTTAATTTAGAAAGTTAAATTGAACATTTACATGCTCCAAGGAAGTGGGTTGTTATCTAAACCAGCGTGACCAGTTTGCCATTTTTGCAGTTAACATTTTTAACGCCTTTTTAGCTTTAACTTTTTTTTAAAGTATTGTAATATTTTTGCAAACTGTTTTTACGTCATCTAGTAATTGATTAATATCAAAGAATTTTTTTAATATAATAAAAAAATAACTTTTATTGCTTATATCTTTATGTAACCCAGTTCGGGCAGCGAGATGGTCATACGCCTACTTTGTCATATAACAGACTACCATTTAAAAATAAAATGTTGATTATAGTTGCATAACCCGGCATTAAAATTCTGTGTACAACTCACTGAAAGTTTTTCAGAATTAAAATATAAAAAACAAATTGTGTAAATTACAATAACGAAAAATTTGGTTTTATTTGCTTATTAAAATTATTTCTTAAAGTATTTGTAAAAGGACAATTTATAGCTCATTTAAAATAACACATGCAAGAGCCTGCGTATAAATTTTTGTAGTCGCTTTTTTTCTACTGTTAAAATAGAGAATTACAAGAAAGTGGGACATATATTTTGCAGAGTCTACTTTGCGCAGAAAAATTTCAATCCATTCTTCAATCATCACATTTTCAAATATTTCTTTCGAAGAAATTTCGTTTAAATGGTCGATGTTTATATAAACAATTGGTGTGTGTGGGAGTTACACCGGTAAATGCACAATTCCGAATAAGACAACGTCAAATGTTTATTCGAACGATCTTTCAAAGTTGGTGGATAAAACAAGAATACACATCCCAATACAATTATAATGTATGTTTTTATATTGTAATTGTACCCGGATACAAAACTGAATCACTACAATTTCTTATTGGACTCTTGAGTTACACTCTGATAGCCAGATATATAATATTGGCTCCCTGTACAATTAGATCAGCTGGAAAATATTAGAGATTGGATAGAGATTTTATATACTGTTAATTTCACATTTTTGAATTACGTCCGCGTCTTCATAAAGTTCCTCGTTGTGTTATAAATTACATTGCCGAACATAAATGATTTATCTATAAATAATTCAGCAACTAGTCGAAACTGTGAGTTACTAATCCAAACGTTTTTCTCTGGCCGAAATATTTACAACTTAACAATAACAATTACATATTCCCTTATGGTTTGGTACTTTATCAGTTCTGATATCAAAATACAGATGATATTCGATGAATGAGAGTGATGAACTTAATTATTCCTTTGTCTGCATTTCCCAATATCGGTTATTTTCTTGAATTTAAAATATTTCTGGCATATTTTAGGTTCCGTAATTGAAGAAACATGAATTGGAGAAATTTGTATTATACGATATCCAAACGATCTAAAACATGTTTCAAGATCTAATATAATCTTAGTCGCTGGTGATAAAAAAAATCAGAAAATTGTATAAAAATATCTAAAAATCCAATTATGTTCAATGATCTTCAATGTTAGTGATAAAATACGCAAAGAGCCGAATATGGCTGCAGCAGCTTTATCACATATAGCAGCTGGTAGAACTATCCTCAACATTGACAACGTAATATATTCACTTTCTAATCAGCCCTGAACAGCATCTTTTATTTGATCGATTAGAATTCCTGCTCCAATTGCTTTGAATCTTAAAACTGATCGAACTCGATAGAAAGTTTCTCATATGTTCAAATATATTACTACAGGTTTATTTTGTCGGCAGTTGTTGAATTATAAGAATAACTTAGATTTTTTAACGCACCTTCATTGATATATTTTTAAACTTATCTCTAAAAGATCAGACGAACGTCTACCAGTTGCCGGATTCACTTGTAAATGCACTGGACGATATTTATTTTTTTTCGTAGTCACGAACTAAGACATCAGAGTTGCTCAATTTAGGACATTTCGTTATCATTAGAAGTTCAGCCACCCAAATTCAGTAGTAAAAATTAAATGTAACTTGTTTTTTATATGGGTATAACACCCAGATCAGAAAATATATTGTTTATATTGATAATATTCATCCATTAGGTGTAATTTGGAGGTTGTGGGTTAGTAATTTTATGCAAATAAATCCGGTTTGAAAAAACCCATTATTTCTGGCAAAGCACTGCGGGCTAATCTATTAATTTATAAATGAAAAAAAATGTCATAGAACAAATTTAAAAAATAATTCCCAAGTAACAGCAATTGTTAACAAATATAAATCAATAACCTTCTTAATCCGTTGTCGAAAATCGGGCATTATGCCGAAATTCATCTACAATTCTACTAAGACCTGTTGAGCACTTATAATAGTGATGGGCCAATTCACGTGAAACACATCATTCTATAACACACACAGTTTAAGAATTAAGCAAAAGCATAAAATACTGCGAAATCGGTAAGGAGAGAAAATGGAACAATTTAAAATATTTGAGTGCAGATGGACCAATTCTTAAAAAAAAAAACTTTAAGGGTACATTAAGAAGTTTCATAGCCATAACGTCCACAGATTGAACAAAGATAAAAACTTAGTTGAAAATCTCTTCAAAGATGTTATCATCAAGGGTACAGAGAAATATAAACTTGAAACAAAGTCGAGTGCAGCATCTCGGTTATATCGATAATCTAGGAAACACAGGGAAAACTATCCTTTAAGATTAATTTGTTCTCTTGTCAATTCACCATCTTTAGAATTATCGAAGTAACTAACTGACATTCTCAATAAGAAAAATCCGAACTCAACATCAAGGTCTCCCTCCGATTTGAAGGCAGACCAAAAAACTCAGGACGCGAGTACCTTTGATGTTGTATCATTATCCGGTGGACTATAAGTGTTATAAATATTTTTACGGATTTTAACGTTTTGTCTCAAAAACAATCGAGATTTTAAGTATGATGGCAAGATTTATTCACAAAAGAGGGGGCTCCCTATGGACTCCTCAGCTTTCCCGATCGCGGCCGGCATCGTTATGGCACAATTACTTGACAACTGTATAGAAAACTCAACTACTAAGACCACGAATCTTGCAAAACATATTGATGATTTGTATTGTGTTTTATCGGAGGCAAAACTAACAACTTTCGTCTTAGTATTAAGCTCCCCGCCGAGATGTAAAAAGATTCCAAAAATCCAATGTAAATAGATAAAATTTTAATTATTCTTTTTTTTCTTTGATTTTTATACAAACTTGATGGTTTTGCACATCGTTTTCTATGTCGTTTGTATTTACTGTTAAAAACCATTATCGTCCGTGTGATCGTCTGATGATCAATTAAGCAACAGCGGAAGTATAGATATATTGTCAAACGCTAACGTACGCGAAATCACAGATCCAACCTCATTAATAGGTTCATTCTTATTTACTTATTCCTTGTCCGTTGCGATAGAGGCAAGTTTATATGTACGTAATGTTGGCCAATTTAAATCCTACTTGTTTAAGTGGTGAAATTTATTTGTGACGGTCCGGTCCAGTTGATCATAAAATTTTATTGCAAAATCGAACTTTTGCTGGCTACAAATTATTTTTATAATAGGAAGCAATAAGTCCAAATAAATAATGGAAAAAGTTTTGTTGGCAATTTAGAATATGGGGTTCCGCAAGTCAGTAGGTTGGGTCCACTGTTGTTTCCACTCTATTTGAATGACTTAAAAAATCTACACTTATGGGGCCCACTGTACATGTTTGGTGATGACTTACGTTTATTGTAAGAGCGATTACTGTAAGAGCGACTTAACACTGACAACGAATATTGATTCTCTGATTTTTGAATTTGCCCGTTTAAATAAATCCAACCAATTTGTCAGTTTTTGTTGATGGTGAAGTAATACAAGAAACTCATTCCATCAATTACTTGGGTATCACATTGCGAATCGAGTTTGAACTGGGATATTCAAATTGAAAACTTAAAACAGAAAAGCATTGGCTTTGGGCATATTAGCATATTATTATTAGTCGGAAGCTTAAAACTAAAGCAAAACTGATCATTTATCAGACATTAATTCAGGCGCGTTTAATCATTTAGCTGGCGTTCAACTGAAATCTCTGCAGCGTTTGCAAAATAAGGCGCTAAAGGCAGTGCACAGTACCATTTCATTCGCACAACATCGCGAACAACGCATGTACTACATGGGTGGTGTCAAGTTTAATGAATTACCTTTAGAAGTAAAATCTTGCCATAGAATATCGTTGCTTAAAGTGTCTCTCAATATTTGAAGCGCTTATGATGTAAAGTGAACTGGGCTCACTATTTCATAAAAAGCCGTTTCTTCTCCAACACTCACTATCTCACCTATTTGTATATGTAGTATAAATTTGCCAACGTATCCTCAATTATGCCTAAAGAAAACCTCGTGGAGATTTTTAAACTACATATATTATATACAGAAATACTAATAACTTTGCGCGTTTCCAATGTTAGTGGTACAGAAGAATCCACATAATGCCAAATATGCCAATTGGATTTTATTTTGTGCTGCAGTCAAGTATAGAAAAATTGAGCCGGGGTAAGGATTATTTGTTTCCACAGGACAATGGCCATGTGACCCAGAATAAGAAGCCTTGGCTGCTCTCGGAGTAGAATGTCCTACAACAGCTTAAAACTACAGAACTTAGACAGATTCTGAGCTGTAACACTTGAGTAATTTGTACGCGCTGTTTGATCTAGAAGAGATTTAAAATCAAATTTAAATACATCACGACCTTGGAATGTTCCATAAGAAGATTTTCACTTCAACATCACGTTGCAAATAATATATATTTTTAGGTCATCATCAATGGCTATTACAGCAAATTTTTTCCACTAGCAGAACGTAGAATAGATGACCAAACATCTCGATCTTCTGCGCTTCGTCTCCAATTTCTGACACCAAGTTTCGAAATGTCCTCCTCAACCTGGTCATTCCATCGGAGCTTTGATCTTCCTCTTCTGTGTGCGCCGCCACCTGGTTCATATTCAAATGACGTTTTAGCTGGAGCAGTTTCATCCATTCTCACGACATGACCTACACAACGTAAACGCTGTATTTTAACACGCTTAACTATGTCAATGTCGGTATATAGCTCATACAGCTCATGATTCATATGACACCGATATTCTCCGCCAACTCAGACTGGTCCGTAGACTTTCCGAAGAATTTTCCTCTCGAACACTCCAAGTACTGGCTCATCTGCTGTCGCAAGTACCCCTACTTCTGAACAGCACGGGTAGTGCGGGGGATTTTTGTCTGTCGGGAAGTGGCGTTGTTCTTAAACTGCTTGCTTAGACCAAGGAAGCATTACTATTCTTCTTCTTATCTTAGATAAAATCGTTAACTGCTTCAAAGTTGTAGTTTCCAACTTCCACTGCCTGCCCGACTCCTTCGATTGTCTTGTGCATCGAAACAGAAACATGTGAATATGGAGTTCGAAATATTTAAGAAACCAACAACATCAATATCTATTTACCGGAAAAATTTCAACGCATTCCGATTAATCAGTCGTCTCGAAAACCATATCTGAGACTATTTTAGTGATGGTGTAGTGACCCTTGGGTATTGGGTAGGTATTATTTTGACTTGAGCCTTTGTTCAAGATAAAAATAAGCAAATTGTTTTATTTAAGTTTGTTTTACTTTAAGGTTTTAACTCGAAATGTGACTCATTTCGTGACAAAATTTTTTACCATTTTTTTGCGTAGTTCAGGAAATAATTCTACCCTTCTTTCATTTTCATGATATCGTGTTTATAACAAATTTACTTTGAGATAAATGCTTGCTGACAACGACATCGATGGTCATCAATAATGAAAATACATATTTCAATATAAAAAATTATCGTATTGTGCAATATTTTATATTGTACGAACAAACAAGAGTCCACAACTACAACACTATTCTGCGTCTTTGCGCTTGACTTAGGGACAATAGTAGTTACAGCTCTGGAGGTTCATTCAGATGACGACTTCAATCCGTCGCTAGCAAGTCGAAGTAGTTCTTGGGGCATAGAATTGCAGAAAGTGTTTGATGGAACAAAATCCGCCAACTAAATTTGCGAATAATAAAAGAAAAGAGTTTGGAAACAGCTTGTAGAGAAAACTGCCGTTTTTTTGCAACAAAAAATAACACCGTTCAGATACTTAAAAAATCGTGGGATACAAGTTACTTAAAAATACACTTCCACTTACATGGAACACATCAGACCCAAAACTACATACATACATTTATACACAGATATTCAAACAGTTAAAATTAAACAGCGGCTTTTTCTTGGGAATGATCTCAAGACTTATCCAAGTATGTATAAGAAAAATTGTTCATAGCAACTCTCGGTGTAAATGATAAAGTTATTGCAGCGGTCACTTAGTCTTCATTATCTGCTTGGAAGTTCAAATTGCAACATTTTTTAGTGATTGCAATTTCCAGCACCAGAATTTCGTGATTTCAAATCGTAATCGAAGTTTTTTGTGTAATGAAAGTTTCAGCTGCCGTATTCTAAAATGGAGTGAAATGAAGAGACTTTTAGTGATGAAGAGATCATTGAATCCTTTCACCCACTTTTTCACTTTGGAGGCCTGAGAGGAAGACACACTTTTGGTCACGGTCAAACACACGAGACTTAAGACAATCAAGGAAGAAACTGATGATCCTGATATTTTTATCCACCACTGGCCGGACTATTTGTTAATAATTTTGGGTTTAAGATTTTAATAATTATTACTAGTTCAACAAATCATGTAACTGAGAAAACAAAACTTTTGAATAAAAACCAGCTGCGGGATTTGTTTACAGTCGTCGTTGTTACGTCTTGAGATTGTAAATTACAGCTAAATTCTACTTTTACTCTTAAAAACTGCATATTTCTGTATTTGTTTAAATTCAATTCCATAGAATTAAATTTTCAACATTTGTAAAAGTTGTCCAGATTATTTTGTACATGTTGCTGATCAGAAGGGGGCCTAACTCTCAAGAATAAGTAATTTCATATCGTCACATTACGTTGCTTAAAGGGTTTAGGCAAATCATTAATAAGTAGAAGGAACAAAATGGAACCGTGCGGGACTTCAGATATTAAATTCATTTTCTTAAAAACTATATCAGGGATATGATCGAAATCGTTGTGGAGATACATATAACGTCTATGTGGTGACCGCTAGCAAAAGTTCTATTAACTGACGTTCTTATTGGCAGAACCTGCGTCATAGTCAAGATTTTCAGAAGCGGCAACAAGACAAAGTTTTGGTATGTCACTTATTTTAGCAATAGCTCCATAATTTCTAATATTATGCCACGATTCAAGAAAAAAAGATTCAAGGGATAGACCACGTTGTTTTCTTTGATTCAATGAGTTTGATTTCAATGAGTTTCTTTTTACAAATTTTACAATCTTCTTTATATTTACTACTTATAAGAAGTTGTAGGCGCTATCGAGAGTGACTTCTAAGAAACTTCACTCAAAATCTAAAGTTCAGGTAGTCATAAATTTAGGCAGTTCCCAAACATATGATTGAGTGGATTTCTAATATTCAATAATTAACTGTAAAAGGCTATACTAATTGCCATGGGAAAATAAAGGACACACAATCTATTTAGACAATCTGAGTCCTTTTAACTTTCCAGAGTAGAGAATACGGCGTATGTCTTAACAGAATGTAGAATCGACTCCTGTGGATATTTGAGTTGTTTCAAAGTCAAATGTATGGAATTTTTCGGGGGATTTATGCATCGGCAGCAGATCTCACTGAAAAGTGTCAAGTGAACATTATTTATGAAATGGTTTTGCCATGCAGTTGCAACTTGAAACATTTTTTTTAGTTGGTAATGCAGACTTCAGGTGTTTGCTTCATACTGTTGGCTATGGCGGTTTTTATGTTACGCTACAATTAAATATATATGCGGATTTAAGCAATGGAATGATATATGAATGACTTCAAACCTGGGGAACGCATTGCGCAGTTGCGCAAATTTTCAAAACACAACTTGATATGACGTCTGGAGCAGTAAGACATGGTGTCTTGACAAGGTGCAAACCTTCAAATAACTAAAAATGCATTACTAGCCTCGGAGAATAAGTGATGGCTAGTGTTCCAGAGACGTTTGTAGGTACACACAATTGCCAATTAGGTACTAGTTTTTTCCGATTGGGTGAAATTAAGCTCTTTGTAAAGATCCTCAGTTTGAATTGTATTGTGGTCACTATTTTAGGCAACGATTGTAAAGATTTTATTTTAATTGGATTATTGAACTCAACTCCATAACTTTGCTTAGAACTTTGGACTTAAGTCCAAATAAATATCGTGTTATTTATCTGTTACTTTTTTCTAATTTTTGAACTAAAATAGTATAACCAACGGTACCAAAAGCTATGGCGTGATCTAGTAAGACCAGTATTGCAATATATCCGTCATCTCCCCTAAGATCTTCTGATACATCAGTGGGGACAGTTATGCAGCTGTAATTTGCACGAAAACTAGATTGTTTTGAAGTAAGAAAATTATTATCGTCAAGATGTTCATTTATCATAAATACGATTAAATTGCTAGTGGCCGGAGTTCTAATTTTGACTTTGGCACGGTATAAATTTAGCTTTTTTCCAGCTAGTGTTAATACGTGCAGTACTAAGTTCAAAATATGTGTCCCAATCGGTAATATGTAAATAATTTCGTCAACTCTCGTGATCGTAGATTTGATTGATAAACAGCTTTTCATGACATCGAATTCAAGCTAAATAGTTTTGCTGGGATATTGTTATTCTGGAGGCTATAATAGTACAAGTCTTTGCAGTTGGCATTGGAAATTTGATATAGGTTGAGATAATTTTATTTGAATCTAGAGTCGGATTATCAGCACTGCTTCTTTTCTAAATAGTAGTATTAGTAACCTTTTATGGTTTTCCATATGTGTTTTGAGTTAGTCGAACTAGCGAATTTCTCGGTGTAATATACTGACTTGCTTGTCTGATTTTCATTGTTGTAACCTTCCCCGCTGAACGATAATCTTTATACAGGTCATTCGTTTTATACTTCTACCACCGTGAAAGAGCAAGATCACGATCCCGATATTATTTACTTATACGATGTTGGAAGCTTTAAATCACAAACAAAAAAAAGATACTAAACCAAAATTATACAATTGGGAAAGTAAAAGAAAATTAGTAAAAAGAAATCGATAAAATAAAAGGACTTCTCAATGCAAAAAAGGCTGCTTAAAAGATGCAACATTTTGCGAAAAAGAAAATATAAAGAGTTTAAAATGTTTAAATCAGTTTCTTGTTTGAAATCAGTATCTGAATAAACAATAGTTCAATGCTAAAATCCATTAAGAAGTTGAAAGTAGTTCATACGATACTCAAAGTATTTTTAAGTTACAAAGAAAAGGATTGTATTTTTATACTCTGAATTGAAACAGAAAATAATTTCACACATCAGTTATACTTTTCTGCTGTCAGGCAAAATGTTTTTGATGCGGTAAAATTTTTTCGTAAGCTGCAGCTTTTTTGTTGTATATCCACACAAAACAAAACAATTTCAAATATGGTCACGGCAACAATATTATGTTAACTGAAAACGGCACTATTTTTCACATATGGGTAGTTATTTTACAACAACAACCTAATCATATAATAACAATTAAATAATAAGAAATTAAACCGTTTTGGTTTCGTGAGTAATCACCAATCGTCTTGTTTTGACACACTTCCAGATTTGTTCAGTCTAACCGCCCAAAACTCTAAGTCAATTGTTTAAAAATGCTGATCTAATCCCAAATCTCATGACTTTGCATTGGAAAATTTTTTTTATGTTTAACTGGTCTTTGATTTCTAATTTTCAGATCATTAACTTTATTTCTCATGGTAGTTGGACTCCGAACCCGTGGGACAACGCAATGGAGAACGCCCACGGAACTGATGGGACACACCACGAAGGACCTCAACCAACTTTGTGTGCAAAATTGGGGGCTGCTGGCCAAATATCGTACGCCAAAAGAAGAACAAGCTGGACTTCAAAGAATTCCAGAAAAAGTTAAGTGACTTTGAGTAGCTTTGAATTAAGCATTTTTTGTAATATCCTGTCAGATCTCATCACAATTTATAATTTAGTTAAAGCTTTATAGACATGAAAAATTTGCGCCTACGAACGTTATGGACTTTCTTTCGTTTATGGCATTGAAAGTAAAAGTAAATTGGCTTGCAAGTTGACTCCGAAAAAAGGGCCCTGAACTTAAATATTTGTTCGATCGAATCAAAGTTTCTTTTTGTTTACTTTAGAAGGAAAATTAAATTGGTTTAAAAGTCAACTAATATCGCAAGGAAAACGAAATTGAGGAATCAAACGCAATTTTGGATACTTTAAATCAAACACTCAGCAGGAACAATCAAAAGTTCTTAAGACGTAACGTTTGAAGAAGTACAGCCAATTTTAGAAAAACCATGTCTGTAGAATTGCAAAGCTAAGCTGCAAATCGCCTTACCCAAACACTCAGAGAAGTCCAACACACGCATTGCTGATATGGCCAGATGCTGGAGACGCTGACAATACAAACTAGTGAGCAATTAACTAACGAAACTATTTCGGCTACAGCCGTCATTATGAACAAGTTTAGAAATCTGGTCCACAAACGACAAAATAATTTGATAATTGGTCCACAATTGGCGAAGTTATGCTCCTTTATATTATACAAGACAATCTGCTAAGAACGGTGTGGAAGGAGTACCAGAATTTAAAAAGTGGGCGTGGTGGAAAGAATTGGTCTATAATTCATTCCAAAGTGCTAGATAAATGTTGTGAAAATTTCAGTGAGACCGATCTATAGGTCTGGTCCCCTATACGGTACAAACAAACAAAAAAGCACGTACCACGTTTTATATATATAGATTGTAAAAATAACTGCGCAGTAACCGATTTACAGCCTTTGTTTGGTCATACAGTTAAACTTTTATACTGACAATATGAGAACATGAACGAGTCACCGAAATCTCAATTTAAGCTAAACTGTTTCAATATCAACTCTGATACAAACCTATTTCATACTTGTTTCGCCTCTTTGGTTGTTGATAATGAGAAAATCTATTTCGAAAACTTTCAGCACCTTCTTCACCGCGATTTTACCGCCCCCTAAGATTTTGTTATCCTGCTGGCAATAGGCCCCCCAAAGATTTATTTAAATAAAAAGAAGTTCCTAGTCAGATATGTCATCCTCATCATGATGATGATAAGTGGCCAATGGCACTAACTCCACCAGTCAATCAATCAAAGTACTCGATTATTCAACTAATTATTAATAATATTAACTAATTGTGTGATTTTTCAAGGCATTAATACGGACCAGTTATTGTATTTCTGTGGTCACAAGCAATAACAGCCTAAGTCGAAAAACATACTTTTAAAATAACTCAATTTAAAAATTGGTAATTGAACTAAAAGTAGTTAATGAAATAAAATTTAAGTCCTTATTGCAAAATAAAGCTGTCAATTGTGAAAGTGTATAATAATTTATTGTTCTTCAGTGAAAAGATTATGGGAAACTAGAGTTGTGAAAATAAGTAATTAACTATATTTTCCTGCTTATTGATAATGTTAAGAGAAGAAAATATGTGTTTTTTTTTAAATCTAGAAAAAAACATTAGATTAGAGAAATGGGATTTTGGGGGAAAAATAAGGCCTCTTTGTAGATTGCTACGTGTCTACGTGTCAAAGTATTTTTAATATTTTGAAAATCAAAAAATCTTGTCCCGATAATTAGAAAACTAGAGAGAACAAAATTGACTGCTCTTTGAATATTATGTTCATATTTTTAGCCTTAAGTCGGCTGTCGGGTGAGTTGGGAGAGTGTTTGACCAACAGGCCAGAGGTTGTAGGTGCGACTTCTACCCCGGCATTGCAGGTTTCCTTGTTGAAAACATCAGCAGGTTCACAATATTGCTCTAAATATTACACGGCAACGCGACCACCGTTTAAACTTATTTTTATTTTTCTCAGCTGCAAAACAAAAACAATGTGGTCAATATAATATAAAAAAACAAGTATAAAAAATTGGAGGTTTGAAATTCTTTGCCAAACTATTTTGGTTTTAAAATCCTTTTGATAGACAAATATTTATAAAGTACGAATACGTTATTAATTCAGAAGCCTTAAAAAGCAAGACTTTCAAAGTCGATTCGATTTTGCTTTCGATTTCCATCACAGTGCGCTCGAGTTTTTGCAAACTTGACAAACAATTTGTGGGCTGAATGGTCTGTTATTTGAAAAGTTGTTATTTAAAATCTTTAAGGCCGTGATACGGTCTCCCAAGGCACACTTAACGAGATAAATGCATCACTATTACAACTTCTTACTCCAAAAGGCCATGTCTCGTGCATATATAAAATATTATTGGTTACGCGTAACAATAATATTGTGCGGCCAATATTCTTTGATTATTACTGCCTGTCACGTAATGGTAGCTAAACTCTACCAAGAAACAATTCATAATTTTTAATTTGATATACCATTCGTTACTGTGCTGTTTATAGGTTAGGAGATATATGCAATTACATCTATAACTTTGCTTTGAGGTCCGCTCACTCTAAAGTAGGCGTGGCCGAAAAACAAGTGTTATTTTTTATCCCTAAATACTCTTTGCGAGAAACATTTTTATTTCTGAAATGTCAATATAAGGGATGCTTCCTCTTCTTTTTTATTTAAAAAATGTGAATGGGCGTTACTGAAATAGATGTGAATGCATCGCTGGAAATGTAACTATCGCGCTACATTTGCAGTCGTGTGTTACGATAGCCTGCTGTCTCCAATGTATTTAATGTTTATCACTCTGAAACTGTTTCGCATTAAGATCCTATAAATAACAGTTATAAGTTAGAGGTAAAAATATAGCTATACTTTAATATTATAATATTATAAATTTCAGCCAGTTCATTCATGCCCGTAGAACCTAAAAACGCCGACTTACTGTTGACTCCGACTTCTAAAAGTACATGTTAAACAGCTGCGGATTAAGTTAATTTTTGACTTATGATTCTAGTCATACACTTATGACTCCAGTCTAAAACAAAGTTTAAATCAATTGCACACATATAGACACATTTTTACGTACAATACAACCTTCTACTTCAAATCAATTTTTAATTTAAAATTTATATGTATAAAAACATAGATTTCACACTAATCAAAAATTGTAAATTAGTCAGTCAAATTTTGTATTTCTCTCTTCTGGTTTTGGTATATTATGAACGTGACACACTCATAGTAACCACATCTTTTTTATGATTCATCGCATCTTATGACTAATATCTTCAATGGTTAACTTTTTAATAAGAACCGCTTTTTTCACCTTGACAATTTTTTTTTAATTAATTAAGAGGAACAAAACAAATTCAAATTTTAATAAATTTAAAAAAATAAGCCGTAGTTCCCATTAATTTCTAAGATTTCACTTAACGATAACAGTCTACTGAAAACCACAAACATTAATGAAATATTCTTAAATGGGCTGGATAGAAATTAAATAAATAATATTTTTAAATCTTTATTAATGTCTGTAGCTGGCTTAGACTACATTCATTTTGGAATGAGAGAGCGAATCTGAATGTATATGCAGGCAGCACTAAAGATTTCGAAGTGGAATATTGTTCTGTTGAAACTGATTGTTGAGTATAAAAGGGTCCTAAGCATAATGAGGGAAGGATACAATGTAAGCTTATGCTGCGTCCCAGATCATCGGCAATGTGGTTGCCGAGAACAGTTACTACCACCGCTAACATCCCCGATGAACCATAGATTTTTCCCGTAGAGATAGATGCGACTGCAAAGTTTGAACCCACTTTGGATAGTACCAAATTGATTCTTTGTATAGAAGCAGCAAGATGAAAGAAAAATGGTGGTTAGTTGGACTTTAAATGTCTACAGATTGTGTAACGATAACGTACAAGGTAACACCATTGTACTCCCAAATATATGGACATCTGTATTCTAGATGCGACCTTTCTGTGTACAGACTACCCGATATTAGAAATTTGAAATTTTTGTGGATCCACCACACCGTAGACCAAACAGCAGTCAAAACAGTGGGTTTCTCGCGGTTAATCGCTGCCAAAGAAGGCAAAGCTGGGTTTGTTACTCAATAAAGTCATGGCGACCTTCAAAAGAGGAAAATAGTTAATGGAGAATATTATAACAGGACAATCCAAAGGTGCGTATATGTGCAGATTCCATTGCAAAAATCCATGATTTGGGCTACAAATTGCTCCCTCAGCTTTAGGCCCAAGTGACTCGGCGGAAAGAGATTTGACTCCAACGACGAAATTATGTGACAAACAAATGCTTACTTTGATGACCTCGTCAAAACATATTTTCGGAAGGGATAACAAATTGTAGAAACGTTGGACTAAGTGTGTAGAGCTCAAAGGAAAATATGTTGAAAAATAAAATAAATTTGTATACAATATAAAAACCTGGGTTTCATTTAAAAAGTCACGCCCTTATTGACCCGCCCTCGTATTTAGGCATACATATACATGTGTATGTATGTATATATTTACATATTACATTTTCAGGTTTTCATGCGAAATTACTGTCGTTTAAGTGAGACGATCTTTAAGAGCTGAGACGACGCCTTTTATCTTTAAATTCATTAGCCACAATTACTGAATTTGGTTTATTTTTGCTAAAATTGCCTTCGGAAACGTTGCTGATTTCAATCACTTCTGTATTAGAAGAACAAAACGCTGAGGCCCATAAACTCAGCAATATTCGAAAGTTTTTATTGAATTTCAGCAACTTGCGCTCCGAAAACAATGAAATAAATTTAAAGGGTTTTATTATGCCTCCAATTAATGAGTTCCATTTAAATGTAATAAATTGGTTTCAATACAATTAGTCGTAATTGTAACTATAACGCACAATAGATTCAGAAACATTTAACAACCCCCCTTCTTATCTAATAGACGAATGTGTCGTCCATTCATAAAATTGTCATTTCGTTTAATGTTAATCATTATTATCTGATGTTACACTTCAGTAATTACAAACGAGGTTTATTAAAGCGGCCCATTTTTTAGTGAAAAGACCGTTTTAATGACAGAAAATTGTCGTGAATGAATCTCCGGGTAATAATAAGTTTGGAAAAAGTATTGGGAAATCTGCTTTTGCTTGCGGTTAATTATCGTAAGCGAGTCGCGCATACGCACACCCATACACATGTACCTACATACATATGTGGAGATATTGTGAACATACGAGTGTGATAAAACGGGTAGCAGCGAAATATGTATTTCGATTACAAAATAAACAGAACTAAAATACGAACATATCGAAGTAATTTTTGTGTCCAGTGTTCGGAAATTATTCTTGAAGTTGGCGAACGTTTCACAGACTCCTTTGTTAGTTTCCGTCTAATTTGGTAGAACCGGATCGCTGGTCCTTGTGCTCCTGTGGAATAAAAATATACACATCTGCAAACTGCAATGCTATTCATTTAGCGAATATGAATTTTTTTTTGAGCGCTTATGGACACATGATAACGTTAAACATGAACCCTTAATTTTGGTTTCATTTTACGATAAAAATGTGTTTTCAAAAGAAGTAATAAAAACCTTTTATGCTCGTACCACAGTTTTTATTATATATTAAAAAACATATTCACATAAATTATTCAACTGCCAATATTTTTGCGGTTGCTACTTCCTTATATAGTTGTACAGCCTACTTTTCCCGTAGATAGTTTGGAAATTGCATCCATAAAAATGGCCATATTCCTTTTGCTATAGTTTGTATTTTAAACTTCAATAAAATTTTCTTTCTACTTTCAAAACACACAGTTTAGAAGCCGCAAAGAAAACGATCCTTTTTAAACCATTTTCAATATTGGCTTCTTCTTTATAAACAAATTGTAAACTTCAAGGCCATCTGAAACTAGTTTTGCAACATTAAAAAGCCGCAGAGTCATGCTGAATGTGCCATTTACCATGAAACTTATTATTAAAAAGACACGATCGGAGTTTTTATTAGATGAGTTGAACTTGAATAGTTCTCAACGATCGTTGCCTTCGACCGGCTTGCTGCAGGTCTGCACTTGTCGAACAAACTTTGTAATGAATGATCCTTGGAGAAGATTATGCTGTTGTTTTTATGAAATGTTCTAATTTATTTTAATGTTATAAAACGTAATATTATTATTCACTTAAATAGCGAATTTATGTATTTAATTGTATTGAATTTATGTGCTACTAAATTGTATGTCCTACGGCAGTCTGTAAGGAATTGTTCCATAGACTTAATAAATAAACGGTAACACTTAAGTTACGATCACATTGCGAAAACATTTCGCACCAAAAGTCAGAAGTGACCCAAAAATAATTATTAGCAACAACAACAAAACGGTTGTTATCAGGTAAGCAAAAATATTTCGTGGCGCAAACAAATAGAGTTCAAACACACGAAAAGTAACAGAATATCAAATATCGGTTTTGGTAAGTCCGACATCACTTGATTTCTTAACAGAGGAAATACTAATATAATATCATTGCTATAGGGTGCTGAAAAAGTAACTATTAGGACCAATTTAATAATATAATTCATGGTATGAAAGATTACATTTTAAAGACCGTCGAAGCAAAGTAAAAGACTTCGTCACTGAAGAACACAAAGAGCAATTTCAAACAAATATGTATGTATGTTTCATCGGAGCCATATTTCATCTATTGCAGATAGTCAGGGATATGATATATTCAAAATTAGGCAGACATTCCGTGTTTATAGCGGATTTATCGACGAGCCAATTTTAAAACAAAATAAATTGCAATCAACTTACGGATGAACAAAGTGGACAAAGGAGACAATGTACGAGTACGATTCTGTGCAATAACGGATAAAACCCTGGTGCCAAGTTTAAATTTTAAGAAAGACTGATATGTTCTCTTAACTTGTTCCCTCTTGCAATGGTTCTAAATATTATGGTGGGAGCCAGCAATTGTTTTCCCTATATTAAATTTAGCACATATGAATGTACGGTCAAATTTCTGAGCAATTTGCGTCATTTAGTTTGTGTTCGAAAGTCATTAAGAGCAGACAGCCTCGTGAGTTTTGATAAAAGTAGAAAAAAGTAAATTTCGCAAGTTGATTAGTCGTAATTTGATGCTTAAAAAACCATGACTAAAACCAAGTCTTTCCTTGACTTGGTAAATACTATGGGAACTCCGAACCATAAATTTTAATGATTCCGAAGTGGTTTACTGAGTTCCGTTGTGTTCGTGCCAGAACAATCGTCGATAAAATTCTTGAAATAATATTGAACGATCGGAGAATGAAAGTACGTGGGGTGGCTGAGGCTGTAGATATCTCATCTGAGTGAGTACCTCAAATTTTACATGAGCATTTGGACATAGAAGAGCAATTCGCGATATGACTGCCGCTATTGCTCACACTCGGCCATAAAAGCAACCACGTTGCCCCTTTAAAGAATGGTTTGACAATGTTCAACAGAAATCCGTGCGAGATTTTACGCCGTTATATAGATAAAACACGGGCCCAGCACAATACCCCACAGTTAAAGGAACAACAAAAACACTATCAAGGTGGGTCTGTCATACCCACAATTTTTTTGTGATGCACGTCATTCACATAAATTACCTAAAGACGGGTAGAACGATTAAGATTCGATATTGATTTGAAGCGAAAATATTCATAATTGCGAGAGAAAAAAGTGCTGTTCGATCAAGACAATACACGTGTGTAGTCACTGTGGCGAAAATCCATAAATTGGGCTTCGGAATTCGGACTACTCCAACCAGAATATTCTCCATATTTTTCATTTTCTTTTTCCAAGGAAGATTTGGGTCGAGGTTATAACCGCTTGAGAGCTTTAAGAAAAACTTGTCTAAGTGCAAATAGGGCCCTCGAATAGAAGACGGTGTGCATGAGGTCATGTTTATAAGCTACTACGGCTTATTTATGTTCTTAACTACGTCTAAATACGTTTAAAATAAAATAAACATAAGCCATGACTCCCTCGACGTCATAATCGTTTCTGGCTCCAATCTCTGTTCTTCTCAATTCCTCATCGCAAAGTCAATGCTGATATCTGCCTGAAATCTTGCATCAGTTTGCTAATATTTGCTACTGTGAACGTAGGGAGGAAAATGTTTTCCCAAGTAACAGTTTTGTGTTTTTGAGCCAACGTTTTTGAGTCGCCAGAATATGAAGTCGCTATGAATTTGAAAAATTTTAGCTCAAATATTGCCCATATGTGGCCATACCTTCAAAACCGCCGATGCAGCTGCACACATGAACTGTTGATAAAAATATTTTCTATGCACGAAATTTTCGCACTCAGATGTCAGTTATTCGTATTATAAGAAACATTATAAATGTCAATTTTGATATGATCATCCTGAAACTTTGACTGTTTTAAAGAAAAACTTTTGCAAGGTCATAAAGTGTTTCCTAAGAACAAGTACAACAATAGATCGTCAGATAATTGCCCATATCGTTCGGCTTTTAAAAGTCTAAAATATATTTTCACTCAAAATGCCTCACCTTAAATAACAGGCAGCAACAACCTCTCAGGTCTCTCGTCAGCTATTTAAGCCATCCCAATATATGCAGAATGTTCCTCAATAGCGGCGGGTAACTCCCTACCAGCACGCAGAACTGACCAAAACGTGTCAGTTCAACAGTATCGCATTTGGTATCATCCACAAATAATTTAAGATTTCGGAATTGCGATTTACGATTTACGATTTAAAAACAATTGCGTATTTTGACGCCTAAAAATGAATTGGAGCGACTGAAAAATCACTTTATTGCCAAGCAAAACAATTTAGAAAATGTGCAAATTGATTATCCTTTATTTAATAAACTTTTGACGTGACTCTTACAAAAGATTTGAAAACATTCTTTCCGGTTTATGTCAAAAATATACATACATTTGTTTGTATGTATGTGTGTACTCGCATGTATGTCTCATTCTTTTGACTGGGAAAATATTTTTCAACAAATCACTCGAACAAATTTAATTTAAATCAATTCTCTTGAAAAACAAGAGTACATGTCTGCGTGTAGTACTCGTATATTCGAATTTTATTGTGCAATTTATTATATTTGTTATTAGAAGTCCATTTTTCACACTCTTAGGTTTTTTCTTACACATTATTTAAATCATGTGAAATTTTTGCTCGACATGGAAGGTTTGTCATCTTCTGAAAAGCTGTTTATTGTCACTTCATAAACAGACTTTTGGCTTTTAGGGATATTTATACAATTTGTTTAAAACAGGAGGGAGAGAGAGAGAGAGAGAGAAAGAGACAGTCAATATTAGAATTCATTGTCACGTCTTACCATATGGAGTGTTATTTGTAAATACTTTTATGATAAAAACGTGACTAAACGGCTCCTTCTTATTAAAATATTATATATTCCAATAATATTTATTATATTGTATAATATGAAAATCAAATGTATGTATGTGTGTGAGCATGTTTTTGGCAAGCGCCTCACATATAGAAACATACCCGCATGATATACGAATGTTCCAACTAATACAATTATTATATTTTGCTGGCAAGGATTGTTTACTGACATGTTTTTATGTACCAAACACATACAAATTTCTCCAATAAAATAAATTATTTTTCTAAAGATGTTTTGTTTTTATTTCGTTTAGGAACGCTTGTGTGCATGTGTGTGTGCACAGCCTGAAACATCAAATTCAGAAGTCTCTGAAATAAACAGATTTTTTTTTAATCCGATGTCATACATATTTACATACGTGTGTGTGTATGTTTGTATGTTGGAAAAAAAATAGAAACGAACTAATTTTTTTTAATGGATTAAACAAAGTTTCGTCCGTGTAGCAACTTTTGACAAAAACAACTATTCTGCGCAAACATTTGCTAAGAATATTCAACCTTATTACGGTTTAAAGAAATCCTTTTTCAAGGACTTGCACTTTTTTCTTCCAGATCTCATTGAAAAACTCTTCTTGATGCCGATGATGAAGATTGAAACCATTTGAGTATAAATTAAAGCAAAATAATTTAATGATCGCGGTTGAGTCCTTTTGGGTCCTCTGCGCGATTTAAATAGTCGTCGTTACTTCACCAGTGACGTTCAATTGCTTAGACATTATTATTTATTTTTTTTCTTCTTGTTAAATTTTCTTTTACTTTATTTAAATTACTTTTTTTTAACACGACACACAAAACTAAACGAGTGTAATAAAAGAAACAGAAGTGAAAAAAATGTCCAGCGTTCGAAAATTATAAATGCAAAATTGCAAAACGAATTTTCAAATACAAGCAAATCTGCACAAAATTCTATCCCTCTTCAAATTTTGTTTGTTTGTTACTAAACTCAAGACTTGCGCAACTAAACGCGCTGTATGAAAAGGGGGCAAAGATGAGTCAAGAATAATTTTCGTAATGAATTTCTTTTTTACTCAAAAGTATTTTTCTGTGAATTGGGCTTTGATGTTAATACCAGGAATATTTTATTGAGGATTGCGCGAATTCAGCAGATTTTGCTACATTTGAATAATGAATCACTTTTAAATGAAACTGTTTTTCTAGTTTCTTAAAGCGAACTGGTTTAGCTCCATTTAGTTCTGCAAGAAGTTCGTGCGATTTTTTCGCCTGACAAATATCCGACAATTCCGAAATGTATTCAGGTTCTTCACAAAACTTATCAGCTTTTGGTTTGAGAGGGGCAATAAAAAACAATAATTTTTTAGCTAAAACAATTAGTTGACAAATTTTGATCACAATTGGATGAGCGCTTTGTCTGTCTTAAAACGTGAACAAAGGAATAAATTAACAGATGAACAGATATTGATTTGGATATTTATGGAGGAGATCAAAAGTTTTACGCCGATGAACAGAAAAGTGGTGAGCCTAATGTGCCTGACCCCAATACGTAGCCGTTGACAATATCTTTAATTTTTTTAAACAAATTTGAAAGCACTTAACTTTCCGAAAAAATATATGTATTGCGCGATGCTGCTATTAAATTAGCATTCCAATAGAGCTTGTTAAAAGAAATCCGCTTGACTTTTATACACCCATTTTCCAGCAATAAATTGATGTGGAATTAAAATAAAACTTTTAAATAAAAACGCTACGAAATGTTGTAACACTTAAACGTAGGCAGAAGCTTTTGTAGTAATAACTTTCGATGTCGTTTAATTTGTAGACTTTTTATCTGTCATAGAAATAAGTATCTTTCGCTAGATAATGTGTCCGAATGTGTTTGGCGTTATTTATTACTGAAAACACGCCGTATTTCTAACACACTTAATTTTAATGCTTTCAACAGTCACATCCAACATTGAATCCCATTCATCAGGGCAGCCAAGGTCCATACATATCTATTTTAATTATTAAAAGAAATTTTTGTTTTAAAGTTTTAAAAAATAGACATCCACAAGTGAAACGAATAAACTAAGTATGCCGGCAGAGCGGAGCGAAAATATAGCACACCACAGCCAATAGCTTCTGGTGTCGTAGCAAATATGTACATATTCTGGTTGTTTGTTGGTTAAGACATTTGCCGACAACTTTCGGCTCACAACTGTGGCAGCCCCTTCGTATTTACATAGATGCCACATTTGAATTTATGTGATGAAGGTGTGCACCGCTATCGTACAATAGGAAAGATCATCACCTGTTCGCCGCTCACTTCCATCGATTCAAACACGAAATTTTTATGTTGCTTTCTATGAACACAAAAGCGCACAAGACCATTTTTCGGAAACAAAAACAACAAAAGTTATAACAAATAATTTAAGAGAAAATAAAAATAAACACAAAAGCAGAAGATTTCAAAATCTTCAAACACAAATACTTTTGGATCTTCTTACTGAACACTTCGTGGCAGAGTTTTCGAATGCATTTGTATCTTAAACACAAATCTTGCTCGTATAAATTTGAAGAGCTACAAATGTGTTCTTTTGTGTTTGTGGATAAAATTTTAATGCCATAAAGAAAGGAACAAAATAAAATTAAAAAAAGAAAAAACTAAATTTATATAAGATACTTATCGCTTTGAAGTCAATGAAAACATAAAAAATTGGGAAAGGCAACAAACAAACATCTATACATTCTACATACATACATAATACATACATACATACATGCATACATACATACATACATACATACATACATACATACATACATACATACATACACACACACATACATACATACATACATATGCATGTATTTTTCTATTCAAACCAAAGTTTACAAATAGGTAAATCTCATTTATGCTACACAAATTCTACCATCACAGTAAAATTTACTGAGTAAATGCACAAAAGTGATTGTGTTAAAACATTAGGGGGGGACATAAGAACACACTTTTGGGGCGTTTTGATGGATCTTGGATATTCATTTGCGATGCAAAAGTTTCAGTAATTAATCTGGATTCGGAACAAAAAAATTTTTCCTATCGTGATTTCCACCACGAGATTTGTCCATGTTTCCTGCAAATTACCAACTCATAAAAAGTTTTACCTACTCAATTTAATTTCATAAAAACTAAGAACAATTTAGTGAGAATTATCCGCCGAGTTGCCGGGAAAATACTTTATTTTCAATGCTGCCCAAATGCTATGCAGCATTAAATTTTATGTCTGCTTTAATTTTGCTTCTACCAAATGCTTTCCCAGTAAGCATTTCCTGAAGCCAGTATTGTTCCACAACCAGTATATCAATTCTCTTATACGAGTATTGCAGAGAAGTTTTCAAATTTAAAACTGTGAGGCAAAAATTCTACTGTTTGCCGATTGGCGAAAAACCACCGCTTTTACATTTGAAAACAGGCAACACTGGCTACGTTTTTATTAAAATATTTCCATTAAGCAGCTGTCAAAAAGCATTAAATAAAAATAATAACAAAAAGAAAATTAAGAACAAATTGACAATCCGTTGGATAAGCATTTGCAATTGAATATGGAAGTTTCAACCAAAATTTTGTATATATCAACAAATTTTGCTACAGAAACGCATTTTATTCCAAATTTTCAATAAGTGCAGAAACTCTCGTATGTGAGAAACTATTTTTTCCACCAACTCACATTTCAGATCTCTTGTTCTTCTTGCGCGAAATATACAGATTGCGTTTGGAATTTCTTAATGTCTCAATACTTTTATAACATAAATACCAGAGTTATCTCACTCAACTAAGAACTAGTTCAATCGAACGGTTCAGCGAACTGAGCGAAGTTTTAGTTCAGTGCGTTCATACATATTTTCACAGTGCTATAGAAACCTTTTTGGTCTTCAATGTATTGCTGGACATGAAAACTTGACGCGACAAACATATCCACTTCTATATGCTTTTAATATATTTTAAAACTTAACTTTAATTCTTGTGTCATATTATTCTTCAAAAGAGAAATATGAAAGACCGTATTTAGTGTCCTGCATTATTTATATTTTCCGTTATTTAGTGTAATATTAACAGACATGAATAGTTGCAGAGTTGCTTTTCTGCAATTGAAATCAGCTGAGCAGTAGAAAGCTAAGTTGGAAAGAGCGATCGTTTCAGTGACCCTAACAAATATGCAACTCTCTTATCTTTTGGTTGTGTAAATCTATTTCACAACACGGCAGACGTTTTCTGTTGTTTTTGCGGCAAAACACCACAAAAGACGATCGAAAAACATATTGGACAGAAGATTGGACGGAAACTTGATGCGAATCACTACGAATTATAACCAGTAGCTGCTGAAATTGTTTGTTGGGTATAACTGACTTTCAGTCACATGCATTCTCATTGATTCTATACAACCGTTCGAAGGTATTGAATGAATACAATATGAAATACAGAAACGAAGTTCCACATTTAAGACATTTTCAGATGCACATATCGAATCAACTGTTGACAGTTTTAAAGTGTATGTGTGGAAATTATTTCAGATCTGGCAGTATTTATGATACGAGTGTTTATTTTCAAATGACTAAAGAAAGATCTGCATGAATAAGAACACTGTCAGCTGTGTTATAAATGCATTCAAAAGTCACACGTGGGTATTCTTTCAAATGTCATGTTGATGTTTTTCTCACATTATTGGTCAATTTATATTCACTATTGATAAGAGGTCTTCAAGTGTGTTCATACCCAGCTACGTACGTATGTATATGTGTGTGTGTGTGTGTGTGCAGGTACAAGTATGTCTGTGTGTATGAATGTACGCGCATGTTTGTTGAATAAAGGAAAGTTGCCAGCAATTGTTCCACTCTGGCTGATTATTATCTTAATAAAAACTGAATGGAGTTAATTTATTGCTTAACTGTCGATAAAGTTCTTTTATATCGCAGTTAAATTTCTTGTTGGTCTTGTGAAGGTATTTTAACACAAAACGTCAGTTTTATTACAAGCAAAAACTGGCATTGTATGAAAAAATATTCAAAATAACAATTTTGTGAACTAGAAGCCACAATATTTTCCTTGGAAAGAGGCAGAGTTCAAAACATCGAGCAGGATACATTTGAATGGCCGGATGTACTTCAAGAAAATAGGACTCTGAATTCAGCAAGCGGCTAAAAGTGAGAACGAATAAAACCTGTGTATGATTGTAATGTTAAGTTTTTACTCCATCCATTACATATATTTATAAAATATGTTCACTTACTGTCTTAAGAATTCGTCCTTAGAATAATTGCGGCCAACTAATAGTTTTTCTTGCAACCCAATATTGAATTGATTGGTTTAAATTTTTCTTTATTAATTAGCACGTAATGGATTATGGATGGAAGGTATCCATAAATATATAGTCTTCTCTACTTGTTAAAATCGTGGGGCCTTCAAGGCCGACATTTTTGCTTGTTTTTGAAAACTTAATTTGCTTAAGGGCAGTTCTTACTATCAATATTGTACTTCTCCTGCTTCCCCATTAATGGGTTCAGCAACTGAAATATGATTACCTTATAGAAACGAATTTTGTTCGCGCTACGCCAAAAATTAATATAGTTTCTTGTTGTAGAATTTATATATATAGTAACTACTTTAACTGTTGAGTGCTTTTAGGGGACGTGCAGTTCGCCGCCTAATGAAACTGTTTCGCCACCAATGAACAACGAGGTTTCATCACACACAATTTTTTCCTTGGGTCCGAAGTGTGATGTTGTGAAAACAAAATGTGATAACATCGGTACAAATCTTATTAGATTCCTTTCACAAAAAATGCTTAAGACTTGTTTAATATTGTGGACCATGCAATATTTTCCTCAAAATTTTAAAGTAAAACCCGAAGTTGAATTTAAAAGGTCTGTGCAAAAAGTAAGAGGAATTTGGGTTTTTCTCAACAAATACTGATTTTTCAATCAATTTGCTGTTTGTCCCTTTCGGGTACTACATTGATAGATATAATACGAGTATTCTTGTGCAAAAGTTGTTTCAATCTTCAAAACAGTTTTG
Source organism: Epicampocera succincta (assembly GCA_932526305.1). Lineage (NCBI taxonomy): Eukaryota > Metazoa > Arthropoda > Insecta > Diptera > Tachinidae > Epicampocera > Epicampocera succincta. The sequence continues at coordinate 19,566,343 of OW052035.1, forward strand.
ATATGACCTTTTTGAGACCTCTCAGCGATTCGGCTTTCAGCTCCTCAATCGTCGGAAAACGCTGTTATTTCATGGGTATATTTAATCTTGACACTTTTAAGCACCTCTGGATCACCGTTGACTACTTCATGGTTTAGCTAAACTCATTTTTTTTATCAGTTTTCATATGACCGGAATGTTTGCAAAAGTTGGCCACACTTGTTCGATGACTTTCCAAGAGGTTTCTAGGAGAGCTCCGTAGCTCTCTTCTATCGCCAAAAAATTTTTGTTAAAGCACGTCTCTTTGGAATTGCTTTTGGCAAAATGTTAGTATTTACTTAATCCTCTAAGAAGTTATAAATAATTGATGGCCTAACAAATAAAAAACTATTCTTTTACCTCGTGCTACGGGAAATTTATTTTTGTGTCGTATCCTGAAAGTCTTACTATGTTTCTATAAACTTCCTTTCTCTAAATACGATTAAATACACACATATTTTATGCTTTAATTCCCAAATACATTTATTCATATTTGACCATTTTTTAAGCTGTTTTAATAAGGTTTTTCATCCCAAACATCTGAGATTATGTGATATTAGATATTACTGGTAGGTCACATGTAGACCTCCGATTTTCCAACAAACTGCTAATATATCCACAAGTAAAAGCGAAGCAATTTTTACTTCCAATTTGTGATTCCTCTTACAAGTTGTATTTAATTAGAAAAAATTTAATCTAATCTAATTTAAGTATTTTTCTACATTTTTAATTTTCTCCGTGTTTTTTCATAGGGGGCACTTTTTATTTTGAGGTTATAAAGAAAACCCTGAAGTACTACTTTGCAATAATAAAAAAGGCAAAGAATAATCTCTGGAATTTCAGATGTCATTAAGCTCATTTAGAAAAATCTTAAACTGTCAAAAGGATTTAATGTATCCGCTTGGCTTCAACTTTGGGCATTGAACAACTCTACACCCATTTCACTTGGATTACTGAAGAATTTCTGAATTTGTATGCAAAACTTCATTCAAATATTCGTCATGATTTGTGCTATTATTTAATCGAAGGACTTACTTTGAGGAGCGTTAAAAGGTATTCAACACAGGATTTTATTTCGCATTGAATATTATCAAGTCATAAAAAGCAATAAGTTAAAGTTCTAAAACGTTAATAATAATACTCTAAAATAAGAGAAAAATGTACGAATCATTAGGAATTAGGAGCGTAAGAAGCTTTGAATATTGGAAAGCTGTCTGCTCAAAAGCAGTTTCTTTGGATTATGGGTCTGCAAAGGACCTTGTATGCAAGTCTGAAGTCTGTAGGAGATTGAGTAAATCGACTGATATTTTCTTAAATTTTTAAAGAATCTTCCTTCATGTCGGGACGAATCTATAAGTCATGTCAGAAGCTTGGAAGGGTTTATATTGATGTAACTAATCTCGGAATATGTATGAATTGGGCAAAAGCGGGTGCAATTGGTACTTTTTGTTCTGTAACAAAACTTTGCACCGAACCAGGTAAGGGAAAGCCAGGCCCACTAGGTGTGGATGTTAGTAGAACAAAAAAAACCCTATATCCGTCATCTTTTTAAATGTTGTAATTAATTCTCCTTCCAGCCATTGACGATATAAAGCCAGTGGCAATCGCTTGAAGGAAAATGTTGCAGTTGAGAAAAAATCAACCTTTTTTGGATATATCTGTTGTTTTTATTTAAAATGCTGTAACTTGCATATCAACGAAACGGGTTTAATGAATTGCAACACCAGCCATCGGAGGCTTATCGGTGTAAACAAATTTCACAAAAAGCTTTTCCGTCGGTGTGTCGCCAACCTGCGAGTCTTTGGGTGTGATTAGGCAGCATTGGACCATGAACTCTCAAGTGTAAGTTTTTAAGACGATGCAAATAAGAAATCTTGTTTCGAATGAAATTCCTTCTGCTGCTTCTTACAAAATTCAAATATCAATATGTCTGTCTATTACAGCCAATGAGTGCTTTGCGGATGGCTCTCATACGTTTTACAACTGCCATCATCGATGCATTAAAGGAACTTAAATACACCACATTATCAAATGCTGATTTTATTTCTGGGCATTTGCATTGTCCAGCTTAAAGAAATACTTGTACGAAAACGAGTAAACGAGTAAACGAGTAAACGAGGCAAATGGAAAGGCAAATATCGCTTACGCGAAAATTCAATCACGTTCTTACACTCCTTCGTGAATCCCCCATCAATCGTTATCACTCTTATCAAGTAAGTGCTGCTCACCTCTATTTCATAGACACTCGTATAAAATGTGAGATTAAAGAAGGGGATGTTAATTAAAAGCCATTTCGCTTGAAGATACTGTAGCAGCAGAAGTTCTTCGGCCCGACAAGCCAATGTGGTGAACATGCAACGGACAAGAGTGAAAAGCAAAGCAAACCAAAGAAAAGAAAAGAAAACAACAATTATAAAGAGTTAAAATCAAAACGAGAATAAGCGCACAAGTAAATAACATTGAAGTGATGCTGTTCGTCGTTTGTTCACAAACTAACTCTGATTGTTATCGGCTACAAGTAAGAGTATCTTGTTAGTTGTAGTCGACGATGGATGGACGACGTCTTTGTTTTATCTTAAATCTCTTGTCCAATTGTTAAAAATGACTTTTAGATGCAAAAGACATGCATTCCTTCATGTTTGCTTTGTTTCGAGTATTCATCACATCTTGTTTTACAAGCTACACAAAAACCCAAGTAAACAAACATTAAAAGAAAAGCCAACAACAACAACAGCAAGGCCAACATGTGCTCATGTGTGCGTGTGTGTGTGTATTTGACCATTCGGCTCAAATAAATTGTCCAACACAAAGAACACGAGCATGAACCGAAAATAAAATTAATGAAAACTAAAATGTTACCAAGAAAAAATATTAAATTAAAAGATAAATTCTCCCAACACGGTGGGAATGGAGTGACACAGAATATTGTGTAGGTTTGCTTTTTATCTCCATCGGCGTTTTCCCTCTTCATCATATTTCCACTATCACAATATACAGAATATCCATACAAACGTACGACCCATTTACCTCAAAAGTGACATTTTTCAAAATGTGTATGGGGTCACCATTTGGATCTCTGGTTTGTGTAAAAATTAAGTTTATTTATGTGTTACAACCACCTTTCGAGAATCAAATCGTTTAAAGTTTTTTCGCTGATCTTACGGATTTTGAGAACAGCTTTTTCTGTGTTATGTCGTTGTTGAAGCAAAAGAGTTATTACTTTGTTATTGCTTGAAGTAGATTAATGTTTGTAATATTTTAAGATTTAACACAACTTTTTGTTTTCGGAGAAAAAAAAATAAACTTAATTTTCTTGTCGCTGATCGCCAAATCCCCTCGTATCAAATAAGTATTATTTATGACGACGACAAAATCTTATTTGACCACCTCCCAAAAAGGAAGTGGTTATCAATTTGCTGACATTTTTTCTACGTTGTTGTTTCAGCAGAACTTTGGCATTGGATTTTAAAAATTGTTTTAGCGTTTGAGGGCTTTCGCAGTTTTTATTTCTCTGCTTCCCAAAAAATCTTAATAGGCAAATAAGTATGTACAAACATATATGCGATACTTACACCCCGGCAATAAAACAATTTATCTACGAGTCTAGCAGAAACTTGGATTTCAACCAACTACTGATACCTAATAAAAATGTATGGGCAGACACTTTACAGTCTATTTTTGCAAAGATGATATATTGTGAATCCAGCACAGTTAATTTACCCGATAATATGAATATAGTTGGTTTTGCTTTCATTATTTACTTCTACTTATACTTTTTCATAACATTTAACAAATTCAACGCTGCAAGTTCCTGAGTCATTTAACAAATTATTTGAATGCGAAGCTTTAAAGGAATTTGCAAATTCAAACAGCTATTTTCCCAAACCAGTTTTTAAATCGACAAACCCAGTTTTGTTCATTTTAAAAGAAAATATGACAGGCAAGAAACAAAATGCTGACCCATATACATTTCGTCAAATGAGCATTAAGCACAAGAGTAAGAAAACTTTTGTTAATCAGTAAATAAATTTATTGAAAAAGCCAATAAGTTTTTAGGTAAAATTCTTCTTTTGAAAATCATTTTTGCCTGTGAAAAAAAATACAGCGGCCAATAAGTTTAGAACTTCCTCCAACAGTTTACGGACTTCTCCGTCTACTGAAAGGAAATTCAGCAGTTTTTGTATGCATGAATATCCTGTCGGGATTTTGTGTGTGTGTTTTCCAACTCTGACTCATTTGCGACTGATTGATAAACCACCTAAAATCTGACGCAGAGGTGAGCTGGTTATCCTTGCCCTTGGGTACATTAATGTTAAAATATGTAACTCCTCCATTCTTATACATCTTAAATAAATAATCTATGTGCCATAAACTAACTCAACGTGAGCTGGTTTGTGGTTACGTGAAAGAGCGAGTGAGTGCTGACTCGTGCGTGTGACATTGCATGTAAATAGCGAATAGTAATTAGCATAGAAAATTAGTGATCTCTTGAGTCACCTGTAGCTCATCTCTTCTCCACCATGAACCAGCTCTTAGTCAACTCAAATCCCGACAGGGCATACACCATGCGTGTGTGTGTGTGTGTATTTACATTTACGCGTGCACATGTACATACATACATACGTATGTATGCGTGCATGCTGTAGAACTGTGGTAATCCCCTTACAGAAATATGTTTGCATGTTAATAATTGAATTAAAACTTAAATTCAGATTCAGAAAAGATTTTGAGAACAACAAGACACATCTGGACCCTTCACTCCTTTGTGTTTTGTACATTTTTATTGCATTCATGTGTATTTGCATTCAAACGAAGGACTATAAAAAACATTAAAAAGTAATACTTTTTTAATTTTCAAAATCTATATTTTTAATTTTGTTTCAATCACCCTTAATAACATCTGGTCTCACCTCGATAATTTGCATATTGCAGGCGAGTGAAATGAAACGAAACTTTATTGTACTGAAAAAAGGATAGAGGGACAGACGGACAGACAGACAGACACGTTGACTAATGCCATTTGGATTATAGTTTTCAGATTATTTAAGTCACGCTTGAGTTCAAATAAAAAATACGAGTGAGTGAAAATGGATAAAATGATATTTATTACCTTTTTTCACAATTACATTCATATATACATATATGTATACATTTGTGTGCATGTATGTATGTGCAAACGCATGTGTTTGTAAGGATGTGCATAAATTGTTGAAATTCAAGGGTTGTTTATAGCCTGCAATGAAAGGTATTTGACAAATTCGAAGCATTACAGCATCTAACAATCAGCCGCTGTACAAAAATACAAATTTATTTACGAGGATGTATCTCTTGCATACAAACAAAGAGAAGGATCAGTAGCGTCTACATCGTAATATAGGGGGGGTGGGGGGCAAAGAAAAGTGTACAAGTGCAAACACACTCTCTGCTCGTAGGCCTCACACCCCAAATGAAAGTATGGAAAAACATTCACTCAGTCTTTAAGTGAATATGGAACCGTGTTAGTCAAACTTTTAGTTCTGCTCGTATAACTTCAATTACTAATTATTTAATGGGGCATAAGTTTGCAATTTCCTTCCTCAATTGAGGAAGAAATTTTGTAAATTATTGCTGTGATTAATTCTCTTAAAGAAAACAAGAGAAATAATTTACAGAGTTTTCTTTAGCTCTAATAAATAATTAAAAACAAATGAAGACTGTCTTAACGATAAATAAATTAACTGCTTAAATAATACAAACAAACAGAAAATTAATATAACATTTTCTCTCTATTAATCTAATGGTCAAAAGTATTCTGGTTAAGAATTTGTTTGACTTTTTCGGTCACTGAATTCGAGTAGATACAACTCCAACACTTGATAATGTTACTCGTCAGAACATAAAAGCAAAAGGATTTCATTCCAAGAAATTGCTAAATATTAGAATACAATAAAGTGTAAGTTGTTCTTCGCAATCTCCGATGTCTCTCCTACTTTCAAAAATGCAAAAAATGTACCAAATCATGTCTGATATTGCAAAATTTATAATTGACCAGTTCAGGACAATCTGTGTTAAATGTTCTTACCGTTCGAATCAAAATACATACCCACGAGAAAGTTTCCTTCCATATTCAGAATGTGTAAATTCCTATAAATGAAAATAAAGAATTATTGTTACTGCTGAGAACATTGATGGAATTTTTAGTAGTACCATCATTATGGCGAATCATGCAAATATTTTAATTATATGTAGAGACGGTTGCCAGATCTTATGACACGCTCGGTACAATGTACCTAAGAATGTCTTACAACTGTCTAAGCCGCCAATTCTTGTCTTGCAACGTTGTCAGGAAAAGCATTGTCGTTCGATTCAGGGATAACAATATTGTGAAGCATCCGAAGGGGAATGGGCCAGTGCACTCAGGGCAAAGTTGTTGATTGCTCTCAACCTGGCGAGAAGCCAGCAGCGATCCCTGAAAATGGACTGGTCAAGCTGACATACTGCCTCCCCGTGGCGCCCCTGGATAGCCCCTACAGCACCCGCTTAGAGGTGAACCAAAGTGTGCAGCGAATCCCCTCTGTCCAGGGGTCTAAACCAGGACCCGGTCCTCCAGGTTTCGGGGGTTGTGCGTGGGGGTAACTTCCCTACCGTGTAAAAACACACTAGTTTCGACACAACAACAAAGAATAACTTTGTTGGTTGAGGCCCAGGTTCACCACGGACTGTAGCGCCAAAAGAAGAAGAAGAAGAAGAAGAAGAAGCATCCGACAATCGTAAGACAACTTTATGTTGCCCTTGTCCAATAATTGTCAGACATTGTAAGCTCATTTTTCCACTCAACCCTTGTTTTAATACCCGGGTACGGGGTGCCCATCTCGGCACCCATTAACAAAATTTTTTAACAATTAAAATTTTTAAACATGCTTCTGGATCGTCGTTATTTCACTTCAAGGAAAGCGAATTAAGATTCTAGATTTATTTTTTATACTCCAAAAAATTTATACTCAAAAAATTTGTAGAACTTTAACCACCGCAACATGCGCACCCGGGTGGGTACCCAACACAGTTTGAATGGAAAATGTTATTTATTTACAAAATTAAATTTTTATATCACATTCTATATATTTAACAACGTTTTCAGAGTGTTCAGCACAAACTGGCCGTCTACATTCAGCGCAGCTTTCCCGACTTTTGCGTCTTCCTTTTACTATTTGCCACAAGATCCCGTAACTTTTTTCTTCCTGCCTCAATCATGGGCTTAGCAAGCTCTTTCGATATCTTACGCATAAAGAGGTGTCTTTCAGTTTTTTCTACGCAATCATTTTGAACATATTGAAAAATAATGCCACTGTCCACCTCAAACTTTGGCTCTGACTTGTGTATCTTCTAACCGTTTGATGCATAGTGTCAACTCCACTTTTCTTCATGTAATACAAATTTATAATGTCGGGTTTCTTTTCGACATCGGCACTTAAAGCTTTGTCTGAATGCACTGTTGATAAAAGAACTAAAGGTTTTTTTTTTTGAGTACATAAGAACACATCGCTAATTTTTCATAGAAACCAAAAACGGTCCAATATAGTTCCCTTGATTTATTTGCGACCGCGATATTTGGAATGTAAGGATTATTTTTTTAGTGTCAACAATGGTAAGATTATATGACAACTAGTGCTTCGCTATTGAAAGAGAACTAAAAAAATTATCCATGCAAATACTTCTTCCACTTCCACGGTAGGGAGACGCTAATTCTTTAACAACTCTTTCCCCCCGATTTTTGCCACGGATATCTTTATTATTGCCAAAGTAAGGTATACCCTGGAACGTATAGGCGTTTTCAGCGTCGGAAATCCATAATACCATACTCGGCTGGCTTTGAAGGTATATATTGAGTTAACCCTGTACGACCTCGTTAAGGATAAAGTTGTTCATTCATTGTTTTTACTTTCGGTTTTCCCTTTATAGGATAACAAAAACACGTTTTAACTACTCAAAAAATTCAATGAACTAATTTCTCTATCATACAATTACTTTAGTTTAGTTTCCAAAGCGTTAGTACTATAATACGGGGAAGTCCCATTTACATATCATATATGACCAAAAATTTGCAACTACGATACCAAAAAATACTGTCCTATATAAAAACTTTTAAATCTTGGCGTTTATAAAATGCAAAGTTAAAAACTCATATTTTAACTTAAAAGTGTATTAAATACTTTTAAAAAGTTTAAAAATTTAATTATATTTCATAAAAATATTGATTATTTATACGTTATAGTATATGGGTACACGGGTACTAAACAATGTGAATAAAGTTGGGTATTAACACAAGGGTTGAATTAATGCGCCTGACAAAGGTGCTACTACTGCCAGAGAAATATTTCTAGAGGAAGCACAGCCCACACCTACGAATACTTTGAGTCTACTTATAAGGGTCTAGCTTTTGTCATGTAACCACCTGACAATCGTGTGAAACAACCATTTTTGTTGGCCGGTAATTGTCTTGTAATGAAATGTTGTTTTACCGACAATCGGATTTTACAATATTTTAACATCTGATAAGCTTTACAAATATATTATAATTTAAAAATATTATAATTTAAAAACCCTTGTAAATATATTATTGGAAGAACTAAAAACAATGGGGGCTATTCTGCGTTTCGACTCGGATCGTAAATTTCTCCGTTTGGCAGCTTTGGTATTCTGCGTTTCGATTCCGCTCAGTTTCTTTCGATTGTATGTATTATGCATTACGAACGGAGCTCCGTTTTTCTCAGTTGTTTTTTTGTTAACGGAGGGGTTTTCTTTATTTGTGTTTTTTAGTTAAAAAGTTTAAAATTGAAAAAATGTAAGTAGAAAATGAGATAAAATGTTCAGAAACGATTAGAAAACACTTAAAATTATTTTTAAATAATTTATTTAATTAAATTAATTTTTTTGTTTTTCTAATTTTTGTACCCGAATCTGATGTTTTTCTTATGTATTACAGGTCAAAAACAACAACACCAGCGCAGTATGAAAAATTGGCTACCATCAACTTTCAAAGGAAGAAGTAGTAGCGTTCCGGGAGGAAGTGGCAGGAATCATCAATGCACTAGGTCCTCCAACAAAAAATGCCAGTGCATGGAAAAAAGTAGGTATGGTTTGCGTATAATTATTGCAGAAATTAATATAAATTTATAGGTTTGGATTGACTGGAAAAGCTACATCAAACGGAAGCTGTCAACAAACAAAAAAGAAATGATGAGCACCGGAGGAGTTTCATGCCGCTTACAGCGTATTAGCCCACTTGAGGAAAAAGTTATTCAGTTGACGGGTCTGGTAACAAATACCAGCGGAATTAGCGTTTTTATTTGTTTATTAATTTTATTTATTACTTTTTAGTGGACTGAATTTGACTTTTTATTAAAATGTTTACAAAATTGTTTATTTTTACTGTTTCTATTTCACACGTTTCACAGCAAAGAAGCTAATTTAAACATACCCTGTTCTTCTTCTTTTTCTTTCGATTCCGTTTTTCTGCAGAATACCAATTTTCGATTGCAACGGAACTGAATGCGGAGACTTAATCGAAACGCAGAATAGGGGTGAATCTCTCTCCCAAAAATGGGTTAAATTTGGTTTTTTGGTGGTTTAAGTTGTTTTTGTCCGTCATGATTCGTCATACGTTGATTAGTGTAGCAGATAAAAACAATATCCCTAAATAACAAACCGGAGGCCGACCCCTACATTTGCAGTGCATTGTATCAGCACTAGGGTAGCGGTAGGTTTTTTATTTTATTTTTGTTCATAAATGAGTAGTCAGAATTTAACTGATGCTGTTCTGACTGTCCGGTGCCCAGTATAAATACCTTCGGCAATGCACAGTCATATATCAATTTTTATGTTCTATCTTGTTTTAATATGGATTTGTTTGTTGGCCTATTGAGTGCTGGTATTTATGTATGTGTTCATTGTGTGCTGTTTGGCTATTGTTTCCCCCCCCCCCCCCCCCAGTCTTTCTTAGGAATCGATCCTACGACCCCTAGAGCACTCTAGCAACTCATCCATCGATGTCATCATATGTTTTTAAATACAGAAGAAATTTTGACAATTTTACGTTTTTAATTGATCTTAAACTATCAAAAGTATTGAAAATATTTTGTTTGCGCAAATAGTATGACAATAAAGTGCAGACTTCTAATATCTAAAACTTTTTCACAATCAATCGCCACAAACATAAACAATTCACAAGTTTTTAAACTTATCTTGTTCTACACATACATCGAATCCCCCTGCAAAACGTTTTTAGCTGCGCTACTGGCTCGTATTATCAAAGTGAATTCACACGAAGACCGGAAATACATTCAATATAAAATTTATAACTTTTATAGAAAAAAGTGAATTCAATAAAAAAATACATTAAGTTATGCACCCCTTTGCGGTTAAAAAGTAATTTTGTTGGTATTGTTGTTGTCATAGTCCATCATATACAGACACACAAACGTATGTCGAGTTTTTCTATCTGCGACTGTTGTAAAATTTTGTAAATAAACAAGTTAAACTGCCAACAGTTGTTTTAGTTCCTCAGAGTGTCTCTTAGTTGGCGTTAAAACCGAATAGAAGCGCTTAAGTGCACATGGATATAAGTACGTGTGTGTGTGTATGTGTGCACAAATTAGTGCTTAAACAACGCAAATCGATTTGAACGGCATTAATTTAGTTAAATATTGATACGGCAATCGTGGTTTTGTTTAACATTAATTTGTTTCTGTAATTGGCTTTTACGCATTAAAGGGATAAAATGTAATATCCCTGCTCACGACATATAATTTTCTTTGGGCATTCCCACCAACTCCCTAAAATAGGGTCGTACAATAGTCGCAGTAATAACAGTAGTGTTTTCTAATGAACAAAAAAATGTGTCTGCTTCAGAGAAAAACACTCCGATTTCATTAATTAAAAGTTTGGTTTAGTCCAGCCAGGCACAATCCAATTAGTTTCGCAAAACTTTTTGGCGATATATAACATCAGCGGGGGAAAGAAAACTTACAGGGAACTTCTACTTTTCCAGAATGTGCGATTCTAAATACTGACAAATTTAATTAATTAATTTAAGACAATTTTTATTAACATCCGTTTATTTCGATTCAAATAAACAATTATTTTGCATTCCTCAAAGTGAAAAAATTGTTGAACCGGAAACTCCTACAAATTGCTTAAGCTGAATATCGAATACCAAATATTTAAAAAAGTATTTGAAGTTTCCCCAACTCTTTATAGCTTTCAATATTGTCTAAATATTTTTATTGATGTCGCCAGTGGAACGTATATATGTACATTATTTTAACAACTCGTATAAAAACATAGAATTTAGTTAATAATTTTAACCTTAAAAACCTGCTGAAACGTGTGATTATTAACTGACGTGAGATCACCCTACAATTTAAGTTAAATTAACAGGACCCGACCAATGAGTGGTAACTAATACTTTCTGTGTCTTTTATACTTTTCTTGTCTTAATAAAAATTTTATTAACCCCAGCAATAAGTTATAAAAAATTCTAATCCATAATTTATGGAAAAACGTACTTCAAGACTCATTCATATAAGAAATAAGATGCAAAACCAATTTTTTTTGAAGAATCATCTTATTTACTACAACTTTAAGAAGTGAATATATTTTCTGTCACAAAGAAATTTTTATACCTGATTTAAACAAACTTGGTGGCGGTTGAGATGACAAGAGCTGAATAAAAATATACAGTCACCTCCAGCCAACGGACGGATGACCGATGTGGGAATTATATATGACACTGGAAAGGTTTAATTGTAGCAACGCCCACGTAAGCAAACGGAACGGCAGTTCGCGTTTTAAGTACAGTGGGACCTCTATTATCCGTAATGGTCGGGACCGGAAGCATTTCCGGTTAATTGTTTGAAATTTGGGTTGTACTTTTAAACATTTTTTATTCATATATAATTCATTTATTCAAGAGCTTAATAACATTTAAATATTTAAAAAACATGAGAAAAAATATTTGGATGGGAAAAAGAAAACGACTACAAATTCTCTCTCGACGTTGACGGCTAATCGAATCATGGATAACTGAGGCAAATGCTTACCGAAATTAACTGACGCATTGCCAGAACGTCTCAACTTGTCTAATAGAGTTGGACTTGTCTCTGAGTACATCTACATATCGGGTATTAAAAGAGAAAAATATAGTAAAAAGAAAAATTTAGTAAAAATTGGTGAAAGAAAACCTCTAGTGATTAAATCAATTTTAAAATATGTTTTTGGTCTAACTTGGCCTTCCATTTTAACTTTTTGTCTATGTTTTCAAGTCAGAGCCATCAATTGTGTTACTATTATTAAATAAATTATTTCAATTTGTTGTAATTAACGAACTTGTGTTTTTTTGCGCATTTTACTAAATAACAGATATTAATACATATTACAATTTAAAAGTTAGATTATAATTGTACAGCACTCCGATAAATTTGCATTTAATTTGTAACAGGGTTGATTATATGTTTGACATTTAATGGCACGCAAGTGCCAAACCTTGACTCGCATGCAAAATTTAAAAAAAAAAACAATGTTCATCACTATGCCGAGAAGCTCAACACTGTTTTTTTTTTGTTTTTACATATTTGTTTGACGTATGTGAGTATAAATATATCCTCTGACATCATTCTTTAAAAAAAAGTTACACCAACTTATAACAGCCTTGTCCTTCATTAGTTTTGCACGGCTTCACGACCCAGGTACGCGGTATTGTCAGGCATCCCCGCCATTGAAAAGCGCGAAATAGCGCCGCCAAACACATAACCGACGTATTTCTATACCTGCACAAATTTCCGTACGTTAAATTACGTTACATTTTTGTTCCACAAACGTTGGCCTTAAAACACAAACAGGCCTTAAAAAGTCTGTTCTTTAAAATTTTATTTACTTAACTAGAGTCTATGACTGATTACGCACTTTTTTTCAGCGTTGTAACATATTTAAATTTTGTGCAAGTCGACAAGTTACTAAAAATAGATTTCGCAGTCTGGGGGCAATTTCTTTCACCGGAATCAGCGTATTTGCATTTTATTAATGGGAAAATCAATCACATCTTATATTTAGTAGTTCTTAAGAAGAACATATCGAAAGCTTGATCTTAGTTAGTGGCAGCTGATATTTCTACCAGCTACTATATTCTCCCTGTTATGGAAACCCCAACACAGAGTTCTGATATTAGTCCAATTAAAAATGTCTTAAAACTTCTTGAAAAAAATCAGGAGAACGAATACAGGGCTTCCGAGATCAAAAGAGTTGAGATTTAAAAAGAGTTTTAGCAACAGGAGAATCAGTCTGCAGAAGATGCCAAATACTTTTGGAAGGGGCTGGTTTCGGTTCACGACAGCATCCGACTTTGGGTTGGAATGACTGTATACGATTCAAAGTGATCAACTTGTATATCGTTATTTAAAATTCAAAAAAAAGTATCATCAAAATATACAACAATTACTTTTTTATTGATGGGATTCATGACATTAAATTACATATATATGTATGTGTGCAAAATTTTGGACGTCTACTACAAAAGATACCAAAACTCAAAATAACGTATCATCCATCAGTCATGCCAATGAAAAAGCTACAGACCATTAATTAATTAATTTTCTTCTGTTTTTTAGATAATATAATCATCGACTATTTGATTATTTAATTTTTATCTTAGTTTTAGTGACAGTTTTTGTAAAACTGAAAACTCTTGTTGCAAGATCTAAAATATTTGCTTCCAGGAGACTCTCAGTTCTTCTAAGATCGAATTGAGTAGCGGTTTAATTAAGGTCTCATTATCTTATTTTTAATGTTAACTAAGTCTTTTCTTAATAAATTAAAATACCATGTTTTCTTGTTGTCTTTATAAAAGTTAATGAAATCCCTTTTTCCAATTAATAGTGCCAAAATAATAAAAAAAAAAACAGAAGTTTGTTCTATTCTAAATATAAAATATACTTTTATTTAAACGTACATTTTCATAGAGGCTAAAAGGTCGAGGATACGTTTGAAACGGATAATTTTTATCCAAAATGAATTTTTTGTTTCCTTTAAGCCAAGATTTAAAAATTTTCGCCCAATATCACAAATAGTTCCTAGTTTATATGCCTTTTGTTTCTTCTGTAAGTTTATGGAAAGTTATGTTGTGCTTTTTGGCATTTTAGGTGACGATATATAATACACACATATATGTGTGTATGTGTGTATGAAAATACCATTTTTTGTTTATTGTAACTTATTATTAATTGAGCAGAAGGTTGTTTATAGATGTGAAAAATGTCAATAAAATGGCAAAATAAATGAAACTGAACTATTAATTCAGGCTCTTAAGTTCGATGTTATTCCTTAACAAAGCAAAAAAAAACCTTATAAATTTTGGCTGTGATCAGATTTTTAAAGAGGACTGCTAAAATAAATCGCATACTATATATCTAGCTGTTCCGCCGATGTTCTCCCGTTTTCCAACTCTCAATTGGTCTATGCATATTTGCATACAGTGTGTAGTTCTTTAATCACAATGAACTGTTCTTTAATTTACTTTCCGACGCAAGACAACCCAGATGTCCTTTTTCAACTGGGTGTTTGTTGGTTTTGGTCTCTTGAGTTTTATGATTTTAAGGGATCATGGACACGAAGTGATGACAACTTTCTAAACGCTAACACGTGGTGATTTGTGATTTTTGTTTTTAAATTTGTATTTGATTGAATTTTTTTCTTTTCCTTGTCATATCTGTCAGATTTAAAAATAATTTTATTTGAACAAAACAGCTTCTTTTGAATGAAGTCGTTTTGTCAAGAGCAACGTTTAAAATCTTACCACTTGTCGTCAGTTTCTAATCTAATCAAAACAATTTTGACAAAATGCCTTGAATGGTAGAGGATAATGTTTTTTTTTGTTTTCTTAAATTCATTTAAAAAAAATCTTAAGTTAATTTGTTGGATTGTTTTTGGAGAGAAAAGAAGAAAATCGTAAAATGTTTGTGTTTAATATCCAAGATATAAACATATATAAGATGTAACAAGATATAAACATATATAAGATTTCTTTCATTTTTGTTAGTCACTTTAGCAATCTTATCGCTGTAATGAAAAGTTTTTGATTTAAAAAGAAGACGTTTGTCAAATGTCCGCAAACATGTTTTAAGGAACACTTAATTGAAAACTGCTGAAGCCCTTATGACACTACCTTTTGTTTTCATTAAAAGATGCCTTAATTGATAGAATGAAACAATAAAGTCACAAAGACCAAGCGATAAAAAATGTAAGCAAAACACTTGGATTTTGCTTACTGTATTAAGTGCTGTCAACTCTTCTTTTATGTATAAGCGGTAAATCGCTGGAAATGCCAATTTTATTTTGAATACTTTTAAATTTTGTTTGACAGACCCGAATTTCTTATCGATAACTTGAGTAAATTTATGACAGTTTGCTATTTTTCTTAATATATCTGAACTCTTTGCACTTGGTACATTTTCCCATTACACTATACTTGTACTGTTCGCCATTAATTGAACAATGAACAAAATATGTCGGGTCACGATGTCTTAAGGGCAGAGCACTTATACGTACATACAGATGTATGTACATTCATAGATATGCACTTGTGTGCATACAGGGTGTGCAGTTAGTTTTAAAAGAACATGATTTTCTTTGTGCTTATGTGTGTACTATCTCCATATGTATTTTCATACCTTCATACATATATTGATAAGCATTCAGTTTACACTACAACAAAATTTAGTAAATAATTTAAATGCATTCGCGTTTGTTTACATTAAACAAAAACAATGTGGACTTTTTATGAGTTTGTGGCGCAAAATGGAAGATAAGAGCCTGCCACACCAAACTTGTCCAAACCACATCATTCATTCAAACCTCAGTCTTTCGTATTTCCTTATGGTTTTGGTCGCATTTGTTTACCTTATCCCTTTTTTATTTGATCCTCTTCAATGTTTGTTTGTTTGTTTGTTTGTTGAGATCGATTGTATTTGCCTACACATTTTGGTGTGTGTGGTTTTTTGGTTTATGGTCACGTTAAATGGAAAAACGAAAATGTTCTATTTGAACTATAATTTCGGCATCTATTGATGAATTCTTATCACCTCGTGTTTATTCAATTCTTTAACATCTTATCAATAATTTTACATAATTGTTTATTCGTTTACACTTTTTGGGTAAATAGTAACGAACCGAACCGATAAAGTAAATTTCAAACAGTCCATTTTTGTTTTAGGATTGTACATACGAGTACATACATACATAGAAGGTAAACAAATCACTTGCTCACCCAAAATATCTTTCGCCAGCCTAATGATCACGACTAAAGCCACGTGTATGTGTGAGTGTTTATCCATACCGAAGGCTTCCTATGGAAAGAGCGTAACTCGATTCTTATTACTTTATAGAAGAAGGAAATAACTGAATACAACCTAAAACAGCAACAGTGAACACAAAAAAGGCAATTTTAGCCCGAATTGAAAAAATATTCAATGCACTTTTTTTATTTTTTATTAATTTTTCCGCGTTTTTGGAAAGATATTTCGGTCATGGACTTTTCTCTCAAAAGCAATATTTAAGTAGTTACGGCTGTTTTGATAAACTCTATACATATGTACATGCTATTGTCAAAGATGTATCACGAAAGTTTTGAAAGAAATACACTGGTACCTCCAAAGTACGGGAAAAATTATATTTTGAAACAATATAGATGCGCTCTTTCTACATTAAGCCAACATTTTAGTTTTTCACAACTACTGACATGCCACAACACGTCTATTTAAGACCTTTAAACTCTTTTATAAATTGTGTTACGTTATTTTGGACATTTAAATGTAAATAGATCATCACGAAAACAAAGTTTGAATTCCCAAGTCTTTATTAGAAAATTGGTTTGGTTTTGGTTGATCCCTACAAGGCGATTTTGTGGGGCGACCAATTTCGCTACGATGTACAGTTCTAGTTTATTGCACTTGTTTTAACTTCAAGCGGCGCGTTAACTGCAGGGTTTGTTCTTTAGAGTTACACAAGTTTAAATCATACTATAAAAGTAACCTACTTTTAATATCAATGAAAAGGGGTTAAATCGATAGAACACAAAACTTTGCGCAGCATTTGCGGTCGCATGTCGCCAATAACTGTTCGAATATTGATATCCGGGCGAGCAATAGACAAATGATTTTATATAACTCCAACGACGCCCTTTATTCACCAATTGATTAAAAAATTACGTGAAATTATTCTTTTAATTATTTGTCTGTAGTTTTGTCCTATTGGGACCACACGCCACCACACAAGATTAATGCCAGCTAATTGAAGTGCGAAAAAATTTCTAATAATATCTCTATGCGGTTCACCATTGACGGGAACATTCCGATTGCCAGCACGACATCAGTGCATAAAGCGCACCAAACAGTAGTTTTCTGCGGATGTAGTCTGGTTGCAGTAATCGCTTGTGTATTATCCTGACTCCAATTGTGACAATGCCGGTTATTTTCTTCCCTATTCAACCAAAAATCGACCGGCAGAATAATTATTTTGTTCAAACTGTCAGCAATTTGCCAGCGTTGATCGGGTATAAGTGAAACCAAACTGAAAAAAAAACAACTACCAGCTGTTAAATGGGTTGTCAAATAAAGCAGTGTTGCTAACTCGAAGTTGTGAACCTCTAAAAAAAACCAAAAGCAAAAAGAGTAGACTTATATTGGATGATTTACACAGATATCAGCAACCAAAACAAGAACTCAAAATCACCAGACTATTCGCAGTCTTAATAAAGGGCAATATTTTAATTTACAATTTCGTAAAGCAAAATTTATGAAAGGAAAAACACCAGGCGAGTTCTTTTTTCATTAACAACAGCATAAAGCCGATTCGGACACAGGATTCTTTTGATTATATATTTTTATTTAAATTGTGAGTATTTATATATTTGAGGGCAACGTACTAGATATATTTTCGTACATTTTGCTTGTTAAACTAAATGGATGAGTAAAAGTAAGAATATTATCAAGTCTATTTATGGATCGTGGAGCTCGTGGCTTTTTACACAGTTTGGCCAGAAAAACTGATTCCTTGCAACAACAATTTTAAGGGGGGTTTCATCACCAATGTGATATCTTTGGTGTTTTCTGTAAATATTGTTGTTTTTTTTATATTTTTAAGGTTTCCAGGTTGTTTTTCTAGTGATGAATTCTGATCAGTTGATGTTTATTCAGGTGGCTTGAATGGTGCCATATCTTAAAATTATTTGTATAAAAAGGGAAAATTATTAGCGGTTTATCATTTTTGCTTTCGGATCTTTTTGCTTAAGCGATTTTAATGAGACAAAATTAAAGATTCGCCATCAAGCAAAATATTAAATGATTCATTTATTGTAAACTAGAATAAGATTTTACGATGCATTTAGACGAACATGCTGTTTACACGTATTATTAATGGATATTTCAAGACTACACTTGACTTCTCTTCATGCAACTTGCCCGAATGTTTACACAGTCACATGAAAGTTTATTTCAAAAATTTAAGCAAAAGCAGAATAACTAAAGAAATTCCTTTTGTCAAAAAGAATATCAAGATCATATTCATAAACTCATTGCATTTTAATGAAAATTCTATTCGTATTTTTGTCTTAAAATGTCGGAAACTATTTGAATTGTGCGTTTATTTCCGAAGCAATATATTAAACTTTTTTATATAGCGGCATGGTTTAATTTTGTTTATAAAAAAACTTTGGTTCTTGACCTTCAGCACCCATTGACGAACTATATATGTACATATGTATCATATCTGCAAAATGTAAAGTTAAGATTTAACAGGGAAAGCAAAAATGGCTTAACTACAATTCTGTTATCTAACATTTCTCTTAACATTTGTGGCAGACGAGTCACAAGATATTTCGGCAAAAAAACTTGACTAAGAGGTTAAAAATACGTGATACCAGAGTTCAGCCAAGTCCTTGTGCAAATAAAAAGTGTTCAAATGCGCAGAGGAAGATCGAATAGCAATAAATGAAAATTTTTAGGGTATTAGCAACAAACAAAAAATAGTTACTTTCACATAAGACACGTGACGTCATCACTATAGATGGTGAAACTGGCCAACTGGAAGTATTTATCGCGACTAATGAAGTACGAAGGCGCCATAATAAAAGTGCCAAGTGAAAGGTTGCACTTTTTAAGTCCTTCATGGAGCAATTGCCCTCGGTTACATCGCATTATTGTCGCAAGAACAGCATTAAGCTGAATCCTCCTCAAGAATTCCGCAATATAAAAGAACTATATATCAAGAGTCGTCACTGTTATCCTTAGGGGTTTCTCGGAATATTTTTAATAATAATTTTCACATTGGGTTTCAAAATTTGCTGCTGCGAAAATTACAAAAACTTAAAGAAACTAAAAATATTTTAGATACAACAGAAAAATACCAAAAACGTATGTATAAGAGACTGAGATAAGTGCGAAGAAATTTTTGTAGAGGATTGAGCCTCAAAGTAAATGTGAAGTAAATTCGTCCTTTTTATGAGCGAACTTTCAAAAGGTCTTAAATACACCTTATGGCAAAGCGTTACATTATTTGTTACCGGAAGTCTGCTAGAATTTTTTTTTTTGTAGAAGGCTCCGAAATTAATAGATCAGATATAAAAAATTAACAATATACTGCGATATTTAAAACGTTTAGATGAAAGGCGAAATCATTCCTCAATAAGCCTTTATTGTGTCAGTTGTGCTTTCCATAACCTCAAAAAAAGCTGGTGAGTGGCACACTACGATTGCAAATGCGAGAACTAATCGAGAAATAATAAGTTGATTTTCTTTTGCAGGGTCACATATAGAATTGCAAATAAAAAACAGAAAACAAATATTTTCCAAGCGTAAGAATTTTTTCCGTGAAATAATGGTACTATTTTTCTCGACAATAAGTCATTTAATATCAACATCATCGTCCGATTCATATGCAACACGCCCGGAGATATTCAGAAGTCGTTTTTCTGAAATTTGAGAAAGCACATTTTTAATAAAAGAACTGGAAACACATGAATAAGCAAAATAGTAAATTTAATATTTAATATTTAAGACCAAGACTTCACGTAGAGAAAGATTCTAACTGAGGTGGCGAGAATATTCGAATGTAAGTATTCTATTATTGAAAGACTGGATTTAATAACGGTTTCCTAAAAAGTTACTAACAGATACATTATATATATATATATTATTACAGATAAATTTCAATTTAAAATTATTGACATTAGTTTTAATAGTTTAATAAAAACATTGGTCTTGTAAATCAAAAATAAGAATATTCTTTTAAAACTTCAAGAAAAAAGAAATTCTTTATCATTAATCCCCAAAATTAATATTTTTATTAAACTATTTCTTGATATCATACAATGAATTTTATTTTCTTTAATATTTATATTTATATTTATTCTTCTTCTTCTTCTTTTGGCGCTACAGTCCGTGGTGAACCTGGGCCTCAACCAACAAAGTTTTGATTCTTTGTTGTTGTGTCGAAACTAGTGTGTTTTTACACGGTAGGGAAGTTACCCCCACGCACAACCCCCGAAACCTGGAGGACCGGGTCCTGGTTTAGACCCCTGGACAGAGGGGATTCGCTGCACACTTTGGTTCCCCTCTAAGCGGGTGCTGTAGGGGCTATCCAGGGGCGCCACGAGGACGCAGTATGTCAGCTTGACCAGTCCATTTTCAGGGATCGCTGCTGGCTTCTCGCCAGGTTGAGAGCAATCAACAACTTTGCCCTGAGTGCACTGGCCCATCCCCCCATATTTATATTTATATTTAATTTTATTTTTTTATTTATAAAACATCCATTAGCTATAGGATTAACCTTATTAATTCAAACAAGCTTAATTTCTATAACTTCAGGGTTAATTTCTAAAACTTTTTGATTTTCTTATATTTTATTTTTATTTTTTTTAGGAGGAATACTAGTATTATTTATTTATGTAACTTCTTTAGCATCAAATGAAATATTTTCTTTATCTGGAAAACTTATTATTACATGTATATTATTATTGTTAATTTTTATGTTAACATTAATATTTATAGATAAAACTTTATTATTACAATATAAAAATTTAGAAATATTATCAATTTTTAATTTAAATTCTTATACTATAGAAAATTCCTTATCCATTAATAAATTATATAATTATCCTACAAATTTATTAACTTTATTATTAATGAATTACTTATTAATTACATTAATTGCAATTGTAAAAATTACAAAATTATTTAATGGACCATTACGACCTATATTTAACTACTGAATAAACCTATACGAATTAAACATCCTATTTTCAGAATTATTAATAGAGCATTAATTGATTACCCACACCTATTAATATTTCAACTTGATGAAATTTTGGTTCATTATTATTTTTATGTTTAATAATTCAAATTATTACAGGATTATTTCTAGCAATACATTATACAGCAGATATTAATATATATATCTGTAAGTATGTACATATACTCGTACTCACATTATTTAAAATATAAAAAACTATTCATAAAAACCGTTTTTGTTTATTTAAACTGAGTAGTAAAATTTTCATACAAAAAGCATTTGATCAGCTGTTTAATAAATTCCAAATTTTTTAATGAATATTTACATGTACATATGAAGATTTTTCAAGGAACCTTCTTATAATCAAGTGTTAGATGTCGACAACAATTTCTTGTTTATAGTAAAAAACAAAATAAATTTATACAATTTTCAGTCGGTAGATGAAGCAAAACATATCCTCAGACATTTGAGGCCAGTGTGACCCTTCCAGCATTTTAACTACATTAACATTATTAATTTTGATTGAACAGCGGATTTTTCACTTAGCATTTCCTCAGCATTTTTTCAGCACTTTTCCATACCAGATTATTTTAAGTAAAACTGTTCTGTAGCTTCGCTTTCAAACTTAGAAGTTTTGTCTTTCCATGACTGTATTTCGTTGAATAATGAATATAGGGACTCTTTTATTGCATAATTGTACATCAAGGGAAGGCAAAGCAACACTAATTTATTATATAAAGGGTGCTTTTTCTATAGGTATAAAACTTTAATCTGGCAAAATGTGTTTAACTGGTGGCCATTTTGCCCGCTGTCAAGTGATTTATTTTTAGTTGGGTCTGGCATTTCAACATGAATAGACTGACGCCCGAACAACGCTTCACAAATAGTGCATGGCTCTGTTCGAAATACGTATCGCGCACTACGTCCATTTTACAGTCAACATAATCGTCCATTAGAGCAATTAATTCGATTAACTATGGAATGCTTCAAAGATCGCTAGACTATTTTCTGCAGGGATAGTCCCTAGTCTACGCCGATAAGCCCGATACGATAGACCACTTGGAGTACAACATTTGCCATGGCAGTCATATGCCAGAAGTCATATTTAAATTATAAGGATTATCTTTCGAATAAAGTAAATTTCATGTCAATTTAAAAAAATTCATCTTTGTTTTATTCCCTTTCCAAGTTCTATAGCTCTATAAAAACACCCTTTAAAAATACACAATATTTTTTTTAGAAAACAGATCATATTAGTCGAACCCAGATATTAGAGACTATATTTATTATATGTAGTAAATTTGTGAACAGCCCCCCAAAATTCATAGGAGTGGATAAACCAAAAATCAATCACTGAATGAAAATCTTTTGAACTAGTTTGCATCTATATAATCTTAAGATTTTCAACGGTTCTTGTGCGAAAGAAATCTAAGGACATTTTTTGCGATTGTCAAAGAATCTAGCGTATTATTATACTTATGTCGTTTTCACATGAGCAGACTTCCAAGCCCATAGCAAAATATGAGTAGAAAATAAGCATCCTTCCTTTTGAACGGAAATCCAATAGAACAAAATCTTCGTGTAGCGATTAGAGATGATGTCGATTGGAAAGAGGTTGGCACGATGAAGGTACCAAAAGAAGCTTCATATGTGTGGCTTAAAAGTGCTTAGAAAAGTTGCTAAGCGAAACATCCACTGCAGAGTATTCGGATGTGAAAATATGGGTTCTTGCAATGTCGTTATTGTTGGTGGATAAAGTCGTGCCGTTACTTCAGACGCTTACAGGTAGTTTCTTCCTACATCCTACATTAATGATTGCATTTGCGATTATTTATACCGCCAGCGAATATATATCATTCTGTTTACAAATGCCTTTAGCTCAAGGCGTTGAAGTTTAAATGCTGCATCTTTATGGATGAATTTGAGCCCGTCTACATATTTAAAACAATTCATTTACACTTAAGCTTTTACATTTAAATGTATGATTTTATTCTTTGTAATTTGATTTTTTTAATCAAAATACTTATGGTTTTTGTTCTGAGACAATTTTTTTAATATCGACTTTAGTTAAAGTAAATAGAGTTCCTTATATTGGGACCAGCATTTCTTATATCGTTTTCCCTCACCAGCTGAATTGTGACTAAAAATGGTATACATAAACTAACGGTGTTATTCCAAAAAATGGTTTCAATAAATGAGCTTTTTATTAAATAAGTTTTGTATTATTCAACTTTTGCTGTATGTAGATATAAATCGATTACTAATTGCGAACTTTACACAGAAATCGAATCGAAATAAGCGATTAAGCAACCAATAAATAGTTGGAAAGACAGAATAAACTAAAGTTTTTATAAGATCGGCAGCATTTGCAAAAATATTTATTTTCATTTTGCGAAAAATACACAAAAAATTCTAAATTTTTTTTAAAAATTAGACAAGTATTATTTAATAATTTCAAGCTTTTTTGTGTTCCTTTATATAAATAATAACTTTTTAAATATTATGCTAAAAATATTAAGCGACGTCAATAGAATCGACTATAAGCTACGAGTAATCGATTCATTGATCGGAATGTGAAATAGTTGATCGAAAAATCGATTTTAAGCTTTCAATGCCAATCACTGTATTTGAGCATTTTTTCTTAAGGCTGCCATTTTTATTTCAAATTATCAGTTTTTTACATACATATTGTGCGCAATTGCTAAGTTAGAAAAGGTTTAGATTTTTATGAAGTAAAAACTGTTAGAAAATAGTTTAATAAATAGGCTGATTTACACAGATGCAAATAAAAGTTTAGGGTGCAATATAAAGAGTTTATATTATATTTAGATTGAAAAGCTAAAGGTTTATCTGAACGACTTATTTTATAATGATGAAAAAGAAGATCACAAGATGTACTTTTTCACTGCTTGAATTTCAGCCATTTGGATGACTTCCCTCCAATGTCAACCACGTGTAAAATTCATCAGTGTTGTTGTCACTACTTCGTTTCCATTAAATGAAGTGAAAAACTGATTGGTAAGTTCTTTTTTTTTTGCCGGGAACACTTTCAGCTGTTTTTATCGTTGTTATTTTTTCCAAAATAAATTATTTTCAGAACAAGCAATTGAACTTGTTGAAGTTTTTATTCACTGTCATGGATGTTTTCATCAGCTGTTTTCAGCAAATAGCAGGAATAACAGACACCATAATAGTTGCCGTACTTTACGGTACTGTTCGTTCAAAGTGACCGGTTGACCGAAATGAACGAACGGATCAGTCTTTGATAACTGAACGAAAATTACCGGTCACTTAAATGACTTTTTCTGTGCATATTATGTTGGTTTCTTATTAGTCTACGATTTAGTTTTGGAAATTTTTTATTTTACCAAAACAAATAATTGAGTTTAAATAGAGTTATATTTAAATTTACAAATATATAACTATTTTTATGTGTTTTCCAGCTGCCTTTCCAAAAGACAATGAGCATTAAAACGATGGTTTTCAAACTACAAGCAGTCTTCTCTCTCTAGTCTACTGGCTTCTAGAGTGGCGCCGACAATCAATTCAAATAAACGTGCATTTCCGGGCGATTCGTAATATATTTACATCTGATCAATTTTATTTCCTGCTTTGCAAATAAAATGAAGTCTTCACTAAAGAAAATTTACTTTTCAAATATAAATAGTTAATTATGAGTTTTTTTCGTGAAAAATTGTTTTTTTTTTCAATATTTGCTCAGTAATTGTTTTTTATTCCAATTAGTTAAAAATGGAACATTTTATAGTTCCAAAACTAATTGACATATATCTTGTGCATTTTTGCGAGAAAAATAAATAATGAATAGAAAAAAAGTAATAAACCTGATCCGAAGGGCGGCAGAGTCAAAAGCATTCGATTAACTTCGGCAGCAGAGTTTTCTGTTTGAACTGACTTAAAACTGCTGTGCGAAGCTCTAATGATTAAGGGAACGTGATCATAGAATTTGAATAATTGGTGAGTGGCACTAACAGGTCGAAAGTTGCAAATGCATTAAATTTAAAACACGTACATATGATACGAGTGTTTTTGTTTGTGTTTCCAAATGCATTAAAATTCGTATTTATAATTAAATGCATAATTATTTATACACACAAATATGCTCTACCCGAAAAAAAATATTTGGTGATAATACAAAATATATTTAAAGTAAGTAAAAACTTAAAATATCTTGGAAAAGTTAGTGAACAACGTTTTAAGAATATTAAACTTTGTCGTTGTAGTCGAAACTCTCTTTCCTTTTATTTAACGGTGAAGTTTGATGCGGAAGTTTCTACGCCATTAATTACATTCACGTCAGTTTTGTTCACAAATTAAGAGTCAATTATGTTTTAATTGACATATTACCTTTGTTCGGATTAACAAAACATATCCACACGACCAAGCATTTGTGTATTTATGGATGTATGTATATGGGTTTGGGGAGGTTTCCCAAATAACCACCTCTTTGAAACATCCTGTATACATTGAGTGTGCGATAATATTAATTGTACAGGGCTTTTCAAAAAACATGGATACATGTTGAATCAATAAAAGAAAAGCTATTCTTCAGTTACTAACGAAATTTCGCATGAAAAGGCCACAACGCGGGCAAGATTTGCACTATCGAACAGTTACTTCGAAAATAAATTTTTAACCTTTGAACGTGCAACTTGTCATGGCGGTTTGGTATCACCACCTGAATAATAAACAACAGACGTTACCACAAATGCCGGTCACAGGACTCCAGGTACCAGCGCTCTTTATATATACAGTGCTGATCGTGATCAAAATAATAGGCTTTTATATACTCCTTATATGTTTCCATAATACCGGGGCAATTAAATGTATTTTTAGTTTATTATTAATCTTCAATAAAAATAGTAGTTCTTAGCTAAAATACTTTGCATCTTGATTTATTTATTAACGTAAAAAAATATTAATTACTTTAAATAAATATCAAAAAATTAAATTTTTTTTGTAAATAGAAAGATGAAGTAAATTTAAGCCTATTTATTTCTCAAGACCGATTACATTCAGTTATAGTAGTAACCAGAATAATACCCTTATTATCTAAAATAGCTCAAATTGGTTTGCGTATTGAGTGTATTAATTTTCAACATTTTTCGATGGGAATTCCTTCCCAACCGCTGTTACAGTTTCCTAAAGCTGATTTTCGTTTCTAAAAACTTTTCCTTCCAAACTTTTTTTAGCTCCATCGACAAGTTCTTAATCGGGTTGAGATCAGGCGATTGAGAAGGCCGTTCCAATAAGGCCACTTCGTAATCACTCAGCCAAGATTTAATTAACTTTGACGAGTGTTTAGGATCATTTTCCTGTTGGAAGTGCCAATTTGGTGCCCTGTGGTTTTCTGCGTATGGAACCATCACGTCATTTAAAATATCACAATAGATTTATTTATTCATGATTTGGGTAATCTGATGCAAATGTCAAAAAGCATACCACGAAAATGCACCCCAAGCCTTGATATTACCTCTACCATGTTTAACGTGCTTTTTTTTTTTGTGTACCGTACCGACCGTCTAGTCCATTAACTTTTGGTCTGCTGACGTTACGTCAACTATCCGACCCAAAAAAATTTATTTACGTTTTATCGTTCCATAATATTTTTTTAAATTGTCGATAGAACTGTTCTTTAGCTAATTGAATCCAAGCTTTCTTGTTCTTAGTTTTTTCTTTTTGATTGCATCACTTTTCTAAATCTGATTTTCTGTATATAATTTTTTTCAATTCTTTTTTGAATTTTTTTTAAATTGAGATTTATTACATTTTTCCCGTCATGGTCAAACGTTAATATATCAGAAAAATTGGGAGAATGGCGGCTAGATTTTCTTCCTCCATGTTGACAACAACTTCCGTTAAAGGACAACTTTTAAGGAGACACGTTTCACTTCAAAGCACTCACCAAGCCTGTTTGGCCAACTGGGATGTATGCAGGTTTCAGGTAATATGTATGCGCATGTGTGTGTATTTCTCGCGGATACAAGTTTAAACACCTTTATGCACTTGTCAACGTTGACGTCACTTGAATCAATGAATAGGAACGTACAGAGCTGAATCGAAGAAAACTGACAACTTTAGTTGCGATACATTCTAAATAAAAATAAATATTTGGCGTTCAACACAAACAAATTTTTTAAACTCTCAATAACAGAACTTTGTCGTCTCAATGCCAAAATTTCAGAACAAAATATTATTTTAGTTTCTACTCAATTTATCACTAGATATTCTTAAACATTCTAAGAAATCTAGCAAAAACAAAAAATATTAGTGTAAGAGGATCGAAGACGGGCTATTTGATACGCATCAATCGTTGAGTCCGGAGCCAAACCGATTTAAATTCGAGTCCATTTGAAGTTAAATAATGCGGCAGTTTTATTGAAACAAAAAATATCCAAATCAGTAAAAAGCAAGTAAAACTAATAAATATCTGGACACCTACAATTTGTAAAAGACACGAATTAGAAAATGTATCTTCTACTTGTTCAGTTTTTATTTATTTTATTTTACTTTCGATTTCAGAAATATTAGAGGGGTAAATTTTGCTCTAGTTTAAAATTTAGGAATGTATTCCTGTTCGAAAGTTTTCTGCGTTGAAATGTTTTGAAATTGTAGTTGTACCTTCAATTCTCCTACATACGAGATCCGTTCATAAAATAAGGTGAATGTTTGAAAGTTCACGGCCTACGTACGAGTACATACATTCGATTGTCGCTCTTTCTTAATGTCGGTACATTTGCCTCGATTATACGGATATGTTCACAATAGCAGATATTTGGTGTACAAGTTAGAAGTATTTTGCTGCCGAAGAAATCTATAAAAGAATTTTTGTAAAATTTTGTGTATTTTTGGGAATTCTAACACAAAAAAATCATGCCTCAGCCATCGCATTTACCTGATTTGGCGCCCTTGGATTTGTTTCTCTTTCCAAGATTAAAGAGACCCGTGATCGAAACCACAAATCCCGATTCGTCGAGAGAGGTCAAGGACAAACCAGAGAGCGCATGCCAGAACTGCTTCTATCACATCTGAAGGGAACTGTTTTCTAGGGGACACAATACAAATACATATATTTTGAGAAATATGAAAATTCAACAAAAAAACAAAAGCCCTTTGCATTTTTCAGCTAAGAGTTGCCAGATTTATTTCCAGTCGCATTCTTCATCTATATTATGGCCAAAAATATTCACTTAAAATAGCACTACTTCAGTTTCATTTCACTTAATAATCAACTCATGAATATCTCATTTGCATTGTAGTTCATTTCCTCTGAACATATATTTTATGTTTAAGAATCTGTGCTCTTATTGCATTTGTATGTATGTGCATATATTCTAAAAATCTAGTTGATTTCTTTAACGATATAGAAATGGAAAAGATCGAAACTCAAAGCTTCCTCATCGGCGTGCAAAGAAATATTTTACTACAAGCTTTCTGGAGATGTATCAAAAATTTTACAACAAATTCCATTATTTTTAAACTTTGTATTAAACTAGATTAAACCAGTGTTTTTTGCTACTTAAGCCTTTGCGTCGAACTCCTCCATATGCAAAAGGAATTTTGAAAATTGGTTCACAATTGGTCAAGTTATTTGATGTTACAACAACAACTTCCCTCGCTATTTGCCAAAAAAAAAAAAAAAAAAAATAGTAGACCTTTTACAAGTGCAAATAGAGTTTTGAAACTTGAACAAAGTAATTAGTAGTCCATTTTTTAGGGCACAAATTTTGCCCCCTCCCTACATTACGAAATCGTTTTTAATGGACCTCTTCCATATGCAGAAAGAATTTTGAAAATTAGTCCACAAACGCCACAGTTATGCTGGTTTATATTATAAAATCTGTTAAAAAATAGGCTGAAAATTGGGCGTGGTCGGAAAAAATTAGCCTATAAGGAAGTCGAGAGTCCCAATTCGTATTCGTTATTGTAGCTTTTGTTTTTATTAAGTTCATTACCAAAAAGACTAGTTAAACGTAAGCGTTGCTCGTTGATATAGTACTATCTCTGTGCCTTCAAACAGACGTGACTTAACGGCATCCAACGTGAGTAAAATCCTATTCAAAACATATTTAAGTTAAATCATTCTATTTAATAAATACTTTTTTTCTAAGACTCATATAAATACGTCTGAAATGATCCCCCAAAAACAAATTGCAAAAAAAATCGCGATTTGTGGAAGGGTCTCCAATATGGCAAGACAGTTATGGGTTAGACGATTGGTTTAAGTAGAATCAAATTAAAATCATTATACAACCAATATGATTTTTGCCGTAAAATATTGCATTTGAACTTCTCCCCTACTAAATCTTTTACATAATAAGATTTTCTTTATTCTAATAACATTTGTATTGACGTTTAAAGTTACTTTGAGAAAGTTTTAAATGTTCACAATATGAACTCTTTATTGTGTGAATAAAGTAGGGACGACAGAAAAACCACAAAAAAACGTTACTAATTTTTGGATAAAGCTGTTCGTTACGTATTTATAATTTATTTGGATGAAGTATTAATGACTGTCCTATTATATGGTTTCATATTTTGACCCTCTCCTAAAAGCGACTAATCAATGGCTGCTCTAAAATATCTTAACAGAAATTAATGGTCCGTTTTATCAGTCTATTAAAACTTCAAAATAGCCCCTGGCTACCGCTTTTGTGCATATATTCATGTCGTAGGCTTAATCTAGGAAATGCATATCGGCCTTCTCTCAAGGCTGCTGTTTTGCTGCGTGTTCAATAATCATTATTCAAACTGTGCTTGTCTTATAATTAAGAAAACAGAAAAGGAAATATCAGTATTATTCGTTTGTAATTCCATAAACAAAATTTGGGGCTCCTCAAGTTTTGCCGTCTTAGAAGAAAAAAATTAAATTGGTAAATAGAAAAAGTGTGACGCAAAAATGATGTCATAATTCAAAATGGCTGCAAGTTGCGCCAAAGTCAATGGGCTTTGAAATTTGCGACATAGATGGACACATACATACATATATTGAATTAGTCAACAAGATATGGAGCGATATATAAATTTGCAATCTGTTATTTTAACGCAGTAAAAATTAGTTCTCGTAAAATTTTCGACTCCGAACGCCCACGGAAGCGATGGCGCACGCAAGTGGAGAGGGACCTCAACCAACTTGGTGTGCAAAACTGGAGGATGCTGGCTAAAAATCGTGCCAGCTGGAAAAGGTTGTTGGTTGAGGCCCAGGTTCACCCCAGACTGTAGCGCCAATGGAAAAAGAAGAAGAAGAAGAAGAAAAATTAGTCCTCGTTCTCCATTATTCGTTGAAAAATCAACGGCTCTTGTAAACTGAGTTTTCTATAGATGTGATCTGACAACATGCCTGATGTTGCCGCCG
Source organism: Epicampocera succincta (assembly GCA_932526305.1). Taxonomy (NCBI): domain Eukaryota; kingdom Metazoa; phylum Arthropoda; class Insecta; order Diptera; family Tachinidae; genus Epicampocera; species Epicampocera succincta. The sequence continues at coordinate 19,597,046 of OW052035.1, forward strand.
ACATCAAAGACAGCCCACAACGAGTGAGACCCCCTTTTGTAGAATTGAACTGGGCCCAAAGTGCATGACCTAACACCACCAGAATTCTTCATTTGGGCCTCTTAATATACGCTTACAACTTTATATGTTCACACGAACACCGATTTAAAAAATTGTTTTATTTTTAAAAAAACGTCTCTTTTACAGAAGTTGCGTTTAACCAGAAACTTTTCGAAGATTATAAATTTACTAATATTTCTGAATATTCTATTATTCTTTCCAAAATTTCAAATTGAGATACACCTGTTCTATGTTGAGCCTTCGATATGTAGGGAAACGAAAGAGTTTTAATGGCAATACGAGAAGTTTTATGGTTTCATATCTACACATGTCCATATGTTTATTTGGAGAATAAAATTAAATGGCATTCTATTTAGGAACAATTTATTCGTTTAGTATGAACAAAAGCCATTAGACCACAAACGCGGTGAGAAATTACCCTGCGGATGCATTAACATTAGAGTTGTATTTTAAACAAAACTAATACCACACTCCACCACACTGCAGCATAATAAGAGTCATAGTAACGCAGCCGAAAACAAACAGTTAGACTCGCACGTAACAGCTCCAGCAAAAAAGGCAACGAGCTAAAATATTTATTGTTAAACAAAATCATTTAGATAAGGCGGCGCCAGCCAGTTAATGCAGGAGACATTTTCAAAGAACCTTTGGTGAAACATTTAGGACTGCACAAACTCAGGTGACTTCGGCCTTAACAACAGTTTTGTGGGTTACGAAACAAGTGCGTACGGAATGTGTGTAAGAACGTTTTTTGTGCAGCAGGTGAAACGATAACAACATTTTAAGTGTTCATTCGTTCGGCTACTGTACGAGTTAAAACAGTTTTGAATAACAGTTTATGATGGCGTGGAAACCTTTGCCCTCCCAGAGTGAAGGACGGGTGATCTGAGGAAGACAAAAGGGAAAACAGCCGTTGAATGCACTTGAACTTTAGCGTACCAGGTTGCAGACAACAGAAAGAGATTTATTTTAAAAGAATTATAATTATTCATACATATTTTATTGCAGTTTTAGGTGAAGGCAACAGGACTTAACAAGAGCAGCACACTGCACTTGGTTGTCACTCCTATCACAGTCTCATGTTTATGGCCCAGTTCCAGGGGTTTTTCCGATCTCATATAAAGAGGAGATTATCAATACTTTTATATTTTTGTGAAGCGATTTGAAAAATTCCGGTTGCGCTTAGGAAGGCGTCCTTTACATAATAATACAATTGTTAGAATATGTCAAAAATGTCTGCAGCCGAACGTGTTCAGTAGAGATGTGGATGAAAAATCGGGCAGGCTGACGATAATCTTTTATTTTTTAAGCCATTTTAGATGAAGAATTTTAAAGTAGACAGTTGAAAAACGTTCGTTCTTTCTCTTTTTCTTAACCCCGGAAAGGACTTTTTAATATTCGGATTCTACTTTTAGAAAGATCGGCAATCGCTCCGCTACCTTATTTAAGGACCGATATTTAAAATTTGTCTGCCTTTATGTACATATATACATAATTATGTTTGGTGCTTTTATATACCATCAACTACTTGGCAATCGGCTTAACTTTTAATTAAGGGCGTTTGTTTCTTTATTTATTAATTCTGTATTGCTATATAATGTGGACCGATTTGAAGTTTGATGCCGATAATTTGGTGGAAATCGAAATGATAAAGTGTATTTTAAAAATTTGTTTACCGCACCTAGAACAAATATATTATATTCGTCGTCATGATTTCTACGGCAAGAAATATCGATCGATAAGCAAATTGCTATTATTCATCCCTGTTAACTAATTATGGGTCGCGCTGACTTTGTTTTAGGAGTGAATTATACATATATAAAAAATCTCAAAGTGCAAACTATATTATAAATAAAAGGACACATTAGCAATAGAAGAAATTGCCTCGTTGTGGGTCACTAAAATACAAAATCATGAGCAACTATGCAGCGAGTGTGTGCTGACATATTTGATTTGTTTTATTCGGGTCCTTTTCAAACACAGCTGCCAACTTCCGAACCGAAGAAAGTTTGGCTTAATAGTGCTGACTGTAAAGGCGGAATTATAGCAGAAAGAACCATTGGAATGCTGAAACCTGTTTTCAGATATTTACAGTCTACTTGAGTGTTTATCTCTTTTACTCCTATAAAAAGTTTTTAAAAAATACAACAAGTTACACTAAATTCCTTTTTTACAATTTTATAATTTTGATGCACCCGTTATCTTTTCGTTACAACATTTGAGCCCAAGCAGAAATATGTATATTGCCGAATCAATGATTGGCAATACCATCACTCTAGAGACGATTTGCTTCCTCACAAAAAAACCTTTCCGCAGTTGCAGAACGGAATGAATAACTAGACACACTATTATTGAATTGTATGGTTGTGGACTCGACGAATAAGTTGGTAGGGTATTCCCCCCACAATGCAGAGGTCGTTGGTTTGATTCCTACCGAAGACTCTGGTGAAGAACAACAGCCAAAAAATTTTAACTAAAAATCAATAACAAAAGAATATAAAATACACACAGAATATAAAAACTGCATCAGATGTAGAATATTCTGGCCTAATACCATCAGTAACGCAGATCTCTGGACCCTTACAGAGGAGGAACCCATACAGAAGCAGATCAAAAAGAAAAAATGGGGGTGGATCGGCCATACATTGAGCAGGAAGCCCGACAGTATTACAAGAATGGCGCCAGCGTGGAATCCTCAGGCCTCAAGAAACCGTGGACGTCCAAGAAACACCTGGAGACGCTCTATCCTTCAAGAACTAAGGCTGAATAACCAGACATGGGAAGAGGCAAAAACAGCAGCGGTGAATCGTGTCAGGTGGAGATGCTTTGTGGAAGCCATATGCTCCCGAGAGGGGTAATGGATAAAAAAGAATTGCATCTACAGGGAAATATTATTTTTAAAAATATTTATTTATTCACCGATTTCTATTTTTCCTTTCCAAAGTAGTCCATTTTTTTCAACACCAGAACAGCGCCGAACACGCAAAACACCTCACAAATAACCTAAACAGCTGAAACTGTCAACATACTCGTACGAGTATGTGCGACACCAACAAAAAAAGGCATGCAGAATGTATGTAGCACGCGAAATTTGGAAAGAAGATAAATTCACAAATATCGCATATTCCATTGCTGTGAGACAACGCTCCACGTGGTGCTGGAGCTTCTCGCAAAGTAGAAACATATTTGCGAATACGAATACGACTTTAGGAAACTTTTTCTTTTTCGCACATTTATTTCCTTTAATCATTCATGAAATATATTTCTTTACAACATTTTCTGCCACATTTATTTCACATTTGCTTTAATTTTATAAAACTTTATAGACATAAAGGATATAAAAAAAAACAAACGTGTCTGTTAAAGAAATACAAATTTAACAGTTAGAAAAATTGTCTGTTCATGGGTTCAGCAAACGGATGCAGTTGCAAATAAATTTTTCCATTATTTGTAGGTAAGATTATAATAAATTAATTTTATCTATTATTTATAACTTATAAAGTAAATTTGCAAGTTATATGTAACTGCCCAGAATGGGCGGAGGGATCATGATACGACCCATGCATTCGCATAGTACTTTCGAATTTCCTTCTGGACTTGAGGCGGAGCTTGTTGCAGAAATTTAATATCACACAATCGTTGCTAGCAGTTGGATTCAAAAGAAGTGTCTCTTTAGTCTGACGGTCTGACCGCAAAGTGATTCTCTTCATCAAAAATGTTCGAACTAGGCAGTCGCATCCTGCTCTCTTTTTATATATGTATTAACATACATTAAAATTGCTCACTTAAATAACTGAAATCGGACAAAGTTTCGCTAAAGCTCCTCATTATGGCGCAAAGTTGAGAAACACAAAAACTTAAAAATAGATAAACAACTTAATCGAATTCCAATTCATCTCTATCCCATAGCAAAACTATTGTACTAGTTATCGCTTTTATTCTTTTATAACAAAACGCCACCAGGTGTTCAATTGCAATAAATCTGCAATTTATAATACAGAAAAATTGCATTAATATCAAATAACGGGTGCAAATTTGCAACGGCAAAATGTAAAGTAAAATTAATAGTATGTTCATGGTTTTGGGTAGTTAAATGTCTTGTAGAAGAGGCAATACAAAAACAAAAGCGTTTCTTTTGGAATCCAATAGCAACATAAATAAGTTTGTTTTCGCAAAACAGGTACGTATATGCGTCACTGAATACGGGTTGCGCTACGCTTATTGTATTTGCCTCGAATAGCTGGAATTTGCATACAAAACTATTTTCTACGACAACTATTTTCTAGCGACATATCAGCTGCTAAAAGCCGTGTTACACTATTATACGGAGTCGTATGATTCATTCACAGGAAAATTTGATAGAAATCGGTCTAGCTTTGAAAAACCGCATCAAAAGGGCTTTCTAAGTGTGACAGTGTCACATAAAAGAGTTGCAAAAACATATGTTTTTCACTTTGTCAAAAAAAAATTCGCGCCATATATCATTTTGGCGGCGAAATAACACATACGACGTATATCTCAAAATTTGTTAAAAAAAAAAGAGCAAAAGGTTTTGGTGTCGGGAGTGATTTGAGTCTTTGAGCCGCTGTACAAAAGTTTCAACCTGATCGCACATAGTCCATCACTTTATGAACATTTTCGTGAAAGTTTGCAAATCGGACAGACGGGCTGGATAGAGAAACACGTCCTTAAAGACCAGTCGACCGTATTGCAGCCGACGGCATGACGCCGTTGATGATATTTTTCTCCATCATAGACTCAAAATCTGGCACAGAAATGTATTCCACTGACGACATGACAAAAACCGAAAGTACTTCTATGTTATACAACTCCATTATTTTGCATTCAACAAATATTTTAACTGCTGAATAAGTATTGGCACGCGTCAGGTTGCCCGCCACATACATGAAACTGCTCAGCTGTCGCTGATCACAGTTTTATCAAGCTGTTTTCTTCCTGCTCCTGTTACTCGTTATATTTGAGACATGATGGAGTGCGTTCGAAATATGACAGTGCGTTAGATCTTTTGACGATCGGAACAAATATCACACAAGTTCCAGTGGCAATTTAAAGATTTGTGTGGCTTGATAAAAGTTTTGCGAACTGACAAAACAAACCTTGTCCTCAATGTCAACACAATCGCCAGACTAAATAGTCAAGCCAAATATACGTTTTCATATACAAAACAAACTAGTACTTGCAATTAAAATGACCAACATTGTACGAGTACATTAAACCATTTGTAGGTCTGTTAGTGACGTAAATCTACGAGACTGGACCACCCAGAGAATACAAGCCAACAACACGATAATGATAAAATTAAATTACCTGTCCTTTCTGACAAATGTGAAATTTTAGAGACAAGGTCAAAATCCTCATGATCTTATGACCTCAACGAAATGTAGATTTAGATTATGACTATCGCAGAATCAATTAACGAGCCTTACCCTAAACTGTTTGGATACTCACTGCTAACCTTAATTGAGCATAAAGTAAAATTAAGGGCTAATAAAACGTTGCTTTTAACACAGCTATCCTTCAATCTAGGACTTTAGTTCGGAAACCAAATTATAATAAAATAATTTATTATAAACCTTTAATAGCATTCCCCTACTCGTTGGGCGAATATGATTTTTATGATTATGATTTAAGTAACAGGTTGAAAGGATACAAATAGTAAAAATTTTATAGCAGCAATTTAAAGATTTAAACAGCTCTCTGAAATATTTGCTTTAAGTCTAAGTTTTTTAGACGCAAACTATGAGAATAAAAAATTAACATTAAATTCCAGTGGCAGATTTCATTTACACCCATATAAATTAGACCAATTTGTAAACTTGTGTATGTGTGTGTGTATTTATGGGTAGAGTGTGTGGTTGTTTATACAGAGTTGTACGGGTAAAGACAATATTTTCAAGCTCTAATAGATAAATAGACAAAAAGCGAACAAAGACGCAAAGAAGCAAAATAAAATTTAACAAGGATAACAAGTTTGCTCATTAATCCTGATTATTTCAAAATGCGCAACTTTATCGTTTCCTTGTGACAGTTTCAAGAGTATCAAGCTGTGCCATCGTGAGAGTGTTGGTGCTTCTGATATCGAATAAGTTGCTCAGTCCTTGTGACTACGCTCTTCGCCGCCTTCCAACCGCTTCGCTGACCGAGCTCTAGCACTTTTATCGTCACATAGCTTTACTTTTCGGCAAGTAGAATATGTCTCATATTTGTCTATTGCTTTAATTTTTTCATCTGCTCTGACAAGAACACAATCCTCATTAAACCATGAATCACATAGAAAGAAAAAGAAGAAAGAACAAAATGTGAATACAAACTGAAAAGGGAAAAGATACAAAGCACACAGCTTACAGATGGTGGCTGGCTGACTGACATTTATCCCAGATTGGTTAAGAACAAAAAACAACACAAAGGGAAACAACACACAATCATTCACGGCAACCGTTTGCACTGAAACTTTCGGTTGGTTTGCTAAAAAAATATAAACACAAAAAAAAAAAACAACAAAGACGAGAACTTTTAAATCAGATGTAATACATGGTCCTCTGTTTCTAATTCAATTCTATTTAGGCAAATCCCAATCCTTTTGGTCTACTTTTTTATGTCTTTCTTCGGCTGCTCATAAGTACATATTCCACACAAATTCCCAAATGCTAAATCGACACACATCTGCAGAAGGTAACAGCTACTCACTTACACATGCACACACGTCCAACGGCGAGGACTGTGTACATACATACATACACACATACGCACGGATTCATGTACTATTTGTATGGGCAAGTAACTTTGCGGCAGCATGTAGAATAGTTTTAACGTTTTCCCAGCAAACATATGTATGTATTGAAGTTTCTGAAGATTGTGTACTTTTCATCTCAATCTTCCAAAATAATTCATCAGAAGAGTTCACAAATTTTTTATTATTATATTTTAATTAGTGCCAGATTAGATCACGGAAAGTTATATTGGCAACTAATAATAGGGACATTTTAAAAGTAGGGAACACTTTTAACTCGAAAAAAGAGGACAAAGTTGCCAAAAGTTGAATTTAAAAGGAGTCACAAACCGCTAAAACAAAGTTCATAGTGGGAGTTTTATCGGTGACCGGCAACTCTGCAAAGAATTTTTTTTAGAAAAAGCAAACAAGTGCTTCAGGTTTTCATTGTCCATCTAATTACAGTGAAGTTGATCAAAACACAGAACAGAACGCACAAAAATCGTTAAACACGGTTGCGGTTACTTAGTGTTAATGCAATATAATATTCTAGTATCACTACTAAAGGGTCAATCAGCCTATTTTACTTCGCGCTAATACTTAATAAAATTCAAATTCCAATAATACGAGCAAGTGTGAATGTAAAACGTTATGAAAATGACAAGTTTTACGATACAAAATTTGTTTAGATTTTTCTCAATGGTGATACTTTTCATCTGATCAGAGTTCTCAAGTCGCCTGTTCCGCCGCCGATGGCATGTCGTCGATTTCGGCATTTCTCTTCTTCACATACAGGCTCAAAATTTTTAATATGTTTTGCCGCATGGAAATATATTTCGTTTTCAAAGTTTGTTTTAATGTTATTTATTGGATTTGTTTCCTTTAAACAAACCAAATGCTTTTACTGCTGAGTACTTTCAAGAGGCAGCGCGTTTACCGTCTGCATAAAACGGCTCTGCCGCCGCTGGCCAATGATTAACAAGGACATGTTGATTGTCAGCATCTGCTTGTTTTATATTTGTACTTTAATTTTATTTCAGGTGTGATGGTGTGAACACAAAATGTCATTTTACGTTAAATTTTTTCACAGTCGTGACAAATATCTAGATTTTTTTCTCGTAAAATGTGACGAAAGCCTTAATACTTGTATGAAGCCTGAATGACGTTTAAGAGGTCCAATATTAGTATATCAATATATTTTACATACATACATAAATGATCTAAATTCCATAATCTAAAAAAGAATTAACAAGTAAAACGTGGGCTTAATTAGAATCGTGCTTAATCGGCTATTTTATCTTGTAGTATTGATCATGGTTTTTTTTAGGAATTGGGGAAGTTAAATAAGCCCGATTGAGTAAAACAACTTGTGGTTTCACTAAAGTTAGGGCTCGGCGAAAAAAAGGAAATAGAAAATCGATTACTTCCAGAATTGAACGCTGCTGTTCACTTTCAATAGAACTTAGCAAGTAATTTTGATTCAAAATCTCTTTTAATTCTAGGAAAAATCAGTATTTACGGTACGTGGTTAGAGGGAAATTAATCTATTTATATACTTTTATAATATAAAATTTGACAACAGAGAATTGCCCACCGCAAGCTGTCAAAGCGGTAAACCGGAGCCCGGAACCTGCAACAATGTTAGTTTCGCACTTTATGATACGTGAACAGTCACCGAACTTTTGGAAAGAAAAGCTTGAATCCGTGCCGGCCTTGAAGTACCAGGGCAACTTCGGCAACTTTTTCTAGATTTATTAAAAACTTCTACAATATTTATATTTATATGTTTAAACTAGAAGGTAAAAAAGTTTTAAAATTTTCTTTGCTCATGTACAAATGTATAGTCACATCAGAATATATTCTTGGTCTGCTAGACTTATCACCTGCCCCTATGAACTGCTGCGGTTGTCTGCGACAAAATTTAAGTCCAATGTACTTACCGTCTAAAAGATATCAACAAAAATAGGTGAAACAAAAGACGAAAGAAAATACTTCCGTTGCAAAAGAGTTTTTGGTTCACTCCATAGATATTTTTCCGTAAGAAAATCGATCTAGAAAATTAAGGACACTAGTGCTCTATTACACAAGAGAGTGCATTCCAAGAGAATTTCTCTTGTGAGGCTCCGTGTGTCTTATATACTTTGCTTTGACACCAGATACTATTTTAAGATCGTAAATTTTTGTTGACACTAATTTTACTTGCCAATTTACCGTTTGATTGTATTAGTGCCATTTCGTTATTAGTCATCTACGATGTTTGTTGTTCCTAAAATGATTGTCCGTTGACGGTTTCATCACGAGACAATGTCTCAGGCCAGAAATAAACAAGTCACTGGATTGGCTTCCTTAAAATAATGTAGAGAGTTTCAACACAGACGATAGATAAGGATTCAAATGTGTGTCCAATGGGACAGTCGACCTTGACAACTCTAATTAGAGATGGGCACACTGGCGAAGTAAATGTTTCCACGTACGGTAATTATTGAACGTTCAGAGACGCTCGCAAAATTCTTCTTCTATTTTTAGTCACAGAGTTACACGCACTATTTATATTACGATTTCACTTTCGCTCACGCTGGTGTACGCAAAAGTTTAAAATTAGCGATATCTTTAAAACTTTCAACTTTAAGAAACTTTCGATAAAAATAAAGAAATTGAAAGTTTTGGAAAGTTTAATGAAAGTTCTCATTTGGTACCGAATTACAAATTGTTTTAAATTAATTTCATCTTGTTTTTATAGAATCAACTATTGAGAAAGGAAAACCCAAATCAGGGTCGGAAGGGAACAAGGTACATTTAAGCGAACGTACACTTAAGATAACGTACGTGCGTTCAACACTTACCGAAATTAACTGTCACGTTGCGGGAACGTTTCAACTTGTGTAAAATAATGCAATGCGGTACATTTGCCCATTTTCGGTACTTTTGAATTCGAATCATTTCGGTTCATAAAAGTAATAATTGATTTATTATAATATTAATTTTATTAATAAAAATAATGATAACAACAACAACAATTATAATAACTTTAATAATAAAAAAAAAACAATAATAATGATTATGTATAACTTCCAATGTAAAAAACTTTATATCAATTTAGTACTTTTTCAAACTTCACTGTACGAAAATAACTTAACATTGCCCATCACTATGCCGAAAAGTTCGGAAAAAAATCACACGCGTTTGTTTCGTTTATTCTATTGACGTCTGTTACGTTTGTAAAGTTTCTGTAACTGCACATACGTCGTACGTACGTTAAAGTGCGTTAAGTTTTTCTCACAGCAACGTTCGCATAAGAAGGAAGGAAATTACACTGGCGAGTTCTTTCACATCAGTTAGAAACAACTCAGCTTTAAATACAGAACATTTCATTAAGATATACATACGTAGAGAAAACGAGTCCTTGCAAGACACAGTGCAACGTTGGCTGTTAAGTCCCAGGTGAAAAAGTTGTTCCAGCGACAAGTTTGGTAAAAATTTGAGGGCTTTTGAATTCGGTTGGCCTTGAAATCTGTTATGAAAATTTCAAAATTGGTGCTTGCTGGGTACTCGTGTGTGTATGTGTGTGCGTGTGTGCGCGTGTGTGTGTGTGCGGAGACGAATTAAGGAAAGTTTATGTTTGGGTGTTTAATTTAAGCATATAGAGGCATAAAAAATTGTTTTAATGCAAGTTTCTCTTTTTAGTGAATGTAGGGTAAGAGGATGATAAAATTAACATATTTTTACGCTCGTTAAATGTAAACTGTTTGACAAAAAGGAAAATATGAAAAATAAATGTTTGTTTCAAATCATTCACTTATTCATTCATTCGTTTATTCATTTGTTCTAAGGTTTGCTTGCTCAACCATTCAAAAAACAAACCATGGGGAGAGTTTCAACCCTTTTTATCTTCAACGACTAATCAGAGTCACGTGGATTTAAATGCTTTTGAATGAAGCTCAGGAGACCGAAGCCAACGAGGAATGGGAAACTGAGGGACAAAATGGAAATAAAAAATAACAAAGTAACAAAATGGAGCAAAAGTTTTTTCCCTCCTTTTTGGCTTGAGCTGAGCGAATTGCACATTAAACACACATTCTGTATTTTACTTACAACTCATGCTGTAATCATTAAAACCGTAAACAAGCAATTTAAAAGGATCTCGTGTACGAGTATTTGCTTGAGTTTGTTAGAACACCAGTTGGTTGGTATTTGAACGAACACCAATTCCTCACAGTGCGTCGTAGTTCATCTTGCTGGGCGAAGTATTTTTGTGTTTATCGTTTTGATTGTGCACTTAAATTTTCCCTTGATACAGAATATTCTCGAAGTGAGACTAGATATGTATCCGTTATAATTACCTCATAACTTAAGCTTAAGGATGGTCAGAGAAATAGAAGAAATGTGAACCGAGTCATTAGACGTACATACATATTTTTGCAGAATATGAGTACGAGCTGCCTCCATACTGGGCATAGACTGTCAAGTTGTGCTTAGCTTTGTCGATGCACGGATTTCTCTTTAAGTTCCCTATTGGCGTAGAAGGTTCGCTCCAGACTATGAGAAGTTGAGTAAAAATTTCCTTTAGCGTTGATCTTCGCCAGTTGGTTTGCGCCCGATCCCGGCAAGTTTTCCTTCCAAGTTCTTCGGTACTCTTAAATTTAATTTTTTTAAATTTAAATTTTTTTTTAGAGACAGCGATAAAGAAGGACGGAGAGGATGCATACAGGCTTTGATATGTGTATTTTAGATTTGATCCATTCTGGTTCTAATGTGCCCATTGCCGTTTTTCATATGACTTTTTCCGTCTTTAGCAGTTGCCCCGGAATAATCCTGCCAAAGTATTGGAACTCTTCTACACGCAAATATGGTTGTGTGGAAGGTTCAGTAGCTGTAGGGCTTATTTCTCCTGAGACCCGCTTTATTAAAATTTCGCTTTCCTGGCAAGTCACTGAGTATGTCGGATATCTCGCACTTGTCGTTTGGACAATCATTACGTTTCCAGTCGGATTTCAGGTCTTAAACGACTTCGTAACTCGTCTCAGATCTAACACACATCATCGTGTTCATGGTTAAAAAATTTTATCTTTGTGAAGAACTTTGCATTGAACACTTTCACAGCTGCAGCGTATTGTAGGGATGATCTTGCCTGGAATTCCCAAATTCTACAGTTCAACACAAGGCGAGAAGAATCGAATAGTTGCCCACAATCTATTAATATTATTTATAATCAAAACAAATTTAACTCTTCCGCGTCTTAAAATATCGCCAAAATAAATTCAATAAAACAAAAATGAAATGTCTCTCAAGGGGCAGGTGTACTTCTCGCTCTAGAAGTTTACTGCGGCCTTTAAATCCTCATGCATTCAGTTTTTTTTCATATTGTATAATAACATGTATTAATTATGCTCGAGTAACAAAATTTAATTTTGTATACAAAATAATAAAGTTTTATTCTCAAATCTCAAATGGGGTTGGTTGAGTTAAATGATTCCCCCGATAACTGACCAGTTTCATTTGGAAAAGGGTGCATTTTTTTCGCTGCGTTGCAATGCGGCAATAATTTTAATAATAATTTTAATTTTAAAACTTCGAAGCAAAAAATATACTTATAGAAAGTTTATTTGATTTATTTTGTAATTATTTGATTTTCATTAAAATGTTTCGGCGCGATTTCATGTGGAAATGAATTTGTGAGGAAAATTTAATATTAAAAACTTGTTAGAAATTATTATTAAAGTTTGCAATCAAAACATGAACGCTTTACAAAATATTTTTTAATGACGGTGGTCTAAATTTCGCCGTCACAAATGGGATTTTTCATTGGATAATAATTTTTTTTAAATTCGTTTGCAATCTCAGACCTGAGTTTGACGTTTTAAAGCGTTTTTCTATTTAAAACTTCAAGCATGTGGACACAAAAACGACTCAGCCTTGTAGGTTCTCTAGCGCCTGAAACCGATTTGTCATCGAATTATTGCATCTAAATAACATTATAATGCCGAAACAACTCAAGTCTTCATTACCCGTATACTATTACAAGTTTGTGCACTCTGTTGTGAGTACAGAAAAAAATAAATTAAATATACGCACGTGATTTCAATTTAGCTCTGCTTTTTAACGTGCACCCAGCAGATTAAGCTCTTCTTGCTTTTGGCCAGGGGAGGTTTTCTTTCAAGAAAATTCGAAAATTTGTTAATGATCTTTTTTTTTGGTGAATAATAGTAACTGAATGACTGGCGAAACAAAGAAATGCTGATTCACTAATTAGTTTAGTTTTAGTGTAGAAAACCATTTGTAATTGTTTTTTGTAGCGTAACGTTCAGGAAGGGAACACGCTTGATTGCTGTCATTATATGTTTGCGATACATCAAGGGTGTCCCTGGAAAACTCTGTTTAGTTAGTTTGGTGAAATGTGGTAAAATTCACGGGCACGATTCCAACTATATTGCCCAATTACAAATATTGACGGGGAAAAGAATCCTCTCCTACTATTAACAAAAGACGCAGGAATGATATTATGGGAAATTTGTAGGTCAGCTGCTGGCCTTGAAATACAATTTTGTAAAATATTTTCCCAAAAAACCAGCGCACAACGAAGAAAGTGGATAAGTATTAGTTTTAAATTAAACAAAATGCTTAACGTAGAACTTTGGATTGTAGTTGAAGCAGAAAAGCAGCAACATGACACAAACGAATAAAGGATTGTGAGCAGACGCAGGCGCGATGACGGAAACCCGCTTGACCTGAGATGGACACTCTTTACAACCTTCATCCAAATCGACGGTATAGCTTTAACACTCTCTGCTTTTTATTTGAGGGTATTAAAAGAAGGACAGCAACAAAACAGTTGTATTTTTAGCGATCTACTGATCCATATTCGGACCTCCACTTGCTTCCTTAGGAAATTTAAGTCTCACTTGTTGTCCTATCAATTATACCAGAAAATGTATAGAAAACGTAACTTCATTAAAAATACCTTCTTTTACCCGGAAACAGTTTTTGATATTGACTCTGCTGAACTTAACTCCGAATTGCGCCAAGAACCGCGACAATTTTTTTTTATTTTTTGTGTTTGTGGATTTGAAAGCGCATAATGCAAAATGTGTAAAATTTCAGGTGATCTATTTTCCGCATCCATTTCTAAATTTATTTAGAACAAGAGAAAGGAAAAAAGTTTCCGTGGGAGAGTTTGATTAGAATATTGAAACAGTTACCGACGAATTTTAATAGTTCTTCAAGTCTTGCAGCAGATGTGAACCAAGCAATTGTCAGAAGAGCAATTATTTGGAGGCAGGAAGAGGGATATATTAATAAGAAGCCCAGAAGTGATTCATACGCAAATAATAAAATTGAGCCGTCTGTAAGCGGTACTCAATTAGATGTTATAACGTTATTTCAAGTACAGAGTTGGTGTTTGACTAATTGCTGGTTGTCGATCTATCAAACATTAGGAATGAGTGCTACCTCATCAACATATAGCAGGAGTGGCGAAAGAAAAGATAAATATATCAACTTGTTCTATAAATATTCCAATTGGTTCAGAGAAGTTGGCACCCTTCATTAGCTTCGCGGGCGATTGTTTGCTTCAGTTTCCGGCATCGAATCATCGTTTTTGACCCGTAAAACATGCTTCCACCGATTAAAATTTTGATTTCCCAAGGTCTAATTTGATCGAGTTTAAAAATACGTTACCACACTTGTTGACAAGTTGTAAGAAGGGAAATATTTGTGATGATACTCGTAGCTCCTATGGGAAATGGTATCAAAAGCATTAGCAAATGCTTTTACTATCAGTTTTATATGTTATGTTGAAGATATTGACAATAACCGAGTACTTTTTCCTAAGTCCAGCAAACAAAATCATTTAATAACCGACTACAAATTATCAATCCCATCGGTGATGCGAGTCAAAAGTACAAACGGAGTGCAAAATATACTGTCGAGTTTGCCCGCAAAGAACTTCGCTATAGCAAATTTTACTTCAAGACTCTATTTTTGGTAAAATTAAATAAATTTTTAATCCCTATAACAAATATCGGTATATCGTATTTTTTCCACAACGACCCTACTTCGCTTTCACAATCTCCCTTTAACGCCGGCAGAGGAAACGTCAATTTGTGTACATTTTATGTAAATTGGGGAAGACGTTGCTTGCTTTATATATACAATGATGAATCAATTTTTTTTCTCATTGCAAAGTTGACTTTTCAAAATGTGTAGGTACGAGTATGTATGTTTGTGCCATTATGTACAAACGTGAACTTTTGACCGCTTGCTTTTCCTAAATTTCAGCCAAAAATACAAAAAATGTTGCTCTTTGTTCCAAACCATTGTTGTTTGGCTTTTTTAATCAAAACTGTGTACTTACATATAGTATAATAATAAATTGACATCAAATAATAAAAGACAACAGACACTTTTCCTGTCATGATCTAAATAAGTGTGCGAGAGCCTGAAAAGATGAGTTTTTATCATGACATCAGTTTTACATTTATTATTATATAAATGTAACGCACACACTCAGAAAATGATGAGTCTGTGATCCCACCATTGTCGCAAATAGTACAATCTGTGACGATTTTTATCGACTCATATCGGTATTCGTTTTAAAACAGCGCACAAGTTATTTTTGGATGCTTCCATTATCGTCGCACATTGTGACCAATTGTTTTCAAGTTCATATTTGCCAAACTCAATCGCGACAATAATCGCCACAATGCGGTCACACTACGCTACTTAATTGGCAAATAATATGTTTTTGTTCATTTGCATGATGGCAGTGTAGAGTGTATTACTAACAAAAACAGCCAACTGTTAAAAAACATGTTAAATACTTTTTAATTTTGTTTTTAACAAAACCAGGGATGACAATGTTGGCGCAACTGCAATGTTTTGGTAATCAACTTGTTTCATATTTTACACATATAAATAATAGATTTGAAAAGTCTATTTTTGTTAAAATTAAGCTCAAAAAGGTAAAGTTTTAGGAGCCGGTTGGTACGATTTCAAAGTTCGTTTTAACTTCCCATATATCGGCGGAGAATGACGCTTCTGATTGACAATAAACTTTTTTTTTATTCCTGTACATGTTTTCTACGGACCAACAAGAGAACTTTGATTGGGGTCATGTCATGCCATGTGACACGCTCACAAATACGCAAATTTTCTAAGTAACGCTGGAGCACATATGTAGCAATTTTAATTTTTTTATTTTCATATAATTACGGTCCATGGACTAATATCCTTGCAGGCCAATAAACTGCACTACAGACGTGCATACATGTGCATATATATGTATGTTTAAGCATTTGAAAAATTTAGTGAATGGCTCACATTTGAGAACAAAATAAGGTTACGTTTTATAATATTAATATTTTTAGAGTAATCAACAAACTTATTAAAACGGAACAGTTTTCGAACGACATAGAAAAATATTTTTCCTAAAAACAACTATTTTCCTGAAAAAGTTTTCCTAAAGAAAACTAAATATTTTGTAATATGTTTTCCCTTAAACTAAAAGAACCTTGAGCGCAAAGAAAACTAAAAAAAATTGTTTCAGAAAATTACTGTTATAAAGATATTTTATTTAATACGGCTTTCGGCTGTCCAAATGTCGACATTATTAATAAAGCACTTTTCTTAACCACTCCCAGTTCTTTTCTGTGCTGAGTGGATTGTACTTATTTTTTAGTCAGCACATGGACAACCAAAACAGCTGTTTATGGTTGCAGCACCTACCAATCATTGATGGCAAATTTCGTTTATGGGTACGACTACGATGTATCCCATCAAACCGCCTTAAAGCATTCCTTCCATTTTCAAATTTACTGAAGAGATAGTACGAAATGACGGAGCATCTATTTAGTTACATTTGTATAGGGGCACAATCCTTCTAGTCATTCAAATATATATATATATATATATATATATATATAATTATATGTAGATAATACGATAGTCAATAAGTATAATTAATGTACAGAAGTAAAACACTTAGTGCGGACCCATTAAGTCCATAGAATTAAAGAGTGGATGTAATGTGCGTTGAGGAATATTAAGCGAAACTTCATTAACAAAAATTCCGTCACAGATCTCACCTTTAATGTTATTAATATTTTAATTTGTTAATTATAATGCATATATATCTGCCAGATCAGGAGCACTGTCATGCATAAGATGATTCATGTTGTTACGCCAGATAACAGTCAAATAAATAAATAAATATACGCCAAAAATACCTCCTAGAGACAGCTGGAAAATACACAAAAACAACTAATTTTTATTTAATAGCTATTGCAAAATTATTGTCTTCGTGTTGCTTTAGTGCTATTGGACGGCTCAGCTCAATTACGTGAATTCTATTGCATTTTTACATTGATTTTACGAAACAAAACATAATTCAAAATGTGTAATGTTTCAGTCATCTAGATTTAATTTAAATAAATGAAGTAAAGAAATACCTGCAAACTAAAAACATTTGCGTTAAAAAAACAGACAATTATTCATTAATATCATACACGCAGTCCATATCCAATTATGTACATACGAGTATATAGAACATATATAATTTTAATTTTGCACTCTGTTCAATTTCAGTCACACTAAAAGAAAAAAATCAATCAAATCAAAGAATGTGCCAACAAAATTAGTCAAAGAATTAACAATGAGTAAAAAAAAACACAACTTAATTTCATACATCTTGTGAATAGAAAATTAACAGCCATTAAATTAAACGTATTTATGTTCATTGATTGATCAATTTATTGTAATAATTCATTGACAGATTTGTTGTTTTGGCAGGGACAGTGGGTCAAAAAGTATGCGTGCACAAAAAGAATTTAAATGTATGTATTTTACTTTCAGTATTAAAAAATGTTTCTTATATATATCGCACCCTAAATACAAAAGGGGCACAACTCGAAATTTTCCAAAACTGACTTTTTTCCATAAATTAAGTCAGAATACACATCTCTAACTACTGCAAAAATTTCTTTCACATCACTATCTTCTTTAACTGGAAAAATACAGTTATGTTAAGTGTGTTGCTTCTACACGATGAACTAAACATAAACAGTTTTTTGTCTCTCCTGAAAATTTTAGTATTTTGAGTTGTGCCCCTTTTGTATTTAGGCTGCAATATGTTTATTAACCGAAAGAACTTAAAGCCTTTTCCGATAGTTCTCGTGGTTTTCTCGCTTTTTAAAAAGTTTAATGATAAATCATCTCTTAATTCTTGAATTAATTTCTTATAATCAGCTTTTACTCTACCGACCAAATTTCGTTTTTTCGTGCTGAAGTGGTTATCTTTTGATCGAAAGATTTGCTTAGATTTACGGCGACTTGTGTTTTATATCTTAAAAAGAGTTGCTTCTCCAAGTTATACATTTTGGAAACACATAAAATGCTTCTCATTCATTTATTATTTTAAAACAAACTTTTGCAAAACATTTATCGTTAACAAAAATGTTTAGGTTTTTGTGGTTATGAACTTAAACGAAAGTTTACTTTTTTAATTCGGCAACTAACTTCTGCCGATAACGAGTAGTCGATCGAATACCGTCATTCGAAGTATCATTCAAAAGATTAAGAGCTCTTATAAAAATACTTTAATGTTTTTTTTTAAATATTATACATACATACATCCGTATATAATGTTTTTGTGAATAATAATTAGTTTTATTTCAGCAAGTACCTAAAAATGTAAGTGTTGAACTTTTTCGGCAATACAAATTTAAAAAAGCTGATTCTTCTTTTCGTTTAAACAAAATGAATCGCGAATAAATAAATTATTTTTATTTGTTATGAAATCGTGTAGCGTCGTTTGGAATTTTTTTAAAAGTTTTAAGGAATGCACAGACAGAAAATACAACTTTGGAGAGAATCCTTCCTTTCAAAAAATAAGAACGATGGTGGAGCATTCGAGTGAATGTTTTTGTGTCCATCAGAAGAACAAATTATTCCGCCTACAGGAATGCAATCAGTTGTTGACGGCGTCCACAGCGTTGCGACATTTGACAAACTAAAAAGTAAAACTGATGAAGGAACAAACTTTGAAAGTTGTATTAGATGATGAGGACAGTACAGCATCAGAGAACAGGGAAAAAGAAACGAAAAGAGTGAAAAAGTAAATCCTAAGGCTGGAACAAAGTTAAATCGACTAGTGGCGAGTCTTTACAAAAGCGAATAATATCATTCTGAATTCAGTTCGAAACGAAATCGGTTGATGGAAGCAAAAGAGAATTTTCTTTTTTTTTTATTAAAGCTTATATGCCTCTGCCACTTTAGTTTGTTTCTTATTTTTTGCTAACATTTTATTATTAACATTTATATTTTATTATATATTATTAACATTCTATTATGATATGATTTTATTCTAGTACAAGCAAAAAGTTTGGTTATTCTATTCGTTAAAAAATTGCATTCCATGCGAAGGTTTATTCGATCACGAATGAGAAGGTTTTCACATGTCATCGGGAAACCATTTGTTTTGTTTCAATTATGGTCGACAAAGCACAGTTACGCATATTAGATTTTATGGTGCAATCGTGTTAATTCAACATTAAATCCTATTGAAGACAACGCTCCGTTATCACGAAATACATGCAAAAGCAGATCAAGTATTTTCTCATTTTCGTATATATTTCTAAATCTACTGCTAAAACCATTAAATTAATTTCATAAAAGAATTTAGATTAATAAAATAACGGCAAACCTTAAACATTATGTTTTACAAACATGTAAATTCAACATGATGCATTTACGTACTTCATATCAGAATTGTGCTTTTTGTGTGCGGTTTTGGTTTCTCTGAAACAGCTTAAGTCGCGATAGAACTAAAAATAGTTATTAAGGGATGTTTCGGCGAAACCCTACATTCAAAAATAAATGGAAATAAATCAAACGTTGGTAAATACAAGTTTGTGTTTTCTGTTTATTTATAACTCATTTTAAGGAAATTTTTATAGTACCGTTATATAAAATTCTTGTTCTTTAAATGTTGTTCGTTAGTAACTTTTTGCAACTTTTGTTTATTCTTAGACTTATTTATTTAAAAACAACATAAAAGTGTTAATTTTATAGTACTTTAAAACTATCAGGTCAGTACTTCAGATATCGATATATTTCTCTTGCTTTAATATTTTTCTTTCTGCAATTTTAAATGCAAAAAAATATGGAAAGAGGAAGCAATTAACTAAATGTGAAACCGGCTGCTTGAGACATATTTTGAGCAGAAAAAAAGAATCTAAGAAATTGTCAGAGAATTAAATCGTTCGCTTTGATTAATTAAAAATTATTTAACGGGGAAATCGGGAAAATTATATATATAAATTATAGCATATCAAGGCTCTGGCCCAACAAAAATACAGTTTCCCGAGTGTTCGATGTCATTCTGTGCGAATTGCAAATAAAATTTCAAAAATTTTGCGTTAAAATGCTTCAAAAACTACAACTTTGAAATCGATGAAATCGCAAGAACGGGCACTTTACACGGCCTATTTATTTAAGTGAAAACAAAATCGCTGCTTAACTGTCAATTCCAAATTAAAACGCTGGCTGGCATCAGCGATATTAATAATATTTTGTATGTTCAAAAACTTTTACAGTTCCTTTCCTTAAATATAATTTTTTTTGGACGAAAAGAATTTTTATCTTGCACTCAGAGGCTATTAGCAAGATTTGTCTTATTCAAATTAAAATTTTTCGGGTGGCTCACTTCTGGCCTGGGGTGCTTTAAGCTCAAATGAACCTCTGGCACTACCTTTAAAGAGAATGAATGGTTTGCAGTACGAGTACCTGCAATTACTCTCAAGCATATCGGTGTCATTTCTAACGACATAATTTAAACAATGTTAGCAGATCTACCAAAGCGAGGTCTCCAGCATATGGAGCGTCTGTTACGGAGTGGCCAGCGCGTTCACCAGACCATAATGTAATGGATAATATGTAGTTTTTATGCTGGAACTCGTCAATAGAATGCGGTAGACGATAAGAAAGTGTACAATTTTAAAAGCTTTTGCGAAAATTACGCGTCAAACTTAAGAAGATTTGATCAATAAAATACTTGATCGTATTTTTCAAACAACTAATAGAAAAAAGTAACTACATATATCGATTGAACACAATATTCAGTTGAATGGAAATAATGTGCACTGACCTTTTCCTATTGACACATGTCCAATAGACAGCTGCCACAAGTGTGATCGAGCCGACTTATTCAGTAACTTTGAATGTTATCAATACCGCAAACAGGTATTTAATACTTTTGAATTCGTTCGATTTGAAGAAACCAGCAGCAACAAGTGTAAGTGAATACCAATAAGTGATTCGAACTGATTTGTGTGGAAACATAAAATCTTGTTTATGAATAGTTAGTTTTTTTAGAATGACTCAGTTGTCTTTAATGTGATTGCAATTAAACCAACTAGAGCCCAACGATGCCACAATGAAGATTTTAGTTTAACTTTGAGAATTTTTTAATCGGAAGAAGATTTTAAGACATTTTTCTTACAACATTTTACTTTTTTGTCTTGTGTAGACGAGCAGTTCAATTAAAAAACATCGTTTGAGAACTGCCATTGGCAAATTTATTAAATTTACGTAACAATGTACGAGTACCGCGCATTAAACGTTTTACAGAGATATTTCATGGTCCGAAACTCTGTTTCTTTGATGGTTTTGTTTTTATGCCGTATATTTATTTTCAGGGTTTTAATGAAATATAAATTGCTTCTATTACAAGTAAAATATATTGAAATTTTTTTGACAAATAAAAATCTTTTGCTGAAAATTTTTGTCACCACTTCTGGAGCCACTTATAAAGCCAGTAAGCGACGTCCGAAAAACTACTTAGAAAGCATCAAAAGACACACAGAGGTCGTTCGCTGTTACAATATTTTAATAAAAAATATTGAATTTCAATTTTACAATATGGAGAAAAAATTGTGAATTTGAGTATTTGATGCCATTTTTACACTCTATTTCCAGTTTTCGGTTCATCTGAAATGATTGTCAGGAATTACAATTTGCAGACGATTCATAACTTTTGCTTTCACACTTGCGTTTTTACTTTCATCTGACACAACCTACAATAGACTGGTGGACGGAGAGAATACAAACACTATAAGCGTTCAGAATGTGTCTTGGCGGATTAAAGTTATTGTAACATGTCTGCAGATCGCTCGCTTTTTATTAGGCCACACAATCTTGGCAATCAAAACGGACAGTTTTACTAAAGAAACTCAATCGGCCGTAGCTACGAATGTATTTATTTAGTACAAAAAAGAGGGAAAAGGACGTTTCTACTCTTATTTTATAATTTATTAAATCTTCCCTGATTCTCTGAAATCTGTAGTTTGTATTTATTCAAAATTTTCTAATTCATCTTTAATGCTGGCAGAGTTGATTTAGGAAAGCTCGGATTTTATAAAATTGCCAAATGCCTGACTCTGGCTTCCGTGACTTGATGGTGGCGTTTTGTCGATCACTCGTGCTCCTTTGGCAGGCTGTGGACTTGTGTCGTACTCTATTGGTTGGAATGCGTCGCTAGAATCGCCAGCCCGTACGCTGTTTTGTGCCTGCAGACGTAATACATTGACTATAAAAAAAAACACTTATGGCAGAGTCCCTTCCTTATTTCCACGTAATCTTTTAGAATCAAAAGGCAGATGAAACGCAAACTTCATCAGATTTTGCTCCACTTTTCTTTTCCTTCATTTTGAATGCGAGCGTATTGCCCGATTTAATTAACAAAATTATAATCTGTCATTATATCGTAGTCGCGTTCCAATATCTCAAATAGTAACACGACCTTTATTTCGTTGAGTTCAACGGCAAGATGAAAGCTTTTTAAGCTGCCAGCCATTCCATTCAAAGCAGAATGCGGTGCATGTTCGCTATGGTTCTGCCACAGGTCTATCATGGTAACAATGGCCTGTTTGAACCAATCAAACAAAAGTATTGAAAATTGTACTCATATCGCTTCTAAAAATTAATACGCACCCACTTTCCCATGTTCCTGTTCCCCTGTACTGATGGACACATAATTATATTGACTTTGAGGTTTGTTTGAATTATTTCAAACTGTGTGTTTCTTTTTTGAAAATAATAGAGATTAATTGAAAAGACTTTGTTCTTGGCACCACAAAAAATCGCCTTGCAAAACAGCTGATGTCAGGTGCTTTTCCAGCTCCAAATAGCACCAGCTCTGATTTAAAATTTTAGCACTGCAAATTCAGTCTGACTCTGGTACATGTTGTGTGTAAAAGTGGCTTAAGTCTACATTTTAGCCTTACCTCTATCTACAATAAGTATTTTTAGTTTCAGAGCAACAATATTTTCATTGAAATGTTGCATAAGCGTTTTGATCGATCGAATCAAAACTCGACATAAGATGTTCTGATAAAATGCCACAGACTTAAAGTGCGACTTTTGATATGAACATCTTCTTAACTCCAACATGAAGAATTTTTGGGCAAATTTAAAAAAAATTACTTTTGGTTAATCATAGAAGAGCACAAATTTAAATAAAACCTGTTTGTTGCGAAAAGTTCTCTACGAGCTGAAATCACGTCAATTTATAATGGAGTGGTTTTGTTTGTTTGTTGGTGTTTAAGGGGAGCGAAAATTAATGGCCTGTTTAGAGAATAATAGACATATTGAAATGTATTTTTCTTTTTCCTGTCAGTGTATAAATTATTTTCCTCATTTTAAAAAAAGTAAAACTTGTGTCAATTAACATTTATTTTACAGAATTTGCATCAAGTTAAAGCATAAAATGTTAATGTCGCTTTCAATAAAAATCCGGAATGTTCGCAAATCTGCTTTCGTTTATGGCAAGTTAATGTAGATCTCTGCTGTTTCAAATGCCACGTTCGTGTTTGCCTCAATTTTTCAATTTGCTTTCAAGTTGGCTGGTTTTTCTATTGCCAAAACATGGCCGCAGGCCTTCATGCATTTTGCTTCATCGTTTTCTTGTTGTTTCGTCATCCGCACCAGCTTCATTGAAGTTGTCGTCATTAGTTATTGTAAGTTCTTTTAATTTGAAGGAATCCATTAGGACGATTGCAACAACACATTATATTTCTACAATAACTTTTTATACGTTCGCCTAAGTGCAGGCAAATATACATACACACATACATACATACATGCGTATTAAAGTATGCGTGTGTGTGTTTATGTTATAGTTTATATGAGCCTTTGAGTAGACCAACGAACAAGTTTTATTTAAGTTCGAGGAGAAAACATTCTGTGCATCCTTTCATAGAAACTTGTGTTTATTAACGCATATGCAGTTGTAGTCGTCGTATTCCTGCCATTATCGGATGTATAGAATGTAATAAAGGATTTTACTTTATTTCTTGCCTTTCTTTGCTTATTTTCATTTACCATATAATTGCATCAAATAAATTAGTCACGCTTGAGGTTGCACATTTCATGTTATTTACGATTTAAAATGACTTTCACTTTGACAATGTTCTATACATTATTGTTCGCAAACACACAGTCATCTGCACAAGGATTTGTGTGTTTCATTTGAGCAGGATACCCTTTTACACTCCATCGCTTCAATGGTTGTTAGCAAATGTGAGGGATTGTGAGTGAGTGTGTGGGGAACGCATGAGCATGTATTGAAATCTTTTAAAAGAAAAATACATACATACATACATACATGCATATATATGTATATCCAACCCTTTTAGTTATAATTTATTAAAGAAATATCTGCACAAACATTTCTATACATTAATTTACACATTCATAAGCTCGTAGTGCACATGAATGTGTGTGTGTGTGTTTGAAACTAAAAGCATTTTATGTACGTTGTATGTATTTTATAAAATGCTCCTTTCAAATGTATTGAATGTATGTATGTAATTAAATTAATTCATTTAAAAGCACAGATGTGTGTGCGTTCGTTCCTCTTAACAGAAATTCACAAAAAACAAAACACAAACAACAACAAAAATTCTAAGTTCGGTTTGCTTGTTCGACAAATAATACACAAGGCTTAACTGGTGTGAACGGGTGTGATCGGGAGTGCGCCCTAGCAAACTACAACTGACCAAATGTGTGTGGTTTACTTAGATAAGATATAATTAAATGAGTATTATTGAGCATCTACACACAGCCACACTCGGATAACTTAAAGATTTTAAAATTCCTACAGGATACGCAAATTTAAATTCATATCTTAAAGCTAAACATTTTTGATTTCTGCTTAAATTAAATTTGACAGCACAAGGAGCTTAAAGTGCGCAGACATTTTGGGGAAAATGGTTTCATTAAGTTTTATTGGGGTTTGTGAAAATCCGAGTAAATATTTTATGTATTCTCTGCAACATACATACATATGTACGTGTGTATGTACAGACTGGAATTAACTGCAACATTGTGCCATATTTAAAAAACAAATCAGCAAATACATAATTTTATTTTGTTATAAATGTTCTTAATGCAAGAGTTTTCGACACAGTGACTCTAGTAGTCGATCCTTTTTTAAGCAATTTCAACATTGACTGGTAACTTTTTATCAACTACAGCTAAAACTGCAATACAGTTGCAGTACAAGCTTTAAATAGGCGGTGCATTTGGTGTGTGTGCAAATGCGTTTGTGCGCTACATTGGAAAAATACTGTCAAGTGCCGTCTCTAACCAACTGCACATGGGAGCGAAACGTATGAATGGAAGTGTGTATGTAAAATAGAAAACGTCAAGTCGAATACAAAAAAAGTAAATTTGTTCTACAAGTTTCTTTTCAATACAATAAGTTTTGTTAAAAGAAAAACGATTAGTTCTCTTTTTAATGCAAACGCTTTTACGGTAACACAATTTTTAATCTTAGAAGGGACTTATTTGATTAAAGCTGTTGTTAATTGTATTAAAAGCAACTTCAGCTTTCAGACGTTGACGTGCAAAATAGGCCGTTTCTTAATTAACATTTCTTTAGGCATCTTTTTTTTCTTTTGCTGACTGCACTTGTGGCCTAATTAGTATGTTTCGCTAGAAAAAATAAAATTTTCCCCGTTCATTGTTTTTCTAATACTAGTAGTTTAACACTGAAGAAAAGCTGATGCGACTCGTTATTGCATAATACATTTGTCAATGTATGAACGAAATTTAAAGTTTTCTGAATAAAAGTAATAATATAAAAATATTTGTGAAAAGCACCTAAAAAGCTTAATTTTTTGATACACATTTGGACGAGCTGCTCTCTGGTGTTATGGAAGTGATAACTAAAAGTGTGACAACTAGCTTCATTTATAATTTCCGGACTGACCACTACTTCCTTCTTCAAATATTAAAATTTTTTATTAGTAGAAATCGAAGGATTTTTAATAGTTCTTTAATTGATTATAATTATAAGTTTAGGCAACATATTTCCTAATTTAATTCGAATTCGTTAATAGAGGACATGTTTTTAACCCTACAAGTAAAATTCTTTCTTTAAAAATGCCCCCTCCAAAACGTTGCAATTGTAAAACTCCTGAATAAAGTCGTCTGATGCAATTGAAATAAGACCGCCTTAACTCCAATTCTTTAAGTCTTTTATAAAATTTTGACATAAGATCAGCATCTGCCAAACAAGAGATTAATAAATTTTAAAAGAATGTCTGTGTCGTGGGCAAAACTTTTTCAAAGTCAACCAGCAATTTCTGATCTGATCGACTTTGACATTTATAGTCGAATTAAATAGTGGCAAAATCAAACCTAAATGTTCATGTACTTTTGCGGCCAAGTATTGCAAGTGTGATTCTGTTCGCATTCATCTACAATCGGGTCTTAAATTTGGATATTTAGTAACGTTTCAATAACAACTCCAAACAACTTGTCGGCTAAGTTGTACTCTGGAAATCCGGAAATATGTGCAGAGTACAACATAATCGATATTTATGTAAATTTTTGAACCCAGCTAAACCGATAACCGGTTTTGAACTTGATGTTTGTAACTGGTGGCTATCTCGATATAATTAAAGCTTGGAGTACCTGTATGGAAAAAATATATTTTTGACTAATTTTTAGGTTCTACATTCATTAAACAACATCTGCTCAATAAAATAAGATAAGATATCAATATTTTTACTATTACAACCGACTCCGGGAATTAGAAATGCAAAGACAACCTGGTTTATTCGGTTACTGCTGCTCTCAGAGTAGCCTCAGCCTATCGCAAGATGTCGGAGCTCGTAAAGCTCATCATAATTTATTTACTTAATCTTTTCAACTTTTAGTCGAAGGACACTTTGGTGGGACCGAATGCAGACCATTCATTGGTGGCAATGTAGGTGGTACAGTAAACCACGTGGCACGTGGACAGCGGTACTGATAACCGATATGAAAAAGAGAGTGAATAGAAAATAAAACGAAATAGATCATTTTGTAATACCGACATGAATACTTTCCACAATACCCCGAATGTTAAGGTGCACATATCTGTGTAGATATATGGAAACATTTGTGTAGATGCCACTTTTCATGTGTGAAGTATGCAGACTGCTACGAGATATTGCTGAAGGAAACGCTGTGAAATATCTTTATACGACTGTAAAGTGAGACGGAAACGATGCCCAATCACTCTTTGAAATGAGGTCATGTAGAGGGGAAGCCGATTCACAAAAGATTCGATTATGATGCAGAATCAAAAGCGAATTTGAACATTTCCATTTGTTTTTTTTAGATGTTTCTCAAGTTTGAAATCTGCTCTTTCTTTCAATTCATTATATTTACAAATTGGCTTATAATAACACATACATACATATATTAATAAAAAAGAGTTTAAGGATGTTTCCTGGTTCGACTTAAATGTAAATTTTTATTTTCTATTATAAATAATTTTTAATTATATTATACAGAAATTGAAGGCGAAAATTTCCAAAAAAACAACTTTGTAAAATTTTAGAATAAAAACTTAGATCTACTTAACGTACATACTTGCTATTCTAAAGAAGGGACTAACTCAACTATGTGGTCGCATTCTGAATTAGGACATCTAAAATTGCACAATCTATGTATTTTGTCTGCCGCCAGGTCAACATTCGCCACTTGGTGCAGTCTCGCCGTAGGGTATAGTCTAGGAAGGTTGTGGATTAACTTTAGAAGTCTATTTTGAAGAGTTAGGACTCTTTTCACATGACAGGATGCGCTACTTTCCCAGACCGCTACTGCATAAAAGATTACAGAAGGAAATATTAGCTTAAAAATTGGCATCTTGTTGTTTTAATAAGAACATTACATTTGTTGACAATATACGATACATGATATCTATAGGTTATATTGCTTTTTTGTGCGAATCAAATATAAATTTAGAAGTCTGTTTATTTCAATTTAGTAACTGGTACGATTATTATTAAGCACTAAAAAGTATTGATTCCACTTTTTTTTAACAACTTGTATTCCGCAATTTCTAATTTTCTAAAGCTTGAGATTATCCCTTTAATTTTGGCCTTTGACTTGTTGGAGCATGAGTACATTGAGTACAAAAATAATGATTTTCAATATGAGGTCATGTTGCATTAACTTCATAATAGTTTTACTTCATTTGAGAATTTTATGTCAACAAGTCAACTATTTATTATTAATTTTTATTAAACTAAGAGATGGCAAATCGTAACAGATTCCACCTGATTTGCTTTCTTCTGGATAGGAAACTCAGGCCATAGACTCAAGAATACTTGAAGTATGAAAACATAAAATATTATTAATGAAATTGCGCCAGATATTCTCATAAATTATTAATTACCGAACGTCCAAATCAAAAGCTTTATTCTTCAAAAGTCGACAACGGGTCCATTTGCACAGTAAATATGACCTGCTATGAATTCGATTAAAAAAAAATTAAATAAATTAATAGATGTCAAAAAACTCTCTGTTTTCGGTTAAAAATGTTCATGTGTTACCTAGAAATATGTACATAAATAAATAGATACAAATTTGTGGCGGTAGAAAACAGAACAGAATATTTAAAAATTCCGATTCTCAGGAATTTCTTTGTTTAAAATATTTAATTTCTAAAAATTAAAATTATTTTTTGACCAGTTAGAAGCAAATTTGTTTCCCTATACAGTTACACAAACAATTTTTGAATTACGAGATTATGATATTTCATTTATTTATTCATCAAGTTAAATTTTGTGTTCGTCAAAGTAGTCCCCTTCAGATATAATTCTCTTGCGCCAGAGTTTTTCCAATCCTGATATGCAGTTCTTGGCAGGTCTTTCAGTTCCCTCTGCGATTGGGGTTTCTTCAATCTGCAAAATCTGGTGAACACGGTGGCTGTTTTTACAGTTACAGTTTTATTTTTGGCCAAAAGTTACAAAACAATGACGACCGGTGTTGGTCTGTTTTTGGAACAAATTTCGTTGCGCAAAATTTACCAGATAGTTGCGTGGCATGAGGCCACCGATATGCCGACATATTCAGCAACTTGTCTAATAGTGATTCGACGATTGTCCATAACAATTTTCTTCGCTTCCTCAACATTTTCATCGGTTGTTGATGTACTGGGGCGTCCAGGTGGACTGTTTTCCTGACTCATAATCAGCGTATGTCTCTATTAAAATTTCAAGTCCTTTTGAGTAATTTTTAACGCAGAATTTAATGCAAACTCTATGATTAATATTTGTTAACAGCGGAAATCGCCGAACATGCAACCTAAACAT
Source organism: Epicampocera succincta (assembly GCA_932526305.1). Taxonomy (NCBI): domain Eukaryota; kingdom Metazoa; phylum Arthropoda; class Insecta; order Diptera; family Tachinidae; genus Epicampocera; species Epicampocera succincta. The sequence continues at coordinate 19,626,476 of OW052035.1, forward strand.
GCTAAATAGCTGAGACTGTGAAAATATCTCCTTGTTTCTTGAATAGATCTCTTGTATTGGCATAATAAAAAAAAATTTACATGTGAATGTATTCTGATTTAGGCAGTAAATGATATCACTGTTAGAAATGAATCTAATATTTATTCTATTTTCTGTTAAAGGAGAATTCGGCTTTAGCCATCACATAAATCAGTGTCAAGAAGGGAACATACATATACGAAATAGACATGCTGGTATACTCAGAGTGGAACACGAAATATGGGTCAAAATGTACAAGCCTACATATTTGTTATACTTTGAAGGATTTAATTTAAGTTAGTGGTTTAATGCATCGTAAGTTTCATTAGCCAACATTCAATTTGCCCAACCACGGAAATCTCATGAAAAATATTTCAGATTAATATCAAACCAGCGGGAAAAAGAAGACAACTAATGCCTTCTGAAAGGCCTCTATATTATTTTTCTTGGATGCAGAAGGTCAAATGTTTTGCACACGGCGTACGGCCTTCGACACAATGACTGTCAAATGTTATTTTTAGCATAACAAGAAAAAGATTTACAATTTACAATTTGTAAATTTGTTTTCATAATGATTCTACTCTTTCCTTTATACGGAAGCGCCAAGAACTTTTATCAGGCATTCTCTAGCACTGAATTCAGAATTAAGGAATTTTGCCGATTCAGAACTTCTATAAGGCCCGAAGTAAGAAGGTCTTGCGATTTTTCCCGTTGCAAATCCAAAACATAAGTACACATATACCCGTACACTTATATATGTATACACAAACACAAACACAAACACATATTTAATTAAATGGTTTATAAAGCAAATAAAACAATTTGTTTGTATTTGCGAAATCCTCAAATATGTATGTCAATAATATTAATAATTCCAAATATCATGATGGTTTTATTCATTACTTTTGGTGCTAAGAATGTATTTGATAAGTTCACTTCCTAAGTAAAATACTGCCAAAGGACTCCACAATTCCCAAGGTTTAAATAAGAAAAACTGCCTGTCACACATTCATAAAAATGTACAGGACCAGTCACATTTGCAGAACACCACAGCATACGAAACTTTATGCCTGTTTGTTAGAATAGTTTATCGATATATACAATAAATAACTAAAGTTTTGTAAGTAAGAACAGACATGTGTTTGCGTGTGTGTTCGTGTGTGTGCAATTTATTCCCTTCATTCGGTGGAAGCCACAGCCGAGAAACAGACCCATTGAAAAATTGCATGAACAGCGGAAAATACATACATACATGCGAGTACATACTTTCGTACATATTCGAACTTGACAGTAGAGTAAACAGAAAGTTAATTCAACATATTTTCCAGTTGAATGAGATAATCCCAGCTTAAAGGAATTTGTTTTATAGCTGCTTATATTTAAACAGCAGTGGTAGGGCATGAAGTAATAGAAATAAATCGTTTTTCAACTTTCAATATTTTTCATTAATGTTCGTGTGTGCGCTTTGTGGTCCATAATGAACAGACGTTTTACAGATGTACACTTGAGTCCCACAACACAGACTCACACACACACACACAAGCACATAGAATTATAAATCGGACATATTGTAAATTCTCATGCCACAACAGCTTATAAATCCAATATGAAAGTGGTTTGTACAAACACAAATCGATGTGTGTGAATGTACGAGTTCGTCCGTGCACAGTAGTTCATCCTATTGATGATAGAGAACAACTTCTTAAATAAATTGGCATAAACAATTTATATGGGGATGTGGCTGTTAAAAAACAGCCAAGTTGATATGTAGCAAAAAAACACGCAAAATGAAGCGAAACAATAGATGAAATTTTCCATCAGATGAGACTGCTCACTTCGTGTCGAAGGGGTGGACTTGCACAAGGCATATGCACTTACCAGCGGCTGTCTACGAGTAGGTACATACACACATACGTGCGTACTTGTTTATTTAATGTTCCTCTTTATTTCCCTTATCTTTTTTAATATTCCAGCGCAAAAATATGAATTTCGGCCCAAATATGCATTCATGCGTATTAGTTATTCGAACACTCAATTACGTTAATATGTTTATATGTACATATGTGGAACGAAAACACTTACATGGCCACACAGACACACAAATAAACGTACCGCAATAAAATATATTAAAAAATAAATCGCACAAACTGCGAGAACACAATTTGTATCGCGGGTTAATGTTTAGTTGGAAAACAATATGTTTCGGTAAAAACGCAAGTATTATGTCTGAAAAGGTTCTCGTCGAGGACATTTTACACTGTAATAAATAGTTTTTATTGGGACTTGTCAAAAGACGAGACTAGAGGGATTTTTTCATTTCTGCAGGGTTGCAGTTTTATAAAATGCAGATTGACTAGTCGACCTTTCCGCAGCCTCTTCTTTCATCTCTCTCTCATCTTTCTGTCTGTTTTCTTCCTCAAATATTTGTGTGATTGATTTTTTATTACATAATATTCCAAAATATCAACTTCTCCACAAATATACCTACTTACTGTGTTTTTCGCTTTTTTGCTCCACAGTTGTTATAAAACCTAACCTTAAATTAAATAGTGTGCTCGTCATTTCATGCAAAATGCAAATTAGTTCTGTTCACATCGTGAAATCGATCTGGCAGCAAGTTTCTTTCAGCATTTTCATCAACTACACAATAGCGTGCGCACCACTTATTTTGAGCCAATAAAAGTTTATGCCACAAACAAGCGTCGACTTGTACGACTTGTAAAAAATCAGGTAATTTCTTTAAATGCTTGCCATTGGCACCACTGGTTAATTTTGAAAGTAAGTAACAAAAAAGATTATATTTCAATATTGTTGAGGCAGCATTTTCATCCGATCCAGAACACTGAAACCATTTGTTGCCAATAGCCTTTTAATATTTTCAACAAAGTGTATTCTTCCTGATTATGATGTCGTTTATATTTCTACCATTTTATTGTTGAGGACCACGTAAATCTAACCCAACAATAATATTTCCAAAAAGAATTTGACTGCAACAATTGTTTTATTAGTTGTATGTATTTTCAAAAATTTTACATATATTTGATATATTTACTTTTTATTGCACGTACTGCTGGTATCGGAGTAGTTTTAGCATGTCGCACGATGCCGGAGTTCGTAAAGCTTGTCGTAGTCGGCACTTTTTTAAAATGTTTCTTTTGGTGCTACCAAAACCTATTAATTTATGATAAAAAAGTAACGAAAAAGTTCAAGTTCCTTAACATTTTTGTAAGTTTTTTATATTCGCGACCGGAAATTTTTTATAAACTGAATTTATTTAATAAATTTTAAATGTTTATTACATTAGAAAGTTGTTTATTTCATTCCTCTAGTTTAATTGATCCCTCGTAGTCCAAGACATTATATCTTCGCATGCGACTAAAAGTCTTTGGATTTTTTCATGAAATTTGGTCGAATTTGGTTTGATCGAAAATCGACTTATTAACTCGTCTGCCAACTCCTAATTCATACTATTTATGTACATCCATATAAATATGTTTATGGGGATATAAACTTATAAAAATTTTGTTAACTTAAATTATTAAATTCTATTATTCGAATATATTGGGTTTTTTTAAATTATTTTTTTTCAAATGTGCGGCAGTTTAAAATGCAATTTCATGAAAAAAGCATTTTAGTACGCATTTATTATATAGAAACGGTTTCATGAGCTCCCCTAATATTATCAATAATTTAAGTGATTAAAATAGATTTGAAAGAAAAATCACTCCAGCAGCATTTATTGGGTGGTTCATAAATGCATCATTCCGTTTCATAATATGATTATTTTACTTGCATTTAGGAACGATAAAAGTAAAAAATAGGGAAAAGTTGATAGAAAATTTAATTTGTGAATTAGATGACAAAACAAATGATGTGCGATTACTTAGTTTCGCTTTGACTCTAAAATATAAGAAATAAATATTTAAGGAAAAATTAAAATTTACTTTTCCATGGCTCTACTACTCTATTTTTCGTGTTTTCATAAAGTTGAATGTTGGGACATAATTTTCTAACTTTTCCAGCGCCTACGAAACATATAGACCGCTAGAACACATAAAAAAACAGATGTATATGCAACGATACAGCATTTCTTTAAATATTTAATACAGAGTTGTTCATAGTTGCTCTATATTTTAAGCATTATATTTTTAACATGGTCACACTGTCAGTAAAGAACTGTCTCTACGCCAACAACTTCATTCTGGTACGACGAACCCCAATTAAATTTTTATGATTTTTATAGTTGTTGCTTTTTTGACCATCTAACATTTACGAACTTGCTGCCAATTATGCCCCCAAAACTATATATTTTCCGATTCTTCAGTTACAATCTTAAGTTTTTAGCACTTTCGTGGAAGAAACCCAGCGATCTATTAGGCGAAAAATAATATTTAAAAATGAATTTCTAGACAAAACTTTAACTCGAAAACTTGAAAAAGCTCCACAGTTGAGGTTGTTTTCAATGAAAAAGTGAAAGAGCGAGTGAAACTTTTCGTAAGAGAGTTTTATTTTGCCATCATGAAATGCGACTATTTTGAGGAGTTTAAAATAAAACTCGTGTTGTAAACTTTTTCCTTCATTTCTTTTGAATTTAAGTGTCTAATTTGAGGAACTGCAGAAATATTTCGATATATATAAAATGAGTTCTATTTTGTGACGGGAATAACGCAATTCCTCAAATGAGTTTTATTTTATGATGACGAAATAAACATTTTTTTTACAGCCCGGACTTTTTTCTTTTACCTTGAAAAAGATCCGTTTTAGATGGATATTTTTCGTTACAAAGTAACAGAACATTTTGCCTTCTCTTACAGCCGTTGCGGTTGCCGAAATTAAAGGATTTAACTGACAATATATGGCAAGGAAATAAGAGTGCTGGAACTTAATTTGAACTTTAAATGAAGAAACTTGTTTCATATGTAAAAAATAAAAAAAAAAGTCTTAAATAAAATTCAGTCGAATTATGTTTTTTGATAAAGTTCTGATTCTACTTTGCCTTAAAATATTCACTTACAGATATTTCTCTAACAACGATTGCTTATACGTACATATATATTTGTATATGTTATATTTTAGATTAAAAGCTTTAATTGTATTTTAATATCGAAAATCTAATTTCAATGGGTAAAATTGGAATTTTATTTGTGAAATCTCGGCTCAAATTAGAAGCAAGGAAAATCCTTTCACGTTTAAGAAGTGCTTGAAATATTCTCATTAGAGCTCATTACCACACGAATGACCTCGTACAATGTACTATTCACAAGAACAAAACAGCAAACTTTTTTAAATCTGAAGCTTATTTTTCTTTAAAGTGTCCTTCTTTGTTTTTTATTCCGTTTATGTTTGTTTTTTTGTTATTGTAAAAATTCAAACAATAAAAAAGTAGTCAAAAAATAGGAACACATTTGCTTTAATTCTTTTGAATATTTTGCGAAAATTTCAATCACAAAGTTAAATACTCCTTGCACTTAATCTCTATTGCAGAGGTCTTACTCATAATTTTCTAGAAAAGGATACCGAAATATTGAAATAAGAATACAAAAAATAATATTCTTATAAAAAGTGGAGAGTTTTATGTATTGAGTCCAAAACTTAGACCCTGAAAAATATTCGTAACTAAATTTCAACAATAGAAGGTCGAAAAAGTAAGAAAATTAATTTTTCACTTATATTTATAGGAGGTCATTTGTTTTATTTCCCCTTCTTATACTACTCGTAATTTGGACTTGAGTTTCCTTTCCTTGAACATCTATGTATTTATTATATAATGTAAACCGAAACAGAGTCGTACCCAGAAATTATTTCGTCTAGGATCACACAACGAAATTTTTTCTTTCCTTTTCTTACCGTTTGTCAGCGAACGAGAGAATTTTTGCATCTGTGTGTAAATTTTCTACAAAAAAACATTAATCGCATATGAAGATATAAATTGGAATTTTTAACTCCGAAACAGCTTTTCGCTTTCGTTTGTAACAATTTTTATTGTTTTACATACAAATAAATGTATGTACATACACACATCCATATGGAAACTTTACAAATATTTTGTATTTGTTATAGTGATATGATGCGGCTTTGAGCATGGCCTGAAATAGCCGAGTAGCAGGAATTATTTTTCCCTTTCTATTCCCCCCTTCGTAAACTTCTATAAAAGCAAGAATAGCCACACTAAAATAGCCGTGTCTGACCTAGAACTAATTGCGCTCTGAACTGTTGAACTAAGAATACAATTAGCACTCACATGGAAGAGAATCCAACTTTAATTCTCCTCACAAACTTGTTAGTTGTAATATTTCAAGCAAGTCCAAAAGATTATGGTGGTTATGCCACCTCGTAGGTAGATTTTCACCGGCGCTTCTTTGGAGCATCTAAAACCTACATTCATACATGTATATGTACGTACAAATCAAATCCGAGTACTCGACTTGGTAAGCCAAAGAGTAACCCAGAGTATGTGTTCGCGTATTTCTTACTGCCCCACCCAGCGTTACCATATATTTTTTTAAAAAAACTTCTTATATCTCGAAAAACCACATACAGATGATATTTCTAATTTGTTTCTTACATTATTTTTGTTTAAATTAATTTTTGAAAAAATACGCTCTACGTTTGCTGTAGTTATGGGTAACGACAAAATTGCATAAACTAATTTTTTTAAATACGGAAAAACTGCGGACTCATCACAATGTCTTAATTTTAATACTCTCTCCCAAAAACTTTCAATATTTTACTCTTTCCATAAATTATGTTCCGAAAAATTAATATGGGGTAGCTCACGCCACTCATTATCAACTTCTTGAATATCCCTAAAATCAACTACATTTGGCACTAAATATATTTTAAAAAAAATTAGTTTTTTACCCAATAAATTTAAAGCTTTTTGGCATCTCAAAAAACTTGCAAAAAAACGGAAAACTTGACAAATGGTAACGCTGGTCCAACCTGTACAATGTACTTGACACAGTTGAATGTAATATTGCGCCGAGTGTGATACAATTTATAATTGTACTGAGTACTTTACGCAGGAGTGCTCTTGCTTACCCTGCAATCAGTGTGGCCATATTAGCTCTTTTGGAGCTAAATTTAGCATTTTTTAATGTTTAGCTCGAAATATTTCATTTAGCTCTTAGCTTTTTTTCAGCGTTTTTCAACAATGCATTTAGCTTTTTCTTTAATTTCAATTTCGTGTAGTTTGAAGGTAAATTGTATGAAAATTTTAAAGAAGAAATCTGAAATTTTAGCGTAGATGATATTAATTTTTTGGAATTACAAGGGCAAAAACTAAATTCGTATGGTTGGAAAAACCAAAAGAGTACTACGGAATTTTGGATTAATATTTTTGAGTACAAAAACCCAATTAATGAAAACCCTTTTAGGGTATTGTCAACTTATGTGATAAAATTTTTAGTTTTGTCTTTCAGTAACGCAGAAGTTGAGCGCGTAGTCAGTGGAATGAATACAATAAAAACTAAAATTAGAATCAGATTTTCTTTAAATACCATGAATACACTTCTGTACATCAGGTGTGGGTTAAAAAGATTAAATAAATGTTGCCAAAGTTTTGAAATAACTAAGGATTTCTTAAAAAAGTTTGACAAGGATATTTATACAACTAATAATGATTTTTTGTCTTGTTCAGAAGTAGAAGAAAATATATGTAGAAGAATACGATGAAATGTTTAATATATAGCCAAACATTGTTATAGATATTTTAAAAACTTTTCAAGTATTTACAAATATTTTTGACAAAAAAAAAGCGTAATTCAATATTTTTTATATTGAAACGTTTCTATATTAATTGTAAAGGTTTTTTGAAAGGCTATTATTTTACGAATTTAAAATTTTTTTTGTATATGCAATATAAAAGTAAAATTTTTGTGATGTTTTGAAAATTTTTATATCACATATACATAAATCTAAGATGCTTTTGAAAAGCATCATCCCCATCATAAGACTGATTTAGTGTTTTAGTTGAAGAACATTTTGTTTGTTTTTTGTTTTATCTTTAAGTTAAAAATGTACAGAATTTTTGTTTAATAAATAATTTTATGTGGTTATTATTCAACGTTTCTTATTTAAATAAACCAAAAATATATTGTTATATTATTTATACCTACATAAACACCATTTAAACTTTAAAAATATAGAAATAATGAAAAGTTTCGGCTTTAAAATTCCTGCTTTAGGTCTTTTTAGCTCTATTTCAAACCTGATTTAGCTTTATATTATTTTAAAATCTGGTCACACTGCCTGCAATGTACAATATGAAGTGAGTGGTAGTCTGATATCAAGTAGAAAAAAGAGAAAAACTAAAGCTTTCTAATTGCTCATGCTTTACAGGTTAAATACACGTACTGTTGTAAACTAAATTTTGTTAAAGTTAAAAGTTTTGTGTAACTCATTTAGGATTAATATGTAATACAAAAACCAATAATTATGATGGGGATTTATCAAGCGTCATCTACGACGATTAACGACGCAGGAGAGAAAAATATATGTTTCTGTACTGATCTTGTTCGAAAAGGAATTGAAGAAATCTATAAAACTGCTGGAACGCCTTTAATAAATAATGCTAAAAAGCCTCTGTTGAAATTCCATTGCAAATAAATAAAGAAAGAAATAGTGATAAAAGACAAAAATATATTTTAAACTTAATTTTTCTAAGGTTTTTCGGTGGGTGTATTTGTTGTACACTTCCGTATACTTTGTATATGAACAACGCCGAATATTTTCTCGTACGCTTTGGAAAGGTGGCAACAGCACAATATAAATGTAAACCAAAAACGTGTGTATATAGAGTTCCGAGCACCCCATGCACACAAACAATTTCACACGTATTTCAGTACGTGTAACACACGTTCGCCACTGCGATTAAGCCAGGCCTGGTAATAAAGTTGGAGCCCTCGTTAAACCAAATTATTTGACGCCGAACATGTAACAGTTCGAAAATAATTGTCACAAATTTTCAAAATTGTTTCAAAATCGATTTTGATTTGAATTGGTATTATGAAAATATTTTGTATTTGCCGTGATTCGATCATCAAACAGGAGCCATGTTCGAATCAACTGTTTGGTTTTGTTTACATTTTTTTCGAGCAGTGTTGCCAGGTAGTTTTTTCTCACCACCCCCCCCCCCCCCCCCCCCCATCCTTTAAATGTAACAGTTTAGATTTGATTTCAATTAAATTAACTTGACTCAGTTTCAATTTACGTACTAATATCATTATCTAAATAAAGCAAAAATCATAAAATTATTATCATTTTACTAAAGTTCACAAAAAATTAATACTTTACTTTGTGAATTTAACTTTTTTATATTCCACGAAAAGCAGAAAAACTGTCACTTGAATTAGCAGGAAAAAATTTAAAAACATTGATACTAAATTATATACTACGAAGACAAACTTGAGCAATTGCAAAATATGGTACTTTTCGTTATTATATTCAAAGATATTAATTTTTCGTGAAAACTAACGATTTTCAATCCCTAAAATATAAATAAAATTCCCCCTATATCCTGGGGGAAAGTCCCTAAACTGACAAATCTAAGTGAGCCTTTACATGAGAGAATCTACGAAATCCTTATCGTGTTTTTCTATGAGTTTCATACGCAGCCTATAGGGGAAACTAGTTGCGTAATTTTTTGTTGTTACTTATGCAACTTTTTCTTTTTATTTGTATAAAAATATAATTCATTTTACTTACATTGGGCTCCAATTTGTCATCATACATAAAACAGTTGCAACCAGAAACAAATTATATTTGAAGTTTGGAGCAATTTTCGGCTCTCGAATTGTGATGAAAAGAGTAGTGTGACCGCCTTATTAAGCAGGTCATGTTAGTGACGACCTCTCATTACAAAAAAACACAAAAAAAAATCTGCACATGAAGGCCAAAATCTGAAAAATTATTTCAGTTCAACGCTTTGAACTTTCTACGCTCGCATTCCACATACTTTTATTTATGTTTCACTCAAAAATTACCTTCACATTTGGTTAACAAGCGCATCATCATTTGACCTCCGCAGTTGCCACTCTCATACCGATGCGAAACTAGAGTCTTGTTCTGAAACTCAATACTTGCACCACTAAATACCAAACAAATTTTACACCATTAAAGCAATTAAATGTATGCCCATTTAGCTGGATCTTCTTTGAGGGGTGGAGGAACTAATGAGAATGCATGTACGTATGTATTGCCTTGTAAGTCACACTGCGAGTTCGTAGTCAGTATATTGTCAGATGCTATAATTTAAACTGAGTTTAGAATTTGTTTCCGTTCTTTCAAGAAATGCGCATAAGAAGAACAGAGGAGCGTGAGAAAAATTAAACAAAACATTAAGTTAAAAAGAAGGAAAATGTAAATACGTACACACATACTTGTACACACATACCGGAGACGATAAATCGAAAAATGTATATGGTACTCCACGTACCAAATGTATTTATTTAGTACTTTTTAGTTTCTGGGAAAACATTTCAATCGCAATGCCGTTGATATGATTATTGTTTGGTTCAGCTTCCGATCTTTTATCCCGTATCCGTATAGTTTATCAGTTAAGATAAACTTACTCATGTACGCCGTATGTACTCGTATGTCCATTTGTACAATATGTCATTGGTTTGTTCATCGTGTGGTCAGTCATCGTTTTTGCTCTAACTTCTTAACTATTCACTGTAGACGCCATTAGGTTCCACAACGGGATTGAGGAAATATTATGATACTGAGTTTGTCGATCTGTCCGAAAAACTGATATCTTTAAACTCTTCAGAGCGTTTACATTGACTTAGATGCTATTCGCCATTCGTTGAATGTAAAAGTGGCGCTCGATAAAAACTGTGTACTCTTCAAATAAAGCGTTCACTTCTCGCGTACATTATTTATTTATCATTTTAAATATAACTTGCCAAGTAAATTTACAGGAACGGGCGGGGTAAGGAAGACCATATACCCCAAATGGTATTAACAGACTTTTATAAATGTCTCTGTGTCTAACCGGTACGACACATGCCTTCACATCGGAAGTAGCAGCGTGGCCACACAAATAAACTGTAAAACAATACAGCTATCCGAGGTAAAACAGTCAACCAGTGCGAGTGAGACGCAAAACTCTCGAAGGCGGAACAACAACAACAAGCCTGACCGCACTTAAAAAATAATTACGATGACGCGAGAGCTGTTCTTCAGCCCAGAGCTGCTTTAGGACTGTCGCGGACAGTATATTTTGTAAACGTAAGAAGGGGGAGAAATGTACTTAAAACAGTCCCCATCCACATATACACTTTAGCCCATGATTACATGCAAATAGGGTTTGCAATACGATCATATTTAGAACCGCGATTATCTCACGCAATCGTGTTGGCATCGAACTGCATGTATTGACGAAAGTCTATAAAGGCAAAAATGGAGCAGAGAATTTTTACAAAATAGTTTCAAGTACATGAGCACAATTAATCGCAGTGAAATATGTGAAATAAGTTTGATGTCTTCTTTAGCAGCTTTAAATTGCTTGTGGTTGAAACTAAATCTCGATTTTGACAATGTCCGATTATATGTTTGCGAACCCTGCGCTCTACGTTTGAAAGTACGAGTGTTTATTAAATATTCCCTTGTGCTCTTTGGCAAAGATGTTGCACTCAGCTTGTTGGAAAATTAAACAAGATGTTTAAAAAGTCAAATGCGTACGTCCACTCACACATAATTACAGCAAAATAGTGGGAGGGTTTAAATTGAACTTTACATTAATGAAACCATCAACATGACTAATTTAATAATGAAATTTCCACAAACATTAGAGATAATTTAGAATTTGTATATACTAATTAGCGTTCTATATATGTAGATACTTATATATATAGATATATATACATCCGTATATCTCAGAAGAAGTGAGTAATTAATTAACATTTAATGTTTGTTAAGTGATATTTACTTTGCAAGTCCAAAGAATCATTATGCATCAAACCTTTAATATTTTCCAATCAAATCTGCGCCATTTTATCATAACAACTTAAGTCGAATTTGGAAATTGCAAACAATGCAGCCAATTTTACTAATTTGAGAAAATATCACAAATTTTGTTTGGTAAAATTCGTATTATTAATAAGTTCTTTTTTGCAATTTTGGTTTAATAACATTTTTTTTAACTTAGTTTTTCATTGAAATATCAGCCAAAAATGTATTGTCTTCTTATCTTGACTTAAGTTGTTATAATAAAACTCCACCAAAGTCTGCATAAAATGCTGCCTGTGCATTAGACGGATTCTGATGATTGCGAAAATGTTTTTGATGTCTGCCTTGAGGCAGCAGTTTGAGCCAGCAGTTTCAACAAAGTCTGCGTAGACCCTTCGCATATAAATTTTTTGCTTTCCATATTATTGGCAAACCCTTTCACGAATTGCTCAAAGCGGCAAGGCGAATATAGTGAACATAAAATGGACCAAGACTGAATGCTTATGGCTAATATTTGTCTGTATATCGAACGTACAGGTTGAATGCTGCACATGCTGCGCTAGTAAAGCAACAGCGTTTGTGCTATAAGGAAAAGCGCGTGCGTGAAATCAAGGTGAAAATATTATTGTAAAATCAGTAGAAATGGACGATCAGTATATGCGTATAAAACGTTTGACATATGTAGGAACAATGCGCTAGAATAAAACCTGCATACCGAAAGAGATATTGGATCCGATAGATGATGTATGTATGTATGTAGTACATTAATCGGTTACAACAATAGTAAAGCTACCCTTTGCTCATACGTGCCTAAAAAGAAGAAAGCTGTTTCGACTCTTGGCATCCAGCGCAGAAACCATTGGACACCATGGATCAGATGGTTGGAGGGTACAAGTACAAACGGGGCACAAACCGATGGCCTCGATTCATTTTTCGTTCATTACACATTGAGGTATGTAAGGAGGGATGACCGAAGACGAGTCTTCCTTATGGAATTAGCAGAACAGTTGCCAGTCCCTCGCATGGAGCGAAAGACCGTCGTACGAGGTATTAAGCAGTGGAATTATTTGGCATAGAAGTGAGCATTTCACAGATTTTCCAATAGGCGATCAACCAATCCACGTCGTGTCTTCTTCATTCACACGCATTAACTTGTATGTGCAAAATAAAAATGAGTAGATTTCTTTATTTAATATATAAAAATTTCCCTTTTCTTAATCTTTAAAAAACAGCAGATACATTTAAGAGATTCACATACGTATTACGATACAGTTTCCATATAGGTCTGCGCAGACCTGGTTGTGCTGTTTGGCGCCTAGAACCTTCTAGGGTTAAATGTTTTAGGGATGACCATCAGCGGGTTAAATTGTGTTTCCAAAATTAACATACTTACATTAACATAACGTTCCTTCATGCTGCCCTTCTTTACCGCAATTTTTTAAGACCCGTGGAAATTATGCGGACCACCACTATTTTCATCCATTGCACTATTACACATACATACTCGTACATATTTTTCTGACTTACGTTTAAATTTGTTTCGATATTTGTTGCAATCAGTATATTGCTTTAAGAACTGCGTGCAAAATAAGATTTTGAACCACATTTTAAACAGGATCAGCTACTGGCAGTTGGCGCTACAGTTCCAAGAAGTAATGAAATAAAAACTCCTTGATATAAAAGGACTAGCAAAAGAGAAAATCGATAAATCAGTCTGATGTAAATATGGGCCCATAAACATACATATTAAAAAATGAAATAAAAAACAAAAAAACACTTTAAAATGTTCTTCAGCAGCTTTTGCCTATTGGTGGCCAGCAGCCTAAGCCGCTTAACTTTATTTCAAAATTATTGACGGGGCCAGATTGAAGGCTTGTTGTGTTTTCTTGTGTTTATTTGATAAGAGATTATTCGTAAACATTTGCGCTGGCAACAACTCCAAATTGCAAATTAAGCGGCTTAAGTTTGCAATATTCTTTGTCAAAACAAGCAGTTCCGCCAACGATGGAAAACCTCAATATGTCTAGATATATGTACATACATATATGTACATAAACAACCTTTGACTGTTAACTGCACTATAATCAACAAATCATCCCGTGAGTCACAGTGTTAGTGGAATTTTGCCCTGGATTCTTTCAGAAAAATTTTAAGTGTATCAGAAGCTTCTGAGTGGTCACCGAATTCGATCAGCTTAAGTTATATGTATGTATAAGGTATGAGCAACTTATGTTCGCTTGTGGAACCTTAACCTATTTTCACAGTGTTAGATGCAGTGCTTGCTTTTGCTGCCGGCACTCCAATGATGTGTGGCGGGTTACTTTTTAAAGCTACTTTGCCAAATGACCTTATTTGCCCCATTTCGTCGATACTTTCCTTGATTTACTTTATTGGTTGTTTTGGCCTGAACTTAATATATTCATTTGGCATCTCTGCCTAGAAAAAATGTAGGACAATGGCCACTACGTTGCATGATATGTGCGTGTGGAATAAATACCGTGCTGCAGTACTTCCGAGTTTGGGCTTAGCATGATCACTGCTGATTGGTTCTGAAGGTTTCAGTAATAATTTAACATATTCAAATTTAAGTTTCAATTTTTTATCTTTATTTTTTTATATAATTGGGCAAATACATGATGCTTCTGATAGTGGTCAAGGATTTGCATTCCAAATTTGTTAAAAAATTCGAGAGACCAATTGCTGACAGGCGTTCTAGCGTTGTTTAATTTTTCCATATCGCACAACGATATGTACACATCTTCCAAAATTCTATATGAATATGTTCATAATCAGTTTCCATAAAACTATAAGTTGCATCTTTAGATCTCATGGGCTCAATGTTTTTGTAATCACAATACTTAGAGAAGTCTATGTCATGAAAATTGCCTTGTGGCTTTGGAAAAGGTGTACATTTCTGTCTTGTACCTTGCGAAATGTTGAGATTTGTTTTAAGCATCGTTGCCTTGGAATAGTATTTTAACAATTTGTAAAATTAAATATTTCCTTTCTTTAGTCTCTTTATGAATTCAAAATATCATTTGAAAGCGACAGAAAAGAACATTCGGCTTTCAGGGCTTGTTTTCTTGTATGTGGACACCTCTACTTGCTTAAGCATGTCACAACCCGCTATAATTACAACCGTAGAACTGCGTTTTCTTTGAAGTTCTTTTCTTCACAAATTAAAGCTTCCTGCTGGTGAAAGAAAAAGGAAAACTAGATCTGGCGAAAAGTGTTTCCCAAATGGGAGGAAAGAATAAGGGGTTTTTCATATGCCCCAATATCTGTTAGTGTCATATTGTTTTGGTAGCGTCTGTCTAATCTGATCTTGCCAAAGCGCCATGATAAGTCACACGACTAAGCAGCCCATCCAAATGAGAAAACTTCATTACCACAATGAAGCACATTCTGCATGAACGATTGTAGGGTTTGCCTATTTCTAACAGACAGGCATGAAGTGAATTGACTCTACCTGGCTGTTCTTGTTGGTTTTCCCGAAACGCTCCCGTCCGTGGAAAACTTGAGTTTCAAACAAATAGACGAGTTCGTTAATACCTCATATATACAGACATTGCTTCCTTTATTCCAGTTTAGCGTCTA
Organism: Epicampocera succincta; assembly: GCA_932526305.1. Lineage (NCBI taxonomy): Eukaryota > Metazoa > Arthropoda > Insecta > Diptera > Tachinidae > Epicampocera > Epicampocera succincta. Next base: position 19,642,043 of record OW052035.1, read on the forward strand.
CCCACCATTATTGAAACCCATTCTTATTGCGGAACAAGATACTCACATACATACACCCATACGAAACTAAAAGGCCATAAAACCACCCAGAGAACTTTGCATATTAAAAACTAATTACGAATATAGTTTTCCTTCGCAGTATCAGGAAATCGACTTTAATTCCAGACATCCAGTTTCTTTACGAAAAGGTTTGAAAACCTTCCTGGGACTCTAATGAAATATTTAACGACAAAAAGCCTTCACCTCATAGTGTTAAGTTTTTTAATACATGCACGAACTTATACCATAAATATGCATGAGTAGCTGAGAATGTGCGTATGGGCTGATAGATACTGCATATGTACATATGTGTACCATGCATCGTCTTACTTTAGGCCCTATCGAAGGCCTGCTTTGCCACATTTTTGTTTAATCGCCATTACCCAAATTAGATGGTAAATAGCGCAACATAATACTTCCTCCTCCCCATACCCCAATTCTGCACTGCATATGCATATAGGGATCGACCGCTACAGTTTTGCTCGCCAACTTATGATTATATTTTGCAGAATGTACCTGACCTCTATTTTCAAATTTCCATGTTCATATTTTGTATACCCTTCGCATAGTAAGAAGATGTTTTGCATTTCATTTTAATTCATCTCTATATTGATTCTTTTATAAGAAATATTTGCTTTCGTTTTACGCTATCAAAAAAGTTAATACCTCGCAACTGTTGGACCGTTGGTCGAATACCATATCAACTACTCTACACATATAAACGAAAATAAAGTTTTTTATAGCGAGGAATTAAACTGGAAAATTAGACATTTTTGCAACAACAGCATGAAAATATAGAAAATAGAAAAGTTTTTATCAGTTGGGCCACGAAAGTCAAATGAAGGCCTCTTCACATACAGATGAGAATTTTGTGAAAGGCATTCAAGAATCTCCGTAGCAAAATAATAACAACGTGTGTAAAGAATATATGACTAGAGAATAGAGCGAAGGGAGTGGCTACAAAGGCCTACTAGAAGGCATCCGTACTCCTCGGTTTTCCCGTCGGATACATATGAATGTGAAGGTGTGTGTGTACATACAAAAACATACATATTTTTCAGTTTGATTCAAACTTTAGAAAAACAGAAAGAAAAACAACGAAAAAGTAGACAAACTTAAATACAAATGCGATAATCCGCCACTGCTGTTTAGCGAGCATGTGACATGACTCGTGGCGGAATCAATTTCGTAAAATTACATCGGATGCTGCTGCCAAAGCGTTAATATTTGAATTTCATTTTTGAAGGCAACAGCTGCTGAGCTGTCAAATTTATATTTTTAATCCAACGTGGGTTGTCGTTTGAGACTTAAAAATGAGATATTAAATAAAAACAATAAAAATTGAAAAAGAAATATAATGAAAGCAAAGAATTAAGCTTGGGCAACCAAAATACTTAACCGACAGAAAGAGGGACGGACGGACCGACGGACAGATATCCAGTTGTTGTCTTCTTCTTCATATTATTAATGTTTGTATGTTTTTCATCGTAAAGAATTTCTTGTTGTTGCAAGATTTTTTACTTCTTGTTTGTTTTTTGTCACCGCACCCAGGACTAACAGCATTAGAGGCACCATCAAACGAAAAATATAAATGTTTAGATATGTATGTACATGTACATATATATGTATGTATGTATGTATGTACATATGTATATAAGAACAAGGCTTTGAGGACCAAGCAAGTTCACATCGTTTTCACAGATTATGTTTTTATTTATTGTCTATATTATTATTTTGATTATATTAATCTAAATCATAATAACAAAAGTATTACGAACACTTACGTACTCATTCACAGTCTGTCCATATATACGAACCTGGACAGATTCTTAGGGGCATACCTTCGCCCATACAAATGTACATACACACATACATACATAAATGCAAACATTTGTTAGCAGGCCTTTTTCTATTCATTGATTCACACGCATTATTTCTGTGTTTTCACTCCAAACACTAATAATAACTCTGCTCCAGCGATCCTCATGTGTTTGTTGGTTTGTTTCTGTTGTGCTCAATAAATAAATGATATGTATTTTATTTAAATGTTTTATTATTTGAACGTCTTTTGGGGGGGCCGAGATGACAGCTTATGAGAATAATAGAAGCGAATAATACTTAATATTTTTATTAAGAAATTATGGAATTTATTTATGACATTAGTGTGCATAAGTATCTATTAAGCACTGACACTGATCTTGTAGTTCATTACGGAGTCGAAGAAACATGTGTATTTTATGCTTTTATAATTTATTAATTTGTATTTGTTATGTTCCATTTTCATAACTCCAGCTGTTTTTAAGGGGACCTTTCTCAATCCCAACAATGAAATTTAATACGAGCTTTACAAGTAGTCTTGAAAGGGTTTAAAGATTCCTACTCAAACGCGACCTGAATGTGAAAATGAGTGCCAAAATATGTCCGACTAATCTTGGACATCGATGTTTGAAATTTGAATGAATGCCGTCTCAGCAGAACCTTGATCGTTCGGCAACAATTTTCTTTGTTTTTTTCTTGGCTTAATTACACTTTTAGTTTTCGCAGTGAAATTATCAAGTCTGAGGAGCAGCCACAGTTTAAAGAATTTTTAGATATAAACAACCTGAAATCATTAAATGCAGAGAAAAAAACTTTAATTATTAAATATATAATAATAATAATTTTTTAGCACATATATGGTGCTAATTGGGACTCTAAGTCCAACAGTTTTAATAGTAATAGAGTCCGTACTTCTCGCGATATCAAAGTGTTCCCACCAGGGGGCAGGCTTTACGTTACCCAACTTCCCAAGCCTTTGGAAGGGCTTGGGTTATAGAGGGAAAGAGGTTTCGCGGATGGTACGGCAACCAAAACTGTAGGAACTTCGTGTATGATTTCGATTGAACATATTCTTCTGAAGCCTTCATCAAAGATCAATTGGCAGAACGGGGACCAACAGCCCTCTTAGTGCCTTTTGGGATTATGACGTTGGTCATACGCTGAGGATACTTCCTTGGCTGAAACGTTTTGGCAGTGGTTTAGACATAAAAAAAACAGGAAGAGACCTGGCAAGCTACTGGGTTGGCCACACACCCTGGGTCATCCCTGTTTTCGATGCGCTGTTGTTTTGCAACAGGCGCTGTTTTAGCTAGACGCTAGACGGTGGTAATGTACAGGGTTGTCGATGCCCCTGGATCATTTGTCTTTCTTTAACTGGCTAGAGAATTCCTGGCAGAAGAGATTAGATAGTCTGAGGCCTCGAGCAAGGCATTCTATTTATGTGCTGTGACCATATTCTTCAAGGAGTTGCCACCTGTGTGAGTCTTGCACGCCATGTGGGGGCATGGGTGAGCCGCCAACCAATTTACTCTAGCGAAGCTGGCCACTGTCAGATAAGGCCACAATCAATTTCATAATCTGCCTCTCGGAGCCTCTCCACCCAGGAACCAGGTTTTATCACTTGGGCACTCACTCTATTGTTTACGACATAGAGGGAAGAGTGCTCGCTTGACTTAATATTTCAGTAGCTTCCGAAAGCTTCATCAAGGGATAATTAGTAGAACGGCGACCAATATGCAACTGAGATGCTTTAGAAGAAGGCTGTTTAATGCATGACGCGGTTGTGATTTAAGTCTAAAGTTGCAGGAAAAAGTATTAGTAGTTCCTGACGACAGAGACAGTGCATGTTTACTTGCAACATGTACAGATAGTTTTGTTAAGAAATTCTTTACGAATTCCGGGCTATCGGGACAAGTGACTTGGCTTCATCAGGAATTGAAACAGATTGAGCATGGAACTTGCAATGTGGCTGTTTTCCGCATTTCGCAGGAAGTTGCTACTCGACTAGTCCGGAACCTAAAACAATATAATATTCTGTCAAGCTGAAAGCTTTAATAGAATATCAAAACAAGCAATCACACACTCAGAAAATTGAAAGTAAGTGTAACAATGTCCTTCGAAGTGCCTTCGTCACTGCTTGCGTTGAAGAGTTGCATGGATCTGTTTTGAGCTTTCGAAGGTGTTTGAAATGATTTATAAACTTCAATTTTATGGTGTTCGGGGCAGTGAAATGCAACTTTTTCGCTCATACTTGCAAAATAGGAACCAGTTTGTCCGAATTCATAAAAGCAAGAGTAGCTATGGCCAGATAATGTATGGAGTGCCTCCAGGTTTGCGCCCATTGTTACTTAATATTTATCTAAATGATATTTCAAACTTACCATTATCAGTTTTTCGTCCACACAAGTATTAAGAAACTATTGAACCCTGTATGTACAATGATTCGGTAATAATATCTGAACAAGTTATTTATGAACCCGAAAAAAACAAATCTTATAAGACTTGGTTTCAACTGCTATTCGGAACCGAGTTTCAATATACATATTGATGGACAGGAGATTCAAAAATTACCTTCAGTTCACCTTCAGCCAAACTTGTCCTAGGATCAGCTAGTGAAAACACTACAGAGTTAAAATCTCTGCAGACTTCGAAATAAAGCGCTGAAAACTGTAGGAAATCTACCAACAACTTATTCGACAAACTCTTTGTATTCCGATGGATTTTGCGCAATTTCACAAAATGTTTGGCACTTAGAACTTAAAAATCTGTTCATATATGTGTAAATGTTTACAACACACGATACATCAAAACTCCAGATTTAAACTTCAAGTTAAAGTTTTTTTTTCAAAATCAACTTAACAGAATTAATATGAACGTTAACGCTTTTCATAGTTACGCTTATAAATATGTACATAAGAAATAATCATGTTTGTACAATATTTAATTTAATTATGCTCCTATTCTACCCTTTCAATATCAAACGCGAAAAATATATTCATTGTTTACTTTTATTTCAATTTCGCAATATTTATATGAAGAAAATAATAAAAAAAAATAAACATTCAACTTCATATTTGTTGACGAGTAGGGCAGCACCTGCGAAATGGCGGCATAGAAACAGCAAGAAAACTCACAAAACTGGTATTTTATATTAAATCTATTATTATATCCTAAAAACATGCTTTCAATATATATATATATATATATATATATATATATGTATATATATGTATATATGTATGTACCTACAAACGAAATTTTTTCCATAAATTGTTTTGTTTGGAATTTTGACATCTGAAACGTCATTGTATGCAAAGAAATCATATTTATATTTATTAAAGGAATGCCTGCCTGGCTATTCTCGGTAAAAGGCCAAAAGGGCTTTAGTTTTATAATTGCACCAATATGGAGAAAAAAAGCACCAAGTTCAAAATCTCTTCTATTTATTGAAGGAACTTTAAAGCGCAGCGAGTTGACAACGCTGCAAATTCGTTTTACAATCACAAGCGTTAATACTTTTTTTTTCTTCAAACCAGGGGATTAATTTGCATATTTACGCAATTGCTTGTTTAACAAAATTCTGCGGTTAAACCAAAGTGTACATACCTACACACATACATATGTATATAGTAAATGGCTGCAACGATTTTTGAAGGCAGCAGCATCAGCATTTATGATAGAAGAAAGATTCACGCGCAAATAGCACTTTGAAGTGAACAACGACAACAACACATTTATGTTTTTTTTTTTTTAATTTTATACAATGTTTTTAAGCAACTGAGTAAATTTAATCGCTTTACAATTACAAAAGTAGAAGGAAAGCTTTTGAAAATAATTCAACTTTATATTCAATTTTCTCCTAAAAGCCAATGAGAATTAAAGGCAGAGTCGCCCAAGAAAGTTAAAACGTACCAGAAAGACTAGCCTGCCTTTGGTGTTCTTTGCAAAATATTATTAGCTGTAGGTAAATGTGTATGTCGACGCTAAACAATTTATTATTGCGTACTCTAAGCGATATTGTTGCAGAAAAACATGCAGGCAACTTTGATTCAAAATTTATAGGCGGTAGCGATAGGAGTAAATTTATAATGAATGAGACTCCGTTGGAAACGCTAATACAATGTTGGCTTTAACAATACAAATTGTTGTAGGCAACATATTATTGCTACTTTTTATTTACAATATAAATAAATCAATTTCCTTTAAAAGTTTTAATACCAAATCTGAGATACTCTGCTGTTGCCGGACTTGCATTCCCGGGGAAAGTACCTCATATCTTATATCACACTTTGAAGGGCATGAAATAAACAATTTAGATGTTGAAACCGCTGCGAATTGCGGCACCTTCTGCGTGTAAGTGGGGCTGTAAATACAGAAATCTTTATGTAGATTATTGATAAACAGTCCACCTAAAAGTTCATAGCAACACATAAAGGGCTGGCGGAAAAACACTTTAATGGCAGCACTGATCATGCCTGATAAAGCCTGTAGATTTTCCAGTCTTAGCGACTTGCAATTAAGAAAAAATTAATATGTATGGGAATCTTATTTCTTATTATGGCTTTAAAAATATTTAATAAAAGCATTCCTACTGTTTACACATGCAAAAATTCGTACAGCTCCCCACAAAGAAGAAAAAATAAAGGTATTGCACATATTTTTCTGGATATCCGCACAGAGTGAGTATGCGGCTAAACGAGTGTCATTAAGTTTTTTTTTCTTCTTACATGCAAACCACATTCTGCACTAAATGCCATTCAAATAAAAGACGACGAAGAAAATGATGTGATGGCGGCAGTCTGGTTGACATGCAACTAAACGCACAACTTTCTAAGGTTGTAATGGAATGCTTGTGCTCTTAGAGAGTCCTCGACACAGCCGTGTAGATAAAAAATGTGCAGCAGGGAGTGTGCAGCAATAGTGAAGGGAGTAAGTACGTACTTCAGCAAATTACTTAAGCGCACTGTGAGTCAAGTTTTGCACCTGTTCTGCACGCATTATCATCAAATACATTTTCACATTCTTATACAAAATAATTTTCTAGTAAAAATTATGAAACTACTGAGCAATTAAGCATCATGTTACACATTTACAAGCACACAAATGCATGTATAAAATATGTTTGTGGTTGTATTTACACTCAGAAAAAAATTCACTCAAAAACTTTCCAACGGCCCTAAAGTAAAATGTTTTTCAATGTAAAAAAAATTGAGACCCTTCTCAAAATTATAATAAAAATATTATTGCTGGCACAGGAAGTAAATTTTACTTGAATTTTTAGAATGTACATTCAAAGATTTTACCCAGTCAGTGCGCAAAAAAAATTTAAAAATTCACAAAAGACACTCTATTTTTTGGCTACAAAAATGAAGAAAAATATTTGTGCGCCTCCCCCAAATCCTTAAGTAAAAGATCTTGTAGCAGCTGGTAAAAGCGCATTTCCTTCGCACTTCAGTGACTGCAAGCAGCGAAAATTCATAACCGGCATTTCATACCAAAACTGATTGCGTCTAAAAATTAAAATACCATTTTTAATTACATCCTAAAGTACCAACATTAACCATAAAGGCAAATTAATATCGGTATTTAGCAACCACGGTGGAAAAGATAAAGCAATGAAAAATATAAATATATACAAATAAGCCCAGGATCTCAAACTAAAAGAGAACTGAGAGATTAATTTTACGAAAAAGAAAAATAGACTTGGAAGCTCATGTATTAACAGGACATATAAAACTGTGGCGGCGACCACCACATAAGACGCTACAACACGGAGGTACTCCAACAGAATCAGAGAATTACGGATCGTGTTTTTTAACACGTTACTTCTATAACTCGGTTTGTTTAACGCCAAATACTATAAGAAACTTATCTACCAACAAAATAGTTTAAAATACATAAATATATATGTATGTATGTATTAAAAAATTATTTCTTTACTACATCTGTGTCTCGTATGACATAGTGACGCATTTCCTGAGCCAAACAGGGGGTACCTTCACCAATAAAAGTTCAAGCTGACCTTGGAGTGGAACGTTGAGAAGTCATGCCTAAGTACGAGTACGTGCGTACATTATTTAATGCATCAGTGGCAGAACTTTTATGGAAGATTTTACGAAAGGATCTTGGCTTAAACGCTTTCCAGATTCAACTTGTACAGGAATTAAAGCCAAACTGACCACCGTCTAAGCACCATTACATCCACAGAAAAGTACTGTTTGGTGCGCTTTATGGACTGGCGGAATCATACGTCCATATGAACGATGATGGTGGACGGTATAGGGACATGATTAGAAGCATTTTCGCACCTCAATTAGCTGGGATTAGTCTTGGTGGCATGTGGCTCCAGTACAGTACAGAACAGAGCTACAATTGGTTAACGCAAAGAAACATTGGATGGCAAAATAATTTCTCGTAATGGTGCAAGATCGTGTGATTCTACCAAAGTGGATTATTTTCTGCTTTCCAGCCGAGGAATCCCTTCCCTTCTATGTTCCGAAAAGCCGAACATTCGAAAAGTTATTGGCGAAACACGGAACCAAATGTTGAGAAAATTTTATGAAAATCTGTGTTCCCGATTGCGTTATATGGGCGCCAGCCTTGGCGTCCTTCTTTTTCCGAATTCAAATTTCAACATTAATGCCATAAATTAATCCAATAAAGCGCGTTTCAGGGTAATAGGCGTATATTTCTTTGTTTTATTAGAATCTTAACTTGTGAAACACCCTGTGTATTTGTCGAGCAGTTCACCATTTATGACGAACTTCAGCCGACATCGCGATTGTATGTATTTTCTTATACGTATGTACATAATTTTTTCCAAAGAATATTCATTCTGTTCAAGCCCTATCGCTAAATTATGAACATTTTGGAGCAACCCACGACATCACACTTTAAAGTTTGTCAACATCTTCAACAACAAAGAATTGACTATGAATAGACCAGCGGAACTAGGAAATTCGCAAGTACTATCCGAATCCCTTTCGTTAACTGCAAAATAATGCCGAATATTAACTCTCTGGATCGTGTGAGAAACGATGTGATTTTTATAAGAAAATGTATTTATTGACAAAGTTAAAGCAGGAGCTCTTACTTTTCCCGACTTTATACACACATGTACATACATACCTGCCCCTCATCTTGTACGGTTTTACATAAATGTGTATGAATATATCTAATTTGAAATTATAGAAACCCTGAATTTCAGATGATATCCAAATTATGATCAGTAACAATGAGATATCAGTACTCGTGTATGGTGTTCCCATATTTATGAACTGAACTGAGGGCTTTGTTCTCGTAAATGTAAAACAGCAAATGAACTTAATGGACCCAAATACTCTCGGAAAATATTCCGATTTTGCAACAAACAACTCAACCGAACTAACAAAACTTTTAACTGAATGTTCATGTTTCGTTTGTTATTTTTCTTAAACTTTTTGATGGCCCCAATCGTTTTGAATAAAAGTACAGTTTTGAAAATCTTGTTAAGAGGTAAATGAACAGTCAGTCAATTATCCATTTACATGTATAAAACAATAAAACAAGTTTTAGTAAAAACATTTCCAATCAACTACTTCAAAAAAATGTATCTAGAAACAAATAAAAACACATACACACGTACAAACATATTGTTTGCGTCAGCCGGGTTTTGCATTCGCACAAAATAAACCGCTCAACCGAATATATCAAACATCTGACCCTTCGTGTTGTTATAAATATATTCATTTTACCCCTTTTAGTGCCAAAGACTGCAATTCAAAAGGAGTGCGATGCGTCTTACCCAAAAAAACACCCATATTGTATGTACACACACATACACATTTAATTGTTCAGCAGTCGCAAATGAGTAGACACTTTCCCCTCTAAATAGAAGTTGAAATATTTTCGTTCTTGTTTTATCTATAAAAAACAAAAGTTTAAATTTACCAAACAATTTTTGATTAGTGCAACAATGTGTTGCACAAAGAAGGGCCAGATATGCTTATGTGACTCTTGGTTGCACCGTTCCGATCAAGTACACATTTTTCACATGCAAGTTATAAGCACAAACGATACTCGAATGTCGCAAAATATCGATGTGCGCAGCTTTCCCTCAAATCACCGTCGCCTGACGTTCAAAGTTGAAGTTGCCTACAAATAAGTATAATAAGACCGATTCATGGCAGATCAACTCGGTGTGAAACCAAACCAGCCGAATTCCAAAGTATGAGTTTTGTTGGTGCTAAGAGTCCGTGAAATGCCTTTTATCGTTAAAAGCACTAAGTGCAAGTTACTGCAAAAAATAAATCGGGATATTGATTTATTTTGGAATTGACATCCCAGTTTTCACTACAAATTTCCACACGAAGATATTTATTTTTTCAGTGTGTAATCAGGGTATAAGTAACTGTATACTTTTAAAAACTTGAGCACAACAAAATTGATTTCAGTTTACATTGTTAGACGGACTCCCTATATTGTAAGCTATTGGATCTGGTTCAGGGGTCAGGGTACTAGCAAATTTAAAAACAACAACTTCATCTGGCAATTCTTTGCCGAAACTTGCGATTTCTTTTGTCGAAATGTCGATTTTACAAAAAGAAATATTCTCTCTTTAACACAGTAGAGCTGCAGGTGTAAATGTAAATGAAATGGATGAAAGGCAGATATTGTTATTGTTACAATATAAGTATAGATCAAGGTATAAATTATCTTGTTCCGAGTTTTGTTCATCTTTTTTTGATATCCTTGTAAAAATCAACAACGTAGATGTCTTTTTTTATGAAAAATATTCTCAACATTCGTCTTCCTTAAATAATAAGGGAAAGATTTACAAATTATTGAAAACTCATGAGAAATTGTCAAGGTACTTTAAAAAAAATATTCTAGAAATAAAATCAGCTCTTTTAGTAATTAGGTTCCTATTTTATTGTCATAATTTAAATGCCTACTGTTTCAGCTAAATTTTTTATGTCTTCCTTAAGATTAATTCTATTTCAAATTCTTGGATTTACTATCTCCAGCCTATCAAGCTAAAAAAAATTATTATTATTATTATTATTATTATTATTATACGTATTGAATTATTTATTTACATATTCAAATGCATATCTGTTGGATGTGTCTGACTTTTTAAAAATTAGAAGCCGATGGCAACATCGTCTTCCTACGACCCTTCCCTAGATCCCTAGAACTTACTAGCGTCAAACTTGATTAACTTCTCGTTTGGCGCCGTTATGCAAAATATGTTTTCTAGTGAAAAATAGGTTGAATAATTGTAAAAGAAAAAATTATATGATATATGATGATGTGCAAACTGGAACCAGAAGACTGAAATTAATTTTTTCTTCTTCTTCTTCTTCCTTTGGCGCTACAGCCCGGGGTGAACCTGGGCCTCAACCAACAAGCTTTTCCAGTTGGCAAGATCTTTAGCCAGCATCCTCCAATTTTGCATACCAAGTTGGTTGAGGTCCCTCTCCATTCCGTGGGCGTCCTCTGTTGCGTTGTCCCACTGCTTCGGAGTCGATTTATTACAAAATGTAACATTTAAAAGTGCCCAAGAAACAAAATGCTTGTTGTACACAAATTTTTTTTTTCCAGTTACTAACGAAATTATGTTATAATTTTGATTTAGTTCCATTTGGTCTGAAATGTTTTTTCATAAAAATATCCTTTAAAACTTTATGTTGGCCTTATCTCAACTTAAGCTGTCGTAATACACAAAATATTTAAACTTGTTAATAGTGTTTTAATTTAACATTCTAGTACTATCGGTACTATTCTGACCACCCACATTAAAAACGTCCAAATCACCAAAAGAGTTTCATTTTTATCGGCCGTTTAAAATCGCTTAATGACCAACCAGGCAACTAAGCGAAAGTAAAGCAATTGTTCCGTTATTTTCGTTGTTATTTTACTATTTTAGCAATTAGGACTATTTATTTACATGTATTTTTGTATAAGCGAAGTTGTCAACACTGTTGAATTCGTCTGACACTTTTTGGTAATTAAAAACTAAAAATAGTTCTGGCTTCCTAGGATTCGCCTAACACCGATTCATCGAACGAACAACAACTTTTTTTATTAAGAACGAGTGTGAACCGAATATTTTGCCGCATTTATTTAAAGTGTTTTTACGCTAAGCAAGGCCTGAAAGCTTTTACAGCTAAAAGAATCGTGTAAGGCAATCTCGAAACGTCAAATATATAGAGAAATGTCAAAAAGGAAAATTTTACTCTTGAACTGTTGACATTCAAGGGAGACTACAACAACAACAGCAATCGCTTGCGTTTTCGATTTCGTTTGCTATGAAGTGAAAGCGTAATTGTTGATTTTATTATAATTAAATCTGCCTGCTACGAATAGTTTCAGCCGTGACTTTTTGATGCCGCAATTACAACTGTTTGGGCCATCTTTGCCACCAATAAGTCGCCAGGTTCCATTGTCTTGTTTATGTAGTTTCAGCCTGTATGAAAAATAATTTAACTCGTTCGTTAAGAAATATGTCCAGCGCAACGTACAGCCAAATTATGAGCAATCAAAGCAAAAAAACAATCAATGTGTGTCTTTGGTGCTGACTCTGGATAGTTTCCGACCAATATCTAGTACCACTACTTATAATATAAGAAATGACGACTAATTAGTGGTCTTAAATGATGAATTAATTTCGATCAAAAATCGTAATTTCTTTTTCATCAAATTCTGCCGGCAGAGTACCGGTTACTTCAAGAATAAATGTGTTTCAATGAGTTTTAAATATTTATATATCGATCAAAACAAATATTGATATGATTTGCCAGTCGCTGCAATAATCTGACAAAAAAAAAAGAATAACGTGAAATGCGCATCGTATTTACAAGATTTGGTCCAGCCAAAAACAACACTTATCTTTTTTTTTATACATATTCATTTATACATATAATAAATAAATAACTAAAATGTTTATGTAAACAACCTGCGTCTATCTTTTGGGCCTTAAGTCATCACACAGGGACGCTTTAAAAGAACCTTTGGTACAAACGACCATTTGACTAACAAAATCAAATTGTTGAAAAACTTTCTAATTGATTTCACAAAAAAATTTCCGTAGCAAAAACGACCCAAATGTATGACACTAGTGTTCTATTATAAATTAAGGTGCGTTGCAAAAGACCTTCTCATGTCAGGCTCGGCTTATTAAAAATATATTTTGCGATTCGTTGCGCCTTAAGTGCCGTTCTCGTGAATATCCTTAACGTCGAAAAAGTGATTCTTCAACACAACCAAAAAACTATTGTGGCTCGCTTGTAAAACTGTCAACTTTGCAAAAATAACACATTATCCGGTCTTAACTCGAAGAAACCTAAACGACATGCAGAACTTATTTTGAGATCATATCGTAAATTTTAGTCGATGATGTACTTTTCACGATAATTGAAAGAGATGTCTTTTTTTAATTTTTATCTACCTGCAATTGCCGATGTCTCGTGCTGCTTGTTGTTACCAGTCTGCGATTTGTTTTGTTTTTATTGTTCTAAGGATTCATGTCGTGTGACCATTTGAGCACAATAACTTGTCACACGACAAGAATAAACAAAACACCTTAACGGCTGCAAATGCGATATGCTTCCTTAAAAAATTTAAAGGCGTTTAACAGAAGCGGCGGATAAGTATTCAGTAGTGTGTTCAATCCGAAGTTTAGCTAGAGATGTGCCAGTGAAGTGTTTTCGGCTCAATGTCACTCACATAGGTTTTGACACGCGCACGAAGTGACTTTTTTTATTACACTTGAAGTATGTATTTTTAATTACGGAATTCTTGGTGCGACCAATATTTACTCAATCAGTTTCCATGAAGCACGACAGAGCGTTAAAATCCTTTTAAATTTCCAAAGACACAAAATCGTGAAATAAGGAAAATAGTGAGTCACGCAAAAGTTGATGCATGTTTTGAAATGACAAAATATATAATTCAAATGGGAAACGATCAGCTTAAGTTTTAGAGCATAAACCTAGGGCCGGTATAAAGATGTCGAGTATTAACGTTCGTCACCGCTTTAAGCAACAGAAAACTAATTGAGAGAAAAGTAAGTGACATAGTTTCTACAACAGAAAGATTCATAAACATTGTCCAAATCGTCCTTTTTTTTTTTTTTGTCACCAAATTACTGGCGAAGGTTACCGTTCATTAACCCTTTCGGGACGGAGTTTTATATTCAGAACTGATATATTTATGGTTAAAATTTTTGTATATTCTAAAAGATGGGTAAAAAATATTGTGCTCTGCATCCTCAGAAAAAATCCTGAAATCAGTTGAATATTCACTTTCTAAATCCTCAAAGGCCTCTCCTCAGTTAGACACTTCTCACATAATACGCTCAAGATACTCAAAGTATTCATTCTAGATGTCAAAAACGAACATCTAGAATGGGTATTGGGACAATTAATCCCACATAAAAACATATTGGGACAATAGACCCCACGTAAAAATCGTATTGGGATGATTACTCGCACACTTTTTTATAAAAACCGTCATTATTTTAGTAAGTAGCACCAGTTTTACAACTAGTTTTAGCAAATTATAAGTCCGAACTGCCCTAATTTCAACGATGTTGTGTAATTAATTGGCAAACAGCATGAATACGGTGATATGTACCGTTATGTTCTTATTTCAATTTTGTAATGAACCCTTAAAAATTGCTTAGGGACTAATTGGATATGAAACTACATTAAAACTAAAAAAATGCAAAGATTTGAAAATTGCTGGGACGTATTATCCCAGTAGTCCCGAAAGGGTCAAATATTTTGTTTAACCACACAAAAGTTACAAAATTTCCATTTTTATTCGGTAAAAAACAGTACAAAATAGTTATTCGATAAATTTCCAATATAAATATGTATGTATGTATTCTTGTGCAGCTCTATGTAAAACCTATTCCTAGACTTTCTAAAGATCGGTACAGCCTGAAATAATACGTTCAAAAGATATGTTCATTAAGAACCATTTGTGATCTTGTTTGCGTTACAACGACCGATCGCCAGATTTCAATAGTGCAACATTTCATTTTAAGTTCCCCAAGTATTTTTTTGTCTGGATAAGACAAGAAAATCCTATCAAAATAATTAAATTATACAATAGATTATTTAAGTTCTTTAGTTTTTTTGAAAAAAAAACAGAAAATTTGAAAACATGTTGATTTTAGAGCATAAAAACTTTCTTTATGGACATACTTTCGCTTTTAATATTCTTGTATAATTATTTAATTGCAATAACAACGGCCTTAAGAACTTAATAATTATAAAAACAATAAAAGCACGATTTTGATGGTAGACTTAACATGGTTTTCAGGTTAAATCAAACTGAAATATGATTAAAAACTGCAAAATATCGAAGTAACATGAATGAATTTCCGAAACTCTTTCTTCAACTTGAAAGGTCTTAAGAAAATTTGTTTTTGAAAATTCGACGTACGACGCACCAAGAAAGAAGGTTTTTTTATTCGACTTGTAAATTTGTTTAGAAATAACCCACAATGAATGTTTCAGTTTCGAAGCGAGGTCAGTACCAGAAAAGGGTTTTTTTTTCCAAAAATTTTCATTTTCGTCAAATATCTTAAATATATTTAAATATGCAAAAAAAATTAAGTGAAGAAGAAATCAGAGAAGGAATCTTGGGAATCTGTTCAACTACTGCCCTTTGAGCCCCCGCCTTGCGCTATATTCGTATTAAAATAAAGATTGTACATTCGTACATACATAAATATTTATATAATAAAATAATAATTTTATTATAGTGTATTAAATCAATTTAACCTATTTTGATATGTTTTTCACCGCCCAAAGTGTAGTGCTGTACCATGAGGTTAATAATGTTGATATTTATATTGTTAATTCTACTAATTTAACCAGAACTGAAATGTTTAATATATATGAGATGAAGAGTAAAGGATGTTTAATAAACATGATATTAATTGATTCTATTATGATAGAAAAGCAATCAATGAAGTTGTTATTATCCAAAGCACAAGAGTAGAAAGCTCTCTTTAAATAGCTGAATAGTAATCGGATTTAAGTTTAAAGTATGACTCAACTGAGGTCTTGTTTTCAATAATAATGTTTGCAAAATATTCGAAAGTGAAGAATTTAAGGAAAAGCCGACGACTGAAACGTTTTGTTTATAGGAGCACCACAAAGGAAGTGAACTTCACGCCACTTAAAGCCATTTCATACACAAAATATTTATTGTTTAATTTACTGCTGTTTTCCAAATCTCTGTCAAATAAAAAATGGAGGGATTATGTTTGTTAGTTTCCAGGAATATGACAAATTCTAAGGTGTGTGGCGGCAATAATTCAGATGATTGCATATTTTATTTTGTTTCAGTGACACATCGGCTTAAAAACAAGGAAAAAAAGTCATATTTGAACAATAAAAGCATTATTTTTAAACACTCAAGCCCAGATCAACGAGTAAATCGAATGTAAAGTCGCACAGTGTCGCGTTTTCGTATGAAGAGTAGCCAAAAATGAAATTAGTCTGTAGCAATGAAATTTAAATCTGTCAAAGATAATAAAATTTTATGTTGAAAATAATAATTATTATTAATATATATCTTCGCAGCAAATGCGAGAGTAAACGACAGGAAGTCCTACTTAAGATAATTTTTGGCACGATTTATACCTCAATGAATTACTTAAATATACATACACATGTAGGTGGAGTTTCAACGCACGAGATGCCCAAGATCGCTTCACCAAAAATATAAAACAATGAAACATCTCTTCCATAAGCCTTTCTTTGAATTATTCTTAATTTTAATTAATGGCTTTAAATAAAAACGTCTACAGAACTGGGTAAGAAGACACCTGAACATTTTGTAGTTCCCAGTTGGTGATGGAAAAAGAATCAATCGATGCTAATCATCATCGGTAATAATTATGTGCTGCCACCAGAATTGCCATTAAAAACCAATAATCTAGACAATTGCCTTTAAAAAAGTCATACAGGACACATTTACGCGTGTTTTTGAAGTTTGTGAATCAAGTGTAATTCTTCATGGCCTTCTTGTGTAAAAAACTTGTGCTAAATCAAGCTATCAGCTCAAAGTTGTGAAACCTTCAAAAACACGTCTAATAGTGAGTTTTACCTTAATCGTGACTTTTAGTTTAATTGTGGCCTTTTTGTTACAACTGTCTCAAAATCTGGCGTACCAGAACATTTCCTTTTCACTCCATCAAACCTTAAAGCAAACGATATGTATTTACCTATATACGACTACAAAATACACGGATTGTTTAAAACTAATTCAGCAGCGGCTGAGCAGTGGGAGGACATTCCGTCCTTTCAAAATATTCAGCAATTAAAATAATGACTGAATATTAAACGAATTATGAAGATGGAACATACCATCAGCGGCAGCGTTCGACTACTCAACTTACATTTTGTTGAAATGCAACCCTGATCCCGTCAAAAACCTTAATATTTTCGTTGCACACTATCGCACATTTAATAAAGATTTTAACAAATTTTAAAAAAAATGTCTAAAGGGAACAATGAAAATTTTAATTTTAATCCCTTTTACGGCATAAAAATCGTGCTTGATCGATCTTTTACTAGTTATATACATACATATATATTGTACCTACCGGAAATATCGGTTTTATTTAAATATGAGTAAAGGGTTAAGGCGTTCTAGGGTTGGACTTGTCCGTTTTCTGCATTTAAATTTTGCAAAGTTGTCTGCATCATTAGCGGGTTACAATTGACCAGCGGTATTTATGGCTGCAACAATAGTGTGAATAGGCTTTTGATAGATAATGCTTGTCAAAATCATTTGAATAATATGTCAATTCTCTAACATCCACTTTTGCGGCATTAAATTCAGAATAGTTTTTTATCTTTAAGTCCCTCCACTTCTTGTCATATAAAAATAGTTTTCGATAGACAGCAGCAGTTTTGACGGTACAGAATAAGAGGAGCAAAAAATCTGCCAATTGCTGTTGTGCTGCCACTCTTTATGCTATAAATCGTTGACGTTTTTAATCAAAATGTATATTATGAAAGAAAATTTTAGTTTCAAAAATCTAACTTTTTTACGTATAATGAGCAAGAAAGTAGTAGAGTTCACTGTTTAAGAAGAGTTATTAGGATAAAGAGTAGGCAAATGAGGGATCATTTGAAAAGAAATTTACGTTTCACAACCAACGTCCATCTTTGTTTGCTGAGATCGGTAAACTATATACACCGATAATTAGATGACTAAAATAGGGAAGTTAATCTCCTTAAAAAGAATGAACTTGTTTATACGAGTGGTTTCTCAAGATCCCAAATAAGTTTTGAATCATATTGAATCATAATAATAGGGATAGTATATGTGTATGTATGTATGTGTGTATGTATGTATGTGTGTGTGTGTGTGTATGTATGTGTGTATGTATGTATGTGTGTATGTACACATTTGTATTACTTTCGAGAAGAAAGCGAATTTCAAGATTTCTTTTTAAGCATTTCTAAGCCCATTCATGAACGGTGCTTTTGATTCTAAAAGGCAAGTATTCTTCACATCCACTGAAAATGTGAAGATACGAACGAACAACAATTGATTTTGGCCTTTTGTGTTCACCATCAATTTGAAGCCACACACAGTGTTGATGTACGACTGCTACCTGCGTTTAATCCGCTTATCATATTTCGGTGATCCAAAACATGCAAAGGGTTTTGTTAGCATAATAGTTTTGTGATTTCACTTATAACAGCGAAGGCTGATCCAAAAACTAAAACAGAACTCAAATGCAAACCAGTGACCGAATGTGTGTTCATAAAAGGAATGACACATGCACAAATACATACAAACATACAGACATACATAAGTACACACGTATATACCCCATAGGCCTGGATGTGTGTGAATGATTATCTGCCAGCATTTTTAAAGGGTTGAAGAGCAGGAGTTGCGCCAAACCTTTAAAACTTGGGGCCCTTTAAAATTAAAAAAGGTACCAGCAAACGAGTTCGGCAGCAATTCCTTAATTATAGTCCCATTGAATGAATAAGTTTGCGCAATATTTCTTTATTTGTCAAACATGTCAGTCTATTTTTGGACCATGACTGCAATGACGCTTTTCGGTCATTAATAAATAAAATTTTTGCGGTAAAATATAAATTCGACTGATACTTTTCTGTTGTTCGATGCGGGCGGATAGATGCTGAAGTCGAATAGAGCCAGCTTTAATGAAACTCTTTTTTCATTTGAAAGACTAATGGCGGCCATTATGTACAAAAAATTTAAAGTCATTCCACTACCCGGCGCGACTTCTTACCGTGGCATGGGTTCTTCCGGTGCAATTTTCAATGGCTCTGCAGCACAATCGGTGTTGATTGCGACTTATTGGCGTAGACCTGTGACGTCAGAAAAGTTCACAAGAAAAACTCTAGTGGGTTCAAAACGCACCATCTATGTGGCCTCTGCCATCATATACATACATACATTTATAAATTGAAGTCTGCGAAGTGTCGGCGATTTGTCATTATTTTCGGTTACATACTTGTCGTCCCAATTTGGTGACCAAGCTGCCTTTGAAAGGTCTGCCGTAAAAAGAGGCAACGCGCGCAAAATTTACTATTGCCTTAACGAAGACGGATTTTGACAATCAAATTTTATTATTATTGTCAAGGCACTTTGGCGTTAGTGACAAAATAATTAAGAACAAGTTACTAATAGTTTTCTCTACTTCCGAAATGTTTTATTTACCTCTTACAATTCTACCATGACAGTCCGCAAACATGATGCGTTTATTTCGCAATATAGTATTTTGCGGCCTAGCCGATATTTAGTTTAATGTTCCCTACGACTTGTATTTAGTTGTTTGGTTAAAGAAAAACCTTGTTTGACCCAAAGGTCTTGACACTCATTTATTCCTTCATATATAGAAACCTTAAATAATCGGAATAGACCAAATCTAAAGAGTATGATGGATGCGTTGACCGGTCCAATTCAAAGATTTTGCACCGTCAAGAAGGTATAATGTTTTTTTCTGCATTTGATGAAGTATTTCTTTCAATTCTGAATAGATCCAACAACTCTAAACAACATTCGAGGGTAATTGTTTAATCATTTTTAATGAACTCGATATAAATGACACCACGTACATCCCATTTAAAATTTGATGACTGACAGGCCCACCTTAACCTTTTTGGATGTATCGCCCATGTTTTGTCCAAACACTTCTGGTCTCACGTTTATGTTTGTGGTTCAATTACGGCAGCAATCGCCCGAAATTTTTCACACATGTGATGAAAATCGATTCGTTTTTGAGTAAAATCGAATGACGAAACACGAACGGTTTTACTTTCCATGTTTTATTTCATTTTAAATATGTCAAACTACAACGTTTACGCATTTCTTTGAATTTTAATAGGACTTAAAATGGCATTTATTTTATTTTGATATTTTCGTAGAACTAAACGGAAAATGAAATCGAATTTGATTTGACAAACAAACAAGAAGAACAAAACAAAACAGGAATGTGTGAAGCCATCACAACTTGTTTCAATTTTCGATCACATACGAAATATTCATGCAAAATGGTATTTAACGGGATTGTTGAGATGCCTTTAACGCTTTCGTTCTACCGACATACATAAACACATACATACATATGTGTGTACATATGTATTCAATTAGTCGAATATTTGTGCTGATACGGGCTCTTTTGGACGACCCCGAACTTGAAAGCCATCGGCGCTTCTCGATCACAACTAACACCACAAACCCAGTAAGTCATTTTTTTTAATTTTTAGCTTCAAAAAAAGCATTCAATCAGCACCCGAAAGTAACACTTTTTGTCTTCGTTAACGATGTTTTGTTCATCCAATGGCTGTCAGAATAACTGACGTGCGTATTATAACTTGCAAACAAAGTTAATATTGTTTCTTTTGTTCCAGGCCTTGGCAGATACAATAGTTTGTGTTTGCAAACAAAAGAATGTTTTACGTCTTTTTTGAGTAAAAAGATTATTTTTTTCCAGCAAACCTGAAAGTGATGACGAGTTAGAAATACCCACTGTTTATGTTATAACCAACGTTGTCATGATGAGCTACAATATTATATTACTTGTATTACATTTTTGACCTGATTCTAAAATTTATCAGCCCGTAAGATACTATATATTACACCACATTGTCGTGGTAATATTTAAAATGTTGTCAATAGCCAACGTGCTTGCCAAACAGTGCAGGCATGAGCTGTCATTTAAATTGTCATCTGTCCACTGAATTGGAGTCAAGTGCACAGGCTACGGTAATAAGCGATCAGATGAGTTAGCTAACAAGGCATCGACCTCGCGTCTCTGCAAGGCGGAATCAGCCAGAATTATGTCATCTATTCTTCTTCAGAAGGCTGGAAAGAGATGGCGTAACAGTTGGAAATTTTATGATAAAAAAAGATGCAATGAACATTCTCACAAAGAGGGAGACGGAAGAAACGCTCATCAATGTACTCTGCGAACACCCGGCATTGGCTGTCAATAGGATCACATTCCTGGTCAAGTGATGTGATGCATCCAGGTCTACGATGTGGAGTTTATTCGACGAGTGATGTGGTTCAGTCATTACGGGATGCTTTGGATTCTGCCTGACAGCTTGCAGGCAGTGCCCAACCACGAAAGCGATCACACTATATGTAGTATATATGTATGTATACATACGAGTATGTTACATGTATGTACGTGCATATGCAAATGTTTTGTTAATTATGATTTTCTTAAAATAAAATGATTAAACATTGGTGATATGGACGTATGGCATCCATTTAAGGGGAACTACAAGTAATTGTAACGTTGATATACTACAGAGTCAATATAAGAAAAAAAAACATTGGCGTCTATTTTTATACAATAATAATACCTTGGATTTTATAAACATTCTGGGAACGCAGTTTTAAAAATTAGATTTCAGGTCACAAAAATTCGGTTGTTTTGTTTTATTTTGCACAACCAGTTGAACACTTACGCAGGAAGCCATTATAACTCGCATATCGTAATTCCATTGTCATGTACATACATTTTTAAATTATTAGAATAAAAGTTAGTGCTGTTGGAGCTTTTGGAGCTTTTGGACCACAAAGTAACCGCTAAGAATAGTAAAAATTTTACTTTAGGGTCTAAAGTGATATTAATTTTTTATTTAATGTAAAACCAATCTCGTTTTTAACTGCATTCGATATGACAAAAATCTAGTTACACAAAAAAAAAAAGCCACCTGAACAAAATTGACAGCCTTCGTTTGCCAATGGAAAACAAATGTATATCGAATTAGTCATCGCAAATACATATGTATGTATATGTATGTATGTATAAAGCTTGAACAAAAATCCCAGAATTTGTTGCTTTCCAAGCAGTAGTTTTTTGTTGTTGTAAACATATTTGACAACAAATGCGACACAATTTCCTAATTAGACGAACAGAAGGGCACAATTTAATTCAAATGAGGTTTGTAGTATTTTGTTTTCGTTTTGATAAAACTTCGTAAACCTGTTCCGCCAAGTCTGCACAAAAGCATAACTCATAATTTGTACACACTTTCCACAGAAGCACAAGAGTGTCAAGTGTCATCTTTGTTTTTATGTGTTTAAAATAGTTTTAAAACGGTAAAAAGCAACTTGTGTGTTTTTGATAAAATTTCTGTTAATGAGTTTCAACAGCGTTTAAGCTTTCAGGTTTCGACCAAGCAGAATTGGAATGTTAAAAATTCTGATTACCAGACAAAGATACAGGTGCAGAGGCGTCTTAATGTTAAATACATACATATTTAAATACAAACATACATACATCCAGTGACTGGGCTTTTTACTTTTACGACTTTTTTCTACTCCAGGAAAAGATGTGTCTTACGAGCAGCATATTTCAAGGTAAAAACAAATCTCAGTGCAAGATGTTTTTTTTTATTAAATCATCGATAATCGGTTGAGCTGCGTGAGGCTCAGCGTCTGCAGATTGTCGTGCATGACTCCGCTCTGAGGTTTCGGCAGCTGTTGAGGCCAGTATCTATAAAGAGTCTCTTTTTGAGACTCTCCATATTATTGTAAATTTTGTTCACTTCGAGTTTGCCGTTATTATCCGGCATGTACTGCAAATCCCTTTTTGGTGGCGTGGTTTGAAATGGCGCCGCTTTAAACCTTTGAGGTAAATGACCGACCATTTAATATCATTTGCGTATTTTTTATAATCACTTCCTATTAAAGTAAATAAATAAAAC
This sequence comes from Epicampocera succincta, assembly GCA_932526305.1. Classification (NCBI taxonomy): domain Eukaryota; kingdom Metazoa; phylum Arthropoda; class Insecta; order Diptera; family Tachinidae; genus Epicampocera; species Epicampocera succincta. Next base: position 19,665,112 of record OW052035.1, read on the forward strand.
ACTGCATGTTTTGTCAAAAATTGTGTTACTTCCTTTGGCCATGCCCGCTATTTACGTTTTCGCTCCAGATATTTGTGAAGCTGCCATAGTCTTATAGTCTTAACATGTCACGTAAAATACATGCAATTCTTTAAACGAAAGTATTGGCAGCTTTATGTAATTAAGAAATTCCATCTTCTTTGCGCCAAATTTTAAATTTTTTGTTCTCATATATAAAAGAAAAAAAAAAGTCTTGAGTGACCAGTTTTCCAGGCGTTCATTTTGTAATTTTTCTTGCTTATTGCAATTATGGCTCATTCGAGAATATTACCAAGACTAAATTTGATCGCAAAGGCTCGTTGTTTGCATTAAAGCCTTCGCGTGATTTTAAAACAGCTCGTTATTTGAAACAATGAGATTTTCAGAACAGACCTGATAGTAAAAACATTGTATATTTTGCTCGGTTTTGTTTCCCTTTCATAGAATAATAGTTTTATTTGTTTTTTAGTAAATGATACTAAATTGAAGACAATTTTTTTATCACGAAAGTTATTACTTTTTTATCTACAAAAGAAAAAAGGATTTAGTGCCGGGAATTGTATTTGCCTGCAAAACGGGGAACAAAAATAAGCGTTTATCCTGAAAACTACCGGGAAAAGCACTAATTGCACTCAAATAATATATGAATGAATACAAAAAAATTGTATTGAGCCGGTGTAACGCGAAATCATGTGACTGCAACAATATTTTGCAGCTCTAGGATATAGTACATACACACATCTAATTGAAAAAGAGCAAGCCTTTGGTGGCCCATGAACTGGCGAGTGAACCAGTTTTGTGGGGATCTATTATAATCCTTAAACTGATAGGCCTGGGACCAATAGAAGATTTGAAAATGAATTTCATCCAGTTTCTTTATTCTATTTTGGAGCGGGTGGAGGATAAGTGAAAGAAATGGTTGTTGTTGTTTATTTTTTGAATATTGATTTCACTTATTTTATATAAATATGTTTGCAAGTATTAAAAGCGTTTCTTGGTAATATTTGACCAAAAGCAACATCACACACTACTATTTCGAGAAGCTGGTGGCTCTTCGGACAAAAACACTTGTATTCATTTTATGGGGTTCATAATTCACTGTATGAAGTTCGTGACCATGTGCACTTCAATCTCAAATCGCATGTAAATGCATTTATCGTATGTTTGTATGGCAGACTTTGAAATATTTATTATGTAAAAGGAAGTGCCACATTATTTTATATTATCGCAACGGGACGAAAACATAAATAATTCCGGTATAATCAACATTTGAGAAGCAGACATGATTTAAACAAACAAACTTTAAGTAAACAAATCAGTATGATATGTATGTATGTATGTATGTATTATATGTATTTAAGTACATATATAAATTGAATTGCAAACAGATTCTGTTCTTGCTACTGAATGAGGCATGTAGATACCTTTTATTTGCAGCGTACTGGGATGCACACGAAAAAATGAATTATGATTGTAATTGTACGACGGTAGCAAAGTGGCTGTTGTAATTCAAATACATACGTTTGTATGTTTGTGCGTAAGTTAGTCGATGCTGTTAAAGGCACAGGGCTCATCTGTGGCATTCAACACAAATTAGTTTAATTTAGTTTTCACGCCTATTCTGAGCATCCCTTAAACAACCAATATATTTTTAATAACGCACACAAAACATTTAAACTGCACACGCCCACATCATTAAGCAAATACTGCACAACAAATGGTGGCGTATGGCAACGACAAACACGCGTCTCATCCGTACGACACGTGTTCCGGCGACACAGCGCTTTTGCTTCTGCATCATAAATCGCATGCATATTTCTCACAATTTTGGAACTCATTTAAATATGTTTTCCATTAACACCTCGTCAGCCAAATAAATTCAACGTAAAAAATATTTTTGGATAAATTATAAAAAAGAGAAGAAAAAACTTTTTATTGGATTTGCCCTCAAAGAAAACTATAAAAATACATCTTTACATATATATATATATATATATGTGTGTGTGTGTGTGTGTGTATGTGTGTGGATACTATAGATGCACATATTTCACTTAAAGTAAAACTTAGCTGCGCTGCTAACCGTCATGCCTAAATTAGCAAATTGAACGCCTGGCGTTAACTCTCAACCTACTATCGCTGAGCTTAACTGCCCAAACAAGCTCCCTAAATAAAGCTGGGCACTAAAGCGCTTGTTATAAAGGGAAAATAGCTAAAGTGACATTAATTTGAAAACAGTGCAAGTATTCGCAGCCAACTTCACTTTCTAATGCGCGGTCAAAATTTTCTAATTGGCTTCATTAGCAGTTTGTGTGTACATGATCATAGTAAGCAGCCAGAAAACGCCTGACGCGTCAAGCGAGACCAAACCTTCGATTCAATGTTATTTTCAAATTTAATCACGCACAGAGTTAAATTCACATTCACGTCGTGAGAAAATAACATTTTGTTGCCTCATGTTGAAGCCTCCGACATAAGACTAAAGTAAATTCGAAAGTATTGAAATAACATTAAGAAAAAAATGCATCTCATTAAAAAAATATTAACTTAGAAATTATTCCTTAAAGTACAAGTGCATTAAAATTAACGAAATGTATAAAAACAAAGCAATTTTGAAAATTGTTCTGTCAAATTTAGTTCTAGAACCCCAAAATGTTTATTGCGTGGGTGACGAAACATAAAAGTTTCAAGAAAATATTCCACTGGACAATGGAAATGTAGATATTTGCAAGTTTTTTACTTTGTTTTCTTTCTTTTTCCACGTTATATCTTCCCCCCGGGGCAGGTTAAGCGCTGACGCTTAACCAGAATGCCTCTTAGCTTTCTGGGTCGGTCATTGGTTGAAGAGTATACCCTTGCCAGAAACGTTCTGGTCGTGGTTTAAACCTAAAGGCGCAGGAAGAAAAAAATATTCAAGGTGCTTGGGACAGGTCTGCTTTTATGCAAAGAACCAGACGGAGGGGAATGTCAGGCGAGATGGTTTAAGGCCTAGTGTTCCTTGTGGATTTCGGGCTACCAACTCAGGACCCTAATAATTTCTCTCCTTCTGGGGAAATGTGTGAAAGAGAAGGGACTATATAGTACGAGCTCTTAAGCAAGGGGTTCATGATTTGTGCCGGACAACATATTATAAGACATTGCCACCTGTGTGAGCCTGACAAGCCACCCTGTTCACTCAAGTGGATTTGATCCACAGCCAGATATATGTACAAAGCAAAGGCAGAGCAGGTGCTGGCATAAAATCATATCCAAAATCCAAGTAATACCAAATTATTTTCAATTCTACATGAAACTGCTATTGATTCGATCGGAACGGTAATGGATATGAATTAAAAAACAAAACGAGGATTTAAAGGTATTTTAAGGTACATATTGGTTGCAAAATAACGCGGCTTGTGCCCACGTTTTGCTCGTATCATAATCAACCAAGAAAAGTTTGAATTAATCGATTAGATGAATTAAAATTTTCGAAACTGTGTTTGTTAAGAATTTAACCTCTCTTGAACTACAACTACGCGGAAATTAGAATTTGAGGGGTTACAACATCTGATGTTTTCTGTAAGTATTTTAAAATACATTATTTTTATTTGTTCCTTCAAATAAATTACAAAATAGTGAACAATGAATAGTGTTTGTAAGATATATCATGGACTTGTCACATTTGAAGCGAATCAGTCAAGGGAGATAGTTTGGAGTTGAGTTTGTGATGAATCACCGTAAAGATATGTATGTAGATGTCAAACAAACGTAAAAAGACACGTTATCCGTGGGTGCGAAGGTCAAGTTTAAGAAATGTTTAGTGAAGACCTGCACGGAAATCGATTAGCATCAAGTTTTCCATGAGTTAAATTTAAACAAAGTAAAACGAAATAACAACTATTATTGGAGACATGCTACATATCAGTGGAGATCTTTCATAACAGCTTAATTCAAAAGAAGACGAAAAGAGACCATTGGCAGATATTTCAATGCAAAACTGCACTTAATAATAAATATTATTAGACCAAAATTACAAAGTAAATTTGCCAAAAAAATATTAATAAATAATCAATTCATGAAATTAGACGCACTTTTTGCAGTTTTAAAATGCGCCTCAAGCTGTTATGATAGAATGCCTCGTCATAGAATGCCTCGTAGTCAAGAACCCAAACATGTTTCTGTACAAAATTGAATGGAAAAGCGTTTGCACGACGCTGTGGTTCATCAGACAGTAGCAGCGTTAACTCTCTTATAAAGCGTGTTTTATTTTTAGCGTGTCACAACTTTGAGTTGGCATCACTGCTTTACCTGAGCACCCATTTAACAGCTGTTTTCTTTTTGTTTAGTTTGCTTTGAAGTTTCATTATGAATCGACTTACACCACAGACACGCGTGCAATTTGTTGAAATTTTTAATCAAAATAATTGGTCTATTCGGCGTACATAATCCTCCTCCGGAGCGGCTAATTCGAAGAACAATAGATCGTTTTCGGACCACATTTACTGTTACTGAATCCACAAGCTTTTGTCGAAACCCCATTACATCCACAGAAATTACTGTTTGGTGCGCTTTATGGGGCGGCGGAATCGTTGGCCCATATGCCTTCCAACAGGATGATGGTCAGAATGATACTGTCACTGGTGAGCGGTATAGGAACATGATTCGAAATTTTTGCCTACCTCAATTACGTGGAATTAATCTTGCTGATATGTGGTTCCAACAGGACCGAGCCACATGCCACACAGCGGGCGCTACAATTGATTTGCTCAAAGAAACTTTTGACACCTGGAAATCAACATTTGAAGAGTTATCGGCGAAATACAGCCGCAAATGCTGTGAAAAGTTGTTGCAAATTGGTGTTCCTTATTGCCCCTTCTACGCGCCAGGCGTGGCGGCCACATAACAGAAATCATATTTATACATTAAATTCATAAAATTTTCTTTCCGATAAAGCCCGCTTCATTGATATTGTTTTCCTTGTTTTATTATGATTTAAACTTGTATCACTCTATAAAAACTCCCTTTATAAACAATTTGTAACTTAAATTGTAGTAAGTGAGTGAGTGATTAAGTCTAGCGGAGATTGTGAAATTTGTTTGCATCGACACCTGCCATGATGGCCTATTTTGATAGTGGTCCTCTTCCACGGCCACGAAGCCACATGAAATCGTCACATGTCAGAACTGGTATATAAACCCACCTGGCGCCAATGCCCCTACAGTTGAGGAAATCAAGGCATCTGAGTCGAAAGCACAATCTTCCAAAAATCAACACCTTGGGGACATTTGGATTTTGGAAATTCAGCCAAAGATGGCCTCCTCAATTAAATAACCTGCATCAGGATGCCTCTTTCCAGCCATCCTGCGTCATGCTCCTCTTCGTTCCACAAATCAATCGTTGCTGAAAGTTTTCTTTGCTTTGAAAACCTTCTGTTATATACGCCAGAATAGCAAGACTTGACAAAATCATTTTTATTTTAATCTTCACTGGAAAACAATTGGGTGGATCAAAAGGAATCTAAAGTTTTATTAAAGCTTAGCAAAATTACAACCAAATCAAACTTGAACTTTAGAAGTCAAATTACCCCACACCTGTGATGCAAATAACAAGAATCTTGTCTGAAGAAAACTCTGCCTCACTGTTTGCCCTGAAACCGGGCTATGAAAACGTACATTGATAAATATTATTGTACTAATTGCGCGGTATTGTTAAAGTAACATACGAGTACATAAGTCCATTTCATGACTGGAGGTCTTAATCGATTTGTTATTAATTTCGTTCAGTTAACTTAAGAGGACTAGACAGGTGGACTACTCAATTAACGAACAATAAAATATTCAACATGACAAAAAACAAATCAGAAAAATGTATTTAATTACTTTTTAATAACGATGAATTGAATGGCATTGCAGTCCAGTTTGTTAATTACTCAGAGGGAGTAACAACGATAGCCTAACATTACAACAACCAATTGTTTGTTTTGGCGGTGTCACGCCCAAGGGGGCACAGGGGGAATGCCTGTGCGAAGGCGGATTTTCGAGTTTCAAATAAATGTACGTTTGTTGCGTATTCATCAATTTACATATTTAAATCATAAGAGGTCCTCTGCTCTATCAAACATTGGCTACATCGTCTGTATTTGTACACACTTTTTCCTATAGTGACGTACATACATATGGATTTCAGCAACGCACAGTTACAACTACACAACCTTAAGTGTCTCGTTGAATTAATCTAAAAGATAGTACATGAGTTCAAATTAAAAGTTGTTGTCTATTGGAGGGGCGCAAGCAAAATACCAACAAGCGTTACGGTGGACTCTGCAGTAGAGTCTCACAAATTAGAAGAACTTTGTGCCGCGGCTGATTGTTATTTTCTAAATGTTCTAATTTCCGGAAGTTCTTTTCTTCACTTAAAATGATAAAAAATATACTCGTATTTTATCAATTATTTTTAGCATATGAGTACAACCTATAAAGGGTGTTTTTTATAGAGTGATACAAATTTAAATCATAATAAAACAAGGAAATTTATTTTTAATATCAATGAAACGGACTTTATGGGAAAGAACATTTTATGAAATTGATGTTTAAATATGATTTCTGGCGCGTAGAAGGCGCAATCTGGAGCACCAATTTAACTCTTCGAATGTTGATTTCCAGGTATTCAATTGTTTGTAGTTTATGGACGTAGACAAGTGACTCAACATAACCCCAATGAAAATAATCAAATGGGTTTAAATCACACGATCTTGGTGGCCAATTAATTGGACGATTATGTGAAATAATTTTTTCATCAAAAGTTTCTTTGAGCAAATCAATTGTAGCGCCCGCTGTGTGGCATGTGGCTCGGTCCTGGTGGAACCACATATCAGCAGATTAATGCCACGTAATTGAGGTACGAAAAAATTTCGAATAATGTTCCTATACCGCTCAGCATTGACGGTAACATTCTGACCATCATCCTGTTGGAAGGCATATGGGCCAACGATTCCGCCACCCCATAAAGTGCACCAAACAGTAATTTCTGTGGATGTAACGACAACGATCTATTGTTCTTCGAATTAGTCGCTCCGGAGGAGGATTATGTACGCCATAAAACGGAGGAAGTGCACGATGAGTTTGACGAATAGAAAAATTATTTTGATTAAAAATGTCAACAATTTGCACGCGTGTCTCTGGTGTAAGTCGATTCATAATGAAACTTCAAAGCAAACTAAACAAAAAGCAAACAGCTGTTAAATGGGTGCTCAAATAAAGCAGTGATGCCAACTCAAAGTTGTGACACTAAAAAAAGCACGCTTTACTTCCAAATCACTTCATCTGAAAAAAAAAATCCATCCCATAATTTCTTTCAATTCCTTTTTAATGAAACTTTTCATCTTCAAACCTCTTTCAAATACATACATATGTACGTACTCATATGTGTATAATGCATTACATAAGGCTTGTTGTGCTCTGACAGTTCAAGCAAGTAGAGCTTAAAGGGCTAAAGCGGTTGGATTAATTTAGCCGAAATAAAGTACTTGCTAAAAGCAATTCAAGCTGAAACCATTTTTCACCATAAACATCTCTCTTTTAAATGATATTTATTTAAAATTTTTTTTTTAAACAAGAATTTTATTTAAATGTCCAATTTTATTCTATTTAAACACAACTGAATTTCAGATGAAAGTCAACTAATTTTGCAACTGAATACAAAGTTAAAAACTGGCTGTAAGTGTGTCTGATTGGCTAATTATATATTATTATAAAACTCTGATTAAACTTCCGAATTTATAAACGGATTATGATATTAAAAAAAGCCAGTATCTCTAAATTACTGTGTAATTAATTAGTTTTAAAATATGTATGTATGTATAATTATGTGTGTCTAAGTATAAATGTTTGTATGAATTTCATTAAAACTGAAATTTGGTGGATATGTCTTGTAAACGAAGCATTATATTTAAAGCCGTGTTAAATCATGTAAATGAATCGAACAAAATACGACTTTAAAAAAGTTTAAATTAAAATCCTACAAAAAAGTCTACCAACTGATTCTACTTGTAAAGGGTGGTTAAATTGTATGGGCCGATGTTGAATGTGAACCACACCTAAACGCCAAGTTTTTTTCCGAATTTTATTTGACATTTCTCTATTTCAGACTTACTCAATTTGAACCATGGAGAGATACACAATCCAACAACGTGTTAAAGTTATCCAGACTTATTATGAAAATGGGAGTTCAAATCAAAATGCATATCGTGCACTTCGTAATTTTTTTGGTCAATTTCATCGTCCAAATGTGCGTACAATCGCAAAAATCGTGGAAAAATTCGAGCAAACCGGGTCTGTAGAAGATGTGAGAACACCAGTGCATGCTCGTACAGCTCGTACTGCAGAAAATATTGCTGCTGTTCGCGATAGTGTGGCCGAAGAGCCGTCCACCTCAACTCGTCGTCGTTCCCAACAATTGCACCTCTCACGCTCGTCGTTGATGAACATTATGCATAAAGACTTGCATTTACACGCTTACAAGGTGCAATTGGCTCAAGAACTAAAGCCTCTTGACCATTCCAAACGTCGTGAATGGGCAGAATGGTGGCAAGAAATGGCAACAGTGGATGATCAATTTTCGAAGAAAATCATCTTCAGTGATGAGGCACATTTTCACCTCAGTGGATTCGTCAATAAACAGAATTGCCGCATATGGGCGAATGAGAATCCAAGAGTGATTGTCGAAAAACTAATGCACCCACAAAGAGTGACTATTTGGTGCGGTTTATGGGCTGGCGGCATCATCGGGCCGTATTTTTTCCAAAATGAGGCCGGTCAGGCAGTTACTGTGAATGGTGTTCCCTATCGTGAGATGATAACGAACTTTTTATGGCCCGAATTGGAAGATATGGATGTGGACGATATGTGGTTTCAGCAGGACGGTGCCACTTGCCACACAGCTAACGAAACAATGGCTCTTTTGCGCAACAAATTCAATGGCCGTATTATCTCACGTAATGGCGATGTCAATTGGCCGCCAAGATCATGTGATTTGACACCGTTGGACTTTTTTCTTTGGGGTTATTTGAAAGAAAAGGTGTACGTCGATAAGCCAGCAACAATTCAAGACCTAAAGGATCAGATAATTCGGCACATTAACGGCATAGAACCTCCATTATGCCTCAGCGTCATCGAAAATTTGGACCATCGGATGGAGGTGTGCCGCCGAGGTCGCGGCGCCCATTTGGCCGATATTTTGTTCCATACATAATTGAGTAATACCAATACATCATAATAAAATAAAATTACAATAATTTCCTAAATAGTTTGTGTTTTATTCAAAATCAACATCGGCCCTTGAAATTTAACCACCCTTTAGAAGAGAAAAGACACATTCACACACATTCCAAAATTCTACATCTGAAAATATGTTTAGGGCCTAACTGAAAAAAAAGAGTTCGAAGGTAATGGCAACGTTACAGATCGCTATTAAAATTTCAAAAAACCGCAACGCCACAATCAAACTACTCACTATGGCGAGCAGCCAAAGGCATAAAGGGACCCGTGATGTCTTCCGATGGAAGCTGGGCAAGAATTGATACATAAAAGCGTTTCCTGTTTGTTAATCATCTGCAAAAAGGGTTTACGCCAAACTTATCTGCTGATATCGTGAACCTGCCACCAGTTGTCACTGTACCACATATTCCTATGAGATTCAATATTAGGGAAACTGCTATTGCTGCCTAAAGTTCAACAAAAAAGTTCCAGGCGCTGATAATATAAATGATAATGACAAATGCTTCTAGAGCGAACTTGCGTTGAAAACAGGATAATACTCGTAATTTTTAATAGTATTTTACGCTTGGAGTACTTCCCCTCAGAATGGAAGATTTCAGGGACTTGCCAAGTGCGGCAAAGATAATACGACGGCTGAGTCTTACAGACCTATAAGCTTATTGTCCCGTATGTCAAAATTGTTCGAAAAGCTACTTTTGAGTCCCATAGCGAATGGCTTTGGATGCATTCCTGATCATCAGTTCGGCTTCAGGAGGCAACATATCACTATACAACAGACACACAGTCTTGTAAATGTGATTAGGACAACTTTCGAGGAAAAAAGTTTTGTTCAGCGCTTCTTTTACAGGGTTTTGATAAATAAAAGCAAAACTTACCAGCAAACACCCTTAGGCTTTTAATAAGCCTAAATGTAAAGCTAAAGAAGTCAGCTTTTTAAGCCCAACACATCCGATTGAAGCCGGAGTTCCTAAGGGCGGCATTCTTCGCCTGTTCTCATACTTGACATATGCCGTACCGTTAAGCAGTGACATTCACATTCACGCTCATGGGAACCCTCTGCAAGCATCGCTCAAATTACAAGTTTATATTTCCAAGTTGTAAAAATGGCTAAAGCAAATGAACAAAAATGTGTCCACGTCACTTTTACTTTGCGCAGGGAAACATGTCCGCCAATACAAGTCAACAGCCAGACTATTCCGCAATATCCTACACTAAAGTATCCTGGTATTCAGCTGGATCGTTGCCTAACTTGGAAACCCCACATAAATGCGAAGCTGATACAAATGAAATTAAAAGCATATGGTCCTATGGCATCCAATTATGGGGCACCACCTCTCTATCGAATATGGATGAAATTCAAAGACGACAAAATAAAATCCTCCGTTTGATTGGAGTAGCCCCCTGGTACGCCAGAAATCTGTGTATTCACAAAGATCTAGATGTCCCGATTGTTAAGACCCTAATTCTCTGGCACGCAATATCTTTCACTTTGGAGGCCACTTGCCCTTCGTCAAACACGCGAGACTTAAGACAATCAAGAAGGAAACTACTGATCCTAATATCCAGCACTGGTCGAACTATATACTGATAATGTTGGGTTTAAGATTTGAATAATTATTATTAGTTCAATTTGGAATGGAAGATCCAATAAATAATATAACTGAGAAAAGTGGTACAATATTCTTGATTGGCTGTACCAGTCAACCCATCGAATACCTGTGCGCACTCCTAGAAAAGGTGTTTGTTGGTGCTCCACCATGCTTCGACGAATTGAGGAGAAATGCGTGAGCTGCGTGGAAGGGCACCGATGAAAAGCTGTCATTTCTGTGAAAGGGATTATACCAAATATTAAGTTAAAAAAAAATTTACTACTATTTCCCATAGTACCAATAAGACATTCAAGTATTACAAAAAATTTGTTTTGTTGTAGCTGCAATAATCAGTAGTTCAATGAAAATTACTTTATAGCTAAAAATTCATTTGGGGCAACGATACTCGTGTATGTTGGAAGACGAACATCAAGAGGAAAATGTAAGAGGAAAACAATTGCACGATAATTCGTATCCGTCGTACTTGCCAGACGACATGAACAACTTTTCTGTATTTGTAATATTTCTTTTCATATGGATTTATGCAACATATAAAAATCTCCGTATTTGGACACCGACAGCCACCATCTTCGACTCCATTGACATTGAAACTGGCAGCAGCGCCAGGATCAGTCAGGAACGGGACGCATGTTTCAATACATCGTACTCCCATCTCGAAAACTACTACGAAACTGTATCCTTGCAGCGAAAGAAGACTCTGCAGAAAATTCATAAATATAGAATCAAGCGAGCAAATCAAACAAATTTCAAAGAAATTTCTTTGACAGGCTTTGAATTTACTTGAGTTTTCTTGAATATATTTAAATTGAACCCAAAAAAGGACGCCTCTTTTAAAAGCAATTTCAAACAGGATATTGTCGTTTTTCATCACAACTTAAATATGAATAAGATGCAGCACAACTTTTGCCGTTTTCAAATAGGACTACCAGAAAATTGCTAAAAAAAATTAAACAGAAAGTAGTACCATAAATGGCATAATGTTGACCTGTCGGGTGCCATTTTCATATATGATCGAGTGATCAGCTCTTTCGCAGTTGTTTTGCAGGCAGCGTTGCCATAATTTGTTTTATAAAATCTGCAAATTTGGAATAAAAAATCTTCTAAAGCCTAACTAAAGCTAATTTAGTTTTATACATACACATACATATAAATATGTAGGCATATAAGTAAAAGAAGCAAAGAAGAGAGATTTATACCTTTTTCAAACCATGAAATTATACTCAGTGTAGAAAAATGATTTTAAAGGATCTTATAAAAACATTACATCGCTTCACAATAATTTCTGCAAATGCACGACTTTTGGATCTATTTGTCCGAAGCTCTTTTAATTGATCCATTGATTCAATTAAAAAATTTACACTTCAGCGCCACTGTTGTATGTGATTTGTTCAAACATGTTTAATTTTAATAGTCGATTAAATAGATACGGCAATTAAACGGGACGACTATAATGGGATAAAATTAAGATCTCAGAAATAAAAAATGAAACTGGAGAATTTATTCAAAAAATTGCATCCTTTTAATGGTTATAAGAATTGCAGAAATTTCAGAATTGCATCCTTTTAATGGTTATAAGTTTATTTTTAGCAACAATTTTCACATTTACACATGTTTTTATTGCGTAACTACTTGCCCAGACCTTCATTGTACATTTATTTTCTGTTTGTAATCGTTGAAACTACATATGTTTGTACATATGTAAGCATTAATTAGTCGGGGTTGTTGTAGAATCCAAGTCGGTTGTGAAAACTGCTATTTGGTGTCATGAAACGAAGTCGGTTTTGCTATTTTCGAATGCAAAGAAAACCAGTCTCTTATCTGTTTTTGTTTACAATTTTAAATTAATTTTTTTTAGAAAATTTTTTAATTTGTTGTGTTGGCGGTAAAATATTTTAAGAAATTCGCGTTTTAAATAAAAAAAATTTTGTTGAAAAAAGTTGCCACATTTTTGTTATGGGAAGAAATACAGTCATACAAGGAGATAAGAACAATTTTGATAGACTGCAGCAATCCTCGTGATGTGCCGTAGTCGTTGAAATAGGCAAAGTACAACGCATGGCGGCCTCCATGTGGCCCGGTCTTTAAAGTCTTGTGTGTGGGACGATTGCGTCTAAGACCTTGTAAACTAAATGTTAAGTCGACTGTCTTAACATTTAACCAATCAATGTCATCGTATAAATAAAAGTGATTTGGCTTGTTATTGTCGAATTGAAGTCATTGTTATACTGCTATACACGCATGTATGCATGAGTTGGTACAGGTGTGTTATATGGATGAGTATTTGATGTAACCTAAACCCGCCAACGTTGGCCGCCTAAACTGGCAAATAAAAGCCATTAATTATCATCTTAAAAACTAAAAACAAAGATTACAGATGACTGGTCTGGATATTAACAACAATCTGTTAATCGCTAGCCGCAACTATCCACACATGTATGTATGTATGTATGTTAAATGACTTGCGCTAAAAAACAAGACTTACCTTCTATAAAATTCCATTTCTCCTTTTGTGAATGAAACGACGCTTTTTTTAACTTTTCCAATTGCTTTTTATTTCACATTTATTTTATACAGTATATAGATAGATTTACAAACTACATAATATCGAAGACTACAATGTATAGTACGGTATGAAATTAAGTAATTTCATGTTTCTTGTGTTTATTTAAATTAAAGTTTACTTTTGTACACTTATCGCACTTAAGAAAAGTGTTGCTTAAAAATATCACAGCTCAAACTGGCGTCAAAATCTTAAACTTTAACAGCTTCAGTGCTTTGGTAGACCAACTTGCCTTTTTTTTAACCCAAACAAAAACTTTAATAGGTTTTTTGCTTATTTCCTTTCTTTCAACTCCAACTAGTTATTAATAATGATTTTTTTTTCCTGTGTCTTTCTCAATTTGTTTGTTTTGTTGTGGTTTTTTGCTGGTTTTGTTATCATCTTGCTAAACCTAACTACTACTTTTTATATCGTTAATAATCTCTAAAATACAACATTTATTGCTTAAAACACGTATGTACTATGTATGTATGTATGTATGTAGGTATGTATGACATGCACAACATCAATATAGAGTCTACAACATAAATATTTCTGTTTTCGTATAATTAACTTTATCACTACAACACTCAAGTGTATGCAGCACTAGCCATCTCTAGAACATGGTTAGTACCTCTATTATCAATATGATTATCTTTATAGTTTCCCCTCTGGCCGCCCAGCCCTCCCTGATGCACACTCTTTGCGATCACCTCAAAGTCTTGCCCAAACACTTGGCCTCCTATCCCTTCCGCTTAATTGCTAAAGAAAACCAATTCAAAATTGTATTTACAGAAACAGAAAAACAACTAGAAGCACTACGCGGCGGCACACATTTCTATTGCTTATCGATTGCGGCCCTATCTAAAGTCCTGACACCACAAAGACCGGTAGAGGGCGGGCGCCGGCCTCGAGAGCTACATTGTATGCATTGAGTAAAATAGTATGATTAAGTTCGGCGATTGCTTTTAACAGTCATTGTCAAAATATTGCTTATTAAGTTTACGTTTGTGAATCAAACGAGCGAGCGAAAAACAAAATAGAAGAGAATAACAAAATGAGAATTTTAATGGCTGCGATTTTAGTGGTTGTCTCATCTGGCAAACCATAAAACGATCAATGACAGCAAACACACCAAATGTATGCAGCGCCAGGTAACGTGTTGTCTGCAAGAGGACGACTCCGAACCACTCAGCGCCAAGGTTTCGATGAAAGAGCTGCGGCTGCTACGCACTGATGCTTCGCTGATGTGATTATTTTCAAAGTCACGTAAAACCGGTAATTCGAGTTGCGGAATTGTTTCGGTGACAAATAACCGCTTTGGCTTACAGCTTCTTGGCTCCTTGTATGTTTTGCTAATATTCTTGTTGTATCCAATTAAGTGCTCAGATATCTTAGAGAAAAAGAAAGAAGAAAGAAAGCAACAACGTTTGGTGAGATGTGGGCACAGCAAATGAATACATGTGCTTATGTGTGTGTGTGGTTTACTTTCCCCCCCCCCCCCCAATTTTTAAACCCTCCAAAGAAATAAATACTTACTGGCAAAATTTGATTATGGTTTCCACTGCATATTGGCTTAAAGGTACCGCGCAATGTGGCTTCTTGAAATTTGTCAAATTGATTTTCCCAGTCGTATGACAGCAAACGGGTTTCCAATGTCATGCCAGCCAAATCTGGTGGCGAAGCAATAACAACTGGATTTGAGTTCCTGCAAACGAAAAAAAAGAGGCAAAAGCTCATGTACTCGTATATGAGGACTTCAAATATTCCAAGAACTAAGAAAAAAATATCACGAACATTCGGAAACTAACTGAGAACACTTACATGGCCAACTGTTCAATGCCTAGTGAGTGCAAGACAGTAGGCAAACTCGGCAGTGAATGGCATGTCGTCAGGCTCTTTTGGCGAGGATAATATAACGTTAACACTCTACATGATTCTTCTTTCATGGTAATTCCACCTGAATTGTAGGATGAAAAAAAAGCAAAAACAAAACAAAACTTATGGTTAAAAGAAAAAATGATGTCAGGATAATGAAGGTAATTACTTTAATTGAGCGAACACGTTTAACAACACCTTTGGCAAATTGTGTTAGACTGTGAATGACGGAATGTGTGTGCCTGCAGTTGACTTGGCCAACTTAGGACCCTCCAATCGCAGGCACACACACTTCAACACACATCCACACATACACACCAGGTATAATTGCTTTTATAGCTGCATGTGTGTATGTGTATAATTTAGAGCTAAAACTTGTGCGCTAGTAAGTATTTTATTGTATAGTTTGCACAGCCACATTCATGATGATTTTCTTTTCTGTTTTTGTTTTTGGTTTTTTTGTTGAGATTTAACAAAAACACTTACCCAGTGTAATTGCCTTTCGTGACGAACTATCATAAATGCATTCTGCAACCAATCTATCGCCCGGCAACGAACGGACAGGCAGGGTGAGACGTCTATAGTCTTGGTAGCTCGAGTCTACGTTGCTATCGTAGGCAATGGGAAAGAGTTCTTCGTTTTGTCGAATCTGCAAAACCATTAAAAAGAAAATGTTGTGTTCACTTAAGTCTAAGTCAATTAATAATTTAAACGCCAATCGATTTAAGAACATTAAACAAACCAACAGAACACATTAACAAAACAAAGCAAAACAAAACAAAACAACGACATTGAAGCTCGCAAACCCCAACGTCATACACACCGCCAAATATATACACACACACACATACATACACAACACAAGCTTGCCGACTGCCAGCTATTTGAGGTGATTGCGGCATGTGTGTGTGTGTGCATGTGAGTGTCCGGAGGTACATGCTGGTGTAGCGCTGTTTTGGGACCACCGCGAACATTATAAATTCTTGCAAGAGGCCATATTATGTCGAGGCTTCAAAGAGCACAAACAAATTGTGAAAACAACAAACAATCGTTCGGTCAAAACGACAAGCAAACAGTTTGCAATTGCGGTTAAGTTTATTACACAACAGGCCCACACACACACACACACACACACACACACACATACATACATTGACAGATTAGTTAAAATACGTTGAATGAAATCAAGAATTTCACTACAAAAATGTCAAGTGCTTGTGCATGAGCATGTCCACATGTGTGTGTGTGTGTGTGTGTGTATGTGTGTGTGTATTCGCGCATGTATGGATGTGTTTAATTGCGCGACCCAAAGCAAAACTATTGGCTAAAACATCGTCGCAAGTTTATGCGTCCAAACAGTATTAGCCAAAATTAAATGAGCAAATTCAAATTGATTGCACTTACCTGACGTAATTTAATTTCTTTGCCGATTTGATGTGTGCGCATCATGACTGCAAATATGTTAATGCCTTGGGGGGGAAAAGCCGATCCAGTACAGTCCTCCATGCACTGGCCTTGCGATATGACACGCTCCTGACCGGGTGGTATAATGTGACGCCAATTGGGGTCCATACCTTAACGAGGAGAGCACAATAAAACATAAGAAATTGCGTTTAGCGTAAAATAGGAAATTTAGAACCAGTGAGTACCACCTACCAACTGACAACACGCCGGCATCGTGAGGCCTTAAGTCAGGTGTAAATATTACTTTTAAGCCCGAACTGTCGGTCATACGGCGGGCTTGGTATGGCTCGAATTCGGCGTTGAGATTGCTGTAATGCGTTTCCAGCATAAAGAATTTGTTTTGCTTTGGCTCCAAAGGAAATCCGGCCTCTGGAGGAAACGTAAACCCCTTTAAATTGAGAAAGGAAGAGCGAGATAGGACAGTTTTAAAAACATTACCACCTTTCTGTAACAACCGAAAACTTACTTCCGAGCCTCTAGCCCACGACGCAACAATAGCATTGCAAGCTACCGGCAAGCTTCTGGCACCCATACATAACTGTCCACTACCTTTCGACAGCTGTTCTAACTCTACGCTATTACCCTGGCATTCGTACAAAGTCATGTGTTGTAAGTAGTGAAAACTCCATGAAGAGTCAAATATGGGTTCATACTAAAAGCAAATCAATTGTTTAAAATGAAGACAACAATTCGGTTTCTTAAATTCAAAATTACTTTTATAATGTGATGTTTTCTTTCCAGCTTATCTATGTTGAACATTTTGCACCAGAACTGTGAATCATCGCCGTAGGGTAGTTCTACTTCTTGGTTTCGCAGTTCCAAGACTCGAGCAGAACCTTCAGTAAGTGGCAATTGTAAAGGAGATTTCTGGAGCAGCAATAAGGATCTGTAAGGTCGCCAAGCTTCTTCAGGGTTTGGTAATGCTGCAGAAGTGACAGATCCTCTGGGAGGGTCTTCATCAAAGTACATGAACATGACACGCATGGTGTTGTTCTAAAATTTCAAAGGGATTCAAACAAGGTTTTACTTTCACTATTTTATCTATGCTCACATTTATCGCAATATCATATTTGTTATCGCAAGTATCCAGTTTGCGGCGAAACCTCAAGACGGTGTGGGTCCCATTCTCGTAGCCTTTTATTAGTATATAATCCTGAGATGGGTCAATTTGAGGTTCCGCTGAACCACTGTGGTCAACGTAGCGGTCCTAAATGAATTTTGCTTTGTTAGTTATCATAAATAATTTTTCACTAAGTCGACATTTGAACTAACCTGAAAGAAAGTGTGTCCCCCATCCACCCAACCAACAGCCATATCCGCTCCCATTTGGCTGCCATCTTTGGAAAAACCAAAACCTACATAACCCAGAGTTCGTACTTGTATTTCGAATGTTATATCTTGATTAATGATTGTCCAAAGCAAACGAAAATCTTCATTTAAATCAGCTGCGTGTTCCCAGTCCATTGTTTCAAATTCCATGTTTATGAGAGGTGATGACGATAGCACGGCACCATGCGTAAGGCCTGCTGTGGTCAGTAGAAATGTGAAAACTCCAATACATAAAATAAGGCTCGATTTGCAAGAACGTATGACTGGAAATGACAGCTTAAAGCTCCATTGAAATGTGGACGGTGCCATTTTTATGAAATGACAGTAAATGTTTTTTTATATGTGCGAATGTATGTATGTATTTTCAATGGCGTTCTTTCTTTTAGATTTCTTTTCTTTTATTTTGTTTTATTTTATTTGCTTCGCCTGCTCTCCTTAAAGACGTTATAAATTCATGAGGATTGCGTGTTCCTAAACACAACTTCCATGTGAATTTGTTTTGCTTAAACGTCAGCAAATCTTGTTTGATTGTTTTCGTTTGGATTTTTATTTATGATTATAAATTATCTTCTTCTTACGTTTCTTTTAATACAAGAGGCACTAATTACATTTAATGTTGTTGTTTATGTTCCTGTTACAGCAACAATTTAAGAAAAATTTTACTTTAATCCTCTTCTGTTCGTTTTATTTTTCTTCTCTTGTTGTATTAAAGCTCTCCCTCCCTCTTTGCCTCCTGCCACCGAGCAGCTTGACGTTCGAATGCTTTTTCTGCTTTTGTTCGTCGCTTGCTTCCGTTTCTTTGTTTCTTCGATCCTTCGTTGGTGTGCAAGTGATGTACTCGTATGTACGTAAGTATATGTATGTATGTATGTCTTTAAGATTCTATTTCTGTATTCCTTGCCCGTAAATGATTATGATTAATGTGAGCACTTCTGTTTTAATGTTGGTGAGGTAAGAAAAAACTCCAAGATTTTGTCTTTTAAATTGCTTAAAAAACACAACTCAAATACGACCAACGAAGTACATATTTTTGTTCCATGTATTTCACTTTCCACAAATGCACATACACACACATATAGTTTTTCTAACAAATGTTAACTCAAAGTGTCTCTTACAACTTGTGTCGTTTATTTTACGCGTTGTGTGCTACTTGGCAACGTTGATTTAGATCGATGTGTAAGAATGGGGGCAATATAATATCCGCTATTTGATCAAGAAAGCAAATGTTAAACAGATTAAAAATCGCATTGGATATAATGGACTAGGGAAAAAATCAAATAAAATTATCATACAATAAATCATAGTACATACAGGCATACATACATAAATAACTATTGGACTAACTTACTAAGTCGCCCAGTAAAACAAGAGCCCAAAAATTATTGCGGAAAGCATCAGAGCAGAGCAACTACGTCAACCCATCATTTTTCTCATAGTACGAAAAAGGAGCAAGTAATAAAAAGAAATAAATACAGCTATCAAGGACCTCGTAATCACTTGCATTCACTTTACTCGCATATGCACATAGTATTTATTTATATTATTATATTATTATTATATTTGGCTGAAGAGATTTTGTACCTGAAGTGAATTTAATAAAGAAAAAAAGCCAAATTCGTCCTGTCGCAGCCGTTCCCTACTGATTTATTGCGGTGTTAAATTTTACAGTTAACAAACTAGAGTACCCACAGACACACACACACACACACACACTAACTGTAGTGTGACTTCTGCTTAAACTCAACCGTTTATTCATTCATTCGTTTTACGTAGCGACAATCTGAGAAAAAACATTCTTCTCTTTTAGCTTCTCACGGCGATAACGAACTCTAATCCTTCTTTCTGTAAGTAACAATTAATTTCACTTTTTTCACACACAAAAGGATCTTTATTAAAAAATTTACAATTCAAAATCTAGACAAAATATTTTCAACACCCAACCACCAAGAAAGTCTTCAAATATCCTTTTTTGTAATTAACGCACATATCCAATAAAAAAAAATTGCTTAACAGTACGACTTCATTACGGCTACATTTTCTTTTGTTTTTCGATCGATCCGCTTTGCCATCTACCGGGGATGAATTAATGCTGTAGTTGTCGGTTTACATTCCCTACTCATAAACAGCTTCGCATGGTGAATCAATCCTTGTTGTGTAATTTTACACACATTCTTGATTTAGGTTATCTGACGTCGTTTTTGAGATGTATTCATCAGCAATACATCAGTTTTCTGATATCCACACTTTTCCGAAAACTGTCAGTTCGTTTTAGGCGCGGAAATGTGGGCTACTTGTCATGCATGCACGATATTGATTGAAGTGTGTCATATAAGCGACTTAATCCGCAAATTGTGTGCCACCAAATTAACTGTTTAAGTACATCGTGACACATACGTAAATAGGAGCAACTTGACGAAACGCAGTACCAGAGATGGCTACTGCGCTACACTTGTGTTCTTTCAGTACAATTCAAATATCAAAAGTACTACAGAAAAAATTCTACAAAAAATTGTCTAAACATTTTATTTTCATATAAGTTTTAGTTTAATGCTTGTTCAAAGGAATGGTAAAAAATGTATTTTGGTCAGCATTTTTTTTTTGTTTGTTGAAAATAAATTGAAGTAAATTAAATAATCAGATTTTTTCTTTGTTGAAAAAATCTTAGAGGAGTCTTAGTTTTCGAAAATACGATATTAAACAGAAATGCCATGGCTCGAATTAACTTTTCAGAAAAATATTTTAATTGTGGCTGAAAGTGGGTTTTTGCAAAACATAAACTTATTTTTAGAACTGGAATAAAAACCATTCAATTATTACATTTATGTTCATACGAGTCTACAAAAATATGAGTTTAAAAGACAGCAGCGGTCAAAATAATAATATGACAAAAATATTTGAAGAGAACAATGATTTTCCATTGAAGCTTTGCACGCCAACTCTACAAAGGCCTCACGAATTATTTGTTTAACACTAAAAATTCCTCTTTTGTCACAGATAGTCAGTTCATATGCGCACATTTAGGTTCTTGTCTGGCGGTTAAATAACGTTTCTGACGATTCCCATATAAATGTCTGCTCCTCTGCCTCTGACTGGAAGAGATTATATATCACCTAGATATGACTGATTTAGAAGCGAAATTTTTTATTTTTGCTGTCGAACGAAGTTGGTTTTTATAACGACATATTGAACATATTCTACGAAAGAAAAATATAGTCTTAGACTCGCGTGACCAAAGCTTATTTATCTATTCAATGGACAACAAAAGAAGTGCTTGTACAAAAGACAATATTTTGCCCACATTATTATATAGTATTTCTCGGGGTCTATCTGGAATAATTAACACGTTTATTGGCAAAGTCAAGCGTTTTTTGAGATCTTCTGTTGGCACCCAAAAAATCTGAGCAACAAAAAACTTTTAGTTTCTCTGATCTATAAACTAAATGCAAGTTTTCAAAAGAAAGTTGAAAGTTAGTGTTTCTTGGTTTGCCATTTTCTTCAATATGAGGTTTGTACAATAAATAAGGTGAATTTTTGAAAATTCTCGGTCTACGAATATCCGATTATGTTGCTGAGGATGTCGGGTATGCCGTTGGACTCATGCCATTCAATTTTTCCGGAAATTTTGTCAACGAAATTCGTTCCGAAATTGCTAAATTTTAACCAAAAGAAATACATTTTTTAAAGAAAATACCACCGTATTCAACCATAGTTACAACGCTGCTACTTTTTCCTGCTCCCAACATTGCAGATACCAATGAAAGCACCACCTTTTGCGACAATTGAGAAAGCAAAAACCGCAGGCAATGAATAATTAAATTATTTTTGAGAAGTGTTAAAATTAACCTCAGTTTTTGAACAGCTATTTAAATAGCCGCAAAACACACAAGAATAGAATTTTAGAAATTATAATTATAACCTAAAAACAAACAAATAATGAAATTGTTTTCGACAGTTGAAGCTCAGTTTTTGTCTACTGAAAGTTTATGATTGAAATTGGTGCTGTTTTTTATCCCCACTGTACGCATTTAATTCATATTCATTTTATTTTCCAATAACAAGTTTATAATTTATTAAATTCATTTAACACAACTATGCCAAACATGAAAATTATAATTGTTAGTCACCAAAGCAACTTATTATTGTTTACAATTTAAATACAACAATTTCTACAGTGCGCTGGATAAGAAACTCCCAGTGGTATTGAAGCTACATACATCCCTCATAAACATGCAAGTACATATCTATAATGTACTTATGTATATATAGTGCGTTCATTAGTTACTTATTAATGTACAAATAATGTATGGGAAAATCTATTAATTCTTTAATATTGAAAAGCATATTGAGTGTCACTGTTACAGACAAAGTACACAGAAATGTTTGTACAACGTGACGCACTTCGTTATTAAAGATAATGCGTGGAATAATTCTCCATTCATTAGGGCTTATTAAAACCAATTAAAAACCAGCGTTTAATCTTATAAGTGTTACCACAAGAAAAATTTAACTTTCTTAGTTAATTGAAATATCTCAATACATACATACATACATACATACATACATACACAAAAATATATGAACAACCATGACAAAATTTCTTTGAAAAAAAGTTTGTAAAAAATTTCGGAATTCTTAACTTTTGCATGATATGAAAAATGTCTGTCTGTATATTTTTTATGTATCTTTTGAGACGATCTAACAGAAAGGGTGGCAAAACACTGAGATAACAAGTTAACTGGTCATGCACGTTTTCGTTTACATGGCCATTAATGTCATTTCTACGGGGTCGAGAAAAAACTAAGCGAAAATTGTCTTACTAATTTCTTTGGGTTTAATTCAACAGGTCCTTCATTCTTTAATATTGATGTACAGCTGTCTTGTAAGGCATCTGAAAGACAAAGCCAACCGGAACGTTTACGGTGCTTGTTGCGGTGAAGTAATTAGTAACTTTGTTCTGGTGAAACATTGTCCACTAATCGCGATTTTAGGATGTCATTTCGTATGTCGTATGTACATACGTACATACTTATGGTTGTTGAAGAACTTTGTATTGTACACATTTAATTTTTACCGCGTATATTGCATCTTTGCAATATTGCCATTATTGAGATCCAATCATCTGACCATTTTATTCCATCAAGCGAATTGGTATTTCATGCAATACAAAATAGCCACATCCATTAACACTCTTATAAAGAGTCAAAATTATATTACAAAAATTAAATTGAACCAAAAATTACTCTTAACACTTAACTTTTTAGCATCCCTTCCGTTGGCTGAAAGCCGCTTAACTTTTTCGTATACTCAACTTTTGCACATCTTAAGTCTTAAGTGCTGCTATTGTAATACAAGTCCCTCGTTGTACAGAGTGTGATATAATATTGAAATACTAAATCGATTAACCGAAAACTACACCCTTCAAATTCGAAATAAAGCAATAAAGTTCAAAGAAATCAATAAAACCCAAATTCGAAACAAATAAAGCAATAAAGTTATATACTCCTCAAGTGAAGAAAATCACATTTTGTTAAACACTTGTTTGATTGACTTTTACGGCTATACATAAAAGTCTTGCAACCAGATATGTCAAATCTTTTTCATCAAGTTCATAAACAAAATAATGAAATAAATGTGCACATGTAAAGCAAACCTAGGAAATAAAACGAATCGTCGATACCCATGTAAATAAAAATATATAAGCCCATAAAAAGTCAGCCAAAGTCTACACAGAACAAAATAATCAAAAAAAATACTCCGCACAAAATTTTTTTTTGTATAGAATTTCTAAAATTTCAGTACAAATTCTTGCAGAACCAACGAAGAAATGACTCCTTTTCGCAACAAAAGTGTTTGTTAATTCAATGAAATCTCTTTGTAACTTCGTCAATTCAGCGAATTATTTGGTTGAACGTAATTAGCGAGAAAAAAATTTTATCTAACTATGCTGTCACTTTCTGCAAGAATTTGATTTTCCCCCAAATATTTTCTTTGTTCCAATAAACAATTTTTGTTTAATATTTAAAAGCTATTGCTGAAGTTTTTTCAATAAAAATAATATGATATAAGACAAAAAAAAAATGCAATAAATTTAAAAAAATGAAATGAAAGCCGCAACAAAAGAGTCTAGAAAACTAAAATAGAAGCGAAAAAACTGTAGACTGGCAAGTTCTAAATTCCGAAACGCGACTATTCAAAATATACAATAACATTGACTTAAACCCGTACATTTCAAAACACGAATTAAAACTTCCAATTCCAAGATTTCATATACATATGAATTTTTCAACAACTAGAATCTGAGTAGAACGAAAGCTTCGTCATTGGTGTAAATAAGTTTAATAAATAAACAATACAGCAAATAACCAAATGTTAAGTTAGAAAATTAATGATGGATTGTCACACTCTCACAGACAGGCTTGTGCAAGAATATTGTATATTTGTTAGTTTGTGGTTAAAAATCCACATTTGGCGAAATGTTTGTACACAATCACATGCATGAACATATAATTTTCCATAAATACTTTTATAGTTGGCTAAAAAAAAAACAAGAAATAATAACAATAGCATAATAATCCCATGCAACTTGTACAATGGATGGATGCGGTCCCCTCGTGTAAAATCAAAATGCCACTCAATGAACCATCATCATACGAATGTTGTGGCATTTCATTTATTCATATTTCATGCAACTAAACGTAAGAGCTGTACCACTATACAAGCACCGACTATTGTGTATGTATGTACGAGTACATACATACGA
The DNA here is from genome assembly GCA_932526305.1 of Epicampocera succincta. Classification (NCBI taxonomy): domain Eukaryota; kingdom Metazoa; phylum Arthropoda; class Insecta; order Diptera; family Tachinidae; genus Epicampocera; species Epicampocera succincta. The sequence continues at coordinate 19,689,961 of OW052035.1, forward strand.
GTATGTATGTGTGTTGGAGCAGATCTGAAATAATTCACTGCCGTTTTTTATTGCTACGAGTACATGAACGCACAACATGGTACTCGTACTTCTATTCGATGTTTGTTTTTGTAACTGTTGTTTATTATTTTTTTTTGTAAATAAATTACATACATATGTATGTATGTACGTGTGTGTGTGTGTTGGAAATGCACTTTTTCGCCTTTTGTTAGTTATAAATTATAACTATAACTTATAATAGAATAATATAAGACAATTAAATTTTTTAACTGTGTGGATTGCGTGAACTTTTGTTCATTTGCATACGAATACCAATAATCTAAAGGAGCAAAAAGTTGCAGTGTTTTTTTAAATACATACATACATACATACTGAACATATGTATGTACGTACTTGTACAATTTAGAATAATACATAAGTACATATGTACATATGCGGTAATGCATCTCTACCACAAATTAATGAGATCAGACTAAAAACTGAGCATCGTCACATTATGTAGAAGCCACCTTTTTTGGCATTCGAGATCGTTCCCTAAAATCCAAATTAACATTTCATAACCTATAAGAGCAGCAGAAAAGAACTAGTGCATTTATGTATACATGTACATATGTACGTACATTTGTATACTTTATACGCACGTACAAGTGAAAGCGATTTGAATTTTGACGCTTAAATCGATGTTTAGATTCTAAATGATAATTTTTTTTCATTTCTTTGAAAATGCAGTTGCGAACAGAATCATATCATAAGAATCATCCACACAAAATATGAATCAATCCTATATTTCATTCCAATTTCTAGGGCATGGTTGGCTTTGTTTTCTATCTGACCTGTTTTCCTACTAACGTCAAAAATTTCTGTTGGTGAAAATTATAAAAAAAAATATTTCACGTTAACACTATCTACATACTTTCTTCATAATACCACAAGGCTTTTTGAAGCCTTTCATTCATAAACCAGCAAAAAAAATTTTAAAAATAGCAATGAAAAATTAAAAAGTCTCATAAAAATGGTTTCAATCCACATTTTGTGTACTACATACATATTTACATATACATACATACATACATATACATATATATATAAGTACTCGTATATAAGAAGAAATTACATTCAGTGAAATATTTCCATTTAAGTGTCAGGGGACAAAACATTCCTCTTCTTTTGAGAGAAAGAAGTCCTTCGGTTGGCATGGCAATCAAAACTCTACGAATTCAATGCGCGATCTCAGGAATTTGGCAGAATGGGGACCAATGCGCCCCTAACAGGAAGTAGCTTTGGCATATACTGAAGTAGTGGTCTACGTTCGATCATAAAAGTGTCGTCGAGATGATGGATGGTGGGAAATATACTGGCGATTTGGTTAAGGTCTGATGCTCCTAGAGGATGTTGGGGCTACCATCTTAGGTGCGTCATCTTTCCTTTATTCGCTAAGGAATTGCTGCGACAAGCGATTAGTTCTAGAGCAAGGACATTGTGTCATGTGCCATTTCCACATATCACAAGAAGAGCCATTACCAAGTTCACCACAGGTGCTTGGTTTACCATCAGATTAGCCTATATTGGCAATTGCTGATGTATGTATATAAATCGATTTCACCATCTGTACTATAAGCATTAAGAACTCCTCTTAGAATACCCACTAAACTAAACAAACTCCGCTCTTTCCCAAAAATGAAAACTAGAATAAACAAATACTATATAATTTCTTCTTTTTTGTCCTTATTTGCGCAGACATCATTTAAGTGAGTTCAAAATTTACTTGGATATTTCGTTAGATAACTAAGCGAAAAAGCTCACTACACCGAGCAATTAGATTATTTTGCTTTAGTCAGTTTTGCAAGCGAAATTTTGAAGAAGATTTAAGTTGATTGTACAGCTAAAGCTAAATTGATGTTCAGACTCCCACTGCGAAGAGATGAATGAATTTAGAAGTCTCAGCGCAAAAATTTGCTGGGAATTGAATTGAGTAACAGAATTTTAGACGAGAACTCATCCGTCGGACATCAAAATATTGCTCAAGTCTATAGCAAAGTGATAGTGCACAATTCGGTCGGCTGTACAGTGGTCAGAACGCTTAGTCGGATGTAGCAGAAAGCACCTCTTGCAAGAATATCAATACATTCATACGTACTATGTACATATACTTATGTATGTATGTATGTCTGTATGTACATACATACATATACCTAAATATTTACAAGTGTTGTACATGATTCCAAATGCCTAAAAATAGTAATTAATATATTTAAAAAACACACACACTCGCCACTTACATGCCTTTGACGGGTAAAGGTTTAATATAAATACATATGTATGTACGTGCTTACATACATACATATTTACATACTCGTACATTCTGTTTTCTCTTTCAATGAAAACGCACATAAGTATGTATTTATAAGTACATTTGAATGTTTTTATTGTTTAAATGACATTTTTGTAGGACGACAGGTCGCTGTTGATGTCACAGTCGTATTGAAATATCAACAAGATTGAAAGCAAATTGTTTTCTTTTGAAGCACCGAAATGTGACAAAGTCTTTACCGAAGAACTTGTATTGTTTGCTTGTTTTGTTGTAGCAATACAAACATGTTTGTACATGTTAACGTTGTTTGCCATCGCTGCACCTTTAACTCGACCAAAGCACTTCAAAACAAACATACAATTGGATGTGTTTGTACCTTCAATCTGTATGTAGGCAGACAAAAGTAAAACAGTGTGTCTACTTTTATAATTACACCTACATAAGAGTTTGAAAGTACGTCCATGTGTAAGTTCGTACAATATTATAGGTAAGTTTCAAGGTGGGAACTTTATAGATAGAAGAAGGCATGTATTATGTGCATACCTGCAAACACACTTGATGATTTCTTAATTTCCCACAGGTACTTGTTTCTCTAAATCTTACTTTTTTAATCAATCACTGAACCACTTTGCAAGCTTTGACAAAAAATGCATTTACGAGTAAAAGTAAGTTTCAAAACGACACATGTACATATGTATGTACGTATAAATGTTTGCGAACATCTGCAAAGTATTTATGAATGTTCGCTTGAGAAGACATGCACATACATATGTACGTATGTGTGTATGTTTGCATGTATGTATGTATATAAACTGCTTTGTAGTTTCTCTTTTAATACACCAATCAAGAAGACAAATATTTGTACTACCCACGCGATATTTAATGAAGCAGACACACACACAACACAACAAACAACTAAACATATGGATGCTAACCCACTACATACAACATTTTAATGTGAGAAGATGCTTGTGAAATACGATTTTTGTAGATTTCTCATCTTGCCTTTTTCCATTCTTCGATTTCGTGTCAGAAGCTGACTATACGATTCGCGCAATTGTCACAAAACACTAAAAGCTGTAGTCATCATAACATCTTCGTTGTCATTTTCAAAATGTTCAGTCTTTTTTTCTCCTTTTGTTGGCTTCGAACCAAGGCAACAACAACGAGGAAAACTTTATATTGTACAATTATTCGTAAAAAAAAAATTACAAAGAAAAAATGTGATTCATGTCTCACAAACTGATCGTTTGGTATTTTTGTAACTTTTTAGCGTTGGATAATATCAAGCTTCAGCTTAAAAGCCAAATGCTAAAATCATCATCTAGCATTCACCAGCTAGCAGTTTCCTAACATCTGCTATGCAACGTTAAGACAACGTTAAGAAACGAAAAAACTAATAATTTAACGAAACGACACTGTTAATGTTAAAGTATCAGACATGCTTAGATGGTTAAGAAGAAGAAGAAGAAGCAGAAAACCTACTGATACTTGCAATACAACTAAATGGTTTTGAGTACATACAACTATACGACTACATGCACATACATACATACATACATATACATGAAAGCATAAAATTTACGTTAATACTATTATGCGAAATAACAAACTACGAGTCAAGATTCATAGTTACCTAAGACTAGAAACTGAGTTAACGACATACTTATTATAGTCGTAGTTGTACATCATCGTAGTTGCTGTATGAAAGGAACCAAACCAAGTGATCTCTTGATGATACTTTCATTTTCCCATCAGACTTAAAAGTTGAATTGTGCACAGAACTTTGTTGTTGAAGTATTTAGTATGTAAGTATGTACTTGATGTTAGCGTTTGTATGTACATACATATATTTGTGCCATCGCAATGCTATTCATTGCATTGCAAGGTAAGAAGAAAACTTTATCATAAACAAAGTACGAGTACACTATTCCCTTTCATAACGCGACTAGTTGTAATTTGCTCGAAATTGTGTTGAGACTTTTTTGTATAGATAATTAGAATGTTGCAAAAAGGAATAAGTACCGGAATCGAATTAATATAATATCAAAATGAATGGCACGAATGCATGCATGTATGCACACCTATCAGTCCTGCTAACGTTACTAAAATCTCGTGTGGAATAATAAATTACGATTTAGAAAGATCTGAAGAATATTTTTAGATGACAACAAAAATATTTACATATAACTTGAAATACACAACTCCATTATTTTCAAATATTACAAAATTTATTCATGTACACACATACCTTTGAGAACGTTGTCTTATTTAATTACATATATTTGATTGACGCCGCAATCTTAGTAACGCAAAATATATGTGCATATAAAGTACCTACGGACAACATTAATATATCAAAATATGTCGAATACTAAAAGTGATGATTTACTTGCGATTTTATATATGTATGTATGTATGTACATAAACATGAATAGCCCATTTGGCTATGAAAATTTATATTACTGCCACAATAACATCGGTCATAATATTCGTAAGTAACATTAACTTGCATGCCAGAAGTTTTGTTCGACCTACTAAAAATGTCTCTATTCATATGTAACCCAATATTTTTGTACTCGATTTTTTTAAAGCCAAGACTCAAGTCAGCGCACTCATGATCGACTGGCTTTATGAAATGGCCGCATTCGTTATCGCATAACTTCTAACAAAACTTGGGATTATTCGATATCGAGTAATCGATAGAATGCCTTCACAAATTTCATTCGATAGGTTATAAGTTTATTTTTTTGCAAATTTAGGTAAACCCAGTTTTTTCATAAAACCATACCACATGTACTTAACTGAAAAGCACCTGTGTGTAGTGGGAACTACACCATTTATTCAATTTTTTTTTTTTGTCGAACACAGCCATCGGACAGAAAGCTTTATTGAAAGCAAATTTTCATATTTCTTGCTAAATGGAATCAGGGGCATATTATTTAAATAAATAACATTGTTAATCAAAAGTTGCGTTGATGAACTTGTTCAGATTCAATTTTATTCGACCAGAGTTTCCCATTAACAAGACTACACTAAGTGAGTATAACAATGTTTCTCCAAATGTAGATTGAGTGTTATCGATAGCATCATTATTTCATAAGACAGGTAGCAAAAGCACTATACATAATCTTCGAAAAGGTTGTAAATTACGTAAACACGTTAAAAACATACCAAGTCCCAAGACGAAGCCAAGACATCGCAGAAAAAGTTCTTAGATAAGTATGTGCATATACATACATATATAAAAATGTATAGCTTTTACATGTTGCTTGTACATGAACTCCAGTTACAAACTTTATGTCAGTGTCTACCAATTCACACATTGCTTGCGGATCCAAGGGGTAAGTAAGATAAGCTTGAAATTAAATTAGCAGATAGCTTGAGAAGTGGCGTGTAGTATGTACGTAGGTATGTATGTACTATGTGAGTGGCAAGTTTTATATGATTTTAATCAACTAATAGGATACTAGAGAATAATCTTGAAATTAAATTCACCTTGACGTGTTAGAAAGGGTGAAGTGTAATAAGTACGAGTAGATACTTCGTGTTATTTATTTTATTTTTGCAGCTTGTTTCTTTGTGCTTTGCACAGCAAAACACACAGTAACTAAGTAAAGTTAAAATTACTGGTGCTTGTGTTGGCTCTGATGCGGCTGGCGTTGCTTCTCCTCTTGTTTCTTGCCGTGTCGTTGGGCTTATGAAGTTTCTCAAAGTTATAAACGTTTATACACATGGACTTACATACATACATGTGTATGTATGGATGTGCATGCATATTTGAAGAGATGATGTTCATACCAAAAACTACAAACATACATACATATTCATACAGATACATACATAAGTGATTGTCGGTAGGTTGTTTTGTTGTCGTCTGTCTGTGGGTCGGTCTATTGGTTAGTTGTCTTTACTTGGGTTAAGTTTGCTTGTTAAGAGTGTACATACATATCTATGATGTATGGATGTGTGTACGTACGGTTTGGTCGGAAAGTAGGTTAAATCGTTTTAATTTGGAAAAAGTAACTCTAACCTGAAGATGTGACTGACTATCTTCTTCACCAGCTTAGTTGGTTGTGCACAAGATGGGAAGGAAAGGTACGAGAATGCAAGCGCAATAAACAAGTACAACACAACCAAATAAATGGATATTAAGCAGAAGGGATTTGAAGTGTAATGCTGTAAACGTTAAACGGTGAATATTTATTGTGCTGAAGTTACATGCTGCGTTGCAGCGAATCGTCCGTCCTCTTCAGCCATCAATCCGTACATTTGGCATTTTATAAGGGCAAATGTCATGAAAAGCGCATACATACACATATATACATATATTTACATGATGAAAAACTAGCATATGTACATACATATGTACCTACACATCTAATATGTATTTACATATGTACATACCGACTTACATTTGCAGATGCCAACAAAGATGCAATATTTTTTGCGTACATGTTTGAGCCGACAAACTCAAGTCTTCAATATTCCATGGTTTGTAAAAACTATCTAATAAGCCGTATGTGTGTACGTACATACACATGTATGTATATACTCGTTTATACATACATATGCGTGTGTACATAAGCAGGTAGGTTTTTGTGTATTGTACATATGTATGTAGCTTACCTTAATTATCCTTTAGCTAACACAAATGTGACAATTTTGTTAAGACTCTGTTTGTAGATGATGATGTTGATAACCGCTAAATGTTACACCAAAAATATAATCCACAAGATTGATGGTCTGCACTTTGAAAACTTCTCACAAAACACTTTTATATAAATTTATTTTTTTTTCTTTTATTTTCTTTTAGGTAAACAATTTTAACAATTTGGTTTTTATAAAAATAATTCTCAACTTCAATCTGCACTACAGAAACCATTTGCAATTTCCTTTAAATTCATCATTACTTTTTTTAATTTTCATAGGTATTCTTTAACATTTTATTTAAGGTTTAACAATGAATAATTTGTATTATAAAAATACGAGGCTTTCTTAAAAATGAGCAAAAATGTGTTTAACGTAAATGCGTTTGATGGTGTTTTGGAAAATTAAAAACAAAAAATAAAATTTTTCTTTCCTCCGTTCTTTAAACGAGACCAAACGCTCATTACAAAATCCGTTAAATAACTGAATCCGAATTTGCTACAAACTTGTGCTCATCACAAATGTTTCAATTTCCTTTGTTTTGTTTTGAGAGCCCAAAAATATTTCTCTCCTACTTGGACGGAATGGCATTGAAACATTATGGCGGCATTTGTCACTGTGTTAACATCTCTGTAAGTCAAACTCTATCATTTTAACAGAGTTAAAACATGCTTGCACACACATCTCAGTACATTCATACACACATTTACGTAGACACAAGTTTGTTTGGACAAATTTACTCTCCCAGCGGACATAAAAATGTGTGAAAGAATTGAGAAGAAATTTCTTGATACGAATGCATGTGTTCACATAAAAATTCTAATAAGGAATATATGTATGTCTGTACATAAGTGTATTGTTCACCAAGTTCGTGATACATTCGTATATTTTTTTTCTATGTAAAAACTAATTTGTTTGGAACGTATGCACTTACATACATATATTCATACATATGTACATATTCTAAATTAAAATATAGGCATAATTCAAAAACCTGAAATATGTACATATGTGTTTTTAAACACGAAACAAGTTAAATTTCATTTAAGTTTTCTTCGTTTACAGCTGTTTTTAAAGCTAAAGAGATAAAAAATAAAAGCTTAAATCTACCTGGAATTTAAATGACACTCAGCGGACATTTATGCTTTATTTAACTTTGTATTGAAACATACATTTTTTTATTTGAAAAAAATTCAAAACTTAAAAACTGGCCATTAGATTCTTTTGGTGGCACTCCAAAACCAATAAAGCTTATGCTCTGAATAATTTTTAATTTAACATTTAACAGGTCTAATATTTCAGAACTTTAAGCGATTAAGCAGTGCTTAAACTCTATGATTTGTTTTTTTTTAGTTCTTCTTGTAGCATGAGAAACTTTTTTTATTTTTATAAAGTTTTCTCTATATGTATTTAGGCTTAAATTGTTTTTGCCGGCGCTTGTCTCATTTTGTCCGTAACAGTCATTCTGAAATTGGTGCGCTGGTTGGCCCTTTGCTGCAACTCTCAACCAACAAAATCCTTTAAATTAAGTTAAAATAGACACTACATCACTAAATATGCACTGAAATGTTAAAGTGGTACCACTTAAAAACTAGTTTTCTCAACTAACTTCTAACACGCTGTCAAAAGCCGATTTTATAATTTTATGGCGTTTTAACGCCAGGCTTTACTGGTTTGCTTCACACTAACGAGAAAATGTATTACATGAAATATCTACAATACCGAAAAGCAACATTTTTTTTGCCAATTACGCTGACAGGAAAAAAAGTATCTTCGGCGGCAGTTGATAATTGGCGGCTTGTGATAAAATCATAACGTTACCCTACAGGCAAATCAAAAATTTAAGCTTTTTTTGTTTTAAATTTATATATATGCATGCAGATATATTCTTATATGCATTTTCTACAGTTATCTTTTGCCATGTCGTATAATCTGCTGGCGTTGCTGATTTGTGTTTTGATTTGTGTAGTATCTGAGAACTGTAGCTGAGAGCTACAGTTATCTGATTTCTAAAAACTACCAAAATTCCTAATTCTTTCCACAATGAAAATTTCTATGGCTCCAACCCTTAAGAAAGTTGTTCGTTGGGTTACATGTAACTAGAAGCAGACGCACACAAATTAATGTTTCTGCCTGCACACTTCTATACACTCACTGTGTGCATATGGATGCATTCTCGTATATAAAATAGTTTGATTTCTCGGCGATTTTGTTGTGAATGGTTGTAGATCTTTCAATGTTAAAGATATTTTTAGCCCGGTGCTCTTTTATTCATGTTTGTTTACCTTTTTACCATCACTACAATGGCAACAATGAATCTTGACAGGAATTGCATTGAATTGAAACTTGTGATGCAATTTAATTTTTCATGTGTACACTTGTTTGTCACACACTCCAACGAACACTTGCATTCTCGTCTCATCCGTCTGAAATGCAAAAACAACATGATGATGCAAAGAAAACCGAGGGTAAAAAGAACACAAAACAATTGGAGTTTGTTTTTCCATGTTTGCCATTTGAGATTATCAAAATAGAGTCACATACATATGTACATACATGTGTATGTACAATTTATAATTCAACGCTTGTGTAAATCAAAAACACATTCACCCGTTAAACATTTTAGTCTATAACTGATATATGTATGTATGATGTATGTATGTCGGTATGTACATATATAGTTATCTAGAATTCGGGAATAATGGGATACTGACTGAAATGTTTAAACAGAACAATTAATGTATTACCAGAAATTACATACATACGTACTTATGTACATTCAAGCCCCACAGGATGTAGAACCGGCCCAAAAAAGGTTAATGTTTTTATAGAAAAATACTAGGGCTAATAAATACTAGTATTTCAAGAAGCTGAATACCACCATTGGCAGATTGATAGAATTATTGTGTACTAGAGCCATTTTTATTTCTCTGTATCTTTTTAATCTCAGCAGTCGTCAATCATTTATTTACATACATATATATGTACTAGGCACGCATGTAAACACAATTTATATACATATGTATGTACATACCTTATATATATCTACATAGATGTAAGGATGTAAGTATGTATAGGCAGTTATTTTGACAGGAGTCACAAGCAAGCGATTCCCTTAAAGCAAATTTTTCTAAGCAAAACGACTGGTAAAGCTGGTAAAGGGATTCTAAAACACCCAATCTAGTTCAAGTATCTTTACGATTGTGTAGGAAAGCTACCACTACCATTGGTGATAATATGTATGTTTTATTCCCTTAATAGATCATCATCACACAAAAAGAAAATTCACACAAAAAGAAAAATCTTCATTTTGAAACATTTATGTTTAAGGGAACCCTGAAGTTGATTTCTTTGCAAGTCCTTAACACTTTTTAAACACTGGAAGAGTCTTCCATTTTTCTCTATATTGACGATCCATCGATAGTAATTGCATGAAGTTAGACAAAAAATTTCACTATCACATTTACTATCTGCAAAAAAAACACAAATTTATTTACAAATAATTGCAATTAGTACCTTTGGGTGTAGTTTTTTTTAAGAATATGAAAATGTTTATCCTTTTTAAGTGTTTCTTATCTACATTTTTTAAACTTGACACCATATTCAGGATCCAATTATTAGTTAATTATCGTGTAGGGAAGTAAAGAAAAAAAAGTTGGGGCATTTAAATCGTACAAGTTTAATAAAAAGTACTACAAAAATTGCAAAAAGTGTAAAAGAAACGCGTATTCGGAAAAGCATAACGAAACCAAATGCGTTATAAAACGTTTCTGGTATATAGTTATAAGGCACTGGATATTTCACGCAATCAGAACTTATAAAAATGTAATTAAATATTCGACTTTCGTAAAGTGGGCGGCATATCCAAGCTGAAGTTATAGCGATTTATAAGCAACAGTTGTAGTAGTTAATTTCGTTTACTCTGTGCGAACTAAATGCGAAACTCTTTGGGTATATTTTTTTTTTTCAGAATTGTACATAAAAATGTGATAATTTTTTGTAAGACCAAAGGCCCCTCATAGAAGTGGAAGAAAAATGTCCCGTCTCCAGTTCACTTAACAGTATATTAAATAAAATATATGAATTTAAGTCTGGTGCAACTCGTTTCAGAGCGAAATACCTGAGTAGGTATTTTATTGGTTCTCTGAATTTGTATTACTAATAGCAGAAAATACTTATAATTGTGTAAAGAATAATTTTTTTCTTTTAATTTAATAAAATGCAAGTTTACGATTTAAATTATTGCTGAGAAAACACCAGCTTCAATAGCATTTAGTTTGAAAACAGGTCCAACAAGTTTATGAAAATATCGCTTTATACCAAATCGTTTGTCTAAATTCGGGGAAATTATAAGATATCTTAGCTTCAACAGTTGAGTTCGGATACTGATATGAGAAAAACATTTTCGAATATGTTAATCTTTCTTGATTTATACTACTGTTAAATCATATATGATTTCATTAAGATTGATAAAAGATGATATTTTTTTTAATTTTTGATTTTAGGTTAAACTTTATCGAAAGTTTTGCAGAAGACCAAAGCAACAGGTCGATTTACGAAAATCTTTAGTTGTGTGAGACTGGAGATACCAGCCAGAGCTTTGGAACTACATATGATTAGATGGGTAACAGTAAGATAAAGTGGAGGTATAGAGCTTTTGGCTTAGTTGTGCAAGTTGAACTCTTACACCACAATAATTAATAAGAATATTGTTGATGACAATTTTATTAAGTCGGTTGAAAAGTAAAATATATCAGTTCGAGTCCACTCTCACATTTGTTGAACCGGTTGAAACACAATTCCCCTTACAAAAATATTCAGTTTCCGAATGAAATCATATTAATTTAGCATAAAATATGATGTCGAATATGTGTATTTTAAGTATGATTTTGACTGATTAGACTTTTCATATTAATTTAACGCGATTTCATATTACAATAATTTTGTTTGTCACTCAACAATATTCTTTTAACTATATAAACTACATGTTAAAAGGCCGTTTGTGACACCATTTGGTGAAAAAATATAATGAGATTTGTTACCAGTGTCAAAAAATCTAATGTACAATAACACTTTCCTTTCACACTTTCACATTTCAAATTCAATGAAAAATATTAACAGAAAATAAACAGCGGTGGCTGAGCAATTTCATGTAGGAGGCGGACGAGGCGACCTTTGACAATATTCAGCAGTTAAGGCAATTGCTGTGATACTTCTTATTCTTCTTCTTTTGGCGCTACAGTCCGTGGTGAACCTGGGCCTCAACCAACAAAGTTTTCCAGCTGGCACGGTCTTTAGCCAGCGTTCTCCAATTTTGCACACCAAGTTGGTTGAGGTCCCTCTCCACTTGTGTGCGCCATCGGTTCCGTGGGCGTCCTCTACTGCGTTGTCCCACAGGTTCGGAATCGAAGATTCTACGGGTCGGAGCAGTATTCTCCATGCGCTCTACATGGCCCAACCATCTTAGCCGTTGGATCCGTAGGCGCCTGGTTAGGCTCATGTCGCTGTACAACCCGTACAGTTCATGATTGAATCTTCTTCTCCAGAAACCATCAACGCAAACAGGGCCGAAGATTGAACGCAGAACTTTTCTCTCGAAAATACCAAGGACTTCCTCATCCGCCTTCGACACCGTCCATGCTTCTGCGCCATAAAGAAGTACAGGGATTATCAAAGTGGTATATAGTGTCAACTTGGTTTTTCGAGAAAGGGCCTTACTACTCAATTGCCTCTTGAGCCCAAAGAAACAGCGATTGGCAAGAGTTATTCTGCGTTTGATCTCGGTACTGATGTTGTTCATACTGTTGACTTGGGAGCCAAGGTAGACGAAGTCCTTCACTACCTCGAAGTTATAGCTGCCTATGGTGATGTTCTGGCCCAGATATGCTGTGATACTAAACAACACAAAACTACATTAACTTGTCGGCAGGACGTGAATTATATTAAAAAGTTTAAGCCTGTATACGACGAAGGTCGACTAGTCAATTTACACTTTGTAGAAAGGCAATACGGATCAAATGAAAATTGTTCAGTATTTTTTTTAAGTTACGAACTCTTATGAAATGTCATATCTTTTACCGCATGATTTGCCATTTTCATAAAATTTTGCTTTCCCACTATCACACTTGCAGATATTATTTAAGTCTTAACGCAAAGTAAGACGTATGTAGACGTAGTAGATAAAACAATTAATTTACAATGAAACGAGGAATAATGAAAGTTTCCAACTGGGCTTTAAGTCACCGACTTGGTTTCATTTAAATGAAGAGTTTGTAAAAATTTGTGCATCAAAAAGTTCATAGAAAATGTTTTAAGAAAATCACAACAGAGTTCAATTATACAAATTTTTTTCCATTAAAAAAGAAGAAGAATCTTTTAAATACCCCGTAACTATAATTTCTTCTTGTTTCCCTGCAGCAGTTTGTTCGCGGTACGAGTACTCCACATACCTACAGTGGTTTTTATCAATGTCGTGCTTTCAGAGAATTTTACTCCGTCTGTTGGGAGCATTTAATACTTTAGTGTTTATTGAATTGTGTATTTAATCATTGATATCATTTACAGATTCATTAGAAAACCGTGGGCTTGAGAAATTACTGTAATAAATTACTTTTAATTGATTAACGCGCGGCTCAAGATTCTCATAAAAATTTTCCCCAGGTGTAAGTATCATTAATAAATAACTCATCGTTTATCAAATATCATGGAGTTATTTTTATTTTACCTTCGCTTTTTCCTTTTCTTTTTTCTTTTTGTTTTTTTTTTATTATTTAATAAAAAAATACATTTCTTTTTATGTTTTAAACATGTTCGTACTCGTATGTGTTTTTATTTGTGTCCATGAATGCATGTGAATAAACAGTTTATGAACAAACCAACTCTGGAGCGAATGCATCTTTTGAAATTTTCACGAAAAATAAAAGCTGCCCGCGCTGAAATGGAATAATATTCAGAATACACGCACGCACACATAAGCACACACACACACACACACACACACACACTTGTGCACATTTCTTATCGCATTTCTCATGCTTTAAGAAGGGCATAAATAAAGAAAGAAATGGCAGCAACAGGGTGGTTAAGATGGGATTACATGTTTTCGGTGGCATTACATTAAATGTAAGTGATATGCCAACATTGTTCTCCTTTAATAACAACGAAAAACAAAAACACTCACTCATTATAACTTAATCCAGCCAGCCAGCCAGCCATAAAAGAACATCTGCATCCTGATCTCATCCATATCTGTGTGAATGAATGTTGTTCCTATATACATACATATATATGTACATACATATGTATGTATGTCGGTGTGTAGGGATGTACATATGTATATTGCAATTTTATATGTTCGCTTTTGTCTATTACCAAAGTGGATTTCTAAAAAAGAAGTAGGCTGACAAAAGTACGAGTATGTACGATCTGCGCTACTACAGGTAGCCAAGGAAAATGAGTGGTAAAAAGGGAGATGGCAACAAACAGAGATTCGTTCCATTGTAGTGAAAAAGGCGTCAAAATAATATAAACTCACAAAGAATATGACAGCATTTGCAAAATCTTTTTTTTTTGTTTTTCTTTGTAAAAACATCTATTGTTCGGGCATTTTACTCGCAGTACGAAATAGAGTTTTAGGGATAATCTGGTCATGTTAACCGGTGCCTTTTTTGTTTCATTTGCTCTGTTAATTGTTTGCTTTTTTGTAAGATTAAAAAAAAAAACTATAATATTTTGTGTGTTACATTTGACACTTCTATTGTAAAAATGTACTTGTAGTTATTTTACTTAATTGAATTTGCATGTGTCGTTACACATGTACAGATGTATGTTCATTGCGGGGGCGCTAAAAAATGGACCAATTGAAAAATGGTGGCAGAACTAATATATGGTTATTTAAACGCTTTTCTTTAATACATATATCTTTCTTAAGCATCTCGGCATCAGTTTCTAGTGGATTTCAAATCACTTCTCAGCCAATAAGTCGTACGTATGTGTGTGTGTGTGGCACCTCGAGAGCATGTTTAAACTTGTGCTAAAACAAATAGAAAAATTCAAAGTATTCTTCCATACAAGAAAGTGATGTCTGTTAATCTCTATTCCTATTCGATTTGACAAATTTCATATTGTGCCTCGACAAATTCCTCTGTTCTGCAGGCTGCTACGGTTACCAAATGAGGCAATAATATCTTACATGAGGCATCAAATAATATTAGCAAACTCAGTTATATCTGAAATCAAGTAAATTGTACTGGTTTCTAGGGCCAAAGTTAAACCTATTCTGTAACTTAAGTAGTTATAAACTAGTTTTTAAGCCGGTGTGGATGATGGAATTATGTGATAGGAAACCGCCAGCAAATCGAATTATCAGTATTCGATGCCAAAACACCAAGCCACTGGTCTGGTAACAAAGAAATTCAAAAGAAGAACCTTAAAAATGCCCTCGTTAAAAAAAATCAGAATTGGATACCCAAAACATTTATTTTATAATTACTTTTTCTGTTAAAACTTCTTTAGAAACTCGGTTCGCTTATTTTCCGGCCACCATTTAAATTTATTGAATTTTATTGGCCATGCATAATGTTACAAAAAGTAACTTTTTGTTTTTTAAAAATCCTTAATAAACACGAATTTTTCACTCTTCTAACGTAAAATAAACTGATCCTTTTGGTTGTCACTTAACGTTGAATTCTGCAGGTTTATCAGCAACAGTATAAAACGAAAAAGCAGAAACAATCCACATGTACACTTTTTCAATTGAACATAAACATAAAACAGCTGATTCGTAAACGAACGTAAAAACTAATTCTGCCTATTGTGTTGCAAGTGATTTGCATCAAGTAACTGAATTATGTTGCGGTTCTTTTGTGAAACTTCGTATTTTATGTTGCAGACCGATGAAGCTGGCGATAGCCATCCGCCTAGCTCTTTATGCTCCTCAGGAATATTCCAACCTTCCTCGAGAGCCGCGTATTTGAGCACAAACAATGGTTTTTAACAAAGGAAACCTACCACGTCACAATAACCTATTAGAGATAGATGTCGGTGTATGCGTATGACCTCCCAACCTCACCTAGAAACCTAACTTCCACCTAACCTTACATTTCCTACTACTATCCATGTGAAAGCATAGGTCGTTAAGTTGGCCAGATTGACAACTAGGAAACTACTATGTGGGCCTCATTACCCCTGCCATTCTGTATTAATAAACAAATATCTAAATAAAATAAGTAAATTTACAGCTCTTGGCCCTAGATAATGCATATAAATAAAAGATTACAAACAAAAAATTACATGATTGTAATAACCATACAATATGGTTGGGATTAATAAATAACAAACAACCACATATTGGGCTAAAATAGAAGTAACGTTGCCATACTTATCATTATTTGTATTGGTAACGGTTAAATAAAGAATTTTAATACTTTTAAGTAACTGATCTGGACTCAAATTTCAAAATTTATAGCATATTGTAACATTTGGGATTTTCAGTGGACCACTCTAATGTAGCGGATTTCCCCATTCTTCCGAAAAAAAACAAACAAATATACTATTTTGTTTACCAAAGCGTTTTAATTTAATTTAATTGTAAACAGAATTTTATGTTAAAATAACAAAATTAAAAAACAACTGCACATTTCCTTAGATTCTATGGCCTAGAGTCTTCGAAAAGTGAGTTTTATCTCCCTCTGTTTCTCTATGGCATATGGTATTAAAATCCTAACTATACTGGACTTAAGCAAATGCGGGAATACATCTGATGGAGTACGAGCTCCTACAATGTACTTTATAAAATTTTCGTCAAGTTTTGTTCCATGATTTTGGTTAAGCAGGGTACGAAACTGCCAGCACTTTGCTCAGAGAATCAGCTGTTTCTTATGTATTGAAATTTATTATATCTTTCAAAAATAAACTTGGATAATGGATGACAATGAATAAATGTTGCTTTGTTATTACTTTTCCATTTATGCTGGAATTGTCTTCTAAATGAATAAAAATAAACATGGAGTTGTTTGTTTATGGTGAAATGTTTATAACTTGTAGATTTGTTTATAACTTGTATATTTTGCCAAACAACTAACATTTCAAGAAAATTTGTGCATATAAAAATAAAATTGTTTCTGTAACAGTAGAAATAAGTTCAATAAGTACAATATAGGCGCCCAATTATTTTCTTAGGCATTTCGCCGGTTTGCTTAAGTTGGCATAAGCATATTATAGTTAGGCCTTTAGCAAAAGGTTACAGTTTTTGGTTTTCGGCTTCGAAATTGGAGAAAATTTCTGAAAAAAGCAAAATAGAACAGCTTTTTCAAATAGTTGCCGGTCTACGGCATTTTTATAACACGTGCAGAATATGGACATTTTTACTGCGCTCACGGCAATTCTGCAAACAACGGAGTATAAAATTATGCGGCGTCTCAAGTACTGACTGTTCCATTTCGACGGACTTCAACTGTATGGAGTGCTAAAAGATAGAAACTGAAGTATTTAAACATATTAGTAAATTTTGAAATTTTGCTATAATCCTTTACATTCTGGCTTCTGATAATTACCCGAACAATTTGCCTTTTGTGTTTAAAATGCAGAAGTCCGCAATAAAATGGAAAATTACTCAAATATATCATATGCAAAATTTTCGCCCAATTTTGGGTTTTGGTGGTGTTTTATAGAGCGTCCAGTCACCGCATACGATATCCAGTGTACGGTCGTATCGAATAACATTTCTTATCGTATCGTAGTTTTTAAGAAATTTTAATAAACTTGATGTAACCAAATGGAAAGAAGAAAATTAAAGATATTTCAGTAAAATTAAAGCACGAAAATTATGATTCCGTCAATATGTTCAATATTTAGAAATTACATTTAGATTTCAACCCAAAACATTACTATGGTTTCTGAGTCTTTAAAATTATCTTTTACAAAACCTATTTCATTCTATATCAGAGTGAATGTTACAATTAGTTACATATGTATGTACCCAGGAGCGTTTGTTATCATTCGTAGGGTCTGAGACTGGTATCGCTGCAATGTCCATATTAGTGATCGGGTGGCTCTGTTCAGGAATTTGTACTGTGAAACGAATACGTCATTTGTGATATTTAGTTGTTCTTCTTTTCGCTTTAACAGGGCGTTTACAAGTTAATCTTCTATCCAGTTGCATTAAAAGATATCTGATACAATTAGATTTCATTAGTTGTTCCAAATTCAGGAAAATTGCGTGTGAATGTGATATGAGACATTTCATAATCGTATGTATTAACACACATGTGTTTTCCTTTAATTAACTCATATAGAATATTATTTAAATGATCCCACAAAAGCTTTGCAGACTCAGGACAATTATTATTTGTTATTAATGCTGTATCGAGAGAGAATCCGTTAAGTTTTTTTAATTTACAACTAGCGAGACAAAGAGGGGTTCTATTACTTATATATGTACATAAGTTGTAATATTGAAATCAGCAGACAGACTTTTGTTTTTGGCCAGTGGAAGTGTCTAGCATAGGGTGTGGAATGACTATTTGCTCAGTTAGGGGTAAAGCACAGTGCCCAAAATTGTTAGACATGTCTTAGGCTATATGGAGTCGAGATCTTAAATAAATAGTTTTTTCTCCGCACTACAGAGACTGACGTATCGAATGACAGATCTGTGTCCAATGTTACCATCTCAAATTACGAAACATTTCATTCGGCGCTCACTGTCGAAATAAAAATTTCAATAAAATTTACGCGATATCGCGTGCGGTGATTGGATCCCCGAATTTCTGCAACTACAAAATCACGTGTTTTTCGTTTTCCTCTCTAAGTGGTTGTCTACCGGTTCCAAAACTCATATATATATATATATGTGTGTGTGTTTGTATGTACATCAGGTAGTTTTATAAATAAAACAAAGACAAACTTTTATAAAAGACCTAAATTAGACTGACAAAATTCGAGAGATGGGAGGAATTCTAGCATAAGAAAGAATGTAAATCAAAATATTATCAAAATTCAAGTTTAAATTCTTGAAGGAATTAATCAGCCCAATCATAAATATCCTCACGGAATTTCATTCCTAAAAAAATACTATTTTCGAGAAAAAATTCCTCCAATCATAAATTGTCGGAGAACAAAAATAATAAATGTTGGCAGTATCGAATTTCGATGACACCTTTTTTGTTTATTTACGCTGCCGTTTTATTGTGTCGGCTTAAAAGAAAATATTTTTTGGTGTTATATAATGAATTAATAGCAACAAATGATAAAAACATAGTAAAATAATTTAAGAAAAATGCATACAATTTCATTTAATGTTTCTGTTGAAGAAGAGCAAGAAAGCAGGATTGCTAGAAGACATTTACGAGGCGCATCAAATCCTCTTGAATTGTCTCAGTCATTGTAAGTAAATACCATATAATGTAACTGCATGGAATATATCCAATTCCTTAACAGGTTTCAAAAATACTACAGATAAACAAGCCGGCATTTCGATACTTGTTGGAAGTGTCAACGACACCCCCTGAAAGGTCCAAAAACAAGGTTGCTGTTTCACCAATTCCTAAACTGAGTGCATGCTTAGTTTTGTTCGCTTGTATAATGTAAAATGTATAATTTGTTTAAAATCTGAACTATCAAACGATTTAAAAAAAATTGTATTTGAGCGTAAATCGTTCTTCATCACATACATACATTCATACATACATACCTGAATAATGTACTCGTACATATGCATACATAAATATGTATGTATGTATGTATGTATGTATTTAAAAAAGAACATTAACAAATTGTTGTTTTTGAAATTCAAGATTTTTAAGCGCCCGAGTGTCTCCTTGTCTCTTTTAAAAACGCCACACACAATGTCGAGATTGGCTTCGATTAATCACAGCAAATGCTCAGTTTGGTGCTTTTTCGGGCGCAAGAAAATTATTTACTTATTTGGTTCATGTTTTAATGAAAATAATTACCTTTTATTAAAAACTCTCTATAACATTTGATGTCAAACATTTTTTGTGGAAGACGAAAGAACATACATATGTTTTTAGAATAAGTATATTTTTCCAGCGGAATATATTTTCCCTTTCGTAGTTACTAAAACAGGGACGGTAAGAAAAATTTCTCACCGAATGTTTGTTTAAAATAAGAGCTAAGGGAAAAGTGACATATTTCATGAGGAAATTTCGTTTATGATGGGGCTGAATATTTGGTAAAAAATATCCAGTTTTTTGTATTAACCGCAGAAATATAATCCGAAAAGGGTATAAGTTAAATAAGGAACTGGTTATTGTAATCGCATGGGCTTAAGCATTTTGTTGATAAGAACGTTATTTTTAACTCCACGAAGGTAAAACTTTCCATTAATTTGTAAACACATACATACATACATATATATTGAGACGGTGCATCATAATCATCCAAAAATCGATTTGGGACTTTTTTAAATTCAGAACGAATTACACGCATTTTAGTTTAAAATGCGTTCCTCTTATACAAAAATAAAAAATTGTTCATCTCTCTTATCGCAGATTTTCGCTACGTTGCTTGGGGTTGCAGAATTAAAATTAGTTCATATGAATTTCGACTGGTGCACTGACATTTATCACTTCCAAATTTGTTAGAATCATTCTCTGGTCGTAAAAGTAAGTGCTGACTTCTATGTTTGTTGGGAGGAAAATTTCTGGATGGAAGTTTGAAATTCGTTGGAAGGAATTTTTATGAGACAAATAAATAGTAAATCCTCCACCCATAAACGGCGCGGTTTGTTTTTAAGCAACACGCAGGGATACAAACATAAATAACAGAAATACACTGGCCGAGTTAGTTTGGAATAGTTTTCAGGCATGTTTGTACGCACTTACACACACACACATACATATATTGATTTCAGGGCTCGCGCATTATCTCGAAACTAAGAGTTTGCGATCAAGGCGAACATGTTTCACAAACACAACAATAACAGTGGGAGATTTTGAGAAAGTTGTAAATTTATCTGCCCTGCACCGACGACACACGTCACGAAATTTATGGGCGAAACATGCAAACAGCGTGACTGATTGGGCTACTAAAGTGGCAAACTGGCGTTCTTTCAATGCCTATTCACTTAAAGTGACCTTTAAAAGAATAAAAAACCGTTTGGTTGGGAAATGCTACTTTTTACTTGTGTTGCTTGAACATGACATTTTTATTTTGTGACCTTTTAATAAAACATTTTATACACATTCATACATACATATTTAAATTGTTCGTACCCGAACGGTGCCAATTGAAATTTATAGATGTTTCGTTATGATCAGAGGGACCATTTCGGTTCCTAATTATTCACAAAATTTAGCTTAGCATTTTGGTTTGGCTTTAAGTTTCTTGAGACTTTCCTAATACAGAGCAAAAATTATTATTGCATAATTCTTTTTTCCCAAAATATGAACGCAACTTGCTTAATTGCACTGGAGCAGGCTTAGGCCAGTTTGAGTTACTAGTACTCTACCACTGACTTCGTATAACCTTTACAGCTATTCTGCTGTCATGTGTATGTGTGTAAACACTGGAACTACATACATCTCTTAAAACTGTGTTCTTTACAAAGGAGAGCTGTCAATAATGATGCACGAGTACTATAATTACTACTGACCGGATTCCACTTGAATTGACTCATATATTCTTATAGTTTTTGCCAACACTTAGCAGATACATAAGTCTGATATCAAAAATAATTCTAAGGATAATGGAAAGGGAAAAGTCACTGAACAAAGTCGAAGGCCTGCTATTTACGGTGGCAAGGTAAATATACACCGGCATTTCTTGGGTAAAACTTTTTGTGTGTTTTTTTTCTTTTGAAAATATTATCAGAACGTGTTTCCTTTAATTCTCGTTGTCATTTTAAAAACAATTGATTACAAATTTCGATGCTAGAATTTATTTGCAAAGGTTTTCAATTCTACTAATGAGCAGAGCTGCACCCACGAAATTGTAGCATGTAGACAGCTGGAAAACACAGAAAAAAAGTTTTTTTTTATATTGACAGCATTTTGCTATTTTTCTAAAAAAAATAGTAAAAAGAGTATATTACGGATTTCAAACTTGTATTAAAACTATTATATATATTTGTACGACCAGATTTAAATTTCTTATATAATATGGTTTTCTTTTTATTATGTAAATTTTAGTTTTTTAATTTTTAGCGCTTATTACTGAATTTCCCAACTGTGGCAAATGGTTTTTAAGTTCACTTAAGCCCATTATAGTCAACTAAATGTCTCTTTGTGAGCTGCTTAAGCATTTGTGAGACTCTTCGTAATGTTTTGACAATAGCCAAAGCCCGCTAATGTATATTAAAGATGGGCTCTAAGAATTTGGGAGACATTTTATTGTTGATTACTAGATGGCGAAAAATATACATTTTAAAGATAAAAATATATAAATTATATTCAGACTCCGGTTGTCAAACTTGGAAATATTTATGTCTTCACTTTGACGATTTTGGTTGGTGTTGAAGACTTAAGCTCTTGAAGACTTGAAGGTATTAATAGGAAATTTCATGTTTCAAAATAGTTTTCAAATGTTATAAAATTTATTGATGAGCAGGTAGCACCTACGAAATATCAGTATATAGACAGGTAGAAAATACACAAAAATAATTTAAAAAAAAGAAAATAAAATTAGGGCTATTCTATTAAAGCGGGCGCAACATGTGGACTCATTTCAAGTTAATTATTAAACAAATAAATAAACTTTTTATTTGCAATTACTATTTGCGGAGTTCATGTAAACAGTTTCTCTTTTGATTTGATTACAAAATTTGTATAAACTTTCAGAAGTGTGAGTGGGGTTTAATATTTAATAGCGGGCACAACAAAACTGCGTAAAAACTCAAAACTCTATTTCTTCTTCTTCTTTTGGCGCTACAGTCCGTGGTGAACCTGGGCCTCAACCAACAAAGTTATTCTTTGTTGTTGTGTCGAAACTAGTGTGTTTTTACACGGTAGGGAAGTTACCCCCACGCACAACCCCCGAAACCTGGAGGACCGGGTCCTGGTTTAGACCCCTGGACAGAGGGGATTCGCTGCACACTTTGGTTCACCTCTAAGCGGGTGCTGTAGGGGCTATCCAGGGGCGCCACGGGGAGGCAGTATGTCAGCTTGACCAGTCCATTTTCAGGGATCGCTGCTGGCTTCTCGCCAGGTTGAGAGCAATCAACAACTTTGCCCTGAGTGCACTGGCCCATCCCCCCAAAAACTCTATTTACTTTATTATATTTTCGTATTTAGAAGAACCGTAATCAACTTTAACAAATTAATTGCATAGACAAACATTAATAACGAATTAATTAGTTTATTGGTTCAACACCAAATTATTCCGGGTGCAACCAGTTTAACTTAATTAATTATAATGATACGTTTAAGCTCTTATATAAATAACAAAAGATCGAGTAACGTGGTGGCATTAGCAGTTACTGCTTTTTGACTACTCGTCCTGAAAATGGGCCCAAAATATTATAGTAATCGCGCTATCACTACCATCTGAGTCGCAGTAAATATCTGAATCCCGCATTTCCTACCTTTAATGAATGATTCTCTTGAATGCTATAAAGACGGCTCAGATGCATCACAAGACAAAAATATTTTTCTGTGCTAAACTTGATAGTCTGTTTTTTATTTTCTTTCTTTAGGTCGCTTTCTAGTAATCTGCATAATGTTAAGGATTTTCTTTTAATTTTCTGCTATCTTTTAATGAAGCAGACTCTTTTAATTCAATAAATTTAAGACCTATTAGATTAGATAAATTAGTAGACCATTTTCAATACTTTTAGGACACTGTGAGACAAACACTTTCAATTTGCGATCCAAATATCGTGATCGCGGGAGCAGCAAATTTAAGTCATCATTTGCTTCGATTAAAATTGAAATTCACCTCTCATTATTATTAGTTAACATTTTTCTTTTCTTTTCTTTTCTGTTCACTTTTACACACTTTCAACGCGTTTGACTCGTTGTAATCAATAGCGCCCAAAAGATAAAACTAATGTTAAGACTTTTTCCAATATAAAGAACAAACGCCTATTGCTACTATAAAACTAAAGGGTGCCGGTAACATTTATCTATTCCCTGAAGTGTTCATCTTTCCCAGCGCACCAAAAATAAACAAACTAAGAAAAGTTAAAAAATATTTTATTTATGTTTCTTTGAAAAATTATATGAGAATGCTGGAAAATTTAGACAAAATGTGGTAAGTTTCATTAATATAGTCAAATAAATGTCTATATAAATACATATGTAAATACATACGTATGGAATACCAAAAAAAAAGTTCAAAATAAGTTTCAAAACTATTCAAACACATTATGTATGCAAGTATGTATGTGTAGATACATATCGATACCCAAATATAGAAAGACCCTGAGTAACGTTTTTCTAACTTTTTAGGAGAGAGAAAAAACTTAATAAAAATCCAAATTTTGTAGTCGCGAAACTTCAAAAATAACTTCTCGTATAAGGCCTAAAGCCTGTAAAGCAATGAAATCACTTACAAAGTACAAAAGTCGGTTTAATTACAGCCAATCAAGTTATTTCTACAGCAGTCCATTTTGTCGTATGGCCGCAAGTCCCCGATTCGTCTTCCAACATCTACGGACTGACGCAACAATAGGTGTTTCACCAGCTTCTACTAACTGAACGTCTCCGAAGACTGGTCATGTCCATGTTTCGCCCATGTTCTGACATCGACCCCCGAAAATGTAGCCGATCATCGATGTACGCCTTAAGGTTGGCCCTCAAATGCTATTTTCTGTTTAACGGAACAGAGCAGCCAAAAAATAGACGCTTCAACAAAAATATTCGCGAATTTATCGGAAACAAATTAAAGAACGTAAAATTGGTTGTATACATACTTTTGTGCATTGATTTCACTAAAAATTCATTAAATTTTATACGGTACATCCCAACAAATATAACAACAAAGATCATGTCTAAACACTTATGTATGTATTCGCCACTCACAAGATCATGAACATATAATTACCGTTTGCTCTGGTCGCGTCATATTCATGTCATGTTCAAGTCAATGGCACGTGAAGACCAAAATTTTTGGTCGGCACTTGATCTGCTCTATGAATTAAAATCTATTCGAAGCAATTTTGTTAATATTTTCCCCTAAACATCGCACAGTGGCTCATTTTGCTAAAAACCGTGGAAGAAATTATAAAATTTTGAGGAATAAGTTAAGCCATATTGCAGATAATGTTTTACTGATTAAAAATCAGAAAGCCGTTCTTAGAAAGGATGACAATTAGGGATATTGTGGCCGTTCAAAACGACTAATTTTTTGCACTGTAAATATAAGTAAATTTTCGGCAAAAACTTAAGGCTACAGAAGAACTAATAAAGTTACACGAAGTTTCGGGAAGTATTGGTATGCACAAGTTGTCTGTTTCATACACAAACTGGGTTAACAAATTTGGGTAGCCGATCGCCAGTTTATTTGCAAGGAAAAAACACTGTTGTGACGTTATCAAAAACCAAAACGTTATTAAAACCAAAATAAATTGCGATCCTATAGTGGATATATATGACGTTTTTGACTAAAAGCGATCTAAAAATCTAAATTAACAAACTTTTAAAGAGGTAATAAATTCATACTGCGAAAAATATTTAAAAAGTCTAAGCAATCATGTAAATCGTCTGGCTATTGTGTTATTAGACGATACTGATGAAATTCGAAAACTTAAAAGATATCATGTCTTAGATCTACCTTTTAGAAGGTAATTTTTTTTATTTTAATCAATCTTTTTATTATTATTATCTTTTGTTTTTTATTTTTTTCTTTTAACTTAATGCTAAAACTTTAAAATTAATAACTATTAAAACTTAAGTTGTTGTTATTGTAAATATAAGATAGACTAAATCTGGATTTTTTTTGTTAAATTTGCGATATTTCTATAGTTTTCTAAGCTTTTAAATGTGTAACTCTAAACGTCAACATAAATGTGATTAATTTTGCTCATTATCTTAATATAAGATAGATTGCAACAAAATAAAATGCAAAAAAAATCAAGATTTCAACAAGATTCAAAAAGTATTTAATAAAAACCTTTCAACACTATGATATATTGTATATGCTCACGAATACTGTCACGCCCACAAAGGGCGGAAATACTTTCCACCAGGTATAAATACTACTCACAACGTTTTAAGTAATAAATAATATGAAATGAAATTGATTTTTGAAACCGCAATTTATTTGTAATTCAAGATGTGAAAATCAGCTATATCTGACAACCTGACAGTACTTGGTAGGCCAAACTAGTTTCAGGTAGTTTCGGTGTAATCTATTAAGCCAAATTGAGGACACATACACGAATTGAAACACACACTGATGTTTTGGCTAATCTATTTTCAAATATTGTGTAAAATCGATTTATCGTACCGCCTTGTCTGATGGCAGAATTGCGAAAGGAAAGGTGTTCTTTACGAAACTCTTCAAAGCATCATATGTTAATGTACCCCCTTCATCCAGAAAAGTTACCCCTGGAAAAAAAAGCAATTCCGATTGGCTGAGAGATAACTGAAATATCAGCAGAGGTAAAACTTCAATCTTTAGTGGATCGTGCTGCAAGACGACTAATTCAAAGTTTACCTGAAGAACAGACATAACTACTTCCGGATAAACTCAGAGTGCTCAATAAATGGGGCTGTGATGGATCATCCGGTCAAAGCAATTAGAAGCAAGCTGTAAATGCAAGTGACATGGCAAACTCAGATGCTTCTGTAGACTTAGAAGTGAAATCTCAGAGCACTGGAAAAATCCAACAAACATTCAAAAGAGTCTTCAGATATAATCAAGTCTACAGTGAGCAATATTAGAAATCAAATTGATACACTTAATCCTTCTGTTTTCGAAATAGGGAATAGGAAAATTGTTTCTGTCAGTCATAAATTTTTTCTTACAATGATTGATGGTAGAGTGTTAAATGAAATTACGGACACCTCGTCAACTTTGAAATGTGCTCTCTGTAAAAAGGCACAGAAATACTTTCAAAATTTGAACGACTCGACCAGTGATGAGAACACCTACGAATATGGAGTTTCCCCCATAGAATGTTTAAGTTATGTAGGTGTATGCGGTTAATTTAGAAGCTGGCATATACCATTCCTCGGGGGAAATAAACGTTTGAACAGAATATATGAAGAATACAAGTCGTACAAGAAGAGCTTTTTAAAAAACTTGGACTGAATAAAGACTCTCCAATGTATCGATATGAAAAATGATGGCAACACGTCGAGATAATTTATATAATAATGATGAAGTGACTGGTGAAATTACAGGAAGAGAATAAAATGGTTTGATGTTATACTTAATGTACTCAATTGTAAAGAATGGATCAAAGTTTTAAGTGCGCGCATCAAAACCAGTCTAACCTTTAACACAAATGTATACCGAAAAAAACTTACCCCCACGGTACACCGACTTTTAGCTTATGAAAAATATTTAATTGAATATCAGTGCTTACCAATTGTTGAACATTCAGAAGAAGCCCAGGAGTGCAGACATAAATACTACACAAAATTTAGATACACAAGCACTTGCAAGAGAGAGAATGAAGATCTCTTCAATATATTGCCTTCTTCATCAGATCCACTTATTTCATCCCGAAGGCATTTGGCAAAAAATAACTGTAGCTCAGAAATGATAAGTTTATTAGATATTACTAAAAATGTAGATGAATATTTTGTAAAGAAGTAACCGGTTCGTTTAATACTATTATTAATATTACAGCTATTAAAAGTTCAGGAAGACGAATTTTTTATAAAAAAAACTACAAAAAATATTTACAGCTCAGTTTTTAGTATTGAAAATATTTCAGTAATATGAATCTTTGACAAAAATTTTGAATAAAAATTAAAATTCCAAGCAGAATATACGTGTATGTGGTTTCTCTCAAAATCTTTTTAAATTTTACAAATATCTGCAAAACGAGCCGCTGTGCATCGTTGGAATATATTAAAGCATTATTTAAATTACTACAAGTTATTAATATATCTACATACATATGTACATTTATTCAGACCTGTCAGAGAAATCAATTTAGACCGAAAGTTTTTTTAAATTCCGAGAAGGCTTCTTCAGAAAACAAAAAGCGAAAAATTGTTTGAATCGAAAATTGGAGTTTGTGTGGAAGTACAAAAAACTAATAAAACCCTTTTTATTTCAATAAAGAAATCTATTTTTCATACATTTATTCAATATTTATGTGGCAATATCTATATATATAAAATAGAATATTTGTTTACTTGTTGTCTGTACCTTATAGCAGACCAGGCACAAGATTTAACTCGTCTACTTTTACGCCCATTTCTTTTAAATTATGTTACTCCGTCCACTTATTTTTTAACAAATTTCATGATATAAACGAGAATGACCTCGCCATTTGTGGACCAATTTTTAAAATATTGAAAAGGTGTACTATTTTTTTTTTTTGGAAATAGGAGTGGGAAGGTGGGAGAGTGTCTCAAATAGCCCGCCCAAATAATTGATTATCAAATAACTTCGTCAATTGTGAACAAATTTTCAAAATTCGTTTTGCATATGGAGCAGTTCGACCTGAATTTTATTTAAATTTATTATTTTATTCTTTAAGCAATTTTATGCATTACAATTCATTCATTCAATGCTACATATGTAGATTCATAACAACAACGCCTTAAAAAGAACTCTAGCGGGGTCGTCAGTTGTATAATTGGTGACACAGACGAACTTTTTAAATATTTAAACGCTTAAGACTACAATATCTTATAAAACTGAAAAACATTAAGTTTATAATGGCAAAAATTATAAAACTCGCATTGCGTTTGAATGTGAAAGAGGATCTGAGGCATTCCTTAATATTCTTCGTAAGTTTTTCCGAACAAGGCAATAATTGAAGCTCCAGAGATTTGGGTTATTAAACTACGGAATTGTTCACTTCACCATATGCTTTTGTTTTGGTTTGCACAATATTGGCATATTTACATAAATTAAAATACATAATAAAACTGAAAAAATTAGGTAAAGCCTGAAGAATGTAAAACAAAAAAGATTGAAATGAAAATTCGGAATCAAAACTATTCCGATCAATTTCTGTTGACTTCCGACAGAGACTAAAACATAAAAAAGTAACCAGCTGTGCTCTCAAGTTCACCTCTTATTAAGTCATCGTGCTTGAGGCTAATTTAAAATGTGTAGGCTCGAAGTCTATACGTCACTACAGCAACAGAAAAACAACAAAAAAGTTTGGTTATGTAAGAACTTTTATTTGTGCTCCTATTTATTTGCTAGGCGAACCGCTTGTACAATAAATACAACTCTATAAAAGTATAAGTATTTTGTTGCAGAAAAATATGTATGTTTTATATTAATATATTTCCTTTTTTACCTTCCTCACACATATACAACTTTTGGCAATTGTTATGCACGAAATTTTAACATCCAACCACAGCGTTTACACCTGCCATAATATCTAACACAACAACGTCAAATTCAATCGTAGAAAGGGTTTTCCAACGTGTAGACTTGAAATTAGTGGTATCGTAGTCTTATAATAATTTATATGAAAGAGTTCTTATTAGAAATTTTATCAAAACATGAACTGTCAAATAAATACGTCATTTCATAAGCAAAGTGAAATCTGTTTTGGTGTCAACAAACAGTAAACACTATTTAGACTTGATGTAAAATAAATTTATACTAACACATATGAATGTATATGTATGTACATAAATGTACAAACATACATACGACAATAATTAAGTAATTTATCTTGCAAAACCTCTATTAAAAACCAGAACTTGTCATTGTATTAATGAAAAGCAAGCGTTTTCTCAACGGATTTATAAATTCTCTTAAGATTAATAAACAGGAGTAATCCTTGGCAAATAAACATGAAAAAAGTGTTTCTCTCATTCTACCAACGTTCTCTCGGCTGTATCAGAGCTAATCACAGTCGGAGACGCTAAATGAATTAAACAAACAAAAAATACATCAGCCGTCGATTTCACCTGTTATGAATTCGTTATATCTATTTCTTTGTCAGTAGGAAACTTCTTTTCCATACAAATGAACTCTGTATGGAAGCAGACATTTTCGCATTACAACTTGGTCTGAAGCAAATCGACATCGCTTGATTAATTGGCCGGCACTCAATCAAATGTGTAATTGAACACAAGTAACTAGATTATTCTTTTAGAAGCAACAGCTTAAGAAACGGGCTTTCAAAATATATATATATATAGATGTACATACATACAAATTTGTTTTTAACATTAAAACCTTCATTTTGTTTCAATGAAGCAGCTGATAATTTATAACTTCTTCTTCTTCTTCTTTTGGCGCTACAGTCCGTGGTGAACCTGGGCCTCAACCAACAAAGTTTTTTTATATTGATTCTTTGTTGTTGTGTCGAAACTAGTGTGTTTTTACACGGTAGGGAAGTTACCCCCACGCACAACCCCCGAAACCTGGAGGACCGGGTCCTGGTTTAGACCCCTGGACAGAGGGGATTCGCTGCACACTTTGGTTCACCTCTAAGCGGGTGCTGTAGGGGCTATCCAGGGGCGCCACGAGGAGGCAGTATGTCAGCTTGACCAGTCCATTTTCAGGGATCGCTGATTTATAACTTAATGGTCAATAAAAATTAACCAACAAAAACAATTAATCGATTTTAACGAAAGGAATTTCTTATTTTAGAGACATCTAATTTTTTCAGATAATTATTTTTGTTCCACTTTGCACCAGTTTCATAATTTTAAAATATTATTTTAGGAGATAGAAAACAATTTCTGTTCGCAAAATTTCACAGATTTTCATACAAACTGTTGTACAGTCTGTCAAATAAGTGTTATAAACAGTAGATGGAATCAAAGATTTATTTGATATAAAATTGAGCAACCGTTTGCAATCAAACAAAGCTACAGGAGCGGACGGACTGTCCGCGGAACTATTTAAGGCAGCCGGAGATGACCTGGTGGGGCGCATGCACCAGCTCATCTGTAAAATATGGTCGGAGGAAAGCATGCCCGACGAGTGGAATCTTAGCATCATTTGCCGGATCCACAAAAAAGGAGACCCCTTCAACTGCGCCAACTACCGAGGAATAAGTCTCCTGAACATCGCCTACAAGATCTTCTCTGCCGTTTTGTGTGAGTGGAGAGGTACCTCAACCAACTTGGTGTGCAAAATTGGAGGACGCTGGCTAAAGACCGTACCAGCTGGAAAAGTTTGTTGGTTGAGGCCCAGGTTCACCCCGGACTGTAGCGCCAAAAGAAGAAGAAGAACTGTTTGCAATTGCAAGCTTGAACAAAATATTAATTAACATGACGAATTGTTTATTGATATTATATATTAAAACAACTTCTTTCACAACAATATTTAATCTCCGCAAAACGATTTGAATAGTAAATACACACATTAAATTAACGTTTTGGGTTTTTTTGGGATATTCCCGACTCGATTCTAGAAAATATCATAAAAATTGGAGTTTTCAATTACTGGAAACCTTTTGAGCAGGGCACTAAAATAAAACCTAACGTTGACTTCTGGGTGCTCGTTAAAGTTAATCATAAATTTAAATATATTTAACGGTGGTGTCACATTACCCACAATTCAAATGTGTCTGTGCATGTGTGTGTGTTTGTGTGTGTGTTTTATTTAATTTTTTTATTTAGTGCACAAACGAGTGCCTGTGGGTATTTTCCTGATACAAATAAGCCATGAAATATTACTGTGTAACATAAAACTGCGGGGTGCATGCAACAAATCGCTGTCGACATTTTAGTCCTCACTCATTCAGCACTCACTCAGGTTGACGCCACAGCCACTTGACTATAGTTTAACCGAAATTAAAGGGATGAATGCAGAACTTTACACAAACACTAAAAGTAACAAAATATGTATTATATCTTTTTAACTTCAAGAATGATTAAGTAGATACAAACATGGATAGTTCAGATCAGTTTAGTTAGGTTTTTATTTGCTCACTGTAACCTGAGGCAAATGTTATTCAAATCTTTTGTTTACAACATGCTGACAAAATTTTTAAATTTACCGATGGGGGCGTCAACAAACTATTTTGTTCGATTCGTCTTGAACATGATTATTTAATTAACAAATATTTTCTTTCTGTTCTTCCTCAAGCAGTTCAAGGCTAAACCACTTCAACAGAACTGCAGATAAGCTGCGGAGACGGCTTGTAAAAAATACATACGAGTACAAGTACTTTTGTGCGCAATTGTCAAAATTTCTTTGCGTGTGAAATTTTTTTTTAATTGGCTTGATTTATTTGACAAATAGGAAATTGTAGTTGGTCTGTTTTAGTCCAAAAATAGCCATGTTTATAAACATACCCTGCAGGCATTTAGTGTTCTATAAGCGAAATATATGAGGTGAAAATATACAAACGATATCAAAAGCACAACCCGGATACCCGAAAATTTATGTACATATTTATTTTTTTAAGAAGCCTAGAAAACGAATTTGAAGACTTTCTTTTAAAGTTACTACAAGAATATATTAACCACAGCAATAAGAATTTTTGGAAGCACATTTAAAGAAAATACGATCAGCAACACAGTGCAACACTAAAAAACTAAAGTGCGAGGCTTTCTGATAGAGCAGACCAAACAAATTAACAAATTTATACGTTTGATTGCGTTTTAAAAGGCCACATTGGAATTTTATTTTAGCTGATGCCAAAGTTTTCCTCCTTTAGCTGACTCGCGTCGCATATCAATATATCAAGCCTGAATGGCTGTACCTCTGCGATGCGGGCTAATTTCAGAAAACTTATTACAAGAATTGCATTTTTGGTTCTATTGTGACAAGTCATAAAAAACGCAAAAGAAGCTGAAAGGGGGAAAACTCTCACATGCCAAATCTGATGAATACCGTGGACGAGGAGTGATTACGGTGTTGTTCTTGGTCCACAAGTTACGAACAAGCAACGACGAGTACGCACCTGCATTATCGTGATCCAAAAAATGCTTTTTCACGCCACAGTAATCGATGAGAACAGAAAAGCCTTGTGAAAAGCCAGAAAAAACTGTGAACGCGATTTGAAAGTTCCCCTTATTTATTGAACAGACCTCGTAAGTGCAGCTGCATTACAATCGAGTCAATATTCCGATGCTCTTTTAAAAAACAAAGCAGATCCTACACCGGCAGATAATAGTGGTATGACGACTTTAAAAAGTGTATTGCGCAATGTTGTCCAAAAGGAAAGATGTTTTGGGCAATGTCAATGACATTGAGTAGGTGGTATATTAAAGCATATTTTGGAACAGGTTGGGGTACGTCTCTATGAGTTGAGACGAAAGTCATCGTATAGGTTTTAATACCAAGTCTTGACTCTTGAAAGCCACAAGCTATACACAGAATATTGTAAGAGCAATTAAATATGACTGGAATAGTAAGAGGAAAATGTGTAGTAATTCCCCGTTTTCAAACAATCCCTTCCGATTTTCTTTTACAGTTCAAGAGAAGCGAATTTGCCATGAAAGAGGCATTTACGATGACAATAAGTAAAGGTCAAGCATACAAGTAAAACCCCTGAAAAACGATGCGTTCAAGTAGGCAATCGAGTGTAGTCTTACGAGTATTAAGGAGGTCGGAATCCTCTAGATCCGTAAATACTTAATAAAACCTACAATATATTTACAAATTAATATTGTGAGATAACCTCTTTCACATACATGGATTTGCTTTCACACTGAAACGTGTTATTTGGAATACCAATTATAGGCGGCCAAAGTCTCGGGCATAAGACATAGTAAATTTTATATTTTGATAAATTGCACAAAAGCCTTTTGATTGCAAGTGAGAATACAGTTGTACAACGCAGATTAATTGTTGCAGAGTGATTTATACCCTAAGTCGATGTATACCCTAATCGTTAATCCTCAATCATTATCGGTATCTTTCACAGCAGAGGCAACTTTTATCCAATTTTAGTCTCAAAGTTTTTATAGTTTTGTAGCATGATTTTATATCATTTAATTGGACAGAAATATTTTTGTTATTTTCAAAGTTGAAGGCAAGAGCCACAGAATGCAACAACTTTTAAGTAAAGAGTTGAGTTTCTTTTCTTTTTGGGAGTTACCCGTGTGGTTCGAAGCCATACCACCCCTAAAGTACTTATATGCACACAACTAATAAACAAAACTTTCAAACAATAGAATTTTAAACAAGAGAATTTCTAATAGCATCAACTGTAATTTAAATAGTGAACATACAAATGATTCAGGTGAATCGATTGAACATTCGTTCTACGAGTAGAGCGATAAGAATAGAATTATGCTCGTATCGAAGCAAGAACAAATATTAAAGATATTTTGTTTGAAGCAGCATTAAAAACGAGGAATTTATTCTTCCATAACCAAACATAATATTGTTTCCGCAACAATATTTGAAGTTGTTATGTGTGTGCGTTCATTCGTCCAGACATCTATAAACTGAAGAAAGGGGGTTCTTAAATTAGTGTTTATAATTTTTTTTATAAATAATGGGCGGTCCAACCATAGTGCACGATGTTAATTGTGAGTCACACCTTAACGTCAAGTTGTTTGCCCAAGTAAATTTGACATTTCCTTGTCAATGAGCTTGACAAGTTCAACCATGGAGGGGTACACAATTGAGGAAGGTGTTAAGATTGACGCCCTGATCATGTGATTTCTTTGGGGATATTTAAAAGCAAAAAGCCAAGAACAATTCCAGACCTGAAGGATGAGATAAGTCGGCACATTAGTGACATTGAACCTCAGTAATTTCTCAGAGTCATTGAAAATATGGACCACCAGATAAAGGTATGCCACCGAAGCCGCGGCGACCAGTTGGCCAATATTTTGTTTCGCACATAATTGTCATAAATAAAAAATATTATGATAATTCTCTGAAAACTTTTTTGTTTTATTTACAATTAACATCGTGCTTTTTGGTTGGACCACCCTTTAGTCACTCAATTAAATACTCGTACAAGTACAAGTTTAAAAATAATAATAATTTTTAATCTACTACTAAACGAGTGCTATAATTTGTAGGACTACCGTCGTCTAAAAGTGTAAGTCAGGACTTAAATTTGAGTAGCGAAATATAACTTGCGCTTTAATTCATAACAGGTAATCTCGCCAGTACAACAACAAAACTTTTGTTGTTGTTTAGTATTCGCTAAATA
The DNA here is from genome assembly GCA_932526305.1 of Epicampocera succincta. Lineage (NCBI taxonomy): Eukaryota > Metazoa > Arthropoda > Insecta > Diptera > Tachinidae > Epicampocera > Epicampocera succincta. Next base: position 19,725,096 of record OW052035.1, read on the forward strand.
CAAAACAATTCACGCTTAAACTTTTAGCATCCAAGGGAGAGTAAAACATAAAAATAGCAATCAGCTGTTTTCTCGGTTTCGTCTTGACTGCAATTATGCATTCGCAAGATGCTTTTTTTAAATATTTTTGGTTACAAAACTTTTAGGAAAGTGATATAATACCCGTCCGTATTGGATTCCTTGAACAGGCTGGATTTAAGGAATCAGGCGAGCGATCTAAACGTTTGGTCAAAACATTACTTTTCAAAATTCCACAAGTTTAAGAAAGGAATGAGTGCTTGCGGCCTGTCTATCTAAGCAGGGCCATATTCAGCATATTTTTGCTCTCTTGCCTTGTCAAATAAATATTTATCCGGCCTAAATATTCTTCAATGGGCAAAACGGCTGACCAAAAATCTTACAAATAAAAATAACTCAGTAAATGAAGTGCTGACGTTTCATTTTAATGTTTCCTTCGGGATTCGTGAATCAGTGTCAAACTAAATATCCCTCTTTTTTTAAAAGGTGTTTAGTCTTCACAAATAATTACATAATCCAGCCTCAACTAAGACATATTTTCATTATATTCGTACAATACGGTTGTAACATTCCTAATTTCTTCATTTAACAGATGCGGCAGCCTGCAAATGAGTTTCATTTCTCCGATATCAAACCATTAAATCAATTTAAGATCAATTCTAACCATACAACAATAAAAACAAACATAAATGTATGAATGTTAAAATCGACAAAACCAAAAAGAAAGAAACGTCATGTTAAGATAAACGACATCATTTAAAAAAACGACTGCAAACTTAACAGCGATTAGTCATAAATCAAATCTTTTTGTGTCTTTTGTCTGCGTCGATATAAAAAGAACTTCCTTTTGTGTTCGCTTCATGTGCATCAATAGAGAAGAAAGTGTTCGTCTTGCCAGTCTTACGTGCAGTCTTACATACTTACATACATACATGCTCATGTATGCATTTTGTTCGTGAACTGAAGATTATTGTATATGAAGCTGCATGTGGACGTACATATGCAGCCACATTGCCTCGTCGATATCAACAGAGACTAACTTGGCCTAAAGCAACGTTGACAAGGCAACAATATTAGTCCATTTCTATGGCACATGCACAGCAGTAGCCTCCGTACGTACGACTATTTCTTCTAAATACACGTATATTACATATGTTTGTGTGGATGTATGTACATGCGCATGTGTTGGTATACGTTTTTCTTAATATTGTAAATTAAGTTGTACCTACTCCTGTCATAAATTTTTTACTATGAATGCATAATAACATTTTCTTGTTACTATTATGTTATTTCATCCTTTGATAAAAACATTCACATGTATGTATGTATGTATGTGTTATGGTTAGTGTGTATGTGTATGCAAGTAGTCGTGTGTGTTTTAATGGTTAACAAGAGAACTGGGTTCGGAGGAACCTTTTCATGAACAATGGGCTCGTTCAAAGGCTCTGCACACTGCACACAAATGTACATTCACAAGTACGTACTCTCGTGGAAGCTGAGGGCACAAATATGTACAAATGTATGTGTGTATGTATGTATGTATGTATGTATGTTTGTGTTTAGCTAAAAGATGCACGCTGCACTATTTTCCTTTTGTTGTTTCCTTTTATGCTGTTTGAAGGGAAAAAGGTCGGATATAAATCAGCAGGAATTAGAATAATATTACTACCTGGAACCTAAACAAAGCCGAGGAGACATAATCAAAAAGTGTATTAAGAATCTGTCAATTCTAACATCTACTTACGTCTGCTGTTGTTGTTTCCAATTAAACTTTTGTTGTTCGTGTAAGTCAAGGAATAAGTGCAAAACTGTGCGTTTCGTGTTAAGTTTTTGCTCACACTTAAATATTAGCGTTCAGGAGGAAGAAGAGGAAAAGTTTAATGAGCGTTATCGCGCACATGGATGCTAATAACATGAAGGCAAACCGCAGCCGCTTGCAAACTCTGCATACGAAATATCCTTATTAACTCTAAATACAGTCACCCTCGACGGTAAAAACCAAGGATATGGCGTCCTCTCGTTAGTTTCATTTCCGCCGAAGAAGACACATGTAATTTTAAGCAGTTTAACTCTATGTATGTGTTTGGATGTGGGCCTTTTGGAACAGAAGTTGGCACATATTTGATACAGATGAAACATTTACATGTTTAGGAAAATTTTGCTAAGTTTTGGAACTAGATGTTTCGAGCAATTTACATCTTAATGTGCAAATGAATCAAAGAATACAGGTTTGAAAAATGGCCGCCGGAAGAAAGAAGTAAGGAAGACACATTGCTGGCTATTTGAAATAGATTATGTTTGTAGTAACCGTGAATATTTTTATAGCAATCAATCTAATAAGAACAGAACGCACTAATCACGTACTTGTTAGCATTCCATATAGTTTTCATGTAGTCGCTTGCATCTGATAAAACGGAGTGTGTGTTTGTTTGTACCTTATATGAGACCAGAGCTCAAGACAGATCCTTCTAAAATTTTCCCAACCTTTAACTCGATCTCTGGTATGAATTATAGGCTACTCTTTTTTGCAACCACGCCTTACACGTGGTTATTACCAGCTTTTATAATAAAAAAGAGCACAACTTCGCCATTTGTGCGCCAATTTTAAAAGTTCTTCTTGCATATGGAGGAGGTCCGCTATATTTATTTTGGACCCAATAATTAATAATCAAATAACTTCATCGTTTGAGGACCAATTGTTAAAATTCTTGTGACAACGTTTACCATATTTTTTTTTGGTAGCGTCGGAGAAGTTGTGGTGCTTGGATGTGGCGGTTTGGCGCAAAATTTTCGCCCCAATGATTGATTTTCAAAATAATTTTTGCATATGGAAGAGGTTTACTAAAAGCTTTTTTAAATGCGGCTAGCAAAGCACCAGGTTAACGAGGCTAATTATAAAATTAAGTATTAAAAATATTTAAAAATTAAAATTTTTCTTTATATCTACACACACACGATGTATATTTGTATAATTGTAGATCTAAATACTTCTTAAAATAATTTTTAGGTTCATTATACTCGTAATTCAATTGCGCCTTTTGTTGAATACCGTCTTGCGGACGGATTTCGTCTATTATCTCATACTCGTATCACAACATTTTTGTTGAAAAAAACATAATTAAATACCCAACAAAAAATATATACTGAAACAAAATATGCCTATAAATATTAACAAGAAGGAAAAGTTATTCTGCAAAAATATATCATAACCTGACCAAGGAAAATTTTGCCTGAGTGAGGACTTGCAAAAGGATTCCATTGCATCAACAAACAATTCGGTTGAAAAAAATCTATACTTTTGTTCAAATAGAAATAATAAAAATTGTTTAATAGCAGATTAGTCCAGATGTTTTGTGGGTAAAATTTTAAAAAGCTTCAATATAGCCTTATATAATGCTTCAATTAAAGATATGGAGTGAAGTCGTTCTGAATATAAATTAAATAGTTGAATTTTTATTGAAAATTGTTTAATAAATATTTAATATCGTTTTAGTTACAATATTATTCCATGTAACTGGTTGATTAACTTTCGTGTTAGTTCTTTACGTGCCAAGAATCAAGTACAGCCCAAAGGATTCAGTTTTGATAGAACTATTAATCCTCAAATCGTAATAGTCATTATAGTGTTATCAATATCGTTAATCAATGGTATTAATAGGTCATTAAATCCTAGCCCATACAACTTACTATGAGATTGGAAATGATGTATGTAGTTGCACAGGAATGTGTTTCACAGAGGAGATAGGAGACCGTTTCTTCGTTTTTTTTATGGGTTATAAGTTTCATTGGGCACTCTGCACGTGTCCAGATTGCGCCATACATTTCCAGCATTCTAAAGCAAGTGTCTGAGGGTACCATTTTTAACAAATCCCAGCAGAATTCTGGCTGATTCCGCGTTGGTTAATTTATCTGCCCGTTCATTGTTGTAGTAGCTTCTATGCGCCAGGCATATGACCCTTCCTTGACTGCTCATATTATTTGACAATTAGACACATTCGTTTATGAGTTCAATGAGACCTGCGCCGCCTGGCTAACGACAAAAGTTCCAATACTACCCGTGGTAATATACCACTTTCCAGGCTATTCGCCGCAGTGAATATTTCAGCCTTAAAAATAGTGCACTCATTAAATAAACACAACAAAATTTAGATCCGGTCCAGGTGTTATAACCGTTCACTAAGGAACGGCCACACCATTCTATCCAGGAGGGAATTATAACCTTGAGCGTTACTTCAAAATCAATGTGGTTGACTTAAGATCGCTGCCAGCAGTTTCGAAAACTAGACTGCCCACATGTTACAGATCTATAACACTCAAATGCATTAAGATTCACTTCACTGTGAACAAAACATATATAACAAAATCCAGTATATTTAGTACTCAGTGCTTCCCGGGGGTACTAAGTCTTAGTGCGCCTACAATACTAATACCAGCCGATCTCTGAATTACATGCCCTTGGTATACGATAAATTCTTCCGAACTGCAGCCCATCATACCAGAGGTCCACATGTAAGAATGGGATATATAACAGCTGTGTACAACCATGAAACAATGTTGGGACTATGTCCTCATCCTAAGCGGAACATAAAAGTAGAAAAGTATATACTTACATATATAGTTACTAAAGTTACAAAATGTTTGATGAGCCGGCATTTCTCCGAGACCTTTTGCAGAGCACTGTACAACCACAACCCAACTGTTCAGTGGAAAAGCCAAAATATCAAAAATAACAAGTACTATGAAATATCAAGATCTATTTTTCTTTGTTGGTACATCGATTAAGCCGAAAAAATGCGATCAGGAGTCTTAAAATATATTTTTGATTTCTTAAAACTCGGAAATGATATTGTCACCGATATGAAGCTAGAAAGCCCGAAAATAAATGTGATAACGTACAATGGATTCATCACCTGATCCAAAGGTGAGTAGATATTCTGAATAAAAGAGAAAACAAAATCCAAAGTGACAGAAATGGTAAAATTTAAAACATAAGATATACAAAAATTATTTTAAAAAGCGACTATATCTAAATAGTTAAATTCGAACCTCTAGCTAAATACTTCATAAAATTTAAATGTGAAAGACGATAATGTCCTGTTAATGCAAAACACCATCGTGAGAAAATGCCATATGCGGTACTTTCCATTATGGTACTACATCTCTACAACAATACGTTTAAAGGAGAGTTGTTAACGGGTTCTAAAACTTATAGCATTCGAGTCTAGGGACTTGCGTTGCGTTACAAAATAAAGAATTGACTTGGATAACAGAATTGTATTACTCTGCGAATTGGCCGGGTTTTTTTCGTCGAATTTGAAATAATATAAATCTATTTTCCAAATTATCGAATTTATTTTTTTTTGTTTGATTTAAATTTGAAACATGGCGTTACGTTATATGGCGTTACGTTACTTCAATTTCCATTTGACTTCTTAAATGAGAAAACTGTACAAATAAGACAATAATTTAAATATTTAGTTCTAAGTTGCATTCAATTATGGTTTCCGTTGCAAGTAAAAAAGCCGAAAGCGAGTGGCCGAAAATACCCGAAGAAAAATCGAAAACTTCATGTGCAGAAACCATAACTGAAGACAAGTTGAACATAAACAAAATGTCAATCATAGAAATTTTTCAAAATCTGGCGTGAATGAAAGACTTGATTTGATTCCGGTGCTTCGATTAATCTTGAATATTTCTCTCTATTAATATAAGATGGAACAATATGTTGGCTAAATTTAGTTGTTCGTTCAAATTTCACTTTTGCATAATTTTTCTATCTGCTTGGACCTTTGAAAGAAGCCAAAGGATTTCAAAACGTGTTTTCGAAAGTGTTTTAAGGGTCCATAACAATTTTAAAAATGGAAGAAACTAGAAAAATTTTCGATTACTTTCCTCAATTTATAAAGTTCTGGTACCTTTAGAAACGAAAAACTATCCCAACAATCAAAAAAAGATTTGAACAATTTTCGGTTTTTGGCATTTTTTTTTTTTTTTGAGGGGCATGAAAGTTAGAAGTTTTTTGAGTACTCGGAGATTTTCTTAGCCAGAAACGTGTCTAAAAGTGGGGCAAGCTTTTTGAGGAAGGTCGCTAAGATGTGAATGACGACGCTCCCCGTGGACGCCCCAGCACATTAACAACCCATATAAATATTGAGGAAAGGCAGAAAATTGTTATGAAGAAAAGTCGAATGACTATTAGAGAAGTTACTGAGCATGTCGGCATGTAAAGCAATTTTTTCGTAAATTATGGGCTTAAAGTGTGTGGCTTAGAAGTTTTTTCTCCAAAATTGCTGAACTTTTACCAAAGAAACCGTAACATATTCCTAATTTTTGTACCAACAACAGCACCGTAATCGTGCCTCGACCATCTTACTCACCAGATTGGAGAGATCCATAAAAGGAAAGTGTTTTCCAACGATTGAGAAGATGATTTTTCGCTGAGGCATAATAAAGAGCGCATACCAGAGTTGATTCGATTATTGGAATAAACCCTGGTACCAGTGTTTTATATCTGACTAATATCGCGCCATCTTGAACATCATTAAGGTGAGTGGGGGATGAGATTTGCAAAATGAAGTTGGGCTTGATTGCTTACTCTTCACTTTCGACGGTCAAAGAACAAAAATGAGATGACCAAATTAAAGTCACTAATAAGGATAATGGATAAATTTGTATTTTCTGTACTTTATGAGGCTTGAAATAGATAATGAAAAGTTAACCATTGAATTTAGAAAATATGGATAAATTTATCTAAAACACCGGCAATGTAGTCTGTCTGAACATGAACTCTCAGACTCAAGTGTTAAAAATACCTGGTAAAACAGAATTTCAAAAAAATTTCAATAAAACTATTTTCTGATCCAACGACCAATGATTTACATATTTCTATGTGAAACAAAAACCAGAAAATGATTCTTTTATACAGCAAAAGTACTTGTATATTTAGTTAAATCACTTTCGCAAACATTTTACAGAGATTCTAACTTCTATCCTGATGTTACGGCAATCTTCCTTCGCCGCCATTTAATTTCTGGGTAAATTTAAATTTTCTGCCATAGAAGACACAAAACAGTCAAATAGCGTCCCATGTGTTATTTTCACATTTCAAAGTAAAAATCGTTTGAGAAGGAAAAGTTAATGATTTTTTAAAGTTTATGTGCACTCACTATTAAAATCAAAGTGACAATTTTCGCTATTTTTTCCATACAATTAACAGTGGCGTCACTAGTAGCATAGACCTTTGGGAGAGTTGTTGCACAGTTTTCTTCACAGACAAGTTTGGCCAGCAATTTCGCATCATTTTGTATTTATATCGAACATTAATGTTCGCTAGAGTTTATAGGTCAAAAGATGAATTCAGAGATTGTTTATGATCTTTCATTTGTCATGTTGCGCCTCATTTTCGTGGCTAGATAAGTTAGTTTTATCTCCATCAGTATTTGTTGTTCACAGTGTTCGCTCTAAATTTTTAGTTAAACATAAGTAATGCCCGCGTTATTTGTAATTCTAAAAGGTAAATATTTAGGTGAAATAGGTATATTTTGTTTTCAAAAAATTATATAACATTTTGAACTGGACGCGCTAAGAATGTGCGAATTGTTTAGGAATTGATAAAACGGAATTTTAATACAATTCTTAAGACATTCTCGTTATTATGTCTACATATATAATATGTATATTTGTGACATAAAAAAACTTTGAAAGGGCCTGTGAAGTTGCCTATGCTTAACTACTGACTGAAATATTATAAAAATTAGCCTCTTTACATACATACATATAAATGTATTATATATTTGTATAAAATTACATGTTTTTTGGCGAAAACTCAGCAATTTTGGAAAGATCTTGATGCCCACAATATGCGAAAAAATTGCAATGCATGAACCACCCGATATGCCAACATCCTCAGCAACGTGTCTTATAGTGATTCGACGATTCTTTATAACAATTTTCTTCACTTCCTCAACATTGTCATCAGTTGTTGATGTGATGGCGCGTCCAGGTCGATCGTCGTCAGCCACCTCTTCTCTTCTTTAAAAAGCTTCTACCACCTCTAAACATTTTTCTGACTCAGATTTAAACGGCGTTTGAGCACTAAATTCCACATTGTATGGAGCTTCACTTAAATCTATTTTTCGACATGCAAAACTCTTCCAACTTTTACACATCTCGCAAACGCCCTGAAACATTAAAAAACTATAATCGAATGTGCGTACGTGGCCCTGCAATTTGAAAATTCTTCATATATTTTTACTAAAACTACATATTTGTACGTATACGAATATTTTGTTCGATTTAAAGCTAAAATATAAATATTATAAAATTATTGCTATTCGATACGATATACGACGTGAAGTACCAATTGGTACAAGAATAATATTTAATATTATTGAAACAAGCTGATTTCTGGTCAAGTACATTAATGAATTTTTATCGACCCTTAAAAAGGCCAGAATTTAATAAGAGCAAATCAATGTTAACCATTCTTAATTCGATCCTTTTTTTCGGATAATTAACATATATCACAACTAAGTATATACGTGGCGCTAACTTCGGTACGGACTGATTTGTCTACAGATTGCTTGATTTTTATCTTAAGTATATAAATTAGCGAAACAGTTGACATATTTTTTTAGTTAACTGTATGAAATTCTTATTCAATTTAAAAGTCGATATTTTTTAAATTTATATTTTGCGTAGCAATTACTTAAGAATATGAAAAACATCAGTAAAGAAATTGTCTTTTGTTGTTATTTTAATTCATTCATTAATTACTTTGAACGCTTAATTCCTTCATAAAAAGGAATATGATTTTCAATTGTTAAACTTAATCTTAATTAAACACAAAAAATAAAAAATCATTTGTAAAACTTTTTGAAAAAGTAAAAACTTTGTAGTTTGTCTGCAAGGAAGCAAAATTAAAAAGAATTTTCGAAAATAAAGTTTGTATTAAACGATTTTTACATACCAGGTGGAGAATTAATAATTAAAACAAATGAAATAAAGCAGCTAAAAAAATTAACTTATCACTAAAGAAGTATAAGGATTTTTGAAAATAAAGTTTTATGTGCAAAAATTTCTACTAGAAATTTAAATTTAAAAAATATGTAAACAAAGAAAGTAAAAAATTTATAAAAATATTTCATATTAACGAAACAAAATTGTTTACATTTTAAATATTTTGATAAAAAGACAAACTTAACACATAAAGGGTGGTTAAATTTCAAGGGCCGATGTTGATTTTGAATAAAACACAAACTACTTAGGAAATTATTGTAATTTTATTTTATTATGATGTATTGGTATTACTCAATTATGTATGGAACAAAATATCGGCCAAATGGGCGCCGCGACCTCGGCGGCACACCTCCATCCGATGGTCCAAATTTTCAATGACGCTGAGGCATAATGGAGGTTCTATGCCGTTAATGTGCCGAATTATCTGATCCTTTAGGTCTTGAATTGTTGCTGGCTTATCGACGTACACCTTTTATTTCAAATAACCCCAAAGAAAAAAGTCCAACGGTGTCAAATCACATGATCTTGGCGGCCAATTGACATCGCCATTACGTGAGATAACACGGCCATTGAATTTGTTGCGCAAAAGAGCCATTGTTTCGTTAGCTGTGTGGCAAGTGGCACCGTCCTGCTGAAACCACATATCGTCCACATCCATATCTTCCAATTCGGGCCATAAAAAGTTCGTTATCATCTCACGATAGCGAACACCATTCACAGTAACTGCCTGACCGGCCTCATTTTGGCCCGAAAAATACGGCCTGATGATGCCGCCAGCCCATAAACCGCACCAAACAGTCACTCTTTGTGGGTGCATTGGTTTTTCGACAATCACTCTTGGATTCTCATTCGCCCAAATGCGGCAATTCTGTTTATTTACGAATCCACTGAGGTGAAAATGTGCTTCATCACTGAAGATGATTTTCTTCGAAAATTGATCATCCACTGTTGCCATTTCTTGCCACCATTCTGCCCATTCACGACGTTTGGAATGGTCAAGAGGCTTTAGTTCTTGAGCCAATTGCACCTTGTAAGCGTGTAAATGCAAGTCTTTATGCATAATGTTCATCAACGACGAGCGTGAGAGGTGCAATTGTTGGGAACGACGACGAGATGAGGTGGATGGCTCTTCAGCCACACTATCGCGAACAGCAGCAATATTTTCTGCAGTACGAGCTGTACGAGCATGCACTGGTGTTCTCACATCTTCTACAGACCCGGTTTGCTCGAATTTTTCCACGATTTTTGCGATTGTACGCACATTTGGACGATGAAATTGACCAAAAAAATTACGAAGTGCACGATATGCATTTTGATTTGAACTCCCATTTTCATAATAAGTCTGGATAACTTTAACACGTTGTTGGATTGTGTATCTCTCCATGGTTCAAATTGAGTAAGTCTGAAATAGAGAAATGTCAAATAAAATTCGGAAAAAAACTTGGCGTTTAGGTGTGGTTCACATTCAACATCGGCCCATAAAATTTAACCACCCTTTATAAGCATTTAGCTAAAAATTAAAAAGGTTAAAATAAAAAGTTTTTAAGGCTAATTCTGGTTTCAATGTCAAATTTCCTATTGGGAATATAAATAAATAGTTAAAATAAAAATGCAAAATTATAATAAACTGATCGTTACTCATAAATAACAACGAACTATTTTTACTTTTTTAATATTGAAAAAAGTTAAAATCTTTCACTTTGTTGGGATGTGAATTATATTTATATTTATAATTTAATTAGATCATTTATTTATTTATTTTCCCCATTTCCTTATATTTATGTATATTACAGGAGCATATATAGCTTTTATATATTACATTATATATATATATATGTATGTAAAGGACAGAATAAGTAAAATAGGTAAGTAACTGAAAATGTTCTAAAGCAATGTCGATTTGGTGAAAGGTTATTCCGAAGTCCTGAGTCATGCAGGTTTATAAAACTGACTGCAGTAATTGATGACTACAAATTATAGTATTTCTATTTCTTAAAGATTGAAAAAATTGAATTTTGTCAAAGGAATATTCTGGTTTTCTGATTTCTTTCGGCTCCTTTTTTATGCCAAAATGTAATGATATATAAATGATATAATGATATAATGACATTTTGATAACTTTTCCAAATTATAAGGAGAGACTCTCAGCACAACTGTTCATAATTTATGTAGCGTTTTTATATTATTTTTTAATACGTGCAAAATAAAATTTTTAAAAGTTTTGTCTCGAATGCAGTCACATCAAAAAGTACATACCAACAAACGCGCTCTTTTGATGATGTCCGAAAAATGTCAACGTATTTATGCCTGGATGCAAGTGATCATCGATTTAGGTTGCACGCAAACATTTGTTATCGTTGTAGCAACTGCTTGCTAATTTCGAATAGAAAACTCGGAATATGTCTTCTTTTAGAATTTGTTTTCGTTTTTAAAATTATATTTGAGTATTTGTTTGTGGCTGATTTATGATTTCAAAAACCTTTTGGACATCAAACATTAAAGCCGAAGAAAGGTTGAAAAGGTGATCTTCTAATAATTCAACGACATTAAGATATTACAAAATTGACAATTTGTACAAAGAAAAGGCTCGAAGATGAATGGTGGTAACACTGTATTAAAACAGTCGTGAGTTATTAAACCCGATGTTTAAACGCGAACTGAAACTTTTGAGGTAAGTGAAAACGTCTTACATTTTATTTGCAGGAACTACTTTGCAAATAAATATAAAATAAAAATTTTGACAGTGTGTTGCCAAAGGCCAAAGTAATGACCAGAAGATGTCAACGATGCTCTGCCAACAAAATGTTCAGTTCATAAGGTTGCCAAATTGTTGGATGGTATAAAAATGCCTAATATATATTTTTAGATACTGCGTAAGTAATCCTACATGTTTCTGCTGACAGTGTTGCCAATAGAAATATTTGTCCGACAATAAAACAAAACTTAGCAGTTCACAGAGTTTTAAGAAATTATTTATTTTATTCATTTATTTAAAGAAAATACCTTATAAATTAATTTATAAAATATATACAAAGACAAGCGCAGGGTATCTAGACCATATTGCGCGCATAATACTGTTACAAAAGTTATAATAAAAAGAAAGTAAGTATATACAATATTGTAGTTATTTATATATGAAAAGAAGAAGAAAGATAAACTAAAATACTAAATTCAAATATCGTAAATATTTTGTTTTAATAGTGATTGTTTGATTTTTAATAATTGACGAAAATCTGAACAGTTAAGAATAATAGTTAGTGTATTGGCCATTTTGGAAGTTGGACATTCAATAAGTATATGGTAAACATTCATTACCAGTTGACAGGTTCTACACATTAGAGGCTCAGTGTGGTTGAAATAATGTTGAGAGTTAAACAAGGCCTTTCCAACTCTTAGGCGTGCAAGAAAGATACATTGTGCTCTGGTAAAGCTATTATGGTACCTGGGTCTTAAGAAAGATGAATTATGTTGTCTAAGGAAGCAAACTGAGTTTTCCCATTCTTGGTGTTTTTTACATTTATCCATTGATTTAAAGATGTTAGTCAGTACCTGAGGATTACAAGGAATCTCAGAGACCAGCGGTCGCTTAATTGTTTCTTTAGCTGCATTATCTGCAAGTTCATTACCAGCAATGCCAATATGCGAAGGTATCCACAAAATCAGAATGGGATGATGAATATTAGGATTTTTAAGATAACTGTCAAAATTCCCATTTTTATTGTAAAAAATGTTCTTGGCCGCACTGAGACTATCAGTGAAAATAATTGTCTTCATATTCTGAGAAATCGCAATCGAAAATTGCTGCTTCGATAGCAGCAAGCTCAGCACAAAAGATACCAGCAAAAGGTGGCAGCAGGCTTTGTTTGATTATAGACCAGTTGGACTCATTAAAATATTTTACAACAGAGTAAGAGGTTAAACCATTTTGGAAAGTGTCATCTGTATAAAGCTCCATTTCGGCAGCGAAAGTAGATGACATATTTGCGATGAGTGTTTTAAAAACTTCAGGAGAAGTGGATTTTTTGTTATAAGATGCAAGACTGAAGTCTGCCATAACATTTTTATTAATACCGAAACAATCTTTTGGCTGCTTTGGAAGGGGAATATCGAATTCTTTTAGAAGAAATAAAATTTTTCTGATTGCACAAGTTTTCTTCTTACATCTAGTATTAATAGTATTCCAGAATAATTTATGGAGACTTTCGTTGGGATCCGTTATTGAACGAGACGCCAAACTTACTGCTCTCTTATTTAGTAAAGTGACAAAGTCAGATGACCTGGATTCAACTCTTAAAGATATAATTGAAGTTGTTCTTAGAAGGCCAGTTGCAGTTCGGAAACAGTCGTTTAAAGCAGCGTTTATTTTATTAAAATTAATTTTAGATGTCCATCCATAGATGGTGATACCATGTTGAACCAAACCATAACACAAAGATTTGCATATGTCGATGGCAGTTTCAATGTGTGGACCTTTCTTTTTTGAACATATGAGTTTCATTATGTTATTAATTTTACGCAATTTCACAATAACCATTCTGACGTTTTCATTCCACAATAAATTTTTTGTAAAAGTAATACCAAGAGTTTTCATACTATTCACATAAATTTTATCAACACTTCCGAAAGTGATATTATGATTTGAACAATTCCTTCTTCTGCAAACATGAAGAAGTATAGACTTTATTACGGGAATGGTAGCACCGCGGGCAGAAGCCCAAGTTTGTAAAGCTGTAAAGCTGTTGTGATCCTGATGACACAGCAAAGATGTTGTCTGCATAAATACCGACAAAATCAATGCCTGGAAGATTTTGTATTGACTTGGCTATGGAATTGACGTACGCCGAAAATAGAACGACCGACAGTGGTGATCCCTGTGGGATGCCGTTGTCCAAAACCTGCGACTTGGAAAAATGTCTATCAATTTTTATTTTTTTTTATTTATTATCGTACGATTTGAGAAAAAAGAAAAAAGTAATTTTATCATTGGGAAAGGTACACCCCATTCCCGAAGAAATTATATTTTACTGAAAATACTGTAACATCTGCAAGTTATTTGCAATTACCTTCCACATGCAATATAGTCGTAGTAGCTTTTGTTCAGTACACAGTGTAGGAGCTGAGTTCATGGAAGTGTATAAACTTTGCAATTGGTGACATGGTTGGTCCCAAAAATATATTTATGAAAAGTTCGACTGCATCTAGTTTCGACAGCAACAACAACTTTCTGCATTTTTTTCACTTTATAAAGCACTACATATTCTGTACATACATACTTCCTTAGTATCTTAGCTGGTATCCTGTTGGGAGATAAGAAGTGGGATGAGGTCCAGTTGTTTCTTTCAATTGAGTTATTAAGTTGGCCCAAAAAGAAGAATACCGGCGGGAATTGATTTAAAATTAATTTTGGTGGCCACTGCACAGCGCGCCCAAGCCAGGTTAGTGACTCCACTACCACCAACCAATTTTATATATTTTTCCAGCATTTACTGCCTGTTTTTCGCAAACATACAAAAATGTGATACTATTAAAATAGGCGTGTTGAAGTAGTTGCCTCAATATAGCCTGCTTCTTAAGCTACATATCTTCCTGCTATCACCCAGAAGACGCTTAGACGCAACGTCTCTGAACTTCAACTTTTTCAAATGCTTGCAGCACTGCAACCAAACAAACGCTTGCATACCGCACAGTTGACAAGCACCTTTACCTTGCGAAAATCACGGTATCCTTATTAACTAATGCCACAGATCACTAATAGTGACTAATTGGCTTCATATCGTGACTTATTTCAGTGTCCTCTTGCAGCAGAGACACAGGCACTACAAACGCTTATGTGGACATTCCAAAAGACTTTTGTAATCGTATTTGTACGCCCAGCAGTGTTGCATTGTCGAAATGCCAAAAGTTAAAATTGTGGAGTAGTGATCAACTTTGAAGATGAGCGCATACGGTATGATTAAAACTTGTTTCTTCACTCATGGAATGCTGCTAATTGCTGGTAGGTACTCTTACAGACACTGATGCTGCTGCGCTCCACAAGAACATCTCTTAAGAACCAACAGCCTTTTAAAAGCAACAAACGAGTCAACTATAACAACAACCATTCAGCCATCTTACAGCCCTGTATGAGAAGAAATGGTAGTCAGGTTGAAGATTTGGGCTCAAGCAAAATATCAAGAAACAGGTGCAATAAATTAGTAAAGTTTTGTACTTCTTAAATGCATTGCCATCCATGGGTCCAACGTTTTTGTTTTTTAAATGCGTTGGCAATGACAAGTTGTGTGCTTAACTGATACAGCTGATGTCCATCCTTGAAGGTATCGCATCTTATTTGTAAGCTGCTTTTTAGGCCAGAAAACAGCAAGACGTTGTTAAAGCACTCGATACAGGTAGACGACTATCAAGTATTGCACGGTGGGCTAAAGTAGAATAACAGTTTTACAAATGTGATAAATTTTTCCAATGTAAAACGTACAATAACTGTAAATGGAATTAATGTTGTTGTAAGTTGTTCTTATTTTTTGCTTAGTTAATTTTCTTTTCTTTTACAATATTTCAAACACATTCGGGGATTCTTCAGGCTCCGTACGCAAAGAGTGGAAAAGAAACCCTACTTTTCTCTGCATCGACTCATTAAAAAGACCTGAAGATCGAACCCTTTTACTTGTACTGTATTACATCTCGGCCCCTTTCAATCAGAAATACTGAAAACTGACCAAAGTCTAATTAATTATGACACAGTTGACGGTGAAGAATCAATCGGCAGAAGATCAATCAAACTCTTCGTCTAAAAAAAACTTTTTCTTCTAGTAAGTATTTTGCTGGGGTTTATTTAAAGACATTTTTTTTTTTGTTTTAAAATAAATTGAACTTAGAAATATAATAACCGGGCATATCACATTCCACGATATTATGTTTGAACTCCCAAATTCCTTTATTTGCAATTTGTTGTCTGAGTACGTAATTCCATTTTCAAGTCTTTGGCATTGGCAAAACTTTGTACCCTAAAGAAAATTATGAGTTCAAAATCATTTTCTATTCTAATATTGTTTAGACTTTGTCAGTGGACAAGTACAGACACTGATGAAGAATTGATTGCTGTGGCTTATTTGTGTCCTGTCGCAGTATAAGAGGTCTCTTCCAAAAACACGGTGAATATCCAAATTTCACGGCTACGTACACTCGAGTCACATACGTACATATTTTGCTTGTTTGTGAGAGACATAAGAGTTAGAAGTGTTTTGTGTCTTTGGCGGTTTGCTTCTGTCGAAAGAAATGAATTTGAATGAATTTACGCTAAAAGTTTGTATAAAAAATGGAATTAAATGTGCACGAAGCTCTTCAAAGAAGGTCGAAGGCGACAAACCGTCGCTAACTCTGGCATTTTTTCGCCAAAAACAAAATAATTATCATGCCTCAGACATCGTGTTCACTACTTTTAGCGTATGTAACTTTTTCTTTTTTCCAAGATTGAATAAATCTCTGAAATGGAAATGACGGTGTTTCGGGACAATTGAGGAGATAAAAACCGAATCGTTGAGAACCTATAAGTGTATTACTGTATATCTAAAAGGACCTACTTTGAAGGGCGCAAAATAGAAATTGATAAATAATTTTTAAGAAAAATGAAAAGGGTCCGAATCGTATGCCTCTCCAATGTTGGCCGTAAAGATTTTGAATTTAATGGTATTGAAATTGATTTTTAAAACTTAAAAATCAAACTACACAATAAGTAAAACAAAGTAATTTCAATTAACGCCACTGTGAAAAGACGTATATATATTTTTATACGTTGTATATTGTTATATATATAAGTAACGCAAGAGCAATTTCAATGCGAGTTTTGTCGTACCCTTAATAATCATGTATGTACACACACACATACATATATAAATACCAAAATTATTACCGTAGGTACATGTACACTCGACGCATAATGTTAGTAAAGTCAACAAAATAAAAACACATTAATACGCAATCCGTCAATTTAGGGCTACCGAATCTTAAAAGTTGATTGATATTGGTCGTGTTATTCAAGATAGATTGGCTGTTATTTACGAGTACTTAATCTGCTTTGCCAAATCGCCCAAGCAGTTCATGTTTCAAGATATTCCGTAAAATATGACGTTCATAAAATCTGATAAAACCAATTCAGAAAAGGAAAACTACTTTCTATATATTACAAAATCAACCGTTAAGGGTTCTAACACTAACTGCCCGTCACACCATATGGAACTTTTGTCTGTGTTTTGACTGATTTGGAAACTATTTCCGCACTTGATTTTACAAAGTTCATCCATTGCTCACATTTATCATTTCCGATATTCTCGCAATTAGGTTACATAGTTTGCTTTTAATTAGCTTCCCGCTGTTCAAAAGCTGTTCAAAATGTAGGCAAACGTCAACATTCGACATCATGGAACAGGGTGTGAAAAACCCCAGATTATTGTGAAAACTCTATTAGTGGTTGATTATAATCCAAATATGTTTTTTTTGCCAAAACACTTTCATTCCATTGAAAAAAAATTACTTGGAACTACAGTAGAATCGCAATAATTCGTACCTCTTTACTTCGAAAATTTCAATAACTCGCTGGTGCCTTGAAAAAATTGCTTTAATTCGCAAAAAATTCATACATTTTGGTCCCCTCGCTAGATCGTATTTATTTTGCAATACAAGATCTTTTTAACCTCTAAATAAATCTTAATTGGTTCTTGATAACCTCTTATAATTCGTAATGCTAAACAAATGATTCGGAAAAAAAATACACAAAGTACATATGTACACAAGTTACATTGTAGACCCTGACATTTACCGTTATTTTTACGGAATTTTACAATTTTGGTGAACTTTCTATTGATTTGAAAGGGGTGTTTTGCAAGAAAATGAAAATGGCAAACAAACGTACGCACAAAACGTTATCAGTGTTTCAAAAACAAAACATCATTTCTGCCATCGATAATAGAGCACAAAAAATTACGTATGTATTTAATTTCTACAAAAAGGAGAACTTATAATCGAAGCATCTGCACGCAGTAAAGTAGGCAGTGCCGACAGAATAATGTTCCAGTTGGAGGCCTAGTATTAATAGAAACATAATGAGGAATAAAGAAGCAAAGTCTGCTATTCAGAAATTTATCTATCAAGTCATTATGTAGATGAACACGTTTTTAATTCTTTAATAAATGCGGAAAATTCGGTGGACAATATACGCGAAAAAAGCCTTAAGCAATAACAAATTATGAACTTTTTAATAGTTTGCAACGTTTGTACATACAAACATACATAAAGGGTGGTTAAATTGTATGGGCCGATGTTGAATGTGAACCACACCTAAACGCCAAGTTTTTTTCCGAATTTTATTTGACATTTCTCTATTTCAGACTTACTCAATTTGAACCATGGAGAGATACACAATCCAACAACGTGTTAAAGTTATCCAGACTTATTATGAAAATGGGAGTTCAAATCAAAATGCATATCGTGCACTTCGTAATTTTTTTGGTCAATTTCATCGTCCAAATGTGCGTACAATCGCAAAAATCGTGGAAAAATTCGAGCAAACCGGGTCTGTAGAAGATGTGAGAACACCAGTGCATGCTCGTACAGCTCGTACTGCAGAAAATATTGCTGCTGTTCGCGATAGTGTGGCTGAAGAGCCATCCACCTCATCTCGTCGTCGTTCCCAACAATTGCACCTCTCACGCTCGTCGTTGATGAACATTATGCATAAAGACTTGCATTTACACGCTTACAAGGTGCAATTGGCTCAAGAACTAAAGCCTCTTGACCATTCCAAACGTCGTGAATGGGCAGAATGGTGGCAAGAAATGGCAACAGTGGATGATCAATTTTCGAAGAAAATCATCTTCAGTGATGAAGCACATTTTCACCTCAGTGGATTCGTAAATAAACAGAATTGCCGCATTTGGGCGAATGAGAATCCAAGAGTGATTGTCGAAAAACCAATGCACCCACAAAGAGTGACTGTTTGGTGCGGTTTATGGGCTGGCGGCATCATCAGGCCGTATTTTTCGGGCCAAAATGAGGCCGGTCAGGCAGTTACTGTGAATGGTGTTCGCTATCGTGAGATGATAACGAACTTTTTATGGCCCGAATTGGAAGATATGGATGTGGACGATATGTGGTTTCAGCAGGACGGTGCCACTTGCCACACAGCTAACGAAACAATGGCTCTTTTGCGCAACAAATTCAATGGCCGTGTTATCTCACGTAATGGCGATGTCAATTGGCCGCCAAGATCATGTGATTTGACACCGTTGGACTTTTTTCTTTGGGGTTATTTGAAAGAAAAGGTGTACGTCGATAAGCCAGCAACAATTCAAGACCTAAAGGATCAGATATTTCGGCACATTAACGGCATAGAACCTCCATTATGCCTCAGCGTCATCGAAAATTTGGACCATCGGATGGAGGTGTGCCGCCGAGGTCGCGGCGCCCATTTGGCCGATATTTTGTTCCATACATAATTGAGTAATACCAATACATCATAATAAAATAAAATTACAACAATTTCCTAAATAGTTTGTGTTTTATTCAAAATATCCATCAGCCCTTGAAATTTAACCACCCTTTATTAACCTTTCTAAATCGAAATCTCGTTTCAGATCGCTTGCGATTGCGAATTAAAGCGGTTGTACTGTATTAAAATAATCCACAACCCGCCAAAACTTTCGAGTGAATGTTTTATTATACACATACATATATATTTACATATACATATGTATGTATGTATAAGCGTGTATGTGTAAAACATATCGACGCTGGGCTTGAAAAGGATATGATAGCTTCACAAAAGCGAATTGTGATATACATAAGTACATACATATGTATGTATGTATGTATTAATTTATCTCTGAACATATTTTCCAGAAGTAGACTTGATTGCGAAATAGAATTTCGTCTTAACTCACTAAATATACAGCGACGATATGTTTTATGTGCTTGTCCCTGAGTCATTTTGAAAATGTCAGAAGCTTAAAGTGAAACCAAAATAAAGCTGTAGAGCTGCCCGTAGACTTTTATATATTCATATAAATATGTATGTAAGTATGTATGTACATATGTATGTCTGAAAGAAGCTTGTATTGACAAAAAAAAAGATATTTTTATGACAAAATTGTAACTTTACCAATCTAGAGTTAAATGCACATCAACATCTTTAAAAGAAGAAACAACAACAACAATATAAGACATTCGATAATTCTTAGTAAAAATGATGCCTGAAGGGAAACGAGCAAGAAAAAGTGGTAAATAAATGAGTTGTGCTTAAACTTCTCACCTCTTTCTCTGCGATGAACCTGTTTGCGAATGACAATACATATGTACATACATACTTGTTTAAGGGGAGACAGAAGGAATCATTGTCAACTTTACGTAAATATGTTCATAAAGGTACAATATACCTACAAATACATACATACAATAATATGATTTTGTTATTTTTTGTTTCTTCTTACATATAAATCTTTTCGTACAAGCAGAAACAAAACGAAAAAACTTTAAGCCATATAAATTTTGATATGAGCAAAATGCCAGCCAGCCATACACAGCACCTTCAAACATGCATTCACGAGTTTGAGTGCATGTATGTATGTACATATGTATGTATGTATGTATGGCTGTACAGCCAGCCAGTCATACAGCGAGCAAGACATAATGACAAGCAGATAGATATTCAATATATGAGCATCTTCATTGGAGATTTTTGCAAAGGAATTTAATATCTTGCATGTTTATGGCTGCACCTTCATTATAAATGTTCCTGCAAATTGTAATTTTATCTTTTCGATATAATCATACCGAAATAAAAAATTTACTTGTGGATTTAATCATACATATTGTACGAACACATATACATACATACGTACGTATGTACACACATGTGCACCGGTAAGAACACAAATCTCTTCAGATATGCACATACATACATACATACAAACCTACTTGTATGTATGTACATATGTATGTACATTAATATGGAAACACGTTTTAAAAAAAGTCCGTATCATTATTACAGATATTCAATACCCAGCATTCTCAAGTAATAAATATTCAATACAAATTTGTTGAGTCACTGTCATTCACGGATTTGGCGACAGCTTTCCAAACGATACGTGTACATATATAATTGTAGCGAAAAAAGTCTGCCAAATAGTACGTACTACGTATGTACATACATATGTGTGTGCATATGTGCGTGTTCTGGCCAGAATTTATATAAAAAAAATACATATGCAGCTAAAAGGAACATTTATTCTTCAAGACACGCAAACCCATTTTTTGCTCCTCTCGCTGCTATTGTCTGCAGCGAGTTGACCTAATGGACTTAAGATAGCATTTTCAGCCGGACCTCAGTGTTGCCTCTTCTTTGGAAAGAGTATAGGTTAGATGATGAATGGATGGCTACAACTATCCATATTAAAAATCAGTACCTTGATTCTGCCTTTTCACATGAAGCACGAAACAACAAATCGTAAACGGGTGTCTTTATTTCTTGGCGGAACCAGACAACACTAGATACGCTTTTATGGAAATTTTCCATTGATCATATTGGTCAAATAAAAACGTATTAACAAGAATTAAATTATAATTCTTTTTTCGATGAAATATTCGATGGACCTTCTTATTGTAGTATAGTTTTATTTCTACATACATACATACATCCATATGAACATATATTTTCCTTCTTTCTTCCAAGTTTGGGATTTCAAGCTGACGTGAAAATGCAAACAAACAAAAAACTATTTCATTTGCAGATCCGCGACCTTTCATCGGTTTTTTTCCAACTTCTTCAGGATACGAGCAAATAGTAAAGATGACTTGAAGAAGTTATTGAAAAGCCAACGAAACGTCGGGAATAATTACAAGAAACAAACTGTCAAACAAAAGCGGGAAATTTAATTTTGACTAAAATAAAACAAAAATATTTACCTAAATTAAAAACATATTAGCATGTAACTGCTCGATGTGAATGTATAAATACATACGTATGTACATATATATGTATGTACTAATTAACTATTTTCTTTTTTAAGATCTTGCAAAGTGGGACAACTAGTTTCTGAGTTTCATATTTTATAATGGCAACCAAAGCTCTAAAACTTCCTGTGTGGTTGGTTGTTTAGGTTCTTCTGAAATCTCCAGCCCCAGCATGCACCGCGACGCTTGGTGTTGATCAATTGGTTGAGGTACCTGTAGTGCCTGAAATGTTCTGACAGTGGTTTAAACCTAAAATCGCTACTAAATCCAAATAATAGAGGTGTGGTGTAATGCCATGTGATCCAAGTGTACTGTCTTGCAACCGATTCGTGGTCTTCATAAAGACTGGATTAGGCCCTTTGTTTCTTTGGAATTTCGGGCTACCGACTCTTTTGACTCCACTTTCCTAACTGGAATGGAATTACTGGCAGAAGGAATTAAATAGGTCGAGCTCACGATTAAGAGGATTGTGCTATATCACAAGAAGTGATATATGAGTGCTGGGTAAGTCACATGTGTACGGTGTTGAGCCGTTGACAAGTTCATCCATGGAATTGGTCCCCCACCATATTAGGCCACAATTGCTGGCGCTCAGGTTAATCAATTTCACAATATAACAAGTATATTCAAATAAATCAAACAAAAAATTTTTGTAAACTTGTTAATTCTTTTTTCGTATTGAATTCGAGTTATTTGGACATTTAAGGAGACATTTAAGGTTTGTAGAGTACAGAGAAAACATTTACTGTGGGGAATCAGCAGTGAATGCTAGTGTACATATTGTGGGAATATTGTAAGTAGTAAGTCTTTGTCAACGACAATACCACCGATTTGATCATAAGCGAACTATTTTTTTTATTATTATAGGTATAAATCAAAAGATCTCACACTTATGTATATATATATAAAGTCTTTCAAGCGTTTCTTGTATTTTAATTTAACAAAAATGTCACCTACACTTTTCCGAAAATTCAGTTTTGCATGACCCAAACCGGGTTACTGGGTCATTGTTGTTCATATTGACAATTTCTGGATGAAATGATCGACTTATAAATACTTCCCAAATTCGATAATTTACCCCTGTCTTACAGCGAAAGATTATTTGTTATAAAAATTGAGGTAAATTTACAATTGTTCTAGGGTCCATTCAGTGAATAGAAGCCGTTACCTATGGATAGTTACCTTTGACACATGCTTCAGACGAGTTCTTCTTTAGTTGAAGTTTATACAGCGATTTTGTATTACAAGTATTACAATTAATAATTGAATATTGCTGGCCCGTATACAAATAACAATTTTTAAAAAACAACTCTGCACAAAATTTTTAATTTGGAAGCTACTCCACGATTGCTTGAGTTTTTAACTGTTTTTCTGTGTTTTTTGTATGTAAGTCCAACTTGCTTGTCTGTTCATCTATCCTGTTCTGCCACATTCTATATAAAGCACTACTGCAGAAGAAACTCTATTAAATTTCAATTGTTAGATCACAGTTGGAAGAAAAATTGTATATTTAATAACTTCCGGAATGTCAAAACAATAAATGAAGAGTATTTCTGTAAATAGATAGAAATGTTTAAATAAAAATATATTTAGAAACAATTTTCATTAGCACTGTCGACTAAAATAAGAGAAACTTGAATTAAACTGGAATAATCGAAATGCAAAAAAAAAACATTTAAATCTTATTAAAAGAAGTTGTTCTGAAAATTACATTTATAATTTAAATGATGCGTAATCACAAGAAGATATTGTGTGTATAAAATTTGTGATTTTCAAAATTTTCTTTGCTAAATTATTAAATAAATTATTGAAAATGTTGTTTATTAATATTTTTCCAATAGGTTGTTGTATTTAAAACAAATGCTTTAAAACTATAGAAGACTCCAAAGCACATTTTCTGCTACAAAAATTTTCATTTCTTTAGTGATTAAAAAACAATTAAAATAAACAAAACAGCTGTTTGCTTGTGTTTCCTGCCATTGAAAATTACAGTGAAAAATACAAAAGAAAAGTGTGATGTACAGAGCACTAGGAAATCACACGAGTGCTTTTAAAAGCACATGCGATTTGAAATCATGTGATGTTCAAGAATTGATTTCTATCCATTCTCCGAGCAACAATCGGATGACCATTTACCGGTCACCTCGTTCGCTTTGCCAAGATTCCATGGACTTAGTAAGCAATGAACCAAAACATGGCCACACGTGCATATCAAATAAAATAAAATGTGGAAAACATTATTAATGCATCGCCATTCAGCTGCACTAAAACTCTTGATAATATGTTTTCATAATACAATAGATCGACTTGTTCAGCAAATTTGTCTTCCCTCGTCCAACTTGCGATTTGGTCCCGCATTCAGTTACATTCTGATCGGAAATAGTAACGTATTCCAACAAAAAATCCAATGAAAGAAGAAGAACAAGGGCGGGCTATGTTCAATGACAGCTTTTTTAGTGTGAAACATGTGAAAAAGGAACAGAAAAACACAAGTAATATTTGTAAACATTTCAAAAAAGTTAAATATTGAATCGATTTGCATTAAATAAAAACATTAGTGAATTATGGTGAAGTGAAGATGTAGCAAAACTTAAGTGAGTGATACTTGTGGCCACACCATTCCGTTGCGAAGCATCCTGTTGTGCGGGAGATGATATTTTTTATTCAACAGAATTCTTCGTAAAGACAAGAAAGAGCCCAGAACATTCTCAAGAAATGTTTGTGTCCAAGCTGTTGTGGTCTGTAGAATCCTGTTGCGTCGGAGGTGATATTTTGCATTTTTAAACGTTGTTGCATAAAAGTAAAGGCAGTTTTTTATTTCCATAAGACATGGATTCGGTAGCGGCGACATTGTTATTGGAAGAGGAAAACAACGTGCTACAGAATATGGAGTGAAGGTTGGAGAGTTTCATTATGCGGCTTCTGTTCTTCTGCTTGCTTTGCTGAAAGTTCAGATATTTCTGAATACATTTCATCGTACATTTTTGAAAAAAGCTGAATTACTTTCTGCTCAAGTGGGCTTATGAGGTGCTATCAACCTTCGTTTGATTTTCAAGTACATCTATCAAACCTACATTTCGTAAAAAATGCCGTTACGATTTGAAATCACAAAATTGGTGTGCTCGAAATCACATTCACAAAAATTTTGCTATTTGAATTCGCAAGCAAATAATGAAGTGACTTCTAAGTGAACTTGCACATGTTTCAAACACTTCGCTCCAAACAGTACAAATGGAAGCACATAAATGAAACTTCATGTGTTTTTATTTATTTTATTTTAAAAAGATATATTATTTTGATTGGCGCAATAAAAAATATCAAAGCTAAAAATATCTAAAGAATCAAATAAGAACCCGATTTCGGTTTTCTTGCAGTTACTTCTCTTTACCTTTCAGCTGGTGATATGTACATATAATATTAAAATATACGTACAATCATCACATTAAAGCTCTGGTATTCGTTTCTGCAGTAATAAAGCTCAGAACTGGATCAAGTTTTCATAACTCTTATATGAGTTCCGCCGAGGCCCAGGGATTTTAAATTTGTTGTAAAAATTTTGCTTGGAGTCTCCAATTTCTTCGTCAGAAATTTCCAAGTAAATCCACTGAGGGCACATTCTTTCTTCAATTATATTGACAAAAAGTTGTTCCATTCATTGCTGTATTTGAATCATTGGCGATCGCACCTTGATAGGAACCAACAACTAAAAACCTGCAGACGCTGGTCAGTCGCAATATTTACGGAAGAACATTTATTCATATAAGAAGGCTTTTCATCGACAACCATCATAGAGGATATTTTGTTGAGTCGATAACAAGCTATTGTATAAATCTTAACTCTATATTAACACTATCTACGAATGTTTCATATGAATTTACTAACTTAACAACTTAATAAAGTTCTGGAATTTCTATTGGGTTGAATTGATCTCTAAGAAGACGCTTTCTAAAACGTTCTTTTTTCCATATTGTTTTTTCAATACAGTGATACTCAATAACAATGTTCCCGGCAGTTTTACGAAATCTTAATAGCTTTCGCTTATTCTTCTTTTCGTGCTTGACAATTAAAACAAGTTTTTATTTTTCAAACATGAAAGATGAAATTTGCGATTTTAAAATTCTGCGTTTTTTATAAATTATAAAATTTTTACCGGAAATGAAATATTTTGTACCCATCGAAATGCAAATAAATGCGACCGTAACAGTAGAACACCAAAAATGCAAAATGTATAAATTTACGATTCGAGTCGGGAGAAATAAGGAGGTGTATAAAAAACACTGTGTGCCTGTTACATCCTTGTGGTAAATAAATTTGAATAACATATCAAAAAGTAATTAATTTTAATTTCCTTTCCCTTATTACAACTGAATTGAATTGACCCAGAATATGGTTGTAAAATGGTTTGTAAATATTTATTATAATCATATGAAACAAAGAGCCGTTTAAATTGCTGTTTTTATTAAATTCTTCTTTGTTTTATTGCGCGATCCATTGCCAACAGCTCGCTTTCGTCCATTCAGTTTGCCCTTGTTGCTGAGATGCGGAGCAGGTTTCGGTTTTGGCAGTTTTTGCTCGACTCTGATGAACAAATCGTAGCTAAACTTTGTGCAAGTTTTACCTATAAAAAAAATTACAAATAAAAATCGAATTTTTTGACAAGAAATCCTTTGTAAATTTATCTATTATAAAAGTATTATTATAAGTTGTTCCATGAATTTTTGTATTTCCTGGACTTTAACAATGAGTACTTTGTGCAAGCGTAGATAAACCCTAAAACCCATCAAGTAAACTCTTCTGCTCAGAGATTATTTTCGTGGAAGGTTCCATCGTAAATAGTTGCAAAACTATTTAACGTGATGTTGCCACTTAATGTATCCACAAAATATTGTGCTTTTCATCATGTAAATTCTGCCGATTCCCTCGCTTGTGTTCTAGAAACATCTCAAAAGCCTCTGAGAACAGCAGAGCGCAAAACTCAAAGCGACCAACAGTTATATTTTCCGGTTTATCAAAATTTATTAAAGATTTTCGCCAAAATTTCATTGCTTACATTTGTACTTTTATGGCCCTATTCAAAAAAGACAAAACACGCGCAATGACTTTAATGGTTGAAAAAGGTTTAAATGTTACACAAACAGGATTGTGAATCGGCCGATGACATTCCTTGAATAAAATTCCAACAATAAAATTCTTGATGGAAAAAAAAGCAAAAAAACTTTTGTAAAATGTTCTAATTGGTCGTTTAGACAAATAACAAATTAAAAGAAATTTCTAACTTGCACTTGACTTGGCGGGACTAAAAAATTAGAAGAGCTAAAGCGTAAAAATAACTTATGGGCTAACAACGAAAACTTGAATTAAAAGTGGCGCGGTCAAACATTTGACCCACTTTTGGCACGAATATTTCATTTCCTTGCATCATACCTGAACAGAACTCTTCGCCGCAGTCGGAGCAGGTTTGAAGGCGAGTTTCAACAATTCCAGATCTATTTTTCAACTTTCTTATACCATTGTTTAGCATAAACTCCCTTTTGTCCCGCTGCTCCGTCTTCAGCTGAAGCTTTCCCATTTCCACCATGCGAGAAAAATATTCTTCTTCGACCTTTGATTTTGGCCTCAGTGTTGTAAGCATTTTCCAATCGATTGGCACAACACATAAATCATACAATACAATGTCCTTCATTTCCAGTGGAACAGGATCGGCATAAAGGTACATCGCATCTCTTTCGCCACTATGTTTCCAAAGTTTTTTCAACTCCTTCTTGGTCATCTTGAAAGAATAATCCTTTTCTTTTGTCTTGATGTCCTCTGATCTGACCTTGATGGGCCGCATCTTAAACTCTGGAACTTTTTCCATGACTCGCTTGAGTTCTTCAGCCGACTGTGCAACACTTTTACTTAAATCCAAAACGGGCACAACAGTTTTTTTCTTTTCCAGTAAATCTTCCAATTTGCTCATGTCTTTAGTGTTCCTCAAAATTCAGTTCCACAAAATATTTTCTTTGAAATTAATCCTCATGCAATCGTGTATGTGTGTGTGTGAGTGCTTGTTCGAGCGTTTCTAGGAGAATCAATAAAAACAAGTTGTCCATAGCAACCGACTTTGTAAGATGGCATGAAGACTGAGTAAAATTCGAACTTAACGGTTATCAACAATTGAAGATTTTAATTGTTTCCTGCATAGAAGCTAATTTAAATGTATTTAGTTTTACTTACATGTGTATGTACATGGAGAAAAAATTTAATTTCAAGAAGTCGTATCAAGTTTCGATCAAGAAGTAAACAGCATATTTCTCATACACCAGAAAATTTTTCTGGAACTCTGTCGCTTACATATTTAACCTGTTCTATTTGTTTTAAACAGAAACTTTCTATTTATTTAAAGTAGTTTTCAAGACCAATTTAACACGGCGACAGCACTAATGCAGTGTAATCTCTATAAACCAGCTCCCGTTATTCCGCATGATTCGGCAATTCGGAATTTTTCACTACATTGTTCCCTCCGTACTGTTCATTTGTAATTGCGCATATTTTTAAAAAATTACAATTTACAGAAGATTCATAACTGTTGCTTTTACACCTGCGTTTTTAGTTCCATCTGACATAAACTGCAATAGTTCACAGCAGAGGCGTTACTCTCTTGTACGAAGCAAAATTGTGCTTCTCGAATATTTAGTACTTTTTGTTGCGTTTTCGCATTTTCCTTTCACATCTGATTTTGTGGTATCACCGCGTATGTGAAAATCGTTCGCTAGTGGTAATTTACATTAGCCAATTCTTTCAGCTAAGCTGATTAACCTGGCATCGGAATGAGGGGAAAATAAGATGAGTACAAACTTGATTGTACTTTCAATTCGTAAATTAACAAACCCAATATTTAAAATCCATAAAAAACAAAGCCAGACGGATATCCGATACTTGCTCTATCTCACAACACTAAATTAATTTAACAATATTCTGTTTCGCGTACCGAAAATAATTTCTGTACTTGTGGGAAATATCACGAAGCCAGTTTTGGTGAAAAAGAGTGCTGATAAGATTTAAGAAAATAGTTATAAAAAAGTGAGTTTAAGTTCAACACTAAATAAACAAAGAGCTTTAACTTTAAAAAAAAATTTATTTTTTTCTAAATCAAACAAGAAGTTAAATTAATTAGTATTTGTATCTAAGTAGCTATTTTCTGGGTAAAGCCGAAAAAGTTATAGACTCAGCAACGGCCGTTCGAAGTTTTAGTTGATTTTATGGCACAACACAGCCGCAGTTGCAGTCCGGAAATGGCAAACAATCCACCAGCAATTTGGGGACACAACTAGCGGAATGTTAATTCTAATAGACTTCCTGATGGAGTCACACAATAGTGACAGCTTTCCTATATGAAAGATACCATCGTTTGCCTACAGGGTTTTTTGCCAACGAGTTTTGTAGTTTTGCAAAAAACACTTCCTTCCTGGAAGCAATTTGCAGCATAATTTCAATAATACTCATAGCTGCCACAAAATTGCGCTTGGAAAGAATGTCTCCGATTACTTATTGAAGTGAAATACTAGCGTGAGCGATTTCTAACACCTATTTGTGGAAATTCTATAATAACATTTTCTTTTCTTCTTTAGATCGTTTAATGTTAAAGGTTTTTACCCACCGGATCATTAGCCGATCACGTCATGTAGTTGAAATTTTTTTTCGGGATTTTAGGGAGCTACAGTCGAACTTCCGTAGCTCGAATCACTATTACCCCAAACAAACTTTCGGGTTACAGGAGTCAAAATAGAATAAATGTTATAATAGAATAAATGTATTATGTATTCAAAAAGCCTCTAATGGAAAACTACATACATACATACATACATACATATGTAAGTACATATACATACATATATTTACGTACAAGCATATGTATGTACTTTTATAATTAAAAATTCTGAAATAAGTGACTGAAGAGTTGTAGTGCCCATCAATTGTTATGTTATTTGTCTGTAAATAATAATTTAATGTTCGGAAAGAACTTCCTACATCATTTCTTGTTGGCTTTTGCGTAGTTTCTTCTGTCGAACTCTCGACATCACTACCCGTTCCGCTTAAGATTGGATCCTCTAATTCATGGCAGTTATCCTTAAGAGTGGAATTGGAAGATATTGTGTTTGCTTTTAATCAGCTTCAATTTGGTATTGATTTTCATCAATACTAGTCAAAAAAATTAAAGGCATGTAATCTTCTTCTTTCCATCCAGAAAAGTGACCAAATCCAGCATTTTTAAAGCAATTCGGCATTGTTTGCTTATCAATATTCGAAGCTTTTGTTACATGATTGATGCATTATAGCGCATCAGTGCTTAAGTGCCTCTGCTACGATTCTGCTACGATAGAAAACTCTAAAGTTTTGTATTACTCCCCCGTCAAGAGGCGAGTATTCTGGGAAAATGCCAGTTGAGTGGAGTTCAACTTACTTTGTACGTCTTTTAGATGAGTTTTAATCCATTTTCGACTTCTTTTACAACACTCTTGGTTGCCATAATAATAAAAAATCGAATTCAACATTTATCATATAGCGCGAATTGTGCACAGAACTGATACTTGGGCAAAAAAAAGAAACAAATTTGTAATTCCCCGAGAAAAACAAACAGAAAGTTCATAAAATATACAAATCAACTAAAGCAACAAGAGAGAGTAAAACAAAGAAACAATAACTAAGAAAGAAATCAAGAAACCATTTACACAAGCAAAACTTTTCGAGTTATAGGGATCATGTGTATGTTTGAGTTATAGAAGTTTGACTGCAATTCCAAATTTTCCAATAAGAAATTGAATTGAAAAACTGATACGGTGAAGAAGCTAACTTTAGCTGCATGTGCCCCGCTCAATTCTATTCGTACCCGAGATAGTTCTGACAAAATACTGCTGTATGTAGAGAATACAAATACTATAAGTGTTCGAAATGGGTCTGGGCGGATTGAAGTTATTTTAACATGTCTGCACAGATGTTCATATATGTACATATGTATGTATGTACATACATATATGTACACCAGCACTCGCGCATGGTAAGAATTGGCTCTTTGGACCAATCAAACTAAAAGTGTTAAAAATTGAAATCATATATTTTGGTTTACTTTTAGGTTTATTTAAATTATTTCAATGTGGATTTTTTTTCATCAACATACATACAAATGTTTTATTGAGACTATGAATTGTTTCTTTAATAATAATATCAAGTGAATCAATTTTTAAGAATCAAAATTTTATTAATTTATTTCAGTTAAATATTTTCTTTTATTAATTTCATTGATATTAACTTTTATAAGTATAAGATTATTTATATTTTATTTATTTTTTGAAAGATTAATTCCAGCTTTATTTTTAATTTTAGGATGGGGGTATCGGCCTGGACGGGTATTGTACTGGAATTTATTTGTTATATTATAATTTATTACATACATACATATGTACATACATACATACATACATATACGTATATCGTTACCTGAAATGCAAAAGGGCGTAACAACATATTTCAAAATTTTACAGGAGAGACAAAAAACTCCAAAAAAATCAAAGATTACGAAGCTGGTGTTGCAATTTCTTCAGTACAGCATTAAATTGCGATGATGCATTTATTTCGTAGAAAAAAAATTTCTTTAATCGTCATTTTTATTAGATGTGGGTTGCGCCCTTTTGGTTTAAGAAAAAACCAACTTTGTTGTTACGACCTTTTGATTTTCTTTAATAAAATGGTTGTTATTGACAGTAGGGCTGTAAAAATGTAGGAGGACATGTAATTCGATTTGCTCTACAATAATAAATGAAAAAACCCATTTTGAATTTTTTTTGTTGTTACGCCCTTTTGCATTTCAGGTAACGATATGTATGTATGTATATAAAATAATAAAAATTAATCTAAACTTGTTCTTGGCGTACTTGAGCACTGCGGGCTACCAACTCAGGTGCTTCGTCTTGTCTTTACTGGCAGAAGGAATTAGATAGTCGAGCCAGAAGCTTGTGTTATGTGCTGCAACCGCAGAGCATGAGAGTTGCCAGCTATAAATTCTTGATCAGCCACATGAAGGCTGTAGTGAGCCGTTAACAAGTGCACTAAGTGGGTTAGGGCGGTTACTTAGGCCCCTATGGAGCAGATTTTTCCTTGGTTTGTATCAAACTGGGGCCGAAGGACAACTGCCCTGGGTTGGTTCTTGGGCATCCTATTGGTCATAGGTTAAGGTGTCTACCTCGGCTGAAACATTCTGGCTGTGGCTTGAGCCTAAAAACGCAAGAAGGGCAGTTTCAGTGTTTCGTTATCCTCTGCTGTGGTCTATACTCAATGGTTTTTAGTAGAATAGAGCGGTCTAATACACAGTGTTTTGTAATTATTTTGGAAACAGTTCAGATTTAAGCAAACGGCTATTGATATCTTAATGAAATTTCAGTCCGTTGTAGCGAAAATGTTCCGTAAATGATGTGTATAAGCACGGAACCATTAACGGAAAGGCACTTGTACCAAAAGCCACAAAGTTAGTTACTTTCTGAACGAATAAGCCATTGTATTTGTATTTGGTTCGATCAACTACTACGAGTAGTCTGAATTTTAAATTTGGCGCAGCGCAGTTACTGAGAGACAGAATGAAACCACTTTGATTCTCTAAAGTGAGCGTGATTCAAATCATTATTCGAAAATGTTTCTCAACTATTTTCATATAGTGGGGCTACTTCTTAATTATTACATTTATTAAAAAAGTAAATTGGCACTGCCAAAATGGGTATGTGCTCCTACAATAAGCGATACTTTTTATTTGAAGAGCCTTCATTGACGTAACATGAACTTAATCGGAGAAAGATGTCGCTTCTGACAAAAACCAATTCTTTTTTTAGACATCCTTAATACTTAATTTCTGCTTCTTCTTTATTTGCCCATTAGATATTCGATTGATAGCGATTACACAATTCCATTCACAAATTGCATTTTAAAATTATTAGTTACATGTTATTAGTTTTTTGTAATATATTGTTTAAAAAATGTTACTATTCCTTGGATTGCCGCATTCAAGAGATTCGTGACGTGGCCAGAATTTGACCGTTCTTCTAAATTTTTTATTCAACACGTCTACTTTCCGTCTCTGGCTCGTCTTCCTTCAATTTTTATTCGGAAAATTGCTTTTTGTAACTTAAATTTTTAAAATCTCAAATTTATATGTATGTAAATTTAGTTTCTAAGACGCTTAGTTTTTCGACACCAAGTTAATGTTAAGACAATGGCAACTCTTGAAGTAAAGGAAAATATACATAAATTAAACAAAATCATCTTAATACGAGTGATTTCGGAACATTGCGATTAGCATTAGTCCGCCTTGTAACTACAGATATTGTTTTTTTCACGATATTACGAAATCGTTCGCTTTCGTAAAGACTTTTTAAGCTTCTAACATATTTGCCACTCTTCTCACACGAGAGTGGTGCCTTACCAAATGATTGGTGCTGAGTCCACTTTTGCACATATGTATGTGCGTATATTGTTTTTATTTCGGATCTTCCCATGCATATAACATTTATTCGTTCAGGTCAGAATGGGTGTAGTTTAAGTTCAAAATCTTATACTTTCTGTGTAATTTCTACTTCAATACTTAATAATTTTTATTAATTAATCTCATTGAATCTTAATTATGTCATGAATGGTTTTGCTTGGTTGAGAAAACGTTCTATTTTAAAAAGTTACATTTTCTAAATTGAAGTCCGAATTTTGATTCTATTGATTTCTCTTTCATTCCGTTTAGCATTTTAAAATATTTTGATTTCTTCACTGGAAAGAAATTCCAAAAGGATAAATCTTCATCATTATTAGTCGTTGCAACCTTTGTCCCATCGGGACTCCACATTAAAAATCTAACTCCGCGATTTGATATTTTCAGCATGTCCACAACTGTATCAAGCGAAGACATTACTAATACCTTGTGACGGTCTACAACAACAACAAAACTTTAAGTTTAAGAGCAAATTGTAAAGCAAAAATATTTATACCTTGATCCGAAATGCTCACCAACAACTCTCCCGTCAGCTTACTGAAGGAAATGCATCGGATTGCCAGATGTTTCTTTGTTTGCTGATAAAACGCAACAATTTTTTTGCTGGGCACATTCAAAATGACAATGGAAGCGGGAACATATTCAGCTAAAAATTAGGTTTTTTAAGACATTTTTTGCTTTTTAGATTTGTTTAATATTTTTATATACAAATAGCCAGATCAACTCCAGTCCAAGGATGCCAATCAAAAACGACATTGAGCTTCCTTCTGGATCTAACGTACAGATACACACTGCACGTACGCCAGTTATAGATGACAATATTTCCCTCGGAGTCGCCGCTTGCTAAATAACGCATTGTGGGGGAGAAACGCAAGCCTGTCACTGGCATACGATGCTGTCGTAGCTTCTTGATCGTATTCATGTCCGGTACAGACAGAACGTATATGCACCCAGAGTGTGTACCGCAAACAAGTTGTTTTCCCGACAAGGTCCATTGAATGCACTCAATAGCGACGTGTTTTAAACTGAATACTTTCCCGCAAATCACACAAAAGTTTTTAGAACACGAAACATCCCATAGTTCCACAACTTCCCGAATTAAAATTAAGAAATTTACAGTATTTTCGAATTTATTTACAAATTCGCAATAATTGTTTACTTGCCTGGAAATTCGCAGGACTTGCAGCCGACAGCTAAGAACTGTCCATTAGGACTGTAGGCCAAAGAGCGGATATAGTTAATATCAAAGGCCATCGTTGTATTTTCCTTACTTAGCCAAATCACAATATCTTCGCCAAAAGAAACAGCAATATGTCCACGGGTTGACCAATCAACTAGATTTTGATCTGAATAAATTATTTACACAAATAGTTTAAAAATGTAATTTCTCAGTTCTTCTAATAAAATTAAGCGTTACACCCAAGTCACTTGAGAAAATTTAAAAATTTATTGGAATTGGCATCGTATGTATGTATGTCAACGATAGATTTCATAACTGATGTCATTGCAACTACATGTGTAATTGGTTAGTATCGAATTTAAAACAACGTGAATATCTTTCAATAATTCCAAACTATTTCAGGTAACTTCTGGTGTTGCTCAGGAGTGGCACCTTTATTTTTCAGTTTCATAAATGATTTGCCTTCATTTTAGTGGTATTTTGCAAAACTGCAACTTATTAATTTTTTGCCCTACACTATGGGTGCCCTTCTTGATTCACTGTTTGAATTGTGTGAAGTTGTTGCTGTTTTAAAAAATGTGATGGACAACAAATTACTTGGTCTGTGTGGCATCGGGCAATTTTGTAGAATGGAATAATTCTTATAGCCTAAAAGAGTATTTAAACGGTAATAGATTTGTACGTACAACCAAAGAGAAAATCATATGAAAATCTTACGACAGATTATTTTACGTTTACACCAAAACAAAGTAAAATTTTTACATAAAAATACATCCCTGGTCTAATGATTTCTGAAGGAATTTGAAAAATTTTAAACAACAATGAGAGCCGTACGACTGTAAAATTTGCATCATCCGTATTTTCTCTCTAATGTCGTATGGTTTCATTACATATTAAGTTTAGACGATACCACTTATCGTGCGACTTGTATTACCGTCTAAATCCACTTTTAAAGCGAACTGTATTCGGGGGGAGATAATACGAATGCAGCATTTGACCAGCGGTCTCTCCACAGGAGAGGTGTGTTTTACAGCAAACAGCTACTTAATTCGTACCACTAATATTTTCGCTTTTGATTTATAACATCCGTGTAAACATGAAAAATACTTACAACAGACTTTTGTTTTTTAAATACGGGGAGAATTTCATAATATTTTGATTCTACAAAGTCGCAACTTTTTGTATT
Source organism: Epicampocera succincta (assembly GCA_932526305.1). Lineage (NCBI taxonomy): Eukaryota > Metazoa > Arthropoda > Insecta > Diptera > Tachinidae > Epicampocera > Epicampocera succincta. The sequence goes on from OW052035.1 coordinate 19,761,003, forward strand.
AAATGAATACCAACCCTCAACCCTCGGTAATGTTTTAATCTCACCAATATTTTTCGCTTAAATAAACGAATAGGCTCTTTGCAAATTTCACCTGGGCATTTGACCCACCTCCCAGGAACACATTTAGGGCACCACTAGAAAAATATAGTTTGGAAACTTTTTTTGTAATTAATTAGATTTCAATATTGGCATGCAACAGGGTTGTATTTTGAGTCCAATTCTGTTTTCTTTGCACCTGAATAATTTGGTTGATGCTCTTCATGATGGTATAATTATAGGTGACATCAATGTAAAAGTTCTTCTTTTTGATGTCCTTCAGACCATGATTGGATTACCTTTATGTGTATTGTAACTGAGGACATTTAAAAGTCAACCTTTCAAATAAAAAGTCTTAATTTTGCAGGCTGTTGCTAGAGCATCTAATAACTTATCTTGGAATGGACCTGTCTTATAATTGATCGCTCAATAAGCATTTAGAGAACAAACTTACTGCGGCTAAAATGGCAATATCGTCTACCTAGTAGTTTATAAGTCATCCGATAAATTCAACACATTAATTAACATCCAATGGAATATTTTTAGTATCAAAACTTTTTTGATGGCACTTTTTGAGCAGCATTTATCTGGACTTTTAATTAAGTTCTTGGCTGTAAGTGCGCCAACAAATTATATCATCGAAAGTACATAGTTCACACTTTATTTAGGCAAAAGCTTCATTCTGACATGTTTGGTATTATACTTTAAGCAGTTTTATCATAGAAAATATTTACCACATCATACAACCCTGCTGGGGATTATTATAATAATAAGCAAAAGTTAGGGAAACATTTTTTTCTGAGAATACACGAGAATTTGACAAATTTCTTTACCACACAAATTAATTGCAGTCAGTTGGGTCGAAATATCTTTGATTAAAGATATTCCTTGGAAAAGGTTTTTTGTATTTTTGTACTCGACCCGGCAAATATTTTGCCTTCGGGACTACAATTATATTAAATTAAATCGTGGGGTTACATCCTACATATAATTTAACAAATGAGGAGATAATGAAACTTAATAAGATGCTTATTCTCTTACCACAACTTGAATTGTGTTCTGGAAGATCAAATGTAGACTCCAGGGTTGCTGATGGCTTTGATCGCGGCCTACAAGGCCAGTCATAGAAGAACCAATTCCTTTCGTTTATATTTCGGCTACATGTCTTAACTACTAATGTAGTCGGTTGTACAACTGGGTCCATTAGATCCAGTACTCGTTCCTGTGTCATTTGCATTAAACATTTTATGGTTGGTAAATAATTATTTTCTCTCCAATAATCTTTGCTTGAACCCTACAAAAAGTAAATTTGAAATAATTTTGAAATTGTATCCCAGCAGCAGTTCAGACTATAATAGTTCGTATTAAGAGTGGCCAAAAATTTAAATATGTGCAAGTGTTATGTACATATATGTGTACATAAAGTACGGTAAGAGATTTGACATCCCATAACACTTTTTCATTCTAGTAGAAATTCGTTATTGGACCAGGGTTGCATTTTGTAACTAGCCGAACGTTTGAGAGCCAATAGCGAGCCGTCACTATATCAGGCTCAAAATGTGACTACATTATTACAGGATTTTGTTATATTGTAGGATCTACTTTAACTGGTGAACATTTCCAAAAGCCGTCTCGTCCCCCCACTGTGTGCAACTGCTCAGATGCGACTGAATTTGAAGTGCGAAATGTAGCGGTACGAGTATTTTAGATGTTTTGAGACTCGCAAGAATATTCAACGAAAATTTTAGGCCTTGTATTATAGTTTGAACTGCCTTTTGTCGGTTTCCACTACCAATGAGAGAACATCTTTGATAGGCTGCTTCAGTGCAAACTTGAGGTTCCGTTCACAATTCCTTAACGAATATCTTCGAGGTATAAAGCGGTCCCCGTAAAATACTGGTATGGATTTAACTAAAGCGCTGTCTTTCTGAAAAATTAAAATTTTATTCTTATATTAAATTTTATTAACAATTAAATTCGAATGTATGATATTGTAGATGAGGTATTTTTTCCCCTCCTCTTGCTTCTCTTAAAAATATAAACCACATAAAACTTCGTATTCGGCAAAAATTTCAAGCTTTTTGGCTTCTCCGTAGACGCAATCTTGTGCACAAATTATGTTGGCAAAACAAATTTACTGTTAAAGAGTGTTTCCATACAATCAACTTTTTGGGGGTTTCAGCACAAGTTTTCTCGCTTTGTCTTGGCTTTTGAATATGGCATAAAGGCAATTTGTTTTTAAGATATTCTTTTTTTATGACCAAGTCTAAGATTTAATGAAAAATTGCCCAATTTTTCTAACGCACTTAAACTTGTTTAATTAATTAATGCCGAATAGGGCACTAACACTTTAGTCTTTTCTATTAGAATATGAAATTGTCGGTGGCAGTTTGTTTGGATTGAAATCGTAGTCCGAATTCAAAACCTGAGAGCGATTTTAGCAACAAATCGTAGTATCAGCAATATTTTAAGACTTGAGATTTATATTTTTGTTTTTTAATTACTGGCTTTTGGGTGCCCAATGCAGAGTTTAGCTTATAAATTCCAACTTCAAGTAAGATTTAAATTTATGGCATCGATTACGATATTTATGCGATTTGAACTTTAAAATCCACTCCAGCGTTTGGCAAGACACCATCACATTCACAGACAATTGAGCGCACTGATTGTTCCATGTGTCTTCAGAAAAGATAACGGTCAGAATCTTACTGTCAATGTTCATGGGGCATGATCAAACATTTTTTCGTACCTCTGGCTGACATGTGATTCCAACAGCACGCAGCCGCATACGGCCGAATTAATTGCCACCAAGATCGTGTGCTTTAATCCCACTGGACTTTTATTTTTGTGTTACGTAAAGTCACTTGCCTAAAACAGAGAGTTACTGCGAAATGCGGCCGCAAGTCCCGTGAAGTTTGTGTCATAAAATTGTCTGTCCAATAAAGCTCATTTCATTAATATTGAAAATATATGTATTTCTATGCTTAAACTTGTGTAACTCTAAACAAACACCCTGTATTATAGTAGCTCGAAATTCATTTCCATTTATTCCACTGTGAACAGTGGAATGGCCATTTCTGCAGCTTTCAGGCTGTGGTATAGAGTTGAAAACATAGAAAGACTTCTGTTGTTCGTAGTGAACTAGATTGTGGAAGTTGGTTGAGGCCTAATATTTCTTAAGGATTGCGAGCTTCGTCTTCCCTTTACTGTCTATGAAATTACTGACAGAAGAGAGTGGGTAGCCCGAACCCTCGAACAAGGGGCTTTTATGTGCGGGGTTGAACCAGTGGCAAGTTCATTAATTGGAGTTGGCCCACCGTCGGGTTAGGGTTGCCAAATGAAACAGTGTTGTCAACTCCAGGTTTTTAGCGTCTGAAAAATACCTACATGGCCAATATAACAAATTCAGACGTTTTAGCAATATGGATAGGGAAGATACTCTTCAATAACCACCCGCTGGTGTAAAACTAGAATTTAGAATTTATTTTCTTCAAAGAAAAGGTTATTGAAAGCACTTTCTCCAGCACTATCTTACTCGCATTACACGAGATAATTTGCTACACTCTGATATACATTTTGAACCTCATAACTGCTGAACTAGGAAATTTGGACAAAAATAGTATCTCGTTTTTAGTGATCCTCTTTAATGAGAAACGGCATTTTTATTCTATTCAAGCAAATATTATAACCTAATAAATACATTTCTGAAGTTAAGTGTACAGAAATATGTACATACTTACATCGTATGAATGTATGAATGTATGTATGTATGTATGTATGCAGTTTCATGTTTGTATGGAAATGTGCGTTCAATTAGAAAAGTTGACATTATGAACAGCGCACGGAAAAACAACCTTGTTGACGTTGTGAATGGTGTAATAGAATAGCTTTCAAACTGTAGTTGCGTATGTATGTATGTATGTATGTCTGTGGACGAGTGTTATTTTGTAAACGTTTGTTTTTTCAAGTAACCGCAGATGCAAGGTTGAATCATAGTTACGGCCGAATACACTGTAGATTCTATTGCACTTCTCAATGCCGACGAAGCCATTTACAGGCCTTTTTCGCTTTTGTAATGGATCGCACTTTTTCCCATTCGATCGATTGAAATGATTTAGTTATTAATATTAACAATAAATCTGTTATTTCACTAGCATTTAATTTCAGTTAAGAACGCGCTGCTCATCTGTTTAGTTGTGGGTGTTTTTCTGTTCATTAAAATAGTCGCAACGAACATTTCTGCCCGATAGAAAAAATACATACATATGTACATATATAAATATTCTCAATATGGTTGGGATTTTTTAGATCAGCAGTTAGAAAATCCTGCATTACTTAAAAGATCTACTGGCCTACTAAGTCCCAACATATTGAGTTTACAACACATTTGAACTTTTTTGTAGGGGAAAATTGGAAAAGCTTTTCCCTGTTCTCTGGAAGCGGGTGGTGTCGACGACAAACGACATGTTGCTGGTGTATTTCTGCGCTAAATTGGAATTTTCATGTGGCATTTGCTTGTGGTTACAAACGTTTTTAAAACTTGCTAATGCCCTTTAAAATTTCAAATAAAAGCACTTCACGAAAATATTTTATCACTTACTTCGGTTACCTCATTCTCAAACTCATTTGTCTTTTTCTTTAATGAAACCATTGTGCAGTGCGTATAAAACAAAAAAGCCAATCAAATTTATCACACATAATAACAAACTACATAAATTTTTACTTAATTTAATGCTTAATGTATCACCGTTATGCTGCTTGACAATCTTAAAGAAAATGTAAAAGAACCAAAAGATAAACAAAATGATTTGCGGATAATGAAATCAGTTGTCAAAATTCAATTGAAGATTTAATAAACAACAACAACAAATGATGTGGTTCCAAAAAACAAACACTAAACAATGAAAAAGTCAAACGAAATATGTAATTAAATTTTAATTTTAACACACGACCAACACAAGAAAGTATTTTAAACTACTTTATGCTGTATTGAAGCCGTAAGTGATGCCAACTTTTGTAATTCCAATAACATCTATCCTGGAGTTAATGCAATATCACTCAAAACGGAATAAAAAAAATTGTGTTATGTGCTCACAGAGGTGCTTCTTTTATTTTTTTTAAATATAATGATTGCACAATTGACCAGCGCGCCATTTCTTGCCCAACAGCGTTCTAGTGTTAGAAAAGCGTTCTAAAGTAAAATTAAAGAGTATGAAAAATCATAAAATTACATAAATATTATTTTTCTGCCTTTGAGTGAGCGTCGAGACGAAGACATCCAATATTATAATATTAAACTTTAGTATTTATTAGAAAGAGAATTTAGTTTTGGACAGCAGCTTAATGGGTCGTGACGTTAAATGCGTATCAAATTGATCGCCCACGTCACTTTGCAGAAAAAGTGGCATCTATAGTAGATTCTCAGATAGACTCCACTGGCATTTGACAAGAGATTTTGATTAGACTTCAATCTAAATACCCCGTGATACGCCCTCATCTGACTTGTATATTTATCAATATCAGAAAACATTGCATTTTGTTTCCAAAAGGACACGCAGGGGTATTGAATAATAAATTCGTTTCATATTCGTACACGGGATCTATGCCAACGGCAATTCGCCCAATTGAGTCAAAAATGGAATATTTGTTATACATTAAAATTTGGGAAGGACTTCGGTGTGAGAAACTTCACAATCATTTCCTTCATTCGACCTCAAACCATTTACTACACGAGGACGAAAATGGGACGATTTGAGTTTAAGTACGTCGTATTGGAAAGAAATATACCGCTATGCCTTAATTTTCTGCAGGATTTACCCATTTCCACACATATCAAATGGCGTAATACAAGTGATTGAAAATAAAGCGATTAGAAAGAAAGTGTGATTCTGCCGGGAGACATGCACATACATACATATCTAGTGTGAACATACACACATACGTACATTTTTTAACATGTGTCAAATGTGACGTATTGTACCTTCAGTACTTTGACTTTTTTCAGTAATTTCTTTCTTTGTTTTGATTTATAGTAGCAAAGAAAATATTAATATTTTTTTGCAACGTGAAAAGAAATGCAAAAAAACTGAATTGGAAAATAATTGATTTAGGCTGTGCGTGTGTGTATTTGTCTGATTTTTTCATTCATTCTGCCAAACTAATCCGTTATTGCGGTAACGTCAGTTGGAATAGCCAAAGTACATGATGCATGACGGATTCTACGAGTATGTGGTGAAAATATGACAGCCCAATACATTTTTCTTCAAAAACAGCTGTTTTTAAATGATTTCATTATGATAAAAAAAACTGTGCATAAATACATACATATGTATGTACATGTGAACATATTTAATAAAAATATATAAAATTGACTCAGAATTTAAATGGACCGCAATGACCGTTTAACTATATTTAAAAAAACTATATTTTAAAAAATTGTATTTAATATACATATTAATATTTAAGTTTGAACTGACACAATTGAGATGAAGTAATTTCTAATTTTTTGCAAAAGAACCCGTTCGAATATGTTTTTTTTTTGGAAATGCCATTTCACATTCTGCAGTGAATGAAAATAAACGGTATATTTCGCCAGCGTTTGTACTGACAACAAAAACTTTCAAACAAATAAAATTACATACTTTTAAAATAACAAAGAGAGCGAAGGCAACAAAAACATTTACTCGTAGATCTTATCTTATATATATGTATTTATATATGTGTGTATGTATGTATAAAACGGAACGTGTGTCTATTTGTTGGCACCTTATAGGACACCAGACCTTTGGGCCGATGTTCCTGAAATTTTCTCAACATTTCAATGGGGCTGGGGAATTAATTACAGGCTACTTTTTTTCAAACACGCCCACTTCTTTAAACTTAACCTCTTGCCGCACACATACACATGTATGTAAGTATAAGTGGGTTGCAATTGTTAAGATAAAAAATTAGTAAGAACAAATGGACAAGTAGGAAACAAATAAATTGGAAAAAAATAGATTTAATAAATTACATGACGTAAAAAGTCTCAAAAATAAAAACTTCAAATGTCATTTCATAATTTTAGAAAGCGGTCAAGAATAAAGATGAAAAATTCTAGTTTTAAACAGAGAAGCGCTGCTAATATTTCTAATACTTGGTGATATTGTATTTCAGAGACGTCTGGTTGGCACGAAGAATTGCCAATTCGATATTAATGTTTGATGTCTAATAGGCATTATAGTTCCGTTTCATTCTGATCTGTTAAAACTGAGGCGTTTGTATGTATGTATATGTAAGAATTGAACTCCATAAATTTTTTTGGAGTAATAGTTAATCGGTTGACGGTTGCCATAAGATTTGGTCCCAAATACATATCGTGCAATATTGTTACATGTCACATTGGGTCTCGATTTACTGGTTGCATCACAATTTGAAAATAATTCGCACGCGTATGTCAATTTTGGGATTAGGTATGTTTTCGCATATCAATCTAATATCAACCAATCAATCTAATTTTGAATGGTGTACAATATTGAGGTAGGGACAAAGTTCAAAGCCTTGAAAAAGATATTCGGTTATTTGCGCATGAATTAGTTTTTCAGAGGCCTTTGATAGGTACGGCAGTATAGCTATTGGTCGGTATTCTAAACTTGTCTTTGGAATGGGTAACATTTTTGCTTGTTTCCATCTTTTTGGATAGGTGCTGATCGTAATAATAAAACTAAAAAAATGTGTTATGTTCGATAATATGTACGGAAGAAGAATTTTTAGAAAGGCTGGGTGAATTCCGTCAACTCCAGTTGCAACAGATTTTATCGAAAGGCAGCTTTTCATAACGTCGTATTCGCTAATACAGCCGAAGCTAAAAAACCAAAGGGGTGAATTTTCATGTTTTAACTTTTGATAGAACGAGTGATTTGCAGATTTCATTGATATATGGAAAAAGTTTGAATTAACTTCATTTGAATCTAAAATTGGAATATTCCCAATGCGTTTTTGCTCAACAATCCCGATGTCCTTTATAGTTTTCCATTTTTGTTTTGTATTAGATGATTTTGCAAACTTATCGTCATAGTAAGCGGATTTTCCGTGCCTGGTTGCTCTGCACGTATTCTTCCCAGCTAAACGATAAAACTCCTAAAAGCCGCCTTTCGCCTTGTCGATTAAGCGCCTAATATTTGGTGTAAAGCATGGTTTTTGCTTATTTTCAATTTTACTTGTTTCTAACGGAACAATAATGTTGTACAAGGTCAAAATATTATATTCCAGGAACTTCAGTTGCTCGTCCACCGTTGCTAGGTAGTATATAGAACTCCAATCAATGTTAAAAACTTCTTGCTCCAACGTTCTTTGACTTACCCATTTAAAACGACGAAAAATTATTTCAGCACTAGAAGTTTGAAGCGGTATATCATATGTTAGGAAGGTGAAACATGACGCCGAAAGCTGGTCATACATTAAAATATTAGAATCGTGTGGAAGAAAGTGATGTGAAATGCGTTGGTGTAGTTGTGTTTGTAGGGCTGAGCCCAGCAATTTCATATTATCGGTTAAGCATGAGTCGGATAGTACATTTGAGTTAAAATCGCCAGCAATCATCACGTCCGAATAAGGTGATGAACATTTTTCAACAATTGCGTACACATAATTGGCTGAAGTCAACTCTTTTGTGAGGCCTATAAATGGTGCCAATTAAATGTTTTTCCCCCCGTTACATCTTACTTCCAAAAATAGATGTTGAACTTTATCATGAAAACACTTGTTGTTCGTGCTTTTTATTTTATAAATAGGCCGTATCTATCGTCGATGGAATAAATTCTAAACTACCCTCGGCAAGTAAGTAATGCATCCCCCTCCCATGTTCAACTATAGGTTTTAAAGTTTTGGGGCTCAGCGCTGGACAAGGTTATCTCCAAACATCTGTGAACAGAACTTTATGCCAGGATTCTGCAGACTTATTTACGTGCTCTTTAGCGAAAGCAGTGTCTTTGGACTCGTGTTTATGAAATTGTGAATTTATGTTTTCAGCAATTTTTAATGCTGGTAATCTGGGGTTTCCCTCGTCAATTGCACTGCTACTTCTTACGGCTTCAGTTAATTTTGGTGGACAACTACAACAAGGCTTTGATACTAAAACTCCAGCCTTTTTAAAATTGTTGTGCATGCAGGAGTGAGCCCGTTCGCGAAGATTTTGTCCATGTTTCCGTAAATGTGTAATAATTTTACGTTCAGCAATTTTTTCTGCTTGCCATAACTTTTATTTTTTGCAATTCAAAACAAAAAGGAAATCCAACCCCATTTTGCCGAAGAGTTCGAAAGAAAACTACAGTGACCGGCAACAAAAAATATGAAAATTGAAAGTGCGATAACCATGTTTCCCTTAAGTTTATCAGGGGTGTCATAGAAACCAAGTCGGTTTTGATGTTCATTGGTTTTGAAAACCAATATTGGTTTCATTTGGTGTCATGAAACCAAGTCTAATCAGCTGTTGTTTACATTTGCATAATTGTATACAATTTTAGTTATCATTTTTTGGGCAAAGTATAAAGTGTATTTATTAAAAATATAAAAAAATTTGCGTTTTTAATAAAAAAAAAAGAAAGAAAATTAATAATGCTGTTGTTTTATATTTGCTATTGGAGGGGAAGAGTGTTCGGAAAAGTGCAGAAGAAAAACGAGATTGCGAGATTGTAGCAATTCGGTTGCGCTGCCGGAGACAGCGTAAGAATATTTTTTATAAAGTTTATAATATGCGTTCACAATTAAAGCTGCTTTGGAGGTTCATAGGATATAAGCGACTAAACAAAGAATCTTTTCGAATGGTCCCAGACGTAAATGCTACAACTTGCAGCTTCGTTGCGATTTTTGTATGAAGGGTCTTAACAAAGAATTGTTGGATACGTCTCTAGCATACATATATCTGGGTAGGAGTGTCACAGTGTCAACCAGTTGTTCCCAAAGAGAGTCCGGTTCGTTTACCTCTCTTTGTAAAACCTCTCGAAAGGTCTGGATATTTGTCCATAAACTCCACGATTATGGAGGTTTGAGTTTTGTTAGAATCCATAAGAAGATATATACATATTTCCTTTTTTAATATAACATTAATTTACGTTTATACAAAATATCAAATTGGCAGACAAAAATAAAAGCGCACAAATGAAATCTGTGAGCTGTTGGCTGCTTGGTTTTTTTCAGCAGTAAAACCGATAATATTGGTTTCTGTGACACCTAAAACCAACACTAATTCTGTTTCGAACATAAAACCAATAACATTGGAATTCATGACACCAAATAACTTTTTTAGTCGTTTTCATGACACCCCTGTATATCTTGTATTAAAATGCAATTCATTCAATGTAATATAACTGACTAGTAGTAGTAGTAATAAGCAAATTTACAAATTGTTTCTAAAAGAAATAACACTTATATGCCTAAAAGTTCACACGGCTTTAACGCAAAGCATTTAATAATTAAAAACAGTTTAATAATCCTAAACCAATTAAAAATTAATATATAACTGATATTTGAAAAATATATGTAGTTAAAATTCTGCACAATCCATTTGAAGATTGTACTTTGTTATTAAAAGGGATTCTAAAGTAATCAATTTTAGTGGGGAACTTTCTGATGTCCAACAACTGTTTGCCGTAGGAAATGATTAACATATGTAGAGGTCACAAAACCTATGTATTTCTATGAACTTAAGCCCATCAATTAGCTAAAAAGCCCAAAGACAGGCCTAATTTTAATAACAAATGGTAAAAACTTTTCATTTTTGCGTGTTTTTAATTTTCAGATCTTCAAAATATGAACGATAAAAAGACAATTCAACTAAGAAAAGGACGATTGGCCACCGTAACTCTGGTATCACACCAATAACAAGAAAAAACAGCTACAAAATTCAAATGCAAAATTAAAATGTATAACATAATTTTCGGATGTTTATCTCTAAATGAGAACCATTTTCAAATACTTACTGGTGGTACTTATCACTAAAATGTCATTTTAAAATATGATTTATGTTGCGGAGTGTACAAATATATGTTTGTAATAACATCTTGCTGGAAAATTTCGCTTCTACTCATTCCGCGCCTTGATATTATAGACGTTTTTACAGAGTTTCAGCTCAAAAAAGTTCTTTTTTTCACAATAAAAAACATTATATATATAAATTTTTAGAAAATCTATGAAAACCTGTAGCCCTGAAACCAGGTTATGAATATTTGCATATATATTGCTCTAGCAACATACATATATTTTTATAACCCCATTTCACGACTAGAAGTATTAAACCATTTTCTACAGTTTCCTTTTATTAATAAAGCGGACAACTCATGCACATACATACATATTATATTTATGCATATATATATATGAACTGGCTTAAGAAAATCTTAAATCTTTGTACGTACACACATTTATATGTACATATGTCCGCTATAGTCTGAAACTGCCTAACCAGATGCCAATGAGTCAGTCAAGATGTCCATTTTTGTCGTTTTCCGTACAAAAATTTTCCCCACTTTCAAATAATAAATTAATTTTTAGAAATTAAAATTTTTAGACGGTGAGAGATTGAGAAAAAATACGAAAAATTCAATTAAATCTGAAAGTATTTGAAAAATGGGCTGGAGATTTCTTTAATAAATAAGTAAAGTTTGGTCCTTTTTTCTTTTACTTTAGTTTAATTGTTGTACCTTAAGCCGTCTTTTTCTCATAAAAATTAATTAATACAACGACAAGATTTAAAAAAAAACTATTTAATTGAATGTTCCCTTTTATTAAAAAAAAAAGTAACCACGACCTTAATTTGTCTGAACTTGAACCTCTTTTGCTACTACACAATGTTCGGTATCCGCCGGTTAAAAATAAAACACATTTCAAACCTTTTTTTCTGTTTATATACTAACTTAGATCCACAAAAAAGGAGACCCCTTCAACTGCGCCAACTAACGAGGGACAGGTCTCCTGAACATCGCCTACAAGATTTCCGCTGCCGTTTTGTGCGAGCGCCTGAGACCATTCGTGAACAGTCTTATAGGTCCTTATCAGTGCGGTTTCAGGTCGGGGAAGTCCAGCATTGACAAAATTTTCACACTACGGCAAGTCCTGGAAAAGACCCAAGAGATGTAAATCGACACCACCACATTTTCGTCGATTTTAAGGCCGCATATGACAGGGACGAGCTATAAAACGTCTAGTTTTCATATTCCTACCAAGCTCGTCAGGTTGTGTAGAATAACGATGGAGAATTGTCGCCGCTCCTTCAATGCCAGAAAAGGCTTTAGACAAGGCTACGCACGGTCATGTGACTTTTTTAACATAATTCTTGAGAAATTGTGCACACGTCAACAACTGAGGCACGATCTTCCAAAAGTTCGGGCAACTGCTACCATACGCTGACGACATTGACGTGAGTGGTCGAACAGCGTTGGTATTTCAACGGAGGCAGCCAAAATGGGTCTAGCGGTAAACGAGGGCGCCCAATATCGACGACTGGGCCAGACTGTCACCATAGGCAGCTATAACTTCGAGGGGTGAAGCACTTCGTCTACCTCGGCTCCCAAGTGACCAACACGAACAACATCAGTACCGAGATTATACGCAGAATAACTCTTGCCAATCCGTTTCTTTGGGCTGAAGAGGCAATTGAGTAGTAGGGCCCTTTTTCGAAAGACCATGCTGGCACTATATACCACTTTGATCATCCCTCTACTTCTCTATGGAGCGGGAGCATGCACAGTATCGAAGGCGGGTGAGGAAGTCCTTCGTATTTTCAATAAAAAGTTCTGCGTTCAATCTTTGGCCCTGTTTACGTTGGTGGTCTGGATTCAATCACGAACCGTACGGGTTGGATAGCGACATGAGCCTCACCAGGCGTCTACGGATCCAACGGCTAAGGTAGTTAGGCCATATAGAGCGCATGGACAATACTGGTCCAACCCGTACAATCTTCACATTGTAACAACATAATAGAGTACGCCTGCAGGCGCGATGGCGCACGCAAGTGGAGGAACCTCAACCAACTTGGTGTGCAAATTTGGAGACTGCTGGCTAAAGATTGTGCCAGCTGGAAAAGCTTGTTGGTTGAGGCCCAGGCTCACCTTCACCCTTCCATAGTAAAAAAAATGAATGAATTTTTCATCATTCACTAATTAATTTGCCTCTTCCAATCTGAACAGCTTTAATGACGTTTGAAACTGGCGCGACTTTTTTCACTGGTGCCATTATAAATTGCAACGACACATTGTACTCTTGAATTTCTTTGTTTTACCTCAAATGCTGTTTTTCCTTATTTTTGAAAAAACAATTTATGTATGAATATATGTATGTGCGGTTGGTTGTTTTGTTTAGTGCTTTCAAATTTATTTTTGTGTGTTTTAACTCTTGCGTGCTGCGAAGACCAGCTTCGATGCAACTTAATATTCTATTGGGTGCAGGAAACTTGTATTTAAAAGTTCCATCAGACGCCGCATCCAGTCGCTTGTCGCTGATTTGTTGTTTTCACTACTTTTGTGATTCCTCAAACTTAAGGACGACGAGTTTATTTTGCAAAATATATCAGTGCATATAACTCGTTATCCCCACATAAACATTCTCGTCTCGTCATTTGTATTTACTCATGTATTATATAGCCTTTTAAATTATTAACATTCATAGATAGATGCTCTTTGTATGTACTACTTGCATGTTTACCTTTTTCTAACACTTTTCTTATTTTTTGCATCTCACACCGAGTCTTTAGGAATATTGGTTTTATTGTTTAAGTTAATTTGTTGTATATTTAAGTTCGTATTCGTACGCAAATGGTCTTGTCACTTTATGGATTATAAATATATAATACACTAGAGTTTCTCCGGTCCTCATTAACGACGCAAATCGAAACGATGCAAATCGAATCACCTTTTTCTATATAAATGCACTGAAATTTAATTTATTGGGGAAAATATTCAAAAGAGAGCAAAACATTTTGTATTTTTGATCAAAAACAAGTATGAATACATTTTCATTTATTTCATTTACTTCAACAAATGGTTATAATTGTTAATTATAAATTGTTAATTATAAAAAATAAGAAAAAACATAACAAAAATTAAGTTCATTTACATATTTATATTCATAAAAAGTAGATCAGGCACTACAAATGCTAAAAATGGTCATCCATAATGCTGCAGTAAAAAATTTAATAGTTTTTAAAGACGCAAATCGAAAACAGCGAAGCAAATTGCATTCAAAACGATGCAAATCAAGCCGACGCAAATCGGGGTCAACACGACGCAACTTAAAATTGCAACCACGCAATTTTTCCAGTTTTTAAACAGCGACGCAAATTGAAGCTACGGAAATCGGGACGACACAAGTCGGGACTCAAGTGTATAATAAATAAATAAGTATTAGTACATACATATGTACGTACATATATATAAATAATATTTAAATTTATTTCACATTTTGCCCTTGAAGCTGCTTTGAAAACGACTTATGAACATTCTCCTTGCAAGTCACGCACACTAATGAACTGCGACATGTCGCGAGTCCTTTAGTTAATTTTCACTTAATCAGATCTTTCCTATTCAAAATGTTTGCAAATCCTACCGTTCCAAATCCTGGAACAGGCCTCTGTCGGCATGCAAAGCGAAAAATATAGTCACATTATCGAAAAGACACTAGATTTATGATCAGTAATAAATCAGAAATAAATTAGGTAATTGTTTAGTTTTTCACTTGGAGACTGAAAATAGTAGATTTTGTAGGGCACCATCATTTCCAGAAGAGTAAATTATAATAGTTAGGAAAATTTTGTTTAATTAAAACACATTTTTTAATAATTAAAGTTTTTCCTGACAACTTTTGCTTTTCACTTGATAGAAATATTTAGTGCGAGGGCATAACTTTGCCTTGATAACTGTAGCAGTTATTCAGAATTCTGTCTCTGTAAGAAATGCACACAAATACGTTTGTTTGTATTAAATTTTAATCAAAGAAGTAAAAAACGAAACAATTTTAGAATTACATACATATAATTTAAATATGGAAGGAGAACACATTTTCCGATTGTACCATTCTGCCATTAAAAACGACATGCACCGTCATCCTCTCGTGGGTCTTCAAATTACGCAGTAACTAAAAATAAAAATTTTTTAAATTATTTATGAATCGTAGTTGTACAAAACTGTCATATTTAACATTATAATTATGTGTAGACACATGAATGATATAAATAAAATTAAATAAAATTTGCATGCATTATTTTTCTCTTTAGTGAATTACTATTATAAGTTGCACAATCATTAACAATATTATTCGGGTTTCGAGTTCTTTAAAAAAAATAAAATTAAGGCCAAAAAGTTAAGAAACCATTTACTTATTTACTATATTGCAATTATTAATGGTATAATACTATTGAAATTATGAACTGATCCAGAAATAGAAAATTTGTTAATAAAATTATTACGTGTTAAAAACGCAATTTTCTATTCCTTCAAACTTCTTTTGGCAATCATTTGATTGCAACATAAATTTCAAGTCCGAATTGATTTGTGATTTAACACTATATCGAAACTTAAGAGTAATTTCATTCAATTCAATCAAAAATAACTGAAGAGAAAATATATATAGAACAATAATTCCACAAATGTATGTGACATTTGGTTTAGCAAACCAACCATTTCGAAATCTCCCACTTGAGAACCTGCGATATCAATGACTTAATTTATTTCTTATAAGAGCGTCTAGTAATCATGTCCTTACATATGTATGTACGAGTATGTACACAGTCTGTTAAAAAATAAGGTGAATTTTCACTTTTCTCAAAAATTATTTATTTATTCATCAATATCCCCTTCAAAGTAGTCCTCTCAGATGTAATACATTTCTGCCAGTGTTTTTCCAATCGTGGACGCCAGACTGATGAATCTGATCTGATGAATATGTTGGCTGAGGCTGATGTTTTTGGTAAAAAAAAAATACGAATCTATAACAATTTTCTTCACTTTAGAAACATGTTCGTTGATTGTTGATGTGCTGGAGAGTACAATCACATCTTCTCGACCTTCTCTAAAAAGCCTATAGGACTTGTGAATACTTTTCTGACTTAGATTTGAATTTTTTACACAACATTTTATGCAAATTCTTTCCTCCACTTTCGCCGACTGCGGAAAATTGTCGAACATGCAAAACACATCTAACTTTTATGCCTATAATCGAATGTTCGTAACCCGCGAAATTCCAAATTTTCTCCTTATTATCAGAACAGACCTCACATCTATGCATATTCAGACAAGTTTCTGCAAAGTGTATCTGCAAAATATAGTTTGATTTATTTTATTGCTTGTATTTTATAATTTGGTGTCGTCTATTTAAACAGAAAGCATGATTTCATTTACTAGGCTTAAGTTTTAACTTGGCCCAACACGATTAACTGAAGCTAAGACTCAGCTTCTTACTTAAATGATACTTATTTTTGAGCTCTACTTAAATAAGTTTTGTTTTGCTTTTCACTAAAAATTAGAATAATACTTAAACTGTATTTAAATACGAAATTCAAAACCGACTATAAGCAGTTAAACAAATCTGTGAAATAAAATGTATTTCGAAGATTCTGACGTTCAATTTAACCGTTTTTTTCCAGAAAATCTTGCCTTAACGTATTAATTATGTGGAACGTAATGAATGGGTCTGCGTAACTTATTTACAAATCCGTCTCCACTTCATCATCATCATGGTTTAAGTATCGCTGCGAATAGAACTTGTTTCCCATTGCAATAACTAGAGTTTGGAGGCGATGGCTGTCCCCCATCTTAAAAAGGGTATAATTTATTGGATGCTTTTTTAGGGGTTCCCAACTTTGAGCCAGCAACAGAGCTTTATTTGACAGCTCGTGTAACGCCTACTTTTTGTTTAATTTGGTTAGAAATTTTATTACGGATAGACTTTTACCAGAGCAACGCTTTCAAATACTTAGATGAAAGCTTTTAACAAAATAATGGTTCTGCCCATAAATTTCTGGTTGAATGGATAAGCAAATAAGCAGAATTGTCGCATTTGGATTGAGGGCATTCACAAACTTTTGTCGACACACCATTACATCCGCAGAAAATTACTGTTTGATGCGCTTTAATGGCTGCTGGGGTCTGCAAATATGGTCAGAATGGTTAGACATCACGGGGGCAGGTTTTGCGCTGACGATCATCATCCCGTCAGGCCACTCTGCTTCTCGGCGAATAGAGAGGAAGAGGTCCCTCAGTTGACACGGCAACTAAAACTCTAGGAAGTTCATGAATGACTTCGCATGTTCTTCCGAAAGCTTCACCGGAGGTCAATTGGCAGAACGGGAACCAACAATTTCCCAGGATACGTTTTGGCATTCTGGCGTTGGTCATTTGTTAAGGAGCCTATCCATGGCTGAAACGTTCTGGTTGTTCTTTAAGCATAGAAACTCAGGAAGGAGCTGGGAAAGATACTGGGGTTGCAAAGGATCACCAGGGATCCTTGTCTTCGACGTGGTGTAGCCTTCCAAAAGATTCATATGTGCCGTAACCATATACATATCATCAGAGTTGCCACCTGTGAGTGTTTGGTAAACCACATGAGAGCGGTGGTGAGAACTTGACAAGTTCACCCCAGTGAGGTTGGTCCACCGTCAAAATAGCTCATAAAGGCAGGTGCTGACAAAAATCAATTTTATTATCTTTATTTTATTATCAATGGTGAAAGGTGAAAATTTGTGTTCCAGGTCGCGCCTTGTATGCACCAGCCGCGGCATTCTTTTTACGATTCTCAAAGTCGTCCGGAGTTCGTAGAAGAATAGTGATACTCGAATTTTCTTTAGCCTATTACCAGCACGAATATATTTGCGTAACTCTAAAAACAGCTTGTACTCTTGAATTCTTTAAAAATATTAATCATATCAATAATTTACGTTGGTAAAAAACGAACTTGAACGCCAGATTAACTACATTTATGAGGCGTTCAAGTTCACAAAATTTTTACGAAAACGCTCCCTAAACTTAAAGAAAGAATTCTTTGCAGAAAAAAACGTATATATAAATACCTTTGGAGTCACGAAGAAGTATTGTGCGCGGTCTGCCTTAGTGGTTTCATCCACTAACATTTCAAAGATTTTTCTTTCGTTGCGTGCGTCCATTCCTTGATTAATTTCATCCACACATCGAAAGGGAACGTGTGTAATATGTTGCATAGACAACGTATAAACTGCTATGGCGACGGCTCTTTCGCCGCCTGATTGAACATTTCGGCTGAGAGGCTGAAGAGCAACATTTTTACGATATTGTACCAATATTTCAATTCCGTAAGTATCAAAGTCATACTAATGAAGTAGAACATTTTAAAAATCTATTATCATCATATGGATTAGTGCAATATTCAGGTAGCATTACCTCTTCCTTGCGCACCAATTTTACTTCTCCCACATATCCCATAGACAGCATAAAATCGCTGAAATGACTGTTTATTGTCATTATTATCTTGTTGATTTCAGGAAACCAAGTTTCAAAGATAGATTTAATTTCCACCAAATAGTTCTTATCGCCAGCCTCATTCAATTCAATTTTTGTTTTCAACGATTCTATTTCCCTTCTCTTCTCATCGTACTCCCGAACTATCTGTGTTGTTAAATGAATTAAAGTATTTTAAAATGTTTTAACATTGTTAATGTAAGAACAACCTCTGCATCAATGTTATCCATACAATCTAAACGGCCACTAAAATCATGAATTGAATCACGAAGCTCGTCAAGCGAATTCGGCAAACTGCAGTAAAACTCACGATGGGGGAATCTGGCATCATTTGGATCCATGTCGTTTAACAATCCTTTCGCTTCTGTCAGCCTACGTTTAGATTCACTTTTTGTGGAGTTACACTTGTTGGAGATAATTTCAACCCTTTTCTAAATAATAAAAAATTTTAAATTCATTTTTTTTTTTGGTTTTTGGGAAGTGGAAATAAATACCTCAGCAGAATCTCTTTTTTCTTTTGCAGTCTGTATGAAATTGGTCAACTGCTCATTTTCTTGTCGAAATACAGACATCTTGAATTTTGCATGCATTTTAGCAGCGACGGCTTTTTGAAATGCATCAAAAGCTGCCAGTTTTTTAATTTGGTTCTGCATAATATCGCTAAATAGTTTTGCTCCTGTTTCTTTTAGGCTTCTTTCCATTTCAGGTACATCTTTTATATACAATAATATTTAATATAATAATTAATAAAAAGCATATACTTGTATATGTAAATGTAGGCATTTTGTGTGTTTTCTAGCTGTTTATGTGCTGACATTTCGTAGGTGCCACCCTACGCGTCAGTAGACTGGAAACCCTTTGAAAAAGTATTAAAGAAAAGCGGTCCGTCCAACAATCGTTGGAAAACACACAAACAACAGCCATATATTTTGCTTTTATAAGTTTAAAGCAATTAAATTAACTGAGTTGTTAAAAAAAACGGATATATGTATATGTTTTGTTTCAATGAAACCGAACAGAACAAACAGAAAATACGCTGACGGTTGTTGAACATCAATGCAGACATATTTATGTATGTATGTACATACATATTTTTATATTTTAATGAAAAGATCCGAAGGATGGCCAGTTATTCCGGGAAAGAAGTTTTAATGTTAAACTGTTTTTGTTCGTAAAATGTTGTCCTTATGAGGGCTTTTGTAGCAGCAACGCAGCCCATGCGCTGTTAAGGGACCTGTTATAGTCAGATTGAAATATGGATATAATTAACGGCTGTCTGGGACCACAACGACTTTATTTACCACCTTTATTGCCGGCCACTGGTGGTCATTAAGTAACGTTGTCCAAATTAGGGTGTATTTTATAAACTTTTGTTCGACACATACTACATGTGAGGTATTCCAGTGCAACTGTACCGATTCAATTCAATATGAACCTGGAGATGTCACAAAAACCAAGGTTCTGCTTTAGAAATAATATTCTTCTAATTCTAAGGATATAGGTATAGGAAGAGTAGTTGAATCCCGACCTATCGTGCTGTTGTGAAAGCTAATCCCCTCCACCTAAATTGCAGTCATGTTACCGTCATATATTTATCGGATAGATCGTTAAGCCCTTGCAGTCGAGTTCAAAGTTTTAGAGTATTAGGTTGTTCATATTAAAACGTAAATCAAGTCGACTGGTGACCGATATGATTGTAAAGCTGTCGTCACTATTGGCATTGATGCATTTCTAAAAGTACGTCCTTGTGAAAGCCTAACAGGGAAATCCGAATCCCACAAACCTCTTTCTCAGTTTTATACAGGACAGAGTGCCCGTTTAGACTTATTTCTAATTGCTTTTGCATGCATCACGTGCTACCTGTTTTCATTTATATCGCCATTTTATTTTTATTCATTTTGTTTAACAATCAAATTACAAAATTTAAATTTAACTATGATACGACTCACTCTTTCATGTAGAGCTCGTCTAATGGCGCTGGGGCTTACAGCAGAACTTGATGTTCCTAGAAGTTTCTCTGCCATTTTTACAGCATATCTTGTTCGATTTTTCTTACATCACGTACTACTGATGGGAATGGAACGCCAGTTTTATAAAAAAAAAATATTTTATTTTAAAAGACTGAAATAAAACTTTAATTATAACATTTCATGCTGTACACTTCATATTGACGCTGACAGCATGTGTAAGAAATTGTGTTATGAATAACGTAAATGATTTATTTATTGTACGTCTATTGAAGGTGTTTGTCATCTAGTCTGTGCAATCGTTTTCTCTAGTATGTAAGAAGTTTTTATAACTTTCTAGTTAATGAACAAATCTAATCGTTTCTTTTGTGTCGGTATAAAATAAAATATCTTCCTAAATTCTCACGACAACTCACGACTAATTAAAATTGATTCAGACTACCAGATTAAGCGAAAAACTAAATGAATGTAAATATTCAAACCTATAATTTCGTTTTTAAGCTCAAGGATTTTGTGTTGCTGTCTTTTCAATTGGATAGTTTTCTGATCAAGCTCTTTAAGCTTCCCATTCACTTCCTTTATTACTTGATAATGCTCCATGGCCCCAAGTTCCTTTTTCCGCAATTCCGCTTCGATTGTGGCTCGTTGATTTCTCAACGAATCGGTTAGAGGATTGAGGTCAACAAGTCTTTCATGCAAAATAAACAAAAATTTATGTAAATGGTAAAGGGAAAACCGAAATATTTCATAGCTACATACCTCTTTTTGATTCTCATAATTTCTTGGTCGTCCTTACTTGAAAGAAACCCTTTGCCTGTGATTTGTGATTGGGTAAGATACTTGGCATTTTCGCCGTATTTCGACACGGACAACACATAACGTGTATTACCTTCATATAGACATATAAACATATATTAAAAAACGGATTTCAAAATGTTTCAGTTATTGGTCCAATTTTAAGAACATACAATTGGGGTTTAATAGTGTTCCAGTTTTAATATGCAAAATGCTCGCAATGCTTTTAATTGTCAAGAAAATAACTTTTTAGGTTTAAAATTAAAAAAAGGGGGAAAATGCAATGTTTTGCTATGGTTTTGAAAATGTAAAAGAAATAACTAAAAACCAACTAATTAAAATACATCTCTTTTAATTCAATTTAATTGGCAACTTAAACTTGCGTAGTGGAGCTCCAATACATAAATATAAATATAATACAAATTAAAAAAAATTATATATAAATTGAACATTTAAAAAAAATATAATCAATCCATTCGAAAATTTCTTGAGAATTTTTTTTTTTTAATTTTTTTTATATTTTAAAAACTGGTTTGTTTTCAAAAAAAAGTCTGCAAGGTTGTTCTTGAAAAAGATTCCCACAGGGAAACGAAATATTGAATTAAATAATGTGTAATAATTTTTTATAAAGAACAAAAATAACCTCAAACCATAACAAAATAATAAATACATTTATTTATTTCCCGCGCGAGTAAATTGGCTAAAATATAAAAAATATTTAAGTACACACTGTACGGAAAATACCGCTTGAAGATCGCCAGAAGATATTGACTTGTCAATTAGCATCTTTACCAATAACATTGAACAAGCCGTGCAACATGCTACTTCTAGTCATACTGAGGACAGATATGCGAATCATAGGATTTATTCCTCAGAAATTGAAGAACTTGTGTCAGAAAAAAGGAGAGTTAGAAGAGAGTGGCAGCAACTAAGGTCTCCCCAGTTAAAAAGTAGATTACGGGAATGCACAATTCGACTGAGAAATCTCCTAGAAATTCACAGAACAGCGAACCTTGAAACATATTTAGAAAGTCCAGATGGTACTCCTCAGTCAGATTATTCTTTATGGCGGGCTACAAGAGGTTTAAAACGTCCAATTCAAGCTAAACCACCTTTGCGAAATCCTTCCGGTGACTGGGCAAGAAATGATTCCGAAAAGGGAGAGTTATTTGCCAACCATTTGAAAAATGTTTTCACGATAACTCCAGCTGGCAATGAAGCCGAACTTCCGCCATCTGTTAGCAGATCCCCCACGCATCTAAGGTTTAATATTAGAAGTGTTGAAAACGCTATTGGTAATCTGGATCACAAGAAAGCTCCAGGCATTGATAAAATTAGCCATAAAATGCTCGAACAGTTACCTCAAGTAGCTAGAAGAATTGTGCTTTTTATTTTTAATTACGTCTTGAATATTATCCGGCAGAGTGGAAAGTGTCTATGATCACCATGATACCTAAGCCCGGGAAGGACCCCACTAGAGTTGAATCCTATAGGCCAATAAGCCTTTTGCCAACAATTTCAAAGTTATTCGTAAAGTTGCTAATGATGAAATTAACTCCCATATTAAATGATGTAAGGATGTATCCCAAATCACCAATTCGGTTTCAGGGCTAAACATAGCACCATTGAGCAAACACACAGGTTAGTGAATGCCATAAGGACGTCCTTCGAAGACAAAAAATATTGCTCAGCTCTTTTCATTGACGTTTCCCAAGCTTTTGACAAAGTGTGACATGATGGTTTAATGCACAAAATAAGGCCTTCGAACACCCATGAACTTTTGAAAAGCTACTTATACGGCCGAAAATTCTTCATTAGAGAAGGTGACTTCTCAAGTTCCCCTCAACCAATCAATGCAGGTGTTCCTCAGGGCAGCATCCTGGGTCCTACTCTCTATTTGATTTACGCCTCTGATATGCCAACAGGCTTCCAAATTCATACTTCAACTTTTGCGGATGATACAGCATTCCTCAGTGTCCACGAAAATCATCAATTAGCTTCGCTAAAATTGCAAAAACATATTGACGAACTAGAGAAATGGCTTAAGTTTTGGAAAATCAAAGTAAACGAACAAAAATGCACTCACGTCACATTCACATTGCGCAGGGAAACATGCACACCCATAAAAATTAACAACCAAACAATTCCGCAACATAGAGATGTCAAATACCTCGGTATTCACCTCGACCGTAGACTAACATGGAATTCCCATATTAATGCGAAAATGACTCAGATGAAACTTAAAGCAGCGCAGTTACATTGGCTCATGGGCAGAAACTCTACTAGACTGCAAACTTCTGCTGTATAAAGCGATTCTAAAACCAATTTGGTGCTATGGAGTTCAGCTATGGGGTACTGCCTCGCCATCAAACATTGAAAGAATTCAGAGGCAACAAAATAAAATTCTCCGTATGATAACAGCAGCTCCATGGTATGTTAAAAACTCCCGAATTCACGAGGATCTAAGGGTACCTCCAGTGAAAACTGAGTTTGCAAGGTACGTGACTGGGTATATCAAGAAACTTGAAGTTCATCCGAACCCCCTTGCGCGTAACATACTTAACTTTGGAGGCCATACTCGACTGAGGAGAAGGGATACCCTTGCAATCATCCGATCGCAAGACAGATAACTTTTCCGAAATTGAACCCGTATTAATAAAATCCTGAAGTTTGGCACTGGCTGGGCTCAAGTAGAAATTTTGTTTTAGTATTAAGATTTGTATACTTATTGTTAGTTCATTTATGAAGATACAATAAATAATCATATGTACAAAAAAAAAAAAATTATTTCCCGCATCGAAGTATATTTGATATGAAAACATGACCTTAAAAAAAATGGTGAACTGAAATAAAAAGTCGTTTTTGACATTCGAGGGTTTCTACAATTCGTGTTTGTGAACACTATCTGCCAGTCGAGCTTTTATAAAAATCAAATGCCACAAATGTACAGAATTAAAACTTTTTACAGTTTTAGAAATTGGAATATTTCCATGTATGCATTTACAATTCATTTGTGTAAGAAAATCTTTAAATAATATAGAAAATATTAGTTAAAAACTTAGACTTTAATATTAAGTTTTTATTTAGTCCACAATTTATTGCTTGTATTGTTTTTCCGCTTTTCTTCTTGTGTCTAATTTAGGATTTGCAATTTCGATTTTCTTCTTCTTATTTGTGTATTTATTGCCTTTTAAGAGCTGCTTTTTGGAAACATTCCAATAAATCGTAGTTGGTATTGCCTGTATTGACTTTTAAATGGAGTAACGCTGTTTCTTCACTTATCAAGAAACGGTGGAATTTTTGCTTCACAGTTTTCGATGTGAAAACTGCTCAATAATATTAGTTTTCGTTAGTGGCAATATTTGTGTGGGTTTCCTACTGCCAAACTGATCAATTCAACAAAATATTGAAACAACTCATTTATATATGAAAATTTATAATCGTACCTCCTTTAACTCAATTTTCAATTACAACCAGTACTTTTGTGCTTTACAGCATTCGTTATCATAAACATAAAGTGAAATGATAACTTTCCGAGCAACCAACATGGCTTCGGCGTGAACCACTTTCGGTCATTTATGATGTTAGTATTAAAGGGCTTGATGACGAACATTTAGCACTCACTCACATTATTCTAAGCTACTAAAATAACATGGATCGCTTCAAATATTCGCAACGGTACTTGCGGTTCCATAGGTTGTACGGACTCTGAACTATAAGTGGGAGGGCAAACGAATAGCTTCATCATGTTGCTGGCTACGCAGTTTTTGGTGACACTATAGTTAACTAATATCAGTCAAATATAAATATTAAACGACATTCGTTGGCAGGCAATTGCCGTGTTAACATCGTACTTTTTCTTTGCGGTCGAATCGTGGTTTGTCTTCACTTGATCGATTATATACACACATACATACATACGTGAAATACAGTTTACTACTTTTGTTTTTATTTTTCGTAATTTAACTTTTTTTCCTTTTTGCTTTGTTGTTACAAAAAAAAAAAACTTTAATATTACTTTTAAAAATAAGCAAAAATGAACGGGACTGACCCTCCCAACCACAACAGGTTCAGTATTCTATCCACACCCTCCTCCAAAACTGCACCGAAAAAAAACAAACGGGTAAGATTGGACGATTTCGTTCCTCTACCTGAAGTTTCCAGAAATGATGACCACATACCGCGTTATTTAGTTGCAACTGCACTCCCAATGTCTGATAACAGTGAACCTAAAACTTTATCATCATACAACGTTTTTCAAATAGGAAAAGGCCTCAATTTTATTTCAAAAGAATATCTCGATGTCACCGAAATGCGTAGTGGTGATCTAATGATCAAAGCGACTAATTTAAAAGCAGCTGAAATATTTGTTAAAGCTAAATACATTGATATCGTTCCTGTTAAAATTGAATTTCATAAAACTCTTAACTCTATACAAGGAAGAATCTTCTCCAGGAAAATAATTAATATACCCGAAAACGAAATTATAAAATCTTTAGAGAATCAGAAAGTGATTGACATCCGTAAAATAACAAAAAAAGATGGAAATAATTTCGTTCCTACTGGTGCAGCTATAGTCACATTTGATTTAATAAATAGACCAGACTTTTTGAAGTTAGGCTGGGAAAGAGTTCGGGTTGATGAATACATCTCTAATCCAATGAGATGTATTAACTGCCAGAAACTCGGCCACACAAAAAACAGATGCAGGAATGTTGAACTCTGCAAGGAATGCTGTCTCCCTCCCACTCATGAGCAGTGCACACGCAAATATTGCATCAATTGCAACACAGAAACCCACACATCATATAGCCCCCCATGTGCCCAACGTATATTAAGCATAAATCCGTCAATAAAATTAAAGCTGAGAGAAGGTGCACCGTAAGAGAGGCATGGAAGGTTTTCAATGAGAGTCCCACCTTGCATACAATTAAACCATATGGTAAAAATTCAACAACTTATTCTGATATAGTAAGCAGCAACAAACCTGAAAAAAGTAATCCTCAGACATCAATCGAATCAACGAAAGCAAAAAATTCTGCAACAACAACTTTGAATACAGCACAAGAAAATAATAACTCATCCAATAACAACAGAAACAACAACATTACAACAGTAAACATAGAAAAAAATCCTCAAACTTTAAATGAACAATCAATAACCTTGAATAATGACAAAGTCACAGTAAATAATTTAAATTCCAACAACACAAAAAATTCAACCAACACAAACAGTAACAATGACAATTTTACGTATAATTCCACACATACGGGAAGTTCCATTTTCAATGAAATTTCCACAAATTCTAATAAAAAAATTGATAGTACTTTTACCCTCGAGGCTATGAATGTAGATTCAGAACCTTCTCAAATTTCAGCAGATAATTCAATAAATGAATGTAGTAATGCATCAAATGATTTGAATTTATCTCCTTGTAGCAGCTTGTATAAAAAGTTTCCTGAGCTAAATGTTTTAATTACACCAAGAACTTTTAAGAAGACTCAAACTCACACAAACGAAAAATCGAGCGTTTAAATTTTAATTATATTGGTCACCATGGATTTTGGATTAAAAATTACTATTCTTCAGTGGAATATTCAGGGTTATTTTACCCACAAATTCGCGTTAGAAAATTTAGTAACAAAGCATAAACCTAACATCATTGCTCTTCAGGAAACCCATATTACAAACAGAAACAAACAATTGTTACATTTTCCAGGCTATAGACCATTTCATCACAACAAGTGTTTTGATTATGCTAAGTCTGGAATAGCTTTTCTTGTTCCGAACAACTTATCCGTATCAGAACATATAAAGTCTACAGGGGAACTTTTATTTCAAACAATTACTATTAAGGGCAATAGCAATCTCCACATTACAAATATTTATAGAGAATGTGACGTTGTCTTAACTAAATCGATGGTAGATGAAGTAAATAGATTTAACGGTGAACACCATGTAGTTCTGGGTGATTTTAATTCTCAGAATATTCTATGGGGATCTCAAACAACATCTCCTAATGGTAGTATTTGGGAAGACTTTGCCAATGAATATGGATTAGTGGTTTTAAATAATGGCTCTCCCACTCTCTTTAATACACGTAACACACTAACATCGGTTGACGTAACAATGAGCAGTGCGGATTTAGCCCCGTTTCTAAATTGGATGACGCTGCACACTCCTGAAATTGCTGACCACATCCCAATACTAATAAACAATAACAAAACTGTTTATAATCGCCGCTTTCAAACTAAATTTCTAGTAAATAAAGCTGATTGGTCTACCTTTAGTTGTAAAGTTTATAATTTTATGACAGAGTTTCCGGAATCGATAAATATTAATAAAGAAGCTGCTAATGTAAAAAGGATACTACGAAAAGCTGCTAATGAATCTATTCCGCAAAGCAAAAAGACTAGTGTGAGAAATTCACCCGCTTGGTTTAACTCGCATATAGCTAAACTAGTTAAAAATAAACAAACTGCTTGGAATCTTTTCATTAGGCATGTGAGTATTGCAAATGCAATAAATTACAGGAAGGCCACTGCCATAGTTAAAAGAGAATCTAAAATTGCTAAGCAATTAGCGTGGAATAATTTTTTGAATTCTTTAAACCCTACGCTGGACGTTCGTACCTTGTGGTCAAGAGTAAAAAATTTGAGAGCAGAAAAGATAAGCCATTTTCCAGCAATAATGGATGAAAATACGATCTTAGAAGACCCTATTGCTATTGCTAACAGATTTTCTCAGTATTGGTGTTCGATTGGAGCTGACAAAGCTTTTAATTCCGAAATAATTTCAAAAAAATATTCATATACTACACTCTTTGCTAATACTATTTCCGATGTTAACCATTTTATATGCGAAGACTTTTCATTAGCTGAACTTCATGATGTGCTCAGTAAAGTAAAAGGAACGACTCCGTCAATTGATCGTATTACTTATTGCATGATTAAACATTCTCCAATTAATTTTAAACGAAGATTACTTCAGTTATACAACAACATCTTACATTTTGGCATATATCCACATGACTGGAAACTTTCACTTCTTGCTCCAATTCCAAAACCAGGAAAAAATCCCAATAGGCTTGATGGATATCGACCTATATCATTAATCCCAGTGTTGTCAAAAATCCTGGAAAAATTAATAGCATCTAGATTTTGGAAGCATTTTATTAATAAAATCTCTAGCCATCAACATGCCTTCCTACCGAAACGTGGTGTTCATTCACTTTGTCATCAACTTGAAAACACCCTAAAAATCAATTTATCAAAAAGAAAACACAGTGTGGTATTGTCTGAGGATATTGAGAAGGCCTTCGATCGTGTTGTGTCTATCTTTGTTTTGGACGAACTTCGGGAATGGGGTGTACCTTTCCCAATGATAAAATTACTTTTTTCCTTTTTGTCAAATCGTACGATAATCGTAAAAATTGATGGACATTTTTCCGAGTCGCAGGTTTTGGACAACGGCATCCCACAGGGATCACCACTGTCGGTCGTTCTATTTTCAGCGTACGTCAATTCTATAGCCAAGTCAATACAAAATCTTCCAGGCATCGATTTTGTCGGTATTTATGCAGACAACATCTTTGCTGTGTCATCAGGATCACCAGATAATGTTGCTGTCAACTTATCGTGTATGGATGCAGCTTTACAAACTTGGGCTTCTGCCCGCGGTGCTACCATTCCCGTAATAAAGTCTGTACTTCTTCATGTTTGCAGAAGAAGGAATTGTTCAAACCATAATATCACTTTCGGAAATGTTGATAAAACTTATGTGAATAGTATGAAAACTCTTGGTATTACTTTTACGAAAAATTTATTGTGGAATGAAAACGTCAGAATGGTTATTGTGAAATTGCGTAAAATTAATAACATAATGAAACTCATATGTTCAAAAAAGAAAGGTCCACACATTGAAACTGCCATCGACATATGCAAATCTTTGTGTTATGGTTTGGTTCAACATGGTATCACCATCTATGGATGGACATCTAAAATGAATGTTAATAAAATAAACGCTGCTTTAAACGACTGTTTCCGAACTGCAACTGGCCTTCTAAGGACAACTCCAATTATATCTTTAAGAGTTGAATCCAGATCATCTGACTTTGTCACCTTACTAAATAAGAGAGCAGTAAGTTTGGCGTCTCGTTCAATAACAGACCCCAAAGAAAGCCTCCATAAATTATTCTGGAATACTATTAACACTAGATGTAGGAAGAAAACTTGTGCAATCAGTAAAATTTTATTTCTTCTAAAAGAATTCGATATTCCCCTTCCAAAGCAGCCAAAAGATTGTTTCGGTATTAATAAAAATGTTATGGCAGACTTCAGTCTTGCATCTTATAACAAAAAATCCACTTCTCCTGAAGTTTTTAAAACACTCATCGCAAATATGTCATCTACTTTCGCTGCCGAAATGAAGCTTTATACAGATGGCACTTTCCAAAATGGCTTAATCGCTTACTCTGTTGTAAAATATTTTAATGAATCCAACTGGTCTATAATCAAACAAAGCCTGCTGCCACCTTTTGCTGGTATCTTTAGTGCTGAGCTTGCTGCTATCGAAGCAGCAATTTTTTATGCAATTTCTCAGAATATGAGGACAATTATTTTCACTGATAGTCTCAGTGCGGTCAAGAACATTTTTTACAATAAAAATGGGAATTTTGACAGTTATCTTAAAAATCCTAATATTCATCATCCCATTCTGATTTTGTGGATACCTTCGCATATTGGCATTGCTGGTAATGAACTCGCAGATAATGCAGCTAAAGAAACAATTAAGCGACCCCTGGTCTCTGAGATTCCTTGTAATCCTCAGGTACTGACTAACATCTTTAAATCAATGGATAAATGTAAAAAACACCAAGAATGGGAAAACTCAGTCTGCTTCCTTAGACAACATAATTCATCTCTCTTAAGACCCAGGTACCATAGGAGCTTTACCAGAGCACAATGTATCTTTCTTGCACGCCTAAGAGTTGGAAAAGCCTTGTTTAACTCTCAACATTATTTCAACCACACTGAGCCTCTAATGTGTAGAACCTGTCAACTGGTAATGAATGTTTACCATATACTCATTGAATGTCCAACTTCCAAAATGGCCAATACACTAACTATTATTCTTAATTGTTCAGATTTTCGTCAATTATTAAAAATCAAACAATCACTTTTAAAACAAAATATTTACGACATTTGAATTTAGTATTTTAGTTTATCTTTCTTCTTCTTTTCATATATAAATAACTACAATATTGTATATACTTACTTTCTTCTATTATAACTTTTGTAACAGTATTATGCGCGCAATATGGTCTAGATACCCTGCGCTTGTCTTTGTATATATGTATTTTATAAATTAATTTATAAGGTATTTTCTTTAAATAAATAAATAAATAAATAAATATTAAACATAAATCGGAAAAATTAATGCTTAATAGACAATAGAGAATCCAACACAGCAATTTCGAATTTTAGTCCGCAGCACGAAGGGAGTTGTGTTTCAAATTTTCAGCACTATTGAGCCGATTCAAAATGATGTTTTTATGGCAGAATAGTTGTGTTGGAAGTTCTTTATTTTAAGTTAATACTAACAAACAAAATAAGTTATTTATTTGTTGTTACATGTGGGAAAACGTCGTGAACAATGTCCGAATGTCACAATTTCAATAGCAGATTTCACATCTCCTTGCCGGTGCACAAAGTACCCAATGAAACGTTCGTCATTTTGTCTGTTTTTATGAATTTATTTTTGCATATTATTTTGCATAATTGCAAAATTGCTATTATATTGTTACCACAGTAAGATTCATCCGAATGCGTTCTTAAATTTGGATGAAGTTTAAAAATTTCGATTTACTAACGCAACCTCGTACCTCACCAACTTTTAGCCGGTTATTACAAATGTTTTTCTTTTGGACAAAATGATTTATATTCTTTACATTTGCTACGACGCATCAACGTCGCTTCAGAACACAAAGTTGACATATTTTTTTTATTTTATTAATTTATAGCATTTTTTTAGGTAAATTTTATACGGCAAACCAATTTCTTATTACAAACACCGCAAAATTATGCAGTTGACTTTTCCACTTGCAACAATTGTGTAAAATGAGTAAAATGAGTTACGAGCTTGCGTTTGTTAACCATAGAATTCAGTTATTTTACCGCCATAGTAAACTGACAGATCGGTTGGAATCTGATCTGTAGAGCTGTTGACTTCATTGCCACCATAAGGAATGTTTTGCAAATTATATAAAGAGCACAAGTAACCCAGAATTGCAGGAGGACCTTTAATCAGATTTATTAGATACGATTCGAATCCATATTTTCTGAAATGAAAAGACGTAACATATGTATGTGTGTTTGTATGTATATAACTTGCGAGAAAACAATCGTACCAGTTACATTTGCAACAAAAGAATTGACACGTCTTTTACCACAACTAAGTGCTGTACGGTTGAAAAATATGAATATGTTGAAATACTCGTATTTTTAGTGCTTTGGATTCTAAATATCAAGGACAGAGGAATAAATAACGGCCAAGTGCAATTTCTTTTAATAACGCTGTTTGTATTTATGTTTAAAAATATTTATAATCGGGTCTTATTTATTTTTTCTACATTTTCATCCAAAGAATTTGATTTGAATATTTCACAAAGGAAGACAACTTTCGTATAGTCAAAATACCTTAAAAAAGGACGTTGAAATGTTTTCACTTAAAACAAGTTCTGTTCCTTAATATCGAACTGTATATCGAGGGCAATGCACTGAACCAACTATTTTATTTAAATAACTTGCACACGTCTTTTACAAATAATCTGAAAGTGAATTTTATCCTCAAACGCGCATTACAACTTTATAATTTTTCATCTTAAATTATCAAATAAAACAGACTAAAAACCACTGTTGCCACTGTTTTATAATTCTGCACATTAATCGCATTTTTTCATTTATATATTTAAATATTGTAAATAAAATTATGGACTTAAAGTCCAACGAATTTGCTTGAAATTTTTCAATAATTCAAATATAAATATTGAAAAAACGAGATATGGAAGTGTAAGATGATCCATTCCAGTTTCCCGATTTTCTCACTCAATTACGATTATTTTTTCTTTGTGTTGTTATTAAAAATATAAACTTTTTTGAAGGAAACAGTGTATGATTACCATATCTAACCACTGTAAAAAGAAATACATTTTGTTATTTTATTGAAATATTATTGAGTTTCCTTTGCAACGGTATATTTGTTTATAAAAATAATTCCATTATATTGGCGGAATTAGTTTTTTGCCTCTACTGAAAACTTGTAAATTTTGAGTTGTGTTACTTTTGATGAACAGGTGCGATATGCAAACCGTTTTGAACTCGAAAGGTTTTGTTCGGTATCAACGATAATGACGAGCGTTAAAGAATATCACGGAAAGTGGCATTTGAATCGTCTCAATGTCTTTATAGAATAATAAATTTGAAAAAAGGGCAAAAATGGAATATGTTGCCATAAAGCGAAACAAATAAATAAAAATATCGAACTTACCTTATTTGTTCAATTTTCAGCCGAGGGATGAAAATTGACTCATTCGGAGTCTGTGCATGAAATATGTTAACTTTTAACTTTTTGTTTTCACAAAGTTCTCTTACCAGAAGCGACAGGTCAGATTTATTTTCACAGGAAAATGCCAACCAATCTTTCAGGTTTATAGTATTTTCAATATATTTTGCGAAATGGGGACTGGTGACGCTAAGCTGTAAGGAACAGATTTTAATAGGCTCAACGGCAGCAAATATGTAGTTTAGTTACCTCAATGATTAAAGGCTTATAAATGCGCCCTTCAAATTTTGTAATGTTGGCGTCAAGCCACAGGATAGCTTCATACACATCAGAAAACCTCGTTTTTAAAAACTATATAAAAATAGAAACATCTTAATAAAATAATAGTGATAGAGCCATAACCTTTTAAACGAGTGCATACCTGCATTTTTTGTTCAGTTTCATTTTCCAGATGTCTTAAACGATTTTTAAGACTTTGTATCTCGGGTATGCTTTCATCTAGTTTATTTGTTATATTCCTCAGCTCATTGTTAAGATGCTTTGTTTCACATTTGAACTCGTGTATTTTGCGCTCGCTTTCAATTTTTCGCTCAGCGTCAGACGCTTTTGTTTCATTTAAATTCCTTAAATCTTGTGCGTACACCTCATACATTTTTGTTTCGTGGATCAAGTCATTTTTCTTTTCAGTCCTTTCACGTTTGCGCTTCTACAATAGAACATTTTGTGAACTTTAGTCGAATGCAAATATGTATGTAAGTATATGTACATAATTACACCCAAAGCGAATTCGTAGCACATGAAACTGACAGCGCTGTTGATGGCTTTTTTCATATTTTAGTCACAGTTCAATATCAACATTTCAATAGTAACATTTTTCGTAACGATTTAGCAAAAACAAAATTCTGTTGCATTGATGAATTCGCTTGTATGAATTCGCCTTATACATACATATATATATGCATGTATGTATGTACATCTACACATGTATGTATGTAATATGTGTAATACACAATAAAAACATTGAAATACATACAATAATCATAACTACATATCGTTACCTTAATATAGAAAGGCCCGAACTCGCTTTTTTCTCAAATCGATTTTTTTTTTAATTTCGAAAGATGTTCTTCCAACAAATGACGTGATTGGACTAAAAATAACAAAAATATAAGCAGTTGAAAAAAGCGTCGCGACTACAAAACATTAATTTTTATTAAGTTTTTCGCTCCTTAGAGTCTCTCTATATTAAGGTATCGATGTTATAGAAGGAATATGGATGTTTTTTCAGTAAAAGAATTAATTTTAAGTCAACTGTAGCTTGAGCTCACATCTAGTGTAAATACGGGTTTTCAATCATGTCCTGAGGTTCTGTATTCAAAAATACATACATACTTCATTTGTAACGAAAAGAAAAACTTCATTTATTTGAAAAAAAAAACATTTTAAAGGTATTTTCAAAAAGAAGTTATTACGCCATCCAACGCTATCGTTTGAGACGATTTTGAAAATTCTATTTTG
This sequence comes from Epicampocera succincta, assembly GCA_932526305.1. NCBI lineage: Eukaryota > Metazoa > Arthropoda > Insecta > Diptera > Tachinidae > Epicampocera > Epicampocera succincta. The sequence goes on from OW052035.1 coordinate 19,795,339, forward strand.
AGTTCCTGGAGATATTTAATGCCGTGCTGCCAAATTAGTCATTTGGAATATTGCATTTCTCCTACGCTTGTGCGCTGATAATCAGAATTATTATTTTTAACGTTTGTATTTAGTTTTGATATTTTTTTGATAAAGTTAAAGTTTTAAAGTTAAAGTTTGTTATGAAAGTTAAAATCAAGATTTTAGTGTAAAAAATTAATATAAAAATCTGATATTAGAGAACATAAGGAAATTAACTTTTTTATATGTATATACAACTTCAGACGTTTTCCTAATACTTCACCCTATGAGACTAATCTTTATGGTGTACGTTTTTGTGACCTGATAAATATTCCTTCTCTAGGTTTCTTGCAAAAACTATTAATAGTGGCGAGCCGAGGTATTTGTTTGCGCGTCTCTCTTTCAGACAGTCAAGAAGAAGTGAAAACCCGGCCCAGATTAAATTTAGGAAGCTGATATTTGAATGGCACTTTTTCGTCCACGCTATTCCTCTATGAAACTCAATAACAACATATTTATAATTCGTTTGTAATGCAACGCAGTTTAGGAAAGATATTTTTAATTTTTATGGTCAAATTTTATATAAATGTTTTTAACAGTCCTAATATTTAATATTGTCTGCTTAATTTAATAATATTTAGAATTGTTTTGTTTAATTTTATGTTTAGTGTTAGAATCTTGCTGTATGACGAATGTATAATTAAAATCGGAATACCAATCAAATGAAAATAAATTGTACAATAAAGCACAGAGTGCGCAGAGGTGAAAAAGTAACATTTGAATTTGGATTTCCTAATTGTCGAATAGATGTCAGAGTAGAGACAGCAAAAATATTCATTCTTTTCTATTACTTACGTGTACGCTTAAAACTGCTTACTTTGTTTACAACTTTACTTTACTTTGTTACTTTACTTTGTGTTTTACACAAATGAATTTTTTACTAACCTCAAATTTTGATTTTTCTTCATTTATCTTCTTTTTTAAGAGCTCAATATTCTTTATGATGTCCGACTTATTTGCATCGGCAATTCTCAAATTTCGGTCCTAAAATATGAATGAAACAAAAAATAAAAGTACATACATATATAAATATTATTAAATAGTAATAAGCGAAAAATATTTCAAAAATTATCAGCCACGAAATGAAAGTGAAATTGATTTTAATTCCACATAACCGATTTTGTTGTGTTCTGAAAAGCGTATGAAACAGTTTTATAGTGCGGTTTTTTGTCTTGATAAGTTATTTGAAACAAGTTAAGAAAAAACTAAATTTTTGTTGTACTGTGAATTAATTTCATTAACAATAGCATTTTACAATGAAAAAAATTAACAAACAAATTTTAAACTTCTGTGCAAAATTATTTTTAATAGCTTTAACGTGTTTTAAACCACTAATATTAACCAATCTGCGGTTATTTCTATTTACTTGTTGGAAAGAGAAAAAGAACGAATGCAAAGGATGCAGAGGAGAAGACTTCGGGATCGTTCCAATCCTTTTGACCTACCCGAGAAATCGGAAGTTACCATTAAAATTGTAGTGAACATTATCTTGAACGAAGAAAAAGATTTATAGCATATTTTAGATTAAATAAAGAAGCCTTTTTGATGCTGTTAAATGAAATATCAACCAAAGTGGTCGAAGCAAGCATTCCAGTGATTTTACAATTAGCTACGGCACTTCGTTACTTCGGAAAGGGGAGCGTACAACAAATGATTGGAAATGATTGTAATCTTGGAAAGGAGTACCGTGTCCAAAATTCTGGCCAACATGTTTGACGTATTATTTACTAATTACATTTTGTTTTTTAGCTTATTTAAATTATTTACAACAAACTATTTCATATATTTATTCAAAAAGTATTTTTTTCGTGCTCTCAAAGGCCAACTGTTTTAAATACGTTTTTTTGTAGCAAAATTCACTTACAGAACATAAAACTATAGCGGGAAAAACGGCAGAAACAATTTGAAAATGAAATTTAGTTTTATAAACCATTTAAGCGATTTATAAAACACAAAATAGACGAAAATTACACTTTTGGCGATTTTTTGACAAAAAGTGATTTACAGAACCTGGGTGTATTTAACATAAGTACATACATACTCGTACATACATACTCCTACATACATACATATATACATATATATACATATGTACATATATTTCTGCTGGATTTATTGTACTTAAAAATTAAGATCTTGCGGCGTTGTTTAACTTTTTTCTTAGCCGTTTCTTTTCATCAACATTTTTTTTACCAAAATATTTACTCGTAGTTTAACTGCCACTAAAATTTCCATACGCGCAGATCAAATCAGTACAAAAAAATGACAATCTCCACTACTAAACTTTAGCTTCTTTTAATATGTGGATCATTTCGTATCACCATCTGAACTTTAGACAAGCTCGCTTTAAGATTTGCCCTGATCTTTGAAGACGAGTCGAGTTCTGCTCTCAGAATTTCTCTCTAATACGCATCTGAAATTACTCTACTATTTCTGTCTTTATTACTTTTGCCATACTTTGACTTATTGCTCGGGAATGCGGATAGAACTTTCGATATTCCGCTTATCGATAACCCTGAATCCATGTAAGCTTCAATATTGGATATCCCTTGCATCGAAAGCGATTTTCCTTTTCCCATATTAATGGTAATACACTATTTGAGCAGCCACAAAATTTGGTTGTAATTCGCCTTCAACCGTTGAAGATATTTAAACTAAAAATAATTTGCATGTGTTAACCTGATGACGCAAAAATACGGACCAGTTTTCCATCAAAAGTTATAGAAAATAGCAAAACCCAGGTAACGGGGATCTTTACATATCAAGCATTCTTTGCCATAACTAGTAGATACCAACATGGGAAAAATAGAGTAGAAAAAAGTAGCGTCGTCTTAACAATAAGAGCAATTATATTAACCTGAGGGGCGTGTGCTAACCTGATGTCGCCCAGAACTGCTTCGAGGGCAGAAATTAATGAATAAATATTTTTAAAGACAAATTAAAATTCGCCTCATCTTTTCACGAATACAATTTATTGAGAAATTCTCACATTGGTTTTGTAGCACCCACGATTTTTTCCCTTAGCTAAAGAAACTTATACTTATGATGTGTTCATCATTCTGAGTAATTCTTTAATAAAGCTCCGAAATATTAAAAATTGTAATAAATAAAATTTTATTATTTTTTTGGAAATTAAATTTTTGAGTTCTGTTTCTTCAACATTTTAAAACTACCGCTGCTTTTAATGATGTTGAAGTTTTAAAAGGTTCCTAAATATATAATGGTAAAATATTGTGAAAATATAACTTCATAACATCTCCAATAACAGAATAAGTTTTGTAGATCCATTTGAGTTTTCTAACAGCGATGTATTTATACCCACTTGAGTTTTCGGCTTATTCACATTAATTAATGAAGACGTTAAAGAAGATGTTTCGTCCTGTGATGTAGCAGCCATATTAGGAACGGGCCGGCTCCTATCTCTAGCAAAAAGAATATTATACAACGATTTCTATAAATATATTTCCTGAAAAATCCCATGGAGAGTCAGTCACTCTTTCACAGAATTCAAGTGAATTGGTGGGAACACTCAGACACTTTAATTTCCTATGTGCTATAAAAGGATCTCAAAAATTGTCAGAAAATGTATTTCGTTGTTTTCATGTATTTAAATTCAACAAAAAAAGTCATATCTTTTTCAATGAATGGAAATCTAACGCTTCTCAGGCCTTGCGGACATTGTATGTGTGTATACCAAATAAATATCACTACATGCAAGTGAAAGCAGTTTGTAATCTCCTCACTTTGACGCTTCGGTGGTGTTTTGTATTCTACCCTTTGCGGTTTCATTTCAGTATTCTTTTCGAACATTTAAACGTAGTGAATTACCGTGTTGTTGAAACCACAATGACCCAAGGAGATGAAGTTTCACAGTATGTACTTTCGAAATTTACTGTGAACTTTTAAAAATATATAGAAATAAGAAATTTATATTTCAGATTAAAATTTTAGTTTAGTTTAGAACACAACACAGGATGCGCTTTATTCAGAACGATACGAAACTGGTTTTCTAAAAGAGACTGCCCAAAATGGAGAAGCGTTCAATTCGAAAATAATAGCCAAACGATTTTATATTTTGAAATTAGTGCTTCGGCCATCGTTGTCAAAATAAACAAGAAAATTTTGTCATTTTTGACAACAATATTTCAAATAATTGTTCATTCCTCCAAAACAATAACTTCCCTCTTAGTCGTGACAACTTTTTTAGAACGAAAGAACAGAAAAGAGTTCAATAAAGCCCATCTAAAAACCTAACATTTGCTCTTAGTTGTTTTGACAAGTCATGATTCATCATGATATGAAGTCACCAACGACGTCTACCCCAACTTCATCTATAAATACGTATTTCGCGTTGCAATTAAGATTGATTCTAAATTTGTAAAAACAATTAAAACAAATTACTACAATTTGCACGTTTTATTACGCATTGAGATGTTTCTTAAAATTAATTTTATTAATTGTGGAATCATCAAGTTTCAATGCTAAAAAAAGGTTTTTTTTTATACAATAAAAGTTTAAAAGACAGTTTAAAAACGTGCATCTTACACTAAAATATAATTAAAAAGATAAGCTAATAAAGCTACTGGGCTCACACCCCATTTATAAAGGTTATAATCCTTTTCTTTTTAATTTTAAATGATTCATCAAAAATTATATTTTTAAGAATCTTAATTATAAGAACTTTAGTTACTATTTCAGCTAATTCTTGATTAAGAGCTTGAATAGGATTAGAAATTAATTTGTTATCGTTTATCCCCCTCATAAGAGATAATAAATTAATATCAACAGAATCTTCATTAAAATATTCTTTAACTCAAGCATTAGCACCTTCTAAATTTTTAATTGCAATTATTTTATTTTTATTAAATTCAAATAAAATTTCAAATATTTTTTTTTAGAAATAATACTTTTTTCTTCTTTATTATTAAAAAGAGTTTAGCCCCTTTTCATTTCTAATTTCCAAATGTTATTGAAGGTTTATCATGATTAAATATCTTAATTTTAATAACCAGACAAAAATTAACTCCTTTAATAAACCATTTATAATAATTAGAATTATTCTTTCAAGATTATTCAATTGTCGTTATTACATTTGGCGATTTAGCTTAGTACTACCGTCTTTAATATTCTTTTTGTTTAATTTTTTAACAGTCTTGTCCATTTTTATTAACATGATTGTTTTATTAGACATATATTTGTATATATTACCAGAAGTAAAAACTTTGCGCTAGTGACGATTGGTACTATCGCTTTTTTGTTCAATGTATTTGCATAGTGTCAAAAATACAACTATATACAGTGAACTCTTGGTAATATAAACCAATAAAAATCGCATTTTTTATACTATACAATTTGTTTAAAACTCCGATAATTTAGTTTGTTCCGAAGTTATTCGAAAAATTATTTTCAATTTTCTTTCCTTTTCCATAATGAAATTCAAAGACATTAAAATAACACTTTTTCATTAATGTAACAAATTTGTGAATTCCCAAATTTGCAATCAAGTTTTTAGAGTCGCTCAAAATATTTGAGCTGCTGAACGAATAGCTCAGATGAGCGCGGTTCGTTCAATAAGTTCAAACATACAAGTCTAGTACATAAAATATAAATAACATTAACGAAATGGCGCCGAGTAAAACAATATACATATACCCACGTCTACACCTTTATTGTATGCAGTACGTTCCTGCTACCATACCAGTTTGGCAATGTTTGGTAAAAACTTTACTTTAGCCCATAAAAATCTCACAATTTGCAGTGGAAAAGTTTGCAAATATTTTGCATAAAAGTTTAAATACGTGTCGGGAAATTAATAAAAAGTGACTAACAGCTTCTGAGAGTAAAGCAAACCTTAAACCAAGTTATTGAATTAACGTCTTATGAAAAGATTGATCTAAATGAATAAACCACAAATTCTTAAATAATCTAAACTGTTATTTTTAGCATTTCGTATGATATTTATTGTTATTACTTAAAGGCAATAAAGTTGGAATATTTTATATATCAACGAAATGGGAATTTTTATGTAAGAATAGAAAGATTTACTGTCTTTTGACGCCAGCTGTATTAGTGTTGCTTAAAGTTAAGCTCAAACTCTTTAATTTAGTTTCCCAGAGCCCGATATACACCCACACCACATATATCGGGATATGTCGTTTAAAAAGTATTTGTGCGTTATGAATATGTGTATTCTTACCTTTTCTTCAATGTCGTTCTTCAATCTCTCTGTCGTAGAATCTATCATGCTTTTTTTATGTATTACTTTTTTATAATCTTTTTCGAACTTCTGAAACTGGGTCTTGGCAGCTTTTAAATCATTTTCATATTCCATGATGTCGCCGTTTAACTTTTCAATCTCAAGCATTAGCTTCTTGGCGTTACAAACATTAAGTTTTTCTTCAATATCTTTGCGTGCATTATATCTTTCCAGCTGAACTTTAAGCCTTTCAAAAAGTAAATTTATTATTGACTTGATTTGTATAACTACTATTTAAGCACTTACTCTTCAACACGCAATTTAGTTTCATCTAACTTTTGAAGCAACTGCTTATGATCTGAGTTACCAGATTTTTGTTCGTTTCTTAATTGTTTCAACTTCTTAAAGTTTTCAATTTCATCATTTTGGCAAACAGAGGTTATAGTATTTTGTAGAATTTCTGGTGGTTCGATTTTGGCAAAATCCTAAAAAAGTAAAAGAAGTTAAGAAATTTAAAAGTTTTATATTATATACATTTGTATGTATTTCTCTATGCGATTGTCTTTGTGACATTTAAGAATTATCTTTTTCGTTGTTTATGTATTTTATGTAATATATGTACATATATTGGGGGGATGGGCCAGTGCACTCAGGGCAAAGTTGTTGATTGCTCTCAACCTGGCGAGAAGCCAGCAGCGATCTCTGAAAATGAACCGCCTCTGGATAGCCCCTACAGCAGCCGCTTAGAGGTGAACCAAAGTGTGCAGCGAATCCCCTCTGTCGAGGGGTCTAAAACAGGCCCCGGTCCACCAGATTTGTGTGGACTTTCTAAAAACACATCAGTTTCGTTACAACCACAAAAAGGAAATATAAATATGGATGACCCTATTGCTGACGACCATGGACAACGAAATAAGGATAACGATTTTCGGTTCTGCACGTGGAATGTCAGGTCCCTGAACTGGCCACGTGCAGCCGATGAACTTGCGGAGGCCCTGGAAGCCTATAAGGCTGACATCACCGCCATCCAGGAAGTGCGATGGGATGGGCCGGCCAAAAGAAAGTGAGAAACTGCGACATCTATTACGGTGATTGCTACAAAGAGCGACGACAGCGCTTGTTTGGATGCGGGTTTGTTGTTCGAGGCAGACTTAGGCAAAGAGTCTTAAGCTTTAAATACGTGAGCGAACGCCTCATTACAATCCGCATCATGGCTAGACTCGGCAACATTAGCCTAATCTGCGCCCACGCCCCTACGGATGATAAAGATGACGACAGCAAGGACGACTTTAATAATCTCCTAGAAAGAACATACGAGCTACGACACCAAGAACGTCCTAGGAGATTTCAACGCAAAGCTGGGCAAGGAAGACATTTTCGCTAGAGGCAACGGGAAACACAGCCTGCATGACGACACATCCGATAACGGACTCAGGCTGCTAGATTTCGTGACGAGGAGAAATCTCACTGTAGCAAACACGCGATTCCCGCAACTTAACATTCACAAAGGGACCTGGCAGTCCCCTGATCAATCAACCGTCAACCAGATTGATCATATTACGATCACCGGCAGACACTCCTCCAGTATTCTTGATGTCGGAACGTTCCGAGGAGCCAACATTGACTCCGATCACTTCCTTGTTGTAGCCAAGTTAAGATCACGGATATCAGTAGCAAAACGGAGTAGAGCACGACCACAACAGTTTGACGTCGCAAGGCTTGTAGCGAAGCTAACATATAAGGCGACTTTGGAGAGAAGGACGAGAACAGTGCGTGAGCTCTACAAACGTAAGAGAAGGGAAGACCACGGGCTTCTCAAAAGGAAGAAGAAAGAGCATGAGAAGCGCGCGATCGAAGAACTAGAGAGGTGTTTCGGCCGGAATAATATTCGAAAGTTTTACCAACGGCTAAAGTAACTATCCAATGGATATAACCTTCGGACAGAAGCCTGTTGTAACGAAGAGGGACAAATCGTAGTAGAATCGCAATCGATGCTGAGAATCTAGAAAGATCACTTCTGCAGACAGTTTAACGGCGAGCAAAACACCGATTCGGATGATGATGGTAGAGAATTCCGTCCCCCGACCTGAATGAAGTCAAGATAGCAATATCGAGATTGAAATCAAACAAAGCTGCAGGAGCGGACGGATTGTCCGCGGAACTATTTAAGGCAGCCGGAGCTGACCTGGTTGGGCGCATGCACCAGCTCATCTGCAAGATATGGTCGGAGGAAAGCATGCCCGACGAGTGGAATCTCAGCATCGTTTGCCCGATCCACAAAAAAGGAGACCCCTTCAACTGCGCCAACTACCGAGGAATAAGTCTCCTGAACATCGCCTACAAGATCTTCTCTGCCGTTTTGTGTGAGCGCCTGAAACCATTCGTGAACAGTTTGATAGGTCCTTATCAGTGTGGTTTCAGGCCGGGGAAGTCCACCATTGACCAAAAATTCACGCTACGGCAGATCCTGGAAAAGACCCAAGAGATGCAAATCGACACCCACCACCTATTCGTCGATTTTAAGGCCGCATATGACAGTGTGTATAGGGACGAGCTATACAAAGCCATGTCTAGTTTTGACATTCCTACCAAACTCGTCAGGCTGTGTAGGATGACGATGGAGAACTCTCGCTGCTCCATCAAGGTCGGTAACGAATTCACCGAGACCTTCAATGTCAGAAGGGGATTTAGAGAAGGCGACGCACTGTCATGTGACTTTTTTAACATAATTCTTGAGAAGATCGTGCAAATTCACACGTCAACAACAGAGGCACGATCTTCCAAAAGTCCGGGCAACTGCTAGCATACGCAGACGACATTGACGTGAATGGTCGAACACAGTGAGCCTGTCATCAAAAAGGGACGCGCAACACCGACGACTGGGCCCGAGCGTCACTATAGGCAGCTATAACTTCAAAGTAGTGAAGGACTTCGTCTACCTTGGCTCCCAAGTCAACAGTATAAACAACATCAGTACCGAGATCAAACGCAGAATAACTCTTGCCAATCGCTGTTTCTTTGAGTTCAAGAGGCAATTGAGTAGTAGGAGAGGGAGAGAGAATGTACATATATTATACGTATTTGTTTTAGATATACTATTTGCCAAGAGTTGAATGTCTTCTGCTTTATTATTTTCTCTTAGAGGTTGTTCGAGAGCTACTGATAATTTTTTATGGTGGTATTCATAAAAACTTAATACATGCTTACAAGCAGCTATTATTATTTAATTTGAAAAATCTGTATTCAGAAACGATTATTAACTTACTAAACGTTTAGTAAGCGGTTATTAAGCCGTATAAATTTTAATATTGCCACGACCATCAATTAAGCTCTTATTATCGGAGAATTTTTACATTTTTCTGTGTTTACATTGTGTATTTTCAAGTTTTTCAAATTTTATAGGAAATATGCAAAAATGGAAGCATTAAATTTAATAAAAAGAACGACTTAGTCAAATCATCATCAAAATTTATTAAAAAAAACGTTTATAATTTTGATTCTTATTAAAAAGAAGATATAAGAAATATTTGCCAGAAAAAACGAAAAGCAAAAATGTATAAAAGGAAGTTCGATCCATTTTCTCTACCGAATAACTTATCTTTAATAATGTTCGTTTTTGCGACAATTCACAATAATTTAACAAAAACAAATTACATACTTAAGGTCTTCGTACTGACCAGTTCACTGTTGTAAAATCGCATCCTTATTCATAAGAAATATTTAAAGGATGCAGCTTCTATTTAAAAGTTGTTATTCCTTGATTTTATAATCAACAATATTTGGATATACAAATGTTGAATTTTCAAACAAATGCACATTTTATTAGATTTTAGATTGAAAACAAATTTTTTGGATTTAATCTCATAGACTGTCAACGTTATATTTTCTACATCGTAAACTTAAAAATATTCCAGCAAAACAAGCTGTGTCACTTAATTTCAGAAATAACGTTAAAAATGTTTCGACTTTTGAATCAGAAATGTAATTTTTTCCGTTTTGAAATTTGTGTAAACTTTCAAAACGTAGTAAGACTGTGCCACAATATCGAACGTTAATGTGCGCCTGTAGTTTGCAATCCAAAAAACTGATTTGGAAGCAATTTTGCCAAGTTCATCCATCGCTCGCTGTAGTCAATTCCGATATGTCACGATAAAAAAAAATTTATGTATGAATATATACATGCCAGTCCATGTATTCCATGTAGTCCTCTAATGAAATTTTTTATATTTTATGGTCATGCAAAAGCGCTGTTATGTGAGATTAGAACGCCATCGCTCGCTTTAGTAAATTCCGATATGTCACGATGTAATCAGTTAGAACATCTGTACCGAATTTTACAAATAAATAACTGCTTCAGTAAAAGGCTTTTATTTCAATTGATTCGAATTGATTTGCTTTTTGTTTCTTTAGGCATTTTTTCTTAATAAAATAATGCAATTTTTACGCAGAAAATCTTGCTCTTACCCACACAATACTCTTATTACACTGCGTTACCTCATTAGATTTATGATTGTCAAAATTTTTTACAGACCAGTTTCTGCTGAAATATCCACATGATTCCCTTAAAAGAATTTCTTTAAGAAGTTCTATTTAGTAACACAAAAAAGTCAGTCTCTTGCTGTGAACTACTATTTCTTTCATGAGAAAATTATACTTGTGTCCATATGGTCTCCACTTCCTCCATAGTATTTAAATGACATCAAATTAGTGAATTAGATAGAAGACCTTTTTCTAGTTACCAACTCTATCGGCTGATATCATTTTCATCAAATATATATAAATTGTTTGTTACTTGTCAATACGTTCTTGTTGTATTTTCATTTTTAATGGATTTAAAATATAAAAACAAATACTCTGCAATTTTGTATATAAACTAACGGGTAGCTGACCACTTTTTGGACAGTTTCAGCTGTAGTTGTATTTTTGGTGCTGTATTCGTTCAATTTTACACATTTTTACCCTCCTACATTTTCCAAAATCATTGTCCGATGTGAGAATAATAATTTTATATTAATGCCGTCCGTCTTTGAAACATTTCTCCACTATAACAGTAGACACAATAAAACTTTCAATAAAATGTTAAGACTATTGAAATTTGTTAATATTTTACTTTGTGTATCGATTCTATTAAATTCTATTACTTTAATTTTATTTTATCAATTATGGGGCATATTCAGAAAATTTAATATGAGTTTGTAATGACTTTTAATTCAAATATTCCTTTGACATGCAATTTATTTATAATTTTTTAAACCACGTACCTGGACCTTATCCTGAGGCAAAAATTGGCAAAGGTTACTTATTTGAATATTGTATTGAGAGATTCTCTCCAAAAAATTCTTTTTTGTTGTAGATTGGTCGTTGATTTTAAACTGAGACTTGCTATTTAAATCAAATGTGCGTTGGAACGTCGTTGTTTTTATATCACTTTCATCATCGTTATCGTATACTTCAACAGAAACTGTTGCAGAGTCGCAGCCATTCTTCACGTAATCGCTTATAGCATTTGAACGAGCCAGTAAAATCGGTTCGCCGCCCAAGCTAAGAACAATCGCCGAGACCAAAGTGGACTTTCCCGTTCCATTTGGGCCAATTATAACATTTAAATATTCAGACGGGGTAAAGACACATTTGCTATAAGTACTGTACAAAAAAAAATTAATTAAATATATATATATATCGTTACCTAAAACGCAAAACGCCCTAACTAACAAAAAACTCAAAACCGATTTTTTTGCAAATTCCGATGTTACTAATCAAAATACATCACCACCAAACAAATCAATCTTCCACGTACACAAATAGCAACTGTATTGACAAAATAAAAAAGCCCTTACTACAATATTGAATAAATGTTTAAGAATGTTTTTTGCTTCTCCTGTAAAATTACTAAAATGTTAGTTAGGGCGTTTTGCGTTTCAGGTAACGATATATATGTATATATGTAAATACATATGTACATAAGTATTGTTTCAGAAATAAAAGATGCCTGAAATCTAATTTGAAAATAAAACAAGACAAATTTATTAATTCTTGAGTTATGGTCGAGTGTGACTTTTAAACGATGTTTATACGGTGCAGGTCAGTGTAAAAAATAAATGCACGGAAAGTTGTGACTTTCTTTATACAATTGTTTTGTAAATTGAAGGATATTTTCGCTTGAGCCGTTTGTTGCGTTACAGTTTCTGTTAGTTCCTTACTGAATGAAATTTCCATTTGTGTTAATAGACGGATTTAGTATTTTGATAAATCTAACTACTTCAATACGCTTTTGATGTGGGTCCATTATGAAGCAATAATTACGGAATTTATTGTGTTATGAGAACTTTAAGTGGAAGTGAAAAGCGCAGTTATGAATAGCGCTGGTTAGAAACCAATTGGTATAAAATTAGATTTGATTGTTAAATTGTGCTTCGTTGTCGATGGTCTTCAAGGAATTTATGATAACTCGAAACTAATACAATTGGAAAGCATCATTTGTTCAATACATAAAAAATGTGTTTTGTGGCTTTAAAATTTTTAAACTTTTATAATACTTTCTATTTTAAGTTTTATTGAGTAGTAGTATTTTATTTCAACATAAAATGCTTCTTTTCATGCTTTAGACGAAAAATTATGGACGTACATATGTTTGAAAATAATTCAAAAGAGGATAAGAAGAAACTGCATTAATCAAACGCTATTAATCAAAATCTTTATAGCGGTTGGAAGAGGAAAGTTTATGACATTGAGGATAAATTTAATTTCACGGTAATAAAAGTAACAGATTATTCTCCTCTTATAAAACATTCTAAGGGAAAGTAAAGAGGAACTAAAATAAAATTACATTAATATGACAAAGACAGAATTTAGAGATTTGGAAAGTATCCCAATACCAAGTTAATAAGAAAATTAAAACACAATTGAAATTTTGTGATAATACATCATCTTGCAGTGGTACTTAAGTTGGAATGGCCAAAAGTACGAAGATAAGTTCTCGTCTTCTAAATTCACAATTTACTATTTTTAAACTTTTACTCGTTTTGAAACAAATGACGCACTTCTTTTCTAGTATCCATTCCTGTTTCCAGTTAAGTTTAGATGGAATAATATGTATGTATATCAAATACACATACACATTCATAAATAACTCAAATGTCAAAAGCTTGGTTAATATTTCAAATCTTTACAGTCCGTTCACCCAAAAGTTCAGCTGGACATGAATCTTCGCCAAACATTTGTTTGAAGTGGATTGTTCCTTAAACTTACACAAAATTTCTGCAACACACAGTTTTAATTTTTCCAATCCGAGACATACTTCAATAACTGCGTAAATAAAGCACTTATTAACAAATTACAACCATCGGTTTTACTTTTATCGCGAAAAGTTCTTTTTAAATAAAAGTAAACAATTTCCTAAACGGCGCCTCCAAAATATTTGACTGTTAGAGGTGGTAGTATCGAATGTTTGGCTATTACGTACTCTGCACACATGGTTGTATTTGTGAATACACAGTTGCTGTATTTGTATCGTGTTATCAAATGACAAGGCAAATTTATTTCATCCGATATATTCGTGTCATAATATCAAGTGGCAAAACAATTTACTGACGAGATTTTGAAACACTTGTTTCGCTCACTGCATTATAATTGTTAATCATACTGTTCGCACCGCACAAATTATATGTTAAATAAAACACGCGGAACTTTAGTGTTGGTGCTTATTTATTTCGAATGAATTTTAAGACTAAGAATTATTATAATTTTAAGAGCACTTAAGCTAAGCAACGCTAAGATTTTTGCTTGCGTTGCTGTCTGGTAAGGTGTGAGAATGGAAATACAAATTTAACTTAAAGCTTCTACGCTTCCCTACACTTAATAAGCAGTTGTTTATAGTCCGTTGCCAGTGCCCTCTGCTTGATGTATTTGCCAAAAAGAAGGCGCAATTGCATGGTTGCCAGAAAAATATGCTCAGCGGATTTGGAGCGCTATTTCATCATTTTGCCTTAATTATGAACAATAAATATATCACTTTTTTAAATTGCCATCCGCTTTCCAAATTTATCGCGAATATTGCCTCCTTTCAATAATTTCTAAGTTTACTAATTACTACTGTATTATTAAACGAATTTCCAGTGAAATTAAGTTAAACTCTTGTTTTGAAATTTGCTTCTTAATATTCAAAATAGCCTTTGAACTTAACAGAACGCAAAAAAACAACTTTTGCAAATTAGTTCATGTTTTCGATTGTGAATTTTTTACTGCTAACAAACTAACCGAAATTGGCGAAAGTGGCGTGGCAAGTTCGGGTAATGTGGAATAGGAGCGAACTGTGGTATAGGAAGGTAATGTGGCGTAGAGGTTTTTTTCATAAAATAAGGACGCAGCAACAATAGTACCAAGCTTCAAAGTTTAATACTCTAAGATAACCTGCATTGCAATAAAGATGAGTATTTTACGGATGAAAAAAGTTTGCATTTAATGTGGTTCAATGTGTTTTTTAATTAATCATTATTTTTTATTTTAATAAGTCCATGGTCGGCTAATGTAGTATAAATAAAGGTGACTAAGTGGTGTAGTCTAAAAAATTGTCTCAACAGCTGGAAACAATAAGAAAAGCCTGAAATTCATTTAATGTCCCTCTCACAACTTGCAGAGAATGTTCAGAAGCGGAAAATCACTGAAGAGGTTTTGACGATTGACATGATACTTAGGAGTATTATATTGCTTTGCTTTGTTGTTCACACACAGCAATTCTTATTGCTTGTACCGTATAGACACATTTACACACACTCGTTCCTTTTGGCGAGAACGAATAAGAAAACGAATTGAAAGTACAAGCAAGTCTGTACTCATTTCATGTTCCCCTCACTTAGATGCATAAAAGTTAATCAGCTTAGCTGAAATAATAGCCTAATGTGAATGCCCACTAACAATATCTGAGGTTATTAAGGTGATACTTCAAATTGTACTTCTTGATTTTGCGTCCTTGCTTTGTTTTCATTTTTTACATTTTTTCTACATAAATGTTTTCATATTACTGTAAAAAGAATCATAATGTCTTTTAGTGTTTTTACATGTTCGCCATATTTCTCAAAAATTTGGTAGTACAGAAGACATTGTACGTTAACAAATGAATTATTTATTATGCAATAGCTTGCACATATCATTCCGAATTCAAAATGTTTGCTGGACAAGAATCACTGACATATATAGTAAACAACTGAAAAACATATGCCCCCAACATTTTGGCTTCCAATACTCTCTCTTTTCTACCAAAACACTCACCATTTTCAAATTGACGCTAGATTGCTTTTAACGCGCCCGTTTAAACAATAAATTGTGGTAGCAAAAACGTGTAATAATTCACCGTTCTTCTTCCTTTTTTATTAAACATTTTATTTCTTGTAACACTTTAAGTAAAGCCTAGCATTTTTAAATCTTTCTTCGTCGAACGCATTTTTTGTAATGAAGTTGACTGTCAATTTGAATGCCGCATGTATTACAGCTGTCAATTCAAGTGAGTTTTGGCAAGCAGTTTGTGCCATCAATTTGAAATCAAGGAATTGAAAGTGTGGCTGCAGTGTAAACCTGTGACAGGATTATTTTGAATATTGTGGACACGATGAAAAAAGAAAAAGCTTGAAACAAACTTATTTAAAGTAAATTTAATGTTGTCGATTTCAGTTTGATTTCAACATCAACAACCATCAAGTTGACAAATAATTTTAACAAAAAAAAATCAAATGACTTAAATAGGGAAATGAAAGTTTTTATTGAATGGCAGCAATGTGTGTAAAGGATAATATTTATTTAAGTATTATGTCACATGCAGATTCTTCATAGCTGTAAAATTTGTTTTATTATTGATTTGTTTCATTGGGTCGATGATTTTTGGACAACAAAAATCAATTTATTTCTTGTTTGTCTATCATTTTTGCGGACAATGTCACAATTTGGATTTCAAACAGAAATCGTCCTTAAAAATAGCTACCAAATATATAAATTTTCTGAAATTAATAAAACAGTCAATTACGTACAAATATAATTTTTCTATTATTTTAACATTTTTTTTGTGTTCAAACTAATTTTATGAATGAGAATTTTACGAAATACATTTAACATAAACAAACATTTAACATTCTTAAAGAATTTGCCAACTTTTATATGAATACATTTTATATGAATGGGCATACATACATACATACATATATATGTAACTTCTTACTGTCTCAATCAAGGATATGTGAGCCCTGTTATTTCCTGCTACTGTTTTCATTGAAAAATTTACACCTCCAAATATAATTATTTTATTTAATTTTGTTGATATTTATAACAAATGCCGCGGCACAGTCGTAAAATTTTTGCACCTTTTTGTGTTGACAATTTTTAAAAATGTGTAATTTGCTAAGTTTTTTGTATTTGTGCATGAGAAAACCCAAGCATTTCAAAATCAAACCGACGTTTCCCTGGTGTGTGTCTCGACAAAAGTAAAATGATACTGTGTCGATGCAGTGCCATCTACATGTGACAAAAGAATTAAAATAAATGGTTTGGGTGCACATTTTATAGAGAAAAGTGGTGCCATCTGTTGGCACCACATTTTAATTCAATTTGATTCAAACATTTTCATCTGCAGAGATGAAATACATATGAATGTACACAGGATTCAAGATTAGCAAAAATTATTTTATGTATATGGAAGCAGCGTGTTCCAGAAAAGTCAACCGTACCACGGTTTTACCATTCAATAAATAGAGAACACTAACATTCGATATCGTGGGACAGGCGGTGTAAGCTTTTTGATAACCCAGTAAATTATACGAGGTCTGTTAAAAAAAATTTGGTGAGTTTTCTAATTTCGTGGTCTAGGTTTTTTATGTTGGTACACTCGTCTCCAACACATGTTCACAGCTCGAGCTAAATATTTATCCTGTTTATTTAGCTTGTTTGTGATGCTTCTCACTAGAGGAGTCGAAAAATGTATCAAAGCAATTGCATAAAATTTGGTGTAAAAAATTGGATTAAGTGCTCAGAGCACTTGAAATGTTAACAGGGGATTGTACTCTGAGCCAGAAAAATATTTGCAAGTGGGTCAAGCTTTTCAATAAAAAAGGGATAGTGATGACGCCATAATGAACAAAATTGTGGTGAGGAGTCGTCGAATCGAAGTTGCTGCATGGGTAGCGGTACATGCCATACAATTTTAAGCAAATTTTACGTTTGATTTGAGTTTTCTTAAACTGTAAGACCCAGGTTATATGTACATACATATATGGGTAGTCTGTTCCACAGATGTGAGAGCGATTTGCGTGGGTACCTGCCAGTATGGCCTTACTCCACGGTGATCCTATCACCGGTTGAATATAATGCGTCCTCCAGCGCCCCAAGCATGAAAGAATGCCACTTGACCACCAATTCGATCACATGCCATTTGGAACATGATTTTCCCCTTGGTTTGGAGCGGAGCCTACCTAAAACTCCCGGCTCCAGTGGTACCAGAAGTAAGTCCCTGGCGAGACTTCGTAGCCCTAAAGGACTACTACCAGTTTTAAGCTCCAAATAGCTCCAGGGACTGGTTCCCCCGCAACACTAAGACAGCAACTACGTCGAACAACAACATCATCGATCCATCCAATAGGCAGCTTGTCCAGCCAACAACGCAGCAACCGCAAAACACCGGCTAGTTTGTTCCACAGACGAAACACAGTACTCTCTGTAAAGCGCTCTACGATTTTCAGAACTCATATTTGATATCCTGAAGGAGTATTCCGAGATTCGGTCTCGCCGAACTTTTTGAAATATGGATATATGTTTGTATGTATGTAAGATTTGTTCATGTGAGTCTATTATTTACAACTACACCCAAGCCCAATGCCGAATTTACGCAGTCGACCTCATTGTCATTGATTGTTACTTGCAAACTATTGACAGTTTTAAGCGGAAGATACATTTTGACTTTATCGGGTTATTTGCAAGGAAAGATGAAATTAATTTGCAAGCAGAGCTTGAAAAATAAAAAAAAAATTCTGGAGCATTTTTATTAAGATTTTATTTACTGTTGTCCAAAAGTATCAGAAATGCCACAATATTAATGTCAAGCTTGGATCTTATGTTTTCAACTACATCGGCTAACGCTGTTATACTACATCTGCCCTTTGCACGTTGCCCCACACTGTTTTATTAAGGCGATCGGATGGCGCCAAGTATGTTTTGCACCGTTCCATAAATTCTAGGCACTTGAGTGTTACTTTTGCGACATGACAAATGTGTTCAGTCCAGCGAACACCAAGAGTATCAAGAGATTCCGATTCCTCAAAGCTTATATCACCCACGAACAGGGTTGCCGTTGAAAATTTCGAAAAAGCGTCGTAAAAAGGGTATTTTAAAGTAAAAGACGGTCAAGTTTTTTGTGAACAAAAAAATAACATTTATTTCAATTAAAAAAAACATACACGATTTTTAGAATTAATTAAAATAATTATAAATCAATGTTAAAACTAAAAAACAATTTACAGGTACATCCAGTCATATTATCAAAGAAGAAGTTACTTTTACAAAATCTTTTGATAATGTTTATCACTTTTTAGAAATAATTATTCTATATTTTGTAATTAGTTCTTCACTTGGAGTCCATTCTTCCAGCTCTGATTCGCTCAAATTGCGAAAGGAAAGCAAGAACTCACAAGTTTCTATTTCAAGTTTGTTGTAAGTGATAGTTTTGAAAAAATTAGGCAAAGTAAACATATATGTAACGAATTCATATAAATTTGAATATATATTTTCATCAAATCTATTTTTCAAATTTCCTTTCTCGAACCAACACTTTTCTGCGTTAGTTATCTTACGTAAATTTGCCTACGTTTTGCTGTCTATATTACTTTTTATGTCTTTGAACTCAGAAACAATTTCAAAATAATTTATGTCTTGTTTGGAATTTACAAAACACGGGTCATAGTATTTCAAAATATTAACTTTTTTATTCGTTATATATATTCTTGATATCACATCGTGACACAATTTTTCTTAAAAATTCAACAACAAATGATATATCAAATGTGTCTTTTGCATATAAAATATTTTCAAAATCAATATCCTCTATTTATTTTTCAATATAGTATCCTTTTTTCAAAAAGTTTGTGAAAATTATTAATAAAATTTCTTTGGCACGAAAAAGGGTGCAAAGTGATACTTTAGTGTCACAACGGCAACGCTGACCACGAATATAGATGAAGAAGCGTTTGCGGTCGTGCGTCTGTGTGTGTGTGCCAGCAGCACTGGGTCTTACGAGCATTGAAGTCGGTCCATCCGGAGACTGTGTAAACATTTTTACTAACCTTGTGGTTCCCTTGAATTTGTTTTGAACTCTTTAGATGACATCCCATCTATTAAAACGCGAACAGTGCGGTCGCTGAGAACACTTGATATGAATCGAGAGAAGCCATCGCCGACACCAAAAGCAATAAGTTTGGTCAGCAATGCTCCAGGCCACACTCTATCCATAGCCTGGGAGATATCTTGAACTACAACTTTACTTTCCCCACAATGATGGATAAAATGACACGATTTTTGTGTGACTCTAAGAATCCCATTATATGTTATTTTATATTATTTTATTCTAATTTAACTATTGATTGCATGTGACATGTGACATAATTATATAATATATAATATAGTATTAATTATGGAAGGCATTTCATCGAATACATGATAATATGACTGCTTATGACAATAATATACTTTCTAAATGAAGGTAAGACGGTTTTTTGCGACGAAAATATGATACTGTATTTATTAGCTACTATTATTATTTTCATTATCTAATAACAACGAATTGCAACTATAACTCCGCCATAGTATTACTGTTTGGAGCAACTCTGTAAGAAATTAAAATACTGATTATCAGCGCCAACTAATAACGTTCTTTTTAATAAAGAACCTGCATTCAGAAGTGTACATGCAAAAGCAGTGCACTACAATATGGTTGACTATGATAATAACATGTTTACTTTAATTATGGCTCCTTACTTGTGACAAAGAATATACTAATAGCTAGATATACGTATTTATAATATTTCTTTACACTACTCTTGGCCGTCATATCAGTGAAATGGGAAATATGACAATGTGATATTATCGACAGCAACCATATAATTCAACACGCAATCATATTTTTTTTCCGAAAGAATCGCCAACGTTTAAAGGTTTACAAGCGATACTAAATGAACTTTTGATGTTTTGGGACTGAAATAATATCGATTGTGCTTTTGCTGAGTTTTTGCCAGTTTTGATAAATTACCCTCTGGTGGTAAATCAGAAGGCGCTGAAATTAAAAAAGGGGTATTTTGTATCTACTTGTGTAGAAGCGAGTATCTATTTCTTTATAATCAGCTGTAATAAGTAAATGCGACCTGCCTATTTACCTGGATCTCCACCTGCTGCCGCCAGTGAAGTCGGTGTTTTCGCAAGAATTTTTGTTTGTTTAATATTAAATATATGTAAAAGTATCTACGTCATAGCAGCAGCTAAATTAACAATTTGGCAGATGGCGCTTAGCAGTCGAACATGGATGTTTATGCTATTTGTTACATAAAGAGCCGGGCATCTTTCTGGTCTGTTTTGTTGTTTTTTTTATTTACTTATCAGACATGTGAATGCCTTGTTTCAATCATTTTGAAACTCTTCAATAAACAGTTGCATTTATTTGCATTAAGGACACACAATTAAGGATTGACAGGTTCATTGGTTTATTTGTACTTCATTCAATGCCCGTTTGAATTCTACTCGTATTTATGCGAGTAAATGTTCCTTTCTTTCAGTTCTATTGTCATTTTCTTTTTGATTCGATTGTTAAGTTCCTCTATTCTTTTCTGTTTTGCATTCAATATTGTTTGTACGTTCATATTAGTTAATCTCTTCAACGATGTTCATTTGCAGCCCATGTGTGCAGTATTTGCGGATAGAATAATATGCGGATTATGCACTTGAATGAATAAACATGCAGGACGAGTATTTACGTTTGTATTTGGATAAAATATCATGGGAATATTTGTTTCTGAATACTGATGAGGCAGGCCATGCCTTCAGTGAACGTCAAAATAAAGATGAATGTCGAATGCACTTTGTAGGGTGAACTTTTTAATTGGTGTGGTGGATTATTTTTTATCATGACTAATCCTGTTATTGGTAAGGCAACTTAACAGGGGTGGGATTTCAACAAGTTGCATTAACAAATGAATGGATGAGAAGACAAAGTGCTGGAAGATGTACAAAAGAATTGCACAATTATAATTTTAGCCAATCAATTAGTTCAACTGTTTTATAAGTGATCGTATGTCATTGATCGCTCTGTAGCTGGTCGATGCTTAAGGCCAAATGGTTATGCGGATATAAAAATTACCCTTCTGCACCTGGATCCCGTTTATAAAATTATGTGTGTTGGCTTTTAATTTTTATGCGGAAATTACTTTATTTAAAATATTGTTATTCGCGTCATGTACGATGGTGTATAAAACTCGGCATGGGTAACGCATTATAAGAAAGGAACTATGACTTTTACAAGCTTGCAATATCAAAATACACTTACGTACTCGTATGTTGAAGTACACTCAGCGAAAACACATACACTTTTTGCACATTCCATTATTTTTAATATATTAAAATTTATTTTTGATGAAAATGTTTTTCTTGATTCCAAATAGTTCGGGAATATAAAAGATAGTTTTAATAAGTTGTTGCCGAAACAGATCGGTCCAAATATTTAATGCCTCTACCAACAATATATTATATTTATGAGGAACACAAAAATTCTTCAATAAAATACCTTTTCAGGCCCGCATTCGAAAAGGAATTTCGTTAAAGCAGCAAAATGGCCGAAAAATAACTTTGTAACTAATTGAGATACGAATTGTTTTGAGGACTTTCTAAGGCTTTTCACAAAACAGATTAATCTTCAATTATAGCCGTCGTCGTAATATCTAAAGCAGCTATTACCAGGTAATTGTTTTCATTTCAAATAAATTGCTTACACTGGAAGAAAAAACAACCGAATATCAATAATAATAAAAATATATCAACGAAAAACAGAAATGTAATCCTGTTAAGGTCGCAAATAACATATTTAACAACGTTGAATACGAACTAAAGATGTGCGCAACGCTCGCAGCGAAAGCTTGGCCATGTGTTGGACTTACCTGACAACATACTTTTCAATATCTTACCATTTACCCACTGCATTCTTAAAAAGTCATGAAGAAACTACTGATGTATAATTTTGTTCATAAGTAGTTGGTTGTTCTTGGCAAAAATTCATTTTATTTTATTATCGCTTTAGTGAAAGCCGATTAAGGAGTTTAAGTATTTCTTACGAAAAATCAGCGTCTGCTTTATTTAGAGTGATAGCCGATTTTATACAAACAATTTATTATAATTCTTAATTCTAGAGAGTTTAGATTTATGTAAATCTTTTCTATTCAAATACTAAAAAATAACTTGCGAAACTAATGGCGGTGTATAGGAAACAACAATAATAGTTTGGATAAGTAGGGAGAATTAAAAAAAATTCTAACTTCGAATACAGCATATACGAGTATCATATTTCCGATGTTGGATAACTGATATCTTTGGTCAAAATTTTGTTTGAGTCGTGTAGGTTATATATCCTTTTGAGTAGTTTGTTTTGTGCTCCTTGTAAAGCTGCGATATGGGTTTTTTATTGGAGCATCGTAAAACATTTTTGAGTGGAGTATAACTTTTAATACTATTCTCTTATTTTCGCAGTTTAATTTAGATTTTTTATTAATAAATAGATATAAAATTCTCGTTGCCAAATTGATTTTTTTATCAGATGTATGTACTTTCAAATTTAGTTTTGGATCCAAAAACACTCCTAGATATTTAACTTTTTCGTCCCACGTAATATCAAATGATTGAAAGAGTAGGGAACCCTGTAGTGTATAACACTCCCTTCTTCATGTGCAAAAAATAGCTTAACTTTTGGAGCAACTTATTGCAGTTTTCCATTTATTTAAATAGTTTCGAACAGCTGTTGGCGATACCTGCACGTTGGTTATTATATCCTCTGCTAACACTCCATAATAGTATAATATAGCTGTATCGTGTATTAAATCCATTCTGAACTGGGAAATCTGAAAGTACAAGTATTGCATAACAGGTGTGAAACACAATTTCATACTTTAAGGGCAGCCAGTGTTGACCGTTTTTTTTTGTTAAAGTAGCAAAAAAAATGTACCTTAATTTCAGGATTTTTAAAAAGCTTTTTATTACTTTAATCAGGTGTTTGGGGCAGTTGCAGAAAATGCCATTAATGAAGGCCTTCACTATATTCTGTATTCTTGCCTGTTGCGTGGGAAATGGACGAGTTTGGCATTCGGTATAATTTTTGTGTCCTTCCAGGGTGTCGAAAAGTAATCGGGTTTCATGCAGGAATTAATTATTAGGGTTCGAAGTTTGATACCTCTTTTTGGCAGATTTTTTATACCATATAAATGTACAGAAATTGTTTATCTCATCTATGCCGGGTGCTTTTTTGCTTTGCAGCTTCTTAGCTGCTCTCGATAGATGTTGTCGGTATTACTGCCATTCTCTGAGAGAGACAGAGAGCTATTATTTTAAATGTTTCCCCAAGAATGTTACGTTTATCGACGGCCGAAGTACATTGTGTGGGCATTTTCTTAAACTTCTGCCTTAAAACTTTTGTTACATTCCAAAAGGGGGGAAAACTTGTTTCAAAGTAACTATTCCAAAATAAATTTTTTAAATGTAGTTCTTCGTCCTGATTTGAATTTTATCGCTAATGATTTTATAACGCATCCAGTTTCTTCTGTACGAGTTTCTAGTAGAAATCAAGGTCTGAATGTTCAATTGCAGTGATTTATGGGGATATGTTCTACGTTTTTTGGGAGCACTTACAGCGGTTGCATTTTGAATAGCAACATCTAGTGACTTTACGAGCATCATGTTGTCAATTATGTCCGTGTCTGTTGTCATTGTCATTCTTTTTTTCTCTTAGTGTAAACACTCTACTAGCCCGAATATTGTACAATGTACATTCACACGCGTCAAAAGTATGTGTGCACATATCGGTATGTACGTGCATGTTCATTTGTAGGGGGGAGCACATTACGCTGAAATAATTGTATTACAGATTAAAAAAATGCCAACAACGGTATTCACATCCTCATATACTCGTCCATTCACGTAAGTGAAAATACGAGTACACACATACTCGTCTGCACAGGCAGACTTATGAAAACAACTTTTTGTGTATGAATTCGAAATATTTGCAATTCAAAAGGAACATTTATGTAGGATACTTGCATCCCTTAATACACTCATATATGTTCATATGTATGTATGTCCGAATGTAAAAGAACGCCTTTAAGGCAATTTTGTTGAACCTTCAAAGGTGTTCTATTTAAAATGTATTTATACATTTATTCCAGAATCCTAAAATCTCTTCAGGCCAGAAAGCAGTGCCTTCTCAATGAAATTTGGAAAGATTTCAATCTATGATTGCAAATTAAAGACATTTCATCGAAGGTATGTATGTATGTATGTCCATGTATGTATATGGATGTGCTCCACAAACGATGGTTGCTAAACAATTGGCAATACATGAAAGCCAACGGGGGAAAAATATTTCTTTAGGAGCTTTAAGTGCTGCCAAAGCGCTTACTATTCGAGACCTGCGCAAAGACAGGGTCTTTCTTTCGACGCCTCGTTGTTGGCAAAACCCTCATAGAATCAATTTTCCTTTCTGATTCCTCTTCTTCCCCTGTTCTTGAGTGTTTTTGCTCAAGACGTTTATTCACGCTCTGTTCCTGATATTAATAAAAACAGAGTATTATTCTTACCCAAAACTAAGAAAACCTCAAGTTATTTTATTGTAAATATAGGATAGACTAAATTTTGATATATTTTTTGTTAAATTTTTCGTTTCAATTCGCAGATTTTTTTTAACTCGGCGACAACTAATTTTAAAATGAAGGAACAAAAACACAGTGCAAAAACGAAGAATTGCAAATAGAATTCCATTCGCAAGCTCGCGATCACAAACTTTAAGAGAAATGAATAGAATAACGTTGTGTTTGCGAGCAGATTTTTTTCGTATTTAAGATGAATTTTAATTAGTAGCACCATCATATATAATACACTTGAGCCAGCGATTTTCCAGTTATAGGAGCAGTTCTGATGTACACTTTTCAGTATGTCCTTGACTTCTCACAGCTATTCGGTTTTATTACGCCGTCCTCTCATCTGCAATCTTGGGAAAGGGCAAACATAAAACACCGTCATGGGACGGGTTGCTTGGTCAAAATTGAACAATTTGGAACGCACCAAACGATGTGCCGTTATCACCAGCAACTTCTCTAATAGAGATTCGACGATTCTTCACCATAATTTTCTTCACTTTCTCAAGTTTTTCATTGGTTGCTGATATGCTGCGTCGTCCAGGGCGAACGTCGTTCACATCTTCTCGACCTTCTTTGAAAGGCTTGTACCTTTTGTAAACCTTTTTCTAACTCGGAGTATAATTACTGTGTGCCGCTGTTAACATTTCAAGTGATCTTGGGCACTTAATCGAAGTTTGTATCCCAAGTTTTATGCAAAGGCTTTGATCCGTTTTTTGACTTCTAACTTTCATGCCTCTCACAAGCAAAATAAATGCTAAATGGATGAAAATGTGAACATGTGTATTTTGAGCGAGACGAGTATTGAAATTTGAAAGACATCGTACTTTTTGCAGAATAGCCTTTTATTCTAATTTTGCTCAAACGGTGCCACCTTTTAGATGCAAACACTCCCTGAAATAGATCGAAGTTTCCAAACATTGGCTTACCTGCTTAAATAGAGGGGTTTCCGAAAAAACCGGCTAGATGGTGAAATCGAATAAGACAAATATATAGTAATGGGGACCGGAGAAACGCGACACAAATCGAAACGACGCAAATCGAATCACCTTTTTCTATATAAATGCACTGAAATCTATTTTATTGGGGAAAATATTCAAAACAAAGCAAAAAATTTTGTATTTTTGATACAAAACAAGTATGAATACATTTTCATTTATTTCATTTACTTCAAAAAATGGTTATAATTAACAATAAATTAAGAAAAAACATAACAAAAATTAAATTCATTTACATATTTATATTCATAAAAAGTAGATCAGGCACTACAAATGCTAAAAATGGTCATCCATAATGCTGCAGTAAAAAATTTACCCGTTTTTAGCGACGCAAATCGAAATCAAAACGACTCAAATCGGGGTCAAAGCGACTCAACTCGGACCGACGCAACTTAAAATTGCACCGACGTAAATCGAATTTTTCCAGTTTTTAAAAAGCGACTCAAATCGAAACGAAGCATATCGGGGCTCTAGTGTATAACAAAAATGTCCGCTACGGCTTCTGAAGGTGGCACGGATGAATTTGAGCAATAGTCTCGATTATGTTGTGTTTAGATCATGGTTCCATTGTGGCCTTTTGCACAGAGCCTACTCTACTTCTTCTTTACTCCTCCCCAACCCACTTCTGCTGCAATGCACTGCATATGTATCGAAAAACAAATGCACAGAACCACATGCCGCTAACAGTACGGACTAATTACGCAACCAGAGGTGCACATAGAGTGGGCTACCATCGTCCTATATGCGACAATTTTGCTAATATCAGGGGGCTCACACTATCGCTAAGATCGAGTTCGTTTGACATCTCTCTTTGATGAACGACCAAACCGGCCATTTCGAATTAGGTCATTAAACCTTGGAGAGCCCACAGCGAAGTGTCAGCGCGCGAAAAACTTGCGGTACTTAACACTTCCTTGGTAAAGTATAATCGTTTGGTTGTACTGTTCAATGGTTTTGAAATAGCCCGTCAAAAAAGGGCAGATAATATCAAAATAAAATAAAAATGTATGTAGATATATCAAAAATTTTCGAATTTGGCGAACTAAAAGAGTAACGATAATAAGCACTTAAAAATTATAAGGAGGTTCATTTCTACATGTTCTGCAAGAAAAAAACTGAAATCAAAAGTAGTGCCTCTTCATAAATCTGTGCCATTTAGGTATTAAAGATGTCAAAATGTAAGGACATAAATATGTGTATGTTCAGTCTTCATTCAGTTTTAATGCAAGTCTTTAAAAATTCATTCAAATCAAACTTATAAAAGGTCTGAGTGTCTCATTAAAACTGGGCACAATTTTTTTTGAGTATATTGTACACTCAAAAAAAAAAATTCGGTTACGCCAAAGCCATACTTTTCGTCAATGTCTTACATTTGAATGAAAAATTCACAAACTAAAATTTTTGTTTTTGGTTTCTCAACTTCTCGTTTAATTTTATTTCTACTTTTCTCCATTCTATACCTTCACGATACATAATATAATCTCAAGTTATGGGGCTGCGGCTTTAATATAGTGCGGTCACTGTCCCGGAAGGTATGGAACTTTAAATGTGAATTTAATCATGCCGAAAAGTACACAGACACAATTTAAAAACACACAATTATTTTATTGAACTTATAAGTAGGTACATAAAAGCTTTTTCAGGGGTCAGATGTGCGCCAGAATGAATAAGAATGCAGATAGTGCAGCCGCTTCAAGAGCTTCAATGAAAAACGTTCTTCAGTAATTCGACGAGCCAATTTCAAAATATTTACAAATCGCAGCTGCGGAAGGTGCTTTACAAAGACTGCAAGGAAATCACTGATGGCGGTCCAGTGATTGCGCATTGAAATTAATACAAACCTCTTTCGATCACAAATTTAGATGAACGAAGAAAACGAAAGGTATGTGAAGCTGGACGAGCAACTAACAACTTATCTTGGTGGTTAAATTACAACCCTTATTGAAAATAAAGACAGAATATCGGAAAATTCTCGGTCTATAGTAAAGAAAGGTGGCTATTGCTTATGCCTGCCATTGAAAGGGGTTTCAAAAATTATAACAACCATTAATAAAATATTTTTTTTAGGCATTGAATCAAAATCCGGTTATTGCTTATAGAAAGGTTTACAAAAAATGTCTTAAAGTCTTTTGGATCTCCCTTTCTCTTGCCAGACCTGAGACTATCATCGGACCGTCACATTTTCATTTTTTTAAGAAATTTAATTTTCGTAATTTTGCGTCACATTGAATTTATTGAAGTGTTCACGGGATTTCGGCGAATTCTTTCTGTACATTTCAGAAATATTAAGTGAATTAATTCTTTCTTTTCTGTCATCTTTTTCAATGGATGAAAATGTTTAATTATTTTCTTGTTTGAATTTGTTTATTTAAAATTTGTGGAAAAATGTATTTCCTGTGTTTTTCAGCATCCTCAAGTGCTATGAAGACTGCGTTCGCAAGGTTTTGCTTTGTTGCTTCCTCAGGAGATGTTTGAAATCTTCTGCTTTATTGTGCATTAATTACCTTTTCGCCTTGCATATAAAGTCTCTCCAAACCTCTTGTCATCCATCGCTGCCTCGTGGTCCAATAGAATTTAATTTAGCAGGTATTTCTTTCCATACTTCCTTAAAATTATTTGGAGTTGTGACTCGATGGAACGCTTTTGCTAGGCTGGGTTTGTTTTCCAGTTTCTTAATGAATTCCCGAAATTGTTTCGTTGTTGTTATTTTGTATTTTCTCCACTTTCAGTTGCAAAGTTTAATTTTTTTTTCCGACAAAAACAGAGTCATTTTAACACAATGTTGCCATCATATTGCCATTAATAATGCGAGAGGGCTGTAAACTTTAATGAATCTATGCCAATATTAACAAAGGGAATGCCTTTATTGCATCGTCGACAGCACTTGTGTCGACATTGACATTCACAATACCTTCATTTAATCCTCCCTGACAAAAAAGGATACAAATCAGTTAAGAAATAATTATCAATAGCATTTTGCGATAAGATTTAGAAAAATAAAGCAGGTTGCCCAAAAGATATAGGAAACACGTTTCCTTGAGTTTCATGCGAACAATTTCACATTTAAATTTTATGGAAATGGAAGGTTTTTATAACTCAGTATGAAAACAATTTCTTATATATATTGAAAGTTCATGCGAGATGATTATGAAATATTTGATTTACTTAAGAAATTTAACCTTGGCCAAGGCTAAGCATCAAAAAGGTTCTAAGAAATACTTGCAACGCGAACGTACGAATATAAATACATATGTACATATATTCAGCGAAATTTAGTGCTCTGTAAAGTATTAACGGATTAAACAAAATATTTTGACAGCCTTTTAACAATTAACATCAAACGTCAATTTATTTTAACAATTGTCACAATAATAAATTCCGAAGAGCATTTGCCCTAGACGCATCCATCCCCTTATTTACATTTTTTACAATTACAAAGCAGTTTTTTAAGAATGGGGATTACGGGCAATAGACGAGTACAACTTATCATTATTAAAAATTACAAATTGCAAGATCAAAAAAACAAAATTGAAGAGAACCATCTGTCAAAATTCTCCGTACTTGACAACATCCTCTAAATATTTGTAAACTTGTACACCTATACTTATAAGAGGCAAATACTTAAATAGCATTCTTGTTTCTATATACATAAATCCTGCTGAATCCTTTATGGACAACAATTGTAATGTTCTTTCATTCTTACAGGCAAGACGTTAAATACACATTCAATGGAGTGTGTTTGTGTGCGCATTAGCCTGATACACATTCGAAACCTGACATGTACATAATTATAGGTTTTATTCTTACAAAAGGGATGTTGGCAAACACTTGCCAACTTGTTGGCTGTCCAAATGACTGACTGAATGATATATTCATTGCCTGTTAGCACCCCAAATCAACCAAAATGAGTGTGTTATTTGTTTTTTTATTTTAAATTGCAACAATTTTCGAAAAGGGTGAAACACTTTAAAATTGTAACCAAACCGACCGCTTAATTGCGCTATTACACCCCCAATTAGTTTTAAATAAACATTATTTAAATTAAAATTTCCTTTTAAGTCTGTTTAAGGGGAGCTACATCCGTACATACATAAATGCACACATGTACATATATGTATGGATATGTTTTGTCTTCGAATAAACAAATGCAACCATTTATTCAATTCTAAGTGGACCTGTCATCAACTACAATCCTTGCAAAACCCTAACAAGACGGACAGAAGATTTTGTTTATCGAAACGCACACAATCCACACATGGACTTTGTTATCGAGGTTTAAAAAATATTGCATATAGGACTGAAGTGCAGATAAAACATTATGTCGAAAATCCGTGTATTCCCCATTGGTAATGCCAACAGGCAAAGAAATACTGGGCGTTAAAGTATATTAAAAAATACTGATTTTAAAAGGTAGAAAATTTCTTCAAAAGCACTCATATGATGTCACTGATGTCTTCATACTCAGCTGATTTTCCGTTCTTACTATTAGTTTCTGGTGCACTTACACCAAAGCGAAATCTTCTAGATTTCGTATGTCCTTTACATCGCTGAATATTTGCTCACATTTATCCAGATTTTATGTCCCGTGTGGTGTTTAACGTGCATACCTCTTATGTTAAATTGCTTTTTTTTATAAATAATAAAAAGCAGGGTGCTGCAGGCTTTATTTCTATGTGTCAACTATCGACTTATTTGTACAGTGCTGTATTTTCCAGTCCTCAATGAAGAAAATCACAGTTGCATCGCTTGATACTGAGTAGATTGAAGGGGATTTTGTCGAAATATACCCACGCAGTTGATTTAATTTTTATCTCGTCAAATCCGCTGGATTTGGTTCGAAATCTAGTCTTACCTGGATTTCATTTATGTAAATGCGCTATTTTCAAAGTCAGACTTCAAAACAGGGTGTGTCTAATCAATTTATAATCAATCATATTTTGCAATAATTTTTCTACTTATTATAAAAACAATTGGCTGTAACAAATGTTTTTTTTTTTGTATTCGAACACAGCGTTGCCACGGTAGACCACGTTTAATTCGCACTGCCAACAATATTAAACGTCTAGAGCAGAATGTTAACAAAGCACCGGAAACATTTACCAGAAGTCATTCTGGTCAGCTGGGAATGGCTCATACGTTCCTAAAGCGCATTAAAAAATAGTTACTCTTACTCCCACATAGAGTGCAAGAATTAAAACCCGCAGGCCAACGACAACATCTAAATGCTCAGGGTCCACCCTTGGGGTTATTTGTATAATGCTTAGTGTAAAACCTTTC
Source organism: Epicampocera succincta (assembly GCA_932526305.1). Classification (NCBI taxonomy): domain Eukaryota; kingdom Metazoa; phylum Arthropoda; class Insecta; order Diptera; family Tachinidae; genus Epicampocera; species Epicampocera succincta. The sequence goes on from OW052035.1 coordinate 19,826,781, forward strand.
CATTTTTATACAGTTTATAGTCTTAAAAGAGGTAAAATATATGTATATCATTAAATATATGTGGGTATGTAGTTTAAGTTTTTAGCCCCCAGTAGTGGAATTCTCTAACTTTTTCAGATTTTAAGAGCTTAACTTAACACCAACTATTATTATTATGTGATTCACTAACTTCTCCTTAACACCTGTGGTAGTATGTTAAAACAAATGTGAAATTACTTGGCAACTTTGTAAATATAAGAAAAACTCGAAAAAGAATATAAAAAACTAAAAAATTTTCTCCTCATTTTATTTTATGCAGGTAAGTAAAGCGAATTTAAATTTTAATATAATAAATATTTAATAGCAAAAGAAGCCGATCATCAAACGAGCAATTAACTAGAAAAATGTGCCTTCAGAAGAAGTATGTATGTATGTACAATATATTATAAAGTAGTTAGTTAACTCTGGTCACTCAGTTTATAAAAACAGCTGATTTTAAACGAAGGCGAACAGTGCTAAAAAGTGTTGAAGGATAACAGAAATTGTTAAATTCTTTAAAAGAATTTCATTAGTGTTAAAACAAATTAGTGAATCGCAAATTCGTTAAATTTGAACCACACAATTATCGTTAAAATTAGTTAGAGAATCGCATTACTGGTGATTTTTGGCTGACTATGAATATTTAGAACCTTTCTGGAGTATAGTTCAAAGCAAGAGTGGGTTACTGCACGATAATTATAGTAGCGCTCTGGTCATTCACCAAAAGTTAGTTGGCAGAAGGAGGGTCAGCAAGCCCTAATAGTGTTTTACTTGCAGGCCATCTTGACGTTAGTTATGGTGAAATTGCCTATTTCGCCTGTAAAGTTTTGGGCGAAATAAGCAGAGACCGAAAAACTACTATCATTAGTGATTCGAGAGCTCATTTTCGGGTTTCTCAGGATGTTCTTGATTTGCAACAAATTCTTGTTTTAGTAAGGACCCGGATGACAAAGAACATGGTATGAGTTGGCTTAAGGCTTTATTTTCATTACGGACTTCAATCTCCTTAACTCCAGTGCATTGACTTCACTTCTACTTATTAAATCGAAGGATTATAACATAAGCAAGGCTGTAAGGCAGGCATCGACGTATATCAAGACATCTGAGCCATAAGGAAGTCACAAACGAAAGTTCTCTGATGTCGTTTGATTTCCCGTAAGAAGCTTCTTACAATAAAATGTGATATATGTAAATGAATAATTGAACACTCAGTTGTGAAGGGGGGAATTAAGCCACGCAGTTGGTTGTTTTAAGAACAGAATTTAAGAGGAAGATAAAAGGCATCAGATATTGATGACTATAAAATTACTCTTGAATGAAAATGTAATTATAATAATAAGAAGAAAATTAGTAATTACATATCTTTTCAAACAAAATAAATAAATATTTTAGCTAAATAATTAATTTAACAGATATTTCGTTTAATATAACATTAATTTTATATATAAGTAAATATATTGCAAGTAATAATCTTAAACAAAAAATTAAATGCGATTTATTTTCTGACTATTCTTATTATAATTAAACCGCTAAAAAATACTCGAATATATCACTAGTGTTTTTTTTTTGACAACTGCGTAAGTCTTTTTCGTTTCGAAATCATTTAAATATTAAAATAAAAAAATAATTTGTTTTGTGACTCATTCGATCTTCTTTATTTTTATCAAAGGACTCAGCTTTATACTTCTATATTAGAGCAATAAATCCGTCTCTTAAAAGGCCATTAAGCGTCATCATTAATAAAGTCCGAGCCTGCAGAACATCTGAGTCGGGAGAGCAGAAACAGATGAATATAGCGCATCAAGTAAAGATAGGTAACAAAATATTGGAACACTATGCCTATGCCAGTAAACAGCCTTCTCCCAACAGCTAGTGAAAACTACGTTATCAGACTTAACCCGACGAAATGTATAGACTTGAAAAGGCTGATATGACTCCGATGTATGTTGAAAGACATTTGCCTTCTCCTCCTCTTTTCTAAATAACACGCTACAAATTCAGTCGTATATGGCCTTCTGAATGCCATGCGCCCGGTCCAAGTTTCTAATTGGTGTACAGACTGATAATTTTGCATCCTCTGCCACTTTCACGTCAACAAAGGCGATGGATTACCGATCTATTATAAATAAATTATTACTGCTTTGAAACGTTGGTCTAGTGTAAGACTTTGCATAGAGATTTGCCAAAATACACGGAAAGACACCAAACAGACTTCATTAGTTGCTGTTCTGGTTTAAGAACCTGTCTTTGAAGGCGGTGTGAGTAGAATATAACCGCCAATAACTCACCATGATGAACTTTTCGCTGACTAACAGTTTAAACTTAGCCCCATAATGATGCATCACTCGCAGCGTAACTTTATTGACACATCCTTTTTTCCCCCCGATCATGTGATGAAAACTCTGAAATTTTTGTCGTTGAGTCAAAATAAGTATCAGAAGATATTCGCTGGTTCATAATATAGATTCCAACCTGCAACTCTACCAGTATTTGAAGCGTTAGAAATGAAAAAAAAATTAAGTCCATTTTTTATCGAATGGCAAATAATATTTGTAAGTTTTGTAACAAGATTTCCTGTTCCTTGAGCCATTTCTCATCTTGTAGCGACAAATGTTAACAACTTGTCAAATATTTGTGCATATGGACTGTGCGTAACAGTATAACTTAATCATACGTATAACTGTTTGATTCTGTTTAGCAATTTGCGGTTCACCAAATTAATTGTAATTTACACGCTCACTTAGGCACCCCTGTCAGTCATTCCCACAACAACACTTCCTTGTAGTTCCCAATATCTGTAATTTGCAGTTTACGACCATACTTCGTAAGGGTACATAAAACTACAACTGAGCCATAAGTAAACGTGTACTTGCATGTGCACCAAAACACTGTCTGGTGAAATTCTGAACACAAATAAGGAAAAACATGCAGTCTTGCCCACCAGCTATTCGGCATGAACGAAAACAAATGTATTCATTTCAATAATAAAAAACGAGCAGCAAATTGGACAGGAAATTATTATTTTGTACGTTTTGTTTCTTCTGTGTGCTTTTGTTACGCGTGACAATTTTTTAATAAGTAAATTTCACCCCTTGCTGGAAACCAAAATGTTTGAAACTTCCACCCGCAAATCGCACAAGCATGTGGCAAACCCATAATTTTCTCCAAGGATGTTTTTTATTTATGTTTTAGTTTTTTCATTTTTGTGATTGAAAAACTTTTCTGACGTCTTAATTTTCCAAAAATAACTTTTTCAACCAACCACTAAAAGTTGGGAAAGCACAAGATTTTGTTTAAATATAATACATACATACATACATACATATGTATGTAAGTATGTATTTATGTATGCACATAAAAAACTTTTGCTTTCATCATTTTATTTATTTTTATTGGAAGAGAATAATTATTGAAAAGTCCAGCGCCTATTTATGCACATACTATATACATTCATACGTACGTACATATGTATATATGTCTATATCTTTATCTAATCTATATTCAGTTTCTATACTTCTATATACAAAAATACATGTAAATACATGCAAATCTCAAAAACATCGGAAATAATGTAAAACCGCAATTATATAAAACAGTGTAAGCCCGCTTGGTATGAAATCGATTTTTACTCAAAAACTTGTTTTTAAACAGTGGCTGGATTTTCTTATACGGAGTCACATACATACATACATACATATACATATTTCGTACTTCCTTAACTATGTGCCTATATATGTACATACATATTTATTTGGTTTAACTATTTACTTTTTCCCCCGAACATAGAGTTTATTTTTATTATATTATTTTTGAAATTTTGGAAACTGTAAGATGAGCGAAAACTACTCTGGCAATTTGATTTTCTGGTTATACACGCGCGAAAATCACAATTTGTTTTTTTAATTGTTTAAAAAAATTTATTTCTTTTATTTATTTATTTGGCTTGTTTGCCAGAAAGTGGTTGACAGAATCATCTTTTCTAAAAACTAAAGCATATTCTTATAAATTAAAATTAACTTAATTTATTGCTGATTTTGCTGTCTAGTTTGGGTCATTTTGAAATATCATAAAAAAGAAAAAAATATTTTTTTAAATTATTTTGCAACTTGCCAAAAGTGCAAGTTATTGCTTTTGTTTGTTTTAAAATGATCGAATTGCATTTTTATATTTAGGTTAAATGAACTATAAGTTCATTTACCTATTTCTTTTAAAAAATTGTCAATATGTGCAAGTTGTTGTTTTTTGTTTATTTTAAAATGATCCAATTACATTTTTATATTTAGGTTAAATGAACTGTAAGTTCATTTACCTATTTCTTTTAAAAAATTATCAATATAATCAGTATGCTTATATGTAACTACCCCCTCCTTTACTTTAGAATTCTCCTGAATTCTATTATTTAATAACTTTATTTTAATATGGTTATGTTTTCTTATTACACAAAAAGAAATATTAACTATTACAATAATAATTATTATATTGCAGCCATACGTAATTTTACTATGATATTTTAATTCTTTTATTGATTTAATATTGTTTTGGTACACTTTTTCAATTTGTTTAAAGGATAATTTATGAGTAAAGTTTTGTGGTTGTTCTGAGTTTAGATTTAAATGAGTTTCTTTTTCAATTTCTATAATGTTAGAAAAATAGTAATCTTTAATTTTGATTGTACAGTTGTTAAAATTAATTAGATAGTTTCCATTCAGGACAAATTTTTCATTGTTGCATGTTTGTTCGACACTAATATTTACTGAGTTTTTTATAATAATTGTATCAATATCTATTTGTATTACCTCTAAATCATTATTATTTATCATTTGACAGGTATTTTTAATTGTACAGTGGTTGCTTAATTTTAAATCTTTTAACTGTTTATTTTCTTGAAAATTATAAGTTTTGTTTTCAAAATCAAATATTTGTTCTATTTTATAGTCAATTTCATCCTTTTCGTTATTTGGTAGTGGTATAATTGATCTTAGTTTAACGTTTAAAAATTCTTTTGGTATTTTGACTCCGAAAATTAAATATGAGTTATTAACATATGCTGTTCCAAATTGAATATATTTAAGTTTATTGTAGTCTATTTCATATTTTTTAATTTCATTATCAGTTAAAATACTTGGGTGTACTATCCCATATTTTGCAGATACTACATTATCTTGCAAATGTTCAATCTTATTTTTTATTAATTGTATATTAGTTAGCTGCTCTAAGAATATCTGTTTATTATTTTCCATTTTTAAAAATTTATTTATAGAGTTTAATTCATTTTCTATTTTTCTTCTGTCATTTTCTATTACTAATTTTAAATGTCTTAAGGTCGAATTGAAATATTCATTGATTATTACCTGTTGGTTATTATTTTCTTTAATTTCGTTAATATTAGTTAAATGATTTTGTATGGTCTGTCTGTCTTCGTCGTCCATAGTTCCAAATAACCATTTTGATATGCTACCTATTCCGTTAACTAGTCCTCGTCTTTGTCTAATTTGTTTGGGTATTAATGTCATTAGTTTGTTCTTAGCGTCGTTTATTTCTGAGTTAAGAATTTCTTTTTTGTCTATTTGCATTAGGTTGATGTTATCAATTAGGTTATGTAAAATAACTTCTATTTCTTTCAAATTAATTATATGTAAAACTATATCTGCTTCCTTAACGATTTCTTGGTCTCTTATGTGGATGTCTATATATCCTCTTTGTTCTGTCAATAGTTTACTGGTCATTCGTCCAAAGGTTTGTTGGATCAGTATTAGCATTATTAGCGTTGTTAGAGTCTGAAAATTTCAATGGTCGCTTAATATTACAGGGATGTATATTTTTAAGTTTTAATTTTTTATATTTTGGTTGTTCTTTATGTCGAACAGCCTTATAGTTTTTTACAAATCCTTCCTCTCTAGTTTCCGTATATTCTTCCCTACATTTATTTAATTTACTGATTTTCTTTATTTTATTGTCTTCTAGATTTTTCCTAACTTCATTTTTCTCTACCTTTCCTTGTTGGACTTCATTGGGTGAATGTTTTATACTTGAGTGATAGCGATCGTTATAATTCCTAACAGTTTTCTGTATTAATTGCTTTGTAGGTAAATCTTTATTCATTTTGTAAAAAATTCTAAATTTCTCTGCTATAGTATTATGAAACCGTTCGATGTCAGCATTGCCCGTGTGGCTATTGGGTTTAGTTAAGTGTAACTCGATGTTTTCTTTGTCTAGAAATTCTTTAATACGTACTGCCTTGAATTCATTGTCTGCTATTATCTTTTTTGGCTTTCCAACTTTGGCAAAATGATCTTCCAACTGCTCTATTATGGTCATATGATTTCTATCATTTAATGGATATGCTGCTCCGAATTTGGAAAATTTGTCAATTATGGTTAGAAAATGGAATCCTTTCATTACATACGTATCTATATGAATTATTTGGTTCTTTTCAGATGGTGTTTCTGTTATTGCGAATTTTGGTTTTATTGGTTGCCGGTCATATTTTATTTCCTGGCATACGTCACACTGATTAATAACAATTTGGATTAATTCCATTAATTTGGGATAATAGATTTTGTTTTTGATATTGTTGTATGTCTCTATTATTCCAGAATGCATACTTTCCCTAACGTGATAAAAGGATATTTGTTTTACTGCCTCTGTCTCTGTTTCTATATCTTGTGCCCTTAGAGTGCACTTGGTGAAGTTTATTTGTTTATCATTAGAATACATTTCTATTAGTTTTTCTTGAACTAGGTTATAATTTCTTTCTGACACTTCTGAAAATATTCCTACTTTACCTTTAGTTATATATTTTTTAAATATTTCTCCCATTCTTTCGAAATCCCTTTCCGAAATAAATATTATTCTTTTCCCGTGAAGCATTTTTAACTCCTGGATTTTATTATTTGTTATTATAATTTGTGTTTTATATTTGTTTACAATTTCGTCTTTAATAAAGAAATGTTCTTGGAGATTTTCTTCAGCTGAATGCACTGTAGCCATCGACACGTTATCTTCTTCCAAAGAACTAATAACATTTACGTCCTTGTTTTCCAATTTTTCGTTCTCTTCGGTGTTTATTCTACTCAAAAAGTCTGCAACCCGATTTTCTTTTCCTTTAATGTATTCAATATCGAAATCGTACTCTCCTAACTTTAACAACCATCTTTGATGTCTTGGGGACATATCTTTCCCTTTATATTTAGTATTCAAAAATTTTATTGGTTGGTGGTCTGTTAGAATTTTAAACTTCCTACCATAAAGATATGGTCGTAGGTAATTAACACTCCATAAAATAGCTAAAAATTCCTTATCAGTTGCTGAATAGTTCCTTTCGTGGTTATTAAGGGTCCTCGAAGCGTAACATATTGGGTGCCCTTCTTGAGATAACACTGCCCCAATCGCATAATTAGATGCATCTGTTGTCAGTGTAAATTTTTTTTCGAAATCAGGAAATTTAAGAATTGGGTGAGAACTTATGAGATTTTTCAATTTTTCAAAAGCTTCTATATACGTCGGGTCCTTGTCATTTATTTTCACTCCTTTTTTCAAGTACTTTGTCATGGGCTGTGCTACTTTGGCATAATCTTTAACGAATTTTCTGTAATAACCCGTCATACCAAGAAAGCTTTTGATTTGCTTTTCTGTCCTTGGTAATGGTAATTCTTGAATTACCTTTATTTTGTTTATGTTAGGCTTAATTCCGTCCTTTGTTAAGATGTGTCCCAAAAATTCCGTCTCCTTTTTCATGAAATTGCACTTATCTATCTGAACTTTTAAGTTAGCTTTCTCCAATACTTTAAATATGTCAGTTATTGCCTTTACATGCTCTTTTAATGATGTACTAAATATCAAGATGTCATCTAAATATACTACACATGTCTTGTTAATGAAGTCTCTTAATGTTTCGTTCATAAGTCGCTGGAATGTAGCTGGGGCGTTTTTCAACCCAAACGGCATTCTTACAAACTCATACAGTCCATGTGGTGTCACAAATGCTGTTTTCTCCCTATCTTTTTCTTCTATCAAAATTTGGTGGTATCCCTTAGCTAGATCTAAAGTAGTAAAATATTGTGCCCTGCCCAACTTGTCTAGAATTGAATCTATATTTGGCAGTGGAAACTTATCGTCAATTGTTATTTCATTCAGCTTCCTGTAGTCTACGACAATCCTAAATTTTATTTCTCCTGAGTTGTCTATCTTTTTTGGTACTACTATTAATGGGCTTGCATAACGAGAGCAACTTTTCCTAATTATTCCCTGCTCTTCCATTTCTTTTATTTGTCTCCTAACTTCTGCTTCGTGCTGTGGTGGATACCTGTATAATTTAGCGTTTATCTGTTCGTCCGTTGTTGTCCTAATAGTATGTTTTATGTTCATGGTACTAGTCAGCTTGTCTCCTTCTTTAAAGAATAAGCCTTTGAATCTATTTAAAATTTTCGTGACTTCTTTAAGTTCTTCTGCATTAAGATGTTTTAATTGTAATCTACTCCAATCCAAATTTGATTCCTCTAGAATGCATATTTGGAGGTTTTTGTATGGATTCATTAAAAATTTGGTTATCTTATTATTAAAAGAAATATTTTCGTCCACTAAATTTATCATCGTGTTGAAACAATTAAGTAAATCTGTTCCTATTATGAACTGGTATCTTCGTCCGGTTAAGTTTGTAACTTTCCATCTTACTTTTGCAAATCCTACATTAAACTCTTCAGGTGCATCAGATATTACCTCGAATCTTATAGTGCCTTTTCCATTTATCGTTTTAAATTCAATTGGTTCTTTCAACAAAATTCTTTTAAAATCTTTAATATCTTTATCAACTACACTTATACTTGCTCCTGTGTCTATTAGAGCTTTATATTCTTTTTTGTTTATAGTAATTTTTATGAGGGGTAAGTAGTCGGATGTTGTGTCCGAAAAAAAAAAATTATCATCATTATTTATATTATTGAATTCTTCTCTATTACCGTTCCTTAATTCCTTTTGGTCTTGCCCAGGTTGAGTCAAGCAATTTTGGCTGACATTTGGCCTGGGGTTTCCTACCTTTGGGAATCTTAGCTCAACATTGTCTATTTCCATAGGCTCGGTTAGGTTTTGCCTAGGTTGATTCCACCTCAACTGGCCGGAATTTGGCCTAGGGTGTCCTACCTGCGCGGGTCTTTGGAAGTTCCCTGACATGTTATTTTGTTGGAACTTATGGTATCCTGAATTATTTGTATTATGGTTGTTGTTATTATATCTGTTATAGTATTTATTTTGATTATAATCTTGAACTTTATTTGAATAATTTTGATTATAATTATAATTATTTTTCTTCACTTGCTTAGATGTGTTCGAAAAAGTTCCTTTGACTTTTCGAAATTCTTCTCTAATACAACTATCTTCGTATCTTCTTTTCATCATAATATCTATTATGGTTTCTATATTCCTTTCTTCATATATTTTTTCTAACACTACCCCTTGGGTCATTTCTTTTGCAATATTAGTTAATAAACTATTTACGTTAGATAAATCAATATATTGGTCATCACTATAATACACACTTAACTCATCACTCTTATATTTAATATTTTGTAATTCTATGGCTAGTTGACTTACAGTATTCACTCTTAAATCGTTGATCCTTCGGTATATTTGGTGGGGCTCCACATCGGGTCGATACCTCAGCTTGAGTGCCTTCTTTATAATCGTCCAATTTTCTGGTTGTTGTATGTTTATTACTACATTTTTAGCTTCTCCCTGTATGTTTCGGTAAAAGATTGCTTTAGTCGCTTCCTTTCTCAAATCTTCTTCTGCTATTGTTGAAAGTAAGTACTCTACACTGCTTAGGAACGAATTGATGGTGATGGCTCCTACACCGGTGAACACTGGTAAATAACTAACGTTTTTGAAGATTCTGTCCAGCTGGCTTGATTGCGATTGTTGCATCATCAAATTTGGTTGATGCTGAATTTGTTGCTGCTGTTCTTGCTGCATTTGTTGTTGCTGCATTTGTCCTTGTAGTTCAAGGTATGCTAAGCGTAACCGCTCCAACTGTTCCTCTTTTCTGGCTAATTCTTCTGCCAAATTTAATGGAGGATTTTGTTCTTCCATTCTTCTGTTTTTGTCAAACGTTCGTTGCCTTTTGGAATACAGAACGAAGGTTTCGTATCACTAAATCCTTTTGGTAAAATAAAAAGGATCCTACCGACTGCGCCAAAATCACAATTTGTTTTTTTAATTGTTTAAAAAAATTTATTTCTTTTATTTATTTATTTGGCTTGTTTGCCAGAAAGTGGTTGACAGAATCATCTTTTCTAAAAACTAAAGCATATTCTTATAAATTAAAATTAACTTAATTTATTGCTGATTTTGCTGTCTAGTTTGGGTCATTTTGAAATATCATAAAAAAGAAAAAAATATGTTTTTAAATTATTTTGCAACTTGCCAAAAGTGCAAGTTATTGCTTTTGTTTGTTTTAAAATGATCGAATTGCATTTTTATATTTAGGTTAAATGAACTATAAGTTCATTTACCTATTTCTTTTAAAAAATTGTCAATATGTGCAAGTTGTTGTTTTTTGTTTATTTTAAAATGATCCAATTACATTTTTATATTTAGGTTAAATGAACTGTAAGTTCATTTACCTATTTCTTTTAAAAAATTATCAATATAATCAGTATGCTTATATGTAACTCGCGTGAGACTTCATTTTCAAAATGTCGTCGAAGAATAAACATGGGAAATTTTTTTTACATCTCTCTGCATATCTTACATTAGACAATTTTTTAGCAAAAAACAAAAAAAAAATGTAGAAACAAAAATGGTGAAGCGAAAAAACGACTGATTAAATTCAGTTTAAAATATTTTCTTGGTTCAACTTGGCTTCCATTTTAACGTTTTGTCTATGTTTTCAAGTTAGAGCTGCCGAGCTCATTATATAGGATAGGATATTTGGGGAAACAGGTCACATTTGTGATAATTGATAATTGACATAACAAACTTATGTTTTTTTACGTATTTTACTAAACAGCACTTTGTAACACATAATACTAGTTAAAACTTGCGTTGTAATTATACAGTTAAGGTACACTTATGCGAACGTACACTTAAGCTAGCGTACGTACGTTCGTTTTTGAACATACCAAAAATGCAAACCGAAATTAACTGTAAAAATTTCCTGCCACTGGAGCTGCCATTACGAAGAATGTGGATGATAATTATTAGTAAGAACACGTGAGCGTTTTGGTTTTTTCGTACTAGCAGTGGCATTTGAAAATTCTTGGTAACACTGGGGTTCCACTTGCCAGTGGTGCAATGGAGATTTTTGCATATCTTCGAAATATTTGGATATGTTGACGTTTGCTGTTCTCTTTACCCATGCGAGTGCCAGTTCATTTCTAAGATGTCATCGAAGCTTAAACTGTACAACATTTGTTCGCTACTCAAGCTGAACAAATTTTGCTTCAATTTTAACTTTTTGTTTTGTTTATAAAAGCGAGATGCTTAGTAATTAATTGTACTATTACACTAACGCTTTATAATAATTAAGCTTTAGCTTTTATGCGCATTGTGAGAATTAAATCGTAATAATACATTTAACAGATTAAAACTTTCATTAGCATTTTGCGGTTATTTTTCAACAAGTTAATATTGTTTTTCGTTTTGACATTTGGTGGCGCATGCAAATGCCAAATTTTTACTCGCATGGAAACGTTGCTGTCACTGGAGCTAATATTGCGGCAAATGTGGGCTTATTAGTAAAAAAAAATGTCAATGTATTAAGTTTTTCTAACTCTAGTAACACGTGTTGTCTCTAAATTAGAAGTTTTATAAACAATATTCTGAAAAAAGTGTTCAGTTCAAGGCTCGGTTCAAATAAAACTGCACGTGTATACATATGTATTTGTGTTTCTATATACATACATACATATTTTCTCGCTAGATAACTACGTTTTCACACTATGTAATTAATTTTTTTCATTGCGAAACTACGAAACTATTTGACTACCATCAAGATGAACTTCAAAAATAATGTATTTTTCAGAGACAGTAGGAAAACCATCTGTTACAGTGTTGCACTTTCAAATGAGTGTTGCAACATACATATGTTCCATTTTTAGAGTTTTGATTTCTTTGATTGTTCGCGAACCTGGGAAAAATTTATTTGATGACAGTTCGTATTGCGCAGCCAAATAAAGTTTTTGAAGTTTTGAAAATTGATATTTTGATAATGTGGTAGGTTCGTTAATTTTTGGCCTTAATCATGCCTCAGCCACAACATTCGTAAGGTTTGGGAGCCTTCGATATTTTCCTATACCCAAGATTGAAGAGGGCCGATGCTTTGCAACGGTTGAGTGCCTCATTGGATAAGTTTCTAGAATATTCGACCAAAAGTCGAGAGGTCGTAAGTTCGATTCTTACAAAAAACTCTGGTGAAAAACGATAGCCAAGATACATAAATAAAAAAACACTCGGCACCGAACAGCCATCCCTACAATATAGAATATAAACAAAATTGTAACACATTACTCATTCTTTGCTCTTCCCATAAACTAAGTCGGGTACAATGCACTGCATATTTAGGGGTAATACTGGTCCAAAATAAAAACCGAAGTGCTGAAAGAGCTCGGGGACATACCAAAAAGTGAATATCGGGGGACTATTTTGTAGGGTACAAAATAAAAATTTATTTTTTAATTTATTTTTGAGATAAGTTAAAGTTTACAGTATTTTATGAACAGACTTCGTATGTACATGCGTAGCAGTAGTAAAATTTGTTTAGACAAGCTAAACATTTCCCGAATTAAAACGGATGAAATTTTAAATATTCACATAAAAAAATAAAATTCAATTTATTTATTACTTAAAAAAATAATTATAGTTCATTTAAGAAAAATTACGTTTCTATATTAGTTGGAAATTGAATATTCTTTATTGATTCAAAACTTAAACTTCAATACTAAGTTGTTATCTGTTTCATTAACTTTAATGTTTATTAACTTTTTAATTCACTTATTATATTCATTTCCTTACCTTTCTTATTATGTGTTATTTACTGTTTTTTGACAGCTGCTTGATGGAAAAATTCCAAAGAAAACTTTGCCTATTGTCACTATCGTGAACCAGTGGAATTTGTTAGTCCACAGTTTCGATGTGACAATTTCTTTGTAATATTACAGAAACGAGGTACTGAATTTAAAAAATAATATTAAGTAAAATTATGTACTTACGTATTTCCGTGCATCTTCTGTAATTCTGACAATCAAATTACAAATACTAGCAACAAAACACATGCTTTCCACAAGGTTGCATTTATTTATCTAGTTTATATTATGCCTCTTTAAAATACAAATAATAACGCAGAGAATGATTTTCCGCAGCTTTATAGTTAAATATTCTTTTCAATAAATGATCAATGCACGTGAATTTCGTAGTGGGAGTTCTCGGGAGTGTTTTTAAAAAAATAACTAAACTCAACTGTGGATATCTAACAACTGACTTTATTTTATTTCTTTAATATTCGTTGAACTTATTTTTAACAGAAATTTTTGTTAATGCAGCTTAAAATGCATTTTACAATTTTTGTTTACTTATGCTAAATTATAACATTATTTCTTAATTATTTTATATTAATATTGTACGGTTGCAATTCCTGGAATTGCGACCGAAAAATAATTTTGTTTTCTGTTCTTAACCGGAAATGAGTTTGCTGTTACAATTATTATTTTTATTTTATTTTGTGCTTATTATGTTTTCAATAAATTCATCAATAGTGTCATTTTTTATATAAGTGTTTGTATTTGAATTTGTATATGTAACTTCTCCCCCCTTTAGATTGGAATTCTCCTGAATTCTTTTGTTCAAATTAATTTTAATATATTTTAATTTTATTCTCCAAAATATAATTATTAATATTATTGCAAGTACTAGAAAAAAGTTACATCCGTATATTACTTTATTATGGGTTTTCAAGTTAGAAATATTTTTAAAATTTATTTCATTTCTTTCATCTAATTGTTCAAATGTAAGTTTTTCTGTAAAATTCTTTATATCGTTGTATCGCAAACTCATAATATTTCCTTCAAATTTTTCAATTAAATTAGAATAATAGTAATCATTAATTTTTTATAGAACAATTGTTAAACTGAATTATATAATTTCCATTTAGAATAGTATCATTATTATTATTATTACATGTAGTGTTTACATACAAATTTATTGCGTTTTTAACCAATATTGTTTTTTCATCCAGTGCTATAAGTTCTAATGCTCTGTTTGTTATTAGTTTACAGTTTTTTGTTAATATACAATGGTTACTAGGTTTTAATTGTCTGAAATATTTACTTTCTTCAAATTGCATAGTTTTATTTTTATATGTGAATACTTCTTCTATTCTGGATTCTATTTCTTTTTGATTTTTATTTGGTAATGGTATAATTTTTCTTATTTTTACTTGTATAAACAATTTTGGTATTTTAAGGCTTAATATTAGATAAGTATTATTAAAAGTTGCCATTCCTAATTGCAAATATTTTAATTTATTAAAGTCAATATTATATTTTTCAATTTCATGATTTGTCAAAATATTTGGGTGAACTAACCCGTATTTGGCTGAAACTACATTGTCTTGAATTTGTTCTATTTTGCTTTTTATTAATTGGATTTTTGACATTTGTTGTAAGTACATGTGTTGTTGATATTCTTCATCTACAATTTTATTTATGGCATTAATACCTTTTTCAATTTCTTTCCTATCATCTTTTACAATATTTTTTATTTGATTTATAGCTAAACTAAATTGATTGTTTATATGTACCTGTTCGTCTAGTGTCTTGTCAGTCTGTGATAAATGTTTTTGTATCGTTTGTCTATCTTCATCGTCCATTGTTCCAATTGTCCATTTAGCTACAGTACCTATTGCATTTACAAGTCCTCGTTTTTGTCTTTTTTCACTTGGTATTAAAGTTAGTAATTTATTCCTTGCTTCTAATAATTCTGCTTGTAATATGTCCTTGTTACTTGTTTTCGCTAATATAATGTTGTCCGTCATTTCGTTAATAATGTTTTCTATTTGTTTAACGTCAATTATGTGTAATACTATATCACTGTCCTTTACTATTTCTTGGTCTCTTATTTGTAAGTCAACAAATCCTGTTTGGTCTACTAGTTCGGTTATAGTCATTGTGCCATTACTCGGTTGCGTCCATGTTGTCAGAACCAGTATCATAATTATTATCTGAAAATTTTAATGGTTTTTTAATATTGCTGGAGTGAACATTTTGTAACTTTTCTTTTCTATATCTTGGTTGCTCTTTGTGTCTAATAGCTTTATAATTCTTAATATATCCTTCTTCTCTAATTTCTCTGTATTCTTCTCTGGTTTTATTTAGTCTTTGTATGACCTTTCTTTTGTTACTTTCTAGATTCTTCCTAACTTTCTCTTTTTCTATTTTTCCATTTTGAACTTCATTCGGGGTATATTGGGTACTTGAGTGATAACGATCGTTATAATTTCTTATTGCTTTTTGGATTAATTGTTTTATCGGAAGTTCCTTGTTTGTTTGATATAAAATCCTAAATTTTTCTGCTAGTGAACTATGCATCCTTTCTATGTCTGCATTACCCGTATGACTATTGGGTTTTGTTAAATGCAGTTGAATACCTTCTTGGCTCAAGAATTCCTGAATTCGTGCTGCTTTAAATTCGTTATCAGCTATTATTTTATCTGGTTTACCTATTTTTGCAAAGTGTTCTTCTAATTGTTCAATTATTGTAATAGGATTTCTATCGTTCAGTGAATAAGCTGCCCCAAATTTTGAAAATTTGTCTATTGTTGTTAAAAAACGATTACCTTTAATTACATACGTATCAATGTGTATAATTTGGTTTTTATCTGACGGTGTTTCCGTAAGTAGAAATTTATTTTTAATCGGGCGTCTATCGTATTTTACTTGTTGGCATAGATCGCATTGGTTTATTACGATTTGAATTAATTCCATTAGTTTTGGGTAATATATTTTATTTTTAATGTTGTTATAAGTTTCTATTATTCCTGAATGTATACTTTCTCTAATATGATATAATGAAATTTGTTTTATGGCTTCAACTTCTGTCTCAATGTCCATTGCTCTCATGGTAGATTTTATGAATTTAATTTGACTATCGTTTGAGTACGTACTTATTAACTTTTGCTGCACCAAATTATAGCTATGCTCTGATAACTCTGAATAAATTCCTATTTTACCTTTGGAAATATATCTTCTAAAAATATCTCCCATTTGTTCAAAATCGCATTCTGCAATAAAAATAATTCTCTTTCCATGTATTTCTTTACATTCTTCTGTTTTATTATTTGTTAAAATTATTTGAGTTTTATATTTATTCACGATTTCTTCTTTTATAAAAAAATGATCTCCTAAATCTTCTTGTGCTGAGTGTATTGTTGCCATAGTTATGTCGTCTTCAATATTATTAATTGAAAAAGTATCAGAATCTTTACCTCCCTCTTTTTCTGAAATAGTGTCCTCACTATTTTCTAATCTGCTTAAAAAATCTGCAACCTTATTCTCTTTGCCTTTTAGATATTCAATATCGAACTGGTATTCACCTAATTTTAATAACCATCGCTGATGCCTGGGCGACATGTCTTTTCCTTTGTATTTGGAATGGAGATATTTGATTGGCTGGTGATCAGTAAGAATTTTAAATTTCTTACCATAAATATAAGGCCTAAAGTAGTTTACACTCCACATTATTGCTAGGAATTCTTTATCCGTCGCAGAGTAGTTTTTCTCATGATTGTTTAATGTCCTTGAAGCGTAGCACACTGGATGACCTTCTTGTGACAATACTGCACCAATTGCATAATTGGATGCA
Organism: Epicampocera succincta; assembly: GCA_932526305.1. Lineage (NCBI taxonomy): Eukaryota > Metazoa > Arthropoda > Insecta > Diptera > Tachinidae > Epicampocera > Epicampocera succincta. The sequence continues at coordinate 19,843,647 of OW052035.1, forward strand.
TCAGTCGTCAACGTGAATTGCTTATTGAAATCGGGATAACGTAAAACAGGATGTGTACTTATTAACGTTTTTAACTTTTCGAAAGCTTCAATGTATGTTGGATCTTTTACGTTAATTTTTGTGCCTTTCTTTAAATATTTTGTTATAGGTTGAGCTACTTTTGCATAATCCTTAATGAATTTGCGGTAATAACCTGTTATTCCCAAAAAACTTTTTATCTGTTTTTCGGTTTTTGGTAAGTCTAAATTTTGAATAATTGCAATTTTATTTGGGTTTGGTTTCATTCCATCCTTTGTTAAAATGTGCCCTAAAAATTCAGTTTCCTTTTTCAGAAAATTGCATTTATCAATTTGTATCTTCAAATTTTTACTTTCGAGAACTTTGAAAATGTCTCCTATTGCTTTAATATGCTCAGTTAAAGAAGTACTAAAGATTAAAATGTCATCTAAATATACTACACAGGTTTTATTAATGTAATCTCTTAAAATTTCATTCATCAGCCGTTGGAATGTGGCTGGCGCGTTTTTAAGACCAAATGGCATCCTTAAAAATTCATATAAACCATGTGGGGTTACGAAGGCAGTTTTTTCTCTATCCTCCTCTTTTACTAAAATTTGATGATAACCTTTTGCCAAGTCTAATGTTGTAAAATACTGCGCTCTACCCAATTTATCTAGAATTGAATCTATATTGGGTAAAGGATATTTGTCGTCTATCGTTATTTCATTTAACTTTCTGTAGTCTATTACTATTCGATACTTTTTTTCGCCTGAATTATCCGTTTTCTTTGGTACGACTATAAGTGGGCTGGCATATCTTGAATGACTTTTTCTAATTATACCTTGCTCTTCCATTTCTCTGATCTGTTTTCTTACCTCCGCTTCGTGTTGAGGTGGGTACCTATATAGTTTTGAATAAATTTGCTGTTGTGTAATGGTTTTTATCTCATGCTGAATTTCTGTTGTATTAGTTAATAAATCTCCTTCTCTAAACAATAATTTGTTATATCGGTTTAATAATTTTATCATTTCTCTACGTTCTTCATTATTTAAATGATTTAATTGAAGCCTTTCGAATTTAGGATCACCAGCTTCAAGCGTGTAAATTTGATTAAATTTGTATGGGTTGTTAAGAAAATAGGATACCTTTCCATTTAGCGTTATTTGTCCTTTTTCTATATTTATTTGTGCATTTAAAAAGTTCAATATATCAATCCCTATGATGAAATCATAAGTTCTTCCTCTTAATGGAGTGATCTTCCAACGAATCCTGGCATTGCTAGGTAAATTAAATTGCTCCGGGCTTTTTGTGTGTATTTCATAATTTATTGTATCTTTGTTCGTTATTGTACTAAATGTTATGGGGTATTTTAATTTATATATTTTAAAATCATTTATTTCTTTATTAATTAAACTAAGACTAGCACCTGTATCTATTAGTGCTACGTACTCTTTATTTTCAATATTTAATTTTATCTTTGGCAGGCATTCTGTGGCTGCCTCGTAAAAAAAACGGTATTATTAATTTCGGGTCCTTCTGGGCTTTGCCTACCCAGGCTTAAGCGATTTTGGCCAAACCTGTGATTAGGGTGTCCTGCCACCTGAGGATTATTGTAATTTCTTTCTACATTGTCAATTTCCATGGGTTCTGCTTGATTATTTTTATAACGATTCCAACGAACTTGATTGGAATTTGGTCTAGAGTTCCCTAATTGTTGAAATTGCCCTGAAAATTTGTCATCTCTTACATTATTTTGAAATCTGTATCTTCCAGAATTATTATTATTATTATTGTAATTTTTATTAAAACCGTTCTGTTCTTCATGTCTATAAAAATTTGGATTCCATTTATTTCTATCCTGATACTGTCGCTTATTAATTGCTTCCCTACCATAATATGCCCTGTCAATATTTTGTTTATTTTGGTACTGATTTCTATGTCTTTCTTCTTTCAAATATGTCTTGTATTCCGGTCTTATGCAAGTATCTTCAAATCGTCTTTGGTTCATTATGTATAAAATATGTTTTAATTCTCTCTGGTCATAAATCTTGTCCAGTAATGTCCCTTGTGTTATTTCTTTGATAGTATTCACTAACAAACTATCTATATTTGTTAAATCTATTCCACATTCACCATTATAATACACTATTAATTCATCGGTCTTATATTTAATATTTTGTATTTTATTAATTAGTTCACTTACTGTGTTAACTCTCAAATTTGAAATTCTTCTATAAATCTGGTGAGGTTCGGTGTCCGGCTTCTATCTTAACTTTAATGTGTCCTTTATTAGTTTCCAGTTGTCTGGCTCGGGGATGTTGATGATTGAATTTTTTGCTTCACCTTGGATGGTTTTATAGTATATGGCTCTTACTACCTCTTTTTTATTCTCTTCATTTTGTAGTGTTGATAATAGGTATTCTACGCCGCTAAAAAATGAATTGACGGTTACATCTCCTTGTCCTGTGAATACTGGAAGATGATTCACATTTTTGAGTGTCCTGTCCAGAATGTCGTTGTTGTGCTGTTGTCTTTGTTGTAACTCAACATAAGCGAGTCTGAGTTGTTCCAGCTGCTGCTCCCTTCTTGCAAGCTGCTCCACGATATCCACGTTGGCCATTTCTTGTTGTAGTTGCTCCATTCTTCTTGCGTCAAATCTTCTTTGTCTTGATTGTCGAATTTTGACTTTTTGATTGTAACTTTGCCTTTGTGGCTTTGATGGTACTGATGGTTGTTGCACTTTCACAAGATTTATTTTATATTTTTAATTATTTTTGTTCTATAGTGGTTCGTACACCGTTTTGCCGTGTGTCGTTACTGCACTCTTATAGAAAATAACTGTTTTTTTATTAAATTAATTAGTGGTTCGTACACCGATTTCACGTATGTCGTCACTGCACTAATATGGAAAATAACTGTTCTTTTATTTCATTAATTAGTGGTTCTTACACTGATTTCACGTATGTCGTCACTGCACTAATATTTATTTTTTTTTTTTTTTTTTTTTTCGTTTCACGCTCCTTTTTATTTAAAAGAAAAGGAGTACCGACTGCGCCAATTTCGTAGTGGGAGTTCTCGGGAGTGTTTTTAAAAAAATAACTAAACTCAACTGTGGATATCTAACAACTGACTTTATTTTATTTCTTTAATATTCGTTGAACTTATTTTTAACAGAAATTTTTGTTAATGCAGCTTAAAATGCATTTTACAATTTTTGTTTACTTATGCTAAATTATAACATTATTTCTTAATTATTTTATATTAATATTGTACGGTTGCAATTCCTGGAATTGCGACCGAAAAATAATTTTGTTTTCTGTTCTTAACCGGAAATGAGTTTGCTGTTACAATTATTATTTTTATTTTATTTTGTGCTTATTATGTTTTCAATAAATTCATCAATAGTGTCATTTTTTATATAAGTGTTTGTATTTGAATTTGTATATGTAACTCGTGTGAACAATAATATCAGCAATGAATATTGAAAACAGAAATATAATTAGTTATTGCAAGTGAAACGCTTCTTCCATTTTTACGGCCGAAGCATTTTCTTAAATTGGAACTTGGCAACTCTGAGACAAATGCACTCGCGTAATTTTGTTTTAGTCGCTACATGTAATCAGTCACTTAAATTTTGAACAAACTTAACGCCTGCGTTGGGCATTAAACGAGCGAAATACTTGTGTGTGTGTTCGTGTGTTTTCCAGTTAAGCATCTTAGCCATGTTTAAAAAATTTGCTTGAATTACCGATTTTATTTTCTAACCAACATTTTGTATTGCGAGTCAGGGATTTGAATTTATTACCACAAATTGTTCTAAGTTTAATAATTGCTTATCCAAGATTAATTTGGCCCATAAAATCATGATTAATCTTTAATAAAATTTATTTCTTTCTATCTCGGTGCAATTTTGTTTCATATTTATATTCCTTGTATATATTGTAAAGATTTTTGTTAAGAGTAAGACGAACAGAAAACGACAAAAGGAAGAAAGAAAAGGAACTGAAAAAATAAGAATCTTAACTACCAGTAATCACACTGTAATCTTTAAATTTGCATGCGTCAAAATGAAGACGAACATTAAATATGCGCTGACCCTTCAGATCTTTATCATATTGATTATTCACATCACGTCTAACAACTTTAAGTATCGCAGGAATTTTATAAGACAAGAGTCAAACTGGAGGTTGAATGAGTGCACTCTTCAGTTCAGAAGAGACTGAAGTTTAGAAATGGTACCTTGAAACACTTTTTAAAGTACTTTCATCATGAACTCTTATTGCTGCCAAAAATGTTTGCCGTAAACTGCATGCGTATCTGTTTATAAGTTTAGGTAAAAGATTTATACCCAGTTGTCCAGGTTGGTAAAGATTTCATTAGTTTCCAAGAACTTAATTTTTTTGGTTTAAAATATGTACCAAAATACGGGCGATACGTCTTATTTGCATGCTGATGGCAAAATATATCATATTTCTTCTTTAATGCTTGATTTCAGTTAAAGCGTAAGAATTCGACAGTGATAGTGTATTTCATACAAAATTTAAGAGTGTTATTGGATTTTGTGCGATAGAAATCTGATGACATGTGTTGCGAGTAACCAAAAAACTAACGTACCGGTACCGGATTCGTTTTAACATCGTAAAATCTCAAATCTAATGAAAAATACTGCTAGAGAATACACCGTTTGATGAAACCCTGTTCAGAGCCGGCTGCAGACGCTAAAATAATAACACATTTGTTTAGGGTAACACATGCCAGCCTTTGAGTGGTTGACTTGTCAATGTGCATATTGTAACAATGCAACCCTGATCAAACATAAAATCATATCGTTTAAAAAGTTTCTGCAAATGAAATGCCCAAAATCGTGTCGTATTATTTGCCATTTCGATATCATTTTGCATTTACACTATCACACTTGGAAGTATTATTTGAATTTATGATAAATCTTAATAGAACAATATGAACTGTCCTTTATCGGTCCCCGATACCAACCGAAAGAAAGACGTTTTCAGCCCAATTACAGTGATTAATTTTAAAAAATTAAAATACTTAAATGAACTTCATAACAGGTGAATTTGTGAAGCGGAGTTGATTTCTCTTTTTGGGGTTGGCTTCCTTGGGATGACAACAGTTCAGGAGTAAAATTCGATTTTTTGACATTTCATGAACATTTAACAAAAACGTTACACATACCTGGGATTTCGCCATATGTTTTTCTTGTACCAGCAAACTTACCTGCTATGACTTCGCCTTGCTTAAAGGGTAAACCAGGTGTCGAGTCTATCCTATAGCAGGTAAACTCGTCAGTACAACAACAAACGGGGTTTTTGTGAATTACGTATTCGCGAAATGCCAAGAATAAGAAGTTCGTTACTAGACTGTTGACAATCAAGGGAGACAAGAGATAAAAATGTATAATCAGATGCTCTCTCAATTTCAGCGGATATGATGTCGCCATGGTCTAAGCCTTTGTATAATCACAATGTTATGAATTTAAAAAAAAGAGAACAAGAGTATGAGTAGTTTTCATATTTACACGAATGGTACAACTAAAATCATAGCAAAATAAGCATAAATGGTTCCAATTCAACGCAATCCCTATATTATATTATATAACATATATAATTAGCAAAACGCACTGACTTTTTTAATTTTTTATAATTTCTTTCTATTTTTAATTTAATTTTAACCCAAAACAGAAATTGAATACAGGTTTCTTTATTTTTTGTTTGTTTTGTTGGTGCGAATTAAATAGTCGGTGGTTCAGCTCTACAATATTTACAAAAACATAAAAACCTGAAAATTGTTCCGTTGAATTTGGTTGCTCTTATCATTATTGCTGGCACCTTCAATACATTCTGGTGTGATGAGAATACTTAAATTTTTAAAATGGTTTAGGTTTTGCTTTTAGACCATTATTATTTCATTTTACAAAATAAATTTTTGAAATGTCGTAATACTTGTATTACCATGAAAACACACCTTAATCCTTGTCTTGAACTTTGTTCAAAGAGTACATAAGTGTCCTAAAAAAAGAATATCCCCTGAATGATTTCATTGATTGAAACCCCGTGGATTTGGAAAATAAAAAACCTCAAATTACTTTATGAACATTCTCAACAATTAGCCGTGCTCGAAGCTTCTTATGTCTACCTCGAAGTTGTGTCTATTGCAACATTTATTGCATCAACTATTTAGATTTTTATGAGTTGTAATCATTTTGCAATTGCACTTTTCATTATGTGGCATAGGAAAGACGTCTGAAGAAAAGAACTCAAAAGAAATTTTGAATATTTTTTTCTTTAGAATTTTAGCGAAAATTTTATTCATAATTCGAGGAATGGGAGAAGAGAATAAATTAATACGATTGTGATGCATATTGTTGCATTCATTTTGTAAGACAGTATTTCTCAAAACTCTTTCTTTTTGTTTTGTCTAAGAAGCGTGGATGCCGTTGTCAACTGGGTAGCAAATTGTGGCTTTTAAATTTGACTGCCGCTTGTTCAATTTGGTGCGGGCATCAAAACTGTGCAAATACTAATAAACATATGTATTTGTTGTCTTCAGAGTTTGAAACATTATCAATCTTCATCATGAATATTTCAGCATTTTATTTAAAGGTATGTCTATAGGCATGCGCGTACATACACTGATAAAATAGTTAATCGCAATGCTCTATGTATGGTGTATGACCGGACTATAACTAAACTTATCGTATATAATTTTCTCAATTTTCGGAAAATTGCTTTAGAATGCTTTGGAAATTATAAAAATTCTGTTGGAAGGGGCCTTTTCCTTTTTACTTAAATTTTTTCCGTGTATGACTATTTGAATTTTACATTTTGCTAGATTTAAAATACAATTTGAAGTAACTGTTTATATCTGAGAAACTTTATTAGAAAACGTTTCTGTGCAATACGCATTGTCTTTCTAAAGCCATTTAAATATAAGCTGGCGAAAAATTTTATATATTTGAAACTACTTTAATTTGATTTGTGTTTAAAATCGGGATGTTTCACAGTAATTTTGGTCTTTGTATGATTTGGCAATCTTAACCAACCAGACATAACATTCCACAAGTAATTTAAAATAAAAAGATGGAAGACGGGATTATTTCTTTTATTTGTCGAATCATACGATATTGTTTGTAAGATGAAAAATACCTACAACGTTACGCTTAAAGAAATTATTGTTATACCCCCTATAAAATAAATTTTTATATCACGTTTTGCTTCTTCCACACCTATTCAGGATGTTGAATACTATCTCAGGTCTAAACCGAACCATTACGTCGATTTTCAAACCTGATCAATTTTCACATTTAAAGCCTAGACGTATAATGGCTTTTTAACTTGGACTTTCGTTGGACCTTTATGACGCAATTTTTTTAAAATTGTCAGCAAATTTTTTAATATTTCCATCATGAACTTATTCCTCAAAAAACTGAACAGCAGTCCTGTTAATCATATGGTAAGTACTATGCTTTCACATTTGTTAATAAAAAGTTTATTTTTTTTAGTTTTTTGTAATTTTCACAGAAACTTGGTTGAAGAATAATGTTTGTACTGTACGCAGAGGTGTTGGTGTTCTACTTGCAGCCGGTTGTCATTCATTCTATAGTTTTTCTAGTAGGATGCGATAAGTCCAACCTTTCAACCTGCTGCCGTTTCCTTGGCAACGTTTAGTAGACATGTCATATTTGTTTCCAGCAAATAATACTAACCAACAAGACGAATATCTCTGATCTCGGCCTTTATCAAATGAATGCTGTCGCCATAACCACGGATTATATCTCGATTCGCTTCTTAGAGGCCCAGATGACTGTAAACTGATCAGATCTAATCCTAGAATTTTGCCTGGAGATCAACACCAGCCAACTGTTGAGATTTCCTTTTTCAGTCCGGTAGAAACAAAACCAATTCGGTAGTCAGATGATAAAGTGTTGAAGTGCTTTAAAAAGCCATCTTTATTGAATAAAATCTTCAATTATGTGCTGGTATAACTTATTTGTTCTGGAGACTTGCTAATCTCCAAATTTTGATGTGATAATTGATATCTTTAAATTAGTGTATGCCAAGTGGTCCACTGTGGAGCCAATAACACTTAAAAACTTTAAGAATATAAACAATATAAAAATTTTGGGTTATCGCAAATACTCTGCCAGCCTTCCAGAATATAATTTACTCAACAAACTTTCATGTAGAAGTAAATGACCGAAAAAAATGGTTTTGCTGATGATGCCCAATTATTTTATATTTTCGGGAATTCAAAACGAAAAATTACTACTTACACGACAGTCTTTATACACATGTGATAGTATAGAGTCCGGCGAAAATGAAGTAATATGAAATATGTTTGTTTGCTGATTTCTTTGAAAGTTCCTATTCTTCTTCACAATCTGTTGATAGAAAAGTATCCTGCGAGCTTAAACTGAATAAGATCTTATATATTGGACAGAAATCAAATTGTTTGCTTCAGTAATAGCCCATTCATATCAAATCTGGTGCTCCTTAAGGCAGTCATCTTGGACCCCTTTGGTTTTCTATATTTATCAACGATCTACTTAATCTTATCAATTAATGCAATAATTAATGATGTCACCATTTTTAGTTCTAATCATTTCCCCGGTCATGCACATACGTTCTTCTAGTAGCCTGTATAATGCGGCAATATATGTACATATACTGTTGCAGTTCATTGATTCTTTCTGTGATCTTCAGATATTACCCGATCCGGAATTAAGCCTTATTCCGAATATTACTTTAACAAAAGAATTTGCTTACCCATTTGTTGCTACATTTGCTTCAGATATACTGGATCCATTTTATATATCCATTTCTTCCATCCAGATCCATTTTTATAATATTCATACGCAGAACCCTAAATCAGTTCTAAACCGGTTTCTGTTCTTCTGTCACTGTGGACTACCGTGGAATGATGATATCAATTTTGCTTCGTTCCGCAGTCAACTTTCGTTAATAAAGATTGAAAACCCCCGTAAATTTTAAATGTAAACTTTGTCTTTAATCTTATTACTCGCAGTAATTATCTCCTAAGCATGACAAAATTTAATGTACCTTGTCGTCATGCTTTTTGTTTGTTGAGACATGTAGGTCTAAATATGTTATAGTAAATCCTATAATAGGGTTTTGTTGACAATATAAAATAGTGTTTACCTACCCATTGATTTTCTTTAGTTAATACGGTTTAAATATATTTAATTTAAATACAATTTTTATGAAAAGTAGTTTTGTAAATAGTCAGTAAAGAATTATTGTTGAATTAGTGTATAGAAAATCTAACTGTATTTGGAATCATTGAGCTTAAAACACACTTAAGAAGGATTTACAACAAGATCTTCTTCAAAGTCGATGTAGGAGATGATTGCTCTGCATCCATTACGTAACTATTACAAGAACATCGGCCTATTGTTTGGGAGAATGAATCTGGATCTGGGCAGAATTAAAATTTCTATTCTTATTCAGTTTGATCTTCATTGAAGTCATCGTGTTTAGCTGGCAAAGTTGTCAGAAAAGGCATTCTAAGACAATGAGAACACTTTAAGTTACCAGTTGTCAGATCATTGAAAAACATGAGAAATCGTGCACCTGACATTGACCGCATTTCAGAGAAATATATCTTTTGTCGACACTGCTTATGCATATAAATACATACAGTCTGTCAAGAATTTGTTTTGACAATAGAAAAAAAACTCTTTATTTTATACTAATTGTTCCAAATCTCAAATTATTTATAATTTCCAACTAAAACTCAGTTTGATTTCTTCGCTTCCTTTCTTCTCGAAGGTGCTTTAGTAAAAAAAATTATTATAATGAATGTAATTGAGAAAAAAAATTGAACAAAACTAATACATACTGAGTTACTGAGCTGCCAAGAAATCTTTTTTACAATTCATTTTTGTTGCAATTTTTTAAAATTTTTGGAATGTTTGTGGACATTTACCGTTACTTGTTTCTAACATTTTAAAAATTCTAATGCTTTAGTATGCGAATAGATGCGCCAACGTTTGTGTCAAAAATGCCTGGCAAAAGAACGTCAAGGGATATATGTATGTATGTATGTATGTTGTATGATTTATTATAACCACCCCATCGGCAAAAGTGTCCAAGAAATCGCAGATATGTTTTTCTTACAAAGGCAAACTGTTTATAATAAATTAAGTCGAGGTAAGGACGAGCAGAGATTGGAGCATAATATTGGAGCGAACAAATTCAGGCTAATGAACGGTAATCAGCTGCTACTCAAGTTTTATCAAGATAACGACCAGAATTCAAATGAAATCCGCAAAAATTAATTAGTTCCATGAAAAAGAGGCTTCAAACCGTTATGAGCGCTAATAGAGGTCACACCAAATATTGAACCACATCATATAAATTTTTTATATAGTTTTTGTAAAATGTAAAACCAATTTCGTGACTCTGAAATAATGGGATATTTTTAATTTTTTACCTTCTATATAATAGTTTAAATCTTTATTTGTCACTTTTGTTTCTGCTATATAATAGTAAACACTTTCCTCAATAAATTTGTAGCAAAAAATTTTATCCTAATGATACAACAACTACTCCTTCAAAGTCAATTAATGAAAAACATTTGTTTTTATTTATTGTAAAACATATACATATGTATGTCCTTCACAGACTGTAAGTATATATGTACATATGTAAATGCTTTAAGTCTGCCGGCAATATCTAACTACAGATCTAACAACGAGAATTATATGTGTTGAAATTTTTGTTGGTAGATTGTCAAAAAATTGTCATGCAATGAAATGTAAGACTTTCTTACATGCGTCTGAACTCACAACTCACCTCCACATGCAAGTTTCACTGTTAGTACATTGCCAACACATTATCGACCTTATAACACTGTAAAATCGGGCAAGAAGCTTTAGTTGAGCCAAAACTTCTAAGTAAGGTTTCAATTTCGCAAAATGTGTCTATAATGTACAATATATTTTACAAAAATTCCGAAAGTTAGGATTTTGCGTAGCAAAATTTGTTTAACATTTTACAAATAGAATCAAAAGTGGTATAAGATTTTCTTCCTTTGCTATTTAACTCTTTCCAGAATACGTACATACATTTTTAAAAATGTTTCCTCGGATGTAACTACAAACAAACTACCACGCTTCGCCAGCTGATGTTTAATGTACGAATATTATGGTTTCATAATCGTCTTTAAGCGCTGTAGGAGCTTCGAAACATGTATGTATTTAAATCGTTTCCAGATCTATTGCTTTTCTCTTCAGCCCTTGTCCCATAATCGAGCTCTCAGATACATACGTATATGAAGTGTTACATGTTTTATTTATATTTCTTGAGCGCAAATTTCATTATTTTATACAATATGTACTTTGTATAAACGGAGTCGTAGACGGAGTCAATAACCTTTTAAACTAACATCCGAATTGATACGATGTCGGTGTTAGTTCTTTTACAATTAGATTAGAGAAGCAGGAGGAGTAAAAAAACTCGACTTATGTTTTTCATGTTTATTTTCCTCATATCTTTTAGACTAGTTTATGTTTTACTTCCTCCTTTTTATCATGTCAATTTGAATGTTGAAATGAAATAAAACATTATTGACAATAATAAAAAATATAGGCAAATCTTGGTATAACGAAGATATGACAGCAGTCCTTCAATTTATGAACATTTGTTTCTGTACGACTTTTTTCAAGAGTTTCTTCTTGTATTTCCCTCAACAAGGATCTACCAGGTTAACTTTTGATGGCAACGTTTCACTAGACTGCTTTAGAAGTCTTATATCATTTCGTTGCTGAAATCTGTCTAAACACTCAACACTTGCGATAAGTCTATCGGTAGTCAAATTGGCCTGGCGCCCTGTTCTAAAATTTCTCCTTTTTATTTCAGGAGATTCGTTGTCAATATCAACTTCTTCATTTTAAGGTGACCATAGTAAAATAATAAAAAATACTAAAGAAAAATAAAGAAATACATCTTATGAATGCATTTGATTTTTGGCAGCAACTTTAAAAAGGAATTAAAAAAATTTATCGTATGAATTGGGTGATTCAATATGTAAAATCTCGATTGAACCGAGAATAAATTATAAAACTAGATATCATTTTAACAAGACTTAACAGGAATAGAGTCATCAAAAATTAGTCTGGCGTCAACAGAAGTCGTTGTTCATAAAATTTTTACAGATATGGAGGAGTTTTCACACATCCAAATGTTGCAATAGCCGATTTGTTTGAACAATGGCCAGGCAATTGACCGATAGCGCTGACGGGAATACATACCAGAAGTTTCTCACAGTTTCTTAAGGGAAGATAGAAAAACAAAATGGAAAATAATGAATAATCACTTAGTATACAGAAATAGTATCCCTATTCCTTTTGAATAAACTAGGACCCCGAAAAATAATAATATTATTTTTTATTTCATATCATACAAACTTTTCTCCAAGCATTTACATAAACAACTAAATAAATAATACGAACAAGATGAAATCCTTTGATTTTTGATATCACAACAACATTTATGCAGTCAAATGGGTTTTTTGAGGAATAGTAACGATTATTTATTATTCTTAGCACAGGCGTACAGTAGCTCTGCACCAGCGTTGCCAAATGTGAAGATTTATTTGCATTTTGCAGTTTTTCGAAGCAATGAGCAGTTTTGAAGTTTTTTGTTTTAAAAATCTGTTTTTACGTAAATTATGCAGATTTTGCAATAATTTTTTTTTTTTACTTTTAACTGTTTTATTGCTGAAGTCTTAATTTTATCCCACTACAGTCACTTCCCGTTAATTATTCCCCGCATAATTAATTTGCCCAAAAAAGTTGAAAGAATAATTTCCACAAAAAATAATAAGACCTCTGTTATATCCAGTAAGTAAATGTGTGGCATCTTTAATAGCAATGAAAAGAAATACTAATTTTGTTTTGTATACTTTTTTTTAATACATGCATTCATGTATGTAGGCCGTCTTTGCCAGTCGCTTTGAGTGTAATAAGTAAATTTCTAAATAATTGCGATGATGCTTAAAACACATCAAAGAAATAAACTAAACTACGATTTTGCTAAAGTTGGTTCAGAAACAAAAGCTGACGAAATGGTTGGATCTGGTCAAAGATGATGACTTTTAAAGGCAAGTGCAAGACGGGAGCTAGATCATAAGGAGGGGGAAAGAAGAGACAGTGTGTTTTAATGATATTTTGCAGATATGAGGATATCAGAATTTTATTGATGTTGTTCATCCACTGAAGCAAAATATTAAGTTTCGGTAAATCAGATACAAGTAACAAAAAAATCTTTCAAGACCAAAACAATGGGTTAATTTTTTGACAAACAAATCTCAGAAAAAACAATTTTGTAATGTGTATTTTTAAATGTAAGGGGAAAAAGTGGGTGTATGGAAGAAAAGGAATTTTTTCCTAAGCGTAGGGATGCTTAAAAAAATTTTCTAGCGTCACTGAGCTCTCGTGGTCAGATTGGTTGTTGTTTGAGCTTGGAAATTTTTGCATCCCCCTCCCACTGGTCGAATGGTTTGCTTCATATAACTGCAGTGTTCTATGATTCATTTGGGGATTTTCCTATGTAAGCATGGATTGTATTGAGCGAGAACACCATCATGGACATATCGTCTTTCTTAACCCGTCCATTCTGTGCAGTTATAACTAGTAAATTTACTTTGCAGGTTAGAAAATAATACAATATATAATAATATTTTTTGAAGCAGTTGTTCAAATAAACAGTGAACGCAGAAGAACAATTGCAAATAAAAAAATCAACAAGAGAGAAGTGTTTTTCTAAATATATTTGATTTATTCGTATAACAAATCTAAATGCCTCTCATCTTATTTCCTATTTCCGCTGTCATGTTGGAATGCTATGACGCTAATGTTGGACTGTTACAATAAAAGAAACAAATTTTCTGTTTTTAATTTTTATTTGAAGTATTTCTCTTCTTACAAAGTTAGTACAAATTTTAGTTTTTAACTTTAATGAATTCAATATTTGTGATTTCCACAAAATGATTCGGTCAAATACTTGGGACTTACATGGAAAAATCATATTAGAGAAAATATGAAACACTAAAGTTTAAAAACTAAACGACTTTTTTTGGTTGCGCGGTTCAAAATCGAAACTTGGACTTCAATGCAAAATAATTATATATAAAACAATATTAAAACCCGTTGGGGCTTACGGTATACAAGTGTGGGGACAGCCAATAACTCTAATATTGAAATACTTTAATCTAAAACATGAAACATGATTTATAAGAAACACAGCGATTCATAATGACGTATCAACTCTAATGGTTAAGGACGAAATTCGGAAATTTAGCAAAAATTACTTGGAGAGCTTAAGTAATCACACTAGTGTATTGCCAATATCTTTGCTAGATGACACCAACGAAGTTCGTACTGGACTTATCATTTCGAAACTAAATGTTTATTTGAAAAGAAATATGTTGTACTCGTATATACATACGTTTATATTTCAAAACTAAAATTTTTGTGAAATATGTATATGTTAGAATCTGATTTCAACTAAAACTACCATAGTCACGTGATAGATATGTATGTTAAGCGTGTTTTTTTTGAGTGTCACAACTTTGAGTTGGCATCACTGCTTTATTAGAACACCCAGTTAACAGCTGATAGTTGCTTTCTTTTTAGTTTGCTTTGAAATTTCATTATGAATCAACTTACACCAGAACAAGGCGTGCAAATTGTTGAAATTTTTAATCAAAATAATTGTTCTATTCGTTAAACTCTTTCCATTCAATATTTTATTTTCCGATGATGGACATTTCTGGTCGATTGGGTACGCAGAATTGTCGCATTTGGAGGGAGGAAGCTTTTGTCGAAACACCATTACATCCACAGAAAATTACTGTTTGGTGCGCTTTATGGGCTGGCAGAGTCATTGGCCCATATGTCTTCAAAAACGATGATGGTCAGAATGTTACGGTCAATGGTGAACGGCAATTACATGGAATTAATCTTGCTGATATATGGTTCCAACAGAACGGAGCCACATGCCACGCAACTGGCGCTATAATTGATTTACTCAAAGAAATACGGCCGAAAATGCTGCGAAAAGTTGTTGAAAATTGGTGTTCGAGATTGCACCTTCTATGCGCCAGCCGTGGCGGCCACATGGCACAAATCATATTTAAGCATTAATTTCATGAACAAAATTTTCCACTAAAGCCCGTTTCATTGACATTGAAAATATAATTCCTTCTTTTATCATGGTTTAAGCTTGTGTCACCCTATAAAAAACACCATATGGGTATGTCGTTTTCTATTCTCTATTTATGTATATTGCTGTTCTCAAAGGAGTTCAGTACTGAAGGTTATTATTATACTTCATAATTGTATAATTGTGATTGAAATTCAATACATGTAGTTAAAATGCATATAAATAATAAACCCCTAAATGATAACTGATCGGATTGCTTGTTGACAATTTGCAAATGCTCTATATATCAATGATATGCTGCTTTTACGTTCCGAAATTCTTGCGGACTATGCAGGTTTTCACTTTTATTGCGACAATAATGCGCGGAAACCGCTGGTAATTGTTCAATAAAAGATCTTAAAAGTGGTACCGCAGCCTCCTCAGACATTTTAAGAGGCTTGGGGCTATTTTTATTCGTCTTAAAAGTATTGAAGGAAGGTGCATTTGTTGTGATATGTGAAGCGTTTTCAGCAAATATTGCTGACCCACTCTGTGACTAGTATTATTAAAATTCATAAAATAATTGTTGCTATATTGCCTTTTGCCAGCATCCCCGTTATGCTCATGAATACACTCACACACAAAATTAGACAGTCTTTTTGTCTGGTTTTGTTTCCAAAACCCCAGTTTTTGTTGTCCAAATAATTTTTCGGTAAGGGGTTTTACTTTACTTTTATAACTTTAGTTTAGCAAAGACTCTTCAGAAAATGATTCTGCATTTTTCGAAGAGAAAGTTTTACGCGGCAGACTTATTTAAAATTGGACCACTCGGATCGGTACCACCGTAAAACCCATTGCGGACATTTGAACAATATTATTCTAAGAACTTTTTTAACAGGACTGAAGTTGATTTTATGTATGAATTTGATTTAGCAAAAATATTTGCAGGCGCTTGGCGAAGCAAATTTTAATATGTTCCTTTTTTGGAGTTGTCAAAAACCTGTCATGATATATTTCTGTCAGTTAGTTTAAACTGAATAGTAAAATAAAGTGCATTTTTATTATAACCTCGAAGATGTTGTGAAATGCTTATATTTAAATGTTTTCCCCGATTAATATTTCTGGTAATTTTTCCTCGACATGTGCTTCTCTTTTCTATCACCTCGTGGCTGTTGCCAACTCCCCAATTATTTTGAGAGACCAGGACTCTGACATACATACATACATACATATGTATATACTATGTACGTACATATGTATGTCATACATCGGAGAGATGAAATCAAATTCTTAACATTCGATCCTTTGCCCAGCTTAACGGATGCAACAGAAGGATTTTACTATCTCCTTTATTATCTTTCTGCAATGATAAAAAAATTTGTGAATTTTGGAATGCAATTCATGTGCACACACACACACATATATACATAGATATGAATTTATGTGTGTTCATAAAATCATAAAAAGAATGCAGTTTATCGTTGCTGACTGGTCGGTGATTGCAAATCTTCCTGACAAAATATGTAAAGTATTTTTTAAGTTGGCTGTTCATCGTTGATTGTCGTCGTAGTTTGCTACTCTTAGTTACGGCACGAGCGGTAATGCACTTGTAAAACACGAAAACAAAAACAACAAATATTAAAGCCCACATCTTAGCATTTTCTTCGTGCATAGAGGTCGCATAAGCAGATAAAATAAGTAACAAAATCGAGTTCGGCATTGAGGAATTATCTTCACCTTACATTTGGCCTCAAAAATGTTGGTTCCACTAAGCCAAAGAATTTCACTGCTACAACAAATAAGTGAATAATAAACTAACATGTATTCAAGAATGCGATGTCCTTTTTCCGTTACATCAAGTCCTGCTTAAAACATACACTAATGCAAACAGTTTCTGGTATCTTTTATTTTTTTCTGATTGTGCTGGTAAGAAAAAACTCACATATGTATATGGTTTGATGAGAGAGCGAAAAATATGGACTGAGACGCAGCAACAGTTTGAAGCAGGTTTGATGTGTTGCCGGGTAATTACTTCAAACTTCGTTTTTTGTCATTTTCCCCGCGACAATTTTAATGTTCTGTGTTACGGAACTTAAATAAAACATAGAAGACAAAACGTTCATATTGGCATTTATTGAAAACTATTGTGGTTTCCCTGTTTTAGGGCAAGTTAAATCTAGAGATTACAGCAATAAAGCAGCAAAAATGGAGAGCTCAACAGCTCATTTAGAAGGTTTGCGTGCACAAATTCACCCCCTTTCTTAAACCACTTCTTCATCCAAAGTCTTTCTACGCCATTTTTTTTTTATAACACAATAACCTATTTGGCTGCTATTTTCGTTAAAAAATCTAATAAAAAAAGTTCCAACGACAAATGCTTGGACAAATTATGAACCGTTTCGCGACAAAAATAGTGCGTTCTTTTCTTGCTGAAACAATTTTAAAATGAAGTTTGACGGAACGACGAGTTTGATGTGTTTCTGGGCTACTTCAAACTATAGTTTACTAAACATACGTAAGTTTTATGAAATGGTATGATGTGAGGCCGCGCACCGTTAGGCTACCGAGCAACAACAACAGTCGGCTACGAATTGTTATGCCAGATATACACATCTATGTACATACATATGATAAGGGAAAAATACTCGTTATACTCGTAGATCGTTCCGGCTGCCCCCCAAAATTAAGTAATTTCTACTCGAAATTAAAAGTGTTCATCCGAGACCTTTGACAATTCATTGAATCCAGGTACCAAGACAGGGTCTGCTATTACGAAATTTATTCATATTATGTGTTTATTATTAAGGAATATGTCTTATTAAACTAAATTGTGTACAGAACTCCATGTACTCAATTTAACTTTTTATTAAATTGCATTTCAAAGAAATAAATATTTTCAACTGTTTATTTATTGTACGAGATTGAAAATAAATAGTTGCAACTTGAAACTACGGCAGATATCTGAAATCGGTTACAAATGACACTTGAATTAATTTTGAAAAAAATGTGATAAAATTGTTTTCTGCGCAACTTTGTTTTTCAACTACAATAAATAAGTTTCCGTTGAGTAAAAATTAAAAAAATAAATAGCGATTATGTTTAAACAAGTTGATTGCTATTAATAATCGTATCGAGACTGTGAAGAAATTTATGATTGGAAAAAGGACTAATCCCCAGAAAACAGCGTTGTTTATTGTAGTTCCAAGTTGATTTCGGAACGGAACGGAACCGATGGCGCACACAAGTGGAGAGGGACCTCAACCAACTTGGTGTGCAAAATTGGAGAACGCTGGCTAAAGACCGTGCCAGCTGGAAAACTTTGTTGGTTGAGGCCCAGGTTCACCACGGACTGTAGCGCCAAAAGAAGAAGAAGAAGAAGAAGAAGTTGATTTCGGTGGAATGAAGCAAAACGTGCCAACTTGGCAACAGTCAAAATGTGTGCAAAAGCACTGAGTATCGTCCGAATTCATGAAATTGCTTAATTTTGTACCGTGCTGCACGGGCTACAGTGTCGCATACTGTAATTTCATATGTAGTTTTTAGGAAAAAGATAAACTTGATTGTAGTCTTGCTAAGCTTTAACAAAAAGTAAACCCCATTTGACTGTTTTTCAGTAATAGTTTAAGGATTATCAAATTAAGTACAAAAAATATAATATAATGGTATCATTGAAAAAGTATGGCAGCATTTCCAAATGTGTTAAGAAAAATATAACGTACCGTGTAAAATGAATCTTACAAACGTATTTCAAAATGAAAATTGTACCAGGCTTTTTAGTGCTTAGCATCCAAAAGATCTTTTTCATTTCTCATACTTTAAGAAAATACCTGGATAATTTGTGCATACACGAGTACATACATACATACGTATATCCGGTGTGCTACGTATTGCCCAGCAGCTCTCTAACTAGAGCTTGAAAGACCGAAGCAGCTGGGCTAAACTAAAAGAGTTTTAAGATTAAGTCGCGTTGAATCTATAAACCTGTTTAAACGTCATTCAAAGAAACCAGTTATTAGATTTAAAAATGTCTTTTTGCCAGATGGACGGTGGACATGGTTCGTACTATCTAAAAAATTCTTACAAAAGTGTTTTTTTCTTCTTTTAATTTTGTTAGAATTTCTCCCCGGTTTATTTAAAACAAATTGCTCCCCTTACAAATGAAAATAGAGAAACTAGAATTATGAACTAGTCGACCAGGACAAGAACGAGTGTAACAGTCATATTTGAAAAATGAATAGTATAAAAATCAACCCTAAAAGAATTTTTATTTTGAACTGGAACCTTCTTTTGGGTATTTCCTGCAAAAGACTTAGAATTTAGCAAAAGTATACAATATATGGAAAACTCACCAGCTTTACGCACCGAGAAATGAAAACCGATGTTTAACATATCAAAGAAGAAGTTTTTGATAAGGCTCGAGCTTTTACAACTAATAGTTGAAACTGAGTTGCCTCTCTATTTACTTTATTGAAACCGAACAGTTGAAAGGCATTTGCCCCAGGCAACAGTAGCCCGTGAAGTTGTTCCAGGTGAAAGCTTAACAAAAATCGCAAAGCTTAAGTTCTTATCTGCATTCATCTGCAAAACAATTTCAGAATGGATCAGGACAAGGCAGCCGTAACTTAAAACGAAATAATGATATAAAGTTTGGCTTAGTAGAGTTTCTTTTTATATAAAATAAGATAAAAGAAGTGTAGGGAAAACGTACGAGTAGAATTGACTGTTTTTAACTTTAACTTTCGCTTAAAAAGCTTTTGGAAGTAAAAATCTATCATGTTTTTAGTAGAGCCCTCGAGTTATTGTGAGGCCTACATACAATATTAAAAACTACAAAAACTTTCAAAAGGCCAATTCAAAATGTGGGTAAAATTCTTTTGAAAAGCTGGCATTTGGGAAAGCAAATGCTTGACCGATACAACAACAGCGACTTGTGAATTGTAAGAAAATATTTATTCAATAATTTGCTTAGAGA
This sequence comes from Epicampocera succincta, assembly GCA_932526305.1. NCBI lineage: Eukaryota > Metazoa > Arthropoda > Insecta > Diptera > Tachinidae > Epicampocera > Epicampocera succincta. Next base: position 19,863,801 of record OW052035.1, read on the forward strand.
ATTTATTTTCTGCCGCAAAGCTTAGCAAATGGATCTGAACTTTTGTTGTAGGGTGCAAGTGAAAAACATGCAGCAACAACTAAACTACGTATGCCCCAAAGCGTGTATGCAACTACAAACGAATGAAATCAAAAACTCAGCTCTGTATGGTATAAAACAAAAGGTGGAAACAATACTTTTTAGCATATCGGACGAAGCTGCTGACTGGCTGACTTAATATTATAGTATAAGTAAAAAATGTCATGAGCCCCGGGCAGTCAGCAGCCAAGAGTGAGCGCGCAAGAGCGCAGCCACATTGGTGCCACCTTTCCATTGTTTACATCAACCAGCATCACATTATTGCACAAAATCATTTCATAGCTCATCATACAGCCAGAATAGCACTCCGTCCCGCAGTTTAAGGTGACGCAGCGTAATGAACAACGTTGCCGTCTAAGTCGGCTAATGCATATTTTACATCCATACATACATACTTATGTACGTAGTGGCCAGCACACTCAAACAGACATTAAGTGGTGGCGCATCATTAAGGTAACAATCGACGACGAGTCAATGATCAACTTTAGCACAGCACTCGTACACTGAAGACGATGTGAATGTCAAACACATGGGCACGACAAGAGGGAACAGTGTGTGGTGCGCCGCACATTAAACCCCAACAAACTCACACAAGCACAAACTCATAAAAAATGAAGTCAAAACTGCAAAATCCTATAATTAAACAATTATTGCAACTCCCACTTTTTGCTCATGGGCATTGAATTGAACCTTACGCTATGTGCGCTACTCCTCCTTTTTTGGATCAAAACAACGATCACTGCAAAAGCAAAACGCAAACACACTTTCCTTCCAAATCAAGAACAAACTACGGCCAGCAGAGCGCAAGTTTGTTTTCTTCCTTTTCATACTTTAAAGCTACACAAAATATTGTAACAACGGTTCGTGCACCACCTCCGTCTGGCTGTGGCAGATTTAAGGAAAAACATTATCATTGAGGGAGTTGACTACGTTTTGTGTCTTTGTATACCGTACACATACATACACGTGTATGTGTGTATGTATTCCTTATTAACTGCGTTTTGGAATGTCACAGTGCGAAATTTTGTTTCTTCTGTACCAGTTTGCTTTAGATGCTGACCAGCACTGGCTTGTGCTGAACATTAAGAGGTTGAAAAAATCCTGCAGCCAACGTCTATCAAACTCCTAAAATGCTTTAAAGTTGTAGATTTTGTTGTTTTTTTTTTTTTTTTGTTTTGTTTCACTTTCAGTGATTATCATCGATCTTATTCGCATGAAAAAAGTGATGTCCCATATACCAATGTCTATTCGAAATGTTTATGAGTCCAGGGATTTATATATACTTACATACGTTCGTACATATATACATACATACATACACACATACATACATACATACATACATACATACAAACGTATGATGTATGTATGAACGTATGTATGTAAGCGTATGATGATGCATATGTGACCATATATTTGTCCGGTTTGTGGGCATGAATTGTATATGTATGTACATGTACTCCTGTTTGTACAATCGACTACTTGCACTATTAGGCGAAAGAGTCAAAAGGATTGTCAAATGCATACATATGTGCATATTAAACATAAATTAATACATAAATGTATACGAGACGGACAAAATTAGTCACACACTACCTTTTTATTATTTAGTAGCGATATATTTTTCATAAAATAAGTTTATAAGATTATGTTGTTAACTACAACAACTTGTTTAGGAATAGAGTTAACAAAACTACAAACAAGTTTTACTTTTGTTGAAATCTCACAAAATAATGAACGCAAATTACCACTTAACTCAGTATTTATGGGGACAAAATTAGTCACACAACATAAATTGCAGCATTACAAAGTTCAAACTTCTGAACAATATGGAATCACTTTGGGCAAAAAAAATTGACAGTTATAATTTGGCGTCGTTTAATTTCATCTTATCAGTTTTTTTCAAAAATTGTTTGTGCAAAAATTAGAAATATGGTTAAAATAGGACGTCAGCAGAAGGAAACTACTGAGGAAAAAAGAAAAATCATTTTGGAGCTGTCGAAACAAGGAAAATCATGTGCAGACTTCGCCAAGGAAGAGAGAAAATTTTCAAGAAAAGTAACAAAAATAAGTTCTACTCAGGTTCCAGCAGAGATACTAGAAGAAAATGAAGTTGAGATTCATCCAAAAACTGTTCGTAGAACACTGCACCGTGCCGGATACAGTTCTCGTGCAGAACATAAGAAACCTCTTCTAAGTAAAGTTAACCAGGAAAAGAGGATTGAGTTGGCAAAATCGTACATAAATAAGCCTAAAGAGTTTTGGAATTATGTACTATTTTCCGATGAAAGCAAATTCAATATCTTCAAATCTGATTGAAGGATACGTTTATGGAGAAAACCAAATTGCGAACTAGAAAAACAGAACACAAACAGCACGGGGAAACATGGCGGTGGAGGAGTCGTGGTATGGGGCTGCATGTCTGCTGCAGATGTTGGAAGATTGGTGTTTAGTGAAGAAACCATAAATAAGACCGTTTATCTAAATATGTTGAAGGAAAACCTCCGAAACAGCGTACGAAAATTGGGTCTGGATGATAATTTTTACTTTCAACAAGATAATGACCCAAAGCATACAGCCCATGACGTCAGATGGTGGATCATTCACTATGTACCGCATATTCTCCCTACTACCCCACAATCTCCGGACATGAATCCCATTGAGCATCTGTGGGATGAACTTGGTAGAAAATTGCAGAAACACAATATGACAAGTAAAAGACAGCTGAAAGAAATCCTTCAAAAAGAATTAGAAAATATTGGAACGGAGGTGACAAAAAAGCTAGTCGAATCAATGCCGAATAGGTTACAAGAAGTCTTAAAAAGAAAGGGCTTACCTACAAGTTTTGGCTTCAAGCAATTCTCAGATAACCCCACATGTGTAAATAATTTTGTCCCTACAAAAATGTGTGATCTTTTTGGTTTTTATTGAAAATTTTATTTAAAAATTAATTTATGAATAATTTGTTGTTGCTTTTTACTTTCACACAATTAAATAAATCTTTAGCACAAACTATTTATTTATTCATTAGGAAAATTGAAAAATCAAACACCTGTGTGAATAATTTTGTCCGTCTTGGTATTATAAATATATTCTCTTGCTTGTTCCGCCAAGAAAAAAAAAAACCAAATGATTTTTTTGCTTTTATTTAAAAAAAGTTAATGACAATGATTTCTTACAATTAGTTTCCTTTATACCTTAATCTGGCTGATTTCTAAATGCGTGATAATTTTATTAAAATGTTGCAATCGCAACATCAATAAATTTATGTTGCTATTGCTGGCACTGACTTGGTAAAAGTGGCAGCAATTGCAACTTGCTTTCGTTATTGTCCTCTTCAATATTAATTTGCTTAGCAAAAGTTGCAATATATTTTACTTATTAGTTACATTGTTTTGGATTATTGTTAACCACAACAAATTCATGTGTGTACTCACGTGTGAATTTAAAAGGAAAGAAATCCAAATATTGGAGGAATGGATCACAATGTGAGACGCAAAATGAAAAAAACAAATATATTTGTCAACATGATGCGTACAATTTTTGTTCAATTCTTTGAATATTCATTATTTGTCCAAATGGATTTTTAAAGAACAATTAAAAGAAACAAAACATGCAAAATTTTGTTCATTCGCCATAATTGCATGTGTACATATCGATACCTTAATATGGAAAGGGCCTAAGTAACATTTTCCTAACTTTTCAGGAGATAGAAAAAACTTTTTAAAAGCTAAAGTTTTGTAGTCGCGCAACTTTTTTCAACTGCTAATATTTTTGTTATTTTTAGTCGGAGCACGTCAATTATTTTTCCAATGATGTGTTGATCTTTCGAAAAACAACGCGTTGGGGCCTTCTATATTAAGGTAATGATGTGTAAAGTTGATAATGAAACAAAAATACATTTTGTAGGCGCTGTTGATATGAAAAAAAGGGATAACGATTTTTTAAAAGCAACAAAACAAATTCAAATGTACCAGCTATTGGGCAAATCTTCAGTAAGTTTGTAATTCACTAATTTATTTATGTGTTTTTGCTAAATTTTAAAATCTCTTACATTTATTATTGATTTAGAGTATCCTCCATTTAATCGGAAATGTCGTAAAATTAGAAAAAAGGATCTCAAGGAACTTGTAAAAAATCTGTAATCCCAACACATATTTTTCTGTTTTAGTGCACACATTTAATAGATATTTAATTTAATTGTCGGCTTTAACTTTAACTTTTACGTATCATTTAATATAGAATAATCGTAGTATTATGTACATATGTATATGTATCTGACAGCAATTATTCAAGATATAAAAACAAATTTGAATTAATACGCGGGGTTTTAGAGTGGCACGGATCCGAGTGGTCCAACTTTCAATGGCTCTGACACTCTTTACACTTCGTGTGTAACTCGAATTTTCTCTCCCAATATTCTCAAATGGTGCATGCAAAATGTTCATCGTGACACCCATTGTGTGGTCAGGAGCGCCATTCTGCTGGAAGTATCTTCTACATCTTTCAACCAATCATCATTTTGTGGCACTTGCTCTTGATGGTGATGACCGTAGCAAAAAAAATTTCTCAACAACTTTATTAGCGAATAAGTACAAATTTTGTCAGCCTTTTTCATCAAAGCTGCAATCAATTTAAATTACGACGACGCAAGAAAATCGAGCCAAATGAAATGAATATGTTTCTTCTGAGGGATGTGTTTATGTATTCAATTCCTTTACGTCACTGACATGAACATACATATTTGCATAAGAATGAGACACTATGGGCCTAAACAGAATGTAGTTTTCTGAAAAAAATGGCTCGCACAATTACAACTATTGTTCAATTTTGTTCATTTCGAGCTTATCAAGATTTAAAATGGCCAAGTGGCTTGAAATCCCTAAATTCGTTTTTGGTGTTCATGGGTATCAACATCGGGAAATAAATCATTTGATTTTTCAAAAAATAAATCATAAGAATTTTAAATAGAACAAAAAAGCTACAATCCAGAAAATAATTAGTTAAAAAGCGAGTTCCCACGGATTTTTCCAGGGCAGAAGTAAGAACATACATATATATTTTAGTACAACCAGTAACGATTTTTTCTTTCACAACTTGAAGAAAGTTGCATTTCGGGTGGTTTGTGAAGAGACGGCAACACATTTCAGCCGTTTGTTCAAATCGCTAGTTTATGTCAGCAACTGACACAGGCACTAAACAAAAAGCAGAGCAATTTCTAAATTGTTATTTTGAATTCAAAACGTGTAAAATGGTTTTCAGTTTTTGTTTTATTTCACTCGAAAGCAAAATCAATCAGTTCACTTCAGCAAACGGTTGCAAGTTGAAATTGCAAATTTTACGCGGTTTGCGCTTGTCAAACCACCGTTTTTTGACTTCAAAACACGAATCGAAAGAACAAATATATATAAAGCGCTTTGAAATCAAAAACGCCAGTTTGCGTTTTTGAGAATTTGAGACAGTCCTAGTAGAAATAGTGAATGGAAAGAAGTTTACACGTTATTTTTCAACAAACTCTCAAAACTATTGTGGGTACGTATTATACAAAATTTTTGCGGACAAATTAGAAAAAAAATTAACTGTGGACCAGTGGTTAAATAATTTTTTTTAATATTTCTTGGTGGGAAGTTTCAATACTAATCAAAGGCAGTACATAAATATATAAAAGTTTATTTCTTTTTGCTGATATTAAACCAAAAATACTAAACATTTAACCGAGGAAAAAGAAACTGCATAAAACTAAATAAAATCAAAGCAGTGCTGCCAACTTAGAGCTAAGAACCTCTGAAAATAACAATCCAATCCAAACATTGGCTTGCAACAAATATGTACATTCGATGTAGTTATACAACCACGTTTGATTATATATATATATGTATGTATAATATATTTATTTATTTATTTATATATTTATTTATTTATTTATGTAAAAAACAATACAACAAGACTAAGTCTTATATTACAGCATTGCTTAGAGACTTGGCACATATATTTTGGCACTACATTAATATACATATAAATTATTAAAGGAGAAAAAAAAAATTAAAAATTAAGAATATAGTTTAAAAATAGAAATCAAATATAGTCAGAAATAGAACATAAATAAAGTTTAAAATAGAAATAAAATATAGTCAGAAATAGAAATAGAAAGATAAATAAAGTTTAAAATAAAATTCAAATATTGTCAGAAATACTCTAATAGAATAAACTTAACTATATGGGGTAATATAGAAGGTAGAAAATGTTATTAAAACTGATTACAGAATTCAGAAATTGTAGATTTAAATTGGCGTGAATTACCAATTAATTGTATAGAAGGGGGAAGTTGGCTCCAAAGGCGTATGGAATGTATAAAAAAATGTTGCTCAGAAGCGGTCTTGTTATGCTTGATGCTGTTAACTTTTTTGCCTCTGCAAGATACTGAGAAGGAGAGTCTTTGGTACAGATAATTAGGCTGTTTGGTATAAACAATTTTATGCAGCAAAAGAAGAACTCTACATTTGAGTAGATTATTAAAAGTCATATCATATATCCGTGTCGCATGTCTAGAAATGCTGCAATTTCTTTTAATCCCAAATATGTATCTTGCAATACTACTATATGTTATATTAAGTCTGCGTTTGCTCACACTATCACAACTAGCAAATAGTTCGCAGCCATACATCAGGCTCGGCAGTATGTAGGTCTTAGCTAGCAACATTCGAATATGTGGTGGAGTATAGTGTTGCGACATCCATAGGCTTCTTAACATCCCAAATGTCTTATCACAAATACTTTTGATATGGTCAGACCAATCCAATTGTTTATTAAAAATTATGCCTAGGTTTTTCGCGGTATCAACAATTTTAATTACCTCGTTATTTATTTTTAATTGTGGTAAATATGTTGGGAAGTGTTTTGTGTTGCCAATAACCATAGCCACAGATTTTTTAGGATTTAAACTAAGTCCATTAGCAGATGCCCATAAATATATTCGCTTTAAGTCTTCATTTATGAAGTTCTATCTTACAGTTGTTTAACTGTTAAATTAAGTTGGATCTTACAGTGTTTAAGTTGTAGAGGTAGATCATTTGCGTATATTGAGTGCAACAATGGACCAAGTATCGACCCCTGTGGTACCCCTCTAGGCATTGTGCAAGAATTGGATGTGTTTGTAGGTAACTGATTGACTCCGACCACTAAGGTAAGAAGTTATTAGCTTTAAAGCTGTTTCTGAGAAATTACACATGTGTTTAAGTTTGAGGCCAAGAATACTGTCTTCAACTGTATCAAAGGCCTTGGAGTGGTCAAGTAGAATTAAAGGATACGTTTGTCTATTTGACTCCTGATTTCCTCCGAGACATCAATCTACGTTGATATGAAACTATGTTTCGGCCTAAACCCAGATTGTCTAGCAGTAAGTAAAGAATTTTCATACAAATGGCTGCTTATCTGCACATGGGTGAGCTTTTCGAAGACTTTAGATAAAAAAGGCAAAATTGCTATGGGCCGGTAGCTCTTGTCAGCTTTAGGGATTGGTATGATTTTTGCATATCTCCACATAGATGGATATGTAGATGCTGTAATAATAGTATTACTTGTTTTATTTTGTTATTATCAAATCATAATCAGTTGTGTATTTGTGTTTCTTCTTGGGAAGTTGCACGGTCATTAATTTTGTTCCGCGGTAATCACTTACGAGTACATTGACTTATCGTGTTTTCTCGGAACACAAATTTGATGTGCTTAATATTTGATCTGTTTTTACTTTTCTCTAGAATCTGATCCTTAATTTTCTTAAATTTTTTTTTTACATTTTCTACTCACACGGTGTTATTCGTTGTTTAATAATATTATGTTGCTATGGGAGCATTATATAGTTGTGAAGAGATGAAATGGCATTAAAGCAAAATCATTAAAACTATGCCTATGATTTGCGTTATCGACTATTTCATGTTAATTGTACATGATTTCGTATTAAAGTAAACATTTTTTAATTGTTAACTTTGTTAAAATCGAAACAATCTGATTGAAACTAAAATCCTTTTATGATATATATTTTGTTAAAAACTTAGTATGTTGTTATCAAATAAAAGCGCTGGAAGAGGCAATACATGCATATATACTCGTATGTATGTGCAGAGAGAAGAAGCCAATTTTTCTGTACTCTATATGTATGTATATGTACTATTACGGTTTTGTTAATGTGCTACGGAATTCAAATCGAATGGTTTGCTGCGAAAAAATAAAGCTTTTCCCATTCCTATGAGTTATTGGCGAATTGTGATAGTGATGATCTACATATCAGGTAGACATGCGTGATATTAAAATAATATTGTAAGATTTATTTTCTAGAAAGACCGCTGTGATCACATTTCGTATTATTCTTGCCGGAACAAATTTCGTTAATCTTCAGAAATTAAAATGTCTTACTTTATGGTTCAATAAAAAAGGGGGAATCATTCAACAAAAGTATAGAAGTTTCTTATCACAAAGACAGCTCTCAAAATGCTTTGCAAAATTCAATCGAAGTAATAAGTTGGCGATGGAATTGTAATTTCATGCATGACTGGCTGATAGATTTGTATGAGTGGAGCTGCTCTTATCTCGTTTAAACTCATGTTTAATATATTTAGTTTAACGTTAAAGCGCTGTTATATTTGTGTTAATGATGCAAGCTGGGACTCATTGTTTTTGTCTGCTATAAGCAAGAAAAAAGTCTGTTGACTTGAAACTTAAATTGATTTTAATGGATTTACCAACAGCTTTGATCAAAGGAACAAAAATGTTGTTAAAGTACAACTTGTTGAATTGATGATTTCTGTTCTTACTATTAAGCACTTGCATTCATGATTGGTTCTGGACATGGCTAGAGATTGCATTTTACCAGAATTTTTAATATGCTATATGAAAACATGTGTGATATCTAATGTACCACGCATTTAAATGCGGCTGGACTTGAAGTTGGCTTTAATTTTGAAAGACGTTAACAGCATTTGTGCAAATTTAAGTTGTTTTTCGACTATTGCTTTGATTCTATAACTGACCAGTTCAATTAAAAGCGTTCACACTTACAAGATTCTGTATCTTATTGTGCTTGAATAAAATGCATAAAATGTATAAGTTCGATAGTAAAAATGGTTTCCATTAAAATTTATATTGATGCAACATAATTTAAGTGCTTAAGAATTAAATAAATAAATCGTTTGGCCGTTAATTAATGTTTTACTTTGTTTCATTGTAACATAATAGTTCCAATTAATTTCTAAACCCTGGTACTTATGGGTATGGAGATAAGGCACTGTTAGTGTCGTGAGCAGGAAAGATTTCAGCCGTATGACTGGCAATGTGCGAACAGAACGACTTCAGATCTTCATGAAAAAGCACCTTGTCTAGACAAAGTTGGCAACAATAGCTTTGAACATATATATTTTAATGATTGTTTTTCTTTGAATGCTTTTTTCAGGAACCAGCGGCCTGCACGAATAAGATATTCGAGTTTTTCTTGTTGTGGCGGGAGGGGAGAAGTGTAATTCTCTCTTTTAAAGGTAAAATACATTGTTTTAAATATATGGCAACACAAAGTTCGAACATATCAACTTTTGCAATTGAAATGAAAACAAAAAAATAAAGGCGAGTTTATTAAACAAAATTAATAAAAAGAAAAATGGACTCCAAAATTTAAATTTTTAATTAATGCGGTAGAGATGAAAAATTGTTTGTACAATTTGAGCAGTCTGGATTATAAAAATTCCTGCCTCAAGGAGCAGGCATGACCGGAAAGATTGCTCAATAAATAAAATTGTTTACAATACTTTTTACAAAATCTCAAGATACTTGAAAAAAAAGTGCAGAGCTTTGCGCTACCAAATTAGTTTATTATCCTAATAGAAAATTTGTTTTATGCTATATTATATTTTAGCCAGAGTAGCCATCATTATTTGTTATTCATACAAATACAATGCATGCAACCATGGCTCACCACTGTGTTTCAACATTTTTTGTACTTCAGCCGTCGCTTTAGCGTCCGCCTCAGCTGCACACTGTGTTCCAGCCTTAAGTTTCTGAACTAATGACTTTAGTAAGGTTTTCTCTAAAAGGTTTGTGAATTCTCAAAAGAACACTTCCACGCAACTTGAAAAAACAAGGGTATTATAAGTTTCGTTCGCAATAGTGCATTGATTTTTCCCACGTCTTGTTCACTTTCATTGAGATGTTTAGAAATAAAGACGGCGTCAAAAGATATATATAAATGGTTGAAGTGATTCTATTCCGAAAGATTGTATTGCTTAACAATATTCGAGTAGTAAACAGCCATTAAAGGCAATCATATTATGGCAAAAATAGAAAGATAAACTTCACATTTTAAAAAAAAACACCAAAATAAAACTAACATAATTTATTAGTTTAAATGATTTAATTACGTCACAGAAGCATTTAGAAAGTTACAAGTAAAATTTATTTTACAGATAAAATTCCTCAGCTTAGATGAAGTGAGGACACAATTTAGTGTCCTATTTGCAGGATAATGTCAACTAATTAAAACCGCGATTGTAGACGTTGCTGTACCCGGTTATATTAAAAACGTTTGCATGAAGTCATAAAGGAGATGTTGGTATTTGGGATGTTGGTGAAATGAGGAACTGTGGATTGAGGACTGCACACACGCCTGTTTATTTCTCTTTACTTGTAAAAAGAAGATATTTTTTTAATTGTTTTACTTTCACAATTTATTTTTGGTACTTTTTTTAAAAACTTTTCGTCGGCAATTAGAGCTACAAAAATAAATCTAACTTATAACCATATATACGTACATACATCTAAAATTTTCATAAATATTATTGATGTATCGAACCAATTTCAATTTTCGCAGGTATTAACAACAAAACTATTGATTCAAACAAAAACATATTTAGGGCGAATAAGGACGTTCACGTGAAAAATACATCCATATTTTATCCCATGCGATGCATTGTGAGCTCAATCGATGTTTTCCGATGTGTGATTTAAAACAAACGATGCATCTTATTGATTTATTTTGGAATTAAAAAGAACATTATGAGGGATTTAATTAGATTTTTATAATAATTTTGTACAGTAAACTTATTGTACGTCCCGATACATTTTGTTAAAACTTTGCAAAAATATTATTGCATTGACTCTTTTGGCCTGTAAAGTGCTTCTGTGTTTTAAATTGGCCTCAAGAAGGTTTTTATTAAATTGGCTTACCGGATGGCGCAGGTAGAGTTCGTCCGAACTTTTTCTTCAGTCGTACCTGCACCGCAATTTCCGGGCACAAATTTATGGTGCTTAATCCCGAGACCGAAATCGTACACTGCCTTATCTGAAATATCGAAGTCGAAAAGCGCAAAAATTTGTTCAGTACCTTGAATGGCCGTTGTTACAAAAACCGATATTATGTTTTTTTAGCAGCTTGAAGTCATTCGTAGTGGAAAAAGTTATCGACACTGCATCACCTGAGTTATAGTAATTTAACCACAGAAAAGTTTTAAATCTGAAATTTGTAGGTTCTCAATACATCGAAAGAAATATATCGATACATAGACATTTATGCGGCGAAATTAACGCTAATTTGTTTTCATTTTATGATATATCTTATGCCAGGTTGAACTTTCGGGACTGTATTCTGGCCAAGGCTGATGTGTGAAAAATATTTATATATAGATCACTAGGAAGAATGTAATTACAAAATTAAAGACTATCAGTAGACAGATTATGTAACTAAAAGATAAGAAATAAAATATGGCTATAGGACTACTCTTGCCGTTGTCACCAACTTCAGAACAGAATATAACAAAATCTGATAGCATATATGAGAGGTTTTTACAAATAAATTAATATACAATATAAAAAGGAATAATATCATAAAAAAATGTCGAAATTTTACCCATTACCCGCATTTACATTTCTCAGCATTCAAAATCTTTTAATAAAGTTTCGTTTTGTGCTACAACACCCACAACTGGACTCTGGCGACACATTCAATGTATAAAAATAGCTTTTACTATTTTCAAAAGAAAACTTTATTGTGATTCTTGTTTCTAAAAGTGGTGGCAAAACATAGAAAAATATATTATGGAAATCCATATTTTCAATGTCTTTTCTGAATTCTTTTGGTATTGGCCGTTAAGAATTTCGTAAAATACTTTTTAGTCGTTTAGGCCACAGATAACACAATATTTGTTGTTGTTTTTATAACTTTTTAATTTACATTTAGGACATGTACAATACCCCAACGTCTAATTTCCAAATCAACTGGCAAGATGTTTTTGTTGTACTAAACAGCTATTGTGGCCGTGTAGTTGTGTAGGTGACTGCCGTCTGTGGAGCTGTTTGTCATGTGGTTTTAATGTTATAAGAATCATCTAAATATCTTACGTGCCAGACTAAAAACAATCAATATTATTATGCAATAACAAAAATTTTTAATAAACAAACACTTAAAATCAAACAAATTACGCGCAAAGTCATAACAATTAAAAATTTTAATCAAATATAATTTTGCTCAATTCCAGCACTCGTCTCTAAGGAATACTTTTGTTTTGGGAGTTTCCATGATACATTCATATTCAAACAAAAGTTATTATCGATTTGAACAAATAGTTGGGTTTCGCTTTAACGATTCTGTCTTGTAAGATGCTTTGAAAGACAATTTATTATGAAGGGATCATAGCGGTAAAAGTTTATCTCATATTTATCTGTTGAAAAAGTATCGATGGTACGAAGAATAAATCGACCCATTAAAAACTAATTTGTAGCCACTTGGGCATGTGTGTGTATAATTTGCTTTAAAAAAATTTGATAAATGAATTAATGAATAGAAGAGCAACGTAAGAAACTAGAGATTAACTTTCAATGCAACAATATATTTGTGTGGTGCGTGGAGGCATCGTTGCAAGCGGCTATTAAAAAATGCATTTCCATTAGGAAAATAGACTGTTACATTTTTAATGATTTTTTAAGTATTGAATTTTTGACCATAAACGATTTTTTGAAATTCATTCATTAGAAAGAATTAAAAATAAATGAAGGCGGAGATCGGCTAAACAGTAATTGTTTTCAAACACTAAATAATTACACGTGTGGACTAAAAATGCACTCTAAATACAATATTATAAGTTATCGTACCCCGAAACTTGACATGGTATTATAACTTCTGTGTTTGTGTCCATAATTAAAACAAAAATTAACCAACGACTCTGAAAAAATACATAGATTTTCATGGGTCAAAACGCTCAGAAGAGAAAAAATTAAAACAATTTTAACTATTATTTATACTGGCGACTTTTCTTAATTTTGGAGTTAAATAAAACAAGTTTGATTTTCGTTGCGAGTTCTTTAAAGCACATTGATCGGTATAGTGGGGCAATATGACGCATAGTGGGGGAACTGAAAAAAGTGGGGGGAAAACACATCCGTAGTTTCTAAATCAATAATTTGATCATGATGAAACTACACTCATCAATAGCAGAGGTGCTGTGTCAATATTCAAGCTGGGCCGAATTGGCCACTTTGCTCCAAAGCCGGTATATTCAGGTACATATAAAATTTAAAACTTTTTGTATGTTTTCCGGTTGGTGGTTTAGTTAAGCAAAAATTGGAGGAATTGGAAAAGTAGAATAATGGTATAATATTCCTCAAATAATATAATATACTTGGACGAGTTATTAAGTAACACGAAGACTATGCGCTTGAGTTCCCGCTCGAAAGTCACATACATATATGTATTTATGTATATTGAAAAAAAAAATATTAATGTTTAACGCCAGCGTGAAATCAACACATTTATATATAGATCTGAAACCTGGACATAGGCTCAAGAGATCTGAATGCACTCAAGTCTAAGAAAAATCAGAAAATGATGATTTGCATCACAAATCCTTAGAGGTAAATGAAATTGACTTCGCTGCCCGTGGCCTGGAGTCATATAAAGTTTCTGTGGCTATATGTTCCAAACTAGACCCGCTAACACATTTGCATTCGCACTAGTTAATGCGCAAAATCCTAATTTTTTAACTTATAAATAATGCAATTTCGTCTAAGAAGTTTCCTTTGACCTCTACGTTAATGCAAAATGGCTTGATGATTTTGAAGGCAAACCTGACGAGTTTTGTAGAAATGTTAAAACCAGATATGGCGTCCAAATCGACGAATATGTGACGCGTGTCGATTTTCATCTCTTTTGAGCTTTCGCAGGATCTGCCGCAGTGTCAATATTTGGTCACTGGTGGACTTCCTCGGCCTGAAACCGCACTGAAAAGGACCTATCAGACTGTTCACGAATAGTTTTAGGCGCTCACACAAAACGGCAGAGAAGATCTTGTAGGCGATGTTTAGGATACTTATCCTTCGGTAGTTGGAGGGGTCTTCTTTTTTGGTGGATCGGGCAAACGAAGCTGAGATTCCACTCGTCGGGCATGCTTTTCTCCGACCATATCTCACAGATGAGCTGATGCATGCGCCCCACCAGATCATCTCCAGCTGCCTTAAACAGTTCAGTTCTGCAGGCAGTCCGTCCGGTCCAGCAGGTTTGTTCAATTTTTATCTCGATATCGCTATCTTGACTTCATTTATGTCATCTATTGTGTGGGGTGGTGGGCCTTACAGGGATATTTGTGTAATCCTCGCCGTTAAAAAGTATACAGAAGTCTATTGTTTCGCCGGGCATGGTTGGACTCTCTAAGACTTACACGGATCGATCGGCAAATTTCCGTTGTTGTGGTCTTGCTTTACTCCACTGTTCTATCGATATCCGTGATCTTAGGTTGGCTAGAAAAAGGAAGTGATCCGAGTCAGTGTTGGATCCTCGGAAAGTTCGAACATCGAGAATACTGGAGGAGTGTCTGACGTCGATTGCAATGTCATCAATCTGGTCGACGGTTTATTGATCAGGGGATCATCAGGTCCCTTTGAGACTGTTTAGGTGAGGGAACCGCTTGCTGGCTACAATGACGTTTCGTCTCGTCACGAAGCTAGCGGAATGCTAGGCACAAAACTGTGTAACAGGATCAATTTCATTGGCTCTAAATGTGATGTGACACTTACGAGCGTTACGTTAGTCCTTATCATACAAAATAAATTCGTTATATTTGTGTAATAAAATTAATATAGTTGATGCGTTTAAGTCCCATTGTCCTATTTATAGAGCCGGTTATTTTTGCATTATTTTAAGACGTTCTAAACAATTAGTATTAATAAATTAGTTGCTAAATCGTTGAGTCGATTTCCAAATACGAAATATCAGAAACTCTAAAAATGAAATGAAAGTAGGATGGTCAAGAATTAGTGCAAAACACAAATAAACTTGCATGAATTTGTGCTGCATCAATGATAGTGGCCCAAAATAAGCCTGTAACGTTAGAATTGAAAGGGGTTTCTGAAGCTTAAAAGTCACGCGACTGGTGCATGCAAATATGAATACGCAAATAAATTATTTGGGTAAAATACAATTCGTCATGGGAATGGAAAAATGCGCACAAAATTCAAAAAGGGAAACAAATTGGCGCAGAATGTAATTTGTAAAAGAGAAACGGAGAATAAGCAGAGATAAATATTATTTTACAATCATAATATGTTCGTGTAGTCGGTCATAAAAAAAGGAACGCAAGGAAAGCAAGCAGTACGGACAAGCTAAAAGGAAGATATTTAAATTTAGAAATCTCCAAAATCTTTTTAGCTTCAGTTATTCTTACTTATTTCGTTTAAATCTAGCTCTTGGCACCGTTAATGATGAAATTGTCAAGGTTTAATAAATAATGCTACTCAAAAATGGTGGCAACTGCGAGGAAAGTACTACGTATCTTACATACATAAGTAAGAAATAATGTTCATGTCGAGAAAACGAAAGTTGCCAATTTGGGCTTTTTCCTCTGCCGCAAAAGATCTAGCCATTTGCTTCTTACTAACCAGTTCTTATTTTTACTTTTCTATATATTGTAATATACGACAGTTCTTGTGGTGTTTTTCTATTACTTTAATGTGGAGTTACTTTTGACGCTTTAAAATGGGCCAATGTCATTGAAGGTTTCAGCAATGAAAGCCGTACATATGCATGTAAAATTAGTACGAGTTTAATTGAAAACAATATTTGCTGTGTACGACGGTCTTGATTTTATAACTCACTTTTTAATAATATTATTTCAGTCTGATAGAAATGGAAAATAATTAGACCAGAATATCAGCAAGGCGATGATTTACAGCTGTGGAGAACAGACAACCCAAGTATAAATGTAGTAAATGCTCATCAAAATGGTGAACGATTTTCTTGGCTATTCATCAACAAAGAATTTCGAATAGCAGTATCTACTCTTAGCGGGCAATTTGTTTGGCAATTATTGCCGTGGCAACTGTC
Organism: Epicampocera succincta; assembly: GCA_932526305.1. Lineage (NCBI taxonomy): Eukaryota > Metazoa > Arthropoda > Insecta > Diptera > Tachinidae > Epicampocera > Epicampocera succincta. The sequence continues at coordinate 19,880,230 of OW052035.1, forward strand.
AAGTTTAATTGCCGACACAAGATCTTCACGCGTGGACCGCACGAAGATGTGTTTGAACACGTACTTATTTAGCAATTATTGCCAGAGAATATTGTTTGAACACAGACTGACAAATAGAGTCGCTGTTTGTTTGGTGTTTAATTTTATTGTGGAAAAGACATCAAAATAATAAAAAGTGTAAATAATTTTAAATAAAATAGTCAAATAGAAGTAAGAACATACATATTATGAAGAAGAAAACAATTGCTTATACTCGCGTGGACTGTCTAACAAGTTCCCGCAGACTACACAGTAGAGAATGCAATTGAAAGTTGTTTGAAAAATGTGTACTCTATGATAATAAGGCTGGCAATTTCTGATAGTGTTGAAACAAACTTAAAAAATTTGTCGTGCAGCAAAGTAATACTTGGTATGAATTCCTTAAATCTGTATTTAATAAGGCGTACGATATCCTTTGGCATTGATTACATCTTTTAAACGATTTTTCATTGACAAATTTAATTTAGATGTGATTTCTTTGTAAATAGTGGCCCCGGCCCGTTCCTGTAGAATATGGTAGAATGGTAGTTGGGTGTTGGCGAATTTTATTCTCTACAACTCGCCATAGAAGGACTAAGATCTGGGCTCTGCCAAGTGTGGGAAGCACTTATTTTATGTTGCCACTTACGCAGTCACTTACACTTTGCGACTTATGTTTTGGGTCACTACCATGAATGACGCGAAATTCCTTTTGCATACCCAATTTCACTGCACTAGCTCCTTAATTTTCTCTTAAAATGTCTAAATAATTATGTTTGTCCATTTTCGTGTCAACAAACACCTCCCGCCGACATCGTACCACACACCATCACACTGCCTACGCCATGTTTTACCCTTGGTTTCAGGCTTTTTAATTTGAGAGCTGTATTTTCTCTACGCCACATAAATCTTATGCCATCTGATCCAAAAACAAAACACGTCCCGCTCATTTACATAACTTTTGGCATACTTTAAACGCAGGTTTATATTCTTCTCCGTGCGTGGAACGTATGTCTGGTATTTTTTGAAATAAAGAAAAATTTTAACGGTTGGTGCATTAATCGAAGTTTTTTAAATTTCTTGAATATTTTTGGCTATTGCTACTGCCGTAATATCAGTATCCACGTTCACCATTCCGTCCAAAGTGCATCAGTGATTTTTTCACGGACTCTACTAAGCAAAAATTTCTATGCTTGCAGTTTTTTGTGCTTTTCTACAATATACTGAACGGATGATCGCGGCTTAGAAATAATTTCGGAAACTTCTCCCAGAATTGTAACTAATTCTTTAATCTTAATAAGAGTTTTAGTTCCACTTTGTGATTGGCACACAGTTTTAATATTTTGTGAATACAACATCACAATTTAAACGATTTTAAGTACTCGGTACATTTTATTTTATTTATTTCAAAGACTCGTTACATTTTAGTGCTGATAGCATCGCTCTTTCCCAGCTGTGCGGAGAATTTTTCCAGTTTGAATTTCCATAGTTTCATTTTGCCCACCGACTTTAATAGTTTAAAAGTTTATTTGGTTCGTTTGTAATTGGCAGTCTTGTGAGCCATTGACAAACAAAACTAATTTGTTTGAGTAATATTTAGCTTTTGGAATATATAAGCAAATAAATTCGTAGCTGCATGCTGTACGCGCAATTGTTTGAGTCAGTGTATATCTACATATTCGTATATATTAATATATGTATGTATGTATGGATGTATTTTGGCCACTCGCTTTTATTAAAGTAAATTTTACACAAACCAAAAGTATTAAAGTTTGACACCGACAAACAAAGCACAACCTTCTCTACCAAAAACTGAAATTTTTTGTTCTAAAATATGTATGTACGTACGTGTTCAACACCTGCTAATACATATTTGAAGATTAGCAGTCCGATGACGTAATTCTGCTGCTGATACTGCTTATGTATATCAAGACAGAACAATCTTGCAATCGTGTGCTCCCTATGTAAGCTTCGTTATGACCCCACAAAATTTCAGCACACGCCGAAGCCTTCCTCAAGTATGTATATTCTACAGGTATGTTTGTACTTACTAAAAACGTATTTAAAATCCAATTTTCGGGAGCATGTTTGACTAAAAGTCTAGTTATGCGAACGTTGATGTGGGAAAAACTTAGGAACTTTAAAAACGTAACAGACTTCAACAAAATAAACATTCCCGGGTGATTTTTTACGAACTTTTCGGCATAGTGAAGGGCAATGCTAAGTTATTTTCGTACAGTGAAATTGGAAAGAGTACTAAATTGGCTTCGAGAGAGATAAAGTTTTTTATATTGTACATTATCATTATTATTATTGTTTTTATTATTAAAATTATTATGGTTATTATTTTTATTATTAAAATTATTTTAATTGTTGTTTTTGTTAGTTTTATTATTATGTATTTATTATTGTTGTTGTTGTTATTACTAATATTTTCTACAACTAAAATTACTATTGTTATTATCATTATTTTTATTAATAAAATTAATATTATAATTAATCAATTACTACTTTTATGAACCGAAATGATACCAATTCAAGAGTAGCCAAAATGGGCAAATGTGCTGCATTGGTATTTAGTTCATATGAGTGCCAGCGTTGGCTTACGAATGTCACTTAACGGCGCCGTAAAAGTCTATTTTATACAGGTTGAAACGTTCCGGCAACGTGACAGTTAATTTCGATAAGCCTTTGCATTGTTTTGGTATGTTCAAAAACGTATGTACATTAGCTTAAGTGTACGTTTGCATAAATTTACCTTAAATCGCAGATGATTGCATCAAGCAGCTTTTTTGCCAAGTGTAGATATGCCCGCATATAAATAAATAAATGAATAAAAATCTGTGTGACATTAAATAGAAAACAGAATTATTGAACTTTTAAATTCTAGCATAAATATTTAATAATTTTACAAAACCAACAATTTCTTTAAGTGTTTTTGTTACAAATCGAGACTGTTTTGAACTACGAACTGCCCAGTTGACAATGATGACGTACGCACTACATACAATATTTACATATGTATGTACGTGCATACATACACACATAAATATGTATGTACTCCCTGTGGAATTTTAACCAACAGCTGGGTAACTGCAAGATTAAGAAGCAGAAGAAACTTAACTCAAACGGAAGAAATGAAATTTAGTGGAACAGCGAAGCGTCAGCTGATGGCAGCTTCAAATACACAAGACAATATTTTTTGAGATCCGCATCAATAGCCAATTCTCAATTTTTTTTGAAAACGAAACACGTAAAATTACTCTAAAATTGTACGAGTAAATTGTTGATTTTTATTTTGATGTGAAGGCAAAATTTATAAATAGATATAATTGACTGCAGAACACGAATTGCTCTAGTTGATCATCCAAAATATTTTATACACCAGTTTGCATACAGTTTGTTAAATTTTAATGAAAACATTATGTCGAAAACTGGCTTTGGGAGTCTTGGCTATCAGTTCACTTTGTCCAAACTAGTTTGGGAATGTCCGATTTCAGTCAAAAAGTTTGTTAGTGTTGAAGTTTGGGAAAAATAGCATCAGGAACTGACTTTAGTTTTTAAGTAAATAGTGAAAAGTCACTGGATCAGTGCAATTTTTGTTGGATCACGGATCTGCAAGGGAATATAGCTGAATCATATACATATGTACATATATGTGTAAATGTTTTGAAATTGTGCAACATCCAGCTTGTCTAGAAAAGATATTTAGAAATTTTGTCTGTGTGCCGTATGCCAACATTGAAAAAGATTTCTTCTTTATTTCAGTATCGCAACCAATAACCTATAAAAACAAAGACAAAGCCCTGAAGAGTTGTGTACGGCAGATGTAGTCAGTTCTCATACCAAATAATACTCGTAATTTAAATACAATTGCCTTTTTCTTGTGCAATAATATTTTATCTGGTTACTTTTTTAAGAAAACTTAAGGAAGTCGTTCTTTCAGTGAACTTACATTGAATGTTCGTCGCGGCATGCGTTTGGCCAGGGAAAAGTCAGCGGCAAGACATCTGCAAAAATATTGTTTTTGTAAATTAAAAAACAATAAACAGTCGCTTATTCATATTAACATGTACATACATATCGCTCATTTGCTGTAGCGCCGTGAGTTATTAAAGCAAAATTACTCTCTGTCCTGTACTTGATACGATGCTTACAACAAGGAAAGGGATTTGTTGATATTGTTCGGAAATTGCGCGATTGAGCACCACGTCCGAACGAATATTCGTTCGTTGGCGCAAAATAATTTTGGCAGAGAAATTGCCGCGTATGGGACGACGCAAGCATCCGCGCCGCGGCCAGCACTATTATAGTCCGTACTTTGCTGAAGAAGATGTTGATGAGGCCATCACTGTTAACAGCGAGCGCCACGAAATGGTGATAAGCATTTTCTTATCTCAAATTAAATGAAATGGGCCAAAACAATGTTTGGTTCCAGAAGGATACCGCCTTGTGCCGCAAAGCGAATGATGACGATGCGCATTCTGCATGAACGATTAGACACAACTAGACTTTTTCGTGGGGTTTGCAGAAGTTGCAATCGAACGATACCTTTAAAGTCAACATAACCGAGCTCATTGCTCAAATTCAGCCGAATCTGTGCGGCAGAGTAATTGAAAAAATTTTACCATTCGAAAGTCGTGGCGGACATCGAATAATATTACAATCTGTCAATATTCGCAGGAATGGGTATAGCAGATAAAGAAAAATCGTTTATACCTGATACATACATACATATCCAGTTTGTTTTATTCCATTTCAACGTCTACTCGCTCGCATTCAAATTCATTAATGAATCTATAGAGACCGACGATCCGATGATCCGACCATAACGCCGCTTCCATTCAACTGGTGCGATGTTTGGCAGTTTGAAATAGAAATTTAAATTGCTAAAACTTAGTAAAAATAATTATAATGTTATAATGCGAAAGCGGTTTGGCAATTGATGTCAAATATCGTGGAGCGTTGACGTTTATGTAGTAGAAAGATGAGGAAATTTTTATTTGCTCCTGGCCCTTTTACCTTTCAGCCGGCTCTTCCTTGAATTTCCACGCAGAAGAATATCAATAATGCATCACATTGAACCAACATTTTTGTAAAACAATTGAACAAATTGCTTTTTTTTAGGTTATCGTTCAAATGGTTAAATAAATTTTAAGAATATTTAAAAGGTTTTATTGTTCGAAATGTTGGCTTCAATATGCATTCATATTGGTTCATTATGATTTTAAAAGTTAATTAAATAGGTGCACATGTATATCTGTTGGTCTCAATAAATTATTTCTTCAGGAATTATTGCTGCTTTAGTTTGTCTTTATAAACAATTCAAAAAATTTATGTTGCACTAAAATGTTCCTAAATTGTTTGCACCGAAGTTATAGTAATACTCGTGATGTACGCATTTTGAGACCAAAGTTGGCACAGAAATGTTCGCTACTGGGCGCAAGAAGATATTTTCCAAACTGGTTGATAGATGTACGGCTGCCGCCCTTGCTCATGCGTATGGTAGCGATGCGGTCAGAAAGGAGAAAATACGACGATATTGGATTTACTTTTTCCGCAATTTGGTCTCGATGCATGCCTCTGCATGTCCAGTATCTGTAATCAACCAACTAATACACAAACCTTGTCAGCATCCATCTTTCTTTGGCTTTCTTAGCACTGCCAAAGAACATATAGAAAACTACAAGTTTTTCCAGATTTAAAAAGTAGCAGGAACAACTTCGAAATAAATACTCTCAAACGTTAGTAATTGCCAATACATATGTATATATTTATACATTCTACGATGGTAGGATAATCAAAGCTGATCAAAGGATTTAAATGAAATGATTTCACTTAAACTAAAACATTTGTGCTAGAAGTTTAGCATTTTTCCAGTTTGCCGTCAGTTACCCATCTGAGTAACAAATACGAACGGCTCTAGCAACAGAAATCCAACTACTTGGGAACCAGTTCACACTAAGATGTCAATTACATACATATGCACGAATATGAGCCTTATTTGCAACGTTATTATGCGCTCTGTCATTATATGACTTTAACTTTTTATTGCAATTGGCGTAGCTTGTCCTTTTAAATTCATATTAGGAAGTCCTTTTTTTACACAAGGTCGGAAAAAGAAATTTGTCACTGACTCGAACGGAAAAACGGTGTTTGAAAAGCGAAAATATTTTTTTAACTCTGTACAGTTTCGTTATATTTTCCATTTGGTGTTTCGGTAAATCCCAACTACGAGCAACTGTTTCAACATGTTTTCCGCAATATTTCGGCCACCGTGTGAAACTGTCGCAATAATATCTGCAACGAATTTTTCTGTTAACCATCTTTTGAGAAGTCGCGGAGAGTTGCAGACCGAATGCGCAATGAGAACAGAAGATACAGGCTTTCGTTCAATACCCGTAAAATGAAACATGTGCATTTAGCGATTTGATGAAGTCCGTGGAGTGTTTTATTCAGTGGCAGCATTCAAGTTCTTTCTTTACAAATTAATTGTTACATGCGTCACGATAAACAAAAAATCTCTATTAAGAGAAATTGCTGAGTTTTAAGAGCATTTACAGCAGATTAGTTTACAAAAATCTGCTATTTTGCTAGTGGCTGGGCATCCATGGGCTGTTTGAAAGATGTATTAATATTTCCCAGAAGCGAAACTTCCGTTTCCCTCTTCGCTAATGGCAAGAGAGCTTGTGTCAACGTTTGTACGTTTCTGCACATGCAGTATCTTATGGTCGATATTAACAACTGAAATGCACAAGCACACCCATCGTACACTGAACAAACAGACATCGTATACGTGTGTATGTATGTACATATATACGTATGTGTGTGTTTAGAGGTTTGGGAAAAGTGTGTGCTGATTTGCAAAGCAATTGTGATTCGGTGAGACAAAGATTGAACCGTTCGGCATAACCAAGAGCGTTATACTTTCGAGCCAAACAAAAGTAGCAGCAAAAGAATATCTATCCAACAGCAATGCGAGTAGCAACATAAGCACACGTGTAGATACCGCATTACACACATATTCATGTTTGTGTGTGCGTGTACGGGTACGTGTACGTGTACGTGTACGTGCGCGTGTATGCATGTAAATAGGTGTGTTTGTACCTTCTTTATTGAATAAGCCGAGTGGAGTGGGTGGAGTGATTTCATGGGATAACTTATTTACTTACATACATTATTACATACGAGTATGTGCATACATACATACATACATATGTACAGATAGATGTACATACATGCATATGTGCTATATACGAACATGTTCATATATCGTTTGGGTTTGTTATATTTTTAAATGTGTGCATGTGTGTCTGTGTGTCTGTGTGTTTGGTTTAGTGTTTCGTGCCTGTATCTGTGACTTGAAATATGTTTTGGGGGTGTGAGGGTGAAAAAGGAATACCAAAAGCAACAAAAAAGCATCCTTAATATACGAACCCATATGTATGTATGTGTGTGTACGAGTATACAAACAGTTTTACAAGGCGGGGGACTGATATGCCTGCGAGGCAGTAAATAATGGACTGAAATTTACATAGAATTTATGCATGTGTGTATGTACACGTACATATGTACAAACATGCCTTCCTGATGTAAAATCCCTAAACATATTTTGTCGCTTAACACAGTGAGATGGAACGAGATGTTGAAGAAATAATATTAATTTGTTGTGCCACTTGAAAACTTTGTTCTCATATACCGAATTCAAACTTCTTAAGTTTTTACAAAAATTATAAATTTTTCAGTTTAATGGCGTATCGCTAAATAATGGTCGTTAACAAGAGCACTTTTCTACCGGATCAGCCAGACTTTTAATAGCATTTAAGAGCCAACTTCTTAAATTGGCATTACGTTTTCCTTATAAGTGTTAAGACATATACATTTTTTCCTGGAGAAACCGTAAAGTAACTTTATTATAGTTAATTACTTTCCGAGTTGATACTCGTACATCGAACAAACTAATTAGTAAATACAATGAGGATAATTAATAAGTCCAAGTTCTTATTAGACTTGTAGCAGATACAAGAGATTTTTATTTAGGTCCGAACAAAGCCAATCAATTGCAGGCCAGTTTATGTTCCATCTGGTTGATTTCTAGCTTTCGTAATTAGCATGAACACCGTTTTGGGCCAAGTAAAACGGTGTAGTTTATAAAATTTTCCCCAGATTTTTTAATATAAACTGACCGATATTTAATTTTATTTTGAATTAAATTGAAAAAGAAAATTATTTCATACGAATGTAGGCAATGAACCATGACTATATATTCTTTTATCGAACTCGCCACGACTCAGAAACTTGCATCGTAAAAAATTTCAGGTTCCATAGTGTTAAAGAAATTAAATTTCTTAGCAAGGAGGTTCCACGGTCCCATTTTTACTTTTAGTACTTTTTATTTGAAGTAGTTTTTATCTAAAAATTTCCCGTTTCGAAATACGCCCAGTCTTAAAACATTGAACAAAATTCTATTTTCTGTGCGTGTCCCAATTCGGAATGTTTTTTCTACAAATTTTTTGATCATCAAGACATTTCTTTACATAAAATGCGAAAAAGTTGGATCAGTTTTCTTTTATGCGAATTTACCGATTTTGAAAGTCACAAAATATATATATTATTTTCCATGTATGGGACTCATGACGCCAACGTGAGCTACGAAAATATGTTGCTCAAGTAAACTTGCTGGTAGTTCGACAAAACCGTTACTTTTAAATAACACACACAATTAGAAACTCAAAAGCTGTGCAAAATTCGCTAAAGTTATAAATTTTAGATACCCAAAATATTAAATTTTCAAATATTTATAAATTTTTTTTGGAAAATGTTGTCTGGCTTGTCAATTGCCGAGAGATCTGCTCCACGATTTGCAATACCTTTTATTACTCAATTCTATGAATTGAACCCAAGGTTGCCGCTGTGGGATTATTTCAAGCTTCAATAGAATCGCCTTTTAGGACGAGTCCATCTATAGAAATCAAAGCTGATGACTACTGTTCTGAGTTTCTCTCTTGAGTCACGTGGCTTGTGCAACAATGCCGCACGAACAACACATGTTCAAGTTTCGATTTATTTCTGCAGTTTAAATGTCTCGACAAATTTCTGCATGGGCAGACCTCTGAAGTTCACATTCGTACTTTCCAAAACAAACAAACAAATGTAAATATATTCGTACACACAAATTGCACACCCTGTATGAGTTAACACGAGTTTTCACAAGTATGTATGTATGTGCGTCCATATATAATATATATATATATATATGTATGTTGCTATGAAATTGCTTCGGCCAAAGCAAATATTCCCAACAAGCACCGATTCTCCTCGGGTCACAGCTATAGGTATGCGGAAGATTAAATAACCGACGCACCAAGGCATTTTGTGCCCCCTTCCTTCATGTGACTCGTTTCATTACTACACTCTCGTGTGACTTGTACATCAACACCGACATTGTGTGTTACCTTCAGAGCTCTCTTACACCCAGCCAGCCCAAGCCTACTACCACATACAAGCCAGATTTATGAGTTTGTATCCGAGAGTGTGTGTGTGTGTGTGTGCTTGCATTTGCTGTATCTGTGGGTGAGTTTTACGTTTTTAATAATGGGAATGCTTGTATCTTAGGTGATGGAGTCTGCACGCACATAAAAACTAACAATTTCAACAGATGCTGAGAAGGGTACACCCCCAGGTTGCACATAGCCAAAGGCTGGGTCCTGGCTGCATTCGCACCGAAACTCTTAGCGCGTAAGTTTGCTAAATTTCTTGGATACAACCGCAAAGAAATACGGAAGTTTCTCCAAATATTATTATAAAAATAACATGTTTGGCAAATAAAGTGATTTTCCTTTTGTTTTCGAATACATAAAAGAAAAGCCAAAGAACCAAAAAGAGGATAGAAAACCAACACAAAAATATAAAAGGATACGGAAATAAACTGTTCGAAACTGAAAAAACAAACAAAAAAAACACCTTGTGCCAATTTTAACCAGAAGTGAAGTGCTAACGATACTAATTTCTTGTGATAAGTCATCTAATAGTAATTTGTCGTTAAATTGTTTTACGATATCGTTTACCTTGCGTAGTACTAAATTATTTAAATAAATACATATTTTGAAATATCACTCTGGATTTCGCAAGCAATTTTCGGAGAAAGGTTAGTCGGCAGCACAAAGTTAAGATGTGTTGTGTTGTCATCCATTCATCAACACGAAATGTTTTTTGTTTTTGCAGGAATTTGACATGTCATTCCTGGCGACATTAGATGCGAACGCATGGCAGGTAATTGATACGAAAACGCCAAAACAATCGGCATATTCATACATATGTATTTTATAAAACATTAATTGCGGGTAAGTGACTGAAATAACGTTGAGTATAAAACAGAAAACTACCTGCGGAAAGTAGTTGTAGCGCGACCAGTTAATGTGATAGGGAGATCGTGGGATCAGAATAGCTGCTGGCTTGACCCCAGCGTGTTTTATGGACATCATGAGGTGACAATCAAGCACCTTCATGCACACAAGCTGCCTAGAAAAGACGTAAAGTTGAACAAAGGCAAAGAAAAGGGGCCGACCGGGTTCGTATCTCAGATGAATTCAAATCGCAGCAAAAAGTGTAACAAAACTTGTGCACATTTTACATCTCTACGCAACAGTTTTAAAAATAAAATATTTCTTTTATTTAATTTTTGTGTAAGTTCGTTGGTGACTCAGGTTTTCCTCACACAGATCAGGTTCAATAGTAGATACTTTCTGCCGATTATGGACAAAACCTAAAATTATATCACATGAATTAACCGTTAACCCTCAGGGAAAAGGTTCAACTTTAGCGTATTACTAAGTTCGACACTCTTCCTTGGGTGATGTGACAAACAAATGCCTAGGCTGGGAATGCTGAAACTTTTGAATCGTACAGCAACCCAAGGATGCCTTGTAACCGAGACCATGGGTTGGTCAGTGACACCTAAGCCAATCTCTGAAGCGTTCTAGTTGTCGTTTAAACCTAAAATCGCACTGCAAGGCGTTGGTAGTGCTTCTACCGTTGACGTTTCTTTCACTGACGTAATTGTATTTCATAACCTGTCAATATAACACAACCACACACGGAAAAATTAAAAATACGTTCTTAATTTGCGGTTATCAATTATTTTCGAACTGGGAGACACATGACTATATAAATCAATTGTGTTTAAAATTTAAAAAAAAAAATTACAAAACCCCTTTCGAATTTAAGCGACGTTCTTTCTAAACAGATCGCAGTAACTTATATTGAATGTCTTGTTCTTTTACATTTTAAGTAGCACTCCCTAATAGCACGAAGTCAACGTAAATCGATTGGAAAATCCAGTTTTGACAGAAGCGCTAGAAAGTGAAGGTTGCTGCGAAAGGTTGTATTTCTTTAAAGGCTATACAATTTTAGCCAATTTCAGTGTCTATTTTAATTGTTATTCAGAGGGTTTCGTTAAATGGTTAAGTTAGCAATACTGTTTGCGGCAAAGCTTTGGTGCTTTTACTAACTTTATTCAACTTTGTTTCAAAGTTGGATTGGAGAATTTTTCTTTGCAATGGCACACTTTTTGAACTTAAATATTTCCAACGTTTGGCATCTGTAATTTTGAAAAACTTGTTTTCTATTTAAAATATAAATTTTTCCAAAAAGTTTACTTTAATTTTTACCATTTATTAATGTATTATCGCAGCCAAGCAAGTCTGAATTTGTATATTTGCCTATTGACACCAGAAGCATATCTGACCCAATTACAGCGTTACCATTGTTGGACTTTTCCATTTGATCGGATATAATTTTAGTTGATTGAAAAAGATATAGTACTAAGAAATTAGGAATACGGTTCACTATAAAAGTTTGCCTTGCTTTCCGAAAGCTATAATTAGACTAAGAGAATGTCGATAATACTGTTCTGTACCAGCACATATCGACAAATTTTATATATTTTCTATTCTGTTTTTATGAAAAATTATGAAAAAATTTATTTAATAAAATCATATGCCAGATTTAATTTTATTTATATATCCATTATATATAATCCTATTGTAATAAAAAAAACCAAGTTGTTGTTTGTCCTTTTTGTGTTCAAGTTTAATAATTGTATGAAGATTTAAAAATTTTATTGGCACAAAAGCTGAGATATTGGAGTTTGTGTTGAGCCGTTTAAAAGTTAGATTTGACGTTATTCATGAAGACATTTAAACGCTACAAATAGTTATGATTTCCAAAGTCTTTTATGAAGAAAATGTTCTCAACCTGAAAACTTTTCCATGTTGCAGCGATGACCTCAATAAAATTATTACGAATGTCATTGAGTTATAATTCTGTTTCGGTTTTGGTAAAATTCTTGTTTCATTATATAAAAATCTTTTTTTACATCAAGCATACATACATATGTACATACGCATGTGTGTATCTCTTTTTAAATATTCAACAAATTGGACGGCTCAGAAGAATTTTGGCAGGATTAATAGACAAGTTTGGTCGCATAGAACTTTATTCAGCGGCAATGCTGCCTGATTCATATTATTTCGAATTCAGGTTGACTTCACATATGGAAATGGAAATAAGTACTAAGACTTTATTTTTTTGCTTACCCTCAATTGGTAAGTGCAAGTCCGAAATTTGTGATTACTATGAGTTGGGAGTCAACTCCTATGGCCCACTTTATCCAGACCGAAACTTATATGAAACAGAAACCAAGTGCGCAATAAAGTGAAAGTTTCCGCTCGTTGATCACATAATGTTTCGTTACAAATTTTTCCACAGATTGTGCAAAGACATAATTAATCTCATTCAGCAAACAATTCAGTCAATTAATGAAAATTTTTAACTCAATTCTGAATAAAAGTTAATTTTCCCTTATTATTTTAGTTGCAAATAAGCTAAAGTTTTCTCCAAAGAAGCTCAGATCTGTCTGCGCTCCTACCAAATATAAATAATCGAAAAATTTCTTAGCTTGAGTTCAAAAGATGATTTCAATTTACTTCACGAAAAGAAATGCTACCCGGATTAAAACTTTCGCTAAAATTGGTTGAATATATAATTTTATGTAATATTTTTTGCATTTGAGTGAAGAAATTAATAGTTGAGATTGTCCCAAATCTGACCGGTATTAAGAAAATCTTGTTCTCGGGCACTACTGAATCTTTGTTTCTTAAATTATTATGAACATTTGTATTTTTGTATGCAATATATATAAAATATGTTCCAAAACAATTTTATATTATTTGATATGATGAAATCTAAAAAAAATTAATTAATTAACAATGAAATATTGTCATGTTTTATATTAGGAACACAACTACGTCGATCGGGGGATTTCGCCCATCGTGAATGATATTAAAGGCAAAACTATATTAAATTAGTTAAAAATTAGCAAAATCACGCCCGAAAGATGGATTATTTAATTTGGTGAATGTATTTTGAGAACGGCCTTACAAATTTCTTACTAAACGGAATAATATAATAATAAGCCGTATTATTCCATAAAAAATATTTCTTTCTATATAATAAACCTGGTCAAGTGAGACTGTTCCGTTCATCGTTCGCCGGCGAAAAAATGGAAGTAAATCTATTTCAACCTTCGCCGAGTACGACGAATTTCGAGCAACGCCACGATTGTGCGCATTATCTTATACACCAACATGTTTAATTTTTGGCGACTCCCAGATGTGTCCCCAGCATTAAATGGGGAGAAAAATGAATTAATTGTGCAGTTAAATCGTGTGTGTTTATGTCATCATTGCTGCGGTCCCCCTGTAGTAGCTTCTAGAAGGTGAGCTGTCAAGATCTATTCAAATTATGCTCTTACTAAGTTCTATAAGTGGTATTTCTGTGGAGAGCATTTGTGTATGTGTGTATCAAAGTGAATTTTTTGGACTTTATGCTATAAAAGAGGCAAGTAAAATTTCTCTGTAGTTGTTTTACTTTCACAGAAAACGGTATTTTTACTCGAACAGGGTTCCAGCGATCTCCATCATTTTTGTTGTCTAACGATTTTGTGACCACAAACTTATTTCAGCTGCAGACGGTGCAGCCATAATAGAAATAATTTTAGCTTTAGATTAAATTTTAGGTTGAAAATTATAAATTATATAAAATAATAAATTTACATTTAAGAAAGAATTTAAATATGTTTTCAGAAGTTTTTTTTTTAATATGAAATCAGTAAAGTTTAGGGAAGAGCTCTGCAGTACGAAACTTAAAATTAAAAACAAATTGTAATCTTATTAAGTTTCAATGCTTGATGGATTTTTCGTTCCTAAAGGAAGTTTAATTTAAAAGCAAATAAAAGTTATTGTTTTCATTAAACACTTTTTTGTTAAGTTTTCCAAATCAAAAATCCATCAAAAAAATTCTTCAACATATTTCACATTAACTTATCTATTTCGTAATGACATAAAACTCAAATTAATTCAACAACTACATTTTTACTTTTAGGCGTCACTGTCACATCATAAGCACAACATACAGACGTGACTAAAATTTACCATAAAAACAACAATAAGAACTTTTTATATAATTTTTTATGTTATTTTTGGGGGTATTTGCTCCGTTTTTTTAAGTTCATTTTTAGTTTTAGAACTATTTTTCAGTTGTGATTTGGAGTTATTTTTCTATTTAAAAAATGAATTAAAAATATTGGACCCAAAATTGTATATGGAAAACTCCTGCGCCAACCAACTAAAAATGGATTAAAGTTTTTAAAACTAAGAACATTTATTGGGCAACTGGCCTATAGCCAATCCATAGAACTTTAAGGCCATGCGGAAGCCGCATTTGCGCAAATATATTCATAGAACACAGGAATAACAGTAAATCTTACGTATTCAAATATGTCTGCTCGTGCCTGTTGTGATTTGTATGTCTAAAGTTATTTCCTCAAAACATTTTATTGTTCAATACTAGTGATGGACGGTCGTATTTGGCTGTATAGAACCAGCGTATCTCTAAAGGTTTGGAGCTTTCTAGCGGTAAAAGAAGTTTTTGCTCTAATGCAAGGCCGCTCGATGTGTATTTATTTTACCCCAAATATTATCCAAGCTGTTTACACTAAAAAGATAAAATGATATTTACGCTTTCGATTACGAGTATTTTGAGCGCAGCGATGTCTGTTTTTTACGCGAATTGACATCAATGAGAGTAAAATTGGAAATGAATTTTAGTCATCGACTGGGTGTGATTTTTTAAAAGCTTAAGTAGATTCTATTTAGCAATCGAAAAGAAAGAATAAATGTATACAAATATATAAAATAACCATATACGATATTTGCTTAAAGCGATGAAATTCAAAAATGTGGCAACTATACACACGCACGTACTCGTACGAGTAATTATTTTGTTATTAAAAAACTGAATTAAATATTTTCATGCAATAAGAGCTACAAAAAAAGGATCTCAACGGCTGATAAAAACATGGTTTACGATGGCAGCTTCACCAACCCCATTTTCAAAAAATTATGGTCTAATGACCCCACCGGCAGAAAATCCGTACCAAACAGCAACTTGTTGTAGATGCATTGCCACTTATTACTGTTTTATTACGTTTGGTGTCGTCACCAGAACGACATTTTACTTATCAAAAAATTGCTACAAGATTTTTTTAGCCGAGATTGGGACTTTCATCCGAAATCTGCGATGCTTTGGCATCAGTATCTGAGCAGCACACACCAAATTAGGGAGACACCAACTAAACAACATGGCGGTCGCATCGACCCTCTTTATAAGTACAT
This sequence comes from Epicampocera succincta, assembly GCA_932526305.1. Taxonomy (NCBI): domain Eukaryota; kingdom Metazoa; phylum Arthropoda; class Insecta; order Diptera; family Tachinidae; genus Epicampocera; species Epicampocera succincta. The sequence continues at coordinate 19,895,982 of OW052035.1, forward strand.
ATGCCAGTATATACGTCCATATATACATACACAAACATACAAACGTACGTGCGTAATAAAATTAATTTTAGCAAACAGTGAACAGTTTAATAATACTTTCTTAACAGTGTAGGGCATAATTTTAAACTATAAGCAGAATGTTATCGAGTCCCATAAATTTAATAATTCCTTTTCTGACATGACCAAAACTATTTTATCTCTGCAATTCTCTGCAAATGACGTTGTTGAAGAGATAATAAAGTTGATTAGTACAACCAATTTTTATATTGAGATCAAACTTCGTGGGTCAAGTGAGCCGAAATTTAAGACGTATTTACTCGTCTATTTCACACACATAACGGGTGATGTTACCGTAAGTATTTCTTTCTACGTCAGTACCATATCCAGCAACAAGTTCTCATTCATATCGAAACCCTCTTTAATGTTTTTGCTTTGGATACTGGACCTTGCAACCGGTGAAAGCCATAGTGCTGATGATACCACCATAAACCAAAGGAAACTTTCAACCGCATGTAAATATTTTCACAGATCAAATGAGTAGAAAAAGTCCCCCGCATCAACACTAAGAAAATTATTACTCAAACTCTTAAAAGAAGCACGAAATTTCTGCTATCTAAGAGTTCCGCAGACGGAAGATCAGATGAGTACCTGAAATGCAGAATATTCTAATATATAAAGAGAAACTTAGACCATGAAAAACAAAACAACTCCCAAATGAAATTTGTGTACCGCAACAGAAGAACAAAACTCTGCTTTCCTAAACGAATTTCGGGATTGCGCTGCAACGGGTCCAAGATAATCCTAGCTAGTAATTGTAACGAAAAATCGGTCCTATGAAAGCCAGAACAGGGACTCAACCAAAAAAGAAATCGAAAAGTATTCCCGCTACATTGCAAGCACAAAGAGTTCCGGAATTAGTAGGTAATAAGCGTAACTTCTGGACAGCTGTTTTATACGATTATGAGTCAAACCTCCGAAATAGCCACAAACGAAGATATGCGCAACAGAAATTGGCATACAAGGACAAAATTTAGATACTTCGCCTTTTCTTGGGATTGGTCTATCCCAAAATACAGGCACTATAGTCCAACTTTGTATTTACAGTCACTTTTCTGCGAATTTAAGTTCTACAGAGGACTCCAGTATTGGCCTATGCCGTAGCACCGTTGATAGCGGACAGATCGCTACATCTATCAAATCGGCTGTTTTGCCAAATAGCCGGACAAAGTTGTATTTTCACAATTTTCGGTTGCCGTTGCCGTTGCCATTATCGCCTTACCGAAGACGTCATCGTTGTCCATGTGTGGGCACGGAAATCCGATGCGTTAAAACCTTGGTCTTGCATGTATCGTAACTGCGAACATATGAATTTTCCCTAACGCAGAGGCTGAAAGTAATAGACCCCGAAGCAGCTGAGCATTCCTTTGGATTCTATGAATATCAAAGACCCTCTACGCGAGCAATTTAATCTTCATGCCGCATGGAAGTGGCGTATTGGAAGTGCAATTTACTCCCGCATAACAGGGGATTTTCTTTAGTCGCCAGAATATTGGAAAGTTGGGCATTTCGGATGTGCACCACTCAGAGAAGTCGGGAAGGCCATTTGCTAATTTTACTGATATCAGACTTATCACGGACACACCCTCGATGTTTTCTTTGTTGTTTAACTTAATGAAGGGAAGCAAATAACTTTTTCCCCAAACTGATAAGTTCAAGAAATATTTCACCTAGTGCACAATTATGAACTTCTGTATGAATGTGTGCACTCGTATTCTACAGCTACGCATTAATAATTGTTACATTGTTATCATGTATGTATGTATGTATGTACGCATGTAAGTGTGTCTGGTTGCATATTTTACGAAAATTAAATTCACTTCAATTTGACAAGTAAATGAAACTCAAGCTAAGGGCAGAATGTGTTTTCAATGAATGCTCTTACCCGTTTTTTGTCGCAAGGGATACTCTGTGCTCTTCTCATAAATTGTTAAATCGTGTTAAAAATTTTCATTTAAGTTACAAGCAGTGCGGAATAATGAGATTTTGATATAGAAGATTGAAATTTCATGATTTTTAATCAGTTTTTTAAATTGAAGTCATAATGTTGGGTTTTTAAACAATATTTGTAATTTTTGTGCCAAAGTTTTCCTTAACAACTTCTTAAAGTTTTAAAAATAGAAATAATCGTTTCACTCATTTCGAACGCAAAGTCTTTTGATCTCAACAAAACTGATAATCTGTAATTGGCGAAGCGAGCCAAGATGTTCTAATTGTTTCCAGGACTCAAATCAAAAGCCACAAGTCGTCACCACATCTACAAAAATGTGGTTGATTTAATGACAATTGACTGGCTGTTTGTTTGCTCTGGCTTTACACTCTGTGTACTTTTTGGTGGGAGAGCGTAAGCGTGCGTGTGTGTTTATGGGTACGTCCGCTTGGTTGTGTTATCCTTTCTGGAAACAAGGGTTTTGTGTTTTGCTTGCCGCTTTGTCAACGTTTATGAAAAGTGTGTGGCTGAATGTGTTTATTTACATTATTTGTCTTTGGCGATGTATTTTATTTGTCAAGACCTGTCGGTCAAATGAACCGAATAATACATCAAACGCCAAACAATGTGGGTGACAAATCCATCTGGCAGTTGATTACATTTCGAAAAAGTAAATTAAAGCAAATGAGCGACTGCACACACCGATACGCACATGGTAGCCAACTTTGTATTCAACGATTGTTTGTGCTATTCCCGCAAAAGGTAAGCGCATACAATCATTTAAAATTTTATGCATTCATAAATATATATGTCATTCATACATTCATACATATGAATGTACACATGCACATTTGATTTGAATGAAACACATTTAAAGTACTTATTATGACGTATGTAAATGTGTGCCTCTCGATGTGAACGTTTTTTTTTTTTTTTGAAGTCCGACCACACCAAGGCCAGCGGACCGAACTATACTTCGTTTCTTATATACATACATATATGTACATACATACATAAATACAGCCAAAAGGGAAGGCATAGTACGTGCCGTTTTCCATCCTGAATATCCTAAATAAACTTCAATCTGTTTTTTGCTATAAATTGTCTAGCGGGTAACTTATAATTGGCTCATATTTGCCAAACTAAGAAAAGCGCCGCATTGCAGTCACACTATAGTCTGCATGTACATACATATGAGGCACACTCCAGTGGGTAGAGGCTCATACGATAAACTGCTCCCACATACATAAAAAAATATTTAAAATTGTAGCAAATTTCTTGAAAGATCGTACTTTTTCACCTTAAGTCACATATTTTATAACTTACGAGTATATATATTATATATGAATATTACGTAGACCTATTAAGAATATAACCAAGAAGTTACCGGAAATGGTATTTTGACATATTAGGAACCACAAATGTACGTAATTTATTATTATAATAATTTTTTTTTTTTTAAAAACAGCAAAAGTTTTAAGTTATAAAGAAAATTAAAATGCTTTCATTAATTCAATTCTTTTTTGATGATGAAGAAGAAAATACGCAAAACGTAGCAACGATTAGAAAGCAGTTAAGAGACTCCTGGATTAGAATGTCAAATTGCTGCCTGGTTGTTGTTTTAACCATTTTCCAATCTGAAAACAACAAACAATTAATTTCTTATGCTTAAAAGCAAATTAATTTTACTCACTTTTATATCTACCACCAAAATTCGATTTAAAAACTCACACGGCAGCTAGAAATTCTCGGTTGCCAAATTACTTAGACCAGCAACTGAAGTTGCCAGCTTTAGCAGCCAGTTGCTGTCTGGAACGATTGTTTGAATCGATACGTCAATAAACAAAAACTGACTGCTGGGTGCGCTTTATGGGCTGGTGGAATCATTGGTCCGTACTTCTTTAAAAACGAGGCTAGTCAGAACGTTACAGTCAATGGTGACTATAGCGCCATGATCAATTGAACAACATCTGACACAGCCGCTTTATGGCCGATTTACGGCCACAAATGTTTGAAATAGTCATCGAAAATTGGACCTCCAAATTGGACTACGTCCGGGCCGGCCGTGGCGGTCATATGCCAGACATCATATTTAAATTATAATGCCAGAAGATTATCTTTCGTATAAAGTAAATTTCATGCCAATTTAAAAAAATTCATTTCTGTTTTATTACATTTCTAAGTTCTATAAAAAACCTCTATGAAAAAACTTTACTTCAACATCAATTTCCGTATTCGTTTGGAAACATTTTTACTAATATTGGTACTATGCTATTAGCCTTCCCACTGATTATGTTTCTGGGCTCAATTTGCCGAACCATTTTAATGTGTAATTTTTAAAGTCGAATTTTGTTCATAAAATTTAAAATAAAAATGTTGGCCAACTGTGTTCAATTGAATTATGACATAATTTTCGTTGTTTTTTATATATATATATAGTTCTACATCAGTTCCACAGCGAACACCATTTAATGTTAGATAATTTTAAAAAGTTGCTGAGAAAATATTTATCTAGTGCTGCCAACTTGTGAATTTTGTTTTGGTATTTATGTTTAACGAAAACAAATTAAGGAGTTACCAGGAGAATGGACCAATCAACAAATGGAACAAATCTTCTTGTGCGTACTTATACGATTTATTGGGTAGAGATGAAGGGTGATCACTGCAGATTGTGGACCGGTTCCACCCCTTCTTCCGTACTGGCACTTTTTCGGTATGAATTTGACACCTCAGAGTTCCGTCGCTAAAAATAGTTGTTTGATCGTTAGATGGAAGCCACTATTCTAATGAGAATTATGCCCATTGTGATCTTAGCCTACAAGAGCCGTGTGTGATGCAGACAGAAGCTTATTTTAATTTTGTCCAGCCATAGCTTAGATATTAACTATATGTATGTAGCTGCAAACGCAACAGTAGGTTTGTTTTCAGAAGTAGCTTCTATTGGAAGTAGCCCAAAAAATCATTCTGCGTTTTAAAACAGGAAATAAATTAAAAAATAAATTAATACACCTACGATGCCCTCGGAAAACGGCAGGGAATAAAAAAGCAACTGATCCCGATTCGATTTTAAAGGTGTGCCTGTTGCCCTTAATGCATAAAGCTTTTTTAGAAGGGAAGGGTCACGATTCTGAAATTCTTTAGCAAAAAAGAACTCAAAAAACTTAAAGGAAAAATATGAAAAAATTGCTCTCTCTCTCTAAATTACTACTAATGGGAGATTTGAAGTGAGAGCTTCGATTATGGGATGTCTCAAGAAAACAATATGCCAGATCGCTGCGACTGAATGAAAAGTCAGTGCTGCCAAAAGGTGTTACTAGCAAAAAACCCGGGAATGAAAAATTAAATGGCAGGCAATAAATATGGTGTTTGTGACTAAGTATTTTTGGACACTGCTGATGTAAAGTGTGGTCGAGTTCGTTTCCGATAAAATTGATTTATTAGCCCATTAGCGTTAAGTTTATTCTTAGATGAAAAATATCCAAAGACGTACATGTTGGGCAAACTTGCAAGTGTTTTGTGTTAAGAAGAATTCAGATCAGATGAGACATATTTAATAAAAAAAAACTTTCCATTAACATTTTGCTATCAGAAGGCAAATTGTTTAGTGGCGGGTCTTGGAGAAAAGATCTTAACTACAAGAAGTTGCGCTTTTAAAGGTCCCCTACTCAAAATCCACAATGAAAGCTTATTTCGCATTCGTATCGAACATATTTGAGTCCTGAGTTGTTGGTAGTCAGAATTTTTTATATTTATTTTTGAGAGACATAACGCCAATTTTCTGTTGTTGGAAAATATAAATAAAAATTGTATGTAATGCAGGAAGTAGGTGCTAAAAGTACTTACAATGTGAACACTGGCATTTGGCGACTCAGAAAAATATTTACAAGTGGTACAAGCTCTTCCAAGAAGGTCAACAGGATGTGAATGGATGAATCGCTGAGAGAAGTCAAAGACCAAAAATATTTTTTCATTTTATTTTTTGAACAGACTTCGTATATATTTTGATGAAATAGGACGCTACCAAGGAGATTTTGTATGTTAATTTGATTCACTTATTAATTTTTTGTTTGCATCCAAATCGCTTATTTCTGCCACATGATAGAACTTTTAGTTCGTTTGCATGATTTCAGATCGTTATAAGATGTTAATAAATCGAGCGTGCGAAAATTTTATAAATTCGAATAATATTTGGCATTACATTGACCGGTTGGGAATGACGCTGCTTATTGCAAAATATTTCCTTTCATCACGAAGCAAATTCATGTCATATGACATTCCACAGCTATAGATAGATGGTAATGACTTTTTAGAAATGCGTGTGAACTCAACGCGGATTCATGTGAATTTATCACGATTTCATTTTAACAGCGAATATCTGTCATAAGATTAAGTCGTATTTACATCATTGGGAGAGGCATTCTACTCCGCTTCTCTTCTGTGCGAGCCAGCGACATTTAAATTCTCCTTTCAACTTGCAGCCTATTTTATCTGGTAATTTCACACTGAAATTGCGATTGCAAAAGCATCGCAACATCTTCCATTACCTTGCAATAGATATTCTTCGTTTTGCCTTTAGTATTCTAAAGTCTTTAAGCGCTGAAACGGCCACATGACCTTTAAAATGGATTCTTTAACAATTTTACTGGCTAAAATCGAATTATTTGCATGTGTGGCATGGCATATACTTACATATGCATGTATGTGTGTACTTATGTATGTTCACAAGTGTCGTGTGTATCAAGAAGAGTAGTAGAACGTGCTTGGGTACAAGAGCAGCCCTGTGGTTTTACGTGAGTTTTAAAGAAATAAGATAATAAAAGCCCAAATTGTGTGTTACTCATTAAATTTTGTCTTGCTGGGAATAGGCAAAAGCTTCTTCTATATACTACATACATGCATACATACATACATGTGTACATACATTATATATGTACATATGTACTAAGAATGACAACGAAAATGCTTGCTCCAACCAATTTCCCAGATGAAACGTTTTCGTCTTTTGGGTTCCTTAAAATGTACTGTTTCTTCAGAACAGTTAAAATGCCGTTTAACGTGAAGCGTCAACATTAAGCTAATTACGCAATTACCTATCAGTAAAGAAGCACGTCTATTGCATTGTACTCGTATATCTAGTGCACATACATAGTTTTCACTATAAAAGCCTTTATTCCCAAGTGCACAAATAATATGCATAATAAATAGAAAGCGATATACAATAAAAGAACTATGAACGTATGTATGTATGTGTGTATGTGAAAGGAGTCTTTAAACACCAATTACACACCAAATGGCTTTATACAATAATTATGAAATGTTTGGGCTGCGCAGCTTCTAGCAGAGTGAATTATATAGTCCTTTTTTGTTTCGCTAATAAGCCTTATCTAATGTTCTGGTAAAGCGAATAACGAGATATTTAGATTAAAATTTGTACATGCAACGTATAAATACGTTATTAGTTATTGTGGGTATTAAACCTCAATGTCAGACAGAAAAAATATTTTCCCAAAAAGAACACAGCCAAAATTTTATCATTTTACACTCTGTGGAATGATGCTAAGGGCATCGCTACTTTTTCCGTTTTCTTTGCTCCGCACGCTACGGGGACAAATCAAACTAAGAATGATACTACAAATATTTGTTGGCTTTTCATTTAAATATATCATAGAGGTGTGCCGCTCGGCTCTCAGCCAGTTCAATTGAACGGTTAAAAACACCGGGCGAAGTAAGCGGTTGTTACCATTAGCGATGTTACTTCAGTGGTGAGCGAGTTTTTATTAGAAAAAAAATTGCTAGACGTTTGCACGTCACATGATATTCGCAGTCCCCCGTAAATCGCATGCGGCCAGCTTAAGAAGCTTTATATATAATCGCACATAAATATTCATACGTATGTAGATGTGGCATTACCGAAGTGAAAAGATACCATTTTCTTCGATTTATTTCTACATAGTTATAACCTTCCATTGCATTCTCCAGCGAGAAGACTCAAACAAAATTTTTACCACAGATTTCAGTTATTCCAATATCAACATATCCGAACTATGATATCTGCTGCAATATAAATATAGAATTTAAGTGATATCTTCTCTGGTATTTTTTTGTTTGTTTTCTTTATGTAGGTTTTTTTAATTTTCGCTATTTCGATTAATGAAACTGCTGCTTTTTCGATGATGACCAAAACACGCAATCAAGATATAGTTGGGCAAGAGATGAGCCCATTATTTGTACGCTCTTTTGAGAAATTCCGTCCAATAAAAGTATGTAAATCCTGTCGATTTCACGTCCAGACAGATTTTTGTGAGGTAAATAATAGTTTTCAAGGTCACACATATTTCTTTGTTTTACTGAACTTCACTTCGAAATTAATTTTTAGTTACACATTTTGCGTATCAGGGCATTTCTTTTACTTGTTCTGACAATCGCATTATATTCAACTTATAAAAGTGGTAAATATTTTAGCGTAAATTGCATACTTGCACAAGAAGGCAGGTAAGTGCATTTGAGAGAGTGGCATTTTTGTCTCATCTGCGCAAAGACTGAATAGCGTAACGCTTCATTGAGCAGGTTTGGCAAGTCCTGCCATTTCACTTACATAAATTTATAATTAGATTAGTTTCAAGCATTAGTGCAGCACAACAAACAAACACAGCCAAATAATCGAGTTCTGCGAACTACAAAAAAATTAATTGAAATATTAGATATTTGTGCCTCTAATTTATTTGAAGCCCCTGTAAAAATTTTAATATTATACGCTGATAAAAGTATGTTTGTAGTAATATTTGCATTGTATAAAATCATTTTTTTGCTCGTGCACATGTATGCAGTATTTTTATGTATGGAATTTTTGTTGAACATTCCATATTCATGTTTATGTTAATATTGAGGACGCCACCGGGCATGTCGGCTTGAGTACTCAAAATAAAGTCTATGAAAAACTCGTCTTATTAGGGCTAAGGGTTGATAGTTGTGCGATAAAATGAAACAAACTCCGAAAAAACAAAGCAAACCGAAATAAAATGAAACCAACACGTGACCTTGTTTACGGTTTCAAAGAGTGTTTAAGAGTTCGCCTAAGTGATGAATTGTGCAAGTCTAAAAAGTTGGAACTGAAGTGATTAGTAAAAGACATCATCTTATTAAAGGTACTTGTAAGAAAAGCTAAAAGCCAAAAAGTGTGAGTGGCATTGAGCGGCGTTCAACACGATGCATATGTTTTTTTTTAAAGCACGTTCTCTAAATTATGAGGTTTGCACTCCTTCCCACCCTCTTCTGTACAGTGCACTCTATTACTTCCATTAACGTTCACCTGATTCGGGAGAAAATTCAAAATAACAATTTGTATTTGGAATGTTTGATTTGAATGTACTTTTAGAAGGGATTTTTTTAATTTTAGTATTTGATGTTTTGCTTTTGACGTGGGCCTTTTTAATATTTTTTTGTTTGTTATGATACTTTGTGTGTGTGTTTTTTTATTAAAAACCTTAAAAAAATGCCGCAACAAAAAGGATACATTACACAGTCACGTGCGCGTTATTTGTTAGGTACTTAATTAATTCGATAATAAAAAAGCTGCAAAATGACAGGCCCTGTGAAGAACCCAAATCACTTTTCGAACTCCAACTACTCGAACTCCAACTGCATACGAAATGAAAAGCATCAATATTTTCATGTTAATAATATCAATTACCTCGTATGAATGTATGTATGTATGAATGTATGTATGTATGTATGTGGATTTGTGTACCAACGACGCGAAAAGAACAACAGTTTTGAATTTCATTTCGGAATAATATAATAATTGGCAACACAAATAACATCTGTATGAACGCTCAAGCACCAGTCCCAACGTTGTTTCACGCCGAACCTTTGGTTTTCAATATTAAGAGCAGTTGATTCAACAAATATTGATGTTGATTTCAATTTTTGTTATTTTATATTTAGTTTAACTCTGCACATTGCAAACGAAATTTACTGTACATTTTATTAGTTGACAAATCTGGTAAAGATGTTGGAGCATTGTAGGGTAGGTCATTGTAGTGGGGACAGTGTCACTAGTGAATGAGTAGCGTTTGGCCATTAAGATTCCCTTTCGGGTTAATATGTCTGCATGTAGTACGTGCGAGCTTGATTTTTTTTGCAACACCCGATTTTCGCAACAAGCAATATTTTTGCATTAAGGTCTTTACAACTGCAACTATTTCAAAAAAAGAGTCTCATTAAGTGCAGCATAACGTTTTTTATTATTTTGGTCAAAGCCAAAGAATCCAATTTAAACAACATTTCTAACCCGTTTGTGCTGTCGCCAAAATAATCTGCTACTTAAATCGCAGGATTTTGGAAGCCACTTCACGGGCTCGGAACGTGAAACTATGCGGTTGCCAAACGCTTCCTTCAATAAATCAATTGTGGCACGTGCTGGTTGACATGCTGCGCTGGCTTGTTGAAACCACAGCTCCTGCACTTCATGGATGTTCAATTGATGAAGGAAAAATTCGGTAACCATGGCTCTATGGAGTCCTTTTGAAGAAGTACTCAACAATGAGTCCACCAGTTTATAAAGCACGCCGAACAGTCGGTTTTTCTGGATGTAACGGTGTCTCAAACACTTGAGGATTATCATCACTCGAAAATACGGCAGTTTTGTTTATTGACGTATCCATTCACACAAACGCTGAGCTTCATCGCTAAACGAAATTCGCTTATTAAAAACCGGGATCAAGGGCAATCTTGCTTCGGACCCATACACCGAATCTACGCCTTGCTAAGACTATTCGTGTTGAAATGCCAAACTAAACATAAATCACTTGACAGCTGACAAAATGGCCGCCAGTTAAAAACGTGTTGCCACCGTGTTGCTACATAGATGTTTATGTTACTTTTCTTAAGCCATAAGTGAATTTTTTATTTAAAAATATACGCTAAATGATAAAGTTTTTCATTAAAAAAGGGGGTGTTATCGCGTATAATAAAAAAATCGCCGATCATTGTAGCTTTTCGCAAATTGCAGCAGGCCTGATTTTGTCGGGGTTTCGAGTTCGTTAAATTTTTCGATAGCATCTAAACGGTTTTACCGATTCCTTTGATGTTTCTACGGCTTATTATTATATGCTTGGAAAAATTCATAGGCTTTAGTGGGCATGACCACTGTTGCAAGGAGCACATAGTGCGCCTTTAAGATCTTAAGAGATGAAGCAATTCTAAAAACTCCTAGATAAAATTGCAATAGAACAAAATGGGTATTACACCTTCCTTTGAAGAAAAAAAATTGCGCAAGTATCCAACAGGAATACAAAACGTTCTGTGAGAAGTAAAGGGAAAGAGTGAATTTCATTAGGAACTGTTGGACACAATAACTTGTGTGGGAGAAAATCTGCAAGTAACTTCTAAAGCGTTAGAGGAGATACACTCGGTATTGTGGACCATAAAGTATTATTTACTAATTTGCTAAATGTAATAAAAAACTTTTTATACAAACTGCATTTTTGTTTAATGATAACTAAAATTTGACGCAAGTTAGACGATCATCAATGTTTTGGCCGTGTAATTCAATCATTTTCATGCAGTGCAGTGTACCAGAACTTGGTTGCAACGGTGGAGGAGAGGGAGCAGGGTTTGTTTTTTAATATTTGCTGATGTGTTTTGCAGAGATTAGCATGACAGAGTTTAACTGATGATGTTCTAACTGTTCGGTGTTTAGTTGACATACCTTCGACATCCCCAATATTGCGTTTTTTGTTCTATCTTCTATTAATATGGATTTGTTTGTTGGGTTATTGAGTGCTTGTATTGTATTTGTGTTCGTATCATTGGGAAATGTGTGTTCTTTGATGCTGTTGTTTAGTTGAATGTAAAGAAGAAATATCATATGCCAGGATTATTGAAAACTACTGGACGTAAAAAGTTTTGGAACATGGGCCGACATAACGCCGTACGGCCCTTATTGTCGTTCATGCACTGCTCCCAGTTCTCAAAATCGGTCATTAAACTTCTTATCATGTTTATACTGCTTTTTGTTGCAATACTAAAATGTTGACGATGTTTTCTTTGTGCTGTAACAATTGATCGCCCAGAAATATAATGAACTTGAACAGTTTTTACACGTTCTTGCGTTGATGTGTCAACGTACATTCTAACATTTTATTAAATTGCTTATTACCAGCAAAATAAAACAAATGCATAAAAAACTTAAAACAAAAACTTAAAAAATCAGAAAGTTATAAAGATTTCGAATCAACTAGTGGAAGTTGGTCCGCCCTGCATTTTAATAAGGACCGAAAATGTCTTAATATTAATTTGTTTTTACAAATTCAATACAAAACCAGTTATTTCTGACTTATTCAAAGTCAAGTCGTTCAGCTCTGTTTAGTTTCTTAAGCTCTGCTTTGTAACGCTTCTAAGCAATAAAATTTGTAATTCAAGAAATGTACTATATATTTAGATTCCCACATGCACATACAGTAGTAAATCGATTATCGCTGTAAATGAAATCAAGGCTTCGTTCACGTTTCGCGGATGTCGAGTACTATTATTTGACATCAATAGAACAAGTTTTATTCACTGCAAAATCAATTTATTGATCAAATTCTGGATTTAATACATTTCTATTACATATATGAACATTTAAGTACAATACATTTATTTGTTGTTGTACATACGTTTTTGAAAGCATAAATCTATGGTGCAGATCTCATATCAAAAAATAATGTGAATCTTAATATTTCTCACAAAATATTTTTTTATTTATTCTGAGGCACGATTACGGTGTTGTTTTCGGAATGTTTCATGCGACAAAAAATCGCTTGGCATGAGCCAACCGATACGCAAACTTCCTCAGCAACTCCTCTAATAGTGATTTGGCCATTCTCCATAACAATTTTCTCAACTTTGTCGCCCTGAACGGCCCACAATCGTCATTCACACCTTCTTCTAAACTTCTTTTTGACTCAGGCTACAATCACCGTGTGCCACGTTAACATTTGGAGTGATTTTGACCATTTAATTGAATTGCAAATTCTTTTATAAATCTTTCTCGGCAGCAGAAAAATCGCTAAACAATACGGACTAAAAAATCGGTTGTCTTCTGACGACTAATGGGTCAGGAGTATCCTAAGATACTTACATAATTATTTTATTACTTACATTATTATTGTATTAAATGGTAAATGGTTTTTTTTTTGAAGACGGAAATGAAATGCTTTTTATTATAACGAAAAGCGCTTTTTTCCTCAAATCTTTTGCTTAGAATCGTATTACTAAAACACTTACACACATTTTCATAACAAGTGAAATTGAGAAACTGTTGACATTTTTGTTTCTGACATTTCACCAACATAAAAAGTACACACTCGGCGTGAATTCGCCTCGCATGCATTTCTTAAACAAACGAAGTTTTATCGAAAAAAAGTGTCTTTACATCAGATATGTCTTTACATCGGTCCGGGCGTAATTGGACGCGTCATATTTTGGCCTTCAGTCGTCTTCCACGAAATTACATACTTTTATTCTGACTCAATCCGAAAATAAATCAAATGACATTGTTTTTAGAGGTTAAAGATAAAGTCTTAATATTTCAAATACTTAAAAAAAAAATTTTGTGATTTATTAAGGAAAGTATGAAAAACATGTAAAGAAATATGCAGAAAATGTTGTCATTTGATTGGAAATGGGGTTTCCGGACTTTGTGTCGCTTATGTTTTGCAGTCCTTTGCTTTTTCCTTTTTCTATGTTTTCAACAATTAATTTCTATTTTCCTAGTGAAATAATAGTCGTGTTGTGAAAGATTCTTATTTAGCTCTCTTCTAATTTTAGTCCGCCCCTAAAAATAATTGCTGCTGACTTCGTGACGATATTCAAAATTTGCTTTTCTTCGACAAATTGATTTCCACATGACTCTTTCCCATGGAAGAGTTTGCTCGCAGTTGGGTCCTACAGTCTTTTTTGTCCCTGCCCTTCCAAACAACTATTTTAGAGCATGAGGATTCCCAGATAAAACATGTCCTATTCATTTTGAAAATTTCTTATTTTCCAATATCAAACAGTCTTGCATTGACTTTAAACGTTTTACATCGAAGGCTAAATAACTGCGCGATGATCCTTTTCACCACATTTGCAAAAATTTCTTCAAATTTGTACCGCTTCTATACCAATAATAATAATTGATTATAATAATATGTGAATGTTCGCTTCGCTGTTAATATAAAAAAATCATTTTAATTATTGCTGATGGTTGGACAAAACTGGTTGTGGAGATCGTTAGTACACAAATTAAAGCGCGTGCCGACCCCCACTGATACATTTTTTTAAAGTCAAAATGGAAATTTAAGAAACGCGTGAAGCATGATATAAGTCCATTAATATAAATCATGCAATAGTTAAATTTTAGCATGTTTATTTACACTTATCTGAGAAACCGCAAATGCAATAAGAAGAAGAGGAAGAGGAAGAGGAAGAAAAAAACAAAATCACGTGAACTGCTTATTTAAGAACATCAATTTGTAGTACATACATATTTGTTTCGAAGTGAGGAAATCAATTCGTTTTAATGTGCAAATTTGTTAGAGCGCACACAACAAGCGCTTACGATTAGTGCACTTTTTCTTTCTTTACGTCCATCTGAGAACAAAAATTTTGTTAAATAAATTAAATGTGTTTAAGTTTATGAAGACTTCAAAAGAAGAACTAAGTTTTGGCTTCTCAATGAAGAAGCGCCTGCTTACAAAAATGGGCTTCGAACTCGCACTTGTTATTAAACGATTTCAAAAATTAATGGTTGTATTTTTATTCTTGGTCCATCATGTCTCTGCCAATCGCAGCAATAGTTTTTGTTTATATCCAACACAGAGATTTTTAGTTCTACAGGCGGAGCAGATTTTGCATTGGGGTACTAGTTCTCCGGTTGTTTGTCCAATCTAACCCATAAATAGGAAATGAATGGCTACTGCTGTGCGGGAACTACCAAGACTTTTCTACTGTTTAATTGCCAGAACGATATCGTTTGTCAAGGCGCTGTATCTGGGTGTGGCTTAAACCTTAAAACCGTAAAAGAAACTTTGATAAAAAATTTTACAACCCATTGTCTTCTAACATGTCTGGGGAATTGTGGGACCCGCTAGACTGAGCTCTCCAGCAAGGGGTGTGTATTGTGGTCCATTGCACAAGCAGTTGCCACCTGTTTGTGACTCGCTCGATGTTAAGCCCTACAATTCAACAAGTGTTTGTAAAAATCGTTGTCGGTATTCCAAATGTTATTGCCATTAAGGCAAAATTAAAAAGAAAATTAAAGAATGAATGTTGTATAGATTTTATATTTTATTATATTCGTGTATTTTACATGAACTTTCAGAAAAACGGCTTAATTTTCAAAATTACGCCGTCATTGTGTAAAAATTTTCCTCTCTCGAATCTTGTGGGATTCAGATAATTTCGCAAGCGCCGGAACAATTAAGAGGCCGAAGCTGAGGCGTCACGAGCGTTCGAAGGAGAAATTTTCTAAGTGCGATAGATAAAATTTATACACGTTTGCGAATCACCAAATCTATATGGAATTTTTTTAAATTTAATTTTGAATAAAGAATTGTGTGGATTAGTCAACATCCATAAAAAACGATCTATGTATGTCCTGTGGTAATTCATGATCACACAAAAATATTTTTTAAAATATTGTTGCACCATCAAAAACATAAAAAACTGAATTCGACAATAGGAATATTGTCATGTCAACCATATGGTTTTTTCACGTGTACATGTAAGATTTTCAGAGGAGCGCAGGGCTCGGTTTGACAGTGATACATATGTAAGACGGAAAAGCATTAATGCCTCAGTAGAGGGAGCGTAGAGTTGAGTTAGCAGGGTCTTTATGGTTTTACTTGAACTAAAACCATAATAAGTTGAAACGCAAAGTGAAAAAGAGCACTAAAACTTATTCCACTTACGGTTTTAGTGCTCTTTTTCACTTTGCACTTTTGACAAACGCTTGTTTTCATTAACGAAATAAGTTTCGAATAAGAAATAACTTTCGACTTTCAACTTTTCATTCCAGAATAACTTAAATATTTTCCAAAATCAAACTAAGCAGATGTACAACTACGATCGCATAATTATTTGGCGAAATGCGATAGAGCACAATTTGCCTATTTGGTATTTAATAGCAGAATTATTGCAAGACGCTTGAACGTTTTCCATCTGGTGGACGTACCTGCAAAAATGTCAGATCGTTTACAAAGACATTATTGTTCCAACTATTATTAAGTCATCCTATAAAACTAAAGATTCAATAATAAATCTTTGGGTAAGGTTTTTTGCATGCGTTTCTTTTAGCTGCAAAGTGTTTTTATTTGTAAACATTGAAGAACCCCCACTGTTAGAAGTGGATCCCACAGCTTTCCCCGTCTCTTAGGATGCACATTTCTGCACAACTGCACATTATGGTTGTTGTTGTTCGTTTGCGTAGAAGTGTGTATGAATTGCGATAAGTATGTAATTGTACATGTGTAAAACACGTTCATAATGAATGTTTAAATCGCAGTATATTTTCATTTCGGGATTACTCATCCATGGACCAACACACGAGTACATTTATTCATACACACATACACACATATATATATACATACGTACATGTATGACCACTTGCATGGATGCGCAAAGGCATACATTCACACATCAAACATCAGTGGTTTAAGCAACCCCATATTAGTGTGATAACGCATTTAATATATTCAGTGGTAATAAGTGCTTAATATATTTTGACAGTCGTTTACAATTCACTGTTCGTCGTACACACATATGAGCTGATGTGTATTTGTAGGTGTATGAAGACACGCATTAAACGCGAAAAGGTCGGTTTCGAAAACGAAAGCCACAGTCGATATTGAACTTCAACGTTGCGCAATCCAATATATTATGAACATCAGTCGGGTTAACGATTGGTTACAAGGCTACTTCGTCGTGCGCAAACGACTGTTTTTAATCTATTTGGAAGCAGACAATTTTGCTTTTTGTTAGGGACAACTTCGCCGTAATTAAAAACATGAGTTCATCATTATAAAATCACTTACCTTTCTGAGTTGTGGGGAGCCGCCCTGAACCTCTGAAGGCAGCTTTGTGTTAGAAGATGTCACATGTTTCCCCGTTATCATTCATTCTAGTCCGTAAAATCTACCTTCTTTGGAGCACTACATATTTATCCTCTCTTCACATTTGGGCACATCGCCAGAATTTTGGTTTTTTGTTAAATAGTCAACAGTACAACGTAATTGTACCTATCAAAATTCTTAGGTACTTGAGAGTGGTATTTGCCACCACTTAGGACATATTTAAAAATTATCTAAAGGCAAGTTGTACGAATGGTCACTTGCGCGTTGTTTTTATTTGTGCCAGGAAGCAAAAAATAATAAGAAATAAATCCTTTTTGTTTTTGTTTTGGCTTCATACAAATAATAAAAGAGCTTCCACAAGATTTTAATCTTTAGAAGGACTTGCGAACAATTTTAAAAATTACACAAAATAATGGAATTTTGTTTAAATTCAAATGGATATTTTGTGTGTTTTTTCTAAATTATATATATATAATAAAACTGTCCAATTATCTGCCTCTAAGTATATATCAAGCATAGAAATAAAAGTATAATAAAAAAAATGAATAAACGGTTAACGGAATATCTGTAGATCTTCATACAAAAGGAGAAGGACATAATGGGATTATTCTGTTCGAAAGTTCGTTTAATTTACATATATAAGAAAGTAAGTGATGAAGACGTTATCGTGATGTGTTTTAAGACTCCTACATTAGGGAGTTCTTCTTACGGCCCTGAATGGGTTCATTTACACGGAGTACAGTGAAGTTTTTCACAAGGTTGAGCACGACCGACAATTATTGAATATATTTTTGCGGTTTTCATCCCTTAAGTGATATTTACAACTCTGTTGTATTTCCTCAGATTTTTAAAGGTTCGCTGTCACTGCTTTTTACCGTCCACTTCCCACGTACAATGTATTTCTGAAATTATATTGCTGTGGGTGTTTTTAGGGGTTATTGATCTGTTTTTGATGTAAAACGGTACATTAAAATTAGATGTGCGGTCATCGCCAGTTTGGCCAACTGGGTATACCACTACGTATTGCATGTGTGCACATATATATGTATATGTTACCGCTTTTAGCCATTTTCTGAAAACTTGTTGTTTTATCTTATTTTATAACTCTTGTGTACTGATGGCACTGGCAAAAAGCTGGGCACAATGAAGAATATGCAAATAAACTTCAGCCGCTACGCATTTTTGTTCACGCGTAAACAATACACTGAGCCAGAGGAAAAATCAAGATTATGAAACGCATTTGGAAATTTCCGTCGTTTATTTAAATGCAACAAATTTACCTCGGTGTGTGAAAATGCTGTTTAGTAGAACGAACCCCAATTGGCCAGGGCCGACTATGGTTATATTAAATAAATCACGCCTTTCGTTTGTGGAGAAAAGAGTCTTCCTGTGAATAGAAATTGCTTATATCTTTGATTGCAGTAATAGCGTCGGGCACTAAAAAAATTGGAATAGTATAAACTTCTTCATGTGCTTAAACTTCAATAAAATGCCTACTGCCTTCGCTTTACCAAGTTGTTTTGCAGTGAGAGGTGTTATTGCCATATTTGTGTGCGAAAAAGATCTGGTATTATTTTACAAAGAAACCAAAAAAAAAAAAAAAAAACAAGGCGTTAAGAAAAAAATTAAAAAAAAAAACCTATTTCCAACAAAATAAAATGGTTTGAACGAGTTACGACTACATACATACATATGTACTAAATTTTGGATACACTTCTGAATTTTTATTATCGGAATAGAAGTCCCTTGTGTTGTTTTTTCAGTATATTTAAAAAATTAAAGTTTAAATCTTATGGCATTTTCTTTTCTGGTAGAAAATGCTGCCTATTGAATGCTTAGGATTTTTCCCCATCACCATGACCCTGAATATTTGTACCTTTTTTATAATTATTGTAAAAAAAGAACAAAAATATGATTAGTACGTGTCAATTAATAACACTTTCTTTGTATAAACACGTATGAATCGGAGATGTCAAAGAGCTCAGTCTCTCAAATAGCATAATTGTTTTTTTAAGAGCGGTCAGGCTCGTACTTGCACTGGTTGATTGATTTGCCTCGGATAACTGCATTGTTTTACGGTTCATTTCAGGGAAATTCAAATCAGCAACGTGTGTGAAGGCGTGGCCCATATTAAGCCAATTATAAGAGAGTCTGTTAACACCACCATGGGCATTTAGTCTTTTAGTCTTTACTCCGCTCATTCTTTGTAGTTATAACTTGTAAACTTACTTTACAAATTATAGTAATAATATTTAATTTTTGTATATGTATAAACGTGTTGATTAATAGGTAATTAGACTTCAAACGACCAAAACAGAGCAGGAGTGTAAGTTCAAATCAAACTTAAGCTCAGAGTGCAAGCCCCTACGCCGCTGTGCTTTTGAGCACTTAATTCTATTCCTTACAAAAAATTGATGCAGATTCTTTGGTCCATTTTCTTTGGCAGCGGAAATCGCTGAACGTGCAAAACAGTTCTAACTTTTATGCCCATCGCAAACAAATTGGTCGTTCGAGACGAATGCACCAACATAAAAAAGGCAATCCAATGAGTGGCGCACGATATTTTAAAATTCAGGTAATTTTTTGAACGGACCTCGTATACAAAAATACATTACGAGCAATATTATACACAGAAGAAATTAATATTGAATTTTATAAGAAAAATATTATATATCTTTTCTTTCACTAAAATAATTTTATCTTTTACCAGAAATATTAAAGTTCGCAAAAACCAATTCTCAGAAACCAAAATCAAAATTTTTATTACACCATTCAACTTGATTGAACATTGATCCAACAATAAGCAACGGAATAACTGACAAGACATTTATCTATTAAATTTTTTTTGTTTTCCAACTTTTGCGTCAAATTGTAAGAATAAAATCGTTAAGAATATTTGGCCCGCTTTCATTTTAATTTCCGACCTTCGAGTTGACAAGTAATTGGTGTTTGGCACAAAGAGTTGGTTTTTATGACGAAACCTTAAGTACATACATACATGCATTCATACCCAGCAAGCATTTTGGTTAAAAATTTTTGTTTTTAAGGATTTTGTATTTAAGGAATTCATAAAGGATGTGCTTTATTCAACAAAGTGCACAAATAACATTTTCAAACAAAATATCCTATATAATTAATTTTTTGTACAGAAAGTAAAAAATAAACATAATTCAAGAAAAACGTGCAATTGGTATCACTTACGAGCGAAAATAAAATAGATAAAAAATAAAATAAGGAATATTAAAAAAGAGACTATTCCTTCCTTCCTCCTCCCCATAACCCGATTCGGGCACAAAACCTGACGCTTAATGTTGGTCCAAAAGAAGAAACAAGTATTGTCTGCAAGAGACTAGAGAAAAATATAGGAGCAGCTCTAGATTTGTCTGAATATCTGCACAGATTAAGAGTAGTAATTGATACAGAAAGGAGTACAATTGAAGGGAACAGATGGAAGAATATTTTTGATCCTTTAATCGTATATGAACCACAAAAATGTCTGTACTTGTAGAACAAAAAGTAGTTTCAAATATAAAACCAAACACAGATAATAAACAAACAAAATTAAAAGGACAATGCACAAATTTTTTGCAACTGGACAACAATCCTGGGGAAATAAGTTCCGGAATGAATTTTATATATGAAAAGATGTTTTGCCAATTGTTTTGATTCGGACATAAATGTAAATATTTTGATGACATATTAATTTTGTGTCCTTTTTGGCGAACCCCCGAAGCTGATCAACGATTTTGATCGAATTATTGAAATACAATTGAAAACTGAGAAAAATCAACGCATTTCTAAGTATTTGACCTAGAGCCGACCTTAAAAATATAAAAAAAATAATAAGAAACTTAAACGAATTTTTATAGAGTTTAAGAATTTTAGGGTGAAAAAGCAGGCAAAAAAATGGATTTGTAAATGTTGTATTATAATTCGTTTTATATCGCAAAGGCGGGGAAAAACTGTGAGTATGTAAGTGAAAGAGCGAAAAGAGTCTATTGCAGCTTTTAGGGACTTACGAGGGCACTTCTATCTCGCCAAATAAGTTACGTTCCGCTTTAAATCAATATCAAATCTGCCAAAAAGCTCTGAATAATATTCGCCTGTGATCAGTGTCGAACGATTGCAAAAATCTGTGTCATGGCCACATGACAGACTTGTTGGCTGACAGACTCTCTTTGGAATTTTTTGGTGCACGTTCACACGGTGAAACCCACTGTTTTTATTGTTCCTTGGTCTCTGGGGTATTGTGATGGATCCATGTTTCATCTACTCGCTTCTTCATGTGGAATTATTCCTGTAAAATGTGATTAAGATGCCTACAGCTTGAGCCACTTTAATGCTGCGATCGTCCAATATTATTCAACGCATTCAATCGGCGTGATGACATTTTTGGGCGACCTGAATGCGGAACTCAGTCAGCCAATTCTTTACCATTGAAATTGATGGAGCACTCTTCCCATAATATTTATCGAACTTTTTCTTGGTCCAGTGGTAGTTCTTTTACACAAAAATAAATCAACAACCGAAACGCTTTTCTCCAATAAAAGTTCCTGCGCGGGAAAAGTTCCTGCGCGGGAAGTCATCAAACAGTCCTCATACTTTCATGCCTTAATGTTAGAAACATTGGATAACTATTTTCTTTCAATATCGGACCTGCTGATCTTTATTTGTATTGTACAAAGCAAATTAAACATAAACTATTTAAATTCCCTTTTAAAAAAGAAAATAAAATTTCAAACAAATAAAGAAAACTTATTAATTGCGATAAAATACTGAGAGTTTATTTTGATTTAAAACTTTGATGTTTCGCATAATTGATCGTAAAATGCAGCAACACGATTAGTTACCACAATGTTTTGGAGGTAAATGCGTTTGTACAGATTTGCTTAGAGGATGTGCGCACCGACTGACGCAAAGGAAGGGCAGAAGAACGATAAAAAGAAAACATTTAAAAATCACCAAGAAAAATAACAGTCCTTAAGATGAAACCATAATTAGCAGAGATTTAATGATTTCATTGTCCGTTTTATATCTTTTATTGTTGCATGTGTATCCCTTCCACAATTAGTCCTGCGCATTTGAAGATTTTTATGTACAATCAGTCTCATCTCGACGTATTAAAGTCTAAATACACTCGCAAGTATATCCAGTTTCACTTCCATTTAAACTTGGCGATTTGAACTCTACTCCAACGCATTGATAACTTTCGCACATTGAAATTAAGTATGATCGCTTCAAGTAAGGCGCCTCACGCAATGATGCTTTTATAACCTAATGGACTCTTTTTCACTGTAACTTTTGTACGTAAACCAGTTGTTGTTCTTGCTGCCTCTTCATGCCACTTAATTTTTTTTAAAGTCCACTATAATTACTGTCTGCAAATATAAATATATTTGTGTTAATGAAAACGATTTTTTCTTAGCTATAAATAGTACAAAGAGTTTGGGAATTCCCGGCAAACGGTTACAAAATCGACGCATTCTTTTCAGTTTTTTCGTGTCGAGCGAAGCACATTTGTTTACTAAAAGAGAAAAAATTGTCTTTAGTAAAGGTTATGCGCGCGTATTTATGTATATGAAAGTCAAATGATGAACTGATGAACTTTAAAAGAAAATATTGCGGAGATATTGAATTGACAGGAACAGAACAAATTATTGTGTATTGGTATTATTCTGAGTGCTCTCTAGACCAAGCTTTGAGCGCTTTGTGCTCATTTTAGACAGACGTGGTGGCCCCTCACAGTCAATGTACAAGATTCACCAGCTGGAGATGCATCGACAATGAGGTGCCGTTTAGAGAGGATTTTGCTGAAGAATGATGACAACCGAATCTTTTGGCCCAAATGAAAGGACATGAACGTGCACGACATGTGGTTTCAGTAGGAAGGGATACGTGCCACACAATGTACGTCACATTCTGCACAAACTATTTAAGGGCATAGTTATGAGACGAACACGACTAATAAAATGAGCTTCACAGTAAACTTGTGAAATTTCCAAGCGTCGCTCTCGTGTGACAGCCAAACATACATTTCGGCGTAACGCGTTGCCTATTTATGTGGCAAAAATCCTCCTCCAAAAAATCAAAAAGCGGGACGGTAGCACTTTGAAATTGGAGAATTCAATCTTAGAACAACACATGTACATATATTATTTCAATTTGTTATTTAAGTTAACATTAGAGTTCCAGCAATTAGTTTAGCATTGCTGCTCACTATAGGGTAAAAGTTAGGCTGTAAATTACGCCGTAATTTAGGTTGGCCTCCAAGTCCATGATCAAATAGTGACCAGTTGTCAAATAAAGCAGTGTTGTCAAATCAAAGTAAACAAGATACAAGAAAAGTTATGGACTTTGCTATTAATCGTCACTATATTATTTTTTTTTTCAATACGTTAGATTTTAAAGTTATCAGTAAATTTCTTGGACCAGTGTCTAATAATTACCTTCTCAAGCTCTCTTTCCGATGACTGCATTGCAGGAATTTTATTGTTGAAAAGCAACGGCTGTCCTTTTAGAATAAAAACTTTGAATGGCAAACACTGACCTCGATAATAATTTCCAGACTGAGATGGTTAAAAGGTATTAAGAATTTCTTCTGAAATCAATAACTCATTAATATCGTATACCCACTTGTGTACGTCGTGCTGAGGATGCCTTCTTTTAGAGGCAAATAAACGCTTTTAAATATAATGAACAAATAATGCAAAAATAAAAATCATCATGAAAAAGTATAGAACACAGTTCTCATCCCTGCCGAAAGCTCAAAGTCGCTGCTGGTAAAAGGTTTTTTAAATTAAATTCAATTGCCAAAAATGTTTTCAAATAAAAATAATCAAATTTGTAGGAAGTGAAACAAGTTCTGGTAAAAATGTTTACCTTTTGAGATTTATTGAACCATGAATTTCGCGCTGTCTAAGACCCTAGTGGACCATTAGCAACTGGTAGAATCAATTCTATTTTTTTAATTGGCTGAGGAAACCAAATAGATGTCACGCACAACAAAACGCACCCCCATCGTGTCTTCAGTTCGTCGAACACAAGACATTGAAATGCAGTTGTCATCCACATTGTCTGCAATTTGTATACTGTCGAAATTTACAGGTGCCAACATGAAAATTATCTGAAAAGCTCCCTCGAACATATTTTGAGTTAGAGCCTTCTTGGCCAGTTGGGTAACGTTGCATATATGTATGTACATATGCGCGAACTGTGTACAAATTGAAAAATGTAACTAAAAACAAAAATTAACGTGGAAGATGCGCAGCTGCAAATATGTACTTCCGTTGATTTTACCGATAAAAATTACTTTATTCAAGGTTTGAATGAATGAAAAAAATATAAATGGTACAAAACGCAATTTCAACACAACAATTGCCGAAACACAATCGCAGTTGTAAGTAACGCGTATTAATCGTACGTACAATATTTAACATGATTATTTTTCGCTGCACTCTATTTAGAAAAAAAACAAGTTAAGCGAAAGCCGATATGGAGACTGGGATCAGCCAATAAAGGGCAGCTCGCACTATTATACAAGTCTGAAGATTCTCGTTGGATTCAGCGAGAGAAAAATCTGCTGAGATCTGTGGCGATTATCACAAAATCTGACGTACCACGTCCCAACACTTAATTTAGTTGCTTCAGGAAACTAAAGAAACTATAAATAATTATTTTCATTTCATTTAAAACGGCGCCTAAACAATAAACGTTAAACTTTTACCACAAGTACTCGTGTGCTCTTTTATACATGAAGTTTTTACGATGTGGCATCTCAGTTCAATTTTGGCTGAAAAATTTAAATAATGGGCAGCACAGTTCAAGTTTATGCGAACAAAAGTCTAAATTAAACTAAATATATTGGACTTGTTTCGAGGGAAATTAGTTTTTCCCTCTCAACAAGCGAGAGTTCAAATTGAGCTGCAAGAAAAAGACATAAACAAAGTAATTTTGCAGCTGGAGAAGAACTTTCTCTGCCCTCGTTTTATTTGAACCAGATACAATCCCTGCTAAAATGTTGCTGTTACTGAAACTGTTAAATATAATGGGCTTAAAATATTGAAATGAAGCTCCCAGTTTGGAAAAAAGAAACTAATTTAGAAGCAAGTCGAGTCCAATATATTTATCATTTCATCTTGCCACGAAGCAGTTTGACCACAAAATATTTACAAGAATTTTAGGTAAAATTCGTTTTGCAGATTTTACGAGTATGAAGTTTGCGGCTTTTAGGAAGCAAAAAGGCCGGACTGAATTACAACCATAATCTCAAAGTTGCTTAATTTATTTAAATGCAAAAATGTTTTGTTTTCACATGATATTTAATAAGAAAAATGTAATATTTTTAATTAAGTTTGTAAACACGTGTATAGACAAATTGTATATGTTTGTATGTATGTATGAGCCAAAAATAAAGCTGCTATTAGATGTGCACAACTGTATGCAGTCTTAAAAATCTTATATGATCATACATATGGATATATGTACATACATACGTGTTCCTTTGTTTTTAGGAATTGTGATAGTTTATTTTTTTGCTTAAATGTTCTTTGAGCGGATTAAAGGTGCAATACACAATCCGTACATACGAACCGTAAACATCCGCCTTATGCAACTGCTGCAAATATCGACCAACAACTATGAGGACACACAGCTCTCCAGGCTATTTTGGTTTTTATGTTTGGAAATGAGTATGTACATGTGCACATATGTATGTATGTATGTAGTATGTGTATCATATGTTTGTTTATATATAATGTGTACATCGGCGATCAATATGTACATAAACTTGTATGAAAGCAAAAACAAAATAAATAAAACAATCCTTCTTGTAGCACGAAATCTTTATAAAACGCTTAAACATTCACTACCATGTACTTGCTTCCATGCATACTTATGTATGTACTGACATACGAGTACATACATACATACATACATACATACATACATACATACATACATACATGTGTACATACATACATATATGCGATTGTGTAAAAATGTGCAGGATTATAAAACATTGTGTGTATGTTTACGCAGTAAGTTATTCTACACAAACACAAAAGTCCACCGAATAAAAAAAAAACAACATCTACGGAGAAGCGCACATTTTAAATCTGTCTGCATCTGCAAATTGAACGAATATGAACGAAATGGCCGCAGGACATTTATAAACATTACTGCATTTGAATATTTAAAATTTCGTTTTTTTTTCATTTTTGTTTTAGAAATACATACATACATATGTATGTACATATATAAAAGAAGGAACTCTGCTCTGCAAATCCATAAACTGACAGATTCAACCACGTTGTCAGTCAGTCTCAAACATGCATAAATTGCGTTCAAAACATGATTAAACGCACTCACTCACACACGGGCATGCAAAAATGCTTTCTGCATGTTTCTTAAAGTTTAGTTTCCAATAAATTGTGGTTTTTAGCCGCACTGCATAGTTTTCCAGCCACTAGTTGCCAACACTTGGTCACTGGACATCGCATACTTCACTCTGCAATAACGTTCCGTAGTTGTTCATTTCCACAAATGTTGTAGTGTAGGTTCTGCAGTCAAATATGTGTGTGTGTTTGTGCCTACACATGTGTGTACATATGTATGTGTGCCTATTATACGACTACTAATCCTATTCTCGAAATGATAACGGCAAACCGACTACTCGTTCTAGGCAAATGTAAAATTCCATCGTTTTGTTTTGTGAGAGTTTTAAGTTTTATAAGTTCTTCTGTTCGTGAGAAGGGCCTAATATTTCTAACCATGGGCTCAAAAAGCACAATTGTGAATAAAGATTCTTTACAAATTCGTGTGTGCAAATGAAATTCCACACTAATGGAAATTATTCGACAGATTTACTCTTCTTACGCCAGGTCCGAGAATGTCTGATATGGAATCAAATAGTAGATAATAATTTTTTTTTTTTGTGGAAAATAAGTTTAAAGAAATTTAATGATGATGATGATAAAAGAATGTGGTTTGGCTTAGAACCCGAATTGCTGAAGAAATGGCAGTTTCGTGACTGTCTGTCATCAAATCAGCTGCTGATTTGATATCTGTTGTGAAGAAAACCGGGGGGGGGGGGGGGGGGGGGAGAGGGCAAGAATTTTGCCAAAACAGTAAAGCGGATTATTTGACAGTTCCATCCATAAACATAAATACATACTTATTCCGTTCAATTAATTTCGTTTAAATGAAAGAAAACTCGCTAATTAATTTAAAACAACGGATCCTGAGCTGTGGAAAGCAAAGTTTTGATAGTTTGACTTTTAAATATTATTTTGTAAAAAGATACTCTTGACAAAACAGCGGCGGTTGTGCTCTTGTAAATAAATGATGTTTTTCATATTTTATTTACAAATTATTTGAAGGAAATAACTATGAATCGAAATATATATTAAAAACTTTTAACTTTTCATAAAAAAAAGCAATGAAGACCTCAAATTTGAAGAAAATTAAAAATAATTATTAAGGTAAAAAACGAATTTGAATCAAGATAATAATTGTTTTTGAATTTAAAATATGTCTGTCCGTTATAATTATTGTTGCAAGAAAATCGACACGAAAAAAATGTACTGTTGCATATTCCAAAACGAAAATTGCTGATTTTGTTAATAAACTATTTGAAGAAGGACCTGTAAAGGAAGATGCTATTTCAAGCAATAATTTTCAGAAAACTGTTGTTGAACGAAAACATCTAATTTATTCAACAATGAAAGACTATTATTTTCATAGACAAAAAATTTCGGTTGCATCAGTAAAAATATTTATATATAAAAAAATTATGTTAAAAAAAGTTTGTGATCAAACCAAAATTGAATAGCATGAGGTACACACAGAGAAAATAATTTTACCCTTAATTTACAAAAAAAAAGCATTTTGCTAAACGAATTTGGCACTTTCTCGTGCCCGACACAATTTTTTTTTCTATCCTTATTATTTTCATAGTTAAGTGAAAAACGAAAAGGTACCACAGTTCGGTTCTAGCCCCTTTCTTGCCTTTCAAGTTTAATAAAAACTGAGGCATTCACTGTAAATAATCATTCCGTTAGATATAGTTCCAGAAATATTTCAGTTCCATGTCCGTAGTTTCAGCCCTTGGTGTGGGCGTTGCTAATGAGGCAGTGTTGCTCTCCTAAGTACGTTTTATGCATGAAATAGCCGGAGGATATCAATACCTTCGTGAGAGTATAATCTTGAGTCCCCTCAGATATAATTTTTCAACCATTACAAAACGCCTTCTTTTCATGGATATCTTCAATCATGGGAACCGTGAAAAGACGCAGGGGACCAAATCTGATCAATTCCATGGCTGAATCGTGATTATGATCACTCTGATTTAACAACGGTCTACGACAGTTCTGTTTCTCCTTAATATACAATATTACAAAACTTTTGTAGGAGTTTTCTAAATTCACCAACAAAATAATATATTTGACAAGTCTTTTTTCAAGTATTTCAGCGTAAAAAGATTTCATTTCAAAAGCAGAAAAACTTATTTGGTTTAATTTAGAAAAGTCCGTTATATTGTTCCGTTCACGGCCAATATCTGGCATATGAAGAAAATACTTCCGCCATTAGAAATAATCAATTTAAACACGATTACAAAATTCTACTTACCAATTATAATCCTTAATATTATAAAAATGAGGGGATTCCCTCTGCCTGTCTATTACATTTTCGCACCCATTCCGACTTTAATGAAATGTGATACGAATAAATTTTGAGGTTCAGGGAGAATCATAAGATGGCTTTTAGTCTAGAAATCACCCCTAAGGGATGAAGAGGGAGGGTCAGAAGGAGGGTGAAATTGTACAAAGTTTTTTAAACATAAAGTTACGGGATCATGAAATTTGTAGAAATTAGTTTTTTCAATTGAAAAACTGATATTAATTAACACTGAAAGATGGTGTCCCAGTACCTTTAATGCGAATCCTGGACGTACCGACGTACCAAGACTCTGTAATTGCATACTATTACATATTACACATTTAGGACGGAATACTGCATAGGAAATTGATATGACTGGCGTGGAAATGTATCAGCAATTCCCGTATTTCTATCGTTCCAATCGATTTGCAGTTCCGGTTCAAAAGAAAGCAAAATGCAGAGTTCACGATGACAGTAAATAAAGCCTGACGACGAATATTAAAAGTACCAGGTGCATACCTAGCAAAAGACTATTACTCCATGGGAAACTTTATATGTCATGCCCACTTGCCTGGAATCCACTGCGAAGGATGCTCTAATAATAATTGAACCTTAATATCATTAGCATGGACTCGCTATGAAGCCATGAACTTTTGGAAGAATTTTATTTCAGAATATGTCAGCGGCTTTTCTCACAGAAACCAAAAGTGCGAAACAACTGTTAGGCTCTGCAACTTCTTATCAAAGCGTGTAAATGTTGCCAAGAGATGTGGATTAATTATTTCATAAATAATACTTTAAAGTCTTACCGAATTGGCATAAACTTTAACCTTTTTAAGGTGAAACAAACTTCCCTATTACAGCCGAGCCTCTATTATACTTTTATAAATATTTAATATTTGCGTCCATAATTTCGTTTCGTGTCAAAATTTATACAGCAGCAGCAGCAGCAGTAACAACAAAATTCAATTATATAATTTCAAATTGTTCCTCATTTGCCTCATAAAACTTTATTTAAAACTTTTATTTATTTAGTAAACAAGTTGATTAGATTTAAATTCAAGTTGCGACAACTAGGGAGTCTTCGCCACTAGGGATAAGAAAAGCACAAAAGGAAGAAACATTATCAGGCATTTCTTTTAGTTTCAACTCGCATAAACAGATTATGTGACTCACCTTTCCTTTCCTTTTCCTTCCCTTCCTTTTTGTTCGTGTGGAATAATTTTCTTCTTGCCACTGTTTCTCTTCGTTAAACAACTCAATTATATAATTTGAAATTTTCATTTGTCATGACAATTATTTAATTCAGACCGACAACAATTTAAACAATACAATTAATTAAATTATTGTGCTTTGCAAGGGTATGTATTTTTGTCAGTGGTGTTATTTTTCGAGGAACTCCGGATATCATTCAAAAAAGCTGTCATATAAATCTTGGAAGTTTATTTTCAAAATTCGCATTCTGTTCGCCAAACTTATAGAGCAGAGGCGCGTAATATGTTAGACATGATTGTGACAGAATTTAGCGACCAGGCACCATTCTCAGCAACTGGGCTTCTCCTCGAAAATTTTTGGGGAAAGGTCTTGGCCTACATTCACACGAGATCCAACTGGTGCAAGAATCAAGGCCTGGAACTGAGAGTCAACTGAAAGTTGAAACAGATATTCGTCGGCAAATAATTTTCAGGGGTTAAGCTCAATTTTTTGCTTTTGGAGAGAACACATTCCTCATGACACCCTGGAGATTCCAACATTTGCGTTAATTCTAAATTATAATTTTTCCACCACATTTGAGGGTTAAATCCAAAGCCAGTGATGCTGAAAAAGGAGCGGGAATTTGCATATCGATAGCAAAACACTTTAGCCTTAAATTTGGAATTATTTAAAAGTTGAAAAGTCAAGGCATTTTCCAAACGCAAAAATCGGCTTGTCAACAGTTTGTGATCCGAATACTCGACATGACTAGAAACATTGAATTTGCGCAGACAACTTTGTCAGTGCCAGCAAAAAACTTTGTCAAAAATGGCAAAGCCTCAAAATTATTTGTGCACATGATTTCGAGAAAAGTTCACGAATACGAAAATCCGCGTACACGAACATCAGCCTCATACTGTTGTCTATATACCCGCAGAAGCGATATGACCGTATGTAAATATGTGCATGATTGATCAAATTTCAACCCGCTGCACTGCAGCCATTCCACCATTTTCAGCCTACAAAACCGATTACAAGAGCTGCTGGCCAATATTATTGCTGAGTGCACACGTGTGTGTGTAGGTCCTCGTGTGTACGTTTGATTGCATTTGGATTCATAAGAGAGTATTAAAGTTTTTGTTGGTTTTTTGCTTCTTTGTGTGCAATCGATATTCGGTGGATCACAACACCTTATTAAGGATGTAGCATAAATGCAGTGCCTGAAAGTAAACTCGTGCAACGCCTAAGGATCGATATTACTGCTGCTTATTTTCCTAAATCGTGTTTGAAATGAATGTCTTCGTTTTACAAGGTAATTGTTTTTGTTCAAGAGCTATAAAGTGTGCATGTGTTTGTCCTCTATACACTTTCATACGCACATACACATGCATGAGTGTCCATGTATTGCAATAAAATATGTACATACATACATACATACATTCGTAAGAATTTATTTATGTACACACGGGCATTCTTGCCAGTATGAAGAGTTGCTTTAACTAAAAGTAGCTGAGTTTCTATTCGGAAAAGAAACTATATTTATTGAATACCCGCACAGCAGATTTCAAGGCATGTGTGAAATAGAGATTAACAGGAAAGTGTCCTGCTAACTGTCTCCAGACGTCCTGATTTCATTAGATATTGAGCTGTAAAAAGTAGATAACAGGGTACTGAAACCACTAAACAAAATAAAAAATGTGTTTTGATATGAAAAGCGCCGTTCCGGGGCTATTGCTTTTTGATCCTTTATGCTATATGGTACTTCAGGCTGCTGGGGAAAGATAGAGATCAACTAATGTGCAACTCACGTGCATCCACTTATACCATATTTTTGTGTTTGCCGGTATGAGAGAAAGGGGGAGAGAGGGAGAGAGAGTAAGGGAGGAAAGGAAAATTAAAGAAATTTGTTTTGAATAAAAGACAGGTGGGAAAAGCCCAGTCGGTCGGTCCCGCCATTTCTTGATGCTTGTAAAGGACATTTATGCATTTAGCTTTATCGTTCACCTAAATATTTTACATGAAAGAGAGCGGCAGTTTGGTCCTCATTATGACATCTTTTACAGAAGACATTGTAAGAGAGGCCCAGCCATTCGGCATGGTTCTCAAGGTGACAGTGAACAGTGATTACGGAAAAGAGAATCCTCATATCTCATTATGTTTCCAACATGTTCACTATGTTCCCGACATGCTGAAAGAGTCATTCCAATAATCTTATCTCACAGGGCAGTTCCATTTTGATGATATATCTACGATAAGAATGCTTCGATTTGCAATTAAAAGTCTGATACGAGGAATGGTACTCTTGATAAATAACGGATAATGTTTATATGTCTTATATATTCCCCGTGACCTTATGGATCCCATTCGCGTTGCTTTAAGTGTTGTTGCAACTTTTAATGCTACTTGCCATTCCAAGAAATCAATCAGGTGACCAACACAACACAGTGCATAGTTCGAGCGAACTCTGCAACTTGAATTCTGTTTGATGCAGAGCCTAGTGAATGCCACCGTTCTATAGACAAACAGGTGAGTTTTGTTCTTATAACCTTTGCCGTAGCACCACAGAGCCCATCTTTTAAAACCGAGATTTTTATTTTACAGTTCTACAAAAAATAATTTTATTTTCAAATATAATATCACATCGTCTACACGAATGGGTTCAACATCGCGATATTAAAACAGATATATGATCTATTGACTCCACGCAGAGACATGTATATATTCTGGGTCGGGTGTATGTTGATTAATACGAGTACCTTTTCGAGATCAAATCTCGAGGCATTGATCTTTCTGCTTAAGTATTTAGAAAAAAAAGTTAAGGAGAACAAGTTGTGCCCTTATAATAATGGAATTCTAAAGCAGAGCAAGATATCCATTTTACTGATTACGACGCTTTTGAATATGTACCTATTTTTTCATAACCACATTTTTCGAAATTTTAATTCATATGAAAATTTATTCAGTCGTGAGCCTGACAATACGGCAACTCTGCTTTATCTGTTTTTATATATTGTTCTATATATACACAATAGATTTCAGACCTTTGATATTCATACCGGAGAATAACAATCAGCGCCTTGGGGTGACCTTATTAAACCAGAAGTGTTTCCTATCAAAAACCATATTCACCAATATGTTTGTCTAGTCCGCAAAACTGTTCCGGCTGCGCTGAACGAGGTTTCGCCAAACTGTGTATTTTCTGCTCATATTTTTTCTCTGATTTGAGGTGTGATGGTGTGAAAAGGAGATGTAACGATACGTTAGATATTTTGTTTTATTGTTTATTTACATAGATAATTTTCATGAGAATAGGATAATGAAATATACATACATATACATTTATATGTAACTGCTCACGTCATAAGCTGAAACTGTCCTTGAGTTATTTTCTAGGCAAGTTTATTGCAGATCAGCTCGATCAGAAATTGATATGATCCTTTAACATTTCTTTGACGAGTCTTCATTTTTAAAGTAATAAGAAGATGTGTGATGTGAGGTAAATATGTATCTATTCGCATACAAGTATTTTTGACATGCTTAGAACGCGAGTTGTTGCCACTCTCTGAATGCGATTGTTTTGTATGTACATACATACATATGTGTGTATGTATTAAGGAAATCGTACATTATTCTTGGTAGCAATTTAAAGACAATTTTTTTTTTAAATTAAACCTAGAATTAAAAGTACTTTGTTCACTCATCAGCATGCAAATCGAATGCGATTGCTGCCAAAGAAATTATACCCGCGCCCCCGACGCTTCCATTTTGCGAAGGCTAAACAATTTGGAGAAAATCAATGCAACTTTATCCGACAAACTGGTCATTTCTTGTTGCTGAAGTGTGTATCTCTCCCTACTTTTACTCCCTCGTTCGCCGCACAAGCTGTATGCACACACACACATATATATATATGTATATATATGCACACATACATACATATGAAAGTGTGCAGGTGTGCGTGTTTGTAAATGTAACAAAAGTATAATTTTGTCTGTTTTATTTCTTTTCGAAATAGTGATGAACAAAATACCCAAATAATAATAAACCGAAAGAGAGGGATAGAAATTGTGAATGCACCAACGGACACACACACACACACACACACACACATCCATACTTCCTTGCTTACACATTATACAGTGCTGTGGTTACTACTTTTGTTTAAGTGCACTGCATACGCTCGCTTGAGGTTATTCGTGATTGTTAATTGCGCCTCCAGATATCAGGAGTTTTGGCAAATATGTATGTTTGCATTTAAACATAAAACCGAAACAATAACTCCACGCAATTATTCTCATCAGGCGCTCACAATATCAGAACTGCTAAAATGTACGTGTGGATGTATGTTTGCATTAAACACAGGCCAATGATTGGTGCAACATTGCAGAAATTAAATTTTTTAAAAATGTTTATCTGTAACTGCTCCGAGCTGATTTCCAGCTTTACGAGTAGGACACACACACACACACACACACATACACCCGTACGTGGAAGCAAACGCATCTTAAGTTGTATATAATTTTATTCAATTTAATGAAATTTCAGAAAAACGACTAAACACACAAATATGTGCCGTTTTGTTTAAGAAGAGTTCGCAAGCTGATAGATTCTGCTTGCAGAGTTCAAAGATAAAACGCCAGTAGCTCGAAAAATATCTTGGTCTTTAAAATCAATAATACAATAT
Organism: Epicampocera succincta; assembly: GCA_932526305.1. NCBI lineage: Eukaryota > Metazoa > Arthropoda > Insecta > Diptera > Tachinidae > Epicampocera > Epicampocera succincta. Next base: position 19,930,600 of record OW052035.1, read on the forward strand.
CTTTTTAGCCATAATTTTTTCAAATAGCTAAAGAAATTAGAAATATTGCATCATTAAAGCAAAAGCGAACAAACACACACAAACAAAGCATTTTCTTTCGAATTTCTACTTCACAAACAAAAACTGTTAAACATTCGTTCCTGAAGTAACTGTCAAAAGAAAAGCCGAATTGAAATATTGAGAATTTTAATTTTATAAAATTTTATTAAAAAATATTCAAAAGCTAAATTATTTCCGCATGTTCCCATAGTGCAGGAAAAGTCTTATGAGCATATATATGTAAGTATGTAGACATTTTGTGGATAAGTTTTTAATTCTACAATATATTTCATTAAAAATTCACTGAGAGGAGCTTCATTGTGACGACTGTTTTTAGTGAAAACATTCGCTTATTTCGAGGATGTCGCAAGTACTTTTATTTCAAAGCAAAAATTTACATATTTAAACATTTAAATACATTTTTCAATATTCTTTGCTCTATTTATTGTTAATCCATGTTTGGAACTCGCGGTCAGTGAAAAATCTTCTTACTCTTTAATTTGTGCCTTTTTTTGTTTCTACTCAAACTGCGTGACACGACTAAAGAGTTTCGATATTACTTATTATCTACCCAACAAAACAAACAAAATTAACATATTTTACAGTTATTAGAAACAAAAACAATCAGGTAAAAGGAGTTTAGAAATTCGCATATGTTGCAATGTAGCAACTGCTGAAACTCTTTATTCTCTGCGAAATGCAGCCGATTGATGCAGATTCAGAGCGATGACAACCGATTTCTTTTCAACGAAATTGAACCATATGGTCGTAGATAGACGACACTTGGTTCCAGCAGCGACCGTCATAATGCACGTTCTGCATGAACTCGCAAATGTAACGTGAATTGGCCACCAAGACCGTGCGATTAGACTTTTTCTTGTGCAGTTTCTCAAAGTCGGAGGTCTATACCAATAAGTTTAAGGTCGATGCCATTGCTCAAACTCAGCCGCAGCTGCAGCCATGGGAAACCGAACCACTCGGATAAGTGCCATCTTTAAAGCCAAAAAGTGGTGGCAGGTGGTGGTTGATTTCCTCTGTAGAGATGCTGCATATTAGAAAACAAATATTTATCTAGTTCTTCGTATAGTTTTCAGAAACAGTAACCGATTTCATTCAAAATCACTGCTACAAAGAAACTTTTAAGAACAGAATAAGGGAAGATTCATATCATGACCCTAAATGGTCTTTTTAACCTCAAAAAAGTGGGTTAGGTTATTAAACGAAAGGCGGCAATACTTTACGTACCCTAAAAACCTTCTGAACGATTTTTGATTGGTAAAAGGCGAAAACAAAGTGAAATATAAACAGATGTGAAGAAAAACAAAAGGAATGCGATTTTCTTCCTCTTCCTAATATACATTTCTAATATTATCATCGATATATTTTCTTAGTCTCTTGCGCTTTTTGTTAAACGATATCATCCATTCTGGTTGCTTTTCATATCGAACGACTTCTATTATCGCCCAAGCCGTCTACTAACACTGTCAAGGAAAAAAAAGTATTGCGTAGCTTTAAATATTTCTTGCCAATGAATGGTTTTAACTTAGTTTTGCCGTCAGTACCCTTCCCGCAAGTGCATCTTATTTTAATTCCTGATTTCTTCCTTTTCGAATTCAGAAATAGAAAGATGTGTCAAAGCCGATATTAGTATCTTTGTCATTTAATTATTAAAAAAAAGCAACAAAATTTGAATGGGTTAGAAATTTTAAAAGACATTTAAATAGACAATTGGAAAAATTGGAAACTATTTTAGTTTTTTTAAAAACTATATCTAACGAGATTTAGCTGAACAAGTCGATATAAAAAATATAGAAGCAGCCATAAGAAGTACGGATTTTGCGTTTGACAAAAAAGCTTCTCTCGAAGTAAGACAGTTTTCCAAGATTTTTATTGTAAATATAACATTTTAATGTGCTTCTTTTGCTCTAATTCCCCTATTTCTACGACCTTTAGAACGCAAGATATGCTACAAATTTACAATTTATAGTTTTGTGGAGAAAAGTACTTTTTTTGATTGAGTGTACTTTTTTCACAACAAGTACGCTTTTGATGAAAAGTTCTTTTTCTATCCAAAGTAACCATTATGGAGAATCTTTTTGGTTAAAAGAAACTTTTTGGAAAAAAGGAAAATTCTATTCTCGACAAATATATATTATCTATGGAATAAAAAGTCCCACTTTGGCATTAGAAGATCAAAAGAAGCTTGAGAGGGTGATCTTGCGTTTTTTGTATATTTGGATTTGTCTCAGATACACTTTCACACAAAGTACTTTTCTACAAGCATACAACTCAAATCAAAGTCCATTCGACCTCTTTCAGATTTTTTCAATTTGACAAAACGACTTGTTCCAGAGAATTGGAAAAAGTTTGAAAATTCAGACAAAAACCTGATGACTGTCATTTGACAAACACTTTATCTCCATTTAGTTCTAGCACTTTTTTTCCAACTATCTTTTGACAAAACAGCTTCTTTCGAAAGAAATCGTTTTGCCGATAGTAAAGGTTGAAAAACTTGTCTGGAAAAAATTGATTTCTAATGAATTGCAACGTCTTGTATCAACGGAGGTTAATTTTTTTTTTGTTTAAGATCCATTTGACAAAAAATCTTAATTTTTTTGCTGTAGCTCTGACGAAAACTATTGCTTTTAGAAGAGGAAATGAAAGATCGGAAAATCTGCATTAAGTATTTGTGTCTTATATCCAAGTATGTATAAGATTTCTTTCATTTTCTAAACCGTAACTTTTCTCTGTGTAAAATTTGTTGTGTTAGAACGGAGACGTCTTGCATATACTATACGAGTATATGCGAAAATGTATGAGTTTTGATCATAGTTGCATCGACTATAAATAATATCTGTTAACACTCCAAATACATTTGAACAAGAGAGTCCCCTAAATTGGAAATTATAGTTAAGAATAACTTTGAGGCTAAACTTGGCAAAAGCCACACTTAATTCTCTTCAATATTCCATTCGACTTAAACTACTTATTAACTTTTCGGCGTAAAGTCAGTGCTACTGAAAACCAGTTAATAACTTTTGTGCTAAAGTGCTTATTAAGCCGAAAAGAAAAAAGAAATTAAACAATTATTTCTGCAGAGCGCAAATATGTATTCTTTTTATATTATCTAAAGTTATTGTATATATTAAATCTATGTTTATAATAATGTTTTTCTTTTAAATAATGTAATTTGGTTGTTCAACATTTCGTTTTTCTTTACAAATTAAAAAAACTGAAAAGAAAACCATATAAATAAATAACAATAACGAAATTTAATAAATTTCTTTTGGAAAACTTTTATTTTATTATTATTTTAATTTGCTATTTTATTTATATAAGTTAAATGCTTATAGTTCTGAAATAAATTATTTGTACTTTTCTTAAAATTTATTCTATTTCCCAATGGCACATTTATTATCTATAGCACTTCTAGCATATAAGATTTCTATAGCTGTTTCCCTTATATATTGTCAAATAGAAACTTTCTCAAGATCTGGACTATAGTTCAGATCACAATAAACCCGTCTTCTGAGATGGATTAAAGTTCCCTTTTTATTGACTACCAGACTTATATCCTGCTATTCCAGTTTCCCTACTCCCTTTCACTGTCACTAAATTCAATAGTCTCAACTTACTTAATGTGCTCTCTGTTTTTTACTAACTTTAGGAAAACTAGTTTTAATCAATACTTTTGCAATTACTTCCCCATCTTTCCTATGGAATTTAATAACACTAATATTAAAGACACTATATCGATCAGATTTCTCGCTGCATTTATTATTATTTGGTGTTTTTAGAAATTCGTCTAGGAGATAATGAATTTAAAGCGGGGATCAAGTGCGTCTAAAGTAACAAATTCATTCCATCGTTGATAATAATAATAATAATAATAATAATTTTTTTTTTTTTTTTTTTTTGGGTATAAGATGGGAAAATGCTCTTCGCATCTAACATGGACCGTCGTCTATGTCGTATGCCGGACTGCCTTGATAGGTTACCGGCTAAAAACCCACCTTAAGTGCGCTTGGGATGTGTAGTCCACCTGGGAACCGCTCTCGCATTACTTCCAGGTGGATCCCCTAAGAGTGTGCCCTTGTCCACACTTCGCCCATATTGCCTACGTCTAGGCCCCAATTGATCCCGTGTTGACTCTGCTTCCAACGGTCATACGGCTCCCAAACGTTGCGTCCAGATCACGCTTTTTCGCCCGCAGTACGTACTCGACGAAACCTGCGATCGCATTCCATTCTTCCTCGGTGGAGATCATGCATTCTACGACGTTCTCTGTTGTGATTTCACCCGTGTGCTCTTCGAGTTCTGCTCGTCTTTCTTGCCAACGACAACATCTAAAAAATGTGTGCTCAGCGTCATCTACGATTTTTGTTCCTTCGTAGATACAGAATGGTGTGTTATATTTGCCCATTCTGTGCAAATAGCTGCAGAAATAGCCGTGCCCCGTTAGCATCTGAGTCAGGTAATAATTTATTTCGCCCTTCCTTCTCCCACTCCATTTAGCGATCTCAGGGATGAGTTTGTGCGTCCATCTTCCATGTCCATCATTATTCCATCGTGTTTGCCATTTCTCAACCGTAGTCCGCTTTGTGACTTCTATCTCCTCCGCCGGTTGGGGATTGTTTCGTCTAATGTTGAATATTTCCATTCTTTCCATAGCCTGCAGATCTATAGGCTTCATTCCGGCAATGACCATCACTGCAGATGCAGATACAGTACGGTACGCTGATGTGACACGAAGAGCTGCCTTTTTCTGCTCTGACAGTAGCGCTTTAGCTCTGCTTTTATTTACTAATGTTCCCGCCCACACTTCGCTCCCGTATAAAAGGATGCTATTGCAAGCTTCCATAAGGAGCTTCCGTTTGCTTGGGAGCGGCCCCCCAACGTTCGCCATCAATCTTGAGAGCTGCGCTGTTATCTTCGCTGCTTTCTGCGCTGCGTATTGAATCTGCCCTGAGTATGTTAGCTTCGGGTCCAGTCTTATCCCGAGATAGTTCACTGACGCTTTAGTAGACAGTACAGTGTCCTCTATTCTCATGTCTATTCCGATTGGGATCCGCCGTCCGGTGAATAGTAGAAGCTCCGTTTTATGCATTGCTAGTTGTAAACCGTGTGCGTCCAGCCAGCTTCTGGTTCTTAGCATCAGCTGCCGCAGCCTGCTCTGGGCATGTGCTGCATTCCTTGCTGTGATGACAGCTGCTATGTCGTCCGCGTACACCACAAGAAATGTTCCTTCAGGCATCTCCAATTTCAATATCTCGTCGTAGGTTGCATTCCAGAGGTCAGGCCCTAGTATAGACCCTTGCGCTGCTCCAGAGGTTACCTTCATTCTCCTTTTACCATCACTTGTATAGTATGTTAATTCCCTATCCTTGAGGTAGTTCCTTATCATTTTCATTAGGTACTCTGGTACTTTAAACTTCTCTTGCAAAGAATGTATAACGTCCCTCCATCGAAGACTATTAAATGCATTCTTAACGTCCAGAGTGGCCAAAAGGACTACTGGTCTCGAGTGGTGATTACCATACCTACAAGCCGAGACTGCTTCGACAACATCTTTAAGAGCATCTATTGTGGACTTTCCTGAGCGGAATCCATGTTGCCTCTTCGATAAGCCTCCTGCTGCCTGAATGGCTTCTTTGAGCCGAGGCTTTATGAGTCGCTCAAGCAGTTTACCTGCCGTGTCCAGCATACATAGCGGTCTGTACGAGGATGGTGATTCCGGGTCTCCTTTTTCCCTTGCTGATCAACACAAGACTTTGGTTTTTCCAGACATTAGGGAATACGCCTTCTCTTAGGCATAATAATAATAATAATAATAATAATAATAATAATAATAATAATAATAATAATAATAATAATAATAATAATAATAATAATAATAATAATAATAATAATAATAATAATAATAATAATAATAATAATAATAATAATAATAATAATAATAATAATAATAATAATAATAATAATAATAATAATGATAATAATAATAATAATAATAATAATAATAATAATAATAATAATAATAATAATAATAATAATAATAATAATAATAATAATAATAATAATAGTAATAATAATAATAATAATAATAATAATAATAATAATAATAATAATAATAATAATAATAATGATAAAAAGAAGAAACGCAGAACAAGAGAGTTATTTATTCATTAAACTAATTCGAAAATGTATTTCATTCCCCCCGACTACAGTTAAAGAAATAATTTATATAATTTTATGAAATATATAATTCTGGACTAAATGCACAAAAGTGGATGCCTGGGAAAAACTTACGCACGATTTGCTCCTATTTTTAATTTGCTTAAAAATGTTACTTTGGCAGCAATAACAAACTGACTTCCCAAACGTCCGTATGCAACGTCAAATCCACCAATGACATTTTGCTGTGCTGGATGCCAAGTCTGTTCTTTGTAAATAGAACCGTTCCATTTTAAGTAATGCGCCAGCTGATTGACTTGCCTATCAGCTACGGCACAGATGATTTTATGAATGCCATACGTTGTCAGATTTTGTACACGGCACTGGCGCCCTGGAAGGCAATTGGATTTACGGAAGACTTACTTACTCAAAATAAACACATTTATTGCTGTCGTAAAAATGTAATAGAGTTTCAGTTTGAACCGGCCATATAAATACATAAGTATATTATATACACACATACATACATACATACATGGCATGCATGTATGTCCATGTAAATAGAAAAAATTTGTAGAAAACAATGACATTTTCATATACAAATGCACATACATACATACAACGGGGTTGAGCCATTCTGGAAAGCGGAGTTCAGAGGAAACATACATATATATCTATATACATACATATGTACGTATGTATATATATGTATGCACATATGTACATATACATATATTTAGATGCACTTTTTTTCGTTGGGGATCAATTTGATCAAGGGAACAAATGCACAGCATGTGTCAAAGGATTTGTAATTATGTTATGCAATTATCCAATAATTACAAATGAAATTGGAAGCATTTCATATGATCATACAAACATATGTATGTGTTTTATGTGTTTATTTGTTGTTTTTGCTTCTGTGTGGGATACCTTTTTATTTACTATCTTTATGGGCCAATCATAGTGTAGAATCACTCAAAACTCTGGGGTTATAGCTTTGGAGAAGAAAAGAAAAGGAAAACATCGAAATTTTTTAAAAATTAATCAATTGTTTGACTCAATGCTTAACACGAATAATAGTGATATAGTAAATTTTTGTGCAATTCGGTTATTAAATTTATTATTTGACCAATCTTTTATTTAAGTTCAGGTGAATTGCAACCCTTTTGGGTTAACTGATATTAAGTCTAATCGTGCACAACTTTTTTGACTATTTATTGCTTCTTTCAGTCTTTTTGGCAAATATTTTCATTCGAAAATTTACGCCTTTCAAGCGCTACACGCTTGGAACTTATTTTTTGATTTTTATAACTTTATTAACAATGTAAGTGAAATACTTGTGTTTCACACCATTCAGGCTGCCTTGTTTTCAATTGCAATTTAGTGTACATGTTAATAAGGACGAACATACATACATACATATGTACACTCATATAGGAGTTGTATTGCGCAGCTTAGAGCTAATTCAACTGAACGAGTCAGTAAACTGAGCGAAATCAGCGGTCAAAGGATTTTACGACTTTAGGTCAGTGCTGATCGCTTTTAGCGGTCATAGGACTGTACGACTTTAGTTCAGTGCTGAACGCTTTTAGCATTCGTCCTCTATATTATTTTTTCATAGTGCGACCGTAATAAAAGAATTTTATTAAAAAAGTCTCTTATTGCCGTGTAGACGTAAAAATTTCACGTCGTGAACGATCTGCTGTTATGAGTTTTTTCATTAATAAATAAAATTTTTTTTTTTGGAATTATGCCAGATTATCTAATAAGTTTTTCTCCATGGCAACAACTTTGTTCCCTAGTGTTCTTTATATTTTCTTTTTAATTAAACCAAAAACAGTCATGTCCATTTGACAGAGTTGATTGTCTGTAATTGAAATCAACTACGCATCAGAAATCACTGATGTACTCAACAGCGTTCCCCGATTTCTTACCGGTTGTAACGCCATCTTGGACACCGTCATCGCCATTCTGCGGCATCTTGTTCTAAATATACTGTTGGCCAAACCTTTTTAAGGGGTATATGTATGTGTCCCTTCGAACACTGTTATTTACTCCTGGTTGAAGTACTTTCTTGATCAAAGCTACATACATACTTATGTAGGTATGTAAAGACAGTTGTCAGATCTTACAATATTGGATGGCAACGAATAACGTTCTCACGGTTGTCCGTAGTCTAAAAATATTGCTTTTCTGCAATGGATTGACTACGTTATTTCTGAGTTTTTTTGTACGAGAAAAATTGGTAGTTGCCAGAATTTTTAGATATACATACATACATACATACATATAGATGCTGACAACGTTGTACAATATGACAGCCGTCTGTATAGAACTTAAGCTAAATTTGGATGGATTACAGCACATGGGTATGAAAGGAAATTGCTCATATGTGTGTATGTATTTGAAAATGTTCAGATTTTATGGAAAACTTGTTAGCATTTTCTGGAATTACCTTTTTCATGTAATGTTAAATGTGAATCCTCAAACAATCGCCTTAAAGTCCCCAAAGCATAAGCATGATTGCCAATGAAGTTCTCAATCCCCAAATCACAACTCTGCTGCTGAGATACCGACCGGACCAGCTCAGAAAAATAAGCTACCCTGAAAAGAGCGGTCAGTTCAATGAGGTCAAAGATCCCAATCAGATACGAGCATTTATGTATCTAATGGTGTGTGGTCTTGTTCTAATTTCTTTCTAATATTGTAAGCAAGTCTTCGAAATATTTGTAGGTAAAAATAAAAAACAAAATTATTTGTGCAATAAATTACTTTATTAAATAATTAAAGCACGTACGCGAAATGAAAATCTGAAGATGTTCTTATTTTAATACTAGCACAGAAAATCAATATTAATTATTTAGCATCCCTTGAAAGTAAGTAGATACACTTGTATTTAATACATACAAATGTTCATACATTTGTGCATACATATGTACATACATACATACGTACATAAATACATTAAAAGAAAATAGGAATATTATTGCAACTGGGGTGGAGGATTAATAACGAGCACACACACACACGTACGCAAAGATGTGGATGCAAACAGCATTCAGACGAATGTGCGCAAACTTGTGTACAAAAATAAACATGCACATACATACATACATACATACATATGTACATGCTTACACACATCCGACTGAATGAGTGAATGTGTGTGCGTGTGTGTAAGTGTCTACATACAATGTACACACATATTTCTTGCTTCATATTTCATTATTTACTTTAGAACAAAACATGGTTAAGTACCACATTCCAACAACACTAAAGTGTTGCAAAAAAGCAAAAACCAAACGAAACGTAACGAAACGAAACGAAACTTGCTGTAAAGCATGTATGTATGTACCTATTATGCGATTGCCTGAGTTCTAGCCAGTAGCGAACGCCTCCTCCCTTAAGGCATGCCTTGTTTTTCTGTTGCCTGAGTACTTTTTTAATGTACGAGTATAGATTCGATCAGCAGCACAAACAAACGAACGCAAGTGTGCACGTATAACTGAATTGAAGTTGTTTGTTCGTCGCATGCAGCCCTGGAATGTATTAAGGACAACCCATTGCAAAGAAAAGTGAGGCAGAGGTGTGGCTTCAGAAAACACAAATGGCTGCGAGAGACAACTCATATCGCAATTTACGATTTGTATGAACGCACAACGGTACATGCAGGCTTTTAAAAATGCATGCACAGATACACAGTGGTGTGCGTGCTTGGACTCTTTAGGAGATTTTACGGACTTAAGAGTGAAGCGTGGGCAAATGCTCTTAAAAATCTTAAAACTCTTCTAACTATTTAAAAGACGTTTTTTATTCATGCCAACATAATTAATTCGATTTTTATAAACACTTCCTTACAGGTTTTACTTTTCTTTAAACAATAACACACACACACAAACACACACACATGCCTATACCTACATACATATGTATGTATGTATGTTAGTTTGTAGTTTTAAATTAAGTAATTTGTGCTAATTGTACTCTCGTAGAGATTTCTAAGCCCATGTTCTGTTCTTCGCAGAGAAGTATTGACTTCAGGCTTTTTTGATGTGTCGCTTGCAAATATTGCAAATATTTGTTAGATGCTTCTGCTCGTCCTGTACAAACAAATACTTTTCTTACTTTTGGCTAACTCGCCTCGTACGAAGACGAAAATTTCTAGTGTTCTTTTATCAACATCATATTTAAGGCCTGAGACATTCTTAACAAAATATTTTAATATTGGGAATTTTTCAATCGTTGCCAACATATAAAATATACCTTTTAAAGGCATTCTGATTTTCTGTCAAATCGACAGAGACCTATAAGAATTGGATCAGAGAGATTAACAAATATTTCTTATCTTTTGGAACACATGCCAGTACAATGTCCGAGTTATGAAACTCCCATTTAGATTTGTATTTCAATTAAAATATTGCCAAAAGTAGCTGAAATAGTTGTTGCGGACCAGCTCCTCAAAAACTAATAGTTCCTAAATGAATATTGCGTTGCAAATAGTTCAGTTTTATCGACATATGTACATATACTATATGTATGTATGTAGGTATGAAATGTATGTGAGAAGCCTGTGCAAGCAGTCTTGATAAAAAAAGGCCTAAAAGAACAGCAGTTTTAGAATGACTAGAATTGCAAAAAGGCTCTAACAAAATGTCAACGGCATTAGAAAGATATGAACAAATTAAATGGATGAAGTACAAAGTTTTTGTTTTGATACCGGATAGACGTTCTTAAATAATTACGGCCTCTTATCATATAGATATACAGACATACATACATATGAATGTACATACATATACAATAGAAAAAATATCTCCCCAAAAGAGGCGCAGACGTTCAAAGTTTGGCAAAATAATTGGCGGATCCTAATAAAATACACATGTATGTACTTACGCCAGTCTACGATCTGAAAATGTAGTCTGAAATAACAGAATAATTGAATCTGAATATGGCGCTCTATGTAGTCATTCATATCGTCACGTAAAACCCAAAAGTTCGTTACAAGCAAAAATTCAATATAGACTTTTTGATTGATTATGATGTAATTAACCAAAATATATTTTCCCCTAAAATTTTGCTCGAATATTTTTAAAAATAGTGAAGATATTCGCGGAATTCAAAAGGCCGTAACTACATTGTCAGCCAATGCCTAAATAAAAAAGCCGTAAGTGCACTTTTAACTTGTCATTCCATTTTATTTGCAATCTATCAACTAATGAGAATAAGTAAATTTTATGAAGTATAACAATAACATTCGCTGCTGAACTCCTTTGGGAGCAGCATTATACATAAATACAGAGTAGAAAACGACATATATACGTATCTATGACGTAACTATGATAGTTTTAATTGAAATCAAATTCTAATATGTACATATTTACAAAAAAAATTTCAACTGTATATATATTTAATTTCGAAATGGTAAGTCCAGTACACGGTTTCTCTTGAGTCTACGCACTTCATTGGTGTCATCTAGCAAAGTTATTATCAATGCGGTACGGTGATTACTTAACCTCTCCAACTAATTTTTGCTAAGTTTCATAATTTCGTCCGTGACCATTGGAATTGAAAAGTCATCATGAGTCGCTGGGTTTGATATAAAACCAATTGGAAGGAAGTGTCCTGTATGTATGTATATGTGTGTATGTGTATGGAAAAGAATTTAAGATGATGAAAAATATAAAAATTTCAAAATAGGGGAGCATCTTCAGAACCGCATATTTTTGCTTCCAGCTGATTCCCACTACTCAGACTAAATTCATCGTTTTCTTTCCATTTACGCAATAATGAATTTTCAATGATTATTTTATTATTTTTCATTTCTTAAATAAAATGATTTTTTCTCAAATACAAAGAATACATTGAAAAATATAGTTTCAAAAAAAAAATTTATGTAAACCACTTAAGCCTTTTTGGTTTCAGAAAACGATTCCCTTATGAGAATTTAAAGTTGAAGATCTCTTGGCCAGGCAAATATTTTCTGCAACTTTAATTAATTAATTTGGAAAGAAACTCGCATCGATTTTCTAAACCGCGCTGGAAATCTAAGCTTTCTGTTCAAACACAAGTTGATGAAAGCAAAAATCTGTTATGCCACGGAATGGAATCACCGAAATAAATAACGCTTTATCTTCAGTTCAAAACAGACACGTATTTTGGTTTTATATATTTTATAAAATTTTACGTGATTTACTTCCATGATAAAATTTAATATAATTAAATAACTATTTTTTTGGTCTACAAAAATACTCACGGGTATTTGTGCAGATCTTCTAGGAACCTCGATGGTAAGACTTGAGTCGTGACGCATACGGAGTAATAAAGGGAGGTTAAATTTCAAGGGCCGATGTTGATTTTGAATAAAACACAAACTATTTAGGAAATTATTGTAATTTTATTTTATTATGATGTATTGGTATTACTCAATTATGTATGGAACAAAATATCGGCCAAATGGGCGCCGCGACCTCGGCCGCACACCTCCATCCGATGGTCCAAATTTTCGATGACGCTGAGGCATAATGGAGGTTCTATGCCGTTAATGTGCCGAATTATCTGATCCTTTAGGTCTTGAATTGTTGCTGGCTTATCGACGTACACCTTTTCTTTCAAATAACTCCAAAGAAAAAAGTCCAACGGTGTCAAATCACATGATCTTGGCGGCCAATTGACATCGCCATTACGTTAGATAACACGGCCATTGAATTTGTTGCGCAAAAGAGCCATTGTTTCGTTAGCTGTGTGGCAAGTGGCACCGTCCTGCTGAAACCACATATCGTCCACATCCATATCTTCCAATTCAGGCCATAAAAAGTTCGTTATCATCTCACGATAGCGAACACCATTCACAGTAACTGCCTGACCGGCCTCATTTTGGAAAAAATACGGCCCGATGATGCCGCCAGCCCATAAACCGCACCAAACAGTCACTCTTTGTGGGTGCATTGGTTTTTCGACAATCACTCTTGGATTCTCATTCGCCCAAATGCGGCAATTCTGTTTATTGACGAATCCACTGAGGTGAAAATGTGCCTCATCACTGAAGATGATTTTCTTCGAAAATTGATCATCCACTGTTGCCATTTCTTGCCACCATTCTGCCCATTCACGACGTTTGGAATGGTCAAGAGGCTTTAGTTCTTGAGCCAATTGCACCTTGTAAGCGTGTAAATGCAAGTCTTTATGCATAATGTTCATCAACGACGAGCGTGAGAGGTGCAATTGTTGGGAACGACGACGAGTTGAGGTGGACGGCTCTTCAGCCACACTATCGCGAACAGCAGCAATATTTTCTGCAGTACGAGCTGTACGAGCATGCACTGGTGTTCTCACATCTTCTACATACCCGGTTTGCTCGAATTTTTCCACGATTTTTGCGATTGTACGCACATTTGGACGATGAAATTGACCAAAAAAATTACGAAGTGCACGATATGCATTTTGATTTGAACTCCCATTTTCATAATAAGTCTGGATAACTTTAACACGTTGTTGGATTGTGTATCTCTCCATGGTTCAAATTGAGTAAGTCTGAAATAGAGAAATGTCAAATAAAATTCGGAAAAAAACTTGGCGTTTAGGTGTGGTTCACATTCAACATCGGCCCATACAATTTAACCACCCTTTAGAAAATCTTAACACACTGAAAGAATCAATGCATTGACTCTTACTAACGATGCAAAGAAAAAAAGTTAAAACAAATATTAAATTCGCTTATGAAAATGTCAGATTGCTGCGGTTGCAACATTAAAAGCAATAACGTTTTCGACTTAACCGCCAATAAGGCAAGAGTATTCGTCCACTGCTGTTGTGCATACAAAAATGTTCAACCACTGCTTTATTAGTTGATATCTTGTTTGTTTTAGCTTTATTCTCTTGTTGCAATAATTGTTTCTTCTTTCAGCACTTCTTTAAGTCTATTTTTCGACGTTATACGGTGTTGTCTTACCTGCCAAAATCCAAATTATCACACCGGTACTCAATAGGGCTAAGGTCCAGAGGCTGAGGAGGTGTTTTTAATGCGTTGCATGGAACCCATATATCGGTCTTGCTGAATATATTGTAGCAATCTGATTTAATGCTCAGCTTACGTGCACTTTCCGCTAAATTTTCTTTTAAAATATTTAAATACGGACGTTTATCCATTATCCATAGCAATCAGGTTGGACTGTAGTCTGAACACGCTTGTCTTGAAGAAGACAAACACAATATTTGCTTTCATCAGAAAATATGATTTTGCCCCTAAAGTCGGTATTCTTATTTAAATGTTCTCCAGCGAAGGATAGTCGATTTTGTTGATTGACTAAAGGGTTTTTCGACAAATTCTGTCCTTGTAACACTCCTCATTTAGTACTCTGCGTATAGTAGGAGGGTGTGCCTCACTTTCTTATGTATCCTTTATAAGCACTGCAATTTCAGACGATGTTGTTATGGGCTCCTTTTATAATAATGTTTATTATTTCGCGCTTTTCACGAACTGATACCTTCGACCACTATAATGCCTGCAAATGATATATGTATGTAGTTCGAGGTCGACGCGTCAATTTGCAAATCTATTTTGTACATTTATTTTGTTTATTGGCATTTAATAAGGTTTTTTGCACTTCAAATGAAGCTCCTTTTCTTTTTTCGTTGATTTGGTAGATCAAGCGTTTTTGGCAAACATATTTGACGGAATTAATGAGACACCGCAATTAAATTCTTCAGACTAGTAGTCAACATGAATAATTGAACTCAGACTGCAGGCACCGATAAAAATCTGATTTCGTAAACAGCGAAAATATAACGTATTATTCGATTTTGAACACAAAAATTAATGTTTAAGCATTTTTAAATTGCTTTCAAGTCCATAGAGAATAATTGCAATGTTTACGATACCTCGAAGGAGTCTTCGAAAGTTCCATTTTTCAATAAAAATTTCGCAACAATGTAACATTTTATTTAGGTGTATCATCTTGCTTACCCTGCGTTTACACCTGCGAATGTTATCGTGACGATAAAGAATATCTATTAATTGTCCAGCAAGCAGATCATTGTCTGGTAGTCTGGGCAAAAGTTTTGACAATTCAATTTTTAATCTCAAGGACTGCGATTTGAAAATCTAGAATGTAGGGTTGTACGAAAACATGTCCCGTTTGGCATCTCGACGCGGAATGTATCTTTTTTTATATTCCTATTACTACACCAACAAAAATTTGCCGCCTTAATTAAAATTATATTTATGTTATTGTATTTATCCGCTGGCAGCTTCTGGTCTCAGTACGGAAGCAACGCAAATCTTTTAGCTGTTGTGATCCTTGGCATACAAGTCACTAATTTAATGCAAAACATAATTCACAGATGATTTCTGCAACATGTGTAATAGTTTTGGAATAACATTGGAGCTCCAGAAGGCAAAATATAACTCATTAATAAGCGACCGTCATAAAAATGTGGGCCGTACACAAGCTCTGTTATATCCGTTTATCATTTAACAGATAAAATTTTGACAAGCCGTATTTTCCGAAAAGTTTTAAAACTAAAAAAAGAATTAAACATATACGTAAATACATATAAATATTTATATATACGAACATTTCATTTACGATAATCAAGTATGGAAACTTTTTTATTAGATTTGCCGAAGACACAAATCTTGAACAAATTCAGTTAGATTTTAGACATTAAAACAAGGCTGAGATGAGTGAGCCCTTGTAAATGTCAATTAAAAAATAGGTTCTTTTCCAAATTTGACTAGTGTGACCTATTTGAACGGTGGGGTCATCTAGTAAGAAACCTTGAAAGTTTAAAGATATGAGTATTCTTATTTACTTGAGTAAAATAATAAATACCAAGATCGAGATATCTATTCTGTAAATATATATGTATATAAATAAATATATGTATACAAATTTTATTAAACTTTTTGAAGTTACTGCGACGTTTGTAACTGATTTAATTAATCCAAACAACTTTTACAACAAAACTTACAAAATTGAAACTTTATCAAAAAACCAAACAGAATTATATTGTTTAAAATATAAAGTTAATTTTATTTTTATTAGTTCAAAAAAATAAAGAATTATACATATTCTTTTATGGGATAACAATTGTCACTTACTGGTGGACAGTAATTTAATTTGTGGAATTAAAAGCGCAACCATATTAAAAAAAAGCATTGACAGACAACCCATCGCTCCTTGGAAGTTTGTGAAGACTATATTTGAACCAAATACTCTCACAAAACTGCAGCAAAATCTGCCAAACCGTCACAGTAGAAAGTTCCTGTTTCACTCAAACTTTGAAAGCAATTGGATGTCATACAAAAATTAGTTTTTCTTTCTAATTTGTTCCATACATTTTTGCAAAAATTCCGACACTATTCGATGTGAAACAAATTATCTAGGATTAAAAATGATATAACACACCGAACTTTATTCCATGTCTATAAACATTTCCCTAAGAAAATCATTTTGTATCTTTGCACGGCTTTTTCGTGCCCACATGAAGTCAGTTTCGAAAAATTTTGTAATATAATGGCTTTTGTTCTTGCTCTCCTCAATACGCCAAATATCTTTCCTTCCTTTTTTATGTACTAAAGTACATAATCATATTTGTAAGTGATAAGTAGATTGGAAATTAATTGGAATTTAGACGACTGCAGTTTCAAGCATCCGCGCATATTAAATTTATTCTATATATGAATGGGCGATTAAGCCATGTTTTGCGAATGTAAAGAAATTATCTGTACATGAAAAATTATTGTAATGACCACATTAATAAAACTATCGAAAGACCAAAAATTAATAATTAATTAAATTAATTCTACTATCAGAAATTTGTGAAACAAATGTTCTCCTAATAACAATATTCATACTTCCGGAGTACAAGTTAAAGACTTGGGCTTTGCACCATCAAACTTCAAAGTTGCAATATATTAGTTTCTTATGAATTAAAATTTTCTTAAAAACATAAAAAACGAAAGCAAGAACAGAAAGCCATCACTTTCAGAGCCCGTCTAACCTCGGATAAGAATATTAAAATAATACTAAAATAAAATATTAAAAGAAAATTAGCCCGAAACAGATCATTTTCAAAGAATGCAAAACATAAATTTTCCTTTGAAAAATTCAAGAATTTTACGAGTTTATGCCAAATAAACACATCTAATTGAACACGGGCCCAAAGTAGACATGAGTACGAACACTAAACAATAACTTTTTAGCAAGACTCTCTTCGGCTTGGGAAAACATTTCGAGTCGCTCTTAACTCTTAGTGCAGAAGAGAAACGAAAAATATAGTAATCTCTTTGACACGAACAAATTCGTTTTCAATATTTTAAGCGAGAGAGAGAACAACAAATGTCTGCGAGGTGTTTCTCATCCTTTTTTGTTTGTAGGTTGTTGTTCTTCGAAAACAGAAGAAAAAATAAACACCACCACCGAAAAATTGCTCGGGTTGGGTAGTAGTTGGCCTGTCGGTCTTGCAGAATGTTTTGTTTTGTATTGTTAAATATTTTCGGGCGATATCTACAGCAGTGTTGGTTAGTTTGTTTATGTTTGCTCAGCAGCCAGCAAACAATTCACACAGCATTTACTTACATACCCTGGAGGTCTTTACGTCCAACCAGAAAACTGAGCTTCAGTCGAAAACTACCGTCTGTGGCTGCGCAAGGGCATTTCGGTTACGGGTCGTACCATTATTTGTGACTTCCATTGCAGTGAAATAAAATCAAACCATAAATAAAATTAAGAAATTCTACAAAGAAAACAAAAAAGAAACTGTAGCCAAAAAGGCACAATACAACAAACACTTGTCACATTAAAGGGGATTAAGATGTTTGCAAACAAATTAACAAAAATAGATGCCGATTGCACATGAATTTGAAAATAAAAAGTTTTTGCATAAACAAAACGAACAAACACAAATTTTAGCTCAAATCTAATCTTTTACATTGTTGCCTTACAAAAATCAATCTGTGACAATTTCCGTCAGTATTTTGTTTTCACAGACACGCGTACCTGTCTCTCACATCTGCGTAACAAATTGTACACTTCAACACCTACATACATACATACATACATACATACATATAAATAATGTTATTAGAATGAATTTGTTGTAATTAATCTTTTATTTAAGAAAATATTCTAAACAAAATCTAACTTTAAAGTAAACAAATAGCAAACAAACATGTCGTTGTGATATTTTTTATAGCCAACAAATTTGTACAAAACACGCAACAAATGTATAGCGAATAAAAATCAACAAGCAACCGCACACATACATACATCTGCACAAATACATACACATACATACATAAGTACTAGTGTGTGAGTGATAAGCTAAAGACGGCATTTTAAGAATCCTGATAGAAAAATCCGATTTCCATTAACAAGTAATTAATTGAACAAATCACTCCAGATGCACATCCTACACCGCACAAATGATCACCAGTTTGAGGATCAAAAATTTATGATGGTAAGTAATTTTCTGTCAACTTCTGTTCTCTGCCACCTGCTCATCGCAAGTGTTCAGACTCGGAATATGGAAACACAAGTTTTAATAAATTTACACTCGTTTGAGGATCTGTTCCTTTAATGTTATGGCTATAGGCAGACTCCCTGCATCCATCCGTATATTTTTGCATCACCAGTAAATAGGAGTATTTTTATTGGAACTTTGCAACAAAGAGTTTGTCTGTGTATGAAGACAAGCCCCGGAGGAGGTACCGCACAAAAGCCAGGAAAAGGGCATAAGTTTGAAAATGTATTAATTTTACATATTTAGAAGTCAGCCAGCTTTGCTCAGTATGACTGTGGTTTTATTTTTAATGCGTCGCTTCAATACAACTGTCATTTCTATAAAAATATTAGTATTTGATAAACAACACGTCGTATTAAATTAACATGATATGTCGATGAGTCAAAATTGTTCGCAATGTGGCTTCTATTTCGCTTCGTTTGGTGCTGATTTCATATTGAAAATACGTTTTTACATTAATAACTTCGGGCAATTATAACCAACTCGAAGGCAACAGACAAAAGCAAGCGACGTTTAGACATAAGAAACAAACATTTTCCAGGAATGTTGATTCAACTTGATATTTCATATACCGCAAAAAACAAATGCTGTTGCTGATGCCACAAAAGAAACGAATCTTATGCTTGATGTTTTTTTTAAGAAATGGCAAAAAGTGCCTTTTAGTCAATAAAATAAATTGGTGTTAGAAAAATCATATCCTGCATCCCATTCGGTATTCGAACAATTTATTAACCAGTTCAGCCATATCCTCTGTTGCATATGAAAAAACGCCCGTGAAGAAATAGACACAATCAGATTTCTGTTAGATTTGACAGTTTTGCGAGTCTGCGTCAAACTTTTTGTCGTGTATCAAGTTCGAAACAAGAAACCCATCTTTAAAATATGTATTAAAAGTCAATTAAAGGCCGCTTATTTGGAAAACCGCTTTTACACGTCCTTGAATTTTAAATCCTTCTGCCCCAACTATAGTCAAAGATGGGTGAAGTCGCAATAGCCGAATTGGTTTCTGGTTAAAATATATACAAGCTTTCTTCTTGTATATTGGGATGTAGTTTGTTTTGAATAGTTTTGGATGAAAAAATTTCAAACTTTTACTTTTACGATAATTTTGAAAAGCATAACTTTGACATTTTTGGTCTGTAATAACTTCTATATCACAGAACGGACCCATTCACTTGTTTCGTGCGTTTGCATGGGACTCAAGAATATTTTAAGTAGCACATAAGAACTTACACACACTTAAACATCAATTGTTTCTTAATCTTATTTTTCAGTAAACTTTTTGTTTTATTTAAACAAAATTTAAACGTTCAAATCAACCTTCGCTCAGTATCTTACACATACATATGCAGGTACATCTTAAAATCCTTAAAATACAGGTACATCTTAAGATCCTTAAAAAAAGAGCTTAATCTTAGCAATCAGTTATACATATATTATATTAATTCTACTTATACCGCTGGGCCAATAAAACAGAATATGACTTGTCTACTGCAGAACAATAAGAAACACCATTAATATGGCATTACAAGTCTGCTATATAGCAGACTCATACCAACACGCAGACTTACATACTTTCCATCGGCCGGGCCGACAAATCCAATCGAGGTTAAATATAAAACAACAAGTTTTAGAGGACTATATCTACATGCATGCATGTGGCTTGAAGCTTTTTCATATATTATACGTTCCCATTGTTACAACGATTCCACTCCACTTATTTAGAATTTAACCTGATATTGTCCTAAACTTCAGAACAACTTTTTTAATAACATTTTTTTGTTTTTAATAATCATTTTGCTTAAATTCTACAAAATTCAAAATAATTTTTTTATATATAAAAGGAAGAAAGAGCATTTTAAAACTGCGCGTCAATACGAACAACTCAAACTTTAGTGAATTGGTCAGATCAAAGAGTAGGACGGATTGCAGCAAACGGAAATGTTTTAATTTACTTTATGTCAGGGTTCAAATGCAAAATATAAAAATTTTTGAAATTTTTCAATACAGCAGGTATTATTTTTAAGTTTTTTTTATAAAAATAAAAGTGATTACAATCATAAAATATAGGATAAAGGGTTTTTGTTTCGAATGCAATTTACGCACATGTGCGATTATATGTTAGTCTAGAACGATCTTGCAAACATCGTATGTACATACTTATGTATGTCCTTAGATGCTCTGTATACATACATACATACCCAATGCCAGAATTAGTCACATTGAAATCTAAGGCTTCCCTTAACCGCCTTTCAAGCTATTCTTTAATATTTTTACTCTGAACCTATTTATTTTATTTATTTCAGGGAGCAAAAAAGATTTATAGCACAAAAGCTGCCAAGTGTTCTGTAATATTTTGCGCTTGAGTTTCAAAGTGGACCGCTCTCACTTAAACTGCTTTTTAGGGTTTTTTGATATTTTTAACTTTCGCACTCCAATTATATGATGCATTCACTCATCAAACTGCACAATCAAGTAACCAATGAACATCCATTATTTGGTGATTCCTTTATTGGGAGTTCTAATTTGCGAGCTCCTGTTGTAATGGATTTGGCCTTCATTTTTCATAAAATTAATGTTATTATTTCTTTTACTTGAAGTTTTCTCCAAGTTAATTTTTTATACTTTCTTGAATTAAGAAGACATTTTTTTTAAAACGATGGTGAAACTGAGCAGATATAAAGGGTGTTTTTTATAGACTGACTCAAGTTTAAATCATAATAAAACAGGGAAATATATTTTTAATATCAATGAAACGGGCTTTATTGGAAATTTTTTTTTATGAAATTAATGCTTAAATATGATTTCTGCCATGTGGACGCCACGGCTGGCGCGTAGAAGGCGCAATCTGGAACACAATTTTCAACTTAACTTAACATTGACTTAACATAACCCCAAAGAAATTACCAAACAGTAATTTTCTGTGGATGGAATAGTGTTTCGACAAAAGCTTGTGGATTCTGCTTATTCCAATGCTAGAATTCTGCTTATTTACGTACCCATTCAAGTAGAAATGGGCTTCATCGGAAAAGAAAATTTTGAATGGAAAGAGTTTGATGAATTTGACGAATAGAATAATTATTTTGATTAAAAATTTCAACAATTTGCACACGTTGCTCTGGTATAAGTCGATTCGTAATGAAATTTCAAAGCATACTAAACAAAAAGCAACTGTCAGCTGTTAAATGGTTGCTCAAATAAAGCAGTGATGCCAACTGAAAGTTGTGACACTCTAAGAAAACACGTTTTAATAAGAAAACTCCAAAAATTATATGCATTTTAATTTCAAATAAAACCATTTCCTGTAAATTATAAATTGGAAACGCCAGTTAAAAAACATTTAAGAGTCTTTGTCACTTTGATGCTCTTGCGATCTTATTTGTTTTAATGACATTTCACGCTGTGTGTCAGAATTGCAAATTTTTATGTATTATTTTTGAAATATTTTGCTAAAAAATATTGTTGTGGCTGTGGCACCGCTGGTGGCAGGAGTTGATAGCCAATTTTTTTTGTCGGACTAGAGTCATGAGCGAGTAGAAATTATGAACGCTTTCATTCTGTTTTCCATGATTGAAAGCGCTTAGAGTTTATACTCGTAGAAAGCAGAATTTCTATTCCTTTTGCGCCGATTTTTATATCTAATGGTAATTGGAAACCACTGTCTCACGGAAAGCGCAAGGAGCAGACTTGAAACTTAAATCACATGGTTTGCATTTCAAATGTTCCAGGTACTGGGTTGCCGTTTATTATCCTGAGGAAGTCCATTGCTATTCTTCAGTTTTTCAGTTGAAAATTTTCGTTTCGTTCAAATTCCTAAAGGAGAGTTTGCGCCGGATACAACCCTATAAGGATGGTGTATTATGAAACTTCTACTTTATTGATTTCGTGGTATATGTATGCAAAAGTATTCAAAATCACTCCCTGCTTTTGAAATTGTAATTAAAGAATGTCATATAAATAACTCCTATAACTTAATTTATTGTGAATAAAAATTTATAGCAAAAACTAAACCAAAATCTTTAAAATATAAAAGGCAATGGAACTCTTGCTTCTCGGCAAAGTCTTTAAAAGATTTAATATATCCTCAGAAATTAGCTGGCACTATCATCAATTTGGAGGTAACTTATTTTACCTAAAGCGATATTACAAAGCTATTTATTTTTGTCTCTTTATAAATCAATTATTAGGTTTCACGTGTTATCACATTCAGAACATTATCTGCCTTCGGTTACCTTAATATATATGTATCTCTGCAATGGCTTAGAAAATAAACGATTGCCCGCCGCTTGTCAAACTCCGCATTCGTATATCGCTCCTAATGAATACATTTTGCTTTTAAACGATAGATCTTCTTGATTCTACAGAAATATATACGGAACTTAATACTTATACTATCAGGTAAAGACACCTTTAATTGCCAGCTCGATTTGCTGTTTAAGAAAGTTGACGTCAGTATCTGTGAAAATTTAAGAATGTTAAACAATGAAAATAATTATAAAATTGGAAAGCTTTTACTGCGATATGGCGCGTTTTCTCCGGAGAGCAGCAAACGGAATGGACTTTTACCCAATTTTCTGTTTGCTGCTGAATACTGTATGAGAAATTATGCATTTATGTGCGTTTAAGAGTTAATGTTGAGCGGGAGCTCCATTCAACGCAGTTGTTGGTTTTTTCTTTGCCTATTTAAAGTTTTCGCCTGTACGATTTGTATTTGAGAGGATTTTCGCTTCTAAGACATACGGCAGCACTATAGCGCTACATTTTACAAGTAGCTGCAAGTGGAATAAGTGCTTTTCTGGGTTTTAAAACACTTTTTAATTTAATGGGATATATGGGAAGGATATGGGAATCGTTGCTTCGGAATTTTATATACATACGTTTATCTTTCGTCAATTAAAACAGGTTTCCACAGCATCTACATCTATTTTCAAGTCAATTGTTTGCATATACGGTTTATTAAATGGCTTTTTCTATGAACTAGAACACACTTAAGAGTATTTACCGAGTTTGGAAAGGAATAAATAACGTCAAAATTTGTATGTGTTGGCCACAACCAAATCAAGATCCGAAATTTAGTACAATCTTCCTGCACACTACAGTCTAGGAAGATTAAAAATTAGCTTGAGTGGTTTATTTGCATGCCAATTTGGAGATTTTGCGCAACCCGAATCTGCACAATATAATATATGGCAGATGGGAATTAGTTTAAATGCAAATATGTTCGCGCCGTGCATTTTAAATACACGAAAAGCTAAAGCAAAATATTTTTTAAGGTTTTTTTAGTAGAAAGTAAATCAAAATTATATCTTATGTTTGTTGATTAAGCTAAATGTGGCTCAGAACTGCTCTATGAACTTTGGGAAAATATTTCCTTTGCCCCAAGACAATTTTTACAATTTGAAAGCGTTGTTCTTGTTGACTGAACAGACATTTCAACAAAATTGGACATTCTCAGCTGCCAAATAATACTTATCGATATCGATAGTTCTGACGCAGCTAAAAAACACTCGATATATGCAGACAGTGTTGCAGTAAACCCGATTTAGTCCAACGTAAACTAAATAAACTGACTAAAAATATTAAAAGAAAGCATAATTTTAATAATAACTATAAAACAAATAAAATTAAATAATTTTCTTTTTATATAAATGTCGAAGAACTGTTACTGGGTGTTCCTACTAAACACAGCCAAAAGAAATGCGTACATATTTTCACGGTATACAAACCGGACACGAACTACATAATATTTTTATATTATTATATATTATATCATGCGGTTTTTTTGGTTTTTTAGCATGGCCCACATCTAAGGTAGAGCGGAGGTGATACAAGACGATAAAGAAAAAGCTAATGCACACGTACTTGCGCTACTTCATTCGTTTTAATCACATTTTTTCTCTACCTTTTGTTCTTCTAAACGTAAGAATAAAACTACAAAGTGTGAACAAAATTAAATGGTTTTATTATTGTATTTAAAAAAATCGTTAAAGACAAAAATACCCACATTTCATTATATCAACAAAAAACCATTTCAATATGAACTAAAACGTTTTTAATATAAGTTTTTCGAATAACCGAATAATATTATTAACTTACATCTGTACGAGTATGTGTGTTTCTTTATCATTCTCATTGCCCTTTTGAAGACAATTGAATATACATACATACGAGTATAGTATATTGTCGCACACCGCAGTTCGCGAGTTTGTTGAAGTTTACGGAGGGGGGAATAGAAAGGAAAAAGTAATATCCTGTACTCGGCTATTTCAGGCAATTCTCTCATTCGCTTGTTTATGTAGTTGAATATTTGACATTTCTTTTCCTTCGTTATTTCGCGTCTCGTTATGCAGTTCAATATAAAATGCAGAATATTTGTGAAATATATATGTTAGTCGGTATGTAAACAAAACAAAAACGAAAAGGTGTTAAAAATGTCAATTTACATACATACATCGTGATATGCGATTAATGTCTTACATACATACATACAATACATATACAGATGTAAAGCTTTCTCATGCTCTGAGACACAAATGTCAAACTTTAAGAAAATGGAAGCCAAACAAGACAAAAAATTGGCACAAGAATGTTCATGTGTGAACATAAAAGCAAGTTGAAAAGAAAATTGAGAAAAAGTTGGGCAATTAAAATCGTCGTGTATGAGGCTGGGGAGGCACCCTCAAAACTTCGAGATATAGACGGCTGGAATACACACATAAAACGGTTACATTTTGTTTTCATGCATATTTGTTATTTATTTATTATTATTACTCACAAAATTATAAATATCGTAACTAATATAAAAAATAGGCAGGAGTACTGGCTGCTATGGATGTCAACTCCGAAATTATAATATATAGTTTATATCAGGCGTTGCAAATTATTCCTTGATAAATATTCGCAATTCTATTTATTTATTAGATACATTTTTTAGACGACCATTAGGTCGATTTGATCTGAATGTTTGTTGTCTGGATGTGCTGTACTTGGGCAATTATCCAGAACGTGAAAATGTTTAATTGCGTGTTGAAGAGTGTACATTTTGGGGTTGATAATTCTTCCAGTAACCAATTCTTTATATATATTACGACTTTCCCATGTCTGGAATTTAAGTAATGGTCTTATTTAGGCTTCAGAACCCGCAATATCTGCATACTCCTTTCCGGATATGCACATACGCGAAGGCACCCACATGAGGATTTACCAAGAATATGTGGGATGTCGTTTACTAGTGTAGAATCGTATTTTGAGTTTTGGATGACGTTTATGGATGATAGACTACCTGCGCAGATAATGTAGTTTTCTAAGCTTAGAGCAGCGAACTCCACTGCGAGGAATATGGCACATGCCTCTGCAGTAAAATTGGAATAGTGGTTCGATATATACCCAGTTCTCATAAGTTGATTATCTGCTCGGACTATGGCGCAACTTGTAGTGTCGTGAGACTTAAAGCCGTCACTGACTAACAAGTTCCAGTTGTCATTGACATATGGTTCTACAATACTACTTTGGGTCGATTAAGGAAATAAAACTAAAACGCTGGAAGAGCTCAGGGAGATACCAAAAAGCGAATATCAAGATTGCTTCGAGGATTGGAAAAAATGCTGACACTAGTGTAGGGCGACAAAATATAAATTTATGAATAAATTAATATTTTCAGAAAAAAAAATTTAAATTCACTTTATATTTTTAACAGAAAAACATGTAATACAACTGAATAGAAAACACAATAATATAACTAAAAGATTCTGTCAAGAATTATGGTGAAACGGTTTGTGTTCTGAGCTTGTAATGAAAAAACAAATATACGAGGGCAGTTTGATAACTCCGTTACTTTTTCACTTCCACAGGCAGTAACTTTAAATGCAATACTGCTACCGTCAACCTATTCTATTTATTAATATATTATTGGCAGAGCATTTTATTTTATGTTTGACAACCATTAAAAGCAGACAAACTCGTGAATTTGAGCAAAAATGTAAAAGAGTGAAATCTTGTGTTGATTAAGCATTATTTTTTGCGTAAAAACCATCACTGCATCATTAATTTCAGTGGTTAAGAAGTGGTTTGCTGAATTCTGTTGCGGTCATACCCGCACAAGAGACGCCATAGGTCCAAAAGAGGTGATCATGCCAGAAATCGTCCGCACATTTTATATGAATATTTGGACATGAAAAAGCTATCCGTGAGATGGGTGCTGAAATTGCTCACAAGCTACCAATTATGTGAACTTTTCGAAGGGGTCTTTGGCGATGTCGAACCGCAATATGTGAATATGAAAATTAAATCCACCAGAATACCCTATAGACCAACGAACAGTCAACAAAGAAGAAGGGCAAGGAGGTCTGTCAATCAATAAGGTCATCGCACACAGCTTTTTGGTGTGCACGCGCTGTCATTCACATAGATTACCTGGAGAAAGATGGAACGATCGCCGATGAATATTATTCAAAGCTTTTAAACAGATTTGACGATAATTCGCAAAAATAAAATGCTGTTCTATGAAAATAAAGCTCGAGTGCACACGTGTTTAGGCACTTTGGCGAAAAAAAAAAAACATAAATTGGGCTACGAACTGCTACGCCATTCAGCATATTCCCCAGATTTAGCCTCCTGCGACTTTCTTTTCTTTTCCCGAACGTAAGAATTGGCTGGGTAGTCTGTGTGGTAAGGGATTTGGGTCGAATGAAGAAGTCAGAACTGAAACCGAAAACTTTTAAGAACCCCGTACCAAATGTATTGATCGAACAGGAGCTTTTTTTAAACAATAAAATGCTTACAAGGCGAACAAAAATTTTGTTTAAATATTCATGAACATGAGAATTTTGAAGTGGCTTCCAATATTTCCATCTAAATTTTTTTTTTTTTTGCGTCCACGACCTACCCCTAGATATGCAGTGCATCGTACCAGAACTGGGTTAGGGAGGAGGAAAGAAGGAATAGGAGTTAGTTATATCTTGTATAGCTCGAGGAATCTGACTATGATGCAGAGGTGTACGCTTTTTTCAAATGAATTTACGCAAAACATGAGCGAATACAAAATTTCAAGCTAATTTCAAGCCTCGTTATGCGAACGTTGATATAAGAAAAACTTAACGTACTTTAAAGTACGGTCGTATGTGCTGTTATAGAAACTTTACAAACGTTAAGACTTAATACATCTTGTGTAAAAAAAAAACAAAAAATTATACCAGCTGAAGTATTCAGTTATAGGTTGATATTTAGTGTTTCAGAATGACAATTCACTTAAAATACTGCGAGTAAAAGCTCATGCGATTATTGTGCATTAAACGCTCTTTTCACACGGTTGTTAAAGTGCAAGCAAAACCGAGTACACGAGTACTTTTTTCTTGTCTTTTGTTTAATTCGTACGTATTTAAATAGTTCTGCAAATAAACGGACTCACATACACAACACATATCCATATGTATGTATGTATGTATGTATGTACATATGTGTAAGTCTGTTGATTTCCTTAGCCGCTGTCAGTCAAATGAAATTACACACACACACACACACACACACACACACACATTTATACATGCGTATCCTTGTGTGCGTGCAGTGCGTTTAAATCGCACAAGTTTTTTGATGAACTGCACTTTTAACATTGATTGACAATGAATTGATCGATGCACGCAAAAACAATTTTCAATTGATCTATATATGTACGTATGTATGTATGCAGGTATTACAATTATAAATTTAAGTTTCTTTCGATGTTCACACAACAGCAGTGAGTTGTTTAAAATCACATGGGATTTTGATTTTCATATCCTTTAATGTAATCTGATGAAAATAATTTCATACATATAAACTGATCCGTTCTAAGCGCATACAAGTTTCAGACCAACACTTCTAGCAACTTTCAGGCTGGAACTCAATGTGCGGCTGAGGTGGGTGGCGAGAAGTATATTTCTCTCTCTTAAAAGTTAAATACACCGTTTCAAAAGTATGGCAACGCAATGTGAATTTTAGGGCTGAAGCAAAGGCTGAGGCGCAAAGTGCGAAAGATGGATTCCAAAATAAAAATTTTTGATTGATGCGGTTTTTTGTACAATTTGTAAGATTATTTATTAAAAAAATAGTTTACAATACTTTTTTAAAATTCTCAAACATAATATTTTATTTATGCGGTCGATACTTGTAAGAAGATTTAAAACTTTACGCGACCAATTTGCTTATTGTGTTAACAAAAAATTGTTAATAGAATTTGTTTATGCTGTTTTGCCATTTTGTCCAGAGTAGCCCTTATTATTTGTCATTAATTTTTCGTACTTCAGGCTCCGCCTCCGCCTCAGACTCAACTTTAGTTTCCGCCTCAGTTGCACACTGTGCTCCAGCATTTATTCTTCAACATATGAATTCTCGTGAATAATTCTTCAGTTTAATTCTTAGGAGCAAAACAAGTAAAATTTAAAGAATTTAATTGGAGTAGGTAACATTTGGCGATGGTCAGCCATCGGCAAGAGAAGTTCCGGCGTGATGTGCAGTGCAATCATCAATCTATTAGGAATTCCGCGCTATTTGTCAATCGCAAATGTAAGTCTCTAGAACAGTCTCCCTGACTAATTAACTTCTTGCTGGATGTATTTTTAATTTTGTATGGAACAATTATTCACTACTTCGCTTCCCACTTACTCTATTCGTCTATTTGCTGAAGAAAATATTTGGAAAATCTTTAGACTACAAATGAAAAAATTCAAAGGAATACAACAAAATTGTTTGATTTTGAACATTTTTTCCCGAAGAGAAAGTAAAATGGAATATTGAATAAAATGGGTTAATAAGTTTATGTATAAGAGCTCAAGTTGAACAAAATTATAAATAATGATTGAAAAAGTCCAACAAATTGGAATCAATATAATACACATAAATATGTAATAATATGTAACATATGCGTACAGTCGCACAAAAATGTATAGACACGCCAATTTCATACTATTGGAAATTTTTAGGAAGTAAGATCATGAATTAATTTACATCCATATACAAACACATGTGCACATACAGACATATTTATTTTTTATTATTTAGAGAAAGAGTTTAGCAAAAAACAACACGATTCCATTACACAAAAGTATCGGCACAAGTAATTCCAAACTGAATAATAGAACATTTTTTACAAATATTCTAAATGTAATACTTTCTGGATAAGCTTCTTCGCTTGTACCAGTTACGCAATTGAGATTTGCTTGAAATTTACATTTCATAAATGTTCGAGGACTCCGAAATGTAGTGGGTGCGACAAAACATGATCCACGCTGTACGTTAACCAAATATGCACGTCATGAACTTAATGCTTAGGGCCATTATCGTGTTGGAATGTAAAAGATGATGGCAGTTTTGGCTCCTTTTTATGAGAATATTTAAATAAATGGATTCGTACCTGATTCGCGCTTCATATTTAACTGCAAATGCTAGATTTAGTTTTCCCTATGTTGTATTTATCCCTCTCCACACGGTTATACGGCCATCAGAGCGAAGTTTAACTCATTAATTTCTACAGAAGTTTTCGCTGGACTATTACAGCTGGCTTCCCTTTCAAAGTATTTCAATATTTTCATTATTATTCACATACATGCGTTCAGTATTGTTTTGTGCTTAAATTTCTTTTTAATTTTTGTCTAGAACAAAGTGGCAACTAAGAGAAAAAACAGCCTATTTTGATTTAAAGTCAATATATTGTACGTATGTACGTATTTATGTATATAAAATGATCATCGTTATAAGACCGTTGCCAGATCTCAGAAAATTCGGGCATAAATCAGGTTTCCGTCGGTCTCTGAGTACACACGTATGAGAACACTTAGAAAGATCAATAAATGGAAGCAGTTTCCTGCTAAGTTTTGTATGCGCGAATATTTTTCTGCTTCATGATATTCGGATGCCTTTTCGTCTTTTGACAGCGTACTTTTCTGGATGTTAAATGTAAAGACAACTAGTATTTCAGAACTAGTTAAATATGTAATAGATTTGTAACTATTTACTTTCCACAGTTTTAAAGGATAGACTTCACTGGCCCATCCTTCATTGTATTCCTTTCTTCAGCGCTTAAGTTTTCGATTCACAAAAGCAAGCAATTTTTTAAAAGCCAACAGCATTTCTTTTCTGACGAAAGTGTACCATAAAAATACTTCATATTTTTGCATTCTTTCTCAGAATACGTTTTACCAGAGTGCGAGAAAACTGAAGAAATTTAAAAACCGATCCACAGTATTATACCATCTATATACAGTATTTCTAACGAACGATTTCCAAAAAGAAAAGTACTTCTTAACAAAATAGGGATCTCCACACTAAAAGTTTTAGGAAAATTTATTTTCTGTTTTGCAGTTGGATTTTGGGGTCTTCTTGTTTTTTACATTTTTATTTCGCACTTTACAAAACTGAATATTATTTTACTCCAAGTGGCAACACCTCCAGCAAATATTCAGCCGCGCACTACACAAATGCAATCTGTAATCCCTCGTATCTCTGTTACGCTTCTCTTTCATTAAATTCTTCACTTATTCTTGAAAATAAAACCGTCCATTGCGGCAACAATTTGGCGAATTGTTTCACAAAGTTTAAAGTTGATTCAAATATTGTATTTCAATTTTGTGACTTCGATTCTACGCTAAAATTTTGTTTGGCACTCTACTAATGAATAAACAGAGTTGCCCCATTTTCGAAGCGCAGCTGAGGGCTTCTTTTAAGTGAACGCTTGAAACGGTATCCTCATCAATCAAATGAGGAGGACAAGTCCAGCAGTAGAAAATTAAGTACTCACACACTCTCGTTTCATACTAACAGATTTAAACCATCGAATCCGGTTTGATATTTCTGTTACCAATTTCTACCTTTTGCTTGTTAGATAAAACCGTGTCTGGTAGTCCTGCTTGTAGACACCAGGCCACCCTTCGTTGTATATATGTACATACATACATACATGCAAAACATTTTGCTTCGGAGAAAGGACAACACTTTTTGTTCCATATGACACAAATTCGATGTAAGTATATGCTGACAGCGAAGGAAGAAACAAAAGAAAACATCAATATAAAATGCAATCTGCGCGATCTGCGACATCAAAGTCTGTTTTCAAACCCTTTTCCCTTGGCTCCTACAAGCTCAAGACGTTGCAGGGTAATTTCTCTATTCGGCGCTTCGAAGTTGGACTATAAGAAATGTTGTTTTGAAAACTGAAATTTTTGTTCAGTTTTTCGGTTTAGAAACATCAAAGTTTCGAAATAATACATACATCTGTATTTGTATGTGAAAATGTAGTTTTACATCACATGTATGTATGTGCGTACGTATGTATTTATGTATGTATGTGTACATAGATACATACTACATACATTTCATAAGCACAAAAGGAATAATGGAAAACTTCAGTTTTTGTCTCAATTTTTTGTCGTTATCAACTCGAACTATTTTTGGTGGGAATTCTTTGGATTTTTTTTATTCCTTTTTGGCACATACACATTTAAACCTTAGCACAATTATTTATGTCTGAAAAACTTTATGCTTATGAACATGCATCCATCCCCATACATGAATACAAACACACACACACCCATAAGTGCTGGTATGTCTGTTTGTGTAGATTTGTTTTGAAGTTTTTTGCAGACAAAACGCCACCGCACGCAAACTGTGTCTGTATGTGGCTAATTCTCATAAATTATTTTTGGCAACGCATCACGCAAGTGTATCGATGACTTTTTTCTACAAATTCGAGTTTCAACTCTTGTTGATCTTTGGTCGGTGCTTGTTCTTAATAATTTTATTGCTGCAGAAGTACAGAAAGAAACGTTAATGTTGTGCTGAAGTTTGGGGGCGACAACTTGCGCTCTGCCCTGTTTCGCTGCTTTCGGTGCTCTATTTCTTTTTTGGGCTGAAGTTTTTGATGATGGAGAACTTTGTATGCGATTCCCTTATAATAGTGATTCAAATTTGATTTGTTTCTTACAAAAAGAAAATTCCAAGAAGATGACCGGGACAGCGTATAATTTGCTTAATTGAACGGGGGTGGGAATCGAAACGCAAAGCAATTTAAACAAGTTTCACTCTACTTTAACGACGCTTGTACTTGTATACGAGTGTGTGCCAGCACATTTACATACGTACATATGTACATATGTAAATATGTATGTTTTTGTTTAGGAATGTAAATTTGAGGCCGGCCGCAAAATATCAATAAAACTGAATGTGTGTAAGTGAAATGTACTCGTGCATTTGTGTATGAGTTACATACATACATACATACATATGTATGTGTACATATCGCTTATTTTGTTGAAAAGTGACAAAAATAAAAACAATTTCAATTGAATTTCTCAATAATCAAGAAAAACATTTTGGGAGACAATTTAATGGACTTTTCCGGCAAAATGGAGACGGGCGTGCACAATAATTTCACTTTTACGAGTTGTTTAAGTATTTAAATGAACGAGCGCTATAACACACGGTTAATACATATGTATGTATGTAAGTATGTATGTATGTATATGACTTTGAAATAATAGCATGACCGTTAGTTAGTAAATGGTTAGAGAGCAAAAGAAGTACAAGTAGAAAAAAGTTTTGTTGGATACTACAATTATTCCCTAAGGGATTTTGAAACAATGACTGCGTGACCAAACATTTGGCACGTGAATGGCTTGTGAGTGCTGACATCAATAAATATGTTATTGTGATCAAATCGGGATTGCAATAAATAATAAAAAGCGTTTTTATCCTACGCTACAAGCAACAAATTATTAACTTACATAATCACAAATATTAACTATATTAATCTGAACGAATTCTGCTCTGCATTCAAGAAGATCCACAGCAAAATTTTATTCGCCTTAGAAGTTTTTGGGATCACAAGAAAGAGTTCAAGACTGAAACATAAATTGGTATTAATTTCAATTTTCCGTGCAAGTTTTGTTCAGCTTATTTCAGGTTTAATGCTGGCATAAATAAGTAAAATTTTCAAATCTGAAATGAAGAGCCAGAAACTTAAAATTATGGGCAGATTGTTACTCTTTACGGTGCAGAGTATAAAATTAATCGACAACAGCATGTCTTAATCGGGCGGTTCAGCTCACGGTGAATTTGCCAAAAACTCATCACCGCCCCTTTTTGCTCCCCAGGCGCAGCCAGTTGATAACATTTTTAGGTATAAACCACAAACACAGTGTCTCAGCCTCAGTGTGCTACCAACCCATGATGTTTACAGTGTTGGTCCCCGTTTTGCTGTCTACTGTTTGCGGAAGCTCCAGCCCAACCGATATCCTAAGACAACATCGCCACAGCCATGCAACCCCTTCCCCTCTGAGCACAGGGCCCAGTTTTAAATACGCCAAAGCCTTAGCTTTGTTGGCAGGATACGAATAATTTCAAGACCTATATCGTGTAACTCAAACCCATTTGATATAAATTTTATTTTTTTTATTTTAACTGTGAAAAAGTAGTTACAGTGTCTCCTAAATTTTTCTAGTGATATTTATTTTATTAACGGCATACAATTAGTTTATTGTTTTTTTTTTTTTTTTGTTTGAATAGCCACTTGACTTAAATACGAGGGCGTTTCCTCGAAAGAAATCACAACAATTTTGGGAAAATTTGGCTAAATCTAGATGCATTTTTGCCATTAACCGCAGACTCGACCTCTTCATTTTTGGAATATCATTTGTCATTGTGGGTTTGGGCCATCACATCAGTGGCTGTGTACACTGGACCGTTATTTAAATGAAACAACACTTTCTTTTTCACTAAGTGCAGCCTAATTTCATCATTTACTCGTAATCGCGCAAGTTATCGTAATGTTCGCCGTTTACTGTTTTTCCTTTTTGACGGTACACTTAAAATCCAAAAATCGAAGCTATGCCGGAGTCTGTGAATGGAACCGCCTTCCAATTCCAATCCGCTGCTTTGACCCCTTTTTTTTCTCTGGTAGAAAGTAGTGGACCCATGTTTTATCAATAGTAACGAGTCGACGCAAGGCCCGGCTTCATTGTGGTGGCACTTCTTCACCATCGTTTTCAAATTTTTATTAAATCACAATGTTGACAAATATTTATGACGAAGAAGGTTCTTTTTAAACGGGCTAAATTAAATTTGAAATTAAAAAATCCAACATTTATTGAAAACAACTAGAAAACTTCAATCTACGCATTTGCCTTTAAACTTCATTCAGGTACAAAAAGGACTCACTCACAAGTATGAATAAAACTAAAGAATCTTAAAGCGACAAAAGAAACTTAAAACATTCTTTTGATATCTGCAAATAGTCATCATTTGAATGTTTCAAACATTGTAAGTGGTTGGCATCTTTACAAAAATCAGTAGTGCAGTATTTTCAATTTAAGATTTTGTAATTTTATTACAATAAAAAATGAAAAATCCATAAGTAACTTTTTATTATTGATTGTTGTCAATAAAAAAACAATACCACTTAAACCATCTGCCGATCGTCTATATAGTAAATCCTTCGCATTTTTGTAGGTGTCGCCTGAATTTATTTTCGCACACACCTTTAACGGAATTTCACAGCTTCCATACCATGATATTTAAGAGGTACTAAACAATGTTTTATTTCTCATGTGCATGACCTTTCAACTCCTGCATTGAATATGCAAACATTAATATGTTAATAACGAATGATGATATCATTAACGGATCTTCATTGACAGAATTTGAACGCTGTAAACATCAATCCAAGACGATTCAGTTTTATCGACATTTTTCCACTTATAAAACCTCAAGTTAATAAGACTATTTTCTACTTCATCTATTTTGTATTGTATGTATTTTGTTTACAATTAAATAAATTCTTGAAGAAATGACATATTTATGCTATAAATAGGGCTCAGTCTATAAAAAGTAATTACGAAATTTCACAAAAAATCATCTTTTTTATTTAGGATTGTCATCTGAAAAATATATGTATCTGTATTTGATAAAACAAAATTTTAACAGAATACCCTGTCGGGGCTCGAGTTAACTAAAAGCTGGTGCGTGGTTGATAAGAGATGAGCTACAGGGGACTTCAAAGCCAATAATTTTCTATGGTAACTGCTAATCAGTTATAACCTGCAATGTCCTACTCGCTCGCCCTGCATAAGTTTCAGCTGACCACAAACTAGTCCATTTTGAGTTTGTTTCGGACACGTACAATTTTTATTTTTAACAGTAACGTACCATAGGGTAACGACGACTAGCTCTCCTCTGCATCAGATTTTAGTTAGTTTATCAGTCAGCCATAAATGAGTTGGACAAATTTTAACTTTATTATGAATTAGCTCACAAAATCCCGACGGGACATTGCTGAGGAAATACTCATATATCCCCTTAAAATAACTTATATGTATAAGTAGTTGTTTTTTTGTTCTATTGTGAGTAACCAAGACACGCATCTTCCGCAAAAACTTTTCCGAGTTTATATCTTTTTCTTAGCTTTAGAAGTGCTCACGTCACAGAAAAGTGCTTTAATTTTTTGTACATGAATTTTACAAAAGTTGCTCCAAAAAATGCTTTTTGGTAAATTTATTTTTAATAAGTGCAAATCTTTCTCTTGTTATTTAAGTGATAAAAATAATATATGGTTAAAAGTGAGCTTTGAGCTTAAAACTCTGAAACGCTGTTAATTTTGCTCTTTTATGCCCAAATTTAAAGTCATTTTTTTAGCGAATTTACTCAAAATATGATGATGCATCACCGAACGTTGTCGTTAAAAAGTACATAAACTTTATGCAATTTTTATAGATATATCTTTCCAGCGTTGACTGTTTCACTCTTTGAATCTCGGACTAAAAACATTGATAAGCAAAAGACCTCGGTCTGGCGGTCTTATGAATTAGGGTAAAGATTTCACAAGGAAATATCATGACACCCATCAATATGAATAAAAGCGTTAATAATATATTTCAGAACTTAGATTTTTACCATTATTTTAAAAGTCTGAGAACTTTTACTAATCTGTTGTAGTTTCATAAAAATCTATGATCATTTACCAACAGAAGAGGAGGCTCCGATCATAATGGCCAAGGAAAAATATGAGTTAATACATCATTCTCTTTTAGACACGGCAAGTTACCTTTTCTACTACAATTTATCTAATTCTGCTATAGAAATGGCAAGGCCGGCATCAGTTTGAGTATCTAGGCTCTGAAGTTCATCCAGCAGCTTATGAGCCAAAAAATATACCGGGAAAAAAGGCGTTGCACACAGCCGTATTGGCCATAATTGGTGTCCACCCAATGCCTAGTTCATACTTCATCACCCTCAATGTGAAGTTCATTGGCGTTCAGTTTTTGAAATCCCTGTGACCGCCTTTATTTCAAAGCCTCCTGTTACTACTCGCAAACATGCTGATAGTTATGACGTCTCAGTTTGAATTCCAGGTATCGTAGGATGAAAACAAATCGATTTTTTAATAACATTATTGCACGGTACTCAATGTTTGTAGGTCATTCATAAAAATATTATAAGTCTATCAAAAGATTTTTTTATAATCAAATTCGGTTTATTATGTAAGTGAGAAACTGCTTCTTAGGATTAGATTATGGTTTTTAGAAAATAAAACTTTAAAAACTTTAACTGCAACTTTAATTATTTGCAGATAAATATAATTTAGCCTCTTTAGAATGTTTATTTAAATTAAAGTTGTCAGAAAGACGTCACGAAGCTAAACACAATTAATCGGAAAGAAACCGCACAAGACACGGCATCAATACTCGTAGACGGTAAGAAGTTTTTACGATATTGCCGATTGTATGGAATAAAACCATCTTTAGATTGTCTATTTTCTATTTATATATAAAATACATACATACCTACTTACGTATATATGTATATATTTTTGTTGAACAAAATCGAAGAAACTCGATTTGCACATTTTCGTTTCAGTTAATTTATTCGCTCGTAAAACCGATTTTAAAAGATATAAAATGTGTATAGTCGTATAGTCGTATATACATACATATATAGTTTGTATACAATAAAGTTGTAAAAATTAAAATTATGATTATCAACTGCACCAAAAATGTCTCGACGTTCTGCTCTTTTTACTTCTCTGTCTCTTTTCAGACGGTAGAATCTTTCTATTGAAAATTAAATCTATTAACACACAAGTAGATCTGTTTTTCAGTTGTAATTCCGAGAGCGTCATTTGCAATTCATTATATAAAAAAAAAAATAATGGAACCCAGTAATGCGATTTCTTCCCAAGTCACAATTGACGCTTTCAGAATTTCAACTGACAAGTCTGAATTACAGTTATCGTGGTGTGAATTAAAATTGTGACGCTTTTAGAATTACAACTGCGCAATCTGATTTACGATTGTAGCTTTCAGAATTACAACTGAAAAAGGCATATATATTACTAATTTCTATTTCTTTGCTTTAAAAGCTGAAACTTATAAAGAAATAGATTTGAATATATACTTATTTATATGTATACATATACATTTATGTACATATTTACGAATATATGTATGTACGTATTTAGAACTTATTCTTACCTCTGCCCTGATTATTACATACATATTTGTTCCTTTATTTAAATATTTTTAATTACGACTGTATCAAACAATATATATATAAAAAAGTTGGGTAATTTTAAGTTTTTAAGGGAACGATACTAAATCGGCAAAAGTATTACATTGCCAAAATTGGTTCTCATTGGTTTCTCTTTTCAATGTACAGTCCTCAATTACGGTTTAACTTTCGAAGAAATTTCGACGAACACGCATTTTAAGGTCTGGATAGATACAGGGTGTTTTTTTTAGAGGTATAGAACTTCGAATTGAAATAAAACACAAGAAAATCGTTTTAATGTCCATCAATTTGGCTTTATTGAAAGGATAATTTTATGCCATTAATGTTTAAATATGATTTCGGGCATGTGGCCGCCGCGGCTGGCTCGAATAAAGCCAATTCTACAGGTCCAATTTTCAACCACTTTTTCGAGCATATGGGGCCGTATGTTGGCAATGACGCCACGAATGTTGGCTTCCAAGTCCCCTAACGTTTCTGGTTTGTTGGCGTAGACGAGCGACTTCACATATCCCCAAAGAAAATAATCCAATGGTGTCAAATCACACGATCTTGGTGGCCAATTGACAGGTCCATTCCGCGAAATTATGCGCTCATCGAATGTTTCCTTCAATGTAGCGCCATTATTTTCGAAATAAATTTGCACGATTTGCAAGCGTTGTTCTTTTGTCAACCTGTTCATGATGAAATGGCAAACCAAACTAAATATTAATCACTTGACAGCTGACAAAATGGCCGCCAGTTAAAAAAGTGATGCCAACTTAAAGTTCTATACCTCAATAAAAAACACCCAATATAAGCGGCAATTAGAGGCTTAAACGAATACTCTTTTGTTAGAATACACATCTACATACATACATTAAACAAACATTAAAGCAGCGGCAAAAGTTTGTTACAATTTACCTCTTTTTTTTCTACATTATGTATGATGTGATCAGTCACTACTCGTATACATACTTATATTGTACAATAATAAACTTATTGCCTTCAAAAAGTATGTTCCTTCATTAGAAGAAGTGTCACCCCTTGTCACTTCTCTGGCAAGTAAGAAACACAAAAAGTTAGTCCGTGACTTGACGCTGGAGAAAAACGTACCAAAAATAAAGTTTTTAGTTGTTCGTTTAAAAAGCCGAATGTTAAAGGTTTAAATATAATTACACGTCTGTATGTACATATATTTTGAACGAGTACATACATATATATTTATGTATGTGTGTATATGTATGTAACACATAAATTCCAATACATACATAAATCCAAATGATAAACACCGCGACAAAATATATTGACACATTTTATTACTTTTAAATATGACATTTAGGTCGCTGCTTTCGAGACTTAAATTTTGTTTCGCGAATTCATTTCTTCATCGCCTGCCCCGTAATATTGAACATTAACGTCTACCACTGTTTGAAACCACTGAATTGCAGACCATTTATGAACTTTCTTTTGCCCAGCTCATCTATTGCCTACCCCGCCTATCGATGTGATGATAACAAACAAAATTATTTGGATCGTTCATTCGTCCTGTTTTTGAATATGGATGAATGTCATTATGTAAATCAGTGCAAGAACAATTTCCTGCGTGGCTTGCAATGGAGTCCACTGTGTGTTTCCCTTCGTAAAAAGCTGGACTTTCTCTTGTTATAGCACACCCTCTTTAATTAGCCGAAGATCTGCGCTAAATATTATCCACGACTATTTATAATTAATGGTAAAACTTCTCAACCGAAAATATATCTTTTTGCGACCCGCAGTGAGTAAATTGTTACAGAAATTAGAGAGCTCTTTTATTTTTATTTTTGCAGAATGTTTATCAGTCATATTTAACGACAAGAAAACGGGATATATAAAAGAAAATTTTTAAAGACTCTTCAACCGGCATATAAAAACCCACCCATTACATTTAAAGACAAATATGTGTTAAAAAATCGAATCTAGATGTTCCAAAAGACATCCAACAGATACTTTCTCCTGGACCGGAATGCTTTGCCGTTCGAGACTTATTTTTGAGAGTGATGATTTTTTGTAGACATTGAACAATAATGAATAATGAAGAATAGGAAATAACTGCAAATTGGCGCTTATAGCAGTTATTGACAACCTTTCACTTGTAAAGATTATCACTTGTAAAGAAATCTGCAAATAAATTATTTACACGTTTTTTAACAGCAACAGTAGACTCATAACCGTTTAACTTATTTGTTTGAGGTATAATTAAATTGTCCTTGTATTTAAGCTGTATGCATTAAACACATTGGAGGCAGCAGGATACCGGCTACAACATGTCAAAATTAAAACCCATTCGTTCTTATGGGAGCGATTATTTTAACGACAGCACAGCTACACGGCAACATGGCCACCATTGTTGCTGTCGCTAATTTAAACTTATAACTAATTTTAACTTTCTCAGCTACAAAACAAAAACAGTGCGGACAATATAACAAAACAAGTACAAGAAACTTGGTGCTTTCAAATACTTAGTGAAATGATCTTTGTTTTAAAATCCTTTTGATAGAGAAATATTTATAAATTTTGTATAAGTTATTATATTTCCTTAAATTCAGGAGCTTTAAAAAACACGATTTTCAAAATTGATTCGATTTTGCTTTCGATTCCCATCTATGTATGTCAGTTTGATAAATCAACAAGTTTCTAGGGCACAAACTTGTGGGGTAAATAGTTGGTTATTAGAATAATTGTGACATAAAATATTTTAAGGCCTCGATACGCTATCCCAGCATTGTTTTTGTAGCAAGAAATGGATCGCTACAACAACAACTTTATACGCCGAATTGTCAAACTGACTGCATATGTACCGACGCTCAAGTAGGTGTGATCCAAAAATATTATTATTATTAGGACCGTTTTTCTTATATTATTATTGCCTGTCACGTAATGGTATGTAAACTGTACATCTTCACTTTTCGGGCCTGCTCATCTTAAAGTAAACGTGGCCAAAAAACAAATATTGTAATTTTTTTGTGGGAAGAAATTGTATTTCTAAAGCGTCGACATAAACAGCATTTCTTCGTTTTTTTTTATTTTAAAAATATGTAATGATATCAATGAAATATTTATAAATGCATTTTTGTAAATGTAGCCGCCGTATTTAAAATAATTATGTAGTTGGATACACAGCGACAATTGCAGCTGGCAGCATTTGTAGCCGTGTGT
Organism: Epicampocera succincta; assembly: GCA_932526305.1. Lineage (NCBI taxonomy): Eukaryota > Metazoa > Arthropoda > Insecta > Diptera > Tachinidae > Epicampocera > Epicampocera succincta. Next base: position 19,972,039 of record OW052035.1, read on the forward strand.
TCGTGTAGCCTGTTGTCTCGAATGTTTTTAATGTCAGTTAAATCTAAAGTTTTTTGAAATCTTTCATAAAAATATTTCTTGTTGAATATTTGCGAATTTTTCTCAGGGATTCTTTAAAAAATATTTCTTATTTAAATATCGCACATAAAATTGTATCTTTATTTACATACATAAATACATATGTATGGACAATATATATATATGTTCTTTTCCCGCGAAAACACGCGTTTTCAAATCGAATATAATCGGATTAAATTTGGAAAAATGTAAGAAAGAAACGTGCCAGATATCAGTGTTTTACGTGAATAGGCCACTTCAAACTTCTGCGTTTAACCATAATTCCTAAATAAATTTATTAATTAATTTTACACCTCAAAATGTTTTCTGCCTCTTAAAACTAACTTTAGGACCGAGTGTAGGCACTTGCGTAAATGCCGCTTACAAATAGATACGATGGCAAATAAAAGTTAATATGTGTTTCAAACGCGTGTTGGGCTCGTGCCAATCTCAAGTCAGATCTGTAGTAATGCACACTTTTAAACGTGACCAACAGAATGGGCTGCGCGAACGTTATTCTTGTTATTGCGAAGACGGAAAGGAGAATGACCAATAACGTTACAGAAAATTATCTTTGCCCACGGATTTTTTTTCAAGATCGACGCTTGCAGAGAAGTTGAAGTTAAAATTGTTCCGAACAAGTACGTTTGCCCATGAACATTCGTACATACATCGTATAAATGAATGTTTGTATGTATGTTTGCACATTTCTTTGGCATTGGTTTCGTATTGACTCATTTACGAGTTTATCCACAAACTCTTTTAGTACCCAGCAGTCGTTGGCCGAAGTGATGGTGATGAACTGCGCAGCGACTCAGCAGCAAAATTTGATTTCGAACTGACTTCTGCTTCCGTTATTATAATATTAAATAAGATTGAAATTGAAAATTGTTGAAGTAAAAATTAATTGTAAACCAAATCCCCTTCTGTTTTGAAAACTTAAAGAAATGAATAGCAGTCTGGAATCTTACATGGCAATTAAAAGATATTAACACTTAAGAAATTGTACGCGCTTAATTCATAAGTTCTACTGCATCGTCTACTAGATCATTAGTCATCATCATCATTTTTTTATCTGCTGCAAAAGAAGCCAAAAACCAACGCAAAATTCTAACTAATCATTGGCAAGAAACAAATAATTTGTCCGTCAAAAGAAGCATCCCACAATAAAACAGGCAGTTTTCATCAAAAAGTTTTTCAAAAAATCTCATTTGTTCGTTAAAAGGAGTCACTTTCCTAACTTTTGGTAAAAATAAACTATATGTTTGGATATGAGTTTGTCAAAAATACTTATATATATATATATATCTATGTACACACTCGTAGACAACGTGTCGCGTTTGACATATCGTATGATCAATATACTTGGTTGCAAATAAGTCTGGTCAAACTGTGATTGCTGCTATTGGTCGATATTCATCTTCAAAGAGTCAGTTTCGTCTGCTGAAAGAGAGTGATAGATACTCGTACGTCTTCAGTATTTGGTGGCTAAACACCAAGTAACAACTCACTTCATGGTCGGGCAGCCTCTTTTTCCTGCCACCGAAAATGGTTCCATTTCAATTGCAGGTTATCAGATCTTCTGAAATGTTGATGCTTGAAGTCAAACACCTCCCTCAACAAGCCCATAACTACTCTTTCAATACAGAAAAAAAAATAATATGGCCACTGACATTAATAAGATTATCCTGTGTTCTTCACGAGTCTTAGAAGGAACAATTATCACCTTATTTGAAACTGGTCAACCCAGAAAGGCAATCTAAATATTTATTTGAACTTAGATGCAGGGGAGAAAGGGGTATGAAGCATATAGTTTCTGCTGTACGAACAGGTCAAACTTCCGTAAGAAATTGTGAAGTGATCTTTCAAAACGCTGAGAATCGTCTTCTGTTTTCTGTTTGTTTTCTCTACAAGAATTCACTGTAAAAAGTCCGTGATACTGGAAAAGGTTGGAAATTGCTATGAAGTGACATAATCTGTTTTTCCTTCCACTAGAGCTCATTTCAGAGAACCACTGATTTTGGTTGGTTCTTAAATATGACCCTATCCATTAGTTTTAAACACTTCAGCATGTAGAAGAAGGTTTTGATTTTGGGGCCAATCTTGGACATACAAATGTAAAAAAGTACATGTTAATCTCCAAACTAGCAATCAGATTAACAAAAAGGTTTGGGAGATGCAGCTTTTTATTTAAAACTGCAATGTATAGGTACATGTGTATATATGTATATAAATCATGCAAAACGGATCGGACGAATATTACAGATTGTCATAAAGAAGTAGAAGACTTTTTGCTTGTTACTGTAACAACAATGAAAATAAAAGAAAATTAATTTCTTGCAAGAGAATCATTTCTTGGAGATTTAAAAATTAACAATTTGTCCAATTTAAAACGTTTTATTTAAATTAAACTATTTTAGTCTGTTTTATATTTCATCGGCTTTCACTATTAAAGATAAAAATAGTAAAAACCATGAATGCGAATCGAAAAAAGAAAAGGATTCTACTGTTTTTACTTCTTCTTGTTACAGGGAATATATTTAGACAGGGAATATATTTTCAAAGAATATTTAGTCACACGTCTGCAGAAAAAAATATTCCAGCCCTTTAGCAATATTGCGCTCAAATTGCCAGTTCTTTTGGCATACAATTTTTTAAATGGAGCGGGCCCCACCGGCCAAGGACCAACCATGCCCCCAAAGTCGTGTACGCGCGCTTTCATATATTTGTAGGTATAACGCAGAAAGACTTAAGCCGTCCAAAAGCTTTATTTCAAATTAGTGTTAAGTAGCAGCTTTAAGGTTTTTATTCTCTCATTTGAACGGGAAAAATGACGGGCCAGCGGACGGACTTGTTTTGTTCTGAATTTGATTGCATTTATGAATGAATTTTACTACTTTTTTATAACAAAAAGAAACTTTACAAATCAAAAGTAAATGCATTGCAAAAATTTTAAACATGCCTCCAAACACACGCGTGTGGCATATACGACAACAAACATACGAGTATACACGTATGCACATACATTTGTATGGATGCATGTTGCACAGTGATAAAAGACGAACGAACGAAAGACTTTTATGAAGAGGGGCCCATTGTTCGAAATAAATAAAAGTTTTCAAGTGCAAAAACATAATAAACAAAAATCGATTATCGTTGCTTAAGATTTTTCATTTTATATTTTTATTTTAGTTATTATTATGATTTTTCTGTTGCACGAGTATTTAAATTCTTAAAGATGCCCTTCTCGACACGTTTAATTTATAGCCACATACAAACGTAATTATGAACGTACATTTGTATGCACGCGTGTGTGTGTGTATGTGTGTGTGTGTGTGTGTGTTTGTGTTGCTGGTTGATGCAGAAGTACGAGTAGACGAGCAAACCTGAAGTCAGGTTGTCTTGTCGTTAATTCTTTCGAGCGTTGACTTGAATTTCTAGTCATAAGACTTGGCTGAAAACTAATTCATGCTGGCGATTGAATACTTACATACATACACACATGCATGCATGCATGCATGCATATGCATGTACGTAAGAGGCTACGTGGATGACTGTCTGTACATACATACATATGTTTGCTGAAACAACCATGGTCAAAAATTGTATTTTACATACGAATATATTAATATGATCTGCATATTTAAATCAAATACGGCATCTGCGAAACGCATCCTCATTCAACAGTTGTTGTTATGACCGTCGGTGGGTTATTTGCTGGATGACGGCTTCTTTCGAATGCCTTCGCTTGCTCTTTTGCCATCATACGGATGCTGCCAGTTAGTTTTTCTTACAGGCATACATTCATTCACACATACATACATATATACATAAATTCATATTCGTACAGCACGTATGTATGTATGTATGTATGTTTCGGTATCTGGTATTTAATTTCGCTGCAGTCATAGAGTGGGTGAAAAAATTGAATTCATCGGAAGTAATTTTTTGTGCGTTGATTAGTTTTTATTTTCATTCTTTTGTTTTGCATTTCAACTTTTCCATTAAACTTTTTTAATGAAAACCTTGAGTTATCGTAAAAACTCAACTTACAAACGTATTGGAGCTGAACTACCTCCGAAAAACATAAACTTCAATTTAATTCAAAACGAATGTTATTAAGCATTTCTTGGACGTGTGTACTTGAGCTTTCAAAGGGACAATTCTGATGCAATCAACGGGCACTAAACTCTTTGCAGTGCAGTCTTCTTAAGCTGGTCTGGGATTAAGTCTTAAGAATTTAAAATATTTTGACGGTTTTTATTCCCGGAATATTTTTTTATCATGTTAACCTGTCTTATTCTATCTACTGCCTTATTCCTTTTTCTCAGTAAACAAACTATATATGTATTTAAGACTAGATTCTCTTCTTCAAGAAGAATGTGTTAGTTTGAGGTGCGTAATACTACTCCAGGAATGCCCCCTTTTTAAATTATTTTTTAAATCATGTTGTGTTTTATATTTAACTATGACAACAGTATACTTAATAATGACCATAACTTGGTTGGGTACGACAATTGCTTTTGACATTGATAATGTTAGTTGAGCATATCGAATACTACTATTGTGAACATGATTTAGAAAAGCGTCTTGTGTGTGATACACATCCATGTGTATGTGTGTGAATTTGCCAACGCCTCACAATTTCTAGTGATATGCTGACACGGCACATATTACAAATACCTGCTCAAAAGCCCGCGCTATCTAGTCCCTGGACATACAATTAAGTCAATTCATATCGTCCGATGTATCTCTAATCCATTCAGTTCTTTACTAAAAGGAGCATCTGTAACACAGCATTGCGATTTGCGTAGGTACCTGCCAGGATGGAATTACCCCACGGTGATCCTATCACCGGTTGAATACAATGCGTCCTCCAATGCCCCCATGCATGAAAGCCACACTAGAGTACCAGTTCGATCACATGTCACCCGCTTGCAATGCAACCCCACATTCCAGTCCAACTTGAACTCTACCCGCGATTTGGGTATCAACCACAACCACCACGTGCCTACCCGAGGAGCCTCACCATAGCCGGGTACTAGAAGTAAGCCTAGGATTCCGCATTTCCCATTTTACCAGTTAAACCTTGCTGAAGTAGTTCCTGCACAACCTGCAAAATTTTTCAAATTTCTTCACACATCATTATAAAGGGTGGTTAAATTGTATGGGCCGATGTTGAATGTGAACCACACCTAAACCCCAAGTTTTTTTCCGAATTTTATTTGACATTTCTCTATTTCAGACTTACTCAATTTGAACCATGGAGAGATACACAATCCAACAACGTGTTAAAGTTATCCAGACTTATTATGAAAATGGGAGTTCAAATCAAAATGCATATCGTGCACTTCGTAATTTTTTTGGTCAATTTCATCGTCCAAATGTGCGTACAATCGCAAAAATCGTGGAAAAATTCGAGCAAACCGGGTCTGTAGAAGATGTGAGAACACCAGTGCATGCTCGTACAGCTCGTACTGCAGAAAATATTGCTGCTGTTCGCGATAGTGTGGCTGAAGAGCCGTCCACCTCAACTCGTCGTCGTTCCCAACAATTGCACCTCTCACGCTCGTCGTTGATGAACATTATGCATAAAGACTTGCATTTACACGCTTACAAGGTGCAATTGGCTCAAGAACTAAAGCCTCTTGACCATTCCAAACGTCGTGAATGGGCAGAATGGTGGCAAGAAATGGCAACAGTGGATGATCAATTTTCGAAGAAAATCATCTTCAGTGATGAGGCACATTTTCACCTCAGTGGATTCGTCAATAAACAGAATTGCCGCATTTGGGCGAATGAGAATCCAAGAGTGATTGTCGAAAAACCAATGCACCCACAAAGAGTGACTGTTTGGTGCGGTTTATGGGCTGGCGGCATCATCGGGCCGTATTTTTTCCAAAATGAGGCCGGTCAGGCAGTTACTGTGAATGGTGTTCGCTATCGTGAGATGATAACGAACTTTTTATGGCCCGAATTGGAAGATATGGATGTGGACGGTATGTGGTTTCAGCAGGACGGTGCCACTTGCCACACAGCTAACGAAACAATGGCTCTTTTGCGCAACAAATTCAATGGCCGTGTTACCTCACGTAATGGCGATGTCAATTGGCCGCCAAGATCATGTGATTTGACACCGTTGGACTTTTTTCTTTGGGGTTATTTGAAAGAAAAGGTGTACGTCGATAAGCCAGCAACAATTCAAGACCTAAAGGATCAGATAGTTCGGCACATTAACGGCATAGAACCTCCATTATGCCTCAGCGTCATCGAAAATTTGGACCATCGGATGGAGGTGTGCCGCCGAGGTCGCTGCGCCCATTTGGCCGATATTTTGTTCCATACATAATTGAGTAATACCAATACATCATAATAAAATAAAATTACAATAATTTCCTAAATAGTTTGTGTTTTATTCAAAATCAACATCGGCCCTTGAAATTTAACCACCCTTTATCAGCGATGTATTTTTATGTAAACATTTTACTTTGTTTTGGGCGTAAGATTTTTATTCCCACGTACGACTTGTATTACCGCCTAAGTCCTCATTATGGATATATGGAAATTGTTGTAATTTTTATCGAAGTAACGGTTCTGTTCGCCAATTGATATTGAGCTCCCGTTCAAAATTTTGTTCTCGGGTGAAGCCCATTTTTGGTTGAATGGGCACATGAGTAGCAGAATTGTCGCATATGGAGTGAGGGTAAGCAAAACACCATTATATTCTTTGAAAATTTCTGCTTGTTGTTCTTTACGGGCTTCAAGAACGATAATGGTGAAAATTGGTGTTGATTGAGCCCTGTAAGCGCCAACTGTGGCGGCCCGTTTCTTTAATATTAAAAATATATTTCTTTGTTTTACTTTGAATTAAACTTGTGTAACTGCACACAAACACGCTGTACCCTTTTTTTGGTTATAAAATCTATTGGCCATATTTATATAATTAAAAATATATTTCAACGTTATTGAGCTGTTAATAAGAAGTGAACAAGTTTTTATAAGTCCACTAGTTATATGCGTGCAAAATACTTACAAGATTCTCCAAGATAAGATGCGCTTTTTTTTAAACGAATTGTTCTCTGTTCGATTGCCATTTAAGGTATCGGGCGTGTCCAGTCTGTCTAATTTGATAGCAGCGCATATAGTACACGAAACCGAGCATGTATTTCACAAAATCTTACTAAAATCACTTAAAAAGGGTGTAAAGATGGTTTTAATGTAATAACAAAATACTTATAAATATATTTATATACAAATGTATTGAACATTTGATGTTTGTATTGTTTTTGTTTTGTATATGGGGGACCAATAAGGAATTGCCAAAGCGTGCTCATGACTGATTAGTCTATTTATGTAGTATATATATAATTATAGTTAGTTTTATATTTATGACAACCGGTACCAGCAGGATCATAAACCATGTACATTGCAAATATGCTTTGGGGTTGCGTCCGATAGCGTTGCGTATCACAATGTCCATACTGGGCTTAGAACAACTTGAAAAATGTAATTTTATGTTCTAGGCTTTGTTAGGACTTTTTCCCAATTTTACTTTTTTGGTTTTATTAGGCTGGGATTTGGTTTGTTTCTTATGTGATCCGTCCATATACATACACACATACACACATACATACATATCCAAATATTTAATACAATTTAATTTTGACAATTGTAAACCATTTTCATATTTATGGAGGGCAGTCTTACTTTCTTAAAATAAATATATTGTGATTACATTTCTCTACATTTGTTGCAAATTATTTTATTTATTCCTGCACTGTAATAAACCATAGTATAGATATTTACAATTGTATACAAATAATACGGGCCAGGCTCGGGCTCTCAAGTATTATTGCTTAATAAAAATTAAATTTCATTTAGAAAGAAGCTCTATTTGTCTATAACGTTTCTAGGCGCTAAATATTATTGATTTATAATGAACAAATTTTGATAGAAATAGTGCTTCGAGCTGGGATAAAGACATTTTTGTCTAATGCCCCAAACACATTCGTGACAGCAGGCGACCCGAACACACAGGCTACAAATACTACCAGCTGCAATTGTCGCCGTATATCCGGCTACATACTTATTTTAAAGCCGGCAGCTAAATTTACATATATTTCAGTGATGCCAATTAACATTTTTTTTAATACAAAAGAAGCTGAAAAAATCCTGGCCTGAAATGTTGAAGATCGAATTGTATATGAAATTAAAAATGATGAATTATTTGTTGGTAGAGTTTATATACCATTACGTGACAGGCAAAAATAATCGTAGGATAATGGTGGCGCGCTGTTATTGTTAAGCGTAAACAATAATTTTTTATATACATATGCACGGGGTATGACATTTTGGAGTAAAAAGTTGCTATTATAGTGATGCATCTATCTCGTTAAGTGCGCCTTGTGATACCGTATCACGGGCTTAAAGGTTTTAAATAGAAACTATTCAAAAACTTATTGATTTATCAAACTCATAGCTCTTTGTGATGGAAATCGAAAGCAAAATCGGGTCAATTTTCAGAGTCGTGTTTTCGAATTAAATAAATATAATAACTTATACAAAATTTATAAATGTGTCTCTATCAAAAGGATTTTCAAAACAGAGATCATTTCATTTAAATTAGCTGCAGCAACAATTGTGGTCATGTTGCCGTGTATCTGTGCTCTCGTTAATATAATCGCTCCCACAAGAATGCGTGTGTTCCAATTGTGACATATTGTAGTCCGTAGCCTGCTGCCTCGAATATGTTCAGAGCATTATAAGCTTAAAAAATAACGCACATAAAAGTTCTTTCATAAAAATTCAATAAGTTAATAATAATTGTTTTATCATTAGCCCGCCTGTAGTTGTGATAAATAATCGGAATACCGTTTTCATCTTGAATTAAATTTTATTTGTTTTATTTGCTTTTTGGAGAGCATTTGCAATAACCTGAGTCCGTAAAGTTTGGCGGCATTATTAGATTATTTTATTGCTTTTATTTATTTTATTTATGTGCTCTTAAAAATGGAATTTTTTAAAAGGCATATTTCAAATAGTTGCTGTGTGCTGATCTAAATACCAAGAGCAGCCTCTTAAACATTTCCCTTCAAACAATTTTTCCAATTTTTCCGATTTTTCATGAGATGGTGAGATATGAAACCACACAGGACAACCATATGTAAGAATCGGTCTCAAAACTGATTGATACAAAGTAATATTGGAAGACGTTTTTATGTACTTAGAATAAATAAAGGATTTGTATGTATGTGTTGTTGCATTTTGCAACTGGTGGCCTCAATAAAATTGTATCGCATTTATCTTCATAAAACAATCGACAGAAAAGTCTTCTACAATATCAAAGTATTCCTGCAGCTTTTCTTTTAGTTTTTCAATTGTTGCGTCGGCGTGATGAGATCGTCTGCAAACGCAATCATTTATTCTACTTCATAATAAGGGCAAGTATAAAAGAGAGTGGAGGGGTTAGCAGTGCCCTGTTGCAAGCCATTAATAGCATTGAACGTACTGTTGCTTATGAACGGCTTTTGCACGTCCAAAAGTGTTTTTCGCTTGTCGTATTATATATAAGAACTAATTACCAGTTAATGTTAGAGATTTCAATATGGAAATAAGATGAGTAGAATTCTTTCTATTTGAGAGATTTCACAGCACAAGCTTTAAGCCTAACCGCAATAATCCAGATATAAAATAATCTGTAAAACCTGTCATATCATTCAAAACATTCAAGAGATCTGTAGATATAAAAATGTCCACCCGCTTCTTTAACTCTTTTTGTCTTGCGCTAGAAAATATTCAGGTAATTTGTTCTACGAGAGCGGGTCCATAAGATCGGGAGTTTATGAATTTCCCGCCACTTAACTGAAATGGCAACTGTCAGTTGACTCTAGTCCAAACTTGAACAAGCTGCGCGTTTTGAGAAGAAAACGGAAAAGTGAATCGTGTGTTCATTAAACATAATTTTTTGCGGAAGGAAACCATCATACAAACCAAGGCCAAATATTACGGCGATTTGACTCAAGCGCGTATTTTGATGACCTCGACAAATCTTATTTTTCAGAAGGGATACAAAAATTGGAGAAGCTTTGGACTAAATGTATAGAACTCATAGGAAAAATAAAATAACTTTTTATATAGAAACCTGTGTTTCTTTCAAAAAAGTCACGGACTTATTGGACCCGCCCACGTATTACGCTGAAATCATTTTCCATTTTGTTTAACCATTATAAGGCGACAAGGGCAAGTTAGAAATTTATTTCTAATTCTATAGAAATTTTGTGTTATTTGTTGACCTTTTAAATTTCTTAATATTTTTTTCAAATAATTAAAAAATACTATGATTTTTCTTACATTTTGTTTGTCATTGTGAATTGTTTTAGAATCAAATTTACAGATTAAATTTATTTAGGTTTCAGGGATGTTTGTTCATCAGTTATTTGTTGCGAGAGAAAATTAGAGATGTGAAGTTTCCACAACTCGAGAATATTAGAAAAGCTAAGACTGGGTTATCTGGGTTTTCAAGGCCTTTAACGACTCTGTTAATTTGCTCTTTAAAAAATTTGTACCGAAATTACTATCGTCAGAACGATTCGAGACTGCTATAAAAAAATGTACGGAATTTCTTGGATAAAGTCATTACGGTTCTCGAATTCTTCGAGCACTAGAATTTCCTTTAATCTATTACCAACCAATCGAATATTTCGAGAACATGTACATGTGTATGTATTAATGAAGCTTAACTTACTTTCAGCATTCCTCATTTAGATACATATGTATGTATGTATGTATGTATGTATGTATGTATGTATGTATGTATGTACATTAAAGAAAATTTCATTTTATTTAGATGAGCAATTTTGTTTTATGAAACTTTATTCAAAAAGCGTTTTTTACGTGCATGGGAACTATCGAGATTGAAAACTTTGGTTTGACAGCTGAGAATGTCAAACTGTGTTGACGTTTCTGTTCAGTAAGGCTTCACAAGTCATCATGAATTCAACTCAAATTACGGAAATTTACTTGGAAAAAAATAAATCTGTTCGTAGTGCACTTCATTAGTTACTTTATTTTGTGATTAATGCAGACATTTTTACAACTGTGACAGCTTTTAATTCGTTCCTTATCCACCCTAAAATTGCGTTTTTATTTGTATGAATTTGGTACAGGGTATCGCTAAGGCTGTCGCACTTGCATAGTTTTGCTATAAATCCAAAATATATGATTTTTCTTTCGATTCTGAACTCACTTTATATGCGAGGCGTCTAGGAGATCAAGAAGGAAATTGAACAGAAAACGGCAATAAATGATCACATTCATCCAGTACATACATCTGTATATATTTATGTATGTATGTATCACACACATTAAGGTCACCACATATCTTCGATTTATTGTCGTTGTATTTGCGTGATGTCAAAACTTATTATTTATTTATTATTATGGATGGTTTTTCAGTCCCATTATGCAAAAGAAGAGCCTTTAAACTGCACTTCAGCCATCAACAAATAATCTCCATTCAGTTTCATCATATGGCTGGTTGATTTTTTGGAATAAACCGTCAATATCAGAGCAGTATGGAATAGAGTGTTTCTTATCGAAATAAGCAGCCAATTCCAAGCTTCTGTCTCAATAGGTTGTTACTTTTGTCCCAACTGCAAGATGTTTCCATTGCTGCATGTGTGAAGCGATTAATTCTGCGTGTTGCTTCGTTAAATGTTAGTCCCGAATTAGATCATTTAGCTCAGCTTGAGTCACTAAATGGCGTTCATCATCAGTCTCATACAAACTACCACTGCTGGTGAAAGATATTTCGGACTCACTGCTCGTGGCACTGGGAATAACTGGTAATGGATCATTTGGTGGACGTTGAACTGACTTCGAAATTGATGGAACATTCGGATTATGTAATATTTTTTCGATTTTTCACATTGAATCCAGCAACTTTTGTTAAACAGAAATAACAATCGATTTGGTGTTTACTTGACTCTTTCCAAAGTACTGCAATTGAAAAATCGAAGTAGATCTTCTTGCCATTTGACCGCTTCTATAAAACTGTGTGTCCAAGTTTTTGACAGCAAACCCAAAACAATGTAAATATATATCTTAATGATTCTGATATTACATATCCTTTTTTTCCACCCAAATGTTCACCACACGCTAAGCAAAAATAGCTTGAATCAATAACACACGATAGAATCCGTCATACGTCGTACTTTGCCTTTTTCAACGGACATTGACGGATCAACGGATTAGGAAAAAATCTAAAACAAAAACAAAGCAAAAATTAACTGTCAAAGTGCTCAACAGAAACCCATATTTTCAATGGAAACGGATGAATTTCCGGAAGTTATTTCAATTATTATTTTGCTGCTCATTTTTTCACATTAATTTAGTTTCTATTTAAATTTCGAATATCGAACGTTGCAACTGACTTGGAGAAGATTTATGAACCTGATTTCGTCAAATTCATCTATCGTTCACTTTAAAGAGTTCCGACTTGTGGCGATTAGGTCAGTTAGTTTGCATTAAACCAGGTTTCTGTTGTTCAAAATGTGGGCGAACGTCAACGTCCGACATCGTGGCACCGGCCCGCAATGTGTTACATTTTAGCCAAATTTATTACTGCTATTATTAATTATTTTTTCATATAAACGACCTTTCAAGTGCGTTTATATGCCATTTTCTTAAATGTTTTCGTTACTTATTGCGCCATTATTAATGTTAAACATATTCCCACTATTTTAGGAAAAGTACTTTGTGGACTTTTGCTTAATTGGAGGCAACTAAATGTCTCGCAGCAGCAAATAAGCAAAAGAAGATGTGGAAAAATCTATGTACAGTAGGAGGTCGATTTGCGCAACCACCGATAACTGCAACACCCCAATTTTTTACATTACAATCTTTATAAGTGCAACTTTTTCAAAAAAACCAGTTTCGATAAGTACAACTTTTTATGTTTTATAAAATTTAAAGGAATTTTCTCTCTGAATTTAACTCTTCAGAAACGTAGTTTTAACAAGTTGCAGCAATTAAGCCATCTTTAGAATGTCAAGAAAGTTGTCTTTAAATTTACAGTTAATTTTTTGTAAATCTTTGCGTTCTTTACGAGTTAAGGGAAGATCATTTTAAAGTAAATATATATATATTTCAATAAATATGGGAGTAATAAAAAGTAGTGCTTAAAGTTTTTAATAATTATTTCATGGGATAAACGTTCTACCTTCGCCATTGAGAAATGTTGGAACGTTTTAATGTAAAAAAATGAATAATGGACTGACGAAGCCATTCTTGTTACGGGATCAGACATCACAAGAACAGGCTTCAATTACACCATCCATTTTGTTGCAGGATATTTTGCCGGATATCGGATATTAACTTAAGAGACGATGAAATTGCAGAATAGATCAGAGAAGAGTGTTCAGAGGAAAATGTAGCTGTAACTGTACAAATTGAACAAAAACAAAAAGATAAGGTAGACGATGTCATTAAGTCCCTTGACATTTGTATGGAGTGGGCAACCGAAAAGGACATTTCTTATGAAAAATTAATCGCTCTTCAAGAAAGCTGCGATTTCCCAAAAGTCTAAAACTCAAACAATAATTTCAACATTCTGCCCCTTAAACTAAGGATTAAAACATATTTTCATAAATAGAACTCATATGTATGTGTATATATAGACAACACGTGTAAAATATGTACGTAAGATTCTATTTTGTTTTGCTTTTTATTTTATATATTTTATAATTTTGCTTTATAAGTGATTTTTTTCGTGTTAAAAATATAAAATTTAATGAATTTGAGTTAAATAGTTGTGTTTTTAAATAAGATTTTTGGTGGTCGGTTGTCACAAATGTTCGGTATAAGCAACAACCCCGGTTTCCTGTCGGTTGCGCACATCGAGCTCGTACTGTAGTTACATTTTTGTATTTTAGCAGGTTTTCATTTGAGCATAAATATTTTATTTATAAAGAATAAAAATGGTATCGCCATGGCAGCAGTCAATTTGACAAAAGATTTCTTTCAGAGGATTGAAAATGATTTGAAAATTCCTGATTTGACAGAACATCTTATCTCCATATAGTTCTAGCACTTTTTTGCCAACTCCCTTTTGACAAAACAGTTTCTTTCGAAAGAAATCGTTTTGTCGAAACCAACGTTTGAAAAACTGAAATTAACTGATTTTTAATGAATTCAAAGGTCATTATCAATCGAGATTATTTTTTTTTTTTTTAAATCCATTTCACAAAAAATCTTAATTTTTTTGCTTGTTATAGTTCTAAAGAAGACTTTTAGAAGAAAATGAAGGATGGGAAAATCTGCATTAAGTATTTGTGTCTTATATCCAAATATGTATGAGATTTCTTTCATTTTCTAAACCATAACTTTTGTGAGTCACTTCAACAGCTTTTTCGCTCTGCTGAAAAGTTGTTGACTTAGAATCAAGACGTTTGGTCGAGTGTCCGCAGAATTAAATTGTCAATCAACACGCAATTTTCAGTATTTCCATTTCAATTTATATTTAGATGTTGCTTTTGCCGAAAATGTTTTCATCCCTGGCCCACTACATTAAGTGATTTCACCATATTGCAGCATCTGACAACCTTTTGTACATAAGTACGGATGTAGTTTATGGCTGGTCCGTAATATTTTGAAGAAGTTCCTAATAATTTTTATTGGAACGTGTTGCAGATTGAATTAAATGCTAAAAAACGGAATAAAGATAATTTTTTTTGGATTTGAAAGTTAGAGTTAGATCTTTTGATCAAAGTGACCAGGTCTATTCAAAAGTAGAAGCAGTTTTCTTTATCTTGTAAGAGTAAAAGCTTTACTTTGACTTATTAAATAAGATAAATTTATATCTGCGGCATTTTATCAGAACTTGCTAAAAGTGCATCTACTTTTATTCATTTGAGGATATATTGCACCTTTTGTTTGTAAAATCTTCCTCGTATTATTAATTATTTTTTTATGCAGTTTTAGTTTAATAACATTTATTATTAAATGTAGTTTTTCATTTCAATAACTTGAGCCATGTCTGAATTTCGAAAAAAAACTAAGTGAAAATGCACAATTGATCCAAAAAAATTAAATAATTCTCGCAAAAAAGAAACAATCTTCGATACAAAAATTCATCCAACTGAAGTACAAGTGTGATGTCCATGAGTTACTGAAAAGTGTCGAACAAAGCAGACTGTTAGTGGAAGAGTAACGATACTGTAGAATCTCGGAAAACTTAACTCAGATAAAAGTTAATCGTTCGGACGC
This sequence comes from Epicampocera succincta, assembly GCA_932526305.1. NCBI lineage: Eukaryota > Metazoa > Arthropoda > Insecta > Diptera > Tachinidae > Epicampocera > Epicampocera succincta. Next base: position 19,987,360 of record OW052035.1, read on the forward strand.
TCCAGGATGCCATTCCGTAAAAGTAATTTATTCAGTTATAATAAAGAAAAATTAGCAACATTTAACACGGACTTCAGCTTCATGGCCGACAACCTCCTTCCGTTGTGCCCACATTGTATATATGTTTTGTTTAGATTAAATTTAGAAGAAATATGTGTTTTCATTAGCTGTTAAAAAAATGGCTCGAAATAGTGCCAAAAGAGATATTTTCGAATCACGAATAGAATAAGTTGTTTTCAAAATTTCAGGTGTTCGATTGCCAGTGTTGCAAGCCCAAAGTGCATACGTTGCGAAAAACAGAGCTATAAATTCTCAGCAGCATATAAACATAACGTAGTTTCACCCCAAACACTGATCTGTTGCATTCAGTTCTAAATTTTTTTTCGGCACCACCAATCAGATGTTAGGAAAACGCATACAAATCAGTGATAAAGATTCTGCAGGAACAGAATCTTTCCTCTATCTTTGATATCTATTTTGAGATTTCTTTTGCAAGATATGAGCACCTAATCGAGCCTAAAATAATAGTTTTCCAGTTTAATTCTGCATAAATTTTTAGAGGTCCCCGTAAATCTTTTTTTCTTAGCCTGCGAATTCAAATGCATCCAGCTTTTCTTTACACGGCGTTAATATTCATTTTGTCTTAAGTCAAATTTTGAAAAAAACTTTGTTGCGTTGGAAATGAAATTCGATGTGGGAAAAGAGATAAAACTAAAAAATTCTTGGCTATTGTTTTTACGAGGGAGAGCAAGTATTTATTTTTAAAAGTTTGAAACAATTTTTTTGCGTTCAGAAGAATTTTTAATTACAAATATGATTGATGATTTTAGAAAATTTGTATTTTCCATGGACTTCCAAAGCTAAAAAATCATGTGTGAAATTGGGACATTCTTTCAACACAGGCTGACACGTATTAACTCAATTCAATTTAAGCGCATGGTGGCTTTGCTAATTACACGAATTGGCTTTAGTCTCTGCTAAGAGTAGAATGCCATCTGTGTTGAAACAATTGTGGTTGTTTACAATATAACTCAACATACAGACATCGACAATGAAACTCGAACATCCCGTTATATGAATGTCTGTTTAGTTGCTTGCATTAATATTGGAAACAACAGCTAAATAAAACAATTTATTTTTTATCTAAATATGATCCGAAAAATAAACAGTGAAACACAGTTTTTAACTTTACAGGTTTTCTTTTGCAAAAAGGTGGTGTGGTGAATAAACCAGATTATATATGAAACAATTTAAAAGCTTTAGAGGCTTTCGAAACACACTGGCGCTGCGATAATTCGAATACTGTCGATGCCACATTATGAACCAGTCACTATAACTTCAATGCAATTGCAACTAAAGTTTTGCGGCATACCCTCCAAGCGCAATAGTACTTCATAGAAACATGGAACTTTTTCATCTTTAAATCAATTGATAACCCCGAAGTAAATAGTCAGATGGTGACAAATCTGAAGAACGCATTGGCTGGCTACATAATTTCCGAAATTATTGGCTGTCCAAAAAAATTGACTTAAAAAAAAAAATATGTTGAAAGTGGCACATATTGCAAACGTCTATCCTTCCTGTCAGCCATGAAATCATAGCAGCTGCCTTGGTAGCCCTAAGTCCTAACGGCACGTCATTCCTCAACTAGCATGTTAGGGACATTCAGATACCTGAAAATAGGGCCGTATCCCACACCTTTATCCTCAGGATTTACCACAGCCACCAGCTTTCCTGCGTTTTTAAGTTTAAGCCAGCCAACCAACCAGAACTTTTTCTAGTAGTACGTGTACAGGAAGAACATGTGTCTCCGTTTGATTTCTCAACTGAATATGTAGTGGTGAGGCGCACAAACTTAAATTGTATAAATTAATGAACGCTTAAGTGGCACATCAAAATTCATAGTGTTTGTTATCATAAAACATTATAGAACATTCTTGCGAGTAAAAAGATTCGCATGTATTCGTTAAATAAATAAAGAGCGTACAGGTTTTGCGGATATATATGTATGTATGTACATATATGTATGTATGTATGTATGTATGTATGTATGTATGTATGTATGTGTGTATGTCAGTAAGTACATATTGCTGGTACGCACAAAATATTTATGCGAAATGAAATGAACAGTTGACCTGAAATGAAGTAATAGAAAAATAAAGCTGTTGAGATTTTTTCTGGCCGCAATTTTAACTTTTGCTTAATAAACTACTTATTCTTATTTCGTATGGAAGTAGAGGTAGTCACAGTAGTGGCCATAAAAGAATTATTTGTGGTTCTTAGTTGGAAGAGGTACAAATCGAAGTGGTTTATTTATCTTCGGCTTTCACTTCGCTGTAGAAGAATTTCAAATCAGCTGAACTCCTTATTATTTAAATATACATTTATTTTTTAGACAAACATTTATGCGAAGGTTGTGGGGGAATGCGATAAAGAATATTCGCTACATCAGGCACTTGTTGCTTTAATTGTTGTTGTTTATAATTTCGAACAGCACAGTTTTCATTTAAACAGTTTCCAATCCAAAGTTTAGTGCTCTTGAAACATTTGACTAATCCAAAAAAGGAAGTTGGAAGCGGCTGAAAGAACGTTTGCGTACGTACGTTCCCCTCCAAGGCTTGAAAAATTTTTTAATTTACAAAACAATCGAAGTACTCCTAAATCAAAGGCTACTTAATCGGTAATGGGTAAAATGTTCGCCCAACAGTCCCGATACTAGAGGTTGGGTTCCTGCCTGAGACGCTGGGAATTTCAGCAGACAAGCAAAACAAAACTTAGCATTTGCGCATTTATTTCAACCAAAAAGAAAGTTTTCGCCCGAAATTTTATTTATTTTTTACTTTTCCAAAAAAAAAAACATTTCTATTAGTTTATATTATTTTCTGCAGTTTTTATGTCACTTAACATCAAATTAAGTGTCGTGGGCAAGTGACAATGAAGGGCAAGTCCATGAAGTTTTAAATCATAAATACATCTGTTTTGTTTACGACTGACGTATTTACACATATTTTTAGGTATGTATTTGTAATTGCAACACTGCTATCGGTTAAGGGTAGTTCCTATCACAGTATTTTGTATTAGGACTTGTCAAAAACTCATGTAATACATGCAAGTGTGATAGTACGAAGGTAACATGCTATGAAATTGGTTAATAATACGACATAAGATCAATTTTCGAAAAAAATTTAAGCCATAAAAGCTTTTATTTTATCAGGGCAACTTAGCAACTTCACATCGACTGGAATCCATTATGGTACGTTTGTTCGTCATATACAGAATTTGGAATTACGGTATGGAAATGCCCTTCATTCTTGCCATGAATTTTGTTTTAAATCAATTTGTTATCTGGTCGATAGGAATTACTTTAATTGTTAAATATTTTTATAATATAATATACATATACATACATTCATCAAGCCACGCACATGGGTCCTCTATGTAATATCAAAAATCCCTGTACGCAGGTTTTTTCGTTTGATGGTTGTTTGGTAGAATCACGATTTCGATACATAATGATGATATTGTATTGCTATAAGTACGTAGATATGTATGTTGTATGTATGTATATGTATGTGTGTACATATTTAACGTTTATGGGTTTTATAAATATTTTTTATTACCGTGATCGTCTAACCATTTAAGCTCGAGAGCTGCAAGGTATTATTTACGCTTATTAGCGATCTCGAAATCTTCGATAGTTTGTAGTAGATTAAAGCAAATTCGAGCGGTTTTCGTTTAATCTATTGCAAACTTTGGAATACTTCGATAATGTCTGACTATTCACATTCGTATCTTCTTAAGTCAAAATAAATGTAAAGCAAATATAAAAATGTATTTTTTAAGGTAAATTCTTTAGTTTACCTTTAGTGGTATTTAACCTATTTCAAGTTTCAAACCAGAATTGAAGAAGTACTTTATTAAGAGTATAAAGACAGATTCATAATTCCTTAATTTTGATACAATAAACATACCCCACAAAAAAGTATTTTATTTGGCAACACAAGCCGTTATTAGCCATATAATCCAGCACCATGTCCAGTTCTTTTTTATTCCTTCCATATACATAAATATATATATATAACATGACGTTCAAAATAGCCATTTGGTTCAATGCAAGCCTGTCGTTTGAATTAAATCTCTTACCAACCATCCATTTGTTAAGACTTGGAAGCGCAAACTAGTCACAAGGGCCTAAACTTGGAGAGTTGGATTTGCAGCAGGTCGTAGGTCGGTTCATTGATTTCGGAGCGTACACTTGTGCATTGTGCTGGAGAAACAACACATTTTCTTCCTTAAATGAGGTGGTTGTTGTTTTAAACGTACGTTGAAATCTCCAAGTGATGTGCATCGGTCTATGTATTTGGCGATATTTGTTTTACCCTTTTGATTTGAATGACAGTGAATGCGTTCCACTAACCTGCAGATACTAAATGTGTACATTCGGCCACCATTTTATTCAATAAAATTTTGCAAACGATATGTTTTCAATTCATGAATTTCAATAACGTGATTGCTAAGAAAATGCACTGTAATCATTCTTTCTGTAATCTTTGTTTGATTTCGAACTATACACTCAGAAAAAATGATGGCTTTTTCTCTTTGACTCAAATACTTTCCTGTTCAATTTGTGAATTTATCAAATCTTTGGCTTAGAGTCAGCACCAGGTTTTTACTTGTTGAAGAATATGTTTTTCCTAAAATGGTGGCAAAGCTTGTATTAGGAATGTGACGAAATCTACGAAATTATGCTGTGGGAGCACCTTAAGCTTTAACATTGCACAAATGCTTGAACGGACTGAGCCCATTTCAATGAAATTTATCCTATTACAAGAAAGACTTATAAAAAATATTTTTTTTTTATAAGTTAGAGCCATATTATATTCGTATGAGAGGGTAGTTTATGGTTTTCTGAATAGCCTGAATTTTTTATGAAATATCATTATTATTGTAATTAAGTTTTGTTTAATAGAAAATTTATAAAATTATGGGAATAAAAGAAAGCTGCGTTCCAAATTCGAAAGTTATAGTTAGAGTAATAACGTAGCATCGAGTGTTCTGAAGACGATAAAATATTCCAATCCAAGTTTTTAGACACGAAGTAAGAAGAACTAAAGATTAAAAAGCAAACTTTCTTCTCATCTTCATATACGGAACGATTTTCTTTTTTCATTATTCATTTTCAAACAAGTGCATCGTATAATTTATTATTTAATGTTTTTCCTTTAATCTGCTTTGAACGCACTAATAAAATCAATGACAAATTATATTGGCCTAATTCGTCTTTTTTGGGTGTCAAACCAGTTTCACATGAACGCATGGCGGAATATAATGGACACAAAACCATTTACGGGGGCAGGACGTGGCGCCAGAGGACTCTGCTTTTCGGGGTATAGAGTGGAAAGGGTCCTCCAATTGCCGCAGCAACCAAAAATGTATCAAACATGTTCTTCTGAAAGTCAATTCGTAGAACGGGGACCAACAACCCGTTGGCCATAAGTTAAGCAGCCCAGCCTATTACAAAACTGAAGGGATTAGATATTATGATTTGTACTGCGCTACATGTTATAAAAAGTTCCCACTTGTGTTAGCCTTGCAAGCCACAGGGTTAGCCGTCGCCCAGTTCACTCTTACGGAACTGGTCCACTGTCAGATAAAGCAGCTGCTGATAAAAACCAACTCCAAATCTTAGCTTTTAACATGAAACCACTCGCAAACTTAAATATTGGAAAAAAAAATTGACAAGCTAACAAGAGCAAAATGCCAGCAGCAACGACACGTCATCTGGGCTGTCAAGGCCACCAGTTATTAATTCGCCTTGGGCAGACACAAACCATCCAATTTGAAATAAATAGATCGCTAAAAAAATAGTTATTCAAACATGCATGCGATGCAGATTAGCCTGTTGCTCATACGTGTGTCTTAATGTTCCCATTGTTGCAGGCAATAAGTTCTCATAAATGTTGCTGCGGAATCTAACCACATTCCAGTGTTATCTGGATGTACGTATATTGTGTACATATACATATATGTATGTAGTTATAACAAACATTTCGTTGCAATATAGACGTGCTTCTGATGGATAAAAAAACAACAATAAACAACAGCAACGAAATGCACTTTTACAATAAATATAATATTATATTCTTTCGTATTATTCTTGGTGGGCTTTTCAGGCTAAATGTATCCAAAGTCGGTTTTGATGGAAAATGCTAACATTTTTACTTGATTCACTGTTTATTTGTTGGTTCACACAAAAATCTCCTTTAGTTTGCGGGCTAATAAATAATTATTAATTTAATTTATATGTAAATTCTTGTAAGAACATATATTTATTTTAATAATAAATATAATAAAGAAATTTAAATATTATTTCTAATTAGGTTCAACTATTTATATATCTGGAATTTTATATTTTTTTACATTATTTCAAGTTACATATAGCCAAGTTTTATAACCTTCTTCTTCTGCCTTTGGCGCTACAGTCCGTGGTGAACCTGTGCCTTAACCAACAAGCTTTTTCAGCTGGCACGATCTTTAGTCAGCAGGCTTTCACACCAAGTCCTCTATTGCGTTGTCACACTGGTTCGGAGTGGAAGATTCTACGGGTTTTACATCCTATCCAACTAAATTCTGCAATAGAATGATTTCAAAATACCCCTCCAGCTCAACATACGTATTCTGAATGGCCTTAATTAACTAATTTCGATTAGTTCTCGGGAAAAAAGGAGTACAAAAGATTGTGCTTTTAGTAAAGTAGTCATTGGTTTATGTGTATCCTGTACTCATCTTTTCGCTCTTATACTTAAGGATCCGCATATGCTCCCAACGCCACTTTGCTCTCATATTAGCACAACTGGTCAATTAAAGTTTTGGTGTGAAATTATTAACCAGTGGATCGATTTCCATCGAAGAATACAGCGAGGGGAAGAAAAGGGGAAACACAATTGCCGGTACTCGGGGACTTCATATTGTTGCTTCATTTGCTTTTTTTATAGTTAAATATTTGACATACATACATTTGATATTATTTTTGTGTTAAGAATTTCTGTCGTATTTATATTTAATTGATGTTTCATTTGCACAAACTCACATCTACGTACATATGTTTTGTATGTATTTATGTATATAAAATTGTGGGAAGAGAAAGGCTAAAGAAAACATGCCAATTTTCGCGTGTCAACCTGAAAACATGTGCAAAATAAAATTGGGAAAAAGTTGAGCAGTTAAAATTGTTTCCTGAGATCTTCCCCTTAAATTTGAGCTCTGCGGATATTTCTTCCAAGTGTCTTCCGCAGTTAAATTCAATCACTTCAATTCGCTTTTTCTAAAGTAAGTCACAAAACTTGTGTATAAATTACCTAATACTTTTGCACTTTGTTTGCTTCTTTATGAAACGAAATATTAAGCCGATATCTTCAGTTGCTAGACCTTCCTTGTACTATTGTTATAACTTTAATTTGAACAGACTTCTAAATAAATAAAATTTAAAAAAATAAAGCGCTATAACTCGCTAGAAGCAAACTTTAACAAACTAATGGGGTCAAAATGCAAGCAGCAAAAAATAGGCACCTATTTTTTAAAGACCCACCGCCAGTCATTCATTTGCCTGGTTCTGCAGAACGAACACAGTTTTTTTTTTTTTTTGAAAGTATTTATGCACATCCATATTCCTTAGATTTGCCATTTGTGCTGGTCAATGAATAAATTCCAATGATTGCGTTAGAAGTTTGCAGGGTACTTTGCAGCCAAACTTCACTTTAGTAACAAATTAAACGAAGGCAGTACGAGAAAATCTTAATTTGGGGTATCGATTCGAAAACTCTTTACCACCATTAGATAATCAAATGAAGCCTGATAAGGGAACACGTGAGAAGAGAAGAGTGCAATAACACAGTATATACTGCGTGTAATGGCTACCGCGTGACAGAAAATGAACTCAAACTCATTGACTTCGCAGTCGCAACGATGAAAGTCTTTATCTGGCCACTTCTGTACTTTATGCGGCTTTCAAATAAGCAAAACTGAAACTCATTCCAGCGAACGAAAAACTTGGAATCGAAATCAACAAATTGCCGTTTTGACTGATATGCGATACTACCGTATGAAATAATTATGAACATACATACATACATATATATGTATGTACGTATGGATGTATGTACGAATTATATGAGGCTACGAAGCCGAATTATTATTTTCTGTTTATTTATTCATTTTAACCCAAGCAGCAACAACAAAAACCCCAAACTCTTACCAAAATAGATTTAGAAAACGAAATAATTATAACCAAACACACACGATCCAAGCATCTAACATGTAAGATCGATAGATTCTTAAGAAGAAAAAACGAGTTTCTTGTTTGATAAATATGTATGTATTTTATTCGATGTTGGTAAATGACAAGATAATCCAAAGTAATCAATCAAAATTATTCGAATTTGTAAGCCGTAATCAAGTTGTGCCAGTGCTTTCGTACCACTTGATAAGGCCACGTTTTCGATTGTGTTTTAAGTTCAAGTCGCTGGCTTCCACAAGACAAACTATTATTAAGCTAAAAACAATTATGGACCTATTGTTGATCTGCTTATGTTCATGTGTATGTGTATGCGCTTATGTATGTACATAAGTTTGTATCCATCTATCGCTGATATGATTTTTTATTATGTTTTTGAATAAATCAATGGGCATTAGGGGGCCCCTAAAGTTAAAATTTGTCCGACTCCAAGTAAGTCGCATGAAAAAATGTCCCTCTACACAGTCCGGACAGTTCTCTTAACGGAAATTGGCCAACTGAGATGGGTAAGAATGTGCCATTTATTTATGTTGTGCCTAACGGAAGGTACACATTATGCAACATGTTTGGGCAACCAGGCATGTTTAGTTGTTTGTTGCCGTGTTTATGGCTTAATTTCGTGTTGCATTCGGAGTTCCAGAAACATCAAATATTTTGAAATCGTTTAATTGCATTGAGTTGGTTGCACGAAGTGAATTGTTGTTCATTCTTTTAACGGTTCGGTTCATTGAAAACAAGAAAGCTGCTCATACGTCATAGTTGCGTCAACGGTGGACAAAATAAATGGGCTGAAAAATATGGCTAATTTTCTTTCAGCGCTCTTCACAGTCGTTACTTTGAAAATCATTTTATTACCATATTCTTGTTTTCTTTGGTTGCACCGCCTCTTCCTCCTCTTCATACAAGAATTCAGCAATAATAATAATTGCTGGAACTTCGCTCAGTTTACGGCTCATTTGTTCAATTATGTTTCTACGGCGATGTTCAATACGAACAAAAAATACAGAACTGATGTTGCGTTTATGGTTTAATTGTGGGTTGCAGTGTGTGTGCCCAAATTTTTCAACATGCGAGGTCAGCCTGTTGCATAAACACGGTGCAAAGTGTGTACCTACCTTAACCTCTAAACACTCTTCATACGGAGGAAGAGCCTGATAAATGTTGTTGAATGTAAAATTTGAAAACAGAGCGTGGACCCCCTAATGTACATACAGACGTACACAGATGAATAAGATAGAATATGGACATACATACGAGTATGTACTTACATATTTGCGTATAATAAATACTCGTATTGAAGTATTCTTTAGTACTACACAGGCTTGATAACGCTTTCGCTTAGAACAGCTACAGCTTTAAAAAATAAATAATTGGGGAAAAAAATTTGAATTGGGAAAGCAGCGTGTCGTATTTGCGAGGTACAAATTTCTTTCGATCAGTCGTATTAATAAACAAGTGACAGCATAAGTAGCAAATGTTTGGCAACAGCATTTCATGTGTTAACTATTTCCTCATGGGTAACTATTTTCTCATAACTGCAAAGTTGGATGATAGTTATGTGAATGCATGCTGGATAATTCAGAACAACTGTTGCGAATAAGAAACTGAACCGATTGACAAACTGAAAGCTTGAGGTAACTTGAAAAGAAAACAAATATTTAGGCTCGAACGAATGAATTTGATAGGATAGGCCGTTCCGGACAATCTGAGTTATTTTCAAAACTAATATCTTACAAAACACTGTGGAGCGATCCTGGTTTCCATGCTGTAGTGGTTTTTGCATGAAAAAACGATTCATCAGACAATGCACTGACCGGCATCAAATTAAAGCTCAAAGGAATTTAGAAGGAAGTGATTAACATTTAAAAACACCCTGGGACTGTGGTGACTGTTAATTAAAATCTGATTATGGTGTGTCGCTTTAATCCACGAAATGGTATCACCCGCATTCGAATTATTAGCACTTTTTTGCTCCTGTTTCGAATGCTCTTTTTAGTCAAAGAATCTGCATACAAAATGAAGCATTAGCATCAGATGCTCGTTGCATTTTTCTATTTTCCTGCTACAAAAGCATGCCTTAATGGTTTTCACTTGTTCCAAACGCACCATATTCGGACTACAATGCACATCAGCCGTGGACAGCAGTAATAATAATAATAATACCCGTAATAGCAACAGAAGTAATAAACTTGTTGTCTTTTAATGATACTGCGCCACTTTGTGCAAGCGTTTATGTCAAATTAATGTCAATCCGAACGCTGCCGACAAAAAACTTTAAACAAACTCACTATCGAATATGAATATATTTAAAGATGGTTTATTTATGTATTTAACAAAAAGAGAAAATCTTCATTTAGCATTCGAAGGGATTCCTGTGCGCACATGTTCGTTCGTAGTGCAGTCAATGGTGGGCACAATGAGATACATATTTTGCTTGTTCAAAGTAAGTACATACACACGTACATACGTATAATGTATGTACATACATAAGTATGTACTCTTGTTCATTGATCTTTCGAGTATAATACTCGTACACACACACACACACACACACAAGTACACATGAAACTTTAAACTTGTTAAACATTAGCTTATTTAGAGTTATCTTGTATCTGCAGGTTGTAATAATAATAGTTGTAATAATCGCAGCGCTGAGCAGCGATAACTAAGCTCATCAGCAGCCATGGCGTGAAGGAGGCCATTGAATAGTTGTTTATTGTCCTGGAAGAGGCAAAGTGTAGCCTAAGCAATTCACCGGATGCTAAAATGGCTTTTCGATAACATTAACGGCAGACGTTGTCGTTTGCGATTTGAAAGAAGTTGCCTACATACATACATACATACATTTTCTTTTATTTGTTTATCTTTTTGTTGTTGCTGCAACCCTTCGCTTCTACACAAAGTTTCATTAAAAACAGATTTAGGACACATTTAAAATATCAGTCCTTGTTGTATGATGTAATTGAAACATGTTTCAATCACAAACAGCAGAGAATACAAAATATGTACATATTTGCCAACGAAAGGTGGATTTTTTCTTTATTTTTTAATGTCCATTTAAGTGGTTTGGAATCATTTTAATAATTCAGTTAATTTGTTCAATTCAATTTGTTCAAATTTCATGTTATTTAATAAAAAGTTCGTAATCAATAAGAGGCTAAAAATCAAGCCTTTTTTGTAGCAAATCAAACTAGAGTCTTCAGCATGTATTGAAGGCACTACATTTCATATTACCCGAAACCGAAAGCGAGGGAAAGCAACGGCTGCCCACAACCGGTTACGCTATGAGTTCGAACTTGGCACATGAGGTGTGGAAAACAAAGATTATAATTAATATTTATGTGTTCGACTGTACAAGAGATATATTTGCATACTTTTTCTGGATATCCATCCAGGCTTTATTTCGGCCATAGGAAGAAGTACATAAGTACAATATAATAAATTAGACCTCGCGAACAGTTTTGTGACAAATAGCAGATCTAAGCAGCTTCGGCCTTCTTAATTCTCTTCTTAAAAATTTGTTGGCGGCTGAATAATTAGATCTTTTTTGAACACTGATTAATCCACTTCTGAAAAAGCTGGTCTGGTCGTTTTGCATATTTACATACATATGAGTGTATGTAGTCACTCTTACATTAAGTGTGACATGGTGCTGCATATGAAACAAATGCGGGCGAGTGCAAGTTTTACAAATGATTGCACTTTTTTAAGGGTCTGCCTGAACCGATAAACCCAGAAAGGATTTTACCAAGTAGTTTTTAAAGCTGTCCACAAATTGAGGTGAAGAAAGTCACGTTTGAGTGAAATAATTTTTACCTTACATAATTTTCCATACGAAGATAAAAGTAAATAAAAATGTGATAGAGTCTCACTTGCTTTACTACCAATAAAATCAACCATCACTTTTTGGTGATACGTACGATAATCAGTGTGATTATTAATTGTTATGCTCCGCCTCCGATATATTGCTGCGGATACCGATGAAAGAGCCGTGATATGTATTAGCTGGGATTTGATCCCTGAAGCTCTGGCTTAAAGGGGACGCGCTAATTATCTATGTTAAGGCTCCCTCAAAAAACAGTTATTCGGTTTCTCTGCCTCTGTTTTGCCTCGTTGTACCTTTAGCATCAGCTTTGGCTATATTGAAAATGTGTTAATAAGATATATTGCTATGTTTTATTAAAAAAAAAACATTTTCGAATATTGTTATGGCAACAATGCCATATATTCTTCATTAAGGGGTACTGGAACTGAAATCAATGTATGTGTATGTGTTTTTATTTTAAATTTAGGTTTTGTCATGTTTGAACTTCCGTAATTCTTTTGCTACCGCCGATTAATGTAGAAAGTGAGACAGAGAGAGAGAGAGAGAGAGAGAGAGTTGGGTGTAACAACAACACGTAACTGCATCAATAGCATTAACAACGTAAAATAGTAAACTGTTTACTATGACCATACATTGTTGAACTCATTCGTCCGCAACAAGATCATGTTTACAGAATAAAACCACTACAGGAAATTGTAAATTTTTGCGTCAAGTCGCTGTTAAGTCAATAAAGCCTAAAATTTTTAAAATAATAAAACTAACTAACGATGTACATATCATCAGCTGAAATACAAAACCTAAAACCACGTAACTAACATTTTTACAATTTTATTATGTTATTTAGTAAAGAACAAATACAGTTTCGGCGATCAAATGTAAAATGTATAATTTTTATTTAATTTTTTTTTTATATTTTAAAAAATCCAGATTTAGTCTATTTTATATTTGCAAAAACAACAACTTAAGTTTATTTAATGAAAGTGAAAATTGGAGTGGACATGGATGTCATTGATTTTTTGCTAGTAACGTGGTTTTGCATTTCGGGTAACGATATGTACGTGAACATAGTCAGATTTGTTTATGTCTTTGCGTGTTTTAAACATTTGAATTCGATTGTGTTTCAACAGATTAACGGATAATGACAAGCGAAGTTTTCACAAATTCTTGGTTCCTGGAATTTATAATCTTTTTTTTAGTTTTACGTTTTAATAAACCGGTCAACTAGACAACAATGAGCGCTTTCAAAACTATTTTAAATTTTAACAACTATTTGATGGCAATTCCATTCAAATATCTGGACCAACTATTCCGTATATAATGAAATATTAATATATGAGTACTCCTATACCGAAGGCATACTTTTGCCTCGAATAAATGCTATCTTCAAAATTACAAATTTACTGGAAATACATCTGTCAAACCTTTCATGGACTAACAACAATATAATTCCGCAATAGAATGTTGCCTTCCCGGCATCCCTCAAATGAGCATTTTCATTGACGTGCGCCAGTGTTATATTCCAAATTTTTCTATTCAGTCTTCACACTTTAAAAAACTTTCGATTGTAAAATTATTGTTATTTTGACACTTCCAGCCCAAGTTTTGTGGTCATCGATAGTACAGCTATTCAGAGTCTCGCGTATTAACACATTTGAGTGGATATCTGATAACAAAATCTACATTGAATTATGCAGAGTAGTCACTTCTATGCAGGTCGTTGGCTCATATTCGGTGTAAGAAAAGGCAAATACATGCAGCGGGCATGCGCGACGACACGAAGTTGAGTACAATGGTTTTTATTTTGCCTTTCGAACTACTGGCAGTCCGCTGCAACGTGAGTTTCATTTACTCTGTAAAACACTACAAATCGTACGTGGACGTACACATGTATCATAATAAAATGTTGGGTTTTTTTTGCAAATATACCAATTTCAGCTACAAGATCTTGTAGGCCATGGAAAGAAAACTAAAAAGGCAATTTGACCTTTTCACAATTGTGAAGAAAGTTCACGCACCAAGTGGATTGAACTATTGCAATTTTTAAATATTCGATATTAATTTCACAACTTTCTAAAATATTTTTATTAATCGTATGTAAAGAACTTATCGTTACAAATTACAAAAATTTCGAGTAAAATATCACTCGCATATTCGTATTATTACGACCCGCTCTCATTTAATTTGGCAAAGACAATTTGCTCGCTCTTTTATTCTCATTTCACATTGATGCTCTAGTTTTACTCTTGCTCACATAAAATGGGCCACGACAATTTGCTCTGGTGTCTTTTGTCAAACAACACTGTGTATTTTTCAGAAATGGTCTTTTTATTATTATCACTTTTTAATTGCATTGTTTTAAATAATTTTTATAAAGAATTTGTATCTTATTTTATAAAAAAAATGGAAATATATATATATATATATAATATGTATGTATTAATATTTCTTAATTTTAAATAGTTTCTTTTTAATTATCAAAATTTCTTTTGAAAAAAAACTTTCATTTCCATTATTTTGAACAATAGTAAAATTTAATTTGAGATGTTTTTTTAAATGAAACACTTTTTGATATCTGGATTTCAAATATGTTTCTAAAATACCAGAAGATTTTAATCCTAAAACCAATTTTCAAATCCAATATCTGCTTAAATTTATTTGCATTTTGCAGTTTTTCGAAGCATTGAGCAGTTTTAAATTTTTTTGCAGTTTTTACGTAAATTTTGCAGTTTTTAATTAATATTTTTTTTTAAATAAATTCCTTACTTTCAACTTTTTTATTTCTGAATCCTTAATCTTATCTTATTACAGTCATTTCCGGTTAATTATTTTGCGGATAACTGATTTCCCCGCTTAAATGCTCCCAAAACCATAAATTTAAAAGTTTCCACAAAAACTAAGGCAAAAAGCCCCGCTTAATTGAGACCTGTTTAATTACGTTGCCTATTTAATTGAATCTTCAAATTAAACAAATTTCAACAAATCACATACAAAAGTGACGCTTAGGTGTCATTTGCAAGTTACCAGAAATAGAACACAATTTGCACACCCAAATAAAAGTATATGGCAACTTTCAAAACCACATGTTTTTATTTATTTTGTAACGTTGGTTCCTTTCATTGATTGCCCTGCTCAATTAAGGAAGTTTTGAAATGCGTCAATGGTCAAAAGAGCACCGGGCAAATGGTTTGCCGCTTAATAGCTCCAAAACCATGCCATTTTATAAACTCATTTAACTCAATTTGTGAAACAGCGACGAGGTAATGTTTTTATTAAATCCTTTTTTGCAACACTGATTAAATGCAGAGTTGTGTTTTTCTACATTGAGTATAATTTTATGGTTTGAAATATAAATCATAAAATACTTTCCTTTTAAGCCATCGCACAGTTTTTCATTGCTTTTCAGACATTTTTAATTTACATATTTAAATATTTATATGTATGTATGTGTATAAGACAAAATTTACTCCAACCTAGCCGACTATGTAAGCAGATATTTTATTGCAAGCTTGCAGATTGGAAAAAAAAATGATGGCAACGCTGATGGTAGTTTCCCATTAGGTCTTAAATTTCATCTACAAAAAAATCAAATTTCATTGTTGGAAATTTCAAGTTCAAAAGGGGTGTCATTTGACGTGGTTAGATAACGGCAGACAGGGGCAGCGATGTTATTTTGACGGCACCTGTCAAATCTACTTATTATCCGATCATTGATTCTTAATCGCCACAACAAATTACACGATTCAGCAATAAATGATAAAATTTTGTTGTCAAAATGACTGTTTAATGTTCTTTATTTAAGTAGAAAAATTATGTTTGCACAATTTTGCATAAATGGCCATTTGAATAAGTAAAATTACCACATACATACATATGTATGTACATACATACATAAGAGGTTGAGCAGTTGGCAATTCATTCGGAAAAAGTTGCTGCTTGAAACGGATTTGGGTAGGCGTGGTCGCAACCGATTTTCAAACCCCTTTTTTCTTTTTATTAGGGTATGTTATCGTGTTAAGTCCGTAAAAAGTTGCAGATCGATTAGACATTTGGTCCATCCAAAAGGGAAAGAGGTTAGAAATTCATCGTCATTAATAAACCGATTTTCGAAATTGTTTTGCTTTGAAAAAAATGTTTCAAGATACTGAATTGTTAAAAGTATTTTGGAAATTCATGAGCTTTTTAAAATGTATTCCTTCTTACAAAAGATTACCAACATTGTGAAACTTAAAAAAAAACTTCTCCAGCAGACAATCTGACACTCGAAAAATAATTTAAATAACTCTAGCAAAAAAGTCGACTTTTGTACAAAAAATTTGGTTGAAAACAATCACAACTATCAATAATTTGTTCATAAAAATCGGATCAAAAATAGCAACATTTTACTACTCGGACAGATGAAGTGTCCGCCAGGTTTCGAAAAAATATTTTACGGATTCTGCATGTGGCAGTATGCAAAATTCTTGCAAAAAATGAACTTCCGGACAATTTTACATATGTATGCACATACATATATATGTGTATCGGAAAACCTCGCAATGTACAATTTGCGGGGGGAAAAATTTAATTGTTTTTATTATAAAAATGTTGTAATAATAACATTTAAATTATATTTCATACAAATATTTGCCATCACAAACTTCTAAACAAGAAGTAGACATTTTTGCAAAAAAAAATTTATGTAACACTGATCATCTTGAGTTGGAACGAAAACACACACAGTTGAGTTCAATAAAATTATTTTCAAAAAAAGTGGTCTACATTTCACATACATTCAACATTCATACATATGTACATACAAATGTACATAAATAAGTACTCGCAAACGTATCCAAGAGCGACGCATTGTAACGCTCATTGTTTTTGCTTCTTTTCCCTCCCGCATCATTAAATGTTTTCCAAAAATGCTTCAGTTTTGTTGCAACGCGCATTCTATACGATTCTTTGGTTAAACTACAACACAAAAGGATAGGATAGGATTTTTTGGATTACCCTGGCTTATAATTGAAAAGTTATTCCTTAAATGCATGTTTACTTACGCATTATACATACATACTACATACATGACTACAATGTCCTTCCATATACATACATTAAAATGTGGACAACCATTAAAATGTTTGCCTACATACCCACATACTTATTTACAAAGTGTTAATATGAGTGTGTGTGTGTGTGAAGGGCATTAATAAAATTACGAGTAAGAAAACAAAATTGTCTCCATTTTCGATTTTTTAATCCTGATTAAAACAACCAATCGTATGGCTACTGGAACAACTGTATACATATTTACATACATACATACACGAACATAAGTATGTATGTATGTATGTGCGGATGTATTTTTTAGCTTGAGGCAATTTATTAAGAGCCGTTATAATTATAACTGTTGGCGGCATTATATAATTTTTAGAGTTTATTTCTTTTTTTCTTCGAGTAGGGAGAAATGCAAAAATTAATTCCTACTCTATGCGAACACACAAACAACAAGAAGGTAATTGAAAATATAAGAGAAATACACACAGCAAAACTTTTTCAACGAAAAACAATTCTAATATTAACATACCCGTACATATATACATACATATGTATTTACAATTGCATGGGCAAGTACACACTCGTATTCAGGACTTGCAAAACTAAAGCGATAACACGTCGCTCATTGTTGAGAAACGCGCACAGTGACGATTTCGCGCGCTGTGAGACCTCCATGAGATCGCATTTCGTCGTCTTTTGTCGCTCTTTTATGCGTACAATTTACTTTTCAGCGCGTCAGCCCAACGAAGGGTTCGGTTGGCTGTCAGATTTGTTTGTTTTGTTGTATTCTTGGTTGGTAACATTCATTGAAACACACAAACGCACACACACACACACATACACATACACTTACACACAGGTCGACGACAATGTATTCTTTTTTCCATTCCTATTACACAGCCAATGTTGTGTCTGTTGCTCCCTCCGTCTTCGGTATTAGACGTTAAACATTTTTGGTAGATTTTTAGTTCTTTCTAAGCTATCAACGATGTTCAATCTGTGATACTGTCGTTGTTTAGCACGCAAATTTCTTATGCCGGGATACAAAACATCCAAGATTGTTTAAGTAGTAATTTAAATTGTGAATAATCCCGCTAAAAGTGTACTGTGTTCTGCTCATTACAACGCATGATATTCAATGTAAAAAATAAATTCCATTAAGTTAAAGTGAATATAAAGAGTCAAGAGATTTATTAAAGGGCAACATTATTTGCTTATGCCACCGATGAGGTTAATGAAATTTGTTTGAATTAAAATGATTGTGTGCACCAGCAATTAGTTTGCGCTTAGTTCGATTATGACTCTTGCGTATGTGGATATGGCTACCGTAATCGATGTGCAGGTAATAAAAGTACACACTTGGATAGCAAGTTTATGTGGTGGAGACAGTAGAAGTTTAGAGTTTAGAGGAGTTTAGAGAAAAATGTTGCTCCGAATGAAATGCTGAAAGAGACTTTGTGTGTTTGTCAACAACATCGGCACGGGATCGCACTGGATCACTCGCGTACCTACTAAAAAGCCAAAACCTAAAGAGAGCATTAATGTTATGTTTTATTAAAATGTCATATCTGCGAAGCATTTCAAAATTTTTGTGGAAAACGTACAGCTGTTGTCATAATTCTATAAGAAAAGGAAACTTACTTACATATGTACATATACATACATACATACATACATACATACATACATATGCGTATGTATACATAACGTTTTCGAATCAATAAAATTATATATGTACTTATGTATTTATTTTGAAGTTCAGATTGAAGAGTGTGTAAAAAAGAAGACCAACAGACGGGAGCGCAGAGTTTTGTCTGAGCAAATACAACCTCAGATAGGGAAAATAATATGTGTCGCGGGACCTCACTTTTTAAGTAGGCACAGGATTGATGAAACTTCAACTTCAATAAGCAAATTTCAAAAGGTCAGGTATATGTAGTCTTTTAAGTCTTTGTATTTCATTGCTTTCATCTAATAGATTGATTATTAAACCGTTAGAATGATTTTTATTTCTAATATAATAATTCGAGGACATTTTATACATGTATGTATGTATGTGTGTGTTTAATCGATTATGATTTTCGTTTTATATTTGAGTATTTTCTTCTTGTATTGGCGGTAGGATTTTATCTGAGGGAGAAATATCTTTTTGCCCTAAAATGAGCGATAGGTCGTCAGGCAGATATCACTGTCTGTAACTTATAATCCGAAGTTTTTAAAGGACGTTGCCACATTTTTATACTTTAAAATGCTTTTTACTCTACAAATTAAGGCCAGATTGATTTGAAAAAACAACTTCTTTGGATAAATTTAATTCGCAATATATATGTACATACATAAATACACCTACTTACTTACACAGCCAAACATTTTTGCTTTTTGCCTTAGCAGTAAGCAAAAGTAAATACGTCGTAGTCAATTTGTTTTTTAAAAACTTGTTTATATTTCAGAACACATTAAAGCTGATGAATTTTATCTTACCGGCAAATTGTAATAATGTAAAACCATCGAAGGTCTGTCTGTTAACTGCTCGCTTTTATCTGAAGCCAATCTCATCGCCAAGTTGAACTGATGGCCCCTAAATCTGTTTTTAATGTAAATTTTCAAATGTAACGAATTTAGCTATTAGAAGATTCAGGAAATATTTATCTCAGCTTTAATTACATATATCGAACGCTTTTTTATTCAAATATTGTATATCGCACTCGATCTACAAGAGGATATTAATTCGAAATTTTATAATTTTCACCTTTTGCACAAAGTGAACTAACAACATTTATCTGCTATAAAAAAATCACCTTATTAAGTTTACTACTAGTTTTATATCAACAAAAGCTATTATTTTTAGTTTAGCTTTTATTCGATTAAAAAATAATCGAACTGTTTGATTAAAATTTGGTTAGGCTTTTAGTTGATACTATTATTTAGCTTTTTAAAGATTATAATTTTAACGTGAAAGTCGCTCTTTTTATGAGTTGTGGCTTAACATATTAATTTATATTTTTTTAATAAATTTACAGTGACGTAAATATAGGGTGCTTTTTTTAAGGTTCACAACTTTGAGTTGGGAAAACTGCTTTATTTGACAACCCACTTAACGGCAGATAGTTACTTATTATTTAGTTTGGTTTCACATTTCATTATGGATTATTGGTCAACATGTCTTCAGAAACGATTATGGTCAGAATGTTAATCTTAATGATGAACTGTGTTTCCTACAATTCAATAACAATTCATTTACTCCCAGAAGCTTTTGATGGAAGAATAATCTTACGTAGTGGTACAATTAGTTGTACTTGTCTACTACTACATTCGAAGATATACGGCAAATGCTGCGAAAAGTTTGTGAAAATTAGTGTTCTCGATGGTGGCCTGGGCGCAACAGGCGAGGCGGCCACATGGACGAAATCATATTTAATCATAAAATTTTCTCTCCTACAATCGTGAGTCTGTAAGAATGGATTTTCAAAAATATTCGAAACTCCATTACATTCGAATAATTTTTATAACAGTTATTGTATTTTCTCTATACAAAGTAGGACCAAGAATTTTCGTTTCTACTCTCCAAAAAGCCAACGTGCAAATTACTGTTATGGTTGATATAACAAGCAGATGTGTATGGATATTAATAAAAAGGGGTCCATATTGAAAGTGAAACTACATAAATATATTAAAACATCTTTCAGCCGAAAGATGGATTTCTTAAGAAATTATTTGAGTTGGTGAAACCTGGGCACCTGATATTGTTCGTTCGGTTCGTCTTTAGAAATTAGAAATAAATATATATCAACTCTCGACCATCGTCACGATTGTGTGCTTTGTTATATTGTATTTTCGACCAAAAACTCGTCGTTCGTCTCTGTTGTGTTCGCAGCATTAAGCTGCGCGGTAGATGTACAATTGTAGTACGAGAACCGAAATCATCTTTTTACTTCCAGTTGAAAGCTCCTTCTTAGAATGATTAATGCACAGTTTTATAAATGGCTTCTAAATTCAATTTTGTGGAAAAAATTGGTTCAAATGCCAGCCGCGGTTTCTTACGGCGGCACAAATACGAGTGGTCCGATTTTCAATGACTCTGTCAAACAGATCCGGCTGAATTGCAGCAATGACCTCACCTATGTTGACCGACATCGGGTCGATTGTCGCGTATTGGCATAGATCTGCGATTTCGGGAAATACAGCAAGAAAAACTGTAGTGGGGCGTTGTGTGACGCGTAACGCTATCCTGTTGGAACCACACGTTGTCTTCGGCGCAATCTTCGGCGATTATCTTATATTATATATTATTTGGGTACTTTGCTGAAGGGTATCATTCGTAAGAGCGAAAACTCAAATAACATGTGCAAGTGTGAATGACAAATATTTTCTAAATGACAAATAATACGGTGTGAGATTTGACATCCCATAAGATTTTTATTTCATCAAAATTACACCATGAATCTGGTTGCTTATTTTTTTTTCATTAGATTTTGGACAAACAGTGTGAAAAAGTTAGTTTAGCAACAAATCCCTTTAGATAACAGAATCAAATGAAAATCGTAAGCTTTGTTGCACAATAGTGTAAACTGCCCTTAATTAATATCTGGACTTTTGTCGGATATTTATTTTGACACATGAATTTTAACATACTTTTCCATCTTTTTCTTTTGCGTGACAGTTTTTATTACAATTGATTTTTGCGCTTTATAATAGAAATACAGCTTTCAAAATATGCAGGTTATTAAGAATCCACCCAAAGCGGTATGTTGGTCTAAAAGATGATGTGTAAGCGTAATTGAAATCAGCTGCAGAAGATCAATAATCTATATAGGAGGGAGTTTTGCGTGCCCCCAGCTAAACTAAAAGAAATAATGCCTCACATACTTTAGGTTTGCGTAAAGGTTATCCTTCCTACGTAGCGTATAAAGTTCTTCGAAAACTAACGATTAATGAAAAACTGAGACATTCTGCAAATCTAAATATTATATCACTGGTTATACAAGGTGGCGCAAAAATATTATATATATAATAAATAAGTAATTTGAAAAAAAAAATTAAAAACTTTGACTCTTCTTGTGGATTATTTTTATTTGGTTTTTTAATTTTTTTTACATCAAGTCGAGAATATGATGTCATGTAAATGGCCGCCGCCACAGTTGATTGTCATTTGAGCCCTTTTTATGGCATTTTCCATCACTTTGTCCAAAACTTGCAGCGATAGGTCCTCACATTCTTGACGGATATTGTCTTTAAGAGCTGCAAGAGTCTGAGGCTTGTTGACATAAACCCGCGACTTCAAAAAGCCCCACAAAAAGAAGTCTGGAGCGGTCAAATCAGGCGATCTTGCTGGCCAGTGCAAATCGCCAAAACGGGAGATTAGGCGCCCGGGAAATGCATCCTTCAGCATATCGGTTCTGGCACGTGCAGTGTGCGCCTGTTGCACCGTCCTGTTGGAACCACATGTTTTCCAATCCCAATTCATCAAGTTGCGGCAAAAAGAACTGGTTGATCATTGCTCTGTAGCGCTCACCATTCACAGTAACCGTTTGGCCCACGACGTCTTCGAAGAAAAAAGGTCCGATGACTCTTCCAGCGAAAACAGCACACCATACAGTGACTTTGAGCGTGTGTAATGGCTCTTCGTGGGTTACACGCGGATTTTCAGTGCCACAGAAGCGTAAATTTTGCTTATTTACGTACCCGCTAAGATGGAAATGGGCCTCATCACTCATGATTATTTTTGATGAAAAATCATCTTCCTCTTGGTGGTGATTAAGGATGGCTTGAGCGTATGTTAGACGCGATTGGCGGTCAGCAGCTAACAGCTGATGCACCGTTTGGACTTTGTAGGGAAACATCTTCAAATCTTGTACCAAAATTCGCTGTAAAGACCGTCGACTGACACCCATTTGCATGGCACGTCGTCTGGTCGATGTCGACCGCGCTTCCATGACATCCTCAGCTACAGCAGCAATATTCTCTGCAGAACGGCTACTCGGGGGTCTGCCACGCCTGGCAGCATCTCGTGTTGTGCCAGTCTCTTCGAGGCGAGCGGCTAAACGTCGCAGTGTTTCACCAGTAGGCGTTGGACGGCTAGGAAATCTGCGACGAAATTCACGTTGTGCCAAAGTCACCGACCGATTATTGATCAAATAAATAGTCACCAATATTCCGCGTTCTGCAGGAGTGTAGCGTAACATTGTTTATTAACGTCATCGTCAAATATGATCGGCTTGCTCAACAAAACTTCTCTTGTGATCGAATTGAAGGCTGCACATACTTTCACTATCCGTATTTTCCAATAAAATACATATGTATCTGCTGTACCTGTGCAGTCGGATTGACATAATTTTTTAAAGCGTATAGTACTCGTATAAAGTACTATAAACAAATACTAAATAGCAAAGTAGGGGCATATCCTTTAAAAAACACATTTTACTATGTTCGTATATTCAAGTAAAAAATAGGCTTAATAACGCATAAAAATATATCGAGCCTTTTTTGCCCAAAGGCAAACAACATGGTTTGAACAATTTTTGTCAAGGTATAACTATTATGAGGAGCTTCAGTATGTGACCGCTGTAACTTCCTAGATACCCATTGCATTCACTTCATTTAAAATATTTTCAAGATAACGGGTGTTTTTGCTGCTTAAGCCTTTTTTGCTTTAATGCTGGCAAGCTACTTTTTTATGTAAAGGTGGTTGGTTGGTCCTAACAGGTTCATTGAAAATAAAAAATACATGCAAAAGAGTTCTAAATAGACCTGTCATATGAGAAACCAACCAGTCTTTGAGTTCTATTTTGTTGTCAATAATGCAAAAATCTTCCTCCGTAAATTTATCGCCACAAAAATCGGAAAACTTTTTATTTGTACAAGGATTTGGCTGAATTCTAGTAACACGTGTTTTAATTTTTTTACTCTGTTAGTTATTTTTTGCTTCTCACAAATTGCCGACAAATGTCTCATCTTCATTGAAGACTAGAGCTGCAAAACAATCGATAGTTTAAGTATTCTCTGACTATCGAAAGTTTCTTTTTCCATTATCAGTAAATGTAGTCGATTATATATAACTAATGTCGCATTCTAAGAACTTATTTCACACAGGTTTTTATACATAGATTTTTATCCGCAACCGATTTTTTATAGTTTATATATAAAAACAAGTCGTTCGACGTCAGCGACTTAGGTTTTGTCGTTTTTAAGTGTATAAGCAAAATATGAAAAATATGATGTTTTTACGTTCGATATTCAAACATTAATCGATCTCAAATTAACTTTAAAGGAAATAAAGTTGATGTTACAAAAATGATTAACTGTTATTAGTTTAAATAAAATGCATACATATGTATGTGTGTACACAAGTTTATCCTGTTTGCTTGAACACTCGGATAGTGTCGATAGTTTTTTCCCCAAACTATCGATGGTGCCGACTATCGATAGTTCCACAGTTCTATTGAAGACACTGAATCTGAAAATTTCGAAGTAAAGCCACTATGCGAACAAGGAAATATGGAATCAGATTATTTTTAATTTAAAAGTGAAACAGACTCAATAACCAAAACTATTATCAAGTATATATGTACAGATATGTATATGTATATATGTATAAAGGTACATACATTCATATTTATATCAATACATAATTAAAACATTCAACTTACTATTTGCTGCCCCAATTTCATTTTACACAAACAGCATCAAAATTTCAATTTCAGTTCTTTAATATTAAATATTTAGGTTCAATTTATTAATTAGAAGTTTTGCAACTGACCAATAATATTGGACATTTTCTTACACGAATGAGAAAAACGCGAAGCTGATTATTATTTTTATTACTGAATTTAGTGTTTTGCAGGAATATCTTCCCATTCTGGCATAAATCTCAAGAAACATTTAAGAGGCAAAACTGGCTTAAGCGATGACAAAATATGTAAATATTATTATATTATCAAATCGTGGGGAAGGTCAAGGTTTATAGTCTCTTATAAAAAAAACAAATATTGTCGATTATGTCGCAAATGTGTAATAAGGAAACAAATTTAATATTAAGAAAAATCATACTGCGGATTTCTTGGCTTAAAATGTAAAAAAAAACATTTTTTTATTTAGTATTAATTACATAAAAAATTACCGTTACTAATTTTTAAAAAATTATAGCAAAACGAAATGAGACAGGACACACTTTTATATGAAAATACATATAAGTAATAGGGAAAACTTAAATTTTTCTCAAAAAATATAATAACTGCCCACAGTGCCAGCCTTTTTTCGAATGTTCGAAAAAGTTCTGATGAGCAATTTTTGATATGTCCTGGAACTCTCTCAGCGATTTGGGAGTTCACGGGCTTCTTCAATATTGGGAACAGGGAGAGTCAAAGTGCGATGCAGTATTTGGCCAAAAAAATACGAACATGCGACGGTTTTTTGGTTGAAATTCAGTAATTTTGGTACCAACTTCGCTGTCATTCGCTCCAGGACGTTGTTGATGTGCTGAGGCATCCGGGCCGAGCATTGTCAATCACACTTTCACATCTGCTTGACCTTCTTTGAAAATCTTGTACCACTTGTAAAAATTTTTCTGTTAACATTTCAAAGGCATTTGACCACTTATTTCCAATTCTTCCACAAAATTTGACGCAGAAAACAGTGAATATAGGTTCGACACGCAAGTAATAACGTAAAGAATAGTTGGCGACGCATTTAAGACAACCACTTTTTTCGGTAATGATGCCGAACTGACAGGTTTTGACATATTATCGAATGTCATGTGGATTACAATTGCTTATACACACGTCTTTGGCAAAGAAAGTCTATTCTCGACAGACACTTGATTTTTCCTATGCCAAATTTCTTTTTTGACTCAAATATTATTGTAAAAATACTTGGAAATTGCAATCGTTTAGTTCGTCCCTTGGAATATAATCTTGTAAATGATTTAAAACTGAAAGTATGGGAGTCCTATTTTCAAGCTTTTGGATCATTTATTTTTTAGCAACATTGATTTTGAAAATCAGTTTTTAGTGATTAGTGATTTTTTTTATATATTAAAAAATTTTAGCATGAAATGGTTGATAATTATCATAACATTGTATGGACATGTGACACAAATTAAGAATATTGTTACAGCAACCATGTATTTCTTTCGATGCGTAGTCATGCAGGTTCTCAGGTACATTTTCCCAATAATGTGTTATGTGCTGTATTGAGTTGTTATTTACATATGAGCAGCAAATTGCAGTATATACTGTAAAAGCCATCACAAAAATGGTGAAATTGTTAGGAGTTTTACCGAAATTAAAAAATTAAATGTGCAAAATACTTGAAACGGCTATAGTTTAATGTTGTTGTATTGTTTTAGGAACGTTTGACCAGCCATGGGAGTCTGGGACTTTCGAGTAATAGCCCAGCTTATACGACACATACGGGAAGCCATGGGAGTAGAGGTGGGCCAACAGCTGGTCATAGCGGTCACGGCGGCACTCATAGTTCTGCTGCGACCATGCACCACCAGTCGCTGCAGTCCGATTTTCAGCCTCCCTATTTTCCACCACCTTTTCATCATTCCACACAGAGTCCGCCTCAACAACAGGTAATCAATTTGTCCAAACAATATTATATAATATCTTCCAAGCAACAGTTGACAATTAAAACTAAAAATTATACTAATATTGATTAGATACCTGCGTACTTACAGAACCATGGTGCTTTAGAGTATCTAGGAACGGACCCTTATGGACAACCACTGCCAACTCTGCATCATACGCCCCTGCACCATTATAATCAACTTGCTGGATTGAGAAGCACGCAAGATCAGTTAGGAATACATCGATCCCATAGAGAGGCAGAACTTCAGGGACATGTGGTAAGTATATACATTTGTATTTTGTGAAACTTTTATGTGATTACAATTGTAATGAAAAAGTTGGTAGACCCATTAGGTTTCATTAGCACCTAGTTATTGTGAAACAGCTGACTGTCTCCAAACCTTAAAAAGTTACTCTCTAAAACAATAATCGCAACAATAATTTGCAAAATTTTTAATAAGAAATAGAATAACGAATTAAAATTCTTGATGAAATACATAATTAACATTTCACTTCTCTATTTCATAATTGAAAATGAGTTTTAAATGTATCTTATTTCCTAAAATGGATTACATATTGTTACCTTGTTATAGAAAGGCCCTAACTCGCTCCTAAAGTTTCGCGACTAAAAAACTTTAATTTTATTACTTTTTTCTCTCCTGAAAAGTTAGGAAAACGTTACTTAGGGCCTTTTTATATTAAGATATCGATGTACTCCTATAATTTTTACAACTCACTTCAGACTTTATTGCAATCAAAATTGCTTTGTGTAAATGCAGTCGGTCTTGTTGTTGTTTCGCGAGTTTTGCGTCCAACACGCACTGGTTGACTGATTGGCCTCAGATAAATGCAAAGCATTACAGTTCATTTCGGAAATTTCATATCCACCGTGAATGCTACTTATTATATTAATGCAGGGATTGGGTCAGTTAGAGACAGACACATTTTTAAAAGCCTGGAAAAACCATCATGGACATATGGTCTTCGTTACCTGCTCATTTTGTGCAGTTATAACTCGTAAATTTGCTTTGTGAGATATAGATTAATAAATAAATAATAAAAAAATGGAACTTACTGAACTATTAAGCTTCCAAACGAACTAGGTTAGTAAAGTCCCTTTTTAGGACTTAATTTTATGCTCAGCAAAAAACATTAATTGCTTTTATATGTTTAAAATGTGACATTTGCATTAAACTTGACATTTAATATGCCAAATTACCAACCTGGAATATTTCGTCAAAATGAGACTAATGCTCATCCGCTCCGCAGTGGTTATTATAATTTAAATGAATTATATAAAGTTATTAAACGGAAGTTCCAAACTTGAGTCATCAGTTGAATGTTTATATCTTGAATGTCAAACATGTAGTCTTTAGTATTTATTAAATTTTATCGACATATAATTATCATTTTTTTCCTCAGAAGCTTCAATAGCGGAAAATGATTTTGAGCAGTTTTGTGGATCGGCGTCACGCAACCGAACTGCAGAACCAGTTTTTCTTTTAACCGAAACAGTGCCCAGCTCTCCTATGATATAGGAGTACAGTGATATTTTGCATCAAATGTTGTTTGTTCCATATACTTACGAGTATCATCTGTTTCGACATAGAGTTGTAGAATGCTAATCCGAGAAAACATATACAGACTTGTAATTTACGCCACACAAAAAAACATACTTGTATTTTAATACAAAAAATTGGACCGAAAAGCGCATTGATAACCACAAGACCATGTTTCAGTCAATCTCTCAGTGTGCCAAATTCGTTCCCCTGTTTTCCTCTTCGTATTCCGTAAAAGTTTTTCTTTGTAATTTGTGACTTTTGTATTTTGTGTTCTTTAACGATATTGGAAAACATTCCAACAACATTCTAAAAATATTGCTGGGATAATCTTAGTAAAAAGAATTTGTAGAATTTTTCTTCAAGAACAACAACAACAAGAACAAATAAACATACTTACGTACATGCCTTCTTAAAAAACTTTCTTATTAACAGGGTTATGGAACAATATTTAAGGAATTATGTGCACACTCTATCTAGTTCATTGCTGTACACATCTTCTGGCAAACACACACACACACACACACGCACGCACGTACGGATGCACATAATTACCCTGTAACAATCTGCTTATAACCACGCACGAATTAGGCGATTGGCTAAGTTTGTGCAGTATGAGTTGCTGCTGCCAACAAGGATATTCGTTCAACCCTTAAAATCTTGTTTTGTTTTTTGAACGAAATAAGATGTTGAAAATACTTCTTTATCCGTTAGTTCACAAAAATATTTGAACTATTTGTTCATAATTTTTTTTCCAGTAAAAATATCCCTGCCCCTGGTTCGTTTATAAAAACTGAAGTTGTCGAAACTTTACGCCAGCACTTACATACATACATATGTATGTATGTATGTATGTACATGCACACATAAGTACACAAATGTGTGTTTAAATACATATTTATGTACTTATGTATATATTTGTAGATGTACATATGTATGTATGTATGTATGTATGTTTGTGTATAGATGATGATTTCTAATTTTGTATATGTATGTCTTGTGTGTATGTATGTACATATACATGTACTCGTAGGACGATTATTGCCATAAAAATGTTGATTACATTTGACTGAAAGCTCATATAAAAGAAAAGATCCTTCGAAGGAATTCTGACATATATGACATTTTAGGCGCAATGTCAAAATTTATACAGTTATAAGAATTAATACTCATTCAAGTCGCGAAATATGTTTTACAGCAAGTTTTTGCAGCAGTTGATCAGTTTTGTTCGTCATTTAATTAAAGTTTGATTTTTACCTTAAATAAAAATAAAATTAAGTGTGACAAAGAAGGGGCAAATTATTTCTTTAAAAAATCTCTCAAAATGTATTCGACACCATGTTTTGCCACAGTGAAACTTCTTTTTGGCAACACTTGCTTCTTCGAACTACGAAATAAGATGAGCAGCGCTTCTTTTTATTTTTAAGTCTGTAAGAAAAGTTTTGTTGTGGGACACAGAAAAAATTATTAAGCAGATTTTACGTCTATGCGAAACAACAAGAAGAAGTTTGTTTATTCATTAAATTGTTGTATTCAGACGGACACAAAAATGCCAAATGTCCTACTTATGTTGACGCTTAAGAACATTTTTCCACAGAGTATCAAAGGATAAAAAATGTGAAGATTTGTTTTTCGATCCAGCTAACTCAAGTATTTCAAAGATATACTTACATATGTATGTATCTAGATATCTATAAAGTACGGTAAGCTGAATAGTTATTAGGCTTTACCGAAAGGCAGGGAACTTTAAGCTTTCTCTCAACAGAAATTTGTTTTTATCGTGCTGAACCGTGTTCGGTTTTCTGAAAATAGTCATTTTTGTACAGAATATTCCAATCAGGCACATGCGCCTGATTGATCATTGAAGAATGCACCTTATGAGTTGACGTGGCTTCAGCGTTTTTGTAGCAAAACAGGCAATCCAATATTTAAAAACATTTACATATGTATGTACATCAGGAAGCGGGTACTTGAATGAACCCTTGTCTTTCTTAGCTAATGCTTCTCAAGAAATTATCAATAGACATATTATTTGAATAAGAGGTACAAATGATTGATTGCCTTTTAGCCACTTTGTCTGGAAGCTCGTTGTCTTTTTTTTCGGACCAGTACTCAGCAGTTTACACAGGCAGTGCAGAGCTGGGTCATTGAGAGGAGGAAAGAGGAAATAGTGTGGTTTGTATGCAATTTGTGTAGATAACAAAGTGTTGTGGGACCCAGATGAGTACTAAGTTCGGGTATTTATTGATGACAGCATTTGCTATCACTTTGCGTAGATGTTGTTATTTGAAATATTGGCAATTGGTTTTTGAGATGAGAGTGAATCTGTATTGATTGCAAATGTCACTTTGCCTGCTTCTCAGCATTTATTTTATTGTATTCCTGAAGAATAGTGTTAAAAGCAGTTTCCTCAAAATACTAAGCGGCTTTATTTTCTCCTCTTTGTGTGTCCCTAAAGGGAGATAATTCCAGATTCTATGGCTCCATATAGAACTAAGACTTTCTTTAATAAGGGAGTTTTTCGATTTTTTCAAAAATTTTGCTGTAATTAAGCGTCGTTGTGTCTCAAATGACTGTGTCTTACTTAGCGTCAGGGTCGCTACTTCTGAGTAATTACACCACTCCTTAATATTTCAGAACAAGTCATGTACATTGATTCTGGATTCTTTCTGTGGTCTAATCTCATTATCAAATTAAAAAGCCGTGAACTGAATATGCTTGTCCAGGGTCAAAATAGAGTACATTCTGCTATACGCTATAAAAAAGCATCACTGAGAGAGGTGATCCCTAAAGGATACCATTTTGTATCCATATTTCGAGGGTTGAAATATTGCTTACCAACGCTTGTCACTATTTTCCTGTTTGTCATGAAATTTCTTACACATGCAAACATTTTTGTTCATTCCATCCATCTATGAAATTGATCGAAAGTTGCGTGGGTTCCTAATTGTTCAACAGCTTCCTCAAAGTCAAGGGGTATTATCGACAAATCCTTGCTTAAGGAAAGCCTACTCGCAATTCGCTAATCTATGCAAAGAGGCCTTTCATAAGCCCAACTTGTCGACTATCAAGAAACTTCTTTATTTTGACAAGCCTAAATACCCCTATGCTACAATTTTATCGAGACCTTTGGATAAGAATGAGGTCAATGAAACTGGGCGGTATGAATTCGCCTAAATTTCGTCAGATCCAGGCTTAGGTATCGGAACTTGTTCTGAATAGTTATGGAATTGTACATACATATTGCTGTCTCGATTTATGGCGTGTGGCATTTGTTTCAGCATTTGCTATGAAAACCTTCCTAGGCCTGTCATTTCGCTATTTGTTATGAGAACCGTAAATCATTTTTAATAATACTGGCTTCAGTGAAAGTTTCAGTCTGCTACGTGGCCATAGTCTTGTACTTATGTCTCTGAAATTCTTTGGAGTATTTAGTTGGAGTCCAAAGAGTTATCTGACCAATATTCACATAAAATTTCTACAATTTCATGTTTATTTGTGGTTAGTGGGGCGGAGTTGTTGTTATTGGTGTGAAGGCTGTGAATATTGCATCTGGTTTTGTTTCCAGTAAAGCTGTTTACATATTGCGATATATGTATATTTACTATATACTCGTAGGTGATATGAAAATTTCCATAGATTTAAGTTTCGCTTTCCTTTTTTAATAATGTGGTTTGAATTTGATAAGATTTTCACTATTTATGTGTCGTTCAAAACTTGTTCCAAGACGATTTTTCCTTTTTTTTTTGACGCTTACAGCAATTTTCGAGTATTATTAGCTTCTCTGCCAACAATGTTGGCAGGAGGTGTGGATTAATTAGGATTCGAAATTTGTTGTTCCAACCTTCTTGTCTTGTTTTAAACATCGTTTTGTGATGCGCAGCTGTTGTTTGTTGGATGGGAAAGGACACAATTATTGGGAATTGGTCACTACTTCATAAATTCGACCCCTCTGCGCGAAATTATCGTATATGCCAATTTTTTGGAAATTGCCTTTTTGATGCAATCTTGTTCTACATTCAAAGAGACGTCACCTGACAAAATATTGTAGCCGAGTTCCACTTCGTTGCTCAAAAAATTGATTGAATACTTTATCGTATGTTATGCAAGCGAAAGCAGAGAAAAGTAGAAAAATTGCTGTCCTGCAAAATTTGGTTTTTGTAACATACGATAAGTTCGCGCAAAGGGGTCGAATTCTTCTCAATTTTCCAGTGCGTGAGGCTGCCGGATTAAGTGTGTTAGAGAATCATTATTCGGCAATATAAAGAGATAAGTGCACAATTTTTCCGCCGGTGCTATTGTTTGGGTAATGCCGAGAACTAAGCCCTGCCTTAATATCGCCTAGTATCGCGGTTAATGTGTGTAAATTTTCAAAAATATTTCCTCCATTAATAGTTCGTGATTTAAATTGAAGTGCGCATATAATATTTAGTTTAATTTTTAAATTTATTGACCTGACATTTCATGTTATCGAAATCTATTTCGAGTGCCATAATTTTATGTCGTATTGAGTTATGAGCAAGGGCACCATACCCGGGGGTTTACGAATTACCTACATGTAATATATAACTGATCGCGATAGGGACATCATTTGTGAAATGGATGTGGGCTTCTTTCAATACTATTACTTTTAGAGAGTATTGATTTTTAAGTATTAACAATTCATTGAATTAAATTATATATTCCATATTCTAGTATAATAATGATCAAAATAAACTAAAAAAATAAACTCATGTGTCAATTGTAGGCTTTTGAAATTTTCTATAATCAAATCTTGGATAATTTAAAATCAAGTTTTTGTGTTGCTCTCTAGACGTGCAAAATAATGATATTCTGTTCTAAAAGGGAATAATTTTCTCAATTAATAATTATGATTCGATTTTAATGTAAATTTAAAGATAAATAGTATTTTAAACAATTCGGTCATTATTTGATAACTGATTATTTTATATTTCAACAACTTCAGAAGAATTTTTAATTTTAAAGAGAATGTTATCGCGATAAGAGATTGTAATTTAAAGAGAATGATGTAATAATAAGAGACTGTAGTATTAAATATAAAGATGTTTTAATTACTAGCAGATTAATGATATTAATATAAGCATAAACCGAGAACATTTTGACTACTTCAAGGTGCCAAGTTTTCGTAAAATTAGTTTTAAGTATTTTTTGGAGCAGAATAAAATAGTTTTCCGTTGTTTCTTTTGTTGAATTCACTTCTGTTGCTGAGAGCGATGATGTAGTTCAATGTCATGGTTTTCCATCTCTGATGAAACTTGTTGTTGTCATTGGTGTTATGTTTTTCGAAATTCGTATTTTAAGCAACAGGCAAGGAAAGATTATCAATTGATTTTTCTACAGTTCTTACAAGAAATTTCATGAATTCACAAATCTTTAAATGTGAATCGAAACCGTTCGCAAGTTCCAAAAATATCGGAATATGATGTAAAAGTGCAATTATATACATATGTACATAAAACACTAAGAACCCACTTAGTGCGAAAAGGCAACGCAGAGCGGGAAGCTTAAATTGCTTTTTACTCAAAAATTGTTTTGACACACTAGGTGGGTTTACATATGCGGGGTTACACATGTATGTGGATAAGTTATTTGGATGGTGTTCGTTTTGCCCACTTGTTCTAGTATGGAAAATGCTGGAAGTTCTTTTTATTTGAGGAATGCCTGGCCTTTTTGTCAGATGCTGCGTGGCTGCAATGTTGGTTTTCTTCTTTACAATTTATGCGTGAGCTTGGCAGCGTGCGCGCTTCATTAGATTCTTCTCCGATCTGAAACTCATGAGAACAATTTGGTGGCTCTTATATAAATTTGTCTTACCACTTTGAACACGTTTTGAATTTTTAATTCGGCCAATTCCTCTGCTATTCCTCGCAGTTCGTTGGGGTATCTAACGCCTTTGGAGAAGTTCAGTGAGTTGTACTCAGATGGTTTCAGTTTGATGGATGATCAGATCAGATGGATTCAGTCAGATGGTTTCGACAAAAATCGAAGATGAAAGTGTTTCAAGTTTAATCAACTTGTTTGCTTGGGTTATATTTTTTGTGTTAATTAAAATGGTTCCCTAATTTAATTTATTGCAACCAATAACTTATTCTTCCCAAACAGAGCCCATAACGATTTTAATAATAAATAAATAGCATGTTTTGGAAAGAGAATTTTCACTTTTGTTCCTGGCCTATCCAAATATTTGGTTCCAGAAATGTTTATTTTGGATGTTTTTGATTCTTTTAACAATATCGATGGTATAAATATTCCACCGTCATTCAGTCATTTTAGTTTCGTTTTTTTTTATAAGAAAAAGAAAAAACCAACAAAGTGAAAAATGTACTTTTTATTCCCACGTCTTTCTACGACAACGAATAAAGTTAAACTGTGCCCAGTTATTAGAATAGTTGAGTACGTTGCTCAAGATTGTGCCAGCTGGAAAAGCTTGTTGGTTGAGGCCCAGGTTTCACCCCGTACTGTAGCGCCAAACGAAGAAGAAGAAGAGTACGTTGACAAACAAAGTCCTTTTTCAAGTTAATTTTTAAATACAGGAGTAGTTTTGAGAACATATTTTTCAGTTTTTCCAAATAATTCAAAAGATTATCAGGGAATATTTAATAGACATTTATTAAAGGTTTTGTAAGACACAATTGGAGTAAAATGTTTTGTACTTAAAAGCAACAAGTGCATTTACTTTTCAAACTTCTTATTGCAAATGCTTCAGTAGCATAAAATATAGGAAAATGTATTTAGAATCTGGAACCCTGATCTGAAGTAACCTGCCTTTATCGAGCTCGGAGAAGCATTATCTACTACGTTTTGACTATTTTAAAATCAAATAAAAGAAATAAAAATGTTGGAGTCACATTCGCAACAAAATTACTCTTTAAGTAAAATTCTCCCAACTCTTTTACTTATTGTAATGGAACTGTGAGAAAGTAGTTTCAAGGAAATTTGGCAAAAAATCCTTTATCCTTTATTGTAATCAAATCAATACTCATACCAATGCAAACATATTTAAGGTGTTTTATTAATTTTAGACACAACTGTCGCACGGATTCCCATACTCTGACCGCAGAAGTGATTATGGAAGTGGTTTATCAACTGGTACAGGCCACGGAGGACGTCTTGCGCATGATCACGATCCCCTTGCTTTACACCAAGCCCTGCAAAATGCGGTTGATGACGGCCAAAACCCTGGTTTAGACGACAACGTTGGTTTCATGTCAGATCTACCTCTTATCAAAAGTAAGTATGTGTGCATATTAATAAGTTGGCCAGTCTGGCTCTTCTTATTCTTTGAACTTCAGAAGAACATACTACATCATGGAACCGCTAACACAGATTGGCTAGTATTCCAGCTAGTCATTGCGAAAAGGACTCTTTTTTAAAATTTCGTCATATCATTAATAAAGCGGCTGTACATATACACATATCAAATGTAGATTAAAATGTATGGACCAAATATCTGAATATTACATATTTTGCTAGCATCGTTGGGTTAATTAATAATAGTCAGTGTTGAGAAAATCTGAAAGAAAAATATTAGTTTTTTTTAAGTCCTTGGTTTTTTGTATAGTCATTTCCATAAAACCGTAAGTCCAAAAATGTCAATATAAGATATCTTCATCATAATAGTATTTTTAATACGAAACCTCATAATACGAAAATTGTACATGCTTTTGCTTGCCAGCTTCCATGTTTAGATCTTTTAGCTTTACATGATTTTTTTGGAAAAAGCGTATTTTTGTTCAACCTGAACACTTTAATTATTTCGCAGCAGAAGTAGAGTGTTGCCACTAGATACATTCCTTTTTTTATAAAATGAACAGCGTACGACTTCTGCAATATTTCATGCGGAATTGAAATTTCGAATAGAGCATTAAATAACATTTACAGCTGATAAACGCAAAACAATTAAAAAAATTGTTGAATTCGTCAAGCTTTCCGCTGGAAAAAATAAACATATTGCGCAGCAGTTTCTCCAGTTTCCAAAAATGTAGAAATATGTTTTTATTATTTTTTTCTTTAAGGTTATTTTAAGTAATAATTAATAAGCGAAACCAGTACCTGACCATAAACGTCCCAGTTGGGGACTTAACATTTTAATACGCTATTCTCTCTTCTTATTCCGCTTATTTTCAATAAAACTCGTTTTTTTCATTTTCGACTCTAACCATCCAATATTCATATGTGTATGAATGATAATTTTCTTCTCAGAAATATTTGCAGGAGGCCAAATCTAGTGAATACGTGATTACAGAGTTATTTGCGCCCAAAATTTTAGAAAAAAATATGTATGTCGACATCCCGCCGTCGAGAGCGAACGTCTTCATTCATATCTCTCCCCGACCATTTGTGAAAGGCTTGTTCCAGCTCGGAAATTTTTAAAATTCACTTTATTCTTTTGAATAGACTTCGTATATAAATGCACTCGTTTTAAGCTAAACAACAGGGTAGTTACCTTGTTCTTACCAACAGGCTGTTCAGCCCCCAAATAATGCAACGTTCCCCCAAAAGGAATATTTTTCTCCAAATTATAATCCTGCTTCCTTTTGTCTTGCTGTAGGCCTGGATTCATGGTTTGTTCTCTTAAGATTAAAATCTTCATACAAAATGTAGTAGAGCCGTCTAGACATTACATTTGTTTAAGGACATTTTATTTTTTTTTAAGGTACATGTATTACGACATGTTAGAACATTTTGTAGGGTGTAAAAGCAAAATGTAATGAGTGAGAGACAGTACGGATACAAAATTTGACGGGCGGTCGGTAAATGTTTATTTTTTGAAACCTTTTTAGTAATTTATGTATTCTTAACATACCAGAGGTGTATTTTACAGTCAACATTGGCAGCACCAACTAAATGTATTGAAGGTGCTGGCAATAATTACAAGAACAGCCCAATTCAATGCAACAAATTTCCCAATTTTTGTAAATATTGTAGAACTGAACCAACAGCTTCTTAATTTGCACCAACAAAACAAGAAAACAAATTTCATTTGACTTTACTTATACCGTCCCTGTAACCATAAAGAATTGTTACAACATAACATATTGTTTGTATTATCAAGTAAACAGACCTTTACAACAAAAATTATTGTCTCTTAATATAATTTTTGTCTAGTTAGATTGACTAGATTGCTGTCTCGGGCATTTTAGATATGAGTTCTATTCATTTAATTGGAAGTACAGACTCACGATAAACGGCATTTTGCCTCGGAACACTTTATTCACTTGCATATATGTTTTAATCCATACATACTACATATGTACATATGTATATGTATACCTGTAAAATAATTTTATTGTATTTTACTTAAATTGTAAAATACTCCACAAATAAACTCCTTTTTTAGCTCTGCGAAAATGTTCTTTAAAATAACGATATATTATTAAGATGCGCGTAATTCCAAAACATGCAAGTAGGTTTTAATACGATCTTGTACAGAGTTGCAAAAATTCGTAGCAACCGGAGCAAGAGCCTCCAAATTTGGATTGTCCAATATATTCGTTTTTTAATTTAATTTCGTGCACTCTTCTAATAGACTAAATTTTTTCTTTATGTTTGTTGTGATAATATGTCGAAAATGACAGGTTTACCTTTAAACCTCTGATCACAAATATCAGGTAGCAAAATGACGTACTTTTGAATAAACGCACGCATTTAGGTACCAAAATATTTAGTTTGGAGGCTCTTTTTCGCGTCAAATTCGATATTAATTCACAAACATTCACATCTATTTTTAACGAATAAATCTTTTGACTGGTGGCTTCCAGTCGCAAACAATATTGCTATTCTCGAATGCGGTAAATGGATATATGGGTGTTACCAAAAACACACCTGGTTGCAAGCAGGGTGGATTTTTTTTAGCACGGAACAGTGTTTGCATTATTATTGAAGAATAATGAAATTGGATAAATGGTGTGTGTGTATGTGCGAGTATTTATTTATGTATGTAACATAATCTAACTAATTAGTCGCAGCGTATTTGAGAAGGCTGTAACATTCTCAACATGATCGTGTTGTGTTTTTTTTTATGAATAATGAAAAACATAAACATTATGTTTGTAGATGGATACATACATATGTACATACATACATACATACATTCACAATTCGTTGAATGAGGAAGTGTTTCAACACAATTAATTGCTTGTTTTCGCTTTATTTTGCAGGCATGAAAAGTGGGAAAGATGTCGGAAACATTAGCTCAGGTTCCCCCAGCGAAGTGTTTTGTGCTGTTCCTGGGCGCTTGAGCCTTTTGTCCAGCACTTCGAAGTACAAGGTGACAATTGCCGAAGTTCAGAGGAGGCTTTCACCGCCTGAATGTTTAAATGCTTCGCTGTTAGGCGGCGTTTTAAGAAGGTAAGTCGGTAGTCAGTTCGAACGAATTTGTGATTCGTTTGACTAAATAAATGTTAATTGATTGGAACGGAGTTGAACTCTAATGTCGATTATAAAGTACAATACATACATATGTATGGATAACTCTTAAATACCAAGAGTTTTGTGGATACGACGCCAACCAAGACTTTATTTTTTTCAATTTCCAGGAGATTTTTAGGGTATTTTTAGAGATCACATTAATTCAAATTTTATTTAAAATGGATTTCCATATTGCTGGGTGGCAACATCGGGCAAGTCTAATGACTTGCGTTATTAACTACTGTGAATATGAAATCATAGTTTTCAAATTACGTATGATAATTAAGGCAATTTGTAAAATTTCCAAATATGAATTCGAAATTAAAATACTTCTGAGTTGTATAAAATTTTACTAGCAAAAAATAATAAATATATAAAATATTACTTTAAACTGATATAGTATATATAATGCAAAATACTTCTTAACGAAGCCAATATGTGCGAATTCTGTTAGTGAAAAAGATGATTCTCTGCGATTTCCTTCCTTTATTTATGCGCACTTTTTATACAACCACATTGCGGACTCAGACGTCCAGTTTTCAATTACATATTGACAAAAACTTAAGACATCATTCGCATGTCTTATCACTTTCCAAAAACGCACAATCATTCCAGAGGCTTAAGTCGCCCAACATTTATATTAATTTAACAATTATGCAACATCAAAAATGCAAGCAAAAGCAAAATATTGATTAAAGTTGTCCAGATGTCAGTTAAATGTGAAACTGTTATTGAGAAAGCAGCTTTAAATTCAAATAATAGTTTTCTGCTTTAAGACGATGTTGAACGCCAACGTTTTCCAGCTTTTTGACAACACAAATCCTTAATGCGAAAAATAGATGAACTTGGCAAATTGAAGTTCATAAATAGTCTGCAAATCAGAAAGAAACTTCCTCACAATACCGGCAAGTGTTAAATTAGATATTAGGAAATTGAGTTTTTATATCTGATGTAAAGAAACTAAAAAAATCGGGTTTTCTTCAAATTCCAAACTTACTCGTATACAGAGTGAAAGGATAATCTAACCAACAGAGTTAAGATTTTCATCCAAATATAACGTTTTTATGAGTTCAAATTAGGGTAAAGTTCGTATTAATTAAGAAGTGAAAATCTTAAAGCAGTAAGAAACATTTGGACCGAATTTTCCAAAAAATAGCACTATTTTTTTATGTAATCAAAAATCCTCATCATCGGCGTTTTCATTATTTCATCAGTGATAAGTTCGTCACGGTTGATTTAAAACTTCCACGATAAAAAAGAATTTGAAAGTTATTTTTGTTTAAAGATTTTCACATATCTCTAATAAATTCTTTTTTAAATATTTGAAATAATTGAAATGCCAATGGAAATACAGAAAATGTAATTCGGCGATAGACTCACAATAGAAAGTAGAGGAAAAAATATCGCCATACATACAGTGGCGAGCACACATGGATACATGTTTTACACATCTCACTTACAAACCAAATAAAACCTACAAAATTTAAAAAAATATATGATTTATTACTTAAAGTGTTCAATAAAGTAATAAAAAAAGAAAACAAATTAAAGTTCATGATTTTCATATGTAAGTGTTAAGTTTTAAACAAATTTATGTAAAATGACATTGAATCATCCACTTTTGCACATTGTTAAAAAATTTAAGTTTTTAATATTTTGTCCAAAGACCTTTTGACTTCATGGCGCTATTTATTCGCCTTGGCATACTTTCGACCAATGTCTCGATGGTCCGATGAGGCATATTGGCCCACTTCTTTGGACCCTAGATCAAAGATCATTCAATTGCGTCGGGGGAGTGTCATATTGCGCGAGCCTCCTTTTTAATAAAGCCCACAAATTCTCAATGGGATTGCGATCCGGGCTTTGCGCGGGCCCTTGCACGGTTCGAAATGTTTGTTTAGAAAGCCATTCCCTTCTTCCTCATGTAAATTTTGTAAAAAACTCATTGACTAACAAAAACCGGTCAGCTGTTGCAAGTGAAAGCTGTTTCGTATTAGGGGCAATATGTTGGACGGAGCCGTTTGCTG
This sequence comes from Epicampocera succincta, assembly GCA_932526305.1. Lineage (NCBI taxonomy): Eukaryota > Metazoa > Arthropoda > Insecta > Diptera > Tachinidae > Epicampocera > Epicampocera succincta. Next base: position 20,028,099 of record OW052035.1, read on the forward strand.
GTCAGAAAAAATGTTGCCAGATGCATTTTGCGACTTCCCAATTCTAACATTTTCATCACGAATAATTTATTTGTTCATTTGTAATAGCGTAGACAGACGACAGCGTTAATTTGCATTAAAAGCTTACTAATGTGAATTAAAATTTTACCCTGACAGACGACAGTTTGTACATTTATCAAGCATCTGTTTGTTTGTATACAAATTTTTTTTTTGCATTTAGATCGAGATCAAATGGACAGAAGGCAGAAAATACGACTAGCAGCTATGCTGTTGGTGAAAAATCACTGTTTATTTGAAAGAAAGCTGAAATTACTTTTGGTGAAACTGCTCCATAATGTAAAAATTGTACATGCACTAGCAACCATAAATCTGAACGTGTTGCTACAAGTTGGGATCGCAATAGGATACTCTGATATAAGGGAAAGGCAATTGTGGAAATTTGTAGGTTTAATATACATATGTATCTTTTCATAAAGGATATAATTCATATATGGGATTTATTAAAGGACCGCAACAGCACTTTTTGGGAGTGTGACGTGCTGACGATGGACGATAACAGATTTAAAGAAAACTTTCGCCTCAACAGAAATGCTTTCCAAATCTTAAAATGGAAAAAATGCGTTTCGATTGTAAAATTTCTTTTTTTATCGCTAAAAACAATTAAAATAACACCTTTGCTGAACTTGAATCCATTTTAATCTCACAATAATAAGCAATTTGCCAACAGCTGACTGATTGTCGACTGTGTTGCCATATCGAAATACCTAAATGCAGTATAAATTCAGTCTGATTTCGTGCATTTACAACAGATCTTATACACATTGGGATGGGGATAATTCACAAGTTAATTTGAATTAAGACTGCTAATTCAAATTAACGCTGTCGTCTGGCTACGCTATAAATAAAGAATATATTTCAGTGGACAGGTATAGGATACATACATACATACATATTTATCTATATTTGTATATTTATTCTACAATAACAAATTATTAAGTTGCTTTATAAAATAAAAAACATTGTAGTTGTGATCTTCTTTATCCAGACACCAAAAACCTATTTAAGTTGGTGTATCAAACAAATGACTCCAGCTTATAAAATAAATTTTTGACACTGTAACTCATATACATTTCCCGGAACATTATTCTTTGCCGCTGGTCTTACCAACATAGTATTTTTATTGCAGAACAATAATTTGTTGGTCTTAATGGATTGCAACACTTGGATTTGATGGAGATATATAAAACGAGTCCTTCCACAAAATCGTAACCCAAGTCCACTGCAGCCTAAGCTTTCATATTACATCATTGTGCAATGATGCAAATTCGTCAGGTGTGGATGGTCACGGCGTTGCCATTTGCCAAAGATATACTAATTAGTTTTATTGTAACATATAATGTATTGTTTATTTTTACTAGTAAACTTAAAACACTTGCAGATATATTAAAAGGAAAAGCTTAATCTTGAAATTAAAATATAATAAAAATATATGTACGTAAAACTTCCTAAAATACCCCAAAGCATAAGAATGATCCACAGTGAATTCCGCAGTTCTCAAAGCAAAGTATTTATCGTTTCGAAAATAATCCCGATTTGGGTATAAATCACCTAATCTGACAGCACTAGTGATATTTCAAAGTTACTACACAGCAAAATCTTCTCGAAAATTACAAAGAGAACAAATTGTTAAGGAAAAAATGGTTAATTACAATTTTTTCGAGAAAATAAAATATTTGCTGCTTATTGCGATTCTACTTACAAAAAAACATATACATATAAACGAGAAAAGCCTTCGAGCTTGATTTTGTAAGAATACGTTTGCACTAAGTCAAAAAATACGTATAGAGGTATTATAGGTGCTCATCTGTAGACTTGAAAACCTTGGAAAAATATATTCAAACACTTGATTTCATATTCAATTGCACACGTTTTACTTTTCTTAGAAAAAAAAAAATGTTTTTCTAACTACTTGATAATTGTGTATTAATTCATAGTTAATTTTTTTTTTTGTGTTTTGTAGAGCAAAAAGTAAAAATGGAGGCAGGCTTCTAAGAGAAAAGTTGGAAAAAATTGGATTAAATTTACCTGCGGGGCGACGCAAAGCTGCAAATGTCACACTGTTAACATCGTTGGTTGAGGGCGAAGCGGCCCATTTGGCTAAAGACTTTCACTTCGTTTGTGAAACAGAATTTCCGGCTCGTCAACTGGCTGAATACATCGTCCGTCATAACACCGAACCTCAAGATTCGTACAGAAGAAAAGAGCTTCTGATGCATTCACAACAGGTAACAAGATTTAAATTTAATACAGACCCTTCATTCCAAAATTTACTTTTATGAAACGTTAAGTACAAGGACAATTGGCGTTGGCTCAGAGCATACTCTTTTAGGCAGACTAATAAGTCCAATGTAAACAATGTGATCTATACTTGTTACATGAGGGCAAATTATAACTCGCTTCAGAAAACATTCAGAACTTATTACATGTCAACTTCCTTAGTCCATATCTCCAACCAAAACTAAAATTATTCTGCAAAAATAATTACTTATATCCAGCTGCATACATCAGGAAGCAGTTTATTGTTCTTTGTGGCAAAAAGTCTGGTTCTTCAACGTTCGTTCATGTCTACCCTGTTCATATTTAGGGCGAAAGCCGACTTGGCTAATGTTGTTGGTCTGGAGTCTTTTATCATTTCTGCCGAAAGGACCTTTTGGGGAGTTACAATAACTTACATAATATATTCATAAAGTGTGTCCTTTTCGCCCATTTTCTATGCGATTTAGTCGTTAGAGTAAAAATTATAAACAAAAAAACATATTTTCTTACTCAAAAATTCTATATTACAACGAAAAAGAGAAGTTCCTTTTCTTCGCAACCAACGAAACATTTATTTTAATATAAAATAAAAACTTCCCAATTTTCTTTTTCTGCAAATTCAAAATAAAACGAGTTGTTTTTGGACTTGTTCATATTCAGACATTCGTGCAGGTGTCTCTTGTAATATATCTCACCATTAGCCGATTTAAAAGTCGCTTTTTCACCTCTGTTCTATCCTACATCAATTTTGCTTAATAGCAATGTTCATGATGTTGTTGTGGTGGTTGGTCTCAGAAAGCCAATTATCGCCAAAGTGTTGTTCTCTTGCAACAGATAAATATTTTCTTAGCTCGGATTTTCTCAACTATCCTCGAAATGGCCAGCAGAAGGAATTAGATAGTCCGAGCTCTCGGCCAAGGAGTTTTTAAACTGCACCGTGTTGGTTTGTCACACGAATTCGCCGTGTAACAGGGCGGCACTGAGTCGTTAACAAGTTATGCTTCAGTTTTGACCGTCATATCAGATGTTGATGACAGTTAATTTCACAATCTGTTGTCGTCGATGTCTGTAGCAACAAATTGTCAGCAAAGAAATTGATGCACTCAGGCAATATAAAACAAAAGCCCTGAAACCCTATTCTAAGAGTCTTAATAGCTGTAAAAGAATGTGGAGCTCTCTTTTTCCTCTCCAAAGAAGGTAACAAATATCTGACACGTTTGTTGAAATTGATTTGCCCGAATTGTTCCTGTCTCCGGCAAAAAGGCGATGGATACATTCAAAACAGTACGCAAATGCACTGATTTTTTTGTGAGTGTACTCGTTTTGCACTGCTCTATTTTGTTCAGCCCATAAAATCTATATCTTTGAGTAGGACAATGATTTTTTATTCAAAAAGTGGTTTTCATAAATCAAATCAAATTCGTCCTTGTCAAAGACCACACCCGTGGCATTTTATTAAAACAGCTTAAGTCGAACTTTAAAATTGCAAAAATTGAATTTAATTTTACTTATTTGCGGAAATAATGGTTTTTGTGGCAAAATTCTTCTTCGTATTTTTGATGAACTTCTGTTGCAATTTTGCTTTAATGACGTTTATTATTAAATGCAGTTTTTCATTGAAATATCTTCCAAAAATTTATTTTCGTCTTATCTTCACTTAAGCTGTTCTGATAAAACTCCAGACATACATACATACAATATATGACAAGCAAATACAATAAATTTTTCGTTTATGACGTTTGACTGTTCGAGTTGCACCGAATTGTTGTACGTTACGTCTAATGCCACCTTATAACAAATTATAAAATGAAGAATAAAAAGGAGCAAATTTCAAAACAGAAAGTAAAAACTTGTCATAAGGTTAAAATTATTTTTATTAAACTTAAATAGACAAAAAAATAATTAATTTTACTAATTGACAATCTGGGTTTTGTTATTTAAAGAATTAAAGTCTTTTGTTATTAAATTATAACTGTTTTTTTTTTCAAGTGTACTGATTTTTTTCTCCAACTCTATGTATAATTAGTATAGTGAACACATGAAAACTCCTTTATGTAGTTTAAATGTTTCTTAAACTACAACTAGACATAGGAAATAAGTACATGCTGGGTATTAACTCTACATTCATTCGCAGATAACAAAGGAACTGATGCAAGTTCTAAGCCAGGATCGCACTACACAGTACGGCACGAGGTCACAGCATTTATTAGAGCCATCAATGCAACGGCATTTGACGCACTTCTCCCTGATTACACATGGGTTTGGGTCGCCCGCCATAATGGCTGTTCTACATGCTTTTCAGGTTTGTTTGAATATTCATTATTTTACCATTTCAATATTAAATAATTGTTCTTTTAGACATTCCTGAATGAATCCGTGAACTACTTGGAGAAGTTATATCCTTCGAATGGCGGAGGCATGGTTTCATCATCTCTTGACAAAAACAAAATGGACGGTGATAAAAAATGATAAATCACTTACTTTTAAGATTGCGTTTAAAACGCATTTGTATTATTTGTCATAATAAATAACAAAATGTATGTATATAAGAATATTTTTAGATGTAAGTATGTATGAAAATTACACTTGTTTTAAATTAAAAGAAATTAATATAATTATTTAAACTCGAATTGTTAATTCTTAATACTTTTATTTTGTGTTTTAAGTGCAGCGATTTTAGTCCACTCAGATTTGTGATAGAAATGAATTTGCAAAGCTATTCCAGGGTACGTAATAAGTGATACTCGAAATGATGACCTGAATGAATCCAAACAAATGAAGGAGCTTTTTCTACAAAAAAATGTAAAATAAAAAACAAAACATTTTCATTTCGATCAAACTCCAGGGTGAAATGACATTTCTGGCTTTAATTTGAACTCCTTCATCCGTCAAGGACCTTCTTAATTTAGTTTATACAAACACATGAATACATACATTTATGTATGTGGCACAGGAAACTTCGGCGAACTTGAACAGCCTACATTTATTTCTTTCTTACTAAATAAGCCTGCATTAAACACGACTTATAATAATTGAGAAAAAACTTAAACTGCAATTTATTTATTCACAAAATCCGATGGGAATCAAATTTGAACGTTTGAAGAGTTTATATGTGCGATTTGAGACTTATTTCCAAGATTTTGTTTAATATTTTGCGGTTCAAGCTTTTTGCGCTAAAGCCGACTGTAACCTATTTTTTATATAATAGAAAACACAAAACACTTACATATGTCTGTATATTCCACTAGGGTATTTTTTAGGTCAAGTCTTTTACGAATTCTGTGACCTAATTTATCACACAAATGCTCCATCGGACTGAGATGGAGAATGGAGTTTGTTAGTAACATTACTTAGCAGTCGTTCTTTTACAACGCCAGCAACGTGATTTGTATCGTTATCTTGCTGGAAATGCCAGCCAGAATTGAGTCCCAGTCTCAACTGAGACTGTTTGAAAAGCTAAATACTATTTTGCCAACTCCTGCTAGTAATATGCAACTCCAGTCGCCCTCGAATGTGCTTTTATCGCTGCATATAATATTAGCCCAAAGAGCATTGCCTTTTCCAAGCTGTTTTGTTTGCGTTGTATAGCACTTTCCCGCACCTCGCTTTTGTTACTCAAAAGTTGTCCAGCTTTGTAACTTCAAAGTGGTCCAGTTTTAGTACGATGAACATACTTCGGGATACAGTCATTCGTATATAATTTTATGAAAACTATTTATGACTTCCTCAGTTTTGCTCGTGTGATGAATAGAGGTAACTAGTAATTGAAGCCAGTTACCTACTATTAATTAAGATATTATTCAATTCGGTGTAATCTCCTCGCCTGAAACAGAACTGCTCAACCCCTCTAGCCTAACTTTTATTACGGCAAACATTAAGCGTGTTACAGCTTATATCTGTTGTGGAGTGATATCTGTCATCAGGTAAAATAACTAGATCAGCGCGATTAACTGTACACTCTTTGCATTATTTACAAATATCAAATCAAGTAGTTTTCCGCGTGTGTTTTAAATTTGAATTTGATTATCAAAAAATTTATTAGCTTTTACCCCTGTTGCATTCCCTCATTAGAAAGAAGTCTCATGTTGTTTTAATGCTTTTTAAAATACAAAGAAATTCTAATAAAAGCGCTAAATGATTTTAGTTTTCAACAATTTATTCTGTGATCGTATAAATTAAACTTTAAAAACGAAACATTCAATTAGCATAACAGCAATTGAATTTTTTGTACGTATGTAATCACTTATAACCAGATATATGTACTTACAAGGGCGTCCATAAATATACTAATAACTAGAGAACAGTAAAATAAGATAGAAAGTGATTTTCTTAAAAAAAACACAAAGTACCAACAATCTTGTGCTGTTCAAGCAAGTGCCAAATTACTTTTTCTTAACTTTTGCAGATTCCATTAAGAGTCTTAGTTTTCCATATTTATTAGTATTGTTGTACCACTGCTTGTACTTTTCCAAGACCTGCAAGAAACCGGAGCTGTATTAGAATTTACTAGTATAATGTGTGACATGAACAGGGTGGCTCAAACGAAGCTCTGTAAATTCACTATTTTAACATTTTCTTTTATTCAATTTTTTTTGGGAAGATACATTAGCGAATATTGAACAAAATTGAATTGAAAATAATTTGCATTTGAATTGAAAATGTTCGGGGAGTGGAAGAGTGTATAGGAAAATCGTGCAATAAAAAATGAGTATTTTAAAGAATTTCGAATTACAAGGAAATTGAATCCGTGGTTTTATAAGGTGCGCATTGTTCAAGAATTGAAACACAGCGATTGCTGTGAGAAAATCCTGGTGACGAAACTCATCTTCAATCAAACAGCTTTTGTTTAGTGCGTCACAGAAATTGTATAAAAAGTATAAGAAAGCTTGTAAAAAAGATTCATTTTATTTTAATGTTAATGTCAAAACCTGGCTTGGACTTTAGATGGGAGACTATTAATCACTGCAAAACCGAATATATAACGTATTAGTTTTTTAAGACGTTAAGAAAGATTTTTTCTGTTGGGTAAACATCTTTTAAAATTCTGGCGAAGATGAACTAATTGCTAATATTATTCTGCTACTCTGTTGCTAATGTTTAGGCCTGAAAAATGAAAACACCCTATTTGGAACACCTAAATGTTTACATAATAATCTGTAGATGATGCTAAAAGGGGGATTGAATTATTCTTACCTTTTCTTCAGGAGGAAGCAGTGGATCCGATTGCGAGTAAAAATATTCCAAGAATTCATTTGGGCTTATTGGATTTATATGCAGACGCAGGCGTCTTTTGATATTTAAAGTGCTGGTAACGTTATCTGCGATGTCACCTGAATTATATTTCTGAAATATTTTCGCCAAGACGGACAACCCAGAATCTTCGAAGTAATTTCTATTGACGTTTTGGGTCAGCAGTTGATGCCACATCAGATACATTGTACCATAATCGGATTCCGGAACCAGCAAAAAGTTTTGGAAAACTTTTTTAAACATTTTATCTGCACTCCAAGGCGAACTACTTGTTCCAAGTAGCATTATTTTATCCTGCTTCCCAACTGATCGCAGTAAATTTTTATTTAATGCGCTCTTGAGCAATTTTGGTTTCAAGCCCATTTGATCTTTCGGAACTTTCTTCCAAAATACTCTGTGGGCATCTTCAATGAAAATAATTGTTGGTTGAAAAGCTTTCGCCACTTTTATTACGATATGGATCAAATACTTGATATTGTCGCTAAACAGAAAAGTTTTTTCAGGGCTTAAATCGATGAATAAAGCTCCTATAAAAAGAAAAACATATTACATTTACATATATTAAAGTAAAAGAAAATTGGCAACTGATATGTTCTTTATTAAGAACTATTATTCTAATATGTTCTTTATTAAGGACATGTACATATAATGTGAAACTACGTCTTATGAATTCTGGTTTTTTATTGTGGGTGAAACATTTATTCTTGACAAATATTATAGAAGTTAGTAGACAGATTTTGAAATTGATTTACACGGTTTGCCATTGCCACCATTTAGCATACCAGGCAGATATAGATTGCAATTTCCTGTGAAATGTGAAAGCAGCGTATACCACAAAACTCTTAGTTCCCTGCACAGTAGAGGAAATCGAGCCACCTGACGCTAAATGAAATACCAATTGAATATAAGGGCCAAAAACCTAAAATATCCACCATCGGCTATTTTTGCGTTTTTCGGTTTGAGCCGCAGTCAGAATGTTTCAGCCAAGGTATGCATCTGTTTCGGAAACACCTAGGCCGAACCTGCTCACCCGTGCCATTGAGTTAGACACCTAGAAATCAAACTACATTTAAGCATTAATGCCCGTTGCCGCCACAATTAAATCGCTACTATTGTCGTATTTTGTCGCAAATAACCATTTTTTCGTACTGCGATCGATAACCGGTAACTGTAAGTAGGTAATCGTTTTTTTTTTGGCGCCGGCTTATACAGAATCCCGTTTACAGAATAAAATTATTCAACTTGGTACAACCACGAAGCTGTACAAATGTTAATATCTTAGTATGTAAGATTATTTGAATTAATTTGTAATATTATTATTTAGGAATTGAAACATTGAAGTGTGAAATAAGTATCATTGTTTTATACTTCTGGTGTTTATAATCTACTACGTTGGACTACACAGAGCTTGGGCGGCTTCATCCGCAATAATGCGATCAAATTTACCCATCTACTAAAGACAGTTTAATTGACATTAAAAACAATATTTATAAATATGTAAATATTTTTAAATTACTTAAATGTGATTACAACTTAATTTTTGTTGCTTTCTATTACATTGAGATTTATTCCATTTGGAAGTTATTTTGTAATATGTTTTGTAATTCCTGTATGACGCTATAGTCCCTCTACTTAAATCTTTGTGTAAACTGCAATTTTCCCGATTAATCTCAATGCTTTATAGTAACGGTGTTTGAGCTAAAAATCAATAAATAAGTTTCAAAGTTCGTTTGCATTAAATATGATTCCACACTTAATAATTGTATTTAAGAATTTACATACAATATGTATGTAGTTTCGTGGCACACGAAATATGTGAAGTGATAATACAACAAGCGAAAATATATGTTTAACCGGTTTTAATAATAAGTTTATAAGATTTTAGATTTAAACTTGGTTTAACTTAGACTAAATACACTTACAAACTGAAAAGATCCCTAATAGTATTTGGAAGATTGTTTTATAAAAAATCGCCTAAGTCTTCCTCGAGTACTTTTCACGATTAAAAACTGAATAATCTCTTGCGAGCTTGAAAAAAAAACTCGAAAATGATTCGTGCTTATGCTTAAAAAGTATCTTATTGAAAATACAATAACAAAACATAAAGCAGTCGAAAATGGATCATACAGATGTTTGAAATATGACTGTTTTGAAGTTATTTATGAATAATATTTTACTCATCTAGATGATGAAAAACTGATTTTAATTCTGTTCTTTTTATTTGTAACAGGATATTTTTTAGAATATTGTAGATTTTAGTTTATTAATGTCAGTGATCTCGCAGTGTAAAGTTGAAATATTAAATTATAGTTTTTATAAGTTTATATTGAATTAAATATATTATATTAAAATTAAACTCTAAAAGTTTACTTAAGAAAGATCTACTTAATAACAATTATTAAAGGCAGGTACACGTCTAACAAGGGAAGTATCCCGAGAATAAATATTAATTGGATACGAATTTGTTAAATGGTTAAAAAGTGGGGTTTATTCTTTTTGTAATCGATTACAAATATGATTGAAAAAAGAGTCAAAAAAGACTCGCAAACGATCAGAAATACGACTAAAAAACGACTCAAAAATGATTCGCAAACGATTAAAAATAGGACTGAAAAATGAGTCGAAAAAGACTCTTAGACGATCAAAAATACGACTAAAAAATTAGTCGAAAAAGACTCGAAAATAATTTGAAATACAGCTAAAAAATGACTCGAAAAAGACTCGCAAGTCATTAAAATATATGAGTCGAAACTGATCAGAAAAGGGGGTAATAAAAGACTCCTTAAGAAGAGTCGCGAGTAGGGTACCATTTTCTCCCCAGAAAACAATCATTTATGATCACAAAATGAGCTCATATATGCCTATTTTAATGGTGCAGATGAGTCAGAAATGACTCGAAGGTGAGCAATTTTTTCATAAAGTGCTTGCAGAGGAGGAGTTATATTGGCAGCTCCTTTATAGACAATTAACCCCGCATTTAGGCAACGACTTCTACTCAATCATTTTTCCAGAAGTGGGAAAGTAGATTACGGGGACAGAGAAAACACTAACTTTAACTAATAATATACGTAACTTTCGTGTTCGTGGTTCGCTTTTTTAAAAGAATGTCATAAAAGTCTTAAAGTTATATTTCGCCCCCAAAAATAAATGTTATTACTCGTGTATTATTTCTTTACGGATTTCCTTCATATGCATATGAAAAACGAAATTGAAAGTTTGTGTTTTTGGTTGTTGAAAAATTGCGCTACAGGGAGAAAAAAGATTTGTATATATACACGCATATAGGTATGTGTATGATTTTCAAGAGTATTTTCACACGAAATGCCACAAAACAACAAAGAATTAGGTCATCTACTTATGACAATATCAGTTTAAGATCAATTTTTCTCCGGTCTATTTTCTACGTTCCTAAATGTTTTAAATTGGGTCCAAAAACCACAATTCTGCTTGTTTAAATACCAGCAGTTAAGCCTAAAGTGGTAATTTGTCGATAAAGTTTGTGTTCAACTTCCAACTAGTAATTCTCATCCAATTCACACAATTTATGGCCATAATAGCAACTGCATCTTATATGGATGTAGGCCAAGATATTTCCTCAAAATTTTCCAAGAAGTAGGCTGCCACAGACAGAGTTGAAGAAAACGGAATCGGATCGATAAATTCAAGTCACTCTGCCACAAGTTAAATGTGCTTCTTCTGTACGCACAGACCGAACGCAATTAGGATCAACAATGTCACAAAGGGTAAATAAGGTCATGAATCGAATCGTAGTACTGCCCACCGTAAACTTGGTGAAGAGCTCTATAAGCTTGGCGAACAATGCGAATTTAGGAAATACATTTTCAGGTTTTGTGAACGGTGTAAGTGCACGTTGATTTGCCAAAGAAAATGTCAACACACACTTTTTTAGTATGACAGTTTCGCTACGGAATGTTCTATGCCTTCCACCCTAAAACTGTACCGTATTCTCAATGACACGCATGTGTTTAATGTCTATAGTAAAGAAGATTGTGTGATTATGTAGTGCTGGTGAAAATGTCAAAAAGGGTTTAACAATTGGCTTTTCCTTCAGAATAACTAAACTAGAGTTTGAGATACATACATATCTGGGTTATATTATTTTTCTCCCTACACTTGTTGCAAAGAAATTATGCAAAAATATATTCGCAAAGTTTTTATTCTATATCTTACCTAATTCAGAAGCTATTATGTTACACAACAGACTTTTTCCAGTATTCGGAGGGCCAACAACACATAGCGCCTTTGGCTTTTCAACGTTAAAAGCCCCCATTCCAAACATGACATCCTGAACTGCAAATCTGAGGTCAGCTTTAGCAGGCTTCAAGGAGCTACAATATAAAAATTAAGAAATGAGGTTAGGAAGTCGGATTTTAATAAAGTAACACAAGAACCAGTAGGGTAGGGTAGCATATCACAGAATACAGAACGGATAGAATTAATAGCACACGAGAACTACTAGATTACCATTTTCTTATATCAGACACTAGTCCAAACTACTCCAACCCAACTAAGCAAAGATGCCAGACAATTGAAGAAAACTGCAATTTTCCCGATTAATATATTGTAACTTTATTTTTTTCCATTCAGTTGCGGTCAATCTCTTGATGAGTTCAGTTCTGCATTTCAGTAAAAGAAGTTTATTTATAAAAAATAACAAAATATATCGCAACAACAAAAGCTGCATAAATTCCAAGAGTAGTAAAAAATACATCAGTATAAAAAAGTCAAAACCTGTGACAATGTCACCCACAAGGAGCGTTAAAAACAAAAGCAAAACAACAAAAACAAATAATAATGGATGAGGTAACTTAAAATCCAACAACTATTGCTCTCCACTTCAAACAATTGAAGATGAAAAAACTAATGATGACGAAGTAATAATAGTAAAATCTTATAAAGTTCACAGTCCTCCCATAACAATTTTAATGTGCAAAACTGCAGAAATGCACGAACTGTGTAAATTAGTTAAAATATCCGCTCAATGGTAAATACGAACAATTTAGTCATGCTATAAAAAACGGAAACCCCTACAAGGCACTCTTATTTGATCTCGACAAACAAGATCCAAGAACCGTAATGACATAGGTTTAAAATGCCTAGACGTTAAAATTGTTACATATATATTTAGTGTGACTCAATGTTACAACTGCCAAATTCTTGGGCATGACTCTAGTCGTTGTAACGTTAAAGCGCTCTGTGCCAACAGACGAAATGTGCCAATTGCAACGGGCCCCACAAATCTACGTACGACCAATGTCCTAAATAAGATTAAATTCTTAAGTATCAGGCAACGTTTACAGCCAACACAACGGAGATACTCCACCAACATAAATGCCACTCGCATTCAAGCAATAATTACAATAATAATTTCCCAAACATAATGCGGCATCATCATCATCAGTGCCTGATTTCTTATGGCTTTTGTTTTCTACAGAAGTTGAATCAGACTTATTTTTCCAAACTAAATCAAATAATACGAAAGGTATTCTGGGTCTTGCAAATCTCGAAGTTCTAAGTTTTGATATATTTTCTCCTGTGGGATGTGGATTAAAAATAATATATCTGAATAATTTGCAAAAATTGCTTAGAATTCCTTTTACAAAAATTAGCTGAAGTTGGAGGACTATTAATGGTTTTTAACAAATTATTGTCGATAATAACTGAATTTGTCGAAGGACAATCGGTACAATTGAATTGTAGATGGACAAAGCGTCACTAGGTAGAGAAACGAGGCACAATTTGATGTACCACTCATGACAGGAAAAGTCCAAATCTGGTTCATACGGTGGCTGAGCGGTGATTACGGTGTTAGTTTTGGCCAAAAATGTATGTGTTGTTTTTGGTAAAAATTCAGCAGTTTTTTAACGAACTTCCGAAATTTCCTAAACATTGGCCAAACGATATATCGACCTTCTCAGCAACTCCTATAGTAGTGATTCGATGATTCCCCATATCGATTTTCTTTCTTTCTTAACATTTTCGTCCGTTGGCAATGTGCTGGTGCGTTGCTATGCACGTCTTCTCGACCTTCTTTGAAAACCTTATACCACTCGTAAGCATTTTTATGACTCAGGGTATGAAACTGTTAAAATTTCAAACCAAACAACGTTTATCACATACGCATTGTTAATTTTTAACAGGTAATTAAAAAAGTAAAAAAGTACGAAAAAATGCTTAGGAATGTAGGCAAGTAAAAGATAAAGTATAAATTAAATATAATATCATATAATTCATTAAAAATTGAATTTTAAAATCATATAAAATAGTTGGAATTACAATAGAATAGGATAGGGACAGTGAGCCTCGTACTTTTTTAATCTGATCCACAATAAACTGCAAAGTTTCTATTAAGGTGTTTCACTTGTTTCCAAAGGTTGAGAGTATGTCGCTACCTTTCAGGAAACGGTCGATGTCTTGATAACAGGCAGATTATTTTTCATTAGATAAAGAATATTAAGCAAATTAAACTATACGACAAGTACTTCTTTTAATCCCCAATGAGATTTTCGGTTTTAAATTTAGTTGTTCCAAGCTATTTGACACAATTAGTCTGTACTATTTGTGTCCCATGCAATCGCCTTGCCTTAAAGTAAAACCTCTTATCTATTTGTTAAACCAAGTCCAATATTATTTAAATGAATAATTTTGCAAGCCTATTTTGGGCTCTAATTACGTTGTGTTGTCTGCATAAGTATAACAACCGTAAGGTCCTGCGATAACACTCAATGTATATTTTGTATAAAGAACAGGGCCAATTTTGACAAGAAAAATTAAGTTTTCTAACGAGATATAAGCAAAATGGTGCGAGGGAAGTAACGTTTTAAGTTTGAAAAGAAGATACACTGTATCAAAATTTGGCCTTATGTTTATTGCCAAATCCAAGACATTCTGGACTAATGATTTTATTGCTCAAAAATTTACTACAAAGTATTTTTTAAATATTATTAAAAAGTGCGCACAAAACTAATATGGCTGGAAGTAGAGTTTTTTGATTTACTTGGTTTTGAAACCACTATTATTTCCACATATTTCCCTTTTTCCGCCTTATGAAAGAATTATAAATTAGAGATTTTTTAGATTAAGACTTATTGGCTTTAGTTTCCATTTTATTTAATCCCGGTGCATTTTTAACGTTTAGCGTAGACATTCTCCGTTTTATGTCATTGGAATTAACGACAAAAAAATGTATATTATTTTAAAAAAATGGCTCAAAAGTATAATTTATATATGTATGTAGAGGATATATTTTTTAAAGACATCAGCGTTTTTGAGATTTAATTTGCACAATGCCTTATTTTAATCTTTGCCTGCCCTCGTCAAGAATTTTGTAGCTTTCCCTAATTTTTGCTCAGAAGAATGTTTTATTTATATTTTTTAGATTCATTAAACTTCCAGTTTTTGTCCTTTATTTCTTATTACAAAGCGAACTCCCGCTGGAAATACTAGAATATGTAACAAAATTAAATAAATCAGGTATTTTGGCACGGTCACTTGGCCCACTGTTTGCTTTTCAGCCACTTATCATTGTCGCAAGTCCTTTCCAAGCATATTTTGCAATAAATTCTGTCGAAATTGTCTTTATAATCGTTATAGTTAACGCAATGGCAGGTAAGAAAGGAACTCGAATAGACAGAAATGTGTATGCCTGGAAACTGGACAACATTTTTTTTATGTAATTAATTGATGATTTTACCCGTACAGTACCATCTTACAATATGTTTTATTTGTGAAATGTATTTAAGATATTGCGCTCTCAATGTGATTGAGATTTGAGAAAAATTTCCTGTGTCTAGTTAGAAGGCCCATTGGCATCCGATGTTGCTAAGCATATGTACATACATACCTTCATACATATGTAAATATTTGGGCATCATTTTGATATTAATATCATATCGAGTGCTGACTCAATTCCATTTATTATATTGTTGTTTTTCTTTTCAAAATTTAAGTTTTTGCGTGCTTCTGTTCGTGCTTGATTTTAAGCCTTTTTCTAAACATAGGATTAGTGTGATGGTGTGGATTTGAGACTGTAGTATGATGTTTCAAACAGTTTGTGACGCCTGAAACAAGACAGCATTCAACTGAATAAAATAATCACTTCTTCTACACAGACCTAGTGTTGCCAACTTCCCTCTTCCTACATTTTGAGCTTATGATTTCCTAAAAACCCAACTTCGAATACGAATATTTACTACATTTCTGTTTTAATCTGTTTTAAAGGGTATAATTAACAGAGAATATCTGCTATTTGACATAAATTCTCAGCTGTACGTAAAATGAAAATTAATTTGACTTATCAATACACACTTACACGAGATTGTTATCTTTTCTCAAATCATCCGCTAAAATACTAAAATCGCCTATAAAGTCCTCAAATCCTTTTACTGGATAATTATGCACTATTCCCGCTGTTTCGAGCTCTTCGTATAAAGATTCAATCGTACGATCTGCTGTGAGATCTTCAGTTTTCTTGACCTTTTTCTTACGAGTTCTAAAATGTTTCCTTTCCCTTGTCCTTGCGGCCTTAAATTTCTTTTTGTTATCGACGGACCAAGCCTCTTTCAGCATATTATACTCAATTCTGTATAAAGAAAATGAAGCCAAAGGGTAAAAATATTAAAACATAAATAAATCTGAGAAATTTTAATAAACTGGATGTAATTGAAACATTTTTTATATAAAATTGTATGCAAACTCTCATCAAATTTTAAAAGAGTGCGTGTACTGATAGAAAAGTAAGAGAATTTAAAATTTGAAAGAAAACTTAATAGTGTGACCAGCGTTGCCATATTTTTTTATAAAATCTGCAAATTTGGAGTAAAAAACCTGCTATTCAATTCAAAAAATTGCACATAAATAAAGCTTAATCAAAGCAAAATTTTTCTTTACACATATAAATATATACATAAAGGGTGGTTAAATTTCAAGGGCCGATGTTGATTTTGAATAAAACACAAACTATTTAGGAAATTATTGTAATTTTATTTTATTATGATGTATTGGTATTACTCAATTATGTATGGAACAAAATATCGGACAATTGGGCGCCGCGACCTCGGCGGCACACCTCCATCCGATGGTCTAAATTTTCGATGACGCTGAGGCATAATGGAGGTTCTATGCCGTTAATGTGCCGAATTATCTGATCCTTTAGGTCTTGAATTGTTGCTGGCTTATCGACGTACACCTTTTCTTTCAAATAACCCCAAAGAAAAAAGTCCAACGGTGTCAAATCACATGATCTTGGCGGCCAATTGACATCGCCAATACGTGAGATAACACGGCCATTGAATTTGTTGCGCAAAAGAGCCATTGTTTCGTTAGCTGTGTGGCAAGTGGCACCGTCCTGCTGAAACCACATATCGTCCACATCCATATCTTCCAATTCGGGCCATAAAAAGTTCGTTATCATCTCACGATAGCGAACACCATTCACAGTAACTGCCTGACCGGCCTCATTTTGGAAAAAATACGGCCCGATGATGCCGCCAGCCCATAAACCGCACCAAACAGTCACTCTTTGTGGGTGCATTGGTTTTTCGACAATCACTCTTGGATTCTCATTCGCCCAATTGCGGCAATTCTGTTTATTGACGAATCCACTGAGGTGAAAATGTGCCTCATCACTGAAGATGATTTTCTTCGAAAATTGATCATCCACTGTTGCCATTTCTTGCCACCATTCTGCCCATTCACGACATTTGGAATGGTCAAGAGGCTTTAGTTCTTGAACCAATTGCACCTTGTAAGCGTGTAAATGCAAGTCTTTATGCATAATGTTCATCAACGACGAGCGTGAGAGGTGCAATTGTTGGGAACGACGACGAGTTGAGGTGGACGGCTCTTCAGCCACACTATCGCGAACAGCAGCAATATTTTCTGCAGTACGAGCTGTACGAGCATGCACTGGTGTTCTCACATCTTCTACAGACCCGGTTTGCTCGAATTTTTCCACGATTTTTGCGATTGTACGCACATTTGGACGATGAAATTGACCAAAAAAATTACGAAGTGCACGATATGCATTTTGATTTGAACTCCCATTTTCATAATAAGTCTGGATAACTTTAACACGTTGTTGGATTGTGTATCTCTCCATGGTTCAAATTGAGTAAGTCTGAAATAGAGAAATGTCAAATAAAATTCGGAAAAAAACTTGGCGTTTAGGTGTGGTTCACATTCAACATCGGCCCATACAATTTAACCACCCTTTATATAAGTAAACGAAGCAAAGAACAGCTGCACGAAGGCTTAAAAGGAAAGTATTTTATGTTCTATATTTCAAACCATAAAAACAAAAAAAACACAACTCTTTGCACTTAATCAGCGTTGCAAAAGAGGATTTAATAAAAACATTACCTCACCACTGTTTCACAAATTGAGTTAACTGGGTTTCTGAAACTTCATGGTCTTTGGAGCTATTAAGCGAAAATCACTTAACCGATGCTCTTTTAATAGATTCATTGACTCAATTAAAAAAAATTCTTTATTTCAGCAGCACAATCAATAAAACAAAGAAACATTACAAAATATATTGTATAAGAATACATGGTTTTTAAAGTTGTCATATACTTTTATTTAGGTGTGAAAATTACGTTCTATTTTTGGGAACTTGCAAATGAAACTTCAGCGCCATTTTTGTATGTGATTTGTCAAAACTTGTGTAATTTTAAGAGTCAAGTAAAGGAATACCGCATTTAAACAGGACTCATTATTCATTTAACTTTTTTGGGAGCATTTAAGCAGGTAAATCAGTTATCCGGGAATAATTAACCGGAAATGACTGTAATGGCATAAAATTAAGACCTCACAAACAAAAAAGTTGCAAGTTGAGAATTTATTTAAAAAACTATAGGACAAAAACTGCAAAATCTGTACAATTTTCGTAAAACAAAAAACTTCAAAACTGATCAATGCTTCGAAAAACTGCAAAATGCAGATAAATCTGCACATTTGGCAACGCTGAATGTGATCTTCAAGTTCAGCGAGCCTATTTTAGTATTTTTGGAGTTAAATTTAGCACTTCTTTTCTTGATTGAGCTGCGAAATTTTCTATATAACACTTTCCAATTATTTAGCATTATTTGTAAATATACAGTGAACTCGCGAAAAGGTGAACTAGTTTTTACCAAGGGTTTACGTGTTCAAATTTGTTCACGTTTTCGATTGTGAAAATTTTAGAACAAAAAAGCACAGTTAAGCTCGAAATAATAACTTCAAACAAACAATTAAATATCAAATATTAAGACTAGATAAAAAATTTAAATTTTTCATTTATTCACTTTACAAAAATAAAATAAAATTAAATGTTTATACTTTTCCACTTCTAAAAAACAAGAAACTCAAATACATATGTACTAACATATTTAATTATTCTCTGTAATTCTTCGCAACTGAATATAAATTTATTAAAATAAATTTAAAAAAAGCTAATATCCGTTTAAAGGGATGGGGTTTGTTGCCTATTAGTATTAACATAAAGAAATCGCTTATCTTCCTTTGGTATGCGTTTTGTTTTACCATTTTTGGTACAGCGTTGTCTTTAAGATTATTCAAAACTCTTATTATCGTATGCTCTGGGATTCCCAAAACTAAAAGTATATTTAAAAAATAAAACGAAAAAAACTCAGAAAACTTTGTTCACGTTTCATAGTAGTCAATGTAAACATGAAAGTGTTCACATTATCTAATCGTTCATGTGTTCGAGTGTTCACGTTTTCGCGAGTTCACTGTAATTTTTTTTTATTTATGCAATTTTATTGGTACTTTTCACGAGTATACTATCGTTATATAATAACAACCTAGCAAAATAGTACTTCTATTTTACAAAGTAAATATTGCACGCCAGCTGGTTTTATTCGCAATGAAATTCGCGGTTTTATCGTTAAGCAATGCAGAAGTTGAACGTGTTTTTAGTGAAATGAATCTTATAAAAACATTTATAAGAAATACAATGAAGTTAAACACTTCTTATAAAAAGGCTAAACGTATGTTATCATAACTTCAAAACTACACATGATCTTATAAAAAATGTAATAAAAACATATGTACAACGAGAATTTTAATAACCATTCATAATTCGATGAAGAATATTAATTAGATGATGTATTTGATATGTAATAATTCATTAATTTATACATAAACTTATAAGTATACAAACTTTAAGTCTTTTTATATTTATATTAGTTTTACAACAATATACAAAGTATATAATTTAAAGTAAATTTGTATAAATATACCCCAATACGTCCAATATATAATTTAATGTTTTCCGCAAAATAAGAATCACAATAATTTCGAAAGTACAGCAACGACTGAATTAATATTTTTGTTTTGTTTTTAAAACTTTTTATGTTTAATAAATAATTTTGCTATTTTTTAAGAAATTTTGTTTCGTTAAAACTGAGCACTTTCGAAGAAAATACTTGCTTAAAAAAAGAAATATTAGATTTTAGGATAATGTTTTAACTCTTTTTTGCTGCCAATTTAGCTGCAAAAGTTTTTGAGATGTGGTCACACTGGTCACGTTGAGAATGCTTTTGATAAATATTGAGCTTGATTTCAAGCAACTCGATTTAACCACTACTTTGATGCCGCACGAAGAGATGAAAGTTGTAAAAACGATTCAAGTCAGCTGATCGGAAGATGTGCAATAAGAAACAGTCATCTTGTGCATATTGCACGAATATGTGAATGTACCCAAAAGCAAAACTATCATGTTTAATTTGCACAAAAAAAGATATACTATTTCGTATCCAACTGTTATGGCCAGTTTTTAACTTAAAAATTAAACGAGGTTTAAACTTAAGTTCTGTTTAAGTACTGAATTTATTTTTATAGATCATATTTAATTATAATTTAAATCGCTGACCACGTCCATTTAATACATTTAAATACAACTTAAGTTGTTTATACTACCATATGATTTTGACAATTCTACAAATTATGAAAATTGCGCATTGAAGTTTTTTCATTATTTGATAAAAAAAAAATATTCAATAAATAAACTCGCCGCGAATAAAAACATTGTGCTATTGTGTTATTATTAATATCAACTAAAACAATGAATTCATTATTGCAAGTGAACATTTGCTGGAAATAGTAAAAAAAAACAGCAGCATTATCGAGTGCAAAGAGACTGACCGAGTTGGTGCAGAACAAAAGGTGAATGTGTGGAAGGATGTGTTTCGAAAACACAAAATTTTGAAAACAAAATATTTTAATATTAAGTTAACCAAATAGTAAGCAGCTGTTATATTTTTTTGACATTTAATAGTGCTACCATACTTTTATCATAATTAAATACCAAACGCAATTTGAGACTGAATAAATTAAACCATATTTAAATAAAACTTAAATTTAAGGAAAAATTAACTCATTTCGTATTTAAATATTATGTTAAAAAGTGGCCATTAATAACACAAATATATGTACATACATGTGTCTATATATACATACATATGGATGTATGTGTTTAGAATCAAGAAAAATACCTTTCCTCTTCTTTTTATCTCTTGTATTTTTGCACGGCTGGAAGCACAAGTGATGCACAAAACACTAGATATGAATGTATGTATGTTTTTCCTTTCTTTTTTCTGACTCATTTCATCTCCGTTAACGTCTCTCAAGTACTTTATGGTACTCACTGCGTATTAATTATGCGCGAAAACAAATCTCATTTTTTTCGCTCCAAATGAGTACAAACGCCCACATTCGAAATCGAGAAACAAGCGCCCTGTCTTGTCTTTGCCGAATAACGTAATATTTAATATTGACATACATATGTAGATAATTCAACAATTATAATATGTTGAAAAAATGTTAAAATTGAAAGAAAGAATCCAAAATTACCCTGTTATTTAAAATCCATTATTGTATTGTACAATTGTAGTTCTTTATGATGGTCTTTTTCTGATTCTAAAATAAGTACATATTTACTCGTGGGATATATGTATA
The DNA here is from genome assembly GCA_932526305.1 of Epicampocera succincta. Classification (NCBI taxonomy): domain Eukaryota; kingdom Metazoa; phylum Arthropoda; class Insecta; order Diptera; family Tachinidae; genus Epicampocera; species Epicampocera succincta. Next base: position 20,049,642 of record OW052035.1, read on the forward strand.
CATACATGCATACATGCATACATACATATGTATGTATGTGTAAACCACAATGACTGTGCAAATCCTTTTTTTGAGTTTTTTTTTTTTGTTCATTGAATCTGCCTAATAAGAATTGAACTTTTGTTAATGGGGTGGAAGGTCTGCTCTAGGGGGCCTAGTAACCGTCAAGCTAGCGGATTTGGATAACGTCGCAACTTTGTTTTGTATCTTTCTAGAACTTTGTTGCATTCGTTTCTGACCACAAGGAGCTCAAGGCCCGTGTGAACAATGGCATTTTTTATATACCATGGTGGTCCATTGCCACAGAAATCACTATTCTTATACTGCGCGTCAGCTGTTTTTAAGGGAATATGGCCTTTTTTTAAGTTGCGAAAAAAAAATTATGGATGATTTTGGTATTGGGGAGGTTCTTTGCGTTTATGAGGCTCCTCCACCGTAATTCTTCGATTTAACAAGTATCTCCAGCTATAAATGGGATGAACAGCAACTTAATCGTTAACTCTGATGCATTAAATGTGACTTCAACGACATTCGTTGAGGGATTTTGTTAAATACGTTCATGAAGCCCTTCGGGTTATAAAGCCTCTTTAACGCTCGACTCCGAACCAATGGGACCACGCAATAGAGGACGCCCACGGAGCCGATGGCGCACATAAGTAGAGAAGGACCTCAACCAACTTGGTGTGCGAAATTGGAGGCTGCTCGTTAAAGAAAAGCTTGAAGAACGGTATATAATAGCTGTATATACATATATTCTGACGACATTAAGTGAAAGTGATTTAGCAAAATAGGTAATTATGTCCGTTAGCGGGTTCCACACGCATTTTAATGAACCAAGTCTTATAAAATTTTGGCAACGCACCTCCCCTCAGCCCAATGAAAACTCTTATGTTTTTGCGTGTTTTCTGTGCTGTGAGGCAAATTTTCGATGAATAAAGTGTTTAAGAATTAAAATGTTGTTGTTGCGGCATTGACTTACCCCAAAGAGGTATTACTGCCGAGAGGGACAAAAAGCTTATTATTTGTAAGCTTTCATTAAAGTATTTATTAAAATTCCATCGAAGAGCATTCTGAAAAGTATATGGTTCAACGTTTTTTGTGGGTTCTTTCTCAAGTAATTAAGACATAAATGATTAATTTTTTGAGAAGGGTTTGCTACGTATGGTGACAATAGTGGGCATGTTTGTATGTGCATATGCACATCGCTAAATATGTATGTATGTACGTATGTACATATAATGAAAAACTTGTTAGTGCCGAAGCCGATAGAGGCATTATGTTTATGTATTTGTGGTTTGAAATTGAGGCACTTCTCAAATAGTACGTGTACTAACCTCATGTACTTATCAACAAGACTTCTTAGTTCCTTGTGAATAATAGCAAGTTGGCTTTCCGTCACCCATTCTTTAATGGCATCTTGGGACTTGTTGAGATATTCGTCCACATTCTTCCAGTCATTTAAATATTGAGAGAATTTATTTTCTAGATTTTCTTAAAGTAAAAAAACGTAAAATTAATTGACATTACTTTTTAAATCAGTCTGAAACATATTTGAAAAATTAAAAAACAGATTCTGAAAATTCATTAAAGAAAAAGAGTGAAAGAGTAGGAAGGTCTTGTATTGAACTAAAATAATTTTTAGGTCATGGCCATTAATGTCTGAGACGAAGCACATGTTCTATTTCGCCAAGCAACGACCTCTAGTTTTGTAAGATTTAAAACACAATGTAAGACCAGCAACTTTCTCCTTCTTGTTATATACATATGTATGTACTTTTTAATTTATATATAATTTTATAGGGTTTTGCCAACACGTTCCAACTCGAAATATATGTATGATCTAAAGAAAATATTTTCTTCTTGAAGTCGCCCACAAATTCTAGCTCATATAGTCGTATTAGAATCGAACAGTAGTCCTAATCAGGTATTTACTTCTTCTTTTGCGTCCGACCACTGGGTGCTTTTAGGTCTTACCTCGAATGCAAGTAGATTGCATTTTATCAGTTCATATAAGAATATAACACGTTTTATACTTAATTAAATTAAATTTGTGAAAATAGAAAAAAAGAAAAGAAAATTACTTTCAAGGCAAGTCATTTTATAAACTAATAAATTATTGTAAATTGGACGCAATTAAGCGAAATGAACTAATTTACTTAACTGCACTTTACAATTCATTTAAGCTTTCGGTTTTCAAAACTCATTAGGGAATCAGAAGCACCCAATGCTAAATGTATGTACTCTGTTAAAGTTTAAATCTGTTACTTGCTGGGGACCTTTTTTTATTGAACGCCACGATGCTATGTTGTGCGGATTCGAACTTACGACCTCTGGATTTGTTGATGGAATATCATACCAACTCTGCCAAGGTTTCCGTTGGACAATCCAGCCATACTTAGATGCTTATATTGCATCGTTGTTATTTTGCTAAATTTTCTCTCTTTTTACCATTTTCTCAAAAATATTTAATAAAAATTAAAACTATTCAATTTTTTAATGGCTTTGCTTTATCTTCTCTATACAAAGACGTTACAGGAAACAAGAAACTTTTTCTGAACGGTTGTATCACCACAGCTGATTATTTTATATGTGAATTCTGATACACTAATTGTATTACTTTTGATTGCTTGTGTAGGTAGACACATATACATTTGTATACTAACAAAAAAAAAATAGGAAAAAAGAGGAAAAGAAAGAAAAAAAAGATGAGTTATGGAACTAAAAGAGCTTTACAAACTTATCGGCTCATTTAACTCCCGTCTCCTCCAGTCTGAAAAGAAGATCTGATAAGAAGCAAATAGATCCATATGATGCCAGATTTCTACCCTTGTTTTAAAATGCTTACCAGAAATTGCAAACTTCTAAATCCTTTGTTCATTTACCTGTCCTGTAAAAACTTGCAACGGGAGAATAAAACACAAGTTTACCAAATTTAACTCCCAAATATGAACAAGTACGGGAACGCTTCAGTATTAAAAATTTGCAGCTTCTATGAGTTTTGTAAGAATCGTCCGATTTATATAGTATGTGTGTATATTTTTCTTGTGTGTTATTTTGGCTTTAAAGTACATTTTTTTGTTTGTATTTATCTCTGGAAGTTCGCTTCTGCCGACAGCGTTGTCAACTTTGAAATTTCAAAATGCACCAAAATGGAGAAAAAAAACACCAAGTTTCGAATTTCCTTTTTTTATTTCAAATGTTTATTGAATTAATTTTTCATAAAAAGTATAATATTTTTGCTAAACTATTTAAACAAACTCGACAGCAGTTTTTACTACAAAAACAAGTACTATGAAAATATAAAAGAGACAAAAAACTGAAATGAAACGAATACTAATTATCTACAACAACAAGACCGTTCTACTCTGCGTAAATGATTTGGTACGTCTTAAAAATCATTACTTGTTGTTCTTATTGTGGTCTATAAAATTGATTGTAAAAATATTACACTTTTGTATGAAATGGTATTGAAATAGATGTAAACAAAGATTTTTTTGAATTTGCTTTGCACCAAGAATTTTAAAACGCACCGAAAATGGTGCGAAACGCCCCGACATGACGCTGGCCACAATCTTTATATTGTTGTAGTGCAATAAATAAATGTACCTAATATTTTCTTTTGCGGTTTCTTTAGGCATTTTTTAAGATTTTGTTTCTTTTCACGAAACGCCAACTGAAAAATTCTTTGGTTTATTTGCGGCGGTACAAATATCTAACCAAAAGTCGTCTGTTTCGGTTTGAGAACCGCTACTATTCCATAATTTTGCAATATTTACATACACATAAATATCGGAACAGATACATACATGCATATGTATAAAACCTGGTTTATACAAACTGATACAATACAATATCTTAAAACAGAAATCGGCAAAGATATTTCAGTACAGTTTTGTGAAACTGAAGCACAAAAATAATCTGTATATAAAAATATTTAGTATTTGAAAAGCACGACTTTTGTTGTATTTTACCCAGCCCTGCCACAGATTTTTCTACATATATACGTACACATACCTTCATATACATATATGTATGTATGTAGTACATATTTCAAATTTTGCAAGGAACAATCGAATACTTACGGACATTTTTGTTACTCTTCAATTCATAACTAATGTTATAAGCTCCGGAGTTGAGCATTTTCGTTTCTCTCGCCAGTTCTTTACGTCTTTCCTTTTCTTTTTTTTCTAGCTGCTTCTGTTTTTGAAGCTTGAGTTTTTCTTCCACATTTCTTCTCTCAGCTTTAGATAACTCCTGCCTTTTGAGGAAATCTTTGAATTCGTCCAGACTCATCGTTTCATCAGTTAGAAGTAAAACAGTTCCGGACTTAATGGCATCTGGGTAGGGATGAAAGTCTCCAGTTTTTTCATAACTTTAACATAAAAATGTGTAATCTTAACTAATATAAACAAACAAACTATATATGTTGGATATGTATGTATGTATGTATGTACGAGGTCTATTGAAAAAATTAAGAGAATTTGCGAATTTACCCGGCGACGTACATACGAGTACATACATTCAATTGTCGTTTTTTATGTCGTACGTTAATCTCGACCATATATATTCACAGTTCCAACTATTCAGCAGCTTGAGATCAGAAGCATAAAATTCAGAAGTGCTTTGATCCGATTTTCAGGATCAAGACTTGACCAAACTTAGTGTAGAACATGGAATTAAGAGCTCAAAACACTTGAAATGTTGACGGTTGCATACTGTGAGTCTGAAAAGTGTTTACAAGTGGTACAAGCTCTTCAATAAAGGTCAAAAAGATGTGAATAATGATGGTCGGCCTGGCAGCTGCAGCACCTCAAAAAAAAAGAAAGTGAAGAAAATTTTTATAAAGAATTGTCGAATTATTGCTGTTTCCAAGATTGAGAAGAGCCGGTATTTGAGACGGTTGAGGAGATAAAAACCAAATCCTTGAGGAAACTCAAGACATACAAAACTGCTTCGAGGATTGGGAAAAACGCTGGCACAAGTGTACCAAAGTCTGAGGGCACCTAAATACTTTGAAGGCACAAAATTGAAGTTGATGGATAAATAAATTATTTTGAAAATACACCTCAAGCTTGAATATGAATAATTATTTAGCGGTTTTATTTAAATTGAAAAAGGTCTTCGCAACTATTTTTCGTTAATCGGGCCTGCAAGACTGGATATATATATATGTATGTATGTACATATGTAAGTATGCATTTCCTGAATCATAATGAGTACTATATATACATACATATGTATGTATATTTAAAGCTTACAAAGACACCTTTCCAACAATGCAATGCAAACAATAACCAAGATTTTTTCAATTCATTTAAAATATTCCGACCCTAATTTTTTCCACATGTTCTTCATCATCAATAAAGATCTGAATTAATATAGTTTTCGATATCAATTTAAATTTGGCCATATACTCGAGTCATAACATTCGAGAATTGAGCGCTGACTGTAGAGCTCATCGTCTCATTGAGGCTATTCTTAATTCCTTAAGTCTTTTTATTGTGTGTGTGCTCACCACATCTAACAAATTCATTAATTTCGATAATTCCAAAGCCGAATTTGCATCTTCCATTTACGGCAAAATATTTTCAAAAAATAGCGTTTTGTCCAAGTCCTTTTATTTCATAAACGAAAAACCGCGTTACGTATTTTTCAATATAGGGGTTTTCCGCTCAAGAAGGAAAATTCCAAAGAAATATGTTTGGGACTATAGAAAGTATCCGTTTATGGGAGGTGCCCAAAGATGGCTGTTTTGTTGATTCTGCCATTCTGCGGAATTCTCAAGCTTCAAACGACCCTGGAGCTCTACAATAAAAAATGTCAAAATCCTTCATCACCCCATCCGACCGAGCTTACATTTAGTTCTTTTATTCCTTTAATTTCTATCGTTTGCCTATCTAAATAATCTGCCGTTTGTGCTGTATTTTATTTATTTATTTTTTTATTTATTTATTTTATTTATTTTTCCTATTTTAAATTAGAACATTTAATTTGCATTTAAGCTCCAACTTTTTTAATATTTTATTTGTTGATATGCACAGTACATGCGTTGCCAATCATTCAATTTAACTACAGCTACACACAAACAGCAGCTGTTGTTTTCTTATTTACTTTCCTTCGATCAACCACACCCATGCACGTGGTAAGTAGTGTACATACTATATGCGGTGGAAATCATCGGTCTGACTAATCTTGTTATAGCCCAACTTAGAATAACCCTAGAGAAAAGCGCAGCTTTAATTACTCTTTACACTAGAAATAGATGGAGCTGGTGCTTCCATGGTGCAATTCCCCATTTCTTTACATATAAGTACATATGTATGTATGTAACTTATAAATAAAAAGACTTCTGTCTTATTTGAGTTTCTGTCTTAAACTAAACTTTATTGAATATTTTTATAAAAATACAAAAGTGCCCAAGCAAGCAAAATAATAAACAATGCCAGACGCTGATATCATGAAACGTGATACCAGCGTTTGGCAATCATTTGAAAGAGTTCAGCACTATTAAACCAACGCGTGTGGAACAAAAGTGTTAACTCAGCATTCTTTAACGTCAACACAGTTCATCAACAGTGTGTGACGAAACTGTGTTAACTTGTACATGCATATGTAAATGTGACTTTTCTCCTTTTCACGCTTTTCTTCTTACATATGTACATATATATATAACCGCGAAATATGTTTTGTGCAATGCGAATTCATTTCGTTCGTTTTAACTTGTGATACATACATCCATACATACATTTGTATGTACATACATATGTATGTATGCGCCATTTTGTTTTTAATAAATATTAACTATATATTTCAATTTAAAGGCCGGGGCACATAGAATCCGTCATACGTCGTACTTTGCCTTTTTCAACTGACGTTGACGGAACAACGGATTAGGTTGACACAATAAGTACGGTCTTAACGTATACATTAAAAATCTAAACCAAAAAAAAACATTAACTGTAAAAGTACTTAACAGAACAATATATTTTCGATGAAGATGTATGAATTTCTGGAAGTTATTAATTAATTTAGTACCCATTTAAATTTTTTTAGTTTTTTTTCACGTTGCACAGAAACAATCAAACAAAAAAACCTACTATATATAAATCAAAACAAAAAAGAACTGAAACTTGTCAAAGTACTCAACGTACGTTAACAGTTGCCGAACTTTGATGCGTTGCTTTGAAGTCAACGTACTCTCTGTGACAGTGCTCATAACAAACCCCGTATTTTAACTCAGCTGTCAGTTGAAAATGGCAAAGTACAACGTATGACGGATTCTATGTGCCCCGGCCTTAACCTCTAAGTTCTCAAATTTGATGGAAATATGTATTTACATACATATGTTCATGTATGTATTACTATACATTAATGTAACAAAACTAAAGGAACAGCGCCGTATTTTGAAGCATTCGATAGAACATTTTTGGACTTTGCAACGCCTCAACAGGCTATTAACCATTTATGAATACACATTTAGTGACTTTTTACTATTAGTGTGTTATTAAACTGCTAATAATGATTTATGAATTAGACCGTTCGTGTTTTGTCTAATTATTATAACCAGGATATCAGCGTTGTCAACATTTTCAGTGCGTTTCAAAAGTCCTGTTGCGATTTTTCTCCATTTTGGTGAGTTATAAACTAATACATTATAAACTAATACAACCCAACAGAAGAACACCTGCATACATATGTATGTACATACATACATATATGAAGACTTTATGTACTTACAATTCCTTAAACCATTCTCGAATGTGGTCTGATATATCTTCCTTCATCTGAGCTGATTTTTCTTCCAGTAATCTGTCACGCTCGTCATGCATTAGCTGGACATATTTCTTGTCCAATTCTTGCTGTTTCTTATTTTTGTCATTTATACAAATTATATTTTGTTCATATTTTTTCTTGTCCAAAATTTTCTTAATTTTTACTATGCCGTACAATGACCTCTTAAAGTCAAGTTTCATCTTCAAAGCTCTGTGGGCTTTATAGCTTTTCCATGTCTTTTGTATTATCAAGGCACTTTTCTCTTCCTGTTCCCGTGTATCTGTTTCATCTTAAATAAAAAGGAATTTACGTAAATAAACAATTTTAAAGGTTACATTTGCTTTGGTCCACTTTCGCTATGGACGCCCCAGCACGTAAACAAGCGATGAAAATGCAGAGAAAGTGAAGAAAATGGTTATGGAAAATCGTCGAGTCACTATTAGAAAAGTTTCTAAGGATTTCAACATATCAGTTGGCTGACACCATGCAATTTTTTCCGAAATTTTAGACATGAAGCATTTGGCAGCGGAGCTCGATTTATAATTGCTGAATTTTTACCAAAAAAAGTTTTTAGCCAAAAACAACACCGTAATCGTACTTCAGTTACCTTTTTATAGATTTGGCCACCAGCGACTTTCCCCTGCTCCCAGCGGAAAAGATAAAAACAAAATCACTGACAGAGCTGAAAAAATGCTTGTCAGAACGTTTTAGAGGATGGGAAAAAACACTAGCATGTTATTATCTGTAAGGGACTATTTTGAAAGGTCTAAAATAAAACTTGAAGAACTTTTTGACAGAAATTATAATTGCCCTCATTTTGCGAACAGACCTCGTACATGTGTAAGATGATGATGTTGTTGTCGCTTTTTACACATCTCAAACTTTGTATGCGTTAATTTTTTTGATCAGTTGTTGTATTTATAATTTTTTACCAGATATAAATACTATTTTAGCAAATATACGACTTGAAATTGTGGTCTTAAAAGAATTTATGGGATTTAAGAGCATAATAATTGGTGCAACAACAATATAGCAAATGAATTATATATTTTTTTGCTACCAAGAACAGCTGATATTTTTCGTTGTGCTTGCCACTTATTACATGCCACAGAAAGAGGGCGTAATACGCGTTGTACATATGTACTTTCAGCTTTATTCTTTTGCAAAATTAACGTCAAATACAATTGTATTTCAAAGTATTTTCACATAAATTTTAAAACTTACCAACAGAGAGAGTTCTTTGGAAATTTTCTATATCCCATGGTTGCATACACTCTTCAGACGCCTTTGTAAATTTAGATAGAAATATTGTCCTCCTTATCGGCACTAGGACAGGGGAGCCACTTTTGTGATTGAACGAATATGCAGTTCTTTTCGCTGAGTTTGTATTGGAAGAGATTTTACTTCTGTCTAACAGCCGCGCTTTTCTAGCTCTTTCATGAGACTGTATTACTGTTATTGCTTGCACCACCTGCTCAAAGCTAGATTTTCTAAAACGGTTTGGTTCCTTAAACACAGCCTTTATGTCTTTCGGGCGACTATACAAAAAGGAAGAGCTCCAAATGAGCAAATCGTATGGAGTCAACTTTCGTTCCACTAAAGATTCATCTAAGTAAACGTATACGCTCAGTTCCATTTCTTTTAATTTAGTTTTAATTTCTAACAACCTTCCTAGGGCGGGCTCGATCAGATTGCGTATGACTTCTTTCTTTTGCACTTGAAATGTTTCTCTATACAGATAACCCAGCCGATCGACCAACTCAGAATATAAAATATACATTTGCGATAAAACTTTAAACGATGTCTTAGCATCCCCTATTGGTTCTTTTTCCTTAAAAAGGTCCTGTTTTTTAATTAGATGCTTTAAATCTGTTTTAGTTGACAGCCATAATTTGTAATTAAAATCAAAAGACATTTTTCACGGATAATTTACTTAAATTTAACGCAAAAATATTATAAATAATTTTATAAACTTAATTGCATGTCAAAAAATTTTTATATTATAAAAATAGATTGTCAACATATCGATGGCTTAATATAAAAAGGGTGAACCAAACTTTTTGTTACTGTACTGGAAATGGAAGAAACTGATTAAAATCGAAAAAAAAAACATTTTTAGGAAATTATGTATTTCAGATTGTTTTTAATAAAAACAATGAATCAGTTATGGCTTTTTCTTATAAAAATTAAAATGGAAATTTAAAAAAAAAATTCAAAATGGTCTTTCCATATTGAGACAACGAAATGTTGAAAACATGATATCACTGTATTTGTGGGAGAGAGTTTAATTAAGGCGACTTCATAATCGGTTAAAATCCTTCCCCAATTTTTGTTGTGGTGCCAGTGTGTTCACCTGCTATAAATTTACCTCGGGCTTAAAAATAAACAAAAGTGTCGCGATTTCGGAGACGACTAATTACAAAAATTCAAATTGTAGAGTTTAAAACTATTGCATCCAAATACAAAACTCTAGTTATTCGTCGTGAAAAATGTTCAGCCGCTTCAGGTTTTGTGAGTACATACAATGTACGAGTATGTATGTACATATGTATATGTATGTACTTGATTGCAAAACATTCGATAAAAGTGTTCTTACCAATTGTCTGGGAACAGTGCGAGGTTCATGAATAGGCATTTCGGATGGAATTAGTAAATTTAGAAATTCTTTAGAATAAACAACAGCTTGATCTGGATCCGCGACTGTTTCAATAGGATCATATCCACGTATATATTTGAGGTTCTTGGAAGGCGATTTAAAACTTAGATATTTTTCGGAGCCAAAACTACACGTTCATTAAGTTTAACGTTATATGAGAAAACAAATGTTGCTTTCTATTGGGGGGCTATTTACACCGCACACTAAACTTTTTAATTTTTATGATTATATATGTACATACATATCGATACCTTAATATAGAAAGACCCTAACTAACGTTTTCCTAACTTTTCAGGAGAGAGATAAATCTTCATAAAAATAAAAATTTCGTAGTCGCGAAACTTTCTTCAACTGCTTATATTTTTGTTTTTTTTTTTAGTCGGATGTACATATTTCTTTTGTAAATGATCAGCCATATTTATATAAACCGAAAGTTTTTGAACATTACGCTAAAAACGCTTCAGTTCTACTGAACGTTTATTAGGTATTCTGCACCTTAAACGCCCGTAGTAAAAAACTGAATAAATTTCCTGATGGGTTCAGTTATTATAATGCTGAACGCTTGCACAGTTTTCTTTCTGATATATTTAGTTTTTACGATAACGAATGCTATTTTGTTAAAGTATTTAAATAAAATAAAAGAGCTTTCAATTAATTTCAAAATAAACATTTATTTCATTCTTGCAATTAATAAGTAAACACATAGGAAAATAATTATAACCATTGATATAAAAAAGCTTAATAATTAAAAGCAAACTGGCTTATAGAAAAATCGAGCTTACTAATAATTGAAAATTAAGTATACTTTTAATAATAAAAAATTACTAACAAAAAATGTCGTTCTATATTCAAAGATCAAATTAAGGGCGTATAGAGAAAATTTTCATTTATTTTTTAGTTGTTTCTGTGCTTTCAAACTTGTAATGAGCGTTTTTCTTAACTTTTTCTACCAAATGGCACGAAATATGTAAATATTCAGTGCATTCAAAAGTAATAATAACAGCTGATTTTAATAACTACCAATCCGTGACCTCAATTGCAAAGAAATTTGATATTCATCACAGTGTTATATCAAGAATTATAAACCGTTTTGATTGTGCGGGTACTTTGGCTGCAAAGCATAAAGGCGGGCATCCACGAAAATCAGCAGACGACGAATACCAGGCAATAATACGATTGTTAAAAAAGATCCATTCCTATCGTCAACAACCATTGCCACACAATTGTCAATAAACTTTACTCCCAGAACAATCCAAAGCAAAAAACAATACAAAAAAACCCCTTATATCACATAAAAATAGACTGGCCAGGTTAGAGTTCGCAAGGGAACACATTAATTGGACCACGAGACAATGGAATACTGTCTCCGATGAATCAAAAATTAATATGAAAGTTCTGACGGATTAAGATTAGCTCGTAGACCGAAAGGTCAACGTCTTAATCCACGTTATACCAGAGGCACAGTGAAACATGGCGGGTGTAGCGTTTTAGTCTGGCGATGTTTTTCAGGGCATGGCTTCGGCCCAACCTATAAAACAAATAGAATAATGGATCGTTTTGTTTATAGAGATATACTATAAAACGTAATGCTGGCGCATACAGAGGAAGAAATGCCGATTAAATGGATGTACCAACAAGATAACAACCCTAAACACATATCTAAAGGTGTGAAATTATTGCCAGATCTCAATCCCATAGAAAATCTGTAGGAAATTGTAGATCGAAAAATAGTTCGCGATAACTGTAGAAGTTCAGATGAGCTCTTCGAAAATGTTGAAAATGCTTGGAACAGAATTTCTTCTAATTAGTACTAGCTTCTACTAGTATTGCTGTCTTAACACACTCCATGCAGCGAAGATGTGGATACGCCACAAAATATTAACTTTTTTAAACCTTCATTATATTTAATTGAGTATTTGGTTTAGTTTTGTCGCCTTCAAATAATGCCTTTACCCTTTTCATTACATTTTGATTGTTTTCAATTAGGGATTTATGTTGCTTTTGTTTTTTTGTAACATACAATATAATAATATTGGCAAACCAATAAGAGTAAGTGCTTTTTGAAATGGATGGATTTCGTGCTTAGTTTTGTCCGATACTGTATTGTATGTAAGTATATGACAAAAACACTTCTTTCGTGAGCTTCTTAGCTACATCCATACATACATATGTAAGTAGCCACTAATTTTTGTGTATGGAAAACTCTTTATACATACATACATACCATTTTCCCACACACAAAAAATTACCATTATTACACAAATTGCTCATAAGTGTTTCCACTGAAGTGGAGTATTTTATGATCTTTGAAATTCCATAATTAACTTGGCGTTTTGTTTTCTGTTGCAAAACAATATTTTTTTGGCCTTTTAAAATACCTGTCATATTTTGGTTTAGTTTCTACATACGTACATATGTAAATAGTTAAAACAATTAAGTGATGGTCAGTTTTTCTAATTACTTTTTATCTGTTTTGGAAATGAACAAGAACATCATATTTTCGAATAAGTCAATCAAATTGAATAAATGATTGTTTGAAATATATTCACCCTTATTGCCTGCCTTTGGCGTTTTTGCGGCGTAAACTAATCGTTTTTTTAAAATGGTACCGTGATTGGCGAAAAACGCCAATGAATGCGACACTTTTCAAATCTATTACAAAAACGACCTTAAAACAGTACCGTGTTTGGCGTATTTGTCTGCCAAAATGTGAAAAAAATTGTCGTTAAACATTTTGATCACGACGTTATTAAAATTGCTTGAGAAATAATTTCAATGGAAGGAAATAAAATGTAAGCATGCAAAATATTTAATATCATTGAAATATAATTTTGTTTTTATGTACTTGTGTACAACTGCCGCACAATTTGCAAAGTTAGTAGCAATAATGGAGCAAAAACCTTATTTGGCAAAGGGCTTCCATAAAAGTTTAATAAAAATAAATATTAAAGAAGAGTGGAACACCGTTTCCGAAGATATTAATTGCCTTGGTCCCCCATCCCGTTCCGTAGAGGGTTGGATGAAGATGTGGGCCGATTTTAAATTTAAATTGAAGAAAAAACTCGCCCATAACAAAGCTGAAAGCTATGCAACAGGTGGTGGGCCTTTCAAGCAAAATACTTTTTCAGCTGTTGAAGATTATTTTATTTAGATTTAAGATTTAAGAAAAAATTAAGAAAACGCAAAGGATTTCACCAGACCCCGAGCCAAATTTAGACACAATAACTGACATTTCCGAAATTGGAAACCCGTGCAGTTCACCTGCGACAGCTCCGCTTAAAAAATAAAAGAAATAACAACCAAGCGAAACTGGGGCTTTTAGAACAACAAATAAAACTGCAAAAAGAGTTATGATTGGATTTGAAAAATAAATTTTCGTATTTTACAGATTTTTCGAACAGTAAATTTCAAGCGTTTTTGTATTTTTTTCACTCTTTTTAGGGAAGACTAAGAACTTATTTTTTTTAACGATTATAGTATATTGTAAGTGGTTAGCTACAAATATAAAAATAAAAAGTCTTACTTACTTCACTCCCCCTTTCGATTACAAGAGGGAAGAAAAAACATTAATTTTAGCATAATTTTAAACTATACATAAAATATAAAAAAATAAAAAAAGGGAAAATGTAGTTCCATTGAAAAATTTTTTTGGATTTTCACCTGTATTTTTATGATTTGACTTCAAAAAGCAGTGTTCGATTTGTCGAACACTGGGCGCTTTTTAACACTTTTGTTTTTTCTGAGAAAGGCTAAGTAAAACATAGCGAATTACCATATTGTATTTTTTTTTTAATTTAAATTAACGGAAACATAATTAATCTGTTTTTATAATGCTGTCACGTTCCACGGTGGCATTATTCTGCTTTTTTATATTTATATTTAGTAAGGGGATTTACAAATTACATATATTATCATGTATGGCTGCATTCATTTTTATAATTCATTTTCTATTGATACTTCAACGCGGTCAGTGTAAATTTTGGAGTGAAAAAATTTTCTTACAAAACATTTTAAAAATGAAAAAAGCGCAATATCAAAACGTGCTCTTACAAAATATGAGCTAGAGGCAATACTTGATAGCTGAAGTGATGAGGAGGCAGAAGTAGACAAAATTTGTATTATACCTCCAGACAAAGCAGATGAAAAAACAGACGAGGAAGACTTCAATGACGACTTCATTCCTAATGGCGATGTAAGTAGCTTAAAACTGAAATTATTTCTTGTACATAACGGAACAGTTTCGTCAATAGCCAGATGATATATTTAAATGCCCTGGAACTTTTGAGTTGGAAGCCATTAGAAAAGCTTCAGGAGAACCTTATGAGTTCAATGAGTCTAGTGAGAAGGATGATGTTAACTTTCTCTCTATGGCTCCCTCAACATCTTCCATTGTTACTCAACCGTCAAAAAAAGTCGAATTGAAACTCAGCCACAGGAAAATAAAAAATATAAAAAATTATCAGATTTTGATAAGTCGAAGTGGACACAAAGGATAAATCGCGAAGGCAACTTTGAGTATGATATTTCCCCAATAAGTGAACCACTCTATGATATCAAGGAAAAACTGGCCAATAGCCTAAGCGTTTTAGGTATGATAATCGAGGAAACAAATCGCTACGCTCAGCAGCAGAATTTTTCTTTTGTACTAGACGACATTATGCTCCAACGTTTCCTTGGCATTTTGGTGTTATCTGGATATCACACTGTGCCTGCTGCGCGCGATTATTGGTCCAATCACCCTACACTAGGCGCTCCTGCTGTGAAGTTATATATGCCAAGATATTAAAAAATTCATTCACTTCAGCAACAACTTTAACTTATACATACATACAAGAATCCTTTGTATGAGCTGATAAACAAAAAATTTATGCAATTTGGAATTTGGGAGTCAGATTTGTCGGTTTATGAGCAAATGGTGCCATATTTTGGACGACACTCTTGCAAAATGTTTGTACGCGGTAAGCCAAATGCGTTGGAAATTAGTTATGGTGCCTCTGGTCTTCAGCTGGATATCTTTATATATAGTGTTGCAATTCGAGCGAAGAAGTGGTACTGGCCTTTATGGATCGCTACTTTAAATTCTTCCTTGGTAAACGCTTGGAAACCTGACTGCTTCCGTCGTCGCCAACAAAACCAAAGTATTAAATCGCAAAAGGAATTTCGAGTAGAACATACGTATTCTTTAATGGTGCAACAACAAAATATTGATTCAGCGAGTGATGACAGTGCTGGTGACTCACCAAGTGTTTCAATAAATAGTCTTCCTATAAGAAAAAGCAAGCATCTTATAGTAAAAATAGAGCAAAATAAGAAATGGAGATGTAAGCACTGTCATAAACCAAGCTCATTTTTATGCAAAAAGTGCAATGTTGCCCTTCATACACATTGTTTTGAGGCATATCATGATGTAAAATAATCTTTAAATGAATTAAATAAATTAGTTTGAGTTTATAAAAAAAGGAGTTTTTCGTTACTTACAATCTATAGGGATAATAAAACAAATATGCTAAATAGTGCCCAGTGTTCGATTAATCGAATACCATTTTTCTCAAAAACAAAAAATCTGAAAAAAATTTGGACTTCAAATTCGTGTTTTCTGGTCCCAAATTACCTTCCAACTACCAAGTTTTATGAATTCATTCGAAAAAAAATCTCTGGGACGATATGGGTTAACAGGATGTTTCAAAATAATTTAATTAAGCGTATTCTTTAACTTTGTGAATCTTTTACAAAATTTTGCTAGTCGAAAATTTTAGACGGTAACATAAAATTGTAAATACGACTGCAACTACGACAGCTGTCGTTTTTAGACTACGCCAAACACAATAAGGGTGATTATTTTCGGATTTATTTATAGCAAAGCCTATCCCGGTGCGCTTTGTTGCTCCCATTATTGTAAAATATACAGAATTCTGAAAATTGGTGAATAATTTGATAATCAATACTTTGGGAGGCACCTTTAGGCCCCTTCAACGCGCCTCCACCTCTTAATTTAATTGCACCTCTTCCATAAGCAAAAATAATTTTGAAAGTTGATTCACAAAATTATTTGATAATCAATTATTTGGGGCGGGCAATTATCGACACCCTCCTCCCAATTAAAAAAAAAATTTTGGACATTTTCCATGTGCAAAAACACTTTAAATTGGTTCACAAATGGTTATGCTCATTTATATTATAAAATCGGTTAAAAACTATGTAGAAGGATTAACGCAGTATAAAAAATGGGCTCATAAATGGGCGTTGTCGAAAAAAAGTAGCCTATAATTCATTGTAGAGACCCAGTTAAACGTTGTCAAAATTTCAGGAAGATCGGTCCAGCGGTCTGGTCTGGATGTATTTATATGTACTTATGTATGTAGATAGATAAATTGGGTAAGGTTGAGGCAAGTTGCTTGTATAAAAATGTACATACATATGTATGTATGTATTGTAATTCATCCTTTACGTTATTTACGATTCAGTTTCCAATCCCACTTGATGGTACTCATACCCACTCCACGATAATTCGCCTACGCCTTAGAAGCAGAACATGTCCGCTTTGGTCTCATCCGCGAAAATCACATGTTTTTTTATTGTTCTTTTTTAATAAATAGCTTTTTCCAGCGTTTCGGACGGATTATTTCAGCCTTGTAACTTTTGCTTAATTTATGAGGAACTTCTACAGCCACTTTTGAAGCAGCAGATCTGCATCACTAAAAACTTTTTTCTACTTTTATCGATAATTATTCTATAAATTTTGCTTTGGGCGGTTGAATCGCTAAAATAAACCTTTTCAGCGGGTTTTCAACGCGAATGATCTATTTTATAATAGCAAATAAACAATTCTCCTGGAACGCCGACGAATTCCTAGACTGTCAAAATCGAACTGAAGGGTTATTCAAAAGTGTTATCAACTAAAACGCTCTTAGCAGTAACTGGTTAAAATGAGCTGTGGCGTTGTTTTTTGTTTTTAATTTTTAATATTATTGTTTTTAGTTTTTAATATTATTTTATTTTATTCATATTTATTACAATTAAAATTATAATATAACTAAGAAAAAGGAAAGCACTAGTAGCTAATGGCTGTCGGCTTGTATTAGTTTTTAAACTTGTGTGAGACTAAAAAACATTCTTTTAATGTACATAAATTTCATTTAAAGTCGGCAATTATCGTACGTTTAAAAGTTAATGCACAAAAACATTCCAAGTTAAGGCCATGTTTCATTATCGTATGTAGCCGTACGACGTGTCAAAAAACTCATGCGTGTTTGAAGTATGATAGTCTGGCCCAAAAAACACCTGTGCGACAGATTTTTTTGACAAGTTTGCCCAGAATGTTTTTTAAACATTTTCTTAAATGGTAGATTACGTGCGATCAGGGTTGAAACTTTTGTAGGGCAGGTGAGTGATTGGAGAAAAAACAAAATTCAAATCACTTTCGACGCCAACACATTTTCTCTTTTTTTAAACAAACTTTTTCCAACTTTGCCAACGATTACTAATAATGTTAGAATTTAAATTTTCTCCTGACTTGTATGTATGTGTCGGACAGATTTTCCTGTGAGTGAATCGTACGACTCTGTATGATAGTGTAACATGCCCTTTAACAACACAAATTGTACTTCCGTCTTTCTCAAAACAGTCAATGTCTTCGTCAACTTTGTGGTATATTTCTGGTTATCGATGTTCGTATATACAGTCAGCCTATGTCGATACCGTTTTAGCCAATCTCGGAGGAATTTTTTATAGGATTGAAGAGTCACAACCGGATGCATTTCATAAGATCATCGCAGGTTCAACAATGATTTAAAAGAAGTATAATGGATTCCCAACAGGCTGCCAGCAGACAACAGAAAGAACGTTACTGATAGGAAATTACTGTATTGAGGTTGACAACGAGGTGAACCGCTTTAAGTTAGCTTGTTTGATATGTCAAAACGAACAAAAACTGGGACAGTTACAAAGTATTTATGCTTTAATAGATATAGGATTGAATAAGTTCCGAGAATCCATCGATTGAGTGTGCCCTTTGGTATATGTATACCAAAATCAGTTCCTTCTTACTTACGAAAGTTGTTCATAAGTTCAGTTCTGAACCTGATGTTACGGAAAACATATTCCATTTGGACAAAGTAGCATTGGCGATACAAAGCGCTATTGTATATTTGACCTTATTGTAAGGTCTGAACATTCAGGACTTCTTAAGAGTGGTTTTTATGTATGGAATCATTAACCAAAATTAAATCAAGCAATCTGCCGCAAAAATGTTTAAATGTTTTCATTAGCTTAATAAAAGGAAAGATCAGAAATGTTTTTATATACATACATATGTATTTCATCAAAAGCTACAGCATTCAATATGTTGTTTATAAGTTGAGAGATAAGTACAGCTGATATATCTTTGCAACCACTGCTACGAATTCATCGAAGTGGCACGAAACAAAATAAGACCGTAATTAAATAATGAATTTACAGTTCAGACAATGGCCTGGCGCTTTCTTTAATTGTATTTTGATCAAAGGTCACCTGTTTGGTGGAAACAATAGAATCTCCTCAACATCAGTTTTTTTCGGACTCTAGTCAATGGGCAAAACCAGTAACGATTTCCAAAACCACCAAAAAGAAAACAATTAGTTGAAATCTAATACCAAGATTTTTGAGGATCATTCAACAGGGAAAAATTTTTATTTTAATATCATTAAAAGAGCAAGATTCAAAAGTAAGCTCGTGTCCAGGACGATTATTTTTCGTTCGCACTCAATAAGATAGAATTCGCCGTGACCTTTACTTTAAAATGGATATTATTGGTGACTATAAAATATAACTTGATTTGATTTTACCTCTGTAGATGCGGTTGCAAAAAGCTTACAAAAGTTTTCAAGAAAACGCGATGTTACTATTAATTATTATTATTACTACATATATAAGGGAGAATTGGTCACTCTCATTATAGACACTGTTGGCCATACGGTTCTAAAAATAAAGCTTAAACAATGTGTAGAAAGTAATAATACATTATCAACAAATCTAGGGAATCCAAAAGGGGTACCGCAGGGATCAATATTAGGCCCTCTATTATTTTTCTTATATGCTAATGACCTACCTGAGCAGCTGCTACACTCGAAAATACAATATGTACTCTGTATGCTAATGATGCACAATTATACATGAGTAGCAGGAACGATGGCACAATAGAAGATTACACGGTACGCAATCAAAGCACATAAAGCAGCAGCGTGTGCCATTTACCAACCCACCAGCTTGTCCTTAAAAGCCAATACTAAACCTGTTATCTCTACTGATAGGCTATCAGTTCTAAGAACGATAAGTGATCCATTGAACAGCAGGTGGAACACATCTACAATTCTTAGGACCGCTTTCATGGATAATAAACATAATTTTCTATTAAACTTGCTGATTCGGCTCTCAAATATGCTTCCCTCGCATATATCATTATTTATTTATTTATTTATTTTTTATTTATTTATTACTGTCATTATGCCATCATAAATCCATGCGAAACAGTCCAGCCATATACCCACCCAACAAATGTTCAACAAAATAAAATTTTAGTTTTTCCAGCCTATTGCTAGTGAGGAAATCAATCCCACGCCCAAATTGCGGCCGCTGTAATTTTCCACTTACAATCAGACACCAACTAATCAGCCAACAAAATAATAACTAATAATTCTACAAAATTTACCTCTTTTATTTCACTCAAACTTACATCTACTGAAATTAGAATGTATCAGTTGTAAAGCAGCTCTAGGCTGAAGAACAGCTCTCGCGTTATCATAATTATTTCTTAAGTGCGGTCAGGCTTGTTGTTGTTGTTTGGTCTTCGAGAGTTTTCCGTCGGCCTACAAAAGCTGTGTTGTTTTACGGTTCATTTGAAGAATTTCACTGTTACTTCCCCTGTGAAGGTGTGGGTCGTATAAGTTAGACCCGAAGACATTTAAAAAGAAGACTGTTAAAACTATCATGGGCATATGGTCTTCGTTACCTTCTGTGCAATTATAACTTATAAATTTACTTTGCAAGTTATAAAAATAAATAAATATTAGAATGTATAATAATCTTTAAACGGCTCATATGAATGCACGTACCTGTACTCTTAAGAATTCATTCTTAGACTAAATCAGTAATAATAATTACATTAAGCAATAGAAACAGTGACTTTGAACAATCGCTATTACAAACTCAACATATTATTAGCACAAAAGAAAAAGCCTCTTACATAGTAAGACTTTCCACATGTTCTTGAGGAGACCTTTCTAACATTTGAAATGAAACAAAAGAGTTGTTATTTTATAATTTTTATGTATGTAAGTGAATGCAAGTGAATACTGCTGAATGTTTCTTACATCTATTTTATTATGTTTTTGTTAAAAATCGGTATAATTGCACGAAGAAAATTTGCTTCAAACTCCTTCTCCGAAAATCTATCCACGGCTGATCTGTAAGTGAAAACCAAAGGCAATTAGAAAGAATAAAATGATTGCGAAAATGATATTTAATAGATCAGTAACATCAGCATCGCCATAAAAGTACATAAAAATTTTCATATTTCGACAACATAAAATTTATTGAAATTATCAAATCTTTCGCTTAAACTAATAAAAACAAATTTTAATTGAATTTGTTGTTCGTAGTTAAATAAAATTTTGCCAAATCTCTTCTCAAATACATAGATGAAAATATATGTACTATATAATTTTAAGGTGGGTTTGATATATGGCCTGTAAATTCAATGACTATCGGCGGTGCTTTCTTTAAGAAAGGTAATCTGCTAAAGAAAGCTACGAAATAAAGAAAAATTATAATTATAAATTGGAGTGATTGAATATTTCTATTCAATCTTGAATATTTCTATTCAATCACTCTAATTAAAAATCGGATGTGTTCAAAAGTAAATTTTTCTTCTAATATTTTTACCGACTTCACTAAGACTTAAAATAATTGTTTGTTTTGTTTTTAAAGAGGTATCTGGAATAGTAGCTCTGATAGAGACAGTTTTATTTCCTGGCTGACCGAGTATAAAATTCTCAATATGTACACACATCCATACTTTACACGTGAGATTCAATCGAAACTAGATCGCCTTTATTCTATTTAGCGGCGTCAATGCAACCCAATATCATTTTTTATCATATGTTGTAAGCCAATATTTTGAAACTAATCAATTACTGTTAATATATATTTTTCTTATTATCTAAGAAGAAAATGTGACGTTGCCTTAAATTGAAGGTCTCGTTACCCTGCTAGCATTTGGAAGATTGTTTTATCAAAAATCGCCTAACTAAGTCTTCCTCGAGTACTTTTGACGAATTAAAACTGATTAATCACTTGCGCGCTTGAAAAAAAACTCGAAAATGATTCGTGCTTATGCTTAAAAAGTATTTTATTGAAAATACAATAACAAAACATACATACAGCAATCGAAAATGGATTATACAGGTGTTTGAAATATGACTGTTTTGAAGTTATTTATGAATGAAGATGAAGATGATGAAAAACTGATTTTAATTCTGTTATTTTTATTTGTGACGGGATATTTTTTGGTGCCTTTGACACAAGCGTAAAATATTAGAATATGGTAAATTTTAGTTTATTAATGTCAGTGATCTCGTGGTGTAAAATTGAAATATTAAATTATAATTTTTAAAAGTTTATTTATATTGAATTAAATATATTATATTAAAATTAAAATCTCTAAGAGAATAAAAAAATGTTGTGAAAAGTAATTTTTAAATCAAAAAAATAATGTCAGCCAAACAAATAAAAATATTGGCAAAAAAGGAAGCCGAAAAATTAATATCGCCAAAACACCAGAAAACTAATTCGCAGGACAATCAAACAAACAATGAAAGTTATTTTAATGATGAAATTTTAAATAATTCTGATAGTGGAAGTGAAGAGAGTTCTTTTTATGATTCTGATGGTGAAAGTGAAGAAAATTATAGTGAAAGTGACGGCGATGAACTCAATTTGTGCGATGAACTGGATAAAATGGGCTATTCAATTTCAAATAAGCTTTGCTGCAATTAATGCACTTTTACTGGTGGTATTGAAATGTAGCAATAAAATCCTAAAAGATGATCGTACCCTTTTGAAAGCGCCTAGTTCTGTTATTGAACGAAAAGTGGGTGAAGGCACATATGTACATATATTCACTATATTATATAATTATATATAATTTATCCAATATAACATTAGATTTCGGCATTGACGGCTTACCGCTATTCACAAGTAGCTGTAAACAAGTTTGGCCGATACTTGCTGGTGTTGCAGAAACAATTTATGTCTTCCTTATTGGCGTATTTGAAGGAACTTCAAAACCAAATTGGGCAAATGATTTTTCAGAAGAACTTATTGCTGAACTAAATATTCTTGTACAAGAGGGACTAGTTTTTGCTGATCATTTTTTTCATATTATTGTACATTGTTTTGGTTTGGATGCACCTGGAGAGTCCTTTGTATTAGGAACTAAAGGGCATAATGGCTACTTTTCTTATAGACGGTGTACACAAAAATGACAAATGGTTAAACATCCGTCTTATTTTCCCGAAAGCAACATCATTTAAAGCAGTCTATTTCACCATTAGAACAGCTTAATATAGATATTGTATCACAGTGCACGTTGTCTGCTTAGGCGTAATGCGCACTTTGTTAAATTCCTGGTTTAAACAAAGGGGAAACCTTTTCTTTAGTTTCATGGCACATTGAATCAATTTGAAGAGAGTTGAATTTTAATAGGAGAAACGTAACGAAGGAGTTTCAGAGAAAGTCCCGAACCTTAAAAGAACTTGATAGATGAAAGGCAACAGAGCTGAGGAAATTTTTACTTTACAGGGGTCCTTTTACATTGGAAAAAGTCTTAAGCCCAGAAAGATGCTCTCACTTCTTAAAATTATCTTTGGCTTTTACGATTCTTTTAGATACAAATGATTCCAAGATTAACAACTCTTGTGCTGAAGAATTCTTAAAATCATTTGTGTGCGAGATTCCAATATTATATGATTTGTACTTCCTTACATATAATTTTCACAACTTGTTGCATATTCAGGAGGTGTAGCCACACAAATTTATAAAAGGTGTGTTGAGAGCAGCTTTTATATTAAAAAGGAGGATGATCATAAGCAACCTAAAATATTTAGGAAAATTAAAGATGGCAAAATTTTAAATATAAAAACTAAAGGTTTCTTATTTTCTTTGCGATATCCTAACAACTATTGTTTGGTTGAGAATAAAACTGTTAAATTAACTGAAATAAATATAAGTCAGAATGTTCCTCTTTTTAGCGGAACAGAAATAAAAAATCTGACGGCGGTTTTTTGCAACCAATCGAGTCAACTTATTTTAATATGTATTGGGCGGCTGACATTACTTTTGGTACGAAAATTGAATTTTCTATAAATCAAATAAATAAAAAAGTTTTATGTCTACGTGACTCGTTAGACAACAGGTACTTTTTCAAACCCCTGCTTAAAAATGTCGCAGAATAATGTATTTAACTCTGGAGATTTTCAGTACACCCAACTAGTAATTTAGCAACTTGTAAGTAAAAAATCAAATCAATTGTTTTTTTCATTTAAACAAAAAAAAATATATTTTTTTTCTTGTGCTAAATGTTTATGTTCCTCACACCGATAACCTTCAGAATCTTGTACTTCAATTGATCGAAGAAGTTAAATCTTTGAAATCTCGGATATGAAAAAAGATATTAAAGAATTCAAGGACGGAAATAAGCGATCATTAACCAAATTGACTGAAGAGGTCGCAGTTAAGCTTGAAAACGGAAAACACCACGATGACAACGTATTATTTGATGAATAAAGTGACCTGCGAAAATTTCCTATGGTCACTATGGCTGATATAGAAACATTTGATTACGAAGTTCAGGAAGCACCATCTCTAAAAATAGAGATAGCATGATACTAAAAATATGTAAGTGCGAGAGGGAAAGGAATAAAATCCACTGTGGAGTGCAGAGTACTCTGACATTGTAAACCTAGAGTAAATCTTTAAAATTATAAAATAAGAATTTAAGCTGAAGGTATTTTTAATATATTTTTATTTATTTTTATATGATAATATTAAAATATATTTATTTATATAAAATTATTTTATATTTACACACATTATAATATATTATGATATAATCATATAAAAATAAACTCAGTTTCATATATTGCGATATTTAATTTAATATAAAATTATAAAAAAATTTCATAAAAATAATTTTTAATCGGGAAAGCAAATTTTCAGAAACAGTTCATTGCAAAAACAGGAGGTGAAAGACCAGAACAATTTATAAGAGCAGCTGTTCGAAAACAATTTTCTGATGAATTGGCCTCTTTATACAGCCAAGTGCGGAAAAGATCTACTTAATAACAATTATTAAAGGTAGGTAAACGTCTAACAAGGGAAGTATCCCAAGAGTAAAAATTAATTCGACACGATTTTTTTTTTTTTGCTGCCCAATCTCACATTAAAGGGTTAAAAAGTGGGGTAAAAAATTACGCAAATAAAACCGATTTTTTGGAATAACAAAAATCTTGACGATCAAAAATACGACTAAAAATGATTCGAAAAAGACTGGAAAATAATTAGAAATGCACATAAAAAATGACCCGAAAAAGACTCGCAAATCATTAAAATATATGAGTCATAAATGAGTCGAAACTGATCAAAAAAAGCGGGTAGTAACAGACTCCTCAAGAAGAGTCGCGGGTAGGGTACCATTTTCTCCCGAGAAAACAATCATTTATGATCAGAAAATCAGCTCATATATCCCTATTTTAATCACTCAGACGAGTCTAAATAAACAAAACATTTTCTAACATAATTTATTCGCGGGTGATTTTTTCCGAACTTTTCGGCATACTGATGGGCAATGTTAAGTTGTTTTCGTACAGTGAAATTGGCAAAAGTACTAAATTGGCTTCAAGAGATATAAAGTTGTTTACAATGCAATTTATACATTATCATTATTACTATTGTTTTTATTATTAAAATTATTATGATTATAATTTTTATAAATAAAAATATTATAATTGTCGTTTTTGTTATTTTTATTATTATTTTCTACTACTAACATTATTATTGTTGTTATCATTATTTTTATTATTATAATTAATCAATTATTACTTTTATGAACCAAAGTACCGAAAATGGGTAAATGTGCCGCATTGCTATTTAGTTCATATGAGTGCCAGCGTTGGCTTACGAATGTCACTTAACGGCGCCGTAGAAATCTATTTTATACAGGTTGAAACGTTCCGGCAACGTGCTAGTTAATTTCGGTAAGCGTTTGCATTGTTTTGGTATGCTCAGAAACGAACGTACGTACTTTAGCTTAAGTGTACGTTCACATAAATTGACCTTGACTCTGATTTTATCGTCAGTGTTTTTGGTTTTGACAGATTTATTTTACTTTTTTTCAAATCAAAATAGCAAATCCAACCCAATTTGACAAAAATAAAAGACTAAATTGAAATTAGAAAAAACTATTTAATTTCGTCTTTTAAAATGCCCCAGAACTTGGGAAATTTGCAGCTCTTCTATAATATTTTTTGTGATTACATTATAGATCCTTCACTGATCCCCGGTGTGGGTTCCATCCGCGCACCCAGTTACATCAGAAAAAGCTGGATTGTTTAAAAAAAACCTAATTTTTTTCGGTAGAATCTTCCACACGACAGGCTAGACCGTGCCAAATTGATATCTTTTCCTAGTAATAAAGTAAAGTTGCTGCCGATTTGATGGTGTTCGGAACACATGAATATTGAAACGCTTCTTTGTTCAACCAAAAATAACTTTCACCCCTTTTTAAAAAAACGCACAAAATAAGTGCCAAACTTGCAACTAGAGGATTTTGAGTTTACCACTTACTTTTCATCTGGCAATTTAAAAATGTTTGATTTCTGCCTGAGTGGTCTTCTATGCGCTGTTAAATTTTTCTTTTCTTCATAATTAGTATTTGGAGCAGGAAATAAAACATATGTATGCGTGTATGTATGTATGTTAAAAATATATATGTACATATGTATGTATGTATGTGAACTGTCAAGTATTAGATACATATGTATATGTGTAGGTGTATTAGAAATATCGATAAACAGTCAACGTCATCTTAATACTGTTAGGGAATATCAAGTTAGTGTTGACATTAAGCAAAAGTGACGTTGACGCCATCAAATAGAATAAGCGCCGTGGGATATTATTTATTTTGAAGTTTTAGTGCTGTTTTATAACATACGATGCAAATGATGCCATGTTCGAAAAATTGTTTAGCTTTGAAGAAGAAAAAGACACAAAAACGAGCCTTACAAAGCAAAATACATATGCAGGTTAAAATTGCAACAAATTATGACCTAAGCACAAGTTTCAACTGATTTTTTTAATATCAAACAACTTCAAGTTGTAATTTAATCGTTTTGGCAGATAATTCAAAATTTAGTTTTTTTTCAAAATGCTTTAAAAATTTGCTTTTACCTGGCAGCTTTTCTGATGCGGTCATTATCCTCTTTCGAGTTTAAAATAATTGCCAGAATGCAATGCGCATATTCAATGGCGTCAGTAGCTAAAAACCCAGTTTGACTTCCTTCGGATGTTTCTATAATGTCTAATAAAGGGCCGCCTGATTTGTGCGCCACCATTATAATACCGGCTGCCATGCATTCAACAACGCCAATACCAAAATGTTCGTTCCACATCGTATGAATGCCTATATTAGATTTTTTATACAGTTCTAAGAGATCATGGTACGGAACGTTCACTTTGAATTCCACATTATTTTCCAATGATAAATGTTTTGTTAAATCTTGCATGTTTTTCAATCGTTCATAATCAGATTCATCACGACATGATCCAGCAATAACTAACTTTATTTTATTCCACAAATTTTCATTATGATTCAATAAAGTACGTAATTCATACATTGCCTGCAATTGAAGTGGATGGTCTTTCTCTGGGCGAAACTGGCCCACAGATAAAATTACTATTTCATTGGAACTCTCACATCGCTGTAAGCTTTTGATTTGACTGACTTCACACGGAGGGTACACACGGTGCGTCTTAAAAGGTACGTCAAATAGATCCAATATGTGGTTTTCTGTCCAGGAAGAATTTACCATTATAGTTTCAGAACTCCTTCCGACGCAGCTATAAATCTGTTGAAAAACAAAAAAAGAATTCGATTACACTCATTGCCTTTTTTGGCGGTTAAAATCGTAAAACAGTTTTAGTTCTAATAGCTAAATCTAAGTACATGCACGTACATATATAGAACTGTAATTAAAAATTACACTATTTTACAAAAAAAAAAATTTATATATGTTTTAAAAATATTTAAAATTTTTTTAGAATACAACATAACTGTTCCTTTAATTTATTTAATTTAAAATGTTTTCATCACTGGCGTTCTTCGAAACTTCCAAAAACTTAAACAAAATTAAATTTATAAATACAATAATTTGGAAATATTCGAGCAACGTGTAACAAAATATATTTCAAAACGCAAAAACGCTGCTAAAGAGACAAAAATTGAAGCACTTTGCCATAACTGCTGCCTTCGTATTTTATGCGACAGTGTATTCTTCAACGTTTTATAATTGCTTACAAATTCATTCATCTTACCTTTGCAAATAACTTGTAGTAGGTGACTTTTAACCATGTTAAAAAGGGATTACGTACAACATAACTATGATTGTTATGAGAGTATTCACGTTGTTGAACTCTTCGCAACATCTCAGTACTTATAGTTGGATAATGGATATAGCAGCCAACCTTGCAACTCCCAATAAAACGAAAGAGAGGCAAAGTAAATGAATATCCCATTGTATCGAGGTATATATCTGGAGGGAATTTAATTAAAGCTTCCAAACCCAAAAGCATCGAGCCAATACTTTGACCCAGAAGAGTAAATGCAGGATACCGTTTTGCTTCGACTAAGTAGCGTAGCTTGAGATACACAAAAGTAATGCTATCACTCTCAAGATTAATGTTGAATACATTTTTTACTTTATTCAGAATACTGCTTGGCGAACTCTCCGTATCGCCTGTATATATCACCACTCTGACGTTGTCATATTTTGCCTTTAAAAACAAATATAAAATCAAGAACCAATCATTTAATAAAAACAAAAAATATTTGTATGTATATACATATCGCACCCTAAATACAAAAGGCTCACAACTCAAAATACTAAAATTTTCAGGAGAGACAAAAAACCGTTTATGTTTAGTTTATCGTGCAATTATGAGTTGTGACCCTTTTCTATTTAGGGTGCGATATGTAGTTATTTCTATTTTGCAGCTACCTATAGACGTCAAATTTTGTTAAAGACACTTGAAAATAACATACTTTTCAGAGGTTTTTAATTTTACTGACTAGTGGCGTAGAACTTAAGAAATATCGGCATATACATATATAGCTGAAGGCACGAAGAAAAAACAGCTTTATATTTTGTGTTATCAAGAATCAATATATGTAGAACAAAAATCCTTGTGCGAAGGTAAGAAAAGTAAGTGTCTTGCAATATAAGATCAATTACAATGTTTGTTTATATAAATATAACCGAAGCAACAAGATGGACAGACTATAAATGATACGAGTTTGATCAACAAAACTCACGTTCACAATAAAATATAATTGTATCAAATAGCTAATAAGCAAATTTTCTGGAACTATTATTTATTGAAATACATACTTATACTACAGAATATATATGTATATACATACATATTGTATGTACATACATATATACATAGAGTGTAAAATAAGATAGAAAACAAGGACACTCAACTTGTTCTAATACAAAATTTAATTAGTATCATTGTCAGACTCTGTTGGAGCCTGGCATCATATAAGGAAATATTGTGGAAGAACGTAATCTTTAAATATTTCTCTACACAATTTGTTCCGAGTTAAAGTATTTGCATTGTATTAATAAATACGATCAAAAATCCCTAACTTCTTCATAGCTATAGTTAAGTGTTTTATTTATGGTAGATAATATCCATAATATCTCCCTCCACACTATTGTTCTTAGTGTTTAAGTTGCTCGTAGATATATTACATGAATAACTACATCGTGCGATATGAGAAGCTTGTACGCATGAAAAGTTTAAAAAAGATTAGAAATTGCGAAGAGATGACCTTTATATTTCCTTTTTTTTACCTAAAATAAAGATTATTGGCTAAATCGAAGTAATTTTTTTGTATCTTATTTTCTTTAAAAATTTTACTTTTAGTTACGAGAACTAGAAGTCCATTATGCCGACGCCAGCTAAGGCTTAACACTAGAGACAATTTTGAATACTCCTCCTGGTGTTTTTAAACGGTCTACATTTAAATAAAATAATTTTTGAAACGTAAATGTCAGTGTCATGTTTTTTTGTTATTATAAAGATTCCAGAATGTTTTTCTTACAATTAAGTGGTATGTCTTATATTATCCATTATGTGCCAGAATTTGTCGTTTCTAGTTACATAGCTCCAAAATGGTACAAAGGAGAGCAGGAGATCAGTTATTGTATTGTTAACCAATATTACTTTCACTACAATTTATTTCTACATTTGGTATCAGGCTCATTTGCACCTGTTTTTCGTTTTCTATACCGAAGGCAGCGTACATACATACATACATATATATTTAAAAATGCTATTTAGAAAAATGGAAAATTGCGCTTTCCATTAATCTCACCAGCGGTTCCATAATCAGTGGGTGATTTCTTCGTACTAAGTGTGTAAAATAAAAAGAAACTTAATACGAACTAACCACCTGCCATTTTCTATCCAAGTTTTCTTCAGCGAAGCGGTGTTACGTGGCAGCAACTTTGGAAAAGTAATCATTCTCGATGCAAGTATCTCAAATAAAAACAACGAAACTCAATCGTGGCCCAACACCGTCACATAATTTTATACAAACCTTCCCGAACAAAAAGTTATAAAAATTAATATGAACACCTTTTTTTGTGTACAAACATGTGTACGTATGTATGTAAGTATGTTGTTTGAATCTTTCCTATTAAATGCATTCACACTCAATTTAAATAGACAACTACTAAACATGGAACTGGAATAATACCTGAATGGCTCTTACGGCACACCACAATACACGCTCTCCTCCGCCACCAGCGTTACAGTATGGATGAAATATGCCAATGCTCACACTTGGATTCCGAGTTTCCAACTTTACCTTCCTAGATTTTACATATTGTCGAAGAGAATATATTAATACCGCTAAGCATAATCCAAATGCAAATATAATTGCGAAAACAATGTAAAATCTGCCAAAAGAATAAACATATGTATATACATATAAGACAATCGAACAATTGTTAAAATAAATCTTACATTTTTAAAAACATCTTCATCCACATCACATATCAGTATAAATTACAAACAGCTGAACATTTTTTGCAAAATTACGGGCGAAGATAACAATCAAGTTTGAATGAAAATCGTCAAACAAGAACAGGCATTGAATACTAGTTTGCTGTGAATAGGAAAACAAGAATTAAAAAAAACGTTCATTAAATTTGTTCACAAAATTATTACTATACGTGATGATTTTTCATTATCTCAATTTGACATTCATCAGGATATAAATTCATTAGGTGTAGACTCTGTGTTAAGGTTTTCGTTGATGGAAAAAAATTTTATAAATAGTAGTTAACAATAATAATCAATTTATTAAATGTTTAACAAAGTTATGATTATCTACACAATTTTTAACAATATTTTTACAATCAGTCAAGTTTACATTAAGAACGAATTCTGATTTAGTGGAGATGAGAAAATAAAACCAAGTTTATAGGAATACAAATTTAAAATATTCATTAATTCAATATTTTTTACGAAAGTACATACATATAATTGTATTTAGAATTATTTCACTATATCGAGATATCAACTGCATGCATAAATAATATGGAGTTTGCATTAACTGTTGATGACAAAAAAACATATCTGAATATATGTAAGTATTGATCATTAATTATATATTTTTGTGTCAAATACTTTGTTCATGTTATTCTTATAAAAACTTATATATCCGATGGTAGTTTTAAATCGGTTTTGTAGTTTTAACGTAAACCAAAAGCATTAGTATGACCGTAGACATAAAAAATGTGTTGCAATTTTAAATTTTATTTCAGAAAGTTTTTTTGAAAGAACAAGAAAATACAATAATCACGCCATAGTAAAATTACATTTCTTAACTTCTGCTCTCTGCTTTGCTTTGTTTCTGAGCACTTTTTTGTTGATGGTAACGCTGATGTAATTGTACATTTATTGAAATGTGGCACCACTTTATTTATTGTTCTTTTGTTACTTAAATTTTTGTTTTGAAAATGGAATATTTGCGACCTATATGGAACTGTTTTAAAACATTTTGCAGTTGCTTACATTGTTCAGAAGAAGTTAATAATCAGGTATTTGTTAAATTAAATGTTAAGGACTGACATTTCTTATGTTCTTACGGGTTTTAGGGGTATGAGCCAACTGAACGTACACATCTACTAGCTGATCCAATCAACAACAGTCCAGCCCTGCGGAGAACAAATTCTGACAACATAAGTAATGATTACGCCCATTCGCTGCCAAAAAAAGATGACCAAAACGCTCTTTGCCGTTTAGTTCAAAACACCGCTGTGTAAGTATATTCTAAAAAAGATTAAAAGGAATTGTGGATTCAAACTAATTTTTCGCAGCAATATGATTGATGTTGGTGCAATGGACTCGCACAACTTGGAACACCAAGAATGTGATGACAGAATCAAATTGTACTCACAACGTCTGCAGCAACAATGGAGTAATGTTCAACATCCATCAAATTCTCAAACTGGTAAGACGTATGAAATATTTATGTATTATATACATATTTACATATGTACGTACATACTACATACACCATGCACCTAAGTCAGGGTATACCACTTGAAATAACTAAGTTAACAAAATTTACGAAAACCAAAAAAATGCTATATTCTTTCATTTCGTTTATTCATTATTTAATGTGCTAAATCGTATACGTAACAAAATAACAAAAATATTCCAAAAAAAAATTAAATTTTTTTATACAAATTTTTAAAAAATTCGTAAAACAGAGTTTAAAAATTACAATGGATTGAAAAAATTTTACTATATAAAATACCTTTCAATTATATTTAATTTTTTCTGAATATACACCTTAAAAATTTACAACCGCAAAGTCAGGAAATCTTTCTTCGAAACAGCCAATTTAACGAGTCTCAAGTAAAAAGCAACAAAATGCAGACGACTCATTTAATATAAAATTAAATGAAAGCCTTCATGATATACAGTTTTATATGCTCTTAAGAATAATTTAAACGAGGGCGTGCTTTAATACCATGTGAGATAAGGCCATGATGGCTTTATCTCTCATTCAATAGGGAGATAAAGCCATTTTTTTTTCATTTGAATGGGAGATAAAGCCATCATGGCCTCAGCTCACATTAGCAATATTAGAAAATGGCTTTATATCTCATTTCAGTTTTGTAAAAAAATGTCTTCCCGGAGACACTAAT
The DNA here is from genome assembly GCA_932526305.1 of Epicampocera succincta. Taxonomy (NCBI): domain Eukaryota; kingdom Metazoa; phylum Arthropoda; class Insecta; order Diptera; family Tachinidae; genus Epicampocera; species Epicampocera succincta. The sequence goes on from OW052035.1 coordinate 20,082,609, forward strand.
GTTAAGTATTGAAATCTGGTTTCGCATAAAAAGTTTTCCTGCGTGCGTCACAAAAATAATAAAATAATCAATGATAAATAAGGATTTTCCCTTTTCCAGAATGTTTACACCATGCATAACAATGTTCTGAAAAAATATGGCTGTATCTCTTATTTCGCAAAATTTTAAATATGACCTTACCTCTCAATGATTGGGAAATAAGGCCATTATGGCTTTATCTCCCATTCAATTGAGCAATAAAGCCATCATGGCCTTATCTCACATGGTTTTAAAGCACGCCCCCCCCCCCCCCCCTTTTAAACTAATGTATCTACTAACAAACAAAAAACTTGTCACAAATGTTTCCTCAAAACAGACCAATTTTTTTGATGTCTTGGAAGATCATTTGGAAACTTGGATAAGTTTAAAAATAGCAACTAATATCCACATTTTATCCAAAAAACTTTTGTATTCAATGCTAAAGCGATTAAATTACTTTTTAAAATATATATATATATTCTTAGTTATTGCTCGCGAATTGATTAAGTAATAAAATAAACTTAATAATGTAGATTTTTGTAAAGTTAATTACCGTATCTTAGATTTCTTTGGATTTGTATCTAAAAAACCTTAAATTTGCATATGGAACCATTCGAAAGCCTCAAAAACATCGTAAAGTAATTTAAAAGTGCAAGTATATGAAACAGCGCAAAGTTTTAAAAAACGTAATCTTGAAACTTTTCTTTATGTAATCATTTAACTGTTACTACAAGTTTTGAGGCGCAAAATTATTAATGTTTCATTTTATATTTATATGTAAATATATTGTATATAATCAGGTTTGTAAATAGCTATGTAGTACATATTTTGGCCTCTTAGGCTTTGTATTACTGAAAGACTGAAGTAAATAAATAAATGTATACATATTCAAAATATCATTAGACATAGTAAAATTTAATTCACTGGGCATAGGAAATCAAAAAAGGAAAATAGAAACAAAACACATACGAGTATTATTTGTTTTTAGCAAAACGAGCATTTTGAAATTTCAATTAATTTATTTATTCGAGGAGCGTACACAGTTCCGATAAAAAAAAGAAAGTATGGCCTCAATTTGTGGAGAAGTAGGCAAAGTGTGTTGAATTTTAAAAACATTGGGCAAGAAAACACAAGCCGGTCACAGAGTTCAATAAGAAATGTATTTTATTTCCTGCATATACCGCCGGATCGAATTGGTTTTGCTGATTCCAATATCATTTACGTAACGTAACGAAAATAATTTTACTAATATGTTTGATAGTACTTTATAGGATCATGCTCGGATCATGCCCAACAATATTTATTGAGGATTTTAACATTTATTATATTATAAATCATAATTTCATTAATTTGTTAACCAATTTTCAAATGATGACTGTAACAGTGCCGATAGTTTAAGAGCACCACCTGTTAGCAGAACATGTATTAATCATGTTTTTAGTAATTTTTCTTATTTCTGTAACTTATCAGAGCAGAATATAGTTTGCTGGAAGTTTAAAAAAGAAGTGAATATATAGAGATCAGAAAGACACATTCTAACTATGAAAAGTCTAGAGAATTCTTCAGAATTAACTAATGTATTATTTCGTTGCATTAAGCATATTATAAGTAATTCACCTTTTGCATCCATCTGTAAAAAACTATACGTTTTAATAAAAAAGAATTTACAAAATTTAATATTATTTAAAGAAACGCTATTAAGGAAGAAAATAAAGAAACAAACAAAACAAAATGTATTATAAAGAATTAGCAAAATTATAAAAGTGCCGGCATATACATATATAACACAGAGGCAGGTAATGATCCTGTTTCATAAATTCATAAATAACATTCTTAGTCGTGCAAAAAGTATTATTAATTTTAATGAATCTCAGGGGCAACCAATTGCGCCTGCGAATGCGTGATCAGGATAAAGTAAATTGATTTAAAGTTAATTTACACATTATTTCCAAAACAAACTTTTAATTCACTGCATACACTTTCTCAGTCACACAATTGTTTTATATTTAGTAATATGAATGAAATTGAAATTTCTCAAGTTATATTGCACTTAAAGACTTGCATACAAACGCCTAAACTTATTGAAGAATGTAGGGAAGTAATAACCCTAATATTAACGGCTATTTTTAATGAAATGCTAAAGAACGGAGCATACCCTGACATTTTGAAAATACACAAAATAATTCCCATCACTAAACAATTAAATACAAAAACGTTAGAATAATACAGACGACGACCCCTTGCACTTATTTCGACAATTGATATAATTTGAAAAAAATGCTTTATGACAATTGCTTATGTTACATCGATGAAAAAGACTTTTTATACAATTATCAATTTGGATTTAGAAAAGTATGTGGTAATAAGAATGCCGTATTGAATGTTGTCCATTCAGCCTACTGCAAATAAGGCTGAGTGGAGGCTCTAGTGAAGTTACCGGAGTATTTTTTAATTTGACAAAAGCATTTGATTTATTTGATTGCAAAATAACGCTACAGAAATTAAAGATATACGATATTCAATGCTTTTATTATTTAAAAACAATTTTTCTAATAGAAAACTATATGTTAACATAAATAACATGGACTGTATTGCAATATAGTGGATGTGGATAAGATCTTATGTTATTCTAAATATATTTGAATGATTTAAAAAATCTGAGTTGTGGACAACGTAAGCTTATTAGACCACATGCATAAATAATAATTTCAATGTGTTTATTAACGGGAAAGCTGTTTACGAAAGTTATTCAGTGAAGTACTTGGGAATCACATACAAAAGTAACTTGTCATAGAACATGCATGGGGATGATTTAAAAAGGCAAACAGCTCCACGGAATGGAATTTTATACAAATTGGGGAAGAAGCTGGATGACAAATCAAAAACGACGATTTTTCAATCTTTGATTCCATTTCATTTGGATAACAGCGATTATTTATGCCAGCGATAAAAATAATAAATCATTAAAAGTCCTTCAATGCATGCAAAATAAAGTATTAAAAATTATTTAGAAATATGTATTCTTCTCAATTCCCAAAACAATTTTACCCATTTATTATGGATTTTATGAGTATCAGGTTTTAATATTTGTTTTTAAATGCATTAGCGTAAGACGTTCTCAACAAGAATAGAACAAATTTAGGAAATCCAAGATATATGTCAAATATAATCAGCACACTTTAGAAAAGCAATTCCGTGTAAGAAACACTTGCAATTCTAAATAATGTAAAGCGTTTATAATTAAAGAAACAAATATGTTTTTTCTTAGGCAACAAATATTCTACCTTAATCTATGGATAAAAATTAGCATATTAGAGTAAAGAATATGATTCATAAAGCAAGAATCTGCGAAAGACAACATTTCCGCATTATGCTAATAAGAACTAATGCCACGGTAAAAACGAACTTAAAGCGAACAGCAACTGATGGAGAATTTTGAACAAAAACGTATGGTATCTTCTTCTGCTGCTACAGTCCAAGGTGGCACGATCTTTAGCTAGCAGCCTCCAATTTCGAACACCAAGCTGTTTGCGGTCTCTCCCAGAAACCATGAACGCAAACAAGACAAAAAATTGAACAGAGAACTTTTCTCTCAAAAAGACCAAGGACTTCCTCATCCGCTCTCGATATTGTTAATGCTTCCGAACAGCGCAGGTATGATCGAAGTGATATATAGTGCCAGCTTGGTCTTTCGAGAAAGGGCTCTACTACTCAATTGCCTGTTGAGCCCAATTGGAAAGCGTTATTCTGCGTTTAATTTCGGTACTGATATGGCTCGTTGTATTCACTTGGGAGCCGGGGTAGACGAAGTACTTCACTACCTCGATTTTTCTTGATGACAACGTATACTTCGTTTTGCCCTCGTTCACCGCTAGACCCATTTTGGCCGACTCCGTTGAAATACCAATAAACGCTTCATTCGGCTCGCTGTGTTCGACCAATCGCGTCGCCCTGTTTAAACCCTTTCTGTCATTGAAGGTCTCGGTAATATCGTTACCGACCTTGATGGAGTATACATCGTCATCCTACACAACCTGACGAATTTGGTAGGAATGTCAACCTCGTCCGTGTGCCTTAAAATCTGCGAATGTGTGTGGGTGTCCATTTGCATCTCTTGGTTCTTATCCAGGATCTGCCTTAGTACAAAAATTTGGTCAATGATGGACTTTTTCGGCATGAAACAGCACCGATAAGGACCTATCAAACTGTTCACGAATGGTTTCAGGCGCTCACACAAAACGACAGAGAAGACCTTGTAGGCGATGCTTAAGAGACTTCTCCTTCGGTAGTTGGCGTAGTTGAAGCCGTGGATCGGGCAAACGATGCTGAGATTCTACTCGTCGGGCATGCTTTCCTCCGGCCATATCTTACAGACGAGCTGTTACCAAACCAGCTGCCTTAAACAGTTGTGCGGACGATCCGTCCGTTTTTAATATCGATATCGCTTTCTTGACTTCATTTAGGTCGAGTGGACGGAATTCCCTACCATCATCGTCCATTGTGTGAGGTGGAACATTCAGCCTGACAGCGGTATTCGTATTTTCCTCGCCGTTAAACAGTCTGCAGTGATCTTTCCAGATTCTCAATATCGACTGCGACTCTACTACTATTTGCGCGTCTTCGTTACGGCAGGCGTCTGTCCGAAGCTTATATCCATTGGAGAGTTGCTTTACCCGTTGGTAAAACTTTCGGATATTATTCCTTCCGTAACTCTTATCCAGTTCCTCGATCGCGCGCTTCTTAGGCTCTGTCTTTTTTCCTTTGGAGCAGCCGGTACTCTTCCCTTTTTTTACGTTCGTAAAGCTCACGAACTGCTCTCGCCCTTCTCTCTAACGTCTCCTTATACGCTGCTAGCCTCGCTGAGTGCGCCTGCCTGCACTCGTTCTCAAATCAGGGCAGCTTGTCTGATGGCGTTTTGACAACGGTGCAATATATCGTGGATTGTTTCGCCTGGCACGGTTGGACTCTATGAGTCCTGAGCTTCAGGGAGACTCGATCAGCAAATTTGCAGTGGCCGATTGCGATTGTAGTTTTGCGACATCAAACTATTGTGTTCTTGGTGTACTCTGTCGTCCTATTGATATTGTTTTCCGTATGTTATTTTTAGACTATAAAAGTCATCCTTGCTATCGGCATGTTTATCTTCCGTAGAGGCGTGGGCGCAGATTAGGCTACTTCTGCCGAGTCTAGCTTTAATGCGGATTGTTATGACGCGGTCGCTCACATATTTACGTACCTCCTTGTAGGCTCTGGCGTCCGCAAGCTCATCGACTGCACGTAGTGTGTTCAGGAACCTGACATTCCACGTATTTCTTTATACATGGTCGTCAGCAGTAGGGTCATCCATATTTATTGCTTGTTATTGTGCCTGAACTGTAACTTATTTTACACAGTAGGGGAGTTAACCCCACGCGCAACCTCTGAACCTGGAGAACTGGGTCCTGATATAAACCCCTGTACAAAGGGGAGCCGCTGCATAGATTGGTTCACCTCTGACGGCGACTATTTTAAGAATGAAAACTGATTTAAATTGACTTTTAGCCAACATTTGTATTAAGATTTTCATAAGCCTCCTTAATGTTTTTCCAAGCTGTGGCAGGGTCGTCCAATACTACTAGGACGTAAACGATTCATGTAAAACACGGTAAATAAATCCTAAAATATAGCTCTTTGTTTGATTAGTAATTGGTTAGTAAAATAGCCGTGTGAAATTTCATTGAAATATTTTGCCCCATTCAATAGAAACTGAATCATTTCCTAAAAACAAATCTATTACAAAACGCTGTGCACCTTAAAATGTTCTTTTTGATACATCTGTCTATGAATTTAAAAAACAAATCAATTCCTATATGAAGATATGTATACATTAAACAATTCTGAAGAAATCTCCAACGCCATATTTGGCGTTCATTAGGCTTGTTTTACATACCTGAGAGGCAGCACTAAAGTTTTATATTACACCCAAATCACTCTCCCGACTAGAAAGCTGGAGGAACTAAAAATATTGAGAATTAATTTCGTTCAAATAATACCCCCATTCAATTAACATAAACATATACACTTATTTATTTTTTACTTGCTTCATCTTTCTTAGGAATTTTAAAGGACATTTCAAATCCTGAGAAGTTTTTGGCTTTACCAGTTTCCTTCGAAGATATTACTCAGGTAATTTATTCAACATTTTCACTATCACAAATAATGTTTGTATAAATATGTATGTTCTTTGCAGATTAATAATGCTACTGGACTATGCCATGCCGCATTGCAAGAAATGAAAATAGAACATAAAGAATCCATAGTTGTTTCTTTTAGGATACCATAATTAAGATGTAAAATTTGATAATTTTTTGTATATATAAAATCCTGAGAATTGTTTAGTTTAAATATATATCAATAATATATATTCGCACTTTTATGGTATTATTAATATATTATTTAAACTGCATACTTAAAGTAAACTAATACAAAATTAAAAAAATGTTATTCTTTACAGTTCACTCTGCACCTCGAGTCAAACATTTTATACAGGAAAGAGTAGAACTAACGCTTTGTCGTACCCATGCGTTTTTCTGACTGCACCAAAGCTTAGAAATTATTTCCCTATACATATCTTTGCAGACCACTGCGACCGCCAAACAGCCTTTACGCAAATAAATCTACCGTTATGTGTACAAAATTTATAGAAGATTTGGAAACGGTTACACATTTTTAATAATGAAATTCCGTTACACAATCAGTCATTTTTTCCAGTGGTTCGTTTAGTTTTGATGTGAGAATGGCTGCGTTGGGTTTGCCTTGGGTAATGTTATAGTTTGAATGTAAATTCGTTTTGATATTTGGCCAAACTGTTAACTGTGCTTGGTACAATTAAAGCTTTGGAGCCCCTACCGAAGCCAGAGACGACGAGATTGCAGCGGCAATTGCAGATAGTTCTACTGAAGGTATTCCAAATTCATTTTATAAACGTGTCCCATTATGGTGTGAAACTGATTTGGATTTCTCTGTTCTCTAAAACCTAAAATTCGTATACCATTTTTAAAAGACCCGTCTGTATAGATGGTAATATCCAGGGCGTAACAAATTATTTTTCTTGAAGTTGCTTCTCAAAAGATGCCTTCATTTCATGCATAAAGTTTTCAAAGTTCTGTTTGTTATAGCTACACGGAATTAAGCCTTCAGTTAGCATTATTTTATGTTCATTTAAAATTATGATTTGTGCCAGTGATTTGCTATACTGGACACCGTCTAGTCTACCTTCAAAAGGAATTGTCAAGTATCTTGACGTCAATCTAATATCACTTTTTTCTAAGTGGACTCAAAATTAAAAGTGATGATGTTGCCTTTATTAGATCGGACGCTGTTCAGTTGTTAATTAAAGTGTCTCATTTATGCACTCGTGACAATTTGTGGCAATGGAACGTAATCATTAGGACAAGGGCGTGTATATTTGACTTTCTCAGCCTTCCTGGTAATAGAATTACGCTGTCTAAGCCTGTTGATATTCTTGAGGTGAACCCATTTGTAGGTACATTCAAATACAGTTTGTTTTTAAATTGAGTTGATTTCAAATACATATGTATCTTGAAATAATAAACCATTTTGTTTTATTTCCAAATAAAACAAACCTACATACATACATATGTATATAATTAGTACAGCGGGAGTCAGGATTAAATTTTATGGGAATGGTGCATACTTTTATTCGTAAGAATATTACTGCTGCAATTTTTTGCCATTAATTCTTTACAATTTCGGACGGATGAAACTACTACTGGTGGACCTTCCAAATCAAACTTTTTTTCATCTGAAAAGACAACGCGACGCCACACAGATTTTCATGTCATGTACTCTCGTCCAAAATTCAAGCGCATTTCCTTTCGAGCAAGGTTAAAAATACAATAAAGTGCGGCCTAAGTTTCGTTTATAATGATGCGTCCCGTTCCATATAAATCTTGGCAACTGTTTCAAGTTCTGTACGGATGAAATAAACAAAAATTATCTGCATATACATATGTATGTATAAAGAGCTTTCTAAAGAGTTTCAGATTCCTTATATCGTTAAGGCAAACAGTAATGGTAATGATAATGTATAAGCCTTTCCACACAAGTTCTGTTTACATGTTATGAACGAAAATTCAGAAAAACTTAACTTTAAAAATTAATTTTTTTACTTAAGCGATTTTGATAGCCACTGTTTCTTTGATTCTTCGTAAGCAATAAATTTGTTTAACCTAAAATTGCAATTAGAAGTTTTTGTTGTCTCAGTTCGGGGAAAGTACGCGAAAGTATACTCAATAGCTGAGTGTAAATATGTTAGAAAATTTACATTTATTTGACTACCCACACTTACTGATCAAGAGCTTTAAATTAATTTTAAATACCGGAAAGCATTTTCCAATTCATTATTCCTATGCCGGTCATGATTTTATAATCAAGTGCCCATATACATACATATGTATGTATGTATGTACATACATATATTCTTTCATATGTACTTCCTTAAACCTTGAAAACACGTTTCATATTGGGCAACTTAGTTGCGGAAACCTCTTGCCAAGTATGTACAAGCTGAGTAGATATGCTTGTACATACTTACATACATACATAAAAACAATTCCTCCCCCTACAAGCCGACCTTACCTCTCATAGCTCCCAAGACTTGGGCAAGAATCTTGCGCAACCAAGTTGCCTAAAAGGAAAGCGCTCGATTATCGATAACAACCGAACTTCAGTGGCGTTGCCAGATATTACAAATTGCAATTGTATACTAATGCTGACAACCCCAGTTGCTTTTAATAATAATTTTGTGAACAGCGAATTTTTAGTTGCTGTATGGTTTTTAAAACAATGAAAACCGAAAATTAAAAATGAGTTTTCATCTAAAGTATGTGCATGTAAAATGAATGTATTTATTGTTTTTAGTTTTTAAAATGGGTAATATAACTACAAAGCAGTTCCACTTTTTCATACAGGAAATGAAAACTAATCAACTGGAGCTCGAACTTTAGGATTCAAAAACAACTGCAGACCAAGTTTGGGACAATATATGTACATATGTATGTTTGTACACATCTTTAAATAGTATGCCATCACTACGGCATCCTTAGAAAGGCGGAAATAAACCAAAACACCATTAATATTTACTTGCAGTGCAGACGATAATTCTAAATATTATGGATTCTGCATATGTGACCTTCTCTGAGTGTCAAAAAACGGGTTTGGACTTAAGAGTGGATTCTGGTACCTAAAAGGGTGTAGAATAAGATGAAATGAGTTAGATTTCTGATAAAAATTTATTTAATCCATAAAAACGTACAAAACGAACTTGAGAAAACCGATAAAAATGAGAAAAACATTAAAATTTTATTTTTTTAGTTTTAAATTGTTTTTTTCGTCAGTCTTCGAATTTTTTTGGGTTTGGATTTTTTTTCGGCGTTTCGTGATTTGGTACTTCGATTTTCTTCCGTTTGACAATTTCAGTTTTTTTCTTTTTTCGGCGCTTTGACTTCAGCTTTCTTTTTCTCGTGATCCGGTGCTTCGATTTTGTTTTCTTGCTGGCAGGTTCAGATTTATTTTTCGATTTTTTTCACTCAGTTTAGGAGCTACAAAATCCCGTTTCTGTGAATCAGTACATAAGATCATGACATTCTCATACAAATACCATTTGCGATCTAACGATAACCCGCTTGGTGCAATGAACGGAGGTAATTCGTTTGGTAGCTCAGCCGTTAATCTTTCATCTTCCGAGTCCACAAGTTCTTTACATACAATTTCGTTTTTCTTGAAGTCAAAGTGGTGGTACTTGGTAGTACCTAAAATGCAAACGGTTACAAAATTAATTGAAATGAATTTGAAAACTTAAAATCACAACGTCACTTTATTATTTTCCTTTCTTATAGTTATTTTTACAGAGCAGCAACAACAGCAAAGGTATTGTCACACTAAAATTGAAAAAAATACGTCACCACATAGGCATGACGTCACCAAAGTCGGCACCCAACCGTAATTAACCATACCAAATCGCATCTCCCAACTGAAGCTGTGTTCAAAGTGAAAATGCGTTATGAAACTTTAAATGCATTTTTCTCAAAACTTCATTTTCACACACTATGTCCCTTTTCTCGGAGAAGGTCACATACGTATTTCGTACGTCGTCGAAAAGTTCCGTTGATGTTCATTTTAGATGGATTTGCAACGGAAATGGAACGCAGCCAAAGTTCCAAGGCTATACATAATCTACCCGTAAAATTTGTATTACAAATTTTTTTTCTTTACATTTCAAAACATATTTATGATTTTGTCTTTACCGGCAAACGCAATCCACACAGTTCTTCACATCCGTTTAATTTGAGCTTCTGTGAAAATCACAAAATTAACAGAAGCGAAAGCTTAATTATAACTTTATTTTGACGCTAACAGTATGCGTGAATATATGCACATGTTTACATACACATGTACATTGTTCTTCAATTAATGGATTTGCAAAGCAGTTATAGAAAAACTAGCGTTATTTAGTTAAGCCGATGATGCAACATTTTGTAGAACACTTATATACAATGAATCTCTTATAATACGAACGCCCATATGTATGTCAGGTCTTTTCGAATTGCTGGATAAGTTGTATTATTGGACCGAAATTCGCTTGCCAAGGTGCAATTTTATATTCGACTTCCTGTACATATGTTGCAGGTGACAGTTGTGCCTTTTTCTTCTTATAGTGTCAATGGTTGACTTACACAACTATGACTTTCAATCTATTTTATAAAGAAGTCATTGGGCACATTCTTACATAAGTGAACGTCCACTGTACATACCTTTTGCAAAAACCATAGTGGCACCTAAATAGAAGAGTTGTTTTTAAATAAATTTTGCATATCCAAGAAGATTTATTCAAAAGATTTTCAAATCATACAAATATTGGCAATATACATACATACGTTTGAAAATGTGAAAAATTTCACCCACTTTATATACACATGAATACTAATCAAATTGCATTTTCGATACTTTCCATTTTATACTTTCTTATAATAATAAAACTTTTGTTTAAAGTGCTTTAGTAACCCAAGTTTGTTCCAAGTTAGCTTTGTATTTAGGTACATTTATAAAACGAAAAATATTAAAAACAAATTTATAATGCAGATTTCTCTATAAGTTTCGACATCAATTTTTGCTCTTTAGCTTTGCGTTTTTCTTCCTTTTGCTTTTTTCTGTCCTCTCTTTCTTTCTGTTCCAGCATCTCTTTGAAACGTTCTTCTCTTGGATCAATTTTGTAACCAAAATGTCTCCGCACTTCTTCTACCAAGCGATCTTTTCTTTCTTTTGCGGCAATTGCGTCGGCTTCTTTCTTATGTAATTTTGCAGCCAGGTCTTGCTTCCATTGATTCAGCTTTTTAAGCTTCTTAGAAATTTCTTCTTCCCGTTTTATCTTTTCCTCAATTTTAGAGCTTTCCTCCATTTTATATTTATTAATCATTGTTTGAAGTGTCTCACTTTCGCACAGTTTTTCGTAATAGTCATCAGATTTGCTCGATTTTGCACTAAAGCATATTTTAGGATTCACACCACTTTTGGAACCATAACGACCAAAAATTTTGCGCTGATACTTTTCAGTTAAATGAATCCAAGAACTTGGCTCATTATAAGGGGTTGTATTATAAAGCATATTTCGGTGCTGATCCAGCAGGCCCGACTTGTTGCGGGATATAATTGTTGTTGTAATAGAACTTTCAGAAATTTCATCAGGATCGTCCTTTAAGGCATTTGCCGACAAATTCCGTTGGTAAGTTTTAAGAACTCCATTTAAAAAAGTATTATTTTTGCGAAACAATGTCATATTCTCTACGTTAAGTAATTCGAGGGAAACCCAGCCATCAATAAACTAAAGTCGGCGGCAGTTAAGAACGACGGCTGCCAAAATTTTGTCGATTTTTGCTGAAAATAAACTGTTTAAAATTTGACAACGGAGTTTTTTTTTGACGTTTTCATCAAACAGAACAGCACCTTTTAAACAACTTTGAAATGAGTTTATAGTTTGGCTATTTACTTAACTACAGGCTGAAGAACAACTTCCTCGTCATAGTAATAATGTTTTAGGCGCTGTCAGGTTTGTTGCTCTTGTTTAGTTTTCGGGTGTCTTCCCTCTCACATATTATAAACTAAAAAATATATACATATGTACATATTTTAAGTTTCCGACTCACATGTTGTTATTTATTTCCATCAAAATTGCCACTTTGCAAAAGAGTTGTATATATGAAAACGATACCTTTAATTTTTTTAATTATTTTGGCAATATTTTATACCAGCTATTTTTTATTGGGAAAATTACAAGATAAAATAATAAAACTTTTAATACAATTTTCTATGTTGGTTTATGCCCAAGCTTGCATAAAAGACATAATATTAGCTTAATTAAAATAAAAAATTGAATAATTTTTAAGAGTTGAAATGAAGTAGTTAATTGTAAGTTTAGAATGGACAATTTTCATACGATAATTTTAAAATTAAATGGGAATATCTGTCGGTACAAAGTTATTTCCTAAGTACGCTTTACGACTTTCTGAGGGATTCTTCCCCCAAAAGGAGTAATATATGTACATATATCAATTTGAGTGAGTGTGGCTGCAGTGTAAAAATATAAATATAATCGACTATGGTTTAAATTTTACCTGTGATGAAGTGATTTGGTGGCAACGCTATGGTTTTCAGATGTGTTTGTTATTTTCACAATTGACAATTTTCTTATTAAATTGGTGAACGGATTTTATTATTAGTCCTTATTTTGAAAAATCTGGTTGAAAATGCAATTAGTGCAGCGGTTTTTACTTGTTGGTGTGTTGTTTGAATTTTTTTATTTCTCAAACGTAAGTAATAATAAATGACTTGTACGTATGTATGTATGTACACATGAATGTTTCTTAAAGTACATATGTATGAATCTGTATACATATGTATATACATATGTATATATATAGAACGTGCCACAATAAAGCCATGCAGAAAAGGATTATTATATTTCTTAAGCAAAGGAATGCGTCTATTTTTCTTATCATACATATGTATGTACGTAAGTACGTACATATGTACATGAGTATGTACAAGGTTTCGTAGTTTTTAAAAATATAAAGTACTCTATGTACCTACATATGTATGTATTTATGTATGTGTATACCCGTGCTTACCTACTTGTTTCGTTTTCTTTTCGATATGTTACCAATAATTAGTAAATATTTTAGGTGCTTTAACTTTGTAAAGGAAGTTCGGTGCTGGTGCATTGGTTCCTATTTTAAGAAATCAAAATGCTATTGTATTTGTCTTTCCTTTAGGAATGAAAACCCCGTTTTTTTACTAAAATTCTATTTTTTTCGAAGTTACCCATTTGATTTAAATTCGGCATATAAAATACATAGTATGTATGTATGTATATATTCGAATATAAACAATTTTCCATTTTGTATTGAAAGCTGTGCTTTATATTTTTCTTTGTTCTCAACCAACTGCAAACTTGAAAAAGTTTGCTATAGCGAAGCCAATAAATAGTTTAGTACGAGTGAATTAAGGACATTGCAGATGCTTATGCCTTCTAATCTACATAAAACAATGGAGTTTAGTTAATAAGCCACACGAAGAGACCAATAACTTAGGTGGCTATTAAGAACCCAAAAATACTTTCAAAAAGAAAAAGTTCTGTTTTCAAAACTACTTATTTGGGATCAATTACAGGTTACTCTCTCAAAGTAAAGTTTGGTGTGCTTATTTCTCCCCAGTAAACATTTTACTTAGTTACTCCCAAGTAAACATTTATACTACATTTTTGCCATTACAAAAAATGGGTGAAAAATGGGGAAAACTTGTTTGTTATTTTAGAAGTGTTGGGACATAGTTATACAAATGCGAAGAAAAGACAGATTAGCTGTTGACAACTGATGTTTGAAGCCACTCCATTTTGAGAAACTGAATTTGTATAAGCTAAAATTATGAAAAGTCTGAATAAAATAGAATCAATTTTAATGAAAATTAATGTGTCTGTTATATAATTATCGGATATGAAGTCTCATATTAATCTTATTTTTGGAATTAGATTTCGTGCCTTTATTCTGCAAAAATAATTTATATAATTTCGGTTACATATTTTCGTCCTTATTTCGCAGCAGAAACGTGCAATTCGAAAGTGCACTAAAATTATGTGTAACACGAGAAATTTTCATATTTTAATGATTCTCAAACCGCCAGTCACTTAGAGCACATAAAAAATGTCGCTAGAAAAAGCACAAAACTGCTTTATTTTTGTTTTTAAATTATATAGGTTAAACGTGTTTAAATAAACTTGTTTAGTTTGAGCACTTGAAAAGCTTTCAAAGCAAAATAAAGTTGAATGTTTGAACATATTTTTCAATGATTTTTAAGTCTACTGATGAGTAGGGCAGCACCTAAAGAATGTCGGCGTATATGCAGCTAAAAAACTCTCAAACATTAACGGTATACCCGTATACATACAAAAAAAATATGGCACTCTCGAGCAATGCCATAGAGTAATTGACATTATTCGAAAATCATTTGAGGAAAAGAAATATTGCTCCGCTGTATTCCTGGATATTCAGCAAGCATTTGACAGAGTTTGGCACACTGGTCTTTTATACAAATTAAAGAAACTTCTCCCGTCTACATTTTATGCATTCTTCAAGTCATACCTAAGCAGCAGATTATTTTACGTAAGATTCGTAGATGAAAGATCTCATGTATTTATGATTAGAGCAGGAGTACCTCAGGGTAGTGTATTAAGCCCTGTATTGTATACAACATTTACGGCTGATATGCCTGTTTTGGACCTTGTGAATACTTACACGTATGCGGATGACACTGCTATTTTAGAGTCAAACAATTGCCCAGTTGCTGCTAGCTCTTTTGTTCAAAACGAATTAAATCTAATAGAGTCATGGTTAAGTAAATGGAGATCTAAAGTAAATGCTGAAAAGTCTGTACACATAACCTTCTCTCTTAGAAAAGGTGATTGCCCTGACGTTTCCATAAATAACATCCGAATTCCAAAAAAGGATTATGTTAGATATCTCGGCTTATATATGGATCGGCGACTAACATGGAAAGAACACATAAAAATAAAACGGCAACAATTAAATATTACAAATAGGAAACTTAGCTGGTTAATTGGTCCAAAATCTCAACTAAGTCTGGAAAACAAACTGAAACTTTATAAAGCTATTTTAAAGCCTATATGGACTTATGGAGTTCAACTTTGGGGAACAGCAAGTGCCTCAAATATAGAAATATTGCAAAGATACCAGTCAAAAACTATAAGGCTTATTGTTCAATCTCCTTGGTATATTTCCAGCGATGCCATACATAACGATCTAAATATACAAACTGTTAAAGAGGTAATAAATTCATTCAGCGAAAAATATTTAAAAAGACTAAGCAATCATGTAAATCATCTGGCTATTGTGTTATTAGACGATACTGATGAAATTCGAAGACTTAAAAGATACCATGTGTTAGATCTACCTTTCAGAAGTTAATTTTTTTTTATCTAATTCATCTTTTTCTTATTATTATCTTTTGTTTTTTTTTTATTGTTTTCTTTTAACTTAATGCTAAAACTTTAAATTTAATAATTAGTAAAACTTAAGTTGCTGTTATTGTAAATATAAGATGGACTAAATCTGTATTTTTTCTGTTAAATTTGGAATATTTCTATAGTTTTATACGTTTTTGTATATGTAACGCTAAATGTCAACATAAATGTGATTAATTTTGCTTATTATCTCAATATAAGATAGATTGCAAAATAAATAAAATACAAAAAAAAAAAAAAAAAAAAATTTTTGGAATGTATGTACAGTTTGTAAAAAAAATGTTTTCAAAGTTTCGAACAAAATTTTTGTCCGGACAAAATTTTTTTTATATGAAGTTTGACGTCTCTCTTCAAGAAAGTGAAAATATTTTGTGCGAACAGCTCTCAGCTTGAATTGGTTTAATTTTATATTTTGTCCAGACAAACTTGAACTGAGTTGCCAATAAGTAAAATTTGTCATATCAAATCCATCCGGTAAAAATTTATATTCACTTAAGCGCATGAATCCAAACTAAAGTGAAAATAGCCCACAGATCTCCTTTGCTTTGAAATACGTTTCTCTGCGATTCTTTTTTTATTTTCTTTAAATATATATATTTTGCTGAAAGCCATGCTTTATGCATTTCAAGGGCTAATGTCACAAGTAATTTTCTTTTTTTACTAATTTAAAAAAAATAAAATTTAACAATTACTATTTTTGCACATTGAAAAAACACAATATTATAAAATCAGCTGTAATAATGCCCTATAACAAACCTATTGTTTACATACGGCAGCAATGATTGTCCAGACAAAATGTTCGAAATGGGTGAATCGTGTTTCAGGAAACTCTCAGTAAAATAATTTTTGTCTGAACAAAACTTTTGTTCGGACACCATGGGTGAATCCACCTTAACAAACGCATGTATTACAGCAATGTATTACAGCAACAACACTGCAAAATAATTTTTACCTACTTTGAATGGTGTAAAAAAATGTTTTCAAAAAGCAAATGTTACAAAAAGTTCTTATTTTTTTCGCAGTTATGACAAGCATGTTTTTTTTACTGATGATATTGGAAATGAATAATAGTAGGAAGCATTTACTGATCAAATGAATTCAGTGTGCGAGTACATGTGATCACGTTATTAAGTTTAACCAATGACAGGAAATCGACTCGATAAAAATATTACCCAGCTGGTATTTTAACAATTAAAAAAGGAAATCTGTCATAGAAATTGCTGAAATGTTTTCACTTAACCTAAGGACGGTATACAACGTTATTAACCCATTTCTTACTTCCATTATCTCAACTTTGGGTATATATAAAACACACATAAATATAAATAATTAAATGTTTTTGTCGTTTATATTAAGGTTTGGCCTCTTACCAACAAAAAAAAATAATTGGCAAACTTTTGTAAGCCTCCCCCCTTTCACAAGAGGTGGTTCAAAAAGTGTCCAAAAATAGACCATTTTTAAATCACCATACGCTGGTACTGATAGTCACATTGGACATTCAATATTTTTTTGTACCAGTAGCGACGTGTTTTTTACCGAACAGATGTTTTCTTTGTGTACCAACATTTTATGTTGTTTTTTTTCAATTATTCCATATTGCTCCTTCTTCTTGTTTGAAATTATTTAATTTGTGGTGTAGTTAAGAGTGATATTGTCTGAAATGTCACGACGAGAGTACCTAACAAACGCAGAATTACAAGACATCATCGACAACTGGAGCGGTGATGAACATGACCATCAAGATGAGAGAGCGTCTGCTGTTGAAACTGTTATTTGTTTGCCCCCCGATAATACTGCCGGTGATTCGGATTGTGAAACTATAGACGATAACATAATATCAACAAATATTACTTGCGATGATAGCCCGTTGGCCGAAATAGCAGGTATTATTTTTTATTCTGGTCCTTTGTTTGTGTTGCTAGCTATGTGTGTGTTTATAGGAACAATTGAAGTAATTTATAAATCCGCTATTGACGACTATGGTGGTCCGGAAGCCGAAGTACAACAGGAGGAATCGCAACCATCAACGTCAAAAGAAGTACCCAAATATAAATATCGTCCGGTAAGTGACTTCAAACCGGTCTGGAAAAAAACTAAGCGAACTGCTTACGATATCTACCCGGCACCTGAGCCATTGATAAAAGAAAAGCAAGAACCACTGCTCCGAACTATAAGGGAAAAAACCCCATTTGAATTATTTAAATTATTCTTCGACGAAGAACTAATTTCTTTGCTCGTAGACGAAATATCGATATGCTGCCCAAAAAAATATTAGCAAAATGTGCGACAAATATCCAATACAACGTTTCATGGGGATTCTTCTATTTTCTGGGTATCACAATACCCCACAAGCAACATTATATTGGAGCTTAGATCCAGCGTTCGGCATTCCAATGATTCGCCAAACAATGTCGCGGAATATGTTCACGAAATTGAAAGCGAACTTTCATATCGCTAACAATGACAATTTGGATATTTCTGATAAGTTCGCGAAGGTTCGGCCATTGTTTGACAGGCTCAATAAGCGTTACATACAGTTTGGTGTTTTTGTGGAGCATTTATCGATTGATGAGACAATGGTTCCCTACTTCGGCCGCCATTCAGCGAAAATGTTTATACGTGGGAAACCAATCCGTTTCGGATATAAACTGTGGGCGCTTTGCTCGGACAATGGCTACATGTTCCAATTTATCCCATATTCTGGCGCATCCGGCATTTACAATAAGAGTTTGGGACTCGGTGCATCCGTAATAATGGAACTATTATCACATTGTGAGCATCCAATGCAGCACACAGTCCACTTTGACAATTTTTTTACCTCCCATTACTTGCTCTGCTTGCTAAAAGAGAGAGGCTTCTGCGCAACCGGCACTGTTCGACCCAATCGTGTTGCCGGCGCCCCTTTAAAAACTGGGAAAAAAGCATTGAAGAAGCACGATACCGACTATGCATACGATATTCGAAATAACGTTATGGTGATTTGTTGGATGGATAATTCTGAAGTTACTATCGCAACTAATTACGACACAATCGACCCAATAGTAGCAGTGCAACGATACAGCAAAGAGAAGAAGAAAAAAGTTGGAGCTCAACAGCCCCTCGCCTTCAACAATTACAAGAGGTATATGGGTGGCGTGGATTTACACGACAATGAGGTCGCCAATTACCGTATCGGTATTCGTGGCAAAAAGTGGTGGTGGCCGCTCTGGGTTAAATGTTTGGATAGCGCTGTTGTCAATGCTTGGAAACTTCATTACTTCGTAGCAGCTTCCAAAAATGAGAAGCATATATCTCAGCTTGACTTCAAAAACTCAGTGACAAAGTCTCTGCTGCTTTCGTCGGAGGATGCAATGGACGAAGACGAACCATCGTCTGCTGAGGATTCAGACACTGACTATAGACAACAAAATCTTCCGAGGGTAGACGGCTTGCAAGTTCCTTTGAAAACTACTAATCGTCGCCGTTGTATTGTGTGCACACCAAAAGCCACCATATTCAAGTGTGAGAAGTGCAACGTCCACCTACACTCAGAGACTTGCTTCAAGTTGTTCCACGAAGACAAACAATTTTATTTACAACGCCGCGCCACACGTTTAAACAAAAAGCTACGAAATGTATAATTCCATGTTAACTTTATTTTTAAATAAATACTTGAAACTGAAAAAACACCGTTTCTTACTTAAATGTACTTACCTTGTTTTACCTGCAAATACTTTAAAATATTACTTTCTACCATACTTACTTAAATACGTACTATAAACAACATAAATAGCTAAAAAAAATGTTTACCGAACAAAAGATTTCAAAACACTTTACAGTACCGGCGTGTGTTCAAACACACGGCAATTTTCAGTGAAACTACTCGTCGGAAAATTTTTTTTTTCTCAGAAAATGTTAAATATGATATCATACGACGACCCTGAAATTTTCATCAAAAAATGCGAACGTTTAAATTTCCGGTAATTAATGGGTTAACCGTGCTGAAAAAGAAGGTAGACTTGAACCTAAACAAACACCAGGCAGACCAAAAAAGTAGCGCGGCGCATTGAAACTAAAATTTTAAAAATTAGTGACGAAAATACTCATTTAAGTACCAGAGGAATAGCACTTGACATAAATAATGAATGTGGAGTAGATATCTCTTATCAGATGGTTCGAAACGTGCTGCAAAACATTGAAAAGATATATAATTTTGCAATAGACCACATTTCATTTCCTCTGGAATACAGGAATGACGTAATTTTCTGTGATAAAACGAAGGTAATGCTTTACTACTCTGAAGGCTTTAGAGAATTATGGTGTGGTGTTGTATATCAAGCAAAGGTGTTGGGGAAATAAGGATCTTGGATGATATAATGACTAAGGAAGTCCATCTGAATATATAAAAAAAACGAATTACTTAGTAGTGCCGAAAAATTCGGATTTATTGAGCATGAAAACCCCGAAAAGTTAAAATATAAATTTTACCAAGATAACGGCCCAAAACATAAATCATATATTTCTGGTTCCACGCTAATTGCTTAGCAATTTTAGATTCTCTTTTAACTATGGCAGTGGACTTCCTGTAATTTATTGCATTTGTAATACTCACATGCCTAATGAAAAGATTCCAAGCATTTTGTTTATTTTTAACTAGTTTAGCTATATGCGAGTTAAACCAAGCGAGTGAATTTCTTACACTAATCTTTTTGCTTTGCGGAATAGATTCATTAGCAGCTTTTCTTAGTATCCTTTTTACATTAGCAGCTTCTTTATTAATATTTATCGATTCCGGAAACTGTCATAAAATTATAAACTTTACAACTAAAGGTATACCAATCAGCTTTATTTACTAAAAATTTAGTTTGAAAGCGGCGATTATAAACAGTTTTGTTATTGTTTATTAGTATTGGGATGTGGTCAGCAATTTCAGGAGTGTGCAGCGTCATCCAATTTAGAAACGGGACTAAATCCGCACTGCCCAAAGTTACGTCAACCGATGTTAGTGTGTTACGTGTATTAAAGAGAGTGGGAGAGCCATTATTTAAAACCACTAATCCATATTCATTGGCAAAGTCTTCCCAAATACCACCATTAGGAGATGTTGTTTGAGATCCCCATAGAATATTCTGAGAATTAAAATCACCCAGAACTATATGGTGTTCACTGTTAAATCTATTTACTTCATCTACCATCGATTCAGTTAAGACAACGTCACATTCTCTATAAATATTTGTAATGTTGAGATTGCTATTGCCCTGAATAGTAATTGTTTGAAATAACAGTTCTCCTGTAGACTTTATATGTTCTGATACGGATAAGTTGTTCTGAATAAGAAAAGCTATTCCAGACTTAGCATAATCAAAACACTTGTTATGATGAAATGGTCTATAGCCTGGAAAATGTAACAATTGTTTGTTTCTGTTTGTAATATGGGTTTCTTGAAGAGCAATGATGGTTTATGCTTTTTTACTAAATTTTCTAACGCGTATTTATGGGTAAAACAACCCTGAATATTCCACTGAAGAATAGTAATTTTTAATCCAAAATCCATGGTGACCAATATAATTAAAATTTAAACGCTCGATTTTTCGTTTGTGTGAGTTTGAGTCTTCTTAAAAGTTCTTGGTGTAATTAAAACATTTAGCTCTGGAAACTTTTTATACAAGCTGCTCTTCTTCTTCTTCTTTTGGCGCTACAGTCCGTGGTGAACCTGGGCCTCAACCAACAAAGTTTTGATTCTTTGTTGTTGTGTCGAAACTAGTGTGTTTTTACACGGTAGGGAAGTTACCCCCACGCACAACCCCCGAAACCTGGAGGACCGGGTCCTGGTTTAGACCCCTGGACAGAGGGGATTCGCTGCACACTTTGGTTCCCCTCTAAGCGGGTGCTGTAGGGGCTATCCAGGGGCGCCACGAGGAGGCAGTATGTCAGCTTGACCAGTCCATTTTCAGGGATCGCTGCTGGCTTCTCGCCAGGTTGAGAGCAATCAACAACTTTGCCCTGAGTGCACTGGCCCATTCCCCCCACACATACAAGCTGCTACGAGGAGATAAATTCAAATCATTTGATGCATTACTACATTCATTTATTGAATTATCTGCTGAAATTTGAGAAGGTTCTGAATCTACATTCATAATTCTTTAAACCCTACGCTGGACGTTCGTACCTTGTGGTCAAGAGTAAAAAATTTGAGAGCAGAAAAGATAAGCCATTTTCCAGCAATAATGGATGAAAATACGATCTTAGAAGACCCTATTGCTATTGCTAACAGATTTTCTCAATATTGGTGTTCGATTGGAGCTGACAAAGCTTTTAATTCCGAAATAATTTAAAAAAAATATTCATATACTACACTCTTCGCTAATACTATTTCCGATGTTAACCATTTTATATACGAAGACTTTTCATTAGCTGAACTTCATGATGTGCTCAGTAAAGTAAAAGGAACGACTCCGTGAATTGATCGTATCACTTATTGTATGATTAAACATTCTCAAATTAATTTTAAACGAAGATTACTTCAGTTATACAACAACATCTTACATTTTGGCATATATCCACATGACTGGAAACTTTCACTTCTTGCTCCAATTCCAAAATCAGGAAAAAATCCCAATAGGCTTGATGGATATCGACCTATATCATTAATCCCAGTGTTGTCAAAAATCTTGAAAAAATTAATAGCATCTAGATTTTGGAAGCATTTTATTAATAAAATCTCTAGCCATCAACATGCCTTCCTTCCGAAACGTGGTGTTCATTCACTTTGTCATCAACTTGAAAACACTCTAAAACTCAATTTATCAAAAAGAAAACATAGTGTGGTATTGTCTGAGGATATTGAGAAGGCCTTCGATCGTGTTGTGTCTATCTTTGTTTTGGACGAACTTCGGGAATGGGGTGTACCTTTCCCAATGATAAAATTACTTTTTTCTTTTTCGTCAAATCGTACGATAATGGTAAAAATTGATGACATTTTTCCGAGTCGCAGGTTTTGGACAACGGCATCCCACAGTGATCACCACTGTCGGTCGTTCTATTTTCGGCGTACGTCAATTCTATAGCCAAGTCAATACAAAATCTTCCAGGCATCGATTTTGTCGGTATTTATGCATACAACATCTTTGCTGTGTCATCAGGATCACCAGATAATGTTGCTGTCAACTTATCGTGTATGGATGCAGCTTTGCAAACTTGGGCTTCTGCCCGCGGTGCTACCATTCCCGTAATAAAGTCTGTACTTCTTCATGTTTGCAGAAGAAGGAATTGTTCAAACCATAATATCACTTTCGGAAATGTTGATAAAACTTATGTGAATAGTATGAAAACTCTTGGTATTACTTTTACAAAAAATTTATTGTGAAATGAAAACGTCAGAATGGTTATTGTGAAATTGCGTAAAATTAATAACATAATGAAACTCATATGTTCAAAAAAGAAAGGTCCACACATTGAAACTGCCATCGACATATGCAAATCTTTGTG
Source organism: Epicampocera succincta (assembly GCA_932526305.1). Taxonomy (NCBI): domain Eukaryota; kingdom Metazoa; phylum Arthropoda; class Insecta; order Diptera; family Tachinidae; genus Epicampocera; species Epicampocera succincta. The sequence goes on from OW052035.1 coordinate 20,105,686, forward strand.
TTATGGTTTGGTTCAACATGGTATCACCATCTATGGATGGACATTAGACTGGCCGTAATTTTTTTTTTTTAGAAATTTAAATTTTATTTTTTCTTAAAATGTTTGTTTTGATATAAAAACAAACTCCAGAAATTTTCAGCCAAATCCGATGATGCCTAGTAGTGCCTAGTTGACCTTGAAGTTTACAATATGTGCATTATAGGGAAACCTACATAAAGAAATAACGTTTTCACCAATAAACGGTAGATTTTAGAAATATGTATTTATTTGAGTTATGTATATTAAAATACCTGGTTTACAAGGGAGCTTTTCGTGTGAGACGGATATATTTTCCTATAATGTTCCACCACTTGCAACAGATATTGCTTGTCTTCCTCGTCATACGTTAGCGCTCGATTAAAATCTGTTATCATTTTAACTCCCCTTTCGGCTGCATCGTTGACAACGGCCAAATTTTCGCAAATAATTTTTCCAGCGCAAAAATCATCTCTATCTTTCCACGTTACCGGATCCGAATGCAAGAAACTCCAATCAATTTGCAATCGAGTGAAGAATCTTTTTGTTTTTGCAGACACGAAATCGCTCAAATTTTTTTCAGTATACGCTCTGACATCTTCTATTGTAGTTTTAATTTTTTTCGAAATATCTTCTTCATATAATTCTGCAATGTTACCAAGGGCATTAACCATTTTTAGTTTTATATCGTAAGGCATTTGGTCATCAAAGAAAGACAGAGCAACAGCTTCTTCACTCAAATACCATAAATGATTGATAATTTTTTTTAACAAAATGATGGAAATATTTGTATCATAATATGCAGTTACATCATTTATAAGTTGCAAATCTAATCTTGGTGCATTCACAGATTTGACACATCCAAACCAATACGGAACGTAAATTCGCGTCAAAAATACACAAATGTTACGAAAGCTATTTAATTCCGCTGTCGTTAGTTTAAATTGCTCACGAAACAGAAACACTTTAAAGCAGTATATATTTTTCGACATAAATCGAGCATGCGTTGTTGCACCAGGTGCACGGAATCCCGAAAAGCCTGGTGCTTTTTCACCAATAAAAAGCAATGAAAGTTGCAATACTTCTTTATAATCTGCCCGAACGTATTGAGATTTCAATGCCTCAAGGCAAAATATTTTGTGGTATTCTAATTCACCCACCGTAAAAAGTTTTTCTACATCCTCATCCGATATTCCACTCTTAAAATTAATTTGGTTAATATTTGGCCAAAACTTGGAGAAGCGATTAAAAATAAGAACTTCTGGTGCAGCAGTTTTACCAAAATTTAGTTCGAAGACAGCTCTTATCAACAATTCACTAATGTGATGACGACATGGAAGAAACAGCAAGTCCCTTTTTAATTTATTTTCTAATAAGTAGGCTGCACCCTTATTAATGCCAGTGTTACTTGCTGTTGTGTCAAAAGATATTATTTCGACTAAATTGTCCATTTTCCATTTTATCAAGAAGTTAAAGGTTGTATCAGCTATACTTTCACCAGAGGAGTCTTGCATTTTTGGAATTCCAAGCAGTTTCTCCACATTTTTGCCAGTCACAACTAGAGCTAGTCGCTCTGATTTTTCTTTGCCTTTTACTTCTGGAAGTAGTTTGCCATCCCAATGAAGGACAAATACTTCAGGTATCTTGAATCAGAAAAATTAAAAAAAAATATTATTTTTATACAACTAGTCACAAAAATAGATTTTTTAGTATTTACATTGAAACTTTCCAGAATCTGCTGAGCTTGTTTGCGGCGATAATCCCTCCTCATCGCCTGAATAGTGGTTCGATTGAGGACTAAAGCGTCCAATTTTATTGCTGTGGAAGTTGGATTGACTCCCTCAATTTTTCGTAGTAGTGCAGCTGCTGTTGCAGTAATTAAATGCATGGCATCTCTCGTACTAATTTTGCATTTGTCCATACTTGCCAGCATTCTATCATCAATAAAATGGATATTTCCACGCGATTGTTGACCTTGTGTTACGACGGTCGGTTCATCGTCTGCTATATCAATTGATACATTTTGATCAACCACAGAATACGCCATTTCGCTACTTTCAGTACTACCTGAAATATCCATAGCAGATATTTGCTCTGATATTTCAAGAAAAAATAAATAAACTAATTTGCATGATAATTCAATAAAAATCTCAATTACCTAAATAAACATTTTTCTCGCGATACGTTTCAACGCGCATTTTTAATATATCAGAACGCTTTTCTTTTCGTTTCTGTTTTTCCACCATTTTTACATCTACACCAGACATACTTCCTGGTCGACCTCTTTGCCTTTGAAGAACAAGAAAGTCTTTATCCTGTTGGATCTTCATTACCGCAAGTGCATCTGACGTTGCAATGTCAAATATATAATTTTCAATGCGATCCACAAATTCCTCTTCGTTTTTCCGGTGCTTCTCATACTTGGACTTGGCATTCTTCTGCAAATTTCTCCATTTCTCATATATTCTCTCCAAGGCTTTAATAGAGTTTTGTTCTGACATTATCGGAATGTTGGCTCTTTTCCAAAAATCAGAAACAACTGCAATTGTCAATTTTGCACTGCTTTTTAAAGAATAGTTTTCCATACGTATTTTATAAAAAAAAATTGAAGAACCTGCTTCACTGACGGTAATTTTGCACCCAAAATTTCATTTTTACATTTTCCTATGAACAATACTAAATCATCTCCAGATCTCAGTTGTTTTTTTAATGCCATTATTTGTTATTTTTTTTATTCTTTACTATTTTTTTTAATTTTCACTTATATTCACTGTCACTTAACAGACTCTACTTAGTAATGAAACGCAAAGCTTACATGCTTGTTAAGATCATCTAAATAACGGTAATCAGTTCTTTTAGACTTTGTATTTCTTTTTTGCAGCATGTTTCTCATCATCTCAACTTGCTTTAATGTCCCGTTAGATTTGCTCTTCTGTAGCATGTAGCAATTGTATCAAATAAGTTTTTAAGCAAATAATTTTTTTTTAACAATTATGTATTATTTTTTTGAAGCGAAAGAGAGAGTAATGTAAAGAGAATAGAAAAAAGCTATTCCTTGAATGAATTATATGTATATAACAAATTTAATAGTAATAATGTAATAAAATTAAATCTGTTGCACATTTTTTTTTTAGTCAAAGTAGAACAAACTTTGTGCAACGCATAAGAAAAAAAACTTTTTGGCGTAGTAAACTTCAAGGTCAACTAGGCACCACTAGGCATCATCGGATTTGGCTGAAAATTTCTGGAGTTTGTTTTTATATCAAAACAAACATTTTAAGAAAAAATAACATTTTATTTTCCAAAAACAAAAACAAGCCATACATCGTACGGCCAGTCTAATGGACATCTAAAATTAATTTTAATAAAATAAACGCTGCTTTAAACGACTGTTTCCGAACTGCAACTGGCCTTCTAAGAACAACTTCAATTATATCTTTAAGAGTTGAATCCACTCCATAAATTATTCTGGAATACTATTAATACTAGATGTAAGTAGAAAACTTGTGCAATCAGAAAAATTTTATTTCTTCTAAAAGAATTCGATATTCCCCTTCCAAAGCAGCCAAAATATTGTTTCGGTATTAATAAAAATGTTATGGCAGACTTCAGTCTTGCATCTTATAACAAAAAATCCACTTCTCCTGACTTCTACTTTCGCTGCCGAAATGGAGCTTTATACAGATGGCACTTTCCAAAATGGTTTAACCGCTTACTCTGTTGTAAAATATTTTAATGAGTCCAACTGGTCTATAATCAAACAAAGCCTGCTGCCACCTTTTGCTGGTATCTTTTGTGCTGAGCTTTTCGATTGCGATTTCTCAGAATATGAAGACAATTATTTTCACTGATAGTCTCAGTGCGGTCAAGAACATTTTTTACAATAAAAATGGGAATTTTTACAGTTATCTTAAAAATCCTAATATTCATCATCCCATTCTGATTTGTGGATACCTTCGCATATTGGCATTGCTGGTAATGAACTTGCAGATAATGCAGCTAAAGAAACAATTAAGCGACCGCTGGTCTCTGAGATTCCTTGTAATCCTCAGGTACTGACTAACATCTTTAAATCAATGGATAAATGTAAAAAACACAAAGAATGGGAAAACTCAGTTTGCATCCTTAGACAACATAATTCATCTTTCTTAAGACCCAGGTACCATAGTAGCTTTACAAGAGCACAATGTATCTTTCTTGCACGCCTAAGAGTTGGAAAAGCCTTGTTTAACTCTTAACATTTAACTCAACTTCCAAAATGGCCAATACACTAACTATTATTCTTAATTGTTCAGATTTTCGTCAATTATTAAAAATCAAACAATCACTATTAAAACAAAATATTTACGATATTTGAATTTAGTATTTTAGTTTATCTTTCTTCTTCTTTTCATATATAAATAACTACAATATTGTATATACTTACTTTCTTTTTATTATAACTTTTGTAACAGTATTATGCGCGCAATATGGTCTAGATACCCTGCGCTTGTCTTTGTATATATTTTATAAATTAATTTATAAGGTATTTTCTTTAAATAAATAAATAAATAAATATTTCTGGTTCCTGGGTATTATATAGTTCCGGAAAAGTAATTGACATCCCGGCACTAAGTCCAGACTTAAGTCCGATAGAAAATGTATGGGTCAATTAAAAAAAAAGTCCGAAGAAAGTCTCCGAAAAACAAAAACAAATTAATATCATTTATAAAAAACGAGTGGGAAAAAATACCTACAGAATACGATATACGAAAAATTATTACCTCCTAACCTGGACGTCTGGAAGCTGTAGTTGATGCTCAAGTTGGGCACACAAAGTTCTAGCAGGCAAAATGTTATTTTTAACAATTTAGAAAACATTTCACCGCACTTAGTACAATTTTGAAAACATTTATTTTACAGCGTACAAACTGAAATATTTTTTAAATGCGATTATTGTTTTGTTATTTTTTTTTATTGAAATATGCTTAGAAATATCTAAAATCGTGTGAATTAAAAAAAGATGTAATATATTTATAAATTTTAGCTAAAAATTCAAGTTAAATTTTAAGTTTTTTTTTTTTTTTTTTTTTTTTTTGGTTTCACAAAAAACTTTTTTCGTGTATATCAATATAAATACATGCATATGTACACAAAAAGTGCATTTTTAAGTACATCAACATTCTAACTTTCGCCGCGAACGCACAAATTACGGGACGAACGAGGCTAGCTGCACGCGCCACAGCCACAGTTTTCAATACATTTAATTTTATTAAATACAAAGAGTACAAAAAGTTTAAAATAATTGTCTTGTTAAAGAACAATACTTAAAATATTTTTAAACACTAACAAAATACGCTGCCTTCGTCATGGATGATGGTAGTGAATCAATTGAAGATAACGATATTAGCTGGCAGGTAGTTACTTTGCCAATAACAAAAAAACGACGACAAAGTGTATCACCAAAAATATTCGAGAACAAAAGACAAAATATCGACAGCAACAACTTAACTTCAATAAGAAATGTTAACAACAACAATGCAGGCTCCCAAAATAATAATCGTTTTGCTAGTCTTGATCATGACGAAATTGATACTGAGGATGAAGAATGTAATGAAAACAGCAATAACAATGAACCAAAGCCACCACCTATATACATACCATTTGTTGCTGATATTAGCGCAATGATGAAATCTTTTTCTAAAATTATTCCTTCCACTGAATTTCAATACAAGTCACTTAAAGATGGACAAATAAGATTGCTAATAAAGAATGTAAAATCGTACAGAACTATTGTTACTCATTTAAATGACAGGAAAATTAAGTTCCATACCTACCAATTGAAGCAAGACCGATCGTATAGAGTTGTTATAAAAAACTTACATCATTCTACGTCAACTACTGATATTAAATACGAAATTGAAAAAAATGGTCATAAAGTTCGGAACATTGTCAATGTTCGCAGTAGAATAACGAAAAATCCCCTTCCAATGTTCTTCGTTGATTTAGAACCTGCCCTAAGCAACAAAAACGTATACGATATTAGGCACATAAATAGCGCAATTGTCACCATTGAACCCTTAAGAAAAACTAACGATCTTGTGCAATGTCATAGATGTCAAGAATTCGGTCATACCAAAACTTACTGCCGAAAAGAAGAAAGATGTGTTAAATGTGGCTTAGGGCATCTTACAATTGACTGCAGTAAAGATATTGAAACTCCTCCACGCTGTGTGAACTGTCTACAAAACCATCCAGCAAACTATAAAGGCTGCATAGTATATAAACAAATACTTAAAAGAAAATTGCAAAATAATAATCTCTACAGAAGAGATAAAACCAGCCAATATATATTTAATAGTGAAGATTACCCAAATCAACTTAACCAAAACGCAAACGCCAACGCTAGTCGAAATGAAAGATTTTCATATTCTGATACTTTACGGAATCCACAGCAACTAAATCCATTAAACAATTCTTTTGAAAAACTCGAAAAATTAATTGAAAACCAAATAGAACAGACCAATAAGTTGATAAATATGATGTCTCTTTTAATATCAAAACTATGCAAATGAATTTAAGAATTGCAATATGGAATGCCAATGGGCTTTCCAATCATACTCAAGAGGTAGAAATATTTCTTAAAACTAATTTCATTGATATCCTCCTAGTCTCGGAGACACACTTCACAGACAGATCATTTTTCAAAATAAAAAATTTTGACGTAATAAAAGCTAACCACCCGGACAATAGTAGAGCACATGGTGGAGCAGCAATACTTATAAAATCATCAATAACTTACAATTCGCCGACGAAATAAGACAGCAAAGTCTACAAGCTAATCAATTATACATAAATAAAATTCTGTGTACATACATATATGTATGTAAATATTAGTATACATAAAACTTTAAGATTTTGTATATAATGTATGTATTATGAATTCTTGAAATAACTTTAACAATTTTTTGTTTGTATATTGTTGTTCTTATTGGAGTTCAACAATGAATGTTATTTTCTTATTACTTATTTTATAAAATTTGCTTATTATCCTTGGATAGATTGTAAATAAAACGAAACAAAAAAAAAAAAAAATTTTAAGTTTTTAATTTTCTTTAGTATTGAAAACATTTTTTTTACAAACTGTATGTATGATAAAATATTGCGAAGACAAGAAAACAGTAACATTTTACCGAAAAGCAGATATGGAAGATCCAATAGCTTGTTTTTTTATACCTATTGATATCTGTAATGTATGGTTTAAGTTTGTGCAGCATTCGAGAGTGGTAAAAAAATTATACATGGGAATGTTGCGTCCGCTACCATAGAAAGGACCTGTTAGATCCTTAACCACTTCCTCCCCGTGGACTCTCATGACTCATGACCAATTTTCCCTTATATAATTGGGAAAATCCTTGGAGCGGAGAGAAGATTTTAGCTTTAATGCCGTATTGAGGGTATGTGCCGCGGTATGGGAACAGGTGCTCGTCGATTGTTATATTACGAGCCCTAACCACTATTAATTCATACACTAAGCCATTTTCGTATATGTGATTTATATATTTATTTTTGGATCTTTCCAATAACAATAACTAAATACTAATTCACATTTTTTTAAAGGTACTTCGTTGCCTTATTGATATTTAGTAAAAAAACAAAAATTGATTCAATGTAGTTAGAGAAATTCTTAACTTAGTGTATATATTATTTCTTCAGTGAAGGTAAATAAGACCACTATTAATTCATACAGTTTAAATAAATTAATTTTTGTACACTTTAATACTGTGTTACATCTCCTTTGTTCTTTATTACAGCAGTTAAACGCTTGTTCATGGTATTTATTAAGTTTTGGCACTCTTCTGGTGTTATTGAGGACCAAATATCACGTATTTTATCTTTTAAACCCTGTAAAGTTCGTTGGGGTTCATTACGCAACCGTCTCTGCATAAGTGCCCAAAGGTTTTCTATTGGATTGAGGTCGGGATTTGAAGAAGGCCAGTCCAAAACATCAATCTCGTTATCTTGAAGCCATTTTTTTGTTATTTTTGCAGTATGGCACGAAGCTCCGTCCTGCTGAAAAATGAATTTATCAAAAGTGGTTAACATGGGTACCGATGTTAGCAGGTGTTCCTCCAAAATTTGAATGTATTTTGGTGCATTTACAGTACCGTCTATAAAATGCAGCACCATAACGCTTGCTGGAAACTTTACTGTCCGCTTAAGGCAGTCCTTGTGATATGCTTCATCTTTCTTACGAATAACCCGTTTCCTGGTATCACCAACACAAACGTCAAATTTCGATTCATCGCTAAAAATAACTGAATCCCATTGTCGTTGAGTCCAAGAGCTCCTAGCCTTCGCCCAGGCCAGTCGTTTTTTCTTCTGCACCGCAGTTAACAGAGGCTTTTCCTTGGCCTAGTAGTTAAATAATGCTCCAGTAAATAAGCTGTAATAAAATGTATACAATAATTCGTACCTTGTAGAAACCATATCCTATTTTTTTTAAGTGCTGCCTGGTCCATTCTCGTCCTATGGTCTTCCCAACAGCTTGAGACCATTCCGTTGCTACATTCCTGACCGTAGCCCGACGATTCCGTTTGATTATTGACGCTAATGCTCTTGTTTCGCGCGTGGTAATTTTGGAAACACGGCCACGATTGCTTACTCGAGTAGCGACATTACCATTTTTTTATAATTTGCCACTATAGATTGAATAGTTGCTCTTGATGAACCTAAATCTTTAGCAATTTTTGCATAGCTTTCCTTTAAAGTGGATTTTTTAATGATCAACTCTCGAATTTCTGCGACTACCGGTTTGCCACGTGTCATTTTGAAAACTACATCTTAATAGGACAAATTTATTGATTACATGTTCTCTCCTTATTCGTAGATAACGGTTTAAACCGATTTTTGATTATTTACTTTGCTACTCTTAAAAAATCTGCACTTTCTCTCATAGTGTAAAGAATGTATGAATTAATAGTGGTCATTTTTATATACACTAAAAAAATAATGTTTAAACAAAATCGCAAAAACAAAATAGAAAATATGTAAATTGATTTTTTTTATTATTAAAACAAAATCAGAACAAAATTTGCTTCGCAAATATATGAATTAATAGATAAATATTCGCAAAACAAGGGACTTAAAATAATCAATTACATTTCATTTGTTTAAATAGATGAACTGTATGAATTAATAGTGGTTAGGGCTCGTATTATGCAAAAAGGCGAATACCGCTATTCGGGGGGTACCCGGTTATTGACTAACGTATATTTTTTTGGTTATTGGCCTCAGGGTTTGCATAAAAACACAACAATATCCTGTACAAGATCTTGTATTATTGTTGGTTTATAACTAGACCATATTTGTGGTTCTAAGTGCAAAAGTCTTTGCAGCAACGTTTTATCCCAAAGTGTGTATTGCGTTGACTTAACACGCTTACTATATGAGTAATATCTGGTTTTGTTGCAACTGCCAGTCGCATTGCTATAAATAGGGTTATACTTGTGTCAAAAGGCGTTGACTCCTTCGTTAAAATGTTTTCTATATGTTCGTTGTGACAACGTTATTTCTTTTGTCTTTTTATCTTGTTTGAATTAAAAAAATGTAAAATTTATAATGTAAAATTTTATTTAACACTTCGCGAATTATTGTAATTGCATATTTCGCTTCTTTATCTATACTTGCTGTATTAATCGATAATCTTTTATTTTCAAGGCACATGTGGAGTACGATGGATGGATAAATATCGAATTACAACATAGTTTGCACACTAAAGATTTTGCATACCGGTCTAATATATCAGTTCTAAGTTTAAGTACCGGTCTTTCATATGTAGCTCAATCTGAGCTAACAGCAAATGATATGGATAAATTAGAGGTACTGTTTCTAATGTAAAATGTCCTCGAAACCCAATGTTTGTTTTATTACAGGCCCTCGCCATTTCTGATGATTTTTATCGTTTAAAAGCGGTAGTGACATTTCAAACTGGATTAAAAAAAACATTTTTTACCGCAAATAAAGCTTGTAACTTACTTAACAATAATTTAAACGAGGAAATATGGGTTTCAGTTGATGCCAATGGTTATGTTAATGCGATTACCTTGTCCACACCTCAAGGTAGTAATAGTGGTTGTTTACCAATGGCCTATACATATTTAGGAATAAATGAGTTTAAAACGGAAGTGTTAATAAAGCACACAGAACTCGCCCCCATACCGGATACATCCAGCTTTATTCAAAAACTAGAAAGAGAACGTGAAGCAAAAGAACGCGGAGAAAGCAAAGACAATCGTGGGTTCTTTGTAAAATACGTAAGTAAAATTTTTTCGTTTTTAAGGTCAAAAGTCTATTGGGATATGCTCTATCTATCCATGTATACAGTCATGACAAAACTGTTCACGAACAGGTGCCGTCTAGTAATTATTTCTTTTTGCATCCTGTTAAATTTTGGTTTCTGTTCTCTGGTAAGTCGATTAGAAATTGGAGGATCTTTTACAATGCAAAATAGTGTTTTTTACCGCTTAATGGCAAACAAAAAGAACGTTTCACTCGGTTCCATTAATAAAGTTAAGATACAGAATGTCTTAGTATAGCCATACCCAGTACATGCAAGAGCTCATGGTTTACAACTTAACTATGTACATATGTGAACATTTTTATACGGAATAGACATTTATCTGAGCATGATTAACTTGTTTAATATTAAATTTCAAAGTGCTAAAAGAAACACGTTAAAAAGTTATTTCCAATCCCATTTTCTTGTTTATACACAAAAATTTCTCTTGTTCTGGTATTATATAGAAATGTATATTCTGGTCAGTAAGAAGTTATTTCGAAGTATTCAAGTATGAGCGAATAGCCAACCCCTAACATTATCAAGAGTCACTAGTACTGCTGTGGAAACTAAAGCACTACTAATTTCCAAGAAAATAAATAAGTTAATGAAAACCAGGCTATTGTTATTAATTTAGTGATATTTACGTTAAAAAAAACTTATTTATAACAAATAGCTAACTGAGCACTTCATGAGAATAATTAAAAAAGTACTTCTCTTATCATAACTTCTTCTTCTGCTTCTTTTGGCGTTACAGTCCGTGGTGAACCTGGGCCTCAACGAACAAACTTTTCTAGCTGGCACGGTCTTTAGCCAGCGTCCTCCAATTTTGCACATCCAATTGGTTGAGGTCCCTCTCCACTTGTGTGCGCCATCGGTTCCGTGGGCGTCCTCTAATGCGTTGTCCCACAGGTTCGGAATCGAATCATGACTACATAATATAAAAAACGATAAACTGGTCTTAGTTTCAGAAATATATTCAAAATCATTTAATAAGTCAGGGCAGGGTGATCTGATCCGGACCAAATATTTCCGGTTCTTATAATAAATTAAGCTCGTAAAACTGGCGATGAATGAATTACACGAAGTGAATGGTGTACGGAATGAATGTTGGACCTTTTTCGGGCAAATAGTTTTCAGTATTTTTTTTATTGTGCTCTTTCTCTTGGGCTTCTCCAGATAACTTTCTGATGGGAATAATCGGATTGGAGTCTTTTTCTTTGCTAATTTTTAACTTCTATCTCTTTGAGGTACAAAACTAAAGAGCTTTTGCGGTCCACAACGGTCACTTGTTAAGTTTGGGGGTTTGAAGCAGATTTTTCGACATAAATCACTCAGAATATCAGCCTTGTTTTTTCCAAGTATGCTTAACTCTGGAGCAAAATGTCAGAATTTTTACTTGAATGGAAAGCACGATGTCCTCTCATAATGTCGTGTCATGTAAATCTTGTATTGCACGATTTTTAAAAATATTCGCAATGGGTGCTTTTCTCGATTTGTTTAGTAAATAAACACAGCTTTTAATTTTCAAAAAAGAAACTAAATAATTTTTTTAAAATAATTATGTTTTTTTATTATTAATATTCGCTGTACTTTAAAAGTCATACAAAAAAAAAATGCATTTTTAAATGAAAGGAAATTTGCGTGCAACACACATACATACATACATAAGTATTTATGTAGGTTCATGATCCGAAGCACATAACAAAACTATGGTATGACCTACCTTTTCTCAAAATTAAAATCCTATCGATCAGGTTTTTTCGATTTTAGAATGAACAGTTTTCGTTAAAAAAGACGCTCTAAAATCTCTAGATTAATTGTTGAAGCATGATTTTATAACGTGACAATATATAAGTGAAAATGTTTTGGAAATCCTTGCCGACAGTACATCTGACAGAACTAAAGAATCTCGTGGAGGACACACTAAACTTCAATTTGGTTGTCAGTCATTAACAATGAATCCATATCAAAGCGTATTTTTCTGAGTTAAATAAAATATAAACGTTTGAATTTGTTTATTCTTGATACCCTTCCATATACATGGGCACAAAAATAAAAAAATTCTTATTCCTTGGTGTACAGTTTTTGTATTTCTTATAAGAACACATATAAGCAAATTTTTAAAATGCGTTCATACACATTTCTCTCTGTCTCTGTTGCATAGATACATGTATCCAAAACATTAGATGTAGACCAGTTGGAGACTTTTTTAAGACAATTCAATATGTAACGAACGACTACATTTAATTTTTTTTTGTTTTCTTATTTTCGTTTAACAAGGAAAATGCTGAATTTGGTGTAATTTCATGCGAACTGCTGTTTAAAGGTTTCACCTATCACAGCATTAAAACGAAGCCTAGTTTTACTCTGTCACATGCTGTTTTGTTAAGTTAGTAAAGAACAAGATATTTTTCGTACAATTGACCATGGAGTTTCCCAGTCCACTGCAAGATTGTCCAGCTCTTCCTGGTTCGAAACCTCACTAGAAGGAGTTTTCCTTCTATGTCAAGCAAGGCCACTAATTCGTATTATCCATGCTCTAGAGTTATCTTGGAATATACCCTAGTAGCCCTAAATATGGTATGCGACTCCCCTACTAGCATTTGTTTCCACTACATCGTGCGTCCGAAAATATGTCCACAGGAAGCCGTCCCGTATTTTTTGTGCTTGGGTTTCCTCAAGACATGTTTACCAGTCCTTATTCCTGTTGGCAGTCCTTTCACATTGCCGTCATTCCGTTTTGCAATTAAGTTTTGAAACATAGAGGGGCCTAGTTTTATATGCTGCGGTATTAGCAAAGCTCTTTGTACTAATACGAGACTGTAAAGAGAACAGTTTGGCACTCATAACAGCCCTGTTGGATAACACTTACCATGAAGGCTTTAGTACCCTAATTCTCCTCATGATCAACCATTAGAGCCTAAAAAGAACTCGCAATTAATACATTATCAGAAACTCTGTGTCCAAGGCTGTAATTAAACGCACACACCACGGCGAGGCTATCCAGACAAGAGACAGTTCCAAAAAACAAAATGTTTTTCTCGAATTTCGACAATTTTTGTTAAAAAGAGTGAACAAAATTTAATTTTTGCAAATACTCGTTTAGAGAACCTTAATTTTTGCTTCAGATTTATTTAAAACTTCTCTGCATCTTTTATCTTGGAAAAATTTTGCAACCTAGATTGGGCCCACTTTCAAAATGTGTTCACGAATAAAACTTAAAAAATTTAAATTATGCTCTGAGGTGATTAATTTCGGAGCCCTTTCCTTGATAAACAAGCACTTTCTACATTAGTAAAAAGACGCCTCAGCTATAATAATTAAGATTTAATCAATCTTTTACTAGAAAGTGAAATATTTCCAGAAAAAAACCCACGGCTGAATCCGTGATAATGTGAATGTAGAAAATAAAAATAATTCTAAAAGAAGTTTAATTACGTATAAACATCATACGAGTACAAACTTAATATTAACACTTAAAAAATTTATGTTTTTATTTTCAGTGGATGTATATATTACCTCTGGTTCTTCTGGTTTTCATATCTGGTGCGACCAACAACGAACCACAAAAGTAAATCTAAAGGGTTACTGCAGAATTGTGTGCGGCACAGCTTTGCGGATGAAACTAGAAAGTTTAACAAATTGTATAGTTTGTCTTAACTAATATTAAAATTTTTGTCTGAATTTTGAATAAAAAATTCTCTTTCCATTGTTGTTTGTCACTTTATAAAAATTTAATAGTTTTAGTTAAATTTTCCTGGCGATACGATCATAGAATTAACTGGCAAGCTGATGGTACAGTGAATGAACACCTTGTTGAGGTAGGAAGGCATGTTGTTGTTGGAAGGTTAGACATTTTATTAGGCTGTTAACTAAGTTGAAGGCTATTTGAATTTTTCCTTGGCTTTGGTGTGAAAGTTTGCAATCACGGATAAACTCCTAAATGCAGGATGTATTTTTTGTACAGCTGCAGTAATCTTTTTTAAGAAAATGGAGATTGACCATAGAATAAGTAATACGATCAATTAATGCAGTAAGTGGAAAAATCTTCATTAATAATTTTGTTAACATCAGAAGCTAATTATCAGAGTTTCTAAGAATATCATTTCTGAGTCCAATACTTTGTCAGTTGCATTTGAACACCAAAACTGAGAAAAGTAGTTGGCAATAGCACCTGCATCTTCCAAAATTGTATTGCTATCCATTTCTGCTGGAAATAAGCTGTTCTTCTCTGCTATTATGTTTTTAACTCTCGTCCACAATGTTCTAGTTTGCCGTGACTCTTCTATAATTAATTGAATTTGTTATCTCCACAACATATTCTGGGAGTTAAGATCACCAAGAACTACGTAATGATGATTATACTGTTCTGTCCAGTTGGTGTTGACTTTAATAGTTATTGTCTGAAATAGAAGTTCTTCGGTAGATTTTACATGTTCTGACACGTACATATGTATTTAGATGTCATTCTGAACGAGAACAGCTATTCCAGACGGCATAATTATAACTTGCCATATGACCAGGAAGATGTAAACATTTTGTCTCTGCTTATTAAATGGGTTTCTTATTAAAGGACAATCATGTTAAGTTTATGCTCTGCTGCTACCAGATTTTCTAACGCGTATTTATGGGTAAAATGGCCTTGAATATTCCACTGAAGAATTGCGATTCTCAAGCCAAAATCCATGATTCCCAATAGAACTGACAATTTATTCGCCCAATTTTTTATTTGTATGAGGTAAAGTTTTTTATTTGTATTTATACATACATATGCATGTATGTATATGTACATAGATATACATATCGCACCCTAAATACAAAAGGGTCACAACTCAAAATACTAAAATTTTCACACAGAGCCAAAACTGCCTAATAGAATCAAGAAGATTTTCTCTATGAAACGTTTTTAGGCTGAGGGGTACCCCAGCAGAAAGAAGCGAAGATTTTTCCGAAAAGATTCCTTATTATTTTCATTTGGTAAATCTTTTTAATTTTATCAAGAAGGAAAACACATAAAATCAAGAAGAAAACTTGTTATTCACAATTTTTTTACTCAATTTCCGTTATTCTTGACACAAAAAAACAGTCCATAGAGAAAAACTTTTTGATTCTATTAGGTTTTCTTCTGAATTTTATAAAAAAGGGATTTCTTATTGATTTCATTAGGTTACCTAATTGATTTTTTCAAAAAGGTATTCCTTATTAATTTCATTAGGTGCCTATATGATCATGTGTAATCCATCTTTTTAATTTTCTTAATAAGGATATCTTCTTGATTATATTAGCTTGCTTTTTATTTCATACATATAAATCAACATAGAGACAATTTTTTTCACGACTTTTTCGTTTTTTTACTGCAATATTTCTCTGCTGCAGAGACTTCGACATATGCATGTTTGTACATGTGTCGCCGATCATAACTCTATTTCTTTGCACTTTACATATTGAAATTAAACATTTAGTTGAAAGTGAACAAGTGTGAAGGGAAGAACTCGGAGGAACAAAAAAATATTTGTCCACTAAAATAAAATAATATATAAATTTAATTAAAAAATCTAATTATAAATAGTGCATCTGATTTAATATAATAAAATAAGATAACAAATAATTGTGTTCGTACAAGGCAAGTAATAACAACGCTAAACAGATGAAAACATTTTTCCACCTAATTCTTTTAATGATGGGGATTTAGTAGATCCAAATGATATGGTAAATAAATTCCTAATTTTGTTTGTTAAATTGCTTGATTTTTTACTATTACTAAATTACAATAATACAACATTAAATAACTTGGAATTGTTGATTAAACAACATAATGAAATGTATCAAGCATTATTTAAAGAACATTTAAAACCAAAATACCATAACCTTGTCCACTATCCTACAATAATAAAAAAATTAGGTCCTCTTAAATATTTATGGTCATTTAGGTTCGAGGCTGAACATCAATTACACAAGCAATATGCACGAAACATTACTTCTAGAATAAATATACCACTGACTTTAGCCATAAAGTCCTCTCTAAAATTCGCAAATTCTGTTTTAAATAACGAATTCTTTCAACAGGAATTCTATTTTGAAGAAGTACAGAAAATTGAACCAATTAAATATTCGATAAATTTGACCGATTTTCATTTGTATAAGAGAACGAATAAAATAATTTTTCGAGGAATAACGTTCAAAGTTAAATATATAGTCACTGTAACTAAAGATGACGCTGTGAATATTTATGAAATAGTCGATTTTTTATGCAAAGAAAACAATATAAAAATTGTTGGTAAGAAATTTATAAACCTGAACTTTTCAGAAAAATTTCAATCTTATTTGATCGGCAATGAAACTGAAACATGTACCGTGATCAACTTAATCGATTTAGACGGACCGCCTCTCCATTTTTACTTACTGAACAACGGACTTAAAGTTATTCGAATAAAAAAATACTGGTAATAGTACTTATATCAAATGTATATATGAAAATTGAAGTAAATATATAAATAAAAAAATCAATAAAATTTTAAAATAAAATCAAGAAGTATTATTTTTTTTAAGAAATCAATAAGATAGCCTAATAATATCAAGAAGAAACCCCTTTTGAAAAAATCAATAAGATCGCCTAATAAAATCAAGAAGAAAACCTTTTTGAAAAAATCAATAAGAATACCTTATAAAAACTTTAAGTTTCCTTCTTAATTTTTTAAAAAAGGTTTTCCTTATTAAAATAATAAGATTTCCTTCTTGAAAAAAAACCATAGAGATATCTTATTAATTTTGTTCTATTTTATTAGGTACATATTTATTAGGCACTGTTTTTTCTGTGCAGGAGAAACAAAAAACTGTTTATGTTTAGTTCATCGTGCAGAAGCAAGACACTTAACATAACTGTGTTTTTCCAGTTAAAGAAGATAGTGATGTGAAAGAAATTTTTGCAGTAGTTAGAGATGTGTACTCTGAATTAGTTTATGGAAAAAAGTTAATTTTGGAAAATTTTGAGTTGTGACCCTTTTGTATTTAGGGTGCGATATATTCGAAACATGTACATACATATGTATGTATGTATGTAAGAACCTAAACATACATATTTATACATACATACATGGGTATATTCAAAACAAAAACATTATTTACCAAAAATCTCAGCGCCCTAAAGGCATTATTGTACATGCTGTTACAGGGAGATAATTCGGTATTAATTAATGCGCTGCCAGATATACTTATTTAATAAATTTTCGTATGGAATTTGTGACTATTCAGCTAGACTTCCGACCAGCGCTACCATTTGTCGTTTTCCCTTTTTTTGCAAGTTGTTTGAGATGCCAAAAAGTTTTAAATTTATTGGGTAAAGAACAACTCGGTCAGTCTTTTTGCACTCGATTATGCTGCTGTTTTTGATCAAATAATGAAAAAACTTCAATGCGCAATTTTCATAATTTGCAGAACTGTCAAAATCATATGGTAGTATAAACAACTTAAGTTGTATTTAAATGGACGTGGTCAGTGACTTAAGTTGTATTCAAATATGATCTTTAAAAATGAATGAAAAACGGATATCAGTAGCAAACCGGAGTAGAGCACGACCACAACAGTTTGACGTCGCAAAGCTACAATCGCAATCGACCGCTGGGAAATTTGCCGATCTAGTCTCCCTTAAGTTCTCAGAGAGTCCTACTGTGCCAGGCGAAACAACCGATGAGGAATGGAACCGTTGCCAAAACGCCATCAGAGATGCTGCCTCTGATGTATTGGGTTTTAAAATGCCACCCGGAAAAACCCATGGTTTGACGACGAGTGCAGGCAGGCACATTCAGCGAAGCTAGCAGCGTATAAGGCGACGTGGGAGAGAAGGACGAGAGCAGCTCGTGAGCTCTACGAACGGAAGAGAAGGGAAGAACACCGGCTTCTCAAAAAGAAGAAGAAAGAGCACGAGAAGCGCGCGATCGAAGAACTGGAGATTCGAAAGTTTTACCAACGGGTAAAACAACTAACCAATGGATATAAGCTTCTGACAGAAGCCTGTCGTGACGAAGAGGGACAAATCGTAGTAGAGCCGCAATCGATGCTGAGAATCTGGAAGGATCACTTCTGCAGACAGTTTAACGGCGAACAAAACACCGATTCCATCGCCAGGCAGAATATTCCACTACAGATAACGGACGATGATGGTAGAGAATTCCGTCCCCCGACCTGAATGAAGTCAAGATAGCAATATCGAGATTGAAATCAAACAAAGCTGCAGGAGCGGACGGACTGTCCGCGGAACTATTTAAGGCAGCCGGAGATGACCTGGTTGGGCGCATGCACCAGCTCATCTGTAAGATATGGTCGGAGGAAAGCATGCCCGACGAGTGGAATCTCAGCATCGTTTGCCCGATCCACAAAAAAGGAGACCCCTTCAACTGCGCCAACTACCGAGGAATAAGTCTCCTGAACATCGCCTACAAGATCTTCTCTGCCGTTTTGTGTGAGCGCCTGAAACCATTCGTGAACAGTCTGATAGGTCCTTATCAGTGTGGTTTCAGGCCGGGGAAGTCCACCATCGACCAAATTTTCACACTACGGCAGATCCTGGAAAAGACCCAAGAGATGCAAATCGACACCCACCACCTATTCGTCGATTTTAAGGCCGCATATGACAGTGTGTATAGGGACGAGCTATACAAAGCCATGTCTAGTTTTGACATTCCTACCAAACTCGTCAGGCTGTGTAGGATGACGATGGAGAACTCTCGCTGTTCCATCAAGGTCGGTAACGAATTCACCGAGACCTTCAATGTCAGAAGGGGATTTAGAGAAGGCGACGCACTGCCATGTGACTTTTTTAACATAATTCTTGAGAAGATCGTGCAAATTCACACGTCAACAACAGAGGCACGATCTTCCAAAAGTCCGGGCAACTGCTAGCATACGCAGACGACATTGACGTGAATGGTCGAACACAGCGAGCCTGTCATCAAAAAAGGACGCGCAACACCGACGACTGGGCCCGAGCGTCACCATAGGCAGCTATAACTTCGAGGTAGTAAAGTCAACTCCCAAGTCAACAGTATAAACAACATCAGTACCGAGATCAAACGCAGAATAACTCTTGCCAATCGCTGTTTCTTTGGGCTCAAGAGGTAATTGAGTAGTAAGGCCCTTTCTCGAAAAACCAAGTTGACACTATATACCACTTTGATAATCCCTGTACTTCTTTGTGGCGCATAAGAATGGACGGTGTCGAAGGCGGATGAGGAAGTCCTTGGTATTTTCGAGAGAAAAGTTCTGCGTTCAATCTTCGGCCCTGTTTGCGTTGATGGTTTCTGGAGAAGAAGATTCAATCATGAACTGTACGGGTTGTACAGCCACATGAGCCTAACCAGGCGCCTACGGATCCAACGGCTAAGATGGTTGGGCCATGTAGAGCGCATGGAGAATACTGCTCCGACCTGTAGAATCTTCGATTCCGAACCTGTGGGACAACGCAGTAGAGGACGCCCACGGAACCGATGGCGCACACAAGTGGAGAGGGACCTCAACCAACTTGGTGTGCAAAATTGGAGAACGCTGGCTAAAGACCGTGCCAGCTGGAAAACTTTGTTGGTTGAGGCCCAGGTTCACCACGGACTGTAGCGCCAAAAGAAGAAGAAGAAGAAAAATGAATTCGGTATTTAAACAGAACTTAAGTTTAAACACCGATAAATTTTTAAGTTAAAAACTGGCCTTAATTGTCTTTACTCCGTCTTAAGTACAACTATGCCGCTTTTATACATTGGCAATGTGTATCTAGGTTTTGGCAGTTTGTGCTTGTAGTGAAAAAAAAAAATTAAAAAAACATGTACAAATATTTAATGAAAAATGGTAAGAACAATGAAATATTTACATTTCTAAATAAAAAATAATTTTTTTTATTAGTCTCAAGCAATGGAAGTAAAAAACCCGCCACAGAAGTACCAGAGGCACCGGAGACTCCAACTTCTTCAACAAAAGCTAAGAAGAGAAAACTTGGTAACTACGTAAATCGTGGGAAATTATGGATAAAGAAAAATAATATATACATATATAAATAATGTAAGAAACAAATTAGAAACACTATCTTTATGTGGTATTTTAAGAACAAAAGACTTTTTGAGAAAAAAAAACAATTGTACAAACTTTGAGCAATCAAAAGAAATGGTTTTAAATTTTAATAAAACTATGTACAAATAAGAAATTATTTATTAGTGTATGTGATATTTTTTTAAAAATCTCTAAATATGAATTTTATTTTATGTTTTTTTTTATTATATGTTATGTTTTTGTTTTTAATCGTTTTTATATTTTTAAATAAAATGAATTCCAAATACATTTTAGTGTTGTCTTTTAAAATTTAGGTACTTTTTTAGAAAAGGAGTTTTTTTGAAAAAAAAAAAACTTTTTTTCAGATATAAGAAGTTTTTTTTTAAATGTATGGTAACGCTGCTTCCGACAAGTGTGAGTATCTATAGAGCGATATTCCAAAACTCTTTGAAAATGTTCACTTGTTCATCAACAACTAAAGGTCTTGGTAAAAGGATTTGTTAATAGCCAACATACCGACGTCGCGACGCGTCGTTTATACATCTTTTAGTAAGGGAGCCAAATTCTCCTTCTGAAAAACTTTAAATTATTGGTTTCGATAAAATATATTTACAGCTTGTAAAAAAAATGTTTTCAAAGTTAAAATTTTTTAGGAGTTTCACTTTAGATGAAGAATAACAACAACAAATTTCATTGATTTGTATTTTGTTTTTGCATGTAACTGTTATTTTGCATCTTGTCGACAGTACGGCGACGGAATTTTGAGTAATAAACGCATACATTACAACAACAACCCTTCAAAACAATTTTTGCCTACTTTGAATGCTACGAAAATCTTTATTTTTTTAACAGTTATTACAAGTATGTTTTTTTACTGATGATATTGCAAATG
This sequence comes from Epicampocera succincta, assembly GCA_932526305.1. Classification (NCBI taxonomy): domain Eukaryota; kingdom Metazoa; phylum Arthropoda; class Insecta; order Diptera; family Tachinidae; genus Epicampocera; species Epicampocera succincta. Next base: position 20,126,946 of record OW052035.1, read on the forward strand.
AATAATAGTAGATAGCATTTACTGATCAAATGAATTCAGTGTGCGCGTACATGTGATCACGTTATTAAGTTTAACCAATGCCAGGAAATCGACTCGATGAAAATATTACCCAGCTGGTGTATTTTAACTGTTTCAAAGGCACATCTCACAAAGAAATTGATGAAATGTTTTCCCTAAGGGAAAACCGTGCTGAAAAAGAAGGTAGACTTGAACCTAAACAAACACCAGGCAGACCAAAAAAAAGTAACGCGGCGCATTGAAACTAAAATTTGAAAAATTATTGACGAAAATACTCATTTAAGTACCAGAGGAATAGCACTTGACATAAATAATGAATGTGGAGTAGATATCTCTTATCAGATGGTTCGAAACGTGCTGCAAAACATTGAGAAGATATATAATTTTGCAATAGACATTTCATTTCCTCTGGAATACAGGAATGACGTAATTTTCTGTGATAAAACGAAGGTAATGCTTTACTACTCTGGAGGCTTTAGAGAATAAAAATATAATACCAACAGTAAAGTTCGGAAAATTGTCTGTTATGGTGTGGTGTTGTATATCAAGCAAAGGTGTTGGGGAAATAAGGATCTTGGATGATATAATGACTAAGGAAGTCCATCTGAATATATAAAAAAACGAATTACTTAGTAGTGCCGAAAAATTCGGATTTATTGAGCATGAAAACCCCGAAAAGTTAAAATATAAATTTTACCAAGATAACGGCCCAAAACATAAATCATATATTTCTGGTTCCTGGCTATTATATAGTTCCGGAAAAGTAATTGACATCCCGGCACTAAGTCCAGACTTAAGTCCGATAGAAAATGTATGGGTCAATTAAAAAAAAAGTCGGAAGAAAGTCTCCGAAAAACAAAAACAAATTAATATCATTTATAAAAAACGAGTGGGAAAAAATACCTACAGAATACGATATACGAAAAATTATTACCTCCTAACCTGGACGTCTGGAAGCTGTAGTTGATGCTCAAGTTGGACACACAAAGTTCTAGCAAAATATTATTTTTAACAATTTAGAAAACATTTCACCGCACTCAGTACAATTTTGAAAACATTTATTCTACAGAGTACAAACTGATATATATTTTTAAATTGCAATTATTGTTTTATTAGAATTAATTTTGTTATTTTTTTTTATTGAAATATGCTTAGAAACATGTAAAATCCTGTGAATTAAAAAAAAATATAATATATGTATTTATAAATTCACATTTATCGGGCATTTGCCGTGAGCGAACGTGTTTTTTCTCTCTTGACTTGGTTATTGTTTTTGTGTAGAAGCAAACGGTTTTGTTTGTTTTTTTTGTTGTGCATTCTTGGTATATTTTTATTTTTGATTGAATTTCAAGACTGAGTTTTCGGTAAATCTTTATTGAAAGTTTCTTGACCCTTTTTCACTATGAACGGGGTTCATTTCCCGGACTACAACCGGTTTCGGGAATTGGATTCTTCGTCCGGGAAACCCAGAGCGAATTAAAATAAACGACCACGAGCTGAAGAATTTGTTCCTCTGTCTCAAACATCATCGAATCAACAAAACCTACCACGGTATTTAGTATCGGCCGCAGTATCACTTAAGGATGGTGTGGAAATTCCTCCGCTAGCATCTCATAATGTTTTTCAGGTAGAAAGAGGCCTGGATTTCACATCGAAAGATCGACTTGAAGTCAAAGAAATGAAAAGTGGAGATTTGCTGATAAAGGTACCTGATAGTAAGTCTGCTGATAAGTTCCTTAAATCAAACTACATCGACTACATACCTGTCAAAATTTCGTTGTATAAAACCCTGAATTCAATTCAAGGTCGTATTTTTTCCAGGAAAATAATAGAGATCTCTCAAGACGATCTTCTATCACCCCTCAAGGATCAAAGTGTCATCGAAGTAAGAAAAATTACCAAAAAATAAAATGATAAAATAATAGCTACAGGAGCGGTAATAATTACATTCGATCTAATCTACCGTCCAGACATATTGAAATTACGATGGGAAAGGGTTCCTGTGGATGAATATATTCCGAATCCCATGAGGTGCATAAACTGCCAAAGATTGGGGCACCCAAGAAAGTGGCGCAAAAGCGTAGAACAATGTAGAGAATGTGGCTATTCCGAAAAACATGAGGCATGTAATCGTAAATACTGTGTTAACTGCTAAACCGAAACTCATACATCATATGACACACAATGTCCCACATACTGGAAACACAAATCGGTGAACTACATCCGAATTTCCAGAAGATGTACAACACGCGAAGCTTGGAAAGTATTTAATGATAACCCACCTCCCTAATGCAAAGAAAAAACCTACATATGCACAAATTACAGTTTCTTCGTTGACAAAAAAACAATAGCAATAACAAAAAGAACGACCTGGAAGACAAATTTAAACAAACAGAAAACCAAAGCAACTTGAAAGTGAATACCAAAAAACAAATACAAAACTCTCCCGCAAAACCTAATGACTCTTCCCCATATGTTAATAACATCAACTCATCAACAATAAACGAATGTGTAACAAAGAACAACAACAACAACAAGAACGCCAATGCAAATACATGTACAACCTCTGAACAAATAGATCAAAATTCACTCATATCAATTCCAACCTCCTATTCTCAAATAATCTCACTTAATAAGCAACAAAAAACCACACAACTGAAGCTGTTAATTCATTATTGGAAGATATTGAAGATGAAACTTTATTTAGTGATGACAAATCATTATCATTGGATGACTCTCTTGATGATTGTTTTACAGCAAATGTTGATGAAAACTTAACAGAGGAAATGATTATGCAAGACATTACAGAAGGCTTAGGCTTGAACACCACCCCAAGAACATCAACCAACAGCTCAGATAAAAACAACACTCCAGTAACACAACTATATAACAACTTTCCGCAATCGAACGTGTTAATTACACCCAATACTCTAAAGAACACACAACCGTTGGCCCAAAAGGGGCAAATTAGGAAAATAAAACTGTAATGTCTTTTCATCAACACATTAAGCTTCTCCAGTGGAACATACAAGGATTTATCAACAACAAATATGCCTTGAAATTCTTAGTAGCAAGGCATAAACCCAACATTATAGCATTGCAGGAGACGCATATAGTCCAGAAGAACTTACACCTACTACATTTACCAGGTTTCAAAATATTCCACCACAACAACAACTATGACTATGGCAAATCGGGCATTGCATTGCTGGTTAAAACCAACTTGAACGTTACAGATCATTCTACCTCAAGTAGTGATCTACTATTTCAGACAATAGTGATCCGTTGTGATACGGAACTTTACGTTACGAATATCTATAGAGAAAATGACATCAACTTATCACCAATAATGATGAATAATATTACGATTACTAGAAATGTCTGGGTGATCTAAATTCTCAAAATGTATTGTGGGGCTCTGCCTCCAATTCCCCAAACGGAAAAATACTGGAAGATTTTGCAAATGATTATTATTGCAAATGATTACTTAGTACACTAACTGCTGTTGATGTTTCCATGTGCAGCGTGGATATTGCTTCTACTTTGAGCTGGATTTGTTTACCTTTGCCGGAAGTGAGAGACCATTTTCCTATTAAAATTACTAATTGCATAGACATAGTAAAGAGAAAATTTTCACCTCGTTTTTTGGAAAGGAAAGCTAATTGGAAATTGTTTGAAAAGAAGGTTGCTGAAGTAATTACCGAATTTGATGAATCATGTAACATTAGCAAAGAAGCTGCACAAATAAAACGGATTCTACGCAAAACGGCAAATGAGTCTATTCCTTTAAGTCGTCTATGTAAAGATAAACACAGCCCTGTCTGGTACAATTCAGATATATCTGAATTCATACGACAAAGGCAGGAAGCATGGAAAACCTTTAAAAGATGCCGCGACAAGTCCAATATCATTAACTATAAAAGGCTTTGTGCAAGGGTTAAAAAAGAATGCAAAATTGCAAAAAGAACTACTTGGGAAAATTTCGTAAATTCTTTGAACCCCACATTGGATGTGCGAGTTCTTTGGCAGAGGATCAATAATTTAAGGTCGCAAAAATCCAACAACTTTCCCACCATATGCACGAACAACAATAATTTTTCACATCCCTTGGATATTGCTGACAATTTTGCCAAATTTTGGTGCTCGCTCGGCTCAGATGATGCTTTTGATCCCAGAATTATTTCTGATAAGAGACAACTCAAAATTGAAAATCTGCCTCAGATAACGTGCCAATTCGAAGATCGGTAAGATAACGGCTAATGAACTACAAGAGGTGTTAAAATCCCTAAAGGGTTCAACCCCACCCCGAGCCAAAATCACATACTCAATGATTAAATTTGCACCTGATGTCCTTAAATCTAGACTATGTGAGTTGTACAATAATATATTGATGTCCGGCGTATTCCCACATGACTGGAAAATGGCCATTCTTTCTCCTATTCCCAAACCTGGGAAAAATCATAGTCAACTGGAGGGCTATCGACCCATTTCCTTGCTACCCGTACTTTCCAAAATACTGGAAAAAATAATAGCCAACCGCTTTTGGAAATTTGCAATTAAGCAAATATCCAAAATGCAACATGCCTTCATTCCCAGAAACGGGGTCCATAGCATATGTCACCAGCTAGAAGAGGTACTACGTCGCAACATTAAAAATGGGAAACATTGTTTAGTGCTCTCTGAGGACATTGAAAAAGCATCTGGGAGTCCAAATTGCGTTCGTCATAGTTTCAATCAATTGGATCGTGCAGTGGATGGTTGGGCTAGAGAGAAAGGAGCTGTCATCCCCGCAAGTAAGGCGGAAGTTCTTCACGTTTGCAGAAAACGATGCTGTAATGATAGAACCATTATCATCAGGGACGAGATTATTCAACTTTCTGACCAAATGAGTATTTTGGAAATAATATTTTCCAAAAATCTCCTCTGGAACAGCAACGTCAAGAATATGACAAACAAATTGACAAAAATCAACAATTTATTGAAACTAATCGCCTTTATTATGAATGCCGACATCGACGTCAACACAATACTATAGTCGTCGTCACATTGATATGTACTCGCCGTCACCCCAACGCCATATCGGTATTAATTAAAAGTATTGTGTTGACGCCGTCCTGTTATCGATAATGTGAAGAACATAAATATCATCACTATACATTTTGACGATTGCTGGATTTGTTTCTCTTGTTTATTTAAAAAATTTTATTGCAATTTAAAAGATAAATATGTTTCTAATGTGGTATTCACATATTTTTTTCTGATGCTGACTTATTTCTATTAAACAGTCTTTTACTTCGCTGATTGTTTTAGAAATTGCATTAAAAACCTCCTTTTGCATAGAATTGTGCTTTTCAAAAAATTCCTTTCGTTGGTCATTTGATTTTCTTTTTCTTGAAGTAGGCTGTTCTAACATTTCAATGGCACATGCGGAAGTTGATGGCACTTCCGAAAAATCCTCGCAGATTATTTGTTCTATGGTAGCTATATTTTCATGTGAAGTTTCATCATTTGATTGTTGTATACCTTGGGCAACACCTTCAGGATTAAACTGCTTCTCAAATTGAAGCAAGTTAGAAGCAGCTTCTTCCAAAGGTGAGAGTGGTAATAATTTGCACAGGCCTCCACCTGTTGCATTGAGCTCATCTTTGTTTTATTTTTTTTTTATTTTAATTTTTTTTTCCATTTCAAATATTTTTTTAAACACTTAACCGAGACAGTTGAAAATTTGGATTGAGTCGTTAACAAAATTTTTGTCGACAAAACCAAAGCCAATCTAAGGCAATGTCGCCGTTTTGTTACCTTTGATAATGCCAAAATGTTATCGGTTTTTATCGAAAGTTGGCAATGTTGTCAACGGCAATGCCATGAGAGTGCCGTCGACATCACTTATGTCGGCGTTGACATTCGCAATAAAGCTGAATATGCTCCCGAAACAAAGGACCACATATTGAGACAGCGCTCAACATCTGCAAATCTCTGACAGCTGGTACCATAATGCATGGCTTGACAATCTACGGCTAAGAAGAATATGAACAAAATTAATACAGCAATGAACATGTGCTTCAGAACAGCATCCGGTCTGCTACGCACAACACCCATTGCAAATTTAAGGTCCGAGGCAAATTTTTCAGACTTTCAAACTTTATTGGAAAAATCTTTTGTTAGCCTTCACAATCACGAGCAATCACAATAACAGCTGATAGTTTGCATGACACATTTTGGAATCAACTAGCGTCGTCGAATAGTTCCACCCCATCGGCTATCAGAAATATTATAGCGCTCGTGAAAAAATGGAATATTCCCATTCCACATAAACCAAGTGCACCGGTCTACACCAGGACTTTTGTTAGGGTAGATGACAGCCTAAGTTTCCTCAACAAAAAGTCTTCAAATCCCTTGTGTTTTAAAAAAATGTTTTTGGAGAAAATCTCACGCATCTCCCCAGACGTCATTTACTATACGGATGGATCATTCCGCAACAATATAACATCATATTCCATCGTTAAACAAATGACAGCAACTCAGTATGAAATCGTAGTGGAAGCTCGATTGCCAGATCATACTGGTGTCTTTACGGCAGAGATTACAGCTATTAAAACTGCAGTAATATATTCTGCTGAACATGCAAACAATACTTTAATCTGTACCTGATAGCTTGAGTGCAACAAAAGCGTTGATTAAAAGCCAAAACGGAGGATATGATGATATGCTACGCTTGAAAGATGCTCAGGGCGAAATTACTGTTATATGGATTCCATCGCACATTGGAATTCTGGGCAATGAACATGCAGATAGTGCTGCTAAGGGAGCATTGAACCTACCACGAATTACGGAAATTCCGTCCTTTCCCAGAACAATAACAAAATTGTTCTCGGTTGAACATCCTGTATCAAGAAGACCAAAATATAACACAAACTTTTCCAGGAAACATTGTATAATACTTGCCCGCCTGAGAGTTGGTAAAGCTGTATTCAATTCCAGGCATTACCATGAAAAAACCGAACCGCCCAAATGCACTTCCTGCGATGTATTTCTCACGATACCGCATATACTGACTGAATGTCAATTATCTAAGATAGACCAACCACGGGAGAAGCTACTTGACTGCGCCACTGAAGACAGCTTTACGCTTATTAGAAGGAGCCTTGAAAGACACAACATTGCTGATATTTAATGTATAAATACCTCTAATATTAAATGCCCCAGGCTAAGCGGGATATTTGGTCGTTATGCTGACGGAGGGGTGGGCGTGGGCAGTACATTCAAATGTATACATGTACATATGTAGGTACATGCCTGTCCTGTAGTTGGCGTGGTGCTCGGCGGTTTCGTTTATGCTGGCCTGTGAAATCAGCCTTTTTACAACAGACAATTATTTTTCTCTTTACTTTAAAACAAGAATTTGATGATTGAATTTGCGCATTATGTTACTTTTACACATTGTCTTCATTTGAATTTTCTTTTAATACAAGACTGAGATTCTTGATTTTTATTTTTATTATATAGTCATATTATGCAATACGTGCGCATATGGTCTAGTTACCCGGCGCCTATTTTGTTATACTTTTTAAATTTATTTTATAAGGTATATTAATAATAAATAAATATATATTTATAAATATTACCTAAAAATTAAAGTTTCGCTTAAAGTTTTTAATTTTCTTTAGTATTGAAAACATTTTTCTTACAAAATGTAAGTTGGCTAAAAACGTAGCTTTTAGTAGATTTCAATGCGTAAAAATTAATTGTTCAATTCCAAAATCGATTGTGTTAAAATGCGGTGTTGATATGTCAGAATTTAAAAAAAAACACTCAAATAGATTAATGTGCGCAGATAATGTAAAATTTGAAAAACTCTTCCGATCATATTCATGTTCAAAAGGATTTAGAGAGCATTTCCAAAACACACCAACTGCTGTAATTGATGTCAGAAATCGAAATAAGATGGCTAAAGGCGTGAAAATTGGGCTCTATACTAGTAATTCAGTTTCTGATTCTGTTTAATTCTATATATCCGCTTGATAGAACACACCCCGTTAAGAGGAACACTTCAAAAAAATAAAATTTAGTTCCAATACTTACATCTTTTTTTCAATATACATCCAGGTAAAGAATTTTTTTTTTTTTAATTTAAACAGTATTTTATTCACAAGTTGATTTTGTTTTATTTTTTAGCTCGAAAAAACTTAATGCTTATAAATACATATTCACATTTACAATACAATAGATGCAGTCGGTTTTTCTACTTTGTAATTATTTTATTTTTTTTTTAAATATATCTAAATCTAGTTTGACGTCGTTGCTTATACGTTTTCTATTTTCTTAATTAAGGTACGATATATGTATAATTTATGTTCACTACTTTTGTTATCTAATTGATGGTAATTCAAAGCAAAAACATGTATACATACATACATGTAATACATACATATACAATCCATTATTTTATGTTTCCTGTCATTGAAATTAAACGCCACTTGAGTTAAGGATCGGATATAAAATTAAGAACAAAAGCCGCCTTATCTTTAGCCGAAAATATTACAGTCCGTTATCACTAAAACATCATATTGTTATTCATAAGAAATCCCATATGCATATTGTGAAAGCAGGTAATTATTTACTGTAAATAAAAACAGATCCTACGATCTGATAATCTTAATATATTTAATTATAATCAACGCAATACGTTGCAAAATAAACTGTAGATCAATGTCAAAGTTGGTATACGAGTATAAGACCGATATTTTCAATAATAGAAAAAGCACTATAATACTGCACTGGTTCGGTAGAATCTATGAAAAAGATCGCTAATAAATAAAATTTTAAATGTATCGTAAATCGTATTTAAATTTAATTAAAATTTAGCCATTCAGTGAGAGAACCGAATAAATGCTTCGAGATTTAAAAAACAGAAAAAAGTTTGCCAGTGGGAGAATGTTTTTTATAAAAAATCTCTCGTAGCTTATTTTTTAATGAGCTAATTGAAAATATTGAACATTGTTTTAATAACTAAACTAAACAAAGGTTGTCAAATGAAAAAAGTTGTCAAAAGAAAAATGAAATAAGAGTTTTTAGAACTCCTATTTGTGAAAACACATTGTCATTTAAGTGGGAAATATAGAGGACTAGTTCCTAGTTCATGTAATCTCAGTATTAAAATTCCAAATTTCTTTCCAGTTATTTTTCACAATTTCTCCTAATACGATTGCCACTTGTTCATTAAAGAATTAAATGTTATTCATGATGGTCCAATAATAAGTGTTATTCCCTTAAATAAAGAATTATATATATCTTCTAAAATTATCAGAGTTGAAAAGGAAAATGTCGAAATTAAATTTTTAGACTCGGTAAGAGTTTTTCAATCTAGTTTAGACTCATTAGCAGCAAATAATTTAGATAAGAATGATTTTATTACAGCAAAATCAATATTCAAAGATACAAATCAATGTTCGCTGCTAATGAGGAACGGAGTTTTCCCATATAGTTATTTAGATTCCACTGAAAAACTTAGGGAATGTAATCCACCCAAAGAGAGTGTCAGAGTGTTCAATGAGTGATTATTTATGCCGACAATATGGAGGTTGTTCAAGTGTAAAACTTTAGAAGATTATGCTTAATGCTTTATTTAAAAACGGACGTTTTGATTTTGACAGATGTTTTTGAGAACTTCAGGAGCATTTGTAAAAATATTTATAAGTTAGATCCTTGTCATTATTACGATGCTCAAAATGACAAATATTGAATTAGAACTGTTATCAGATATTGAAATGGTCACATTTATACAAAGGAGAATAAGATGGGGACTTGTCCAATATTATAAAGGGCATTCCAAAGACAGCCATAAGTGCATGACAGACTACAATATTAATTTGCCATCCAAGTATTTAATGTATCTGGATGCAAACAATTTGTATGCCTGGGCAATGTCTCAGTGTTTACCTGAAGGTGGCCTTGAGTGGGTTCCAGACATTGACAATTTTTCCCTTAGTTCCATGTGTGATGATCCGAATACTGGTTGCATTTTAGAAGTAGATTTAAATTATCCAATTATTTACCCTCTTGTAGTGAAAATAAAGTACTTCCGCCAGCCATAGAATCAAAATTTATTACTGACTTAAGCGATAAAAATAAATACATTATTTATTACAAAAACTTAGAGCAGTGTTTAAAACATGGTTTAACACTAGAACAAATTCATCGCATTCTTAAATCTGATTGGCTAAAAAATATATATCGTTGAACACTTTTCATAGAAGATATGGCAAAAATATGTTTGAAAAGAATGTTTTCAAGTTGTTAAATAATGCCATTTATGGAAAAACGATGGAAAATGTTGGCAAGAATAAAATTATAGAAATTGTTAATTCTTGGGAGAATATGGGTAGAAGACAAGGAGATCCTTCTCGTACATCCAAACGGGAGTTTAACTGAATAAGCACTTTTTATGAAATTGAGTTCAACAGAAATCACTCAGTTTACAATAAATCTATCTACATTGGCTTCTGTGTTTCGGAGCATTCAAAACGGAAAATGTATGACTTCCATTATGATTACAGGCTTCCCAAATACAAATCTAAGGTAGAGCTTAATTGTATGAGATTCTTTCATTTATACTGATGATTTTTGTAAAGATATAATATTTGACACTGATAACAGGTTTGATACTTCAGAATGTGACACAAGATAATGCATACAAAATTCCTAAACGAAATCAAAATGTTTTAGGAATGATGAAGGATGAGAACTGAGGGAATTATAGGTTTAGCACTGACGAAATGAAGTAAAAAAGCAAAAAGGGGTGAAAAATAATATATGTCCAAAACTTAGTTTATCAGATTATAAAAATTGTTTGTACAATAAGAAAACTTATTATGGTAATATGTATATATTTAAGTCCAAATTGCATATACACGACATTATTAAATAAAATATCTTTAAGTTTTAAAGATGAGAAAAGGTATATGTATATGCAAAAATAATGTGGGTTTGAAAATGTTTAAATTAATTGATGAATGTAATATATTAGATGATAATAACGAATTTTTAAAAAAGCATTCCGATGATGAATATTTAATGGACATAGGATTTTAAGTGTTAAATATTTATAAATAAATAGAAATTTTAAGAAAAAAAAAAATATTTTGCTTTCTTTTTTCTTTTATACCAAATCATATTTATCAAATAAAAATTTTATATAAAAAAGTGTCCACAGGTAAAAGTATTGAAACTTTGTTTTCGCTCATAATTGTATTGAATGGGAGTTTTTAAGTAATTTATTATTTCATGAGGTGGTTGTAAATTCCCAAAGCTGTCGAAGTGCTCCTTATAGTTATAATTTTTATGTGTTTTTTTAGGTAAACAATCTCGCATAAAGACTCCCCTGAAATATTTAAGATCTTTGCAGTATTTGATTAAGTCTAGGTCTGTTAACGGTTGATTGGGTAGATCCTTTAAAAGTTTTTTTGAAACGGAGTTACAGTAAAATCCAAAACCGTTTTTGTATGGCCTAAGAAATAAACCGCTTCCCATAGCAACTAATTCCATCGCTCTATTATGACGATTTGCCTCTGCTAGTAGTTTTTTTTCGTTTTTTATGTCACTTATAGCTTTAACAATAACTGATCCGCTGATCAAACTGTGGCAAAACTAATATTACGATTAGTCTAATAGACAGCCCAAATGGCCTTACATTTAAAAACATTTATATTTACTCAAAATCTCTCTATCAACCACCTTAAGAGCCACTTTAAGAAGTTGATTGATCCCATCAAAGGAATAAACATGTTTAACATTTTCAGAAAAGGAAAGTGATAAGTTCAGCTGAAGTTCATTTAAATTCTATCATTATATTTGATGATTTAAGATGTGGAAAACAAGACACAATTAGAGAATACTTTTGCATAGAAATATTGACTGCTTTTATTACAATACAAAAATTCCAAAATCTTATTCGCGATAATGCGGATATGATTATAATATTTAAACAAGACGAAATGAATCTAAGGCACATATTACAACGATCATGTAATTGGTGATGTGACGTTTAAGAAATTTACTGATGTGTGTAGCGAATGCTGGAAAGATAAATATGGATTTGTTGTTATAAGTCGGAAAGGGTTTGATGAATTTATTGTAATGTAATGAATGTAAACAAAAGAAAAGAATAGGAATAAATGTAAAATTCAAAGCGTATTGTGTTTTCATGTATAGCAGTTCAAAACCATATAAAAATGAAAGTTCGGTAGCAGATATAAGGCAGGTCAAACTCAGATTTAAAGCAGTTTGAAATCAGTTATATACCAGTTCGCTTGCAGATTATAAATTAATTAACTTGACAATGAATCAAAAATTCTTAAAAGATATAGTAAAAACTAGAGAAATTCTAAAACAAAATTAAAAAACCAAGGAAAGTAAATTTAATAGAGATAATACTAATCCAATCGGAAAATACACGTGGCACGTAAGTCCAGGATTGTTTGAGCTGATTTTTCATTCAAATTTACTTCACTACAATAAAAAAAGAATTGAAAACCTATAAGGAAATACTAACAAGTAAAAATGCCCACAGAAGAAGTTATAAATCAAATACTCAAATAAAGGGAACAAAATCCCTCAAGTATCAACATATAATAAAGGATTTATTTTCTCCAAAATCTCATACCATATTACAATCCTAACTATATACATATATTGCGATGATGGGAATCAATTGGTAGATAGATTACGTCTACTTCTTGCATCAGAGAGTGCTGGTCATAACAATCATAATAACGAAATAATTTCTATCATCGAAGAACTGAAAGAAGCCGATATAATATATTAAGATAATAATGCGAGCATCGTTTTCAAATAAATGTAATAATTCATGATATTGCTAAACGAGTAGGAGTCCATGAATCAGAAATTAAAAAAATAATAAGTGATATAAAAATATTACGAGAATCGATTTCCAAAGCCATTGATGAAGATATTAAAGTTATTCAAAAAGCCGTCAATAATCAACTAAATTTTTCAAATAAAGATTTTATAAAGAATATCGACGAAAGATTTCGTATAATTGAAATATATATTGGAATGACACAAAACCTAATATCAAATAGTTAAAATAGCAAAATAAACTAATTTTATATTAGACAATACAAACTCGAATACTTGTTTCACAGGTGGAGGTTATAAGAGGAATAAATGATTTGTAAGAAAAACCTCTTTGCTCAAGTTGTAAAATTGAATACTCATAAATTAATGTAGTAAAACACAATGTTATAGTGTGAAACAGTAGTAATAGATACTCGCACACTTGTTGACAGCTGGAGATAATAAGAGGCATTATTGCCTTCAAAGAGGCTTTTTTAGGATTTTAAAAAGTATATGAGCACAAAATTGAAGAACCAATACAATAATAATGAATAAAAACAGGGAACAAAAGACAATATTAATCAACACAATTATTGATAGATGATGAATACTGATAAGAGAGAAATAGTTAATGAACTACACAAACAAGCAAGAAAAAATTTAAAAACTCGATGATATGTGCCAAGCAGATATAGTTGAAATGGGAAATTATGCGTCAAATAATAAAGGTTGTCGCTATCTTCCGACAGTAATAGATACTTTTTCGAAAAAAGCGTGGGTTGAAGCAGTAAAGAATAAAACTGCCAAAGCTGTTACATCTGCTATAAGAAATATTTTTAGTAAAAATAATAGAAAACCAAAAAATTTGAAAACAGAATTTTTTACAATAATAATCTCAACAACTCATGAAATTAGAAGGTTCAATGATTGTTCATCGTATAGCGTTCTGAGGCACCTACAGTGGAGCGATTTAATAGAACATTAAAACGGTTAATGTGGAAGGAATTAAGTTACCAAGGAACATATAAATGGATTATTAACTACCATCAACTTGTTGGAAAATATAATAATACGTGTCATAAAACAAGAAAGATGACGCCTAAAGAAGTAAATTAATGAAATGAAAAATGTTTGTTGGACACCGCCGGCAATAATTTAAAGGTATTTGAAAAACCTAACCCTTTACGGCGTCATGTTGTATTTATGCAACATACCCTCAAAGTAAGTGTAAAAATATTATGTATTGATGCATACCAATTTAAGGCGATGTTGCAGTTTGCGGTTTAAAAACTATTAAGCTTTCTAGGCAGCAACCGTTTTGTATTTATATTATTCAAGTGACACTCGTGTACCAACCTGTTGTGCGCTCTTTGAATTCTTTTGCGAAAAATTATTTTTTGAAGTAATAGTGATATTTGGCTATTGAAATTTGAGTGAGTGAAAGGTAAGAGGATATATTTTGATAATCAATTACATACTTTTTTTGCAAAACCAATTTTGTTTACGTTTTATACTAATTTTGGTTTGTTGCAGACATATATGCAACATTGCCTGTTGAGGTATATTATTTTACTAATTTTCATCATTGTGAATATTTCTTATTCAGTATAAAAATGAGCCGTAAGTTGCATAATTTAACTTCTAAGGACCTACCCACAATGGGAAGATAGTGAAGATCGCCTTGAATTTTCTGATGACGATGATGCCTAAATTTGAATGATGACCAACTGCGTTTTCATGGATCTGAGATGTTGCCTCCAGAAATACTTTAATTGGATACTCCATTTGAAGTATTTTCGTATTTATTTACTGAGGACATTATCGACTATATAAAGACTAATTTATACTCTGTTCAGAAAGATACCAATAAAGCTGTAAATGCAACCAGTCAAGAGATACGTCAGTTCATAGGTATCGTATATTATATGTCAGTAGTTCATATGCCAAATGTAAAAATGTATTGGTCAGAAAACATAAGCTTTGCGCCGATACGAGACAACAATGTCGTCGAAACGATTTGAATTACTTAGGCAGTTACTTCATTTCAACGACAATAGTAAAATGCTACCATATGAACATATTGATTCTGTCCGATTGTATAATATTCGGCCATTGATAAAGGAATTCAACCATAACTTTAAAAAAGTTCCATTTGAAGAGCATTTATCCGTAGATGAACAAATGTGTTCAACAAAAGCTGGAGTGTGTTGAAACCGTGTTTACCAGATAAGCCTCACAAATGGGGATTCAAACTATTTGTTATATGTGGTGTATCTGCATATGGCTATACATTTGAAGTCTACAGTGGCCAAGAAAACAGATGTGCAATTGGCGAGCTTGACTTGGGTGCATCATCCAATGTAGTAGTCCGCCTTTCCCGCGATGTACCTACAAATCAGAACTATCGTATTTTTTTTCATAACTACTACACATCAATTCCGCTTATAGAATACCTTTCCAGTCGCGGCATTTTGGCCTTGGGGACTATAAGAAGAGTACGTATTCCCAACTGTAAGCTACCAGATGAAAATATTTAAAAAAAGAACAGCGCGGTACGTCACAAGAACAAGTCTGTGACTTGGAGAGACAACAAAATTGTCACTCTAGGATCTAATTTTGCAGCAAAGTACCCAACCTCTGTAGTCAGAAGATGGGACGAAAGCGAAACAATATATTTCTGTTGAACGACCTTTTGTAGGGGCAGAGTATAACCGACATATGGGTGGATATAAAGTCAAGCTTCGTAGTAAACGCTGGTATCTACGGATTTTTTAATTTTTTCCAATAAATAATATCTTAATTAATAATTTTTTTTTATGAATAAATTGTTTTTATTAATTTTTCCAATAATAATATCCTATTTACCACCTGTTAACCAAAAACTAACGAAATTGGCGTTCTTGCGCCGTAAAGGGCTAAGTGTAATATGAACAATAATGTTGGAGTAAGCAAATAAACATAATAGTTTATTTACGCTGGAGCTGGAACACCGTGTATTTTTTCCATAAAGATTTTCTTATTAGAATTATAGGGCCATGTTATTGTGGCGTAACGCTTTTACTTATTACAATTATTCTATTTTAATTCTGCCATAAGGATTTTTCTTATTAAAAATATGAAGTTAGAATTCATGAATCCAATTTCTTGTAATGATCACAAGCGCAAAATTTTGCTCTTGAATTTTTAATAAATCCAGTTAAATGCTGTTAGAATTCTACAATATTACTACTTGTTTCACTAAAAGTAGCCTTTCCATATATGGGTCATTCTTAAAAAACATGACCAATTGGTGTCCCCAGACTTTACTATTTTATATTTTGTTTTTCCAAAAAGAAAATAGAAAAATATCTGCATTTTTATAAATTATTATCGATTCTACGTAACTATATTATAAAAAAAAATAATAAATTATCTGAAAATAACTTAAAAAATATTTTTAATGTCAAAGGTAAGCAAAAACCTGTGTCCCGAGCCAATTTATAAAAATTTAATAGTTATTTTCAGTTAAAATAAAATTGAAAAAAAATAATATTTACAATTTTTTGTTATTCAGTTTGTATATATTAATACCATATATAGAAAAGAATGATGAAAAATAATTTTTTTGAAGAAAATTCTTGTCCCCAGGTTTTGGTCCCCTCTGTTACGTCCACTCATTTTATTGAAAAATTTTTAATAAACGTTATGACGCGTATATTTCTCTTATGCTTCTCCATCATAACTTAGCTAAAATCAACAAAATGTGTTTTGAACTGTTCAGTCTTCTTTAGTGCGTGGTTGAGTAAGCAACATAATTGTAGGCCGGGTACGTACCCTTATTCAGTGTCAACTCTGTTACTGTTGAAAAACGGTGAGTAAAGTGATTTTTTATTTATTTTATAGTTTTTTTATAAATATTTTATGTACACTAATTAAGTGGACAAATAAATTCTACAAAATTCTAATAAAAAGCTAAAATATCGTATTTTTGAGTTAATTTTTCCCCTCTGTTACCGGCCCACTCTGTGCCTTATTAAAAAGTAACAGAAGGGACTCAAAAGTAACAGAAGGGACTCAAAAGTAACAGAGTGTACAATTATGCTTAAATTTGCTATTTGTTTTTCAGAAAATGGGCAAGAATAAACCATTATCTGCAGCGGAAAAACAACGCCGATATAGGGAAAAAAGGAAGCTTAATAAGGAGAAAGTTGAAGAAAATAAGAAGAAAGATTTGGAAAGGTATCATAATAAAAAAAGACTTATAAGTGATATGAAAATTAGAGAGGCTAGGTTAGCAAGAAGAACATGGCGCACAAATAAAAAAAACTATCGTGAACGTGTAAAAAAATTTAAAGCCGTCACCATCGTCGCCTTCTATAGAGCAGGTTCGAAATGTCGTCTGTGGCCGTAAAAAAATGCGTATGGAAAAAGCAAAAGTACATAGGAAGAATATCAAATTGCAAGTCGAAGTTAATAAGTTAAAGAAAAAAGTTGAGAAATTGAAGAAGCAGAAACAGCGATCCAAAAAAGTTAATATTATCAGTTCAGAGTTAAACCCACTTTCAAAAACCAACGAGTTAATAAGCACATGTTTGCCAAATTTACTGAAATACGCCACACTAACTGAAGGGTTAAAAAATAGGTATGCGGAATTGGGAACAAAGAGCCAAAAAGAGCAATAAACTTATTCGGAAATACAAGCTAAAAATGCAATTTCATCGCGATGTGTTCAATTTAACAAGAGTACGTAGGAGTTTTTTAAAAACAAAACCAAACGCCGATATCTTAAGTCTGCAACGTTTTTACGAAAGAGATGACATAAGTCGTGCTACTGCTGGCAAGAAAGAAACTAGAACTAAATTAAAACAGAAATTACAAAAACGATATCTTCTTGATACCTTACAAAATATCTACAAAAAGTATAAGTCTGAAGGAGGTCGGTATTCTTATTCATATTTTGCTGCTCATCGTCCATTTTATGTGGTTTCACCAACAGTTGCATCAAGAGATACATGTGCATGCAAACTCCATACAAACTTTGAATTCAAATTGTCCGCTTTGAAACAAATTAATGCAATTCATGTCAGCAATTTAAATGAATTATTAATGTCTGTAGTTTGCGGAATGAACAGCAAAAGATGCATGTACAATGAATGCACCTCATGCAAAAATAAAACTTGCACTTTAAGTATTCAAAATGAATCTGAAGTAGCCTGGAAAAAATGGATTCGAAAAGAAGAGCGGTTCGAAAAAAATGAAAAAGTAACTGTTGCTATTAAAATGATACGAGAAGAACATACCACAACAACATCGCTATTAGCAGAGAAATTTAGTTCTCAATTACAAGTTTTTAAAAAACATATATTTAACATTCGCACTCAACATAAAGCATATCGGAGCTGTATCGATCAATTAAAAACCAATGAGGCTGTATTACACGTCGACTTTAGTGAGAACTATAGTTGTAAAATGGGGGTATTATATTTCTCAGGTAAGGTGAACTTAACCCATTCTTTTTGTACACCTATCAACCGTATATTATATTTTTCAGGTGAAAATAATCCTTTTTCTTTTTGTACAATATCGGCCTTTAAAGAACACAGCCCCAGCGCAATATGGGCTCATTTGCAGCCAATATTTGATTTGATAAGAAATTCAAAAAAGGATGTTAACAAAATTCATATTTTCTCAGACGGGCCCTGCACTCAGTATAGCCAAATACAAAATTTTTACCTTTTCGGAACAAAACTTTTTGAAAATGGATTTCAGCTAGCAACGTGGAATTTTTTGAAGCAGCTCATGGTAAAGGAGCAGCCGATGGGATTGATGGAGTGCTAAAAAGAGTTGCTGATAGAATGGTCGCACACGGAGCAGACATCATGAACAGCCAGCAGTTTTTTGAACAGGTACAAAAAGAAACAACAATAAAATTATTTCTAATTGATAAAGCGGCAATTGATTGCATCAGGAAGACACTTCCGTCCAATGTACCATTACTAAAAGGTACCATGCGTCTCCATGCGAGTTAGCGACGCTCATGCATAAACATGTTAATAAACCTATACATGTTATTTCCTTAATATTCTTTTAAGATAACAAGTAAATTTCCATAGATGATAAGAGGGTAATTAGTAACTAGACATATGTATCATAAACAACAATTTATGTAAACACACGTAAACAACCCTAACTAAATATGTAAAATAATCTAAACTACTGAGCAAAGGAATAAGATAAAAAGGGTCAAACAAATATCATAAATATACAAATATTGTAAAGACCATTAAATGTCATAAATATACAAATATTGTAAAGATCATAAAATATCATAAATATTGTAAGCATATGTACAAAACATGTTCTTTATCTCTTTGTTCCAAAATATCCATTAAGACAAAGGAAATATTATTTGTAACAAATTAGTATTTAAAAAGATATTTTTGGAATTTGGCAGTTTAGTTAAGATTTAGCATAAGTACTGAACAGAACTCATTTTAAGAAAATATAAATAAAAAATAAAAGTCGCGAGTTACATACTTATTGTAATTAGACCTAAGTAAACACAACCGTCTGGACTAACATAAAACACATTAAATTAAATAGATACAAATCCGTAAACTAGACCTAAGTAAACATAACCCAATTCATATTATTTACTCTTTAAAATGTACTTATAACAAAAGTAAAGAAAATGTGTTGGAGATAGGAATTAGATTAAGATAAATAACATAATTGTAAGCAAAACATTTAGTATAAATAGACACTAAGTAAAATTCTAAGAGCAGTCTTAAGATTTGAAAATAAACACATAAGAAATAATATCGAAGTGTGTTTTTTTTTCTTTATAACTGCCGCAGTCGTAGTGGACTTATTCTGAAGAATAAGTTAAAAAAAAAGAACCATAAAAGAAAAATTAATTTTTTTTTTTTTAATATTTGAAAATAGTAAAATTTTTAGCACGGAGCTTATTCTGAAGATTAAGTGAAAAGAGTTAAATAAAGTGAACTATATCAAGATCGAAAACTGAATAAGATCTAGAAGAACAATTAAAAGAAAATAAATAATACGAATAAAATTTTTGAAGATGACCCTAAAGAACGAACGAGATGACCCTCATCGACGAATTGCAAAGAAAGGTATTGCAGTTAGAAGGAGCATTGAGACAACAGGAGGAACAATTAAACCTTAAAAATGGCCAATTACAACAAGCTCAGCAACAATTATCTCTGCAACTCCAACACCAAGTTAATTTACAAAATTCCTTCCTTATGCAACCGAAAGACATTATTCAGCAATTTCGCCAGATTAAACCGCTGGACAATAATTGTAACATCAATGGGTTCATTAAATCCATAGAGATGATAATAGGACTTTGTGGAAATAATTCTGATTTGATAAAATTTGGAGTTCAAATAGTTATAAACGAAAAAATAAATACAGAATTTGCAACGTATATAAGGGAACTGGGAGATATTTCTTGGGAACAATTAAAAGCAAAATTGAGGATCCAAGCCAGACCACGGACATCATATGCCGAAATATTTAATAAGTGTCGCTATGTTAAAGTAAGTAGTTTAAGACAACTTTTTGATTATTTTGAAAATGCTAAGCATCAGATAAGTGAAATTTATGAATCTGACGATAATAAATCAATGTTATATCAATCTGAGGATGTAGACAGGGATTTAGTAAACATTTTAATTGAAAAAATTGATGGACCACTAAGGGTTCACCTAGATGAAGGTTTAACTTTAAACGATGTTATAAGCAAATATACAAAACTTAGATTGCTTGACGATACGAGGGTCATTGATAGTAGACATAAACCCAATATAAATTTTAAATATAGTCAAACTCAGAAAAATAATAAAGATAAGTATCAAGTGCTCAGACTCCAAAACCCCAGCCAAAATGAGAAGAAAGGAAAACATTATGAGAGTAACCAAAATCAATATTTTCATAACAATCGTAATTTTAAGCCACAATACAAATACAATGAACAAAATGGAAATAATCAATCCCAACATTTTTATAACAATAATAAACCAAAATCCTCGCAAACACGTTTGTCCCATATGAGTATTGATAGCAATACGAATTCCCAAAGGTCTCATAACTCTAAATATATGGAGGTTGACACCTTACAAGAAGCGGAGAAAGTAGAAATCAATGAAGAGACAAATTTTTTAGAATGGCCTCAAAATACAAATTACCGATAGTTGTTCTATCTATAGGAAAACAACATTTTAGATGCTTAATCGATACTGGGGCTAGTACAAGTGTCGTAAAATCAAACACATTTTTTCTCTATAAGCAGCAAAATAAGGAAAAACCTATCTACATTAAAACTCTCAATGGTTATAACAAAGTAACACATTGCGTAGTTACGCCAATGCCTTCACAATTTCTTGCTAAGGGTACACTTTCATGGAACATAGTCGACTTCAAAAGTGAAGACTATGATGCGATAGTAGGACAAAATTTTTTAATCCCTTTTAAGGCAAAAATAAATATGGATCAAAGATTTTTAGAAATATTTGGAAATAGGATATATTTCGGAGAAAATACTTATCCACAAGTGTTTGAAAGGATTACAAGTCTTCAGCAGATAGAAATCAAGGACATACAAGATAAAATTAAAATAAACGATCTAAGTCAAAAAGAACAAAACTCTGTTAGGGGTTTATTGAATGAATTTAAAGATTTATTCTTTGTAGAAGGAGACAATTTATCTGCAACAACTGAAATATGTCATGAAATAATCACGACAACAGATAAACCCTTGTACTCAAAGATCTATAGATATCCACAAGTTCATGAAGGAGAGATTCAAAAACAAATCAGAGAAATGTTGGATCAAAATATCATAAGGGAAAGTAATTCTCCTTATAATAGTCCGTTGTGGGTTGTACCAAAAAAACAGGACAATTCTGGAATAAAAAAATGGAGAATTGTAGTTGATTATAGAAAGATTAATGAGAACACAGTAGATGATAAGTTTCCAATACCAAATCTAAACAGTATTTTAGATAAGTTGGGAAAATCCCAATATTTCACCACATTGGACCTTGCAAAAGGATTCCACCAGATTTTAGTCAAAGCTGAAGACCAAAAGAAAACGGCATTTTCAACGCCTTTCGGGCACTATGAGTTCATTCGTATGCCATTTGGTTTAAAGAATGCGCCCTCAACTTTCCAAAGACTAATGAATTCAGTTCTTCGTGAACAAATTAATAAAACTTGTGTCGTTTATATGGATGACATACTAGTATTTAGCACATCTCTCGTAGAGCACATTAATTCTTTACGATCAATTTTTAACACTTTGCGGAAAGCAAAGCTAAAAATTCAAATAGACAAATGTGACTTTCTGAAAAAAGAGACTCAATTTTTAGGTCATGTATTAACCTACAAAGGCATCAAGCCCAATCCTGAGAAAATTAGAATAATACAAAACTTAAAACTTCCAGAAACAACTAAACAAATAAAATCATTTTTGGGGATGACGGGATTTTATAGAAAATTCATTAAAGATTATGCAAAAATCGCTAGTCCTTTAACAAAGGCACTGAGAAAAAACGAAAAAGTTAATACATGTGATCCTAATTATATCCTCGCCTTTGAAAAATTAAAGGATATTGTCACCAATGCACCAATTCTTCAATATCCAGTTTTCACAAAAAAATTCAAGATAACCACTGATGCAAGCAATTTTGCTATTGGCGCCGTTCTTTCACAAGAAGGCCACCCAATTGCATATGCCTCTCGAACCCTAAATAAAACCGAAACAAACTATTCAACAATTGAAGTTGTTGGCGATAGTTTGGGGCGTAAAGTACTTCCGACCATACATTTATGGAAGAGAATTTGATCTTGATTGTGATCACGAACCATTGAAGTGGTTACAAATAAAATATAATGGTAAGGATATCAGCCCACGTCTTCAAATGTGGTTGGTGCAATTGGGAGAATACAATATGCGACTAAATTATATAAAAGGCAAGCAGAATAACGTTGCCGATTTTCTAAGCCGTATTAACTCTGACACAAACGAAATAAATTATTTAGGGAAAAATGAAGGAGATAATAATGAAGATGAAGAGTCATTATTAGTTCAAACTATCCATTCACAGGAAGAGGAAAGCAATGACCACGTACCTATCTTGGACACTGTTGTGAACCGCTTCAAAACACAAATTATCTTAGTAAAGGAAAAGAATAATCCAATACAGAAAATTTTTGAAAAAAAAAGAATATTTATTGATGAGAACGATTTTGTAAAAGGAAATGTTGTGAACATTCTTAAAAGAGAAATTTCAAACGGGAAAATTGCAATATTTTCCGAATTGAATGATCATGAATACAATAAATTGCAAAATATTATTATCAAAGAATTCTCTGGGAACAGGAAAATTAAATTTATTAAATGTTCTAGATTTGCCGAAAATATTGTATCGGAAAATGATCTAAAAAAGCAAATTGCATTATTTCATAAATTCGAGACCGGTCATGCTGGCATAATTCCAACCTACGAAAAAATTAAACACAGAATATATAATCCCAACCTGAAAGAATTTATACAGAAAGTAATTAATAACTGCGAAACTTGTTCTGGAGCTAAATACGACAGAAACCCAATAAAGAATAAATTTAAAATGACGGAAACCCCTTCCATCACAAACGAAATAGTCCACGTTGATACATATGTTAACAGTAAACAATCATTTGTGATTTTTATTGATAAGTTTTCAAAACATGTGATATCATTTCACTTACACGATAGAAATAGCCAAACATTAGTGGGTAAAATTAGAGCATATTTAGCCATTCGGGGCAATGTTAAAAAATTTGTATTAGACAATGAATTTAACAACGCAAATGTGAAGGGTTACTTGGATCAAGAAGGAATTCAATATCATTTTACAAAACCGAATAGCCATACTGGTAATTCAGATATTGAAAGATTCAATAATACCATCACGGAAAAAATTAGAATCTTTAATTTAGAAGAAAAACTTCCAGTAAATACACAGGTAATTAAGGCAATAAAATTTTACAACAATAATTATCACAGTACAATAAAGTGCAGTCCTCTAGATGTGGAAAATAAATTGATTGAGCATAATATTATAAAAGAAAGATTAAAAAATGAAAAATTCAAAATAATTCAGAAAAGAAACAAATCTAGAGAAAACTATGTAGAAGATAGGAAAGTAGGTTTTATAAAAAACTATAAAAGCGTGAGACATAAAGAACAACCAAAATTTGTAAAGAAACCTTTAGGGAACGTCCACACCAATAATATAAAAAGATCTTTCAAATTTTCAGACTTTCCTGATTTTTCTGACACTAGCAATGATAGTTCCACCAATGCTGGCAATCTTGCAAATCAATCCAATTACTGAGGAAGCAGGCTATACCCAAATTAAACTAAGAACAGTTGAAGTGGTAAACCAAACCTCAACAATTTTACACATAATAGACACTAAAGAATTAAGCAACATTGTAAATCAATTGGAAAATAATATAAAAAGTTTAAATTTATATAACAAGGAAATTATTGAAATGGAAATAAAAATAATAAAATCTATATTAAAATCAATCACTCCAGTAAAATCTAGATAAAAAAGAGGACTATTTAACGTCGTTGGTAACGACGGAACCAGAAATGGTTGATTGGAGTTATGGATGATGACGATCGACAGGAAATTTTTGGACACTTGCAGACAATCGATGAAAATAATCATAATATTATAGATACTGTTAATAGACAAATTTCTATAAATTTACATTTTAACGAGTCAATTAGTAAATTAAAATCCGCCATAGATGAAGATAGGCGAAACATTAAAAATACAATTAATGAATTTAAAAATAGACACAATGAAATTGTTCAAAGGCTGTTATATGCTGATCAAATGCTTAAACTTGCATATTTTAGGGAAAAAATTGACCAAATTCAGGATAACATAGTATCCGCTAGGAACCACATATTTCACCCAGGCATATTAACATCTGAGGAAATTGATAAATTTGATATTGACTTCTATAAGCTAAAATTCATGAAAACTGACATTATAAATTACAAAGATGGAATACTGATTATTGCAGTCAAAATTCCATATGATTATATTCAAACAGAGTTAAAAATGCTTGTGGCGTTACCTAACAAAAATTATATGGAAATCGACGAGCCGAATGGTTATATTATTGAAGTTGATAATCAGGTTCTAGATTACCAAGAAAATGTATATTTGAAACACTTAAGAAGTAGCAAACATTGCGCTGTATTAAATAATTGCAATTTTACATATAACAATAAAACTGACATCGAGGTATTTGAAGATGACATGATTTTGATCAAAAATGCCATAGATTTAGAAATTGTACAAGACTGTGACGACAGGAAAATAAAACTTAATAAAAACTATCTTATTTTATTTTATAATTGTAAAATGAAAATTAAAGATCAAACCTTTCAGAATCAAAAAGTAGCAATTCAAGATAAATACTATTATCCTAATCAAAATCTCTCAGAATCTGATGTAGCACCGAAAAAATTTGAGCCGATTGAATTAAGAAGTTTTGAGAACACAAAAGAAATAACAAAACTTAAATTCCATAGAAATATATCATACGGAATAAGTACAACATTTATAATAATCGTAATAATCATTGTAATCATTATCGTAAGAATCCAAAAACATACAAATGTCATAAATAAATTAGAAATAAGAAACGTATCTAACACAAAAGACCTAGAATTAGGAAATTTAAAAAGAAAATATGGTATAGAATAAAGTATTATATGTATATGCATCTAAGGGTGGAGGACTCACTTCTCACAATAAATTTTAAAATGAAATCAAGTTGTAAGAAATCTAATGCTAAAATATATAATAATAGAATAAATATTGTAAGTGAAATTCAGGAGAATTTCAGTCAAAGGGTGGAGGAGTTACATACTTATTGTAATTAGACCTAAGTAAACACAACCGTCTGGACTAACATAAAACACATTAAATTAAATAGATACAAATCCGTAAACTAGACCTAAGTAAACATAACCCAATTCATATTATTTACTCTTTAAAATGTACTTATAACAAAAGTAAAGAAAATGTGTTGTGTGCAAAACATTTAGTATAAATAGACACTAAGTAAAATTCTCAGAGCAGTCTTAAGATTCATTTTTGAAAATAAACACATAAGAAATAATATCGAAGTGTGTTTTTTTTTTCTTTATAACTCGCGTAGCCGACCAAAAAATTATATTTTTTTATTTAACGTGAAAACGTAGAATTTAATTTGCGTGATGTTAGTTGCGTTTGTAGTAACATTCCAAGAGGATTTTGTAGCTGTTTTGAAAGCAAAGTATATAAAACTAATTTAACCAGAATAGAAGAAGAAAAAACTACTCAAAAAAAAATTAATTTATAAAGAAGTCTATACTCCGTCGTCGTCAGAAGATGAAAGTGAAAAAGAAAATACGGATATTGAAAATAAGAATGGGACATTTTTACTAATTCAAGTTTTAGGAAAAAGTATAACTTATAGATACGTTTGTATAGCACAAACGTGTGTTGATGAAGATGGTTATATCAAGGTAATTTTTCTACGTTCGAATGACAGCACAAGTGCAAACTTTAGGATTGAAGAAAATGACATTTCGTATGTATATACAAAAAGAAGCAGTAATTAAAATCCTGAAAAATGCGAACATAAAATTAAAAGGTGGTCGAGTTTACTACTCTTTCAACCATCCAATAGATATATTAGAAGCACAAAATTAATAATCTACTTTGTAAAAAAAGTGATGGTAATAGCGGATACTTAAATAGTGTCTCAGTAACAGTGTCTCCTCTGTTACGTTACGTCTCCTCTGTTACCATCTACTTTTCTTTAATTAAGAAATAAGGCTAAGTCATTAGATTTATTATATGAGTGTAATTTAATAAACAGTATTAAACTATTTAATATTTTATTTATCATTAACTTAGTTCACCAAAATAAAATTTGAATTAATATGGGTGACATTATGTGTTATTTTTTGTTATTTTTATATTACTTTTTAAATTTTTTATAAAATAAATTAAAATGAATTATCTTTTCTGGGAAAAACAATAAAAAGAATTTGATTTTCAATTGTTGATGTTTTTTTATTTGGTATTTAATTTAGATAACAGAGTGAAAATAAAAAAAATTACTGCTGGTTATGGATTCCTATTGTTGATACCATCCGTAACCACATGAGGCCAATTATAAACATATTTGGCCAACTTAATTTTTAAAAATTATAAAATTCAGAATGGTCATGTTTTTTAAAAACGACCCATATACGTTCGTATGTATGAAAAATTCTAACTTCGCAAAAGAATGAAAATAATTTTTAAAGAAATTCATGTGCACATACGAGTATAAATTCAGTTTATCAAAGTAAATTCTGCTTGGCTTTGTTTTGGGCTGTTTGTCTTTTCGTATAAACATTAGTGGTTTGTGTCTATGCTTTCAATTTGTTGCTTAACGAAAATTTGAAGAGAAGAATAACACTTGATTTTAATTCTCATTTGAAGTTAATAGACATTTTAACTAAGAAAGGCCAATCACAATTTTGTACAAAGTTATTGCTTGTATCGCCTTCAAAGTCAGCTTAGAAAAATGGTAAGAATTTTTAAAAATTTAAAGATTAGTAATCATGTAAAGAATTTAACATTTTCTTTTATTTTTTAGATGTATCAGCAAATTATTAATATTGCGCAAGGACTAAAATCAGAGTACACTAAAATTGATGATATTTCTCTAAATAAAACATATACAATTTTAAACTTTGAGTGGAAGGTTAAACAATATGGATCAAAAGTCATAGCATATTTAGAGAAGAACAAATGGTTTTATCTGCCACAAAGACAAATGGTTTTATCTGCCAAAGTCAATGACAAATTTGGACAATTGTATACAAAGACCGTCAATTACCAAACGGCTCTGCACTATTCGAACTTTCTTTTACTTAAATTTCCACACTAAGCAATAGACATACATACTACATAATTCTTTTTTTCTTTTACTTGTTTCGTATACAAGAAAACAATGTGTATTTATTTTTTTAATAATAAATGTAAGCAAGTTTTAAGTCAAATGAAACTGTACTGAACTTTCATTTATAAAAACTGCTCATGCATGCACATGATGAAAAGGTTTTCAGATTCTTTAACAATGCTAAGCACCTGCGCGACATACTATATGTGACAGTTGTTTAAATACATCAGAATTTTTTCTCACGATCATAAATATTTATATGACCCGCTTCCGAGATACTATTTCGAAATTGGAGCATGCATGTGCATGCCGAATAAGGTTTTCAGATTCTTTAACAATGCTAAACATCTGCGCGGCATATGTATCATAGTAGGATTTTTTCCCACGATCATGAATTACAGTTGCAAGTGTATATAACTTGTTATCTGTGAAACATCTGTCATTTATAGCTTAGAAGATTTTTTTCACACAGTCATACATTTTTAAAGGGCATTCTTTTTATTTCTAAGAGGCATGCAGATGAGGAGATGTTATCTATTTTAGGTACCTCATATGCTCATTAGTTTTATTTTTTCTTTTTTTAATTATTGTCTAGAAAAAGGGATAGAATATTAGGACAAAAACCTAATCTTTTGAGTTGAGTTTAAATGAAAGTTCAGTAGAAATCTCTCCCATATACATACATATAAGACAAAAATTATACGATACTTTCATTACAGTTGTGACACGCAGTATCTCCATTTATTTACTTTTGTGTATTTGGAATGAAAAAATTAAAGTGTGAGATTTGCGATTTCGTTACATTTTCGACGAAATCTAAGCAGAAGAGGCACTATAAAAAACAACACAACATCGTGATACCTCGATCTAAGGGGCCGTTATACAGAAGAATCAAAAAACGAATAGAGGAACGGGCTCACGATGATTGGGTAAGAGAGATGTTCTTGCCATCCTCCTCCTCTTCACTTCAATCAGCAAAGTTATTTTCACCTCCACCCTTAGCAACACTTGTAAGAATATCATTACCCTCAGCAGATTCAAGACCGTCACCACAACCCCCGCCCTCAGCAACATTAGCGCTACAACAACCATCATCATCAACTTCAGAGTCAATACTCTCAGTACAACCACCAACCCCAACAATATCAGAACCAACCCGATCAACACAACCACAATCCTCAGCAGATTTGGATTTCTATTTAAGTCTTCTAGTTGAAAAGGAAAATGTCGAAATTAAATTTTTAGACTCGGTAAGAGTTTTTCAATCTTCATTGGCAGCAAATAATTTAGATAAGAATGATTTTATTACAGCAAAATCAATATTCAAAGATACAAATCAATGTTCGCTGCTAATGAGGAACGGAGTTTTCCCATATACTTATTTAGATTCCACTGAAAAACTTAGGGAATGTAATCCACCCAAAGAGAGTGTCAGAGTGTTCAATGAGTGATTATTTATGCCGACAATATGGAGGTTGTTCAAGTGTAAAACTTAAGAAGATTATGCTTAATGCTTTACGTTCACTGCCGCCGTATATTAAAAAAAAACCAGTGTCCCAAGAGTGTTTTTTTGTTTAAAAGTATATGTTAAGTGTTAGTGAACCATTCTGTGTCTTTAATTTCAGGTTTGTGTTGTTTTTTTTTTTTGTGTTTTTAGAATGTGACCACCGGTGGGTCACGCGAGTTAATATTAACATATGTTCAATTTTGTACAGCTGTGCATACAGCATTGATAACACAAAAAGAGATAAAAACATGAACAGTCGTAAGGATATCACATTATTAAGATCATTTAAAACACATTAAATAAGCACAGACAAATATATTAAGTAAACAAACATATTTCTAACAGATAACTAAACAAATATAATGTAATCAAAGTAAACAAACACATCTGAACCTAATAACTAAAATACAAATGTATTTTATATCCTAAGTAAACAAACATATCTATCACAGACAATGATATTGAAGGTCAAGAAGATATCATCTTCTATAAATAGTTGTTAAGTTACATTTTGTAAAGTAGTCTTAAGAATATATCTATATATATAAAACACACGTTTCGGTGTAAGTGAAAAATAAAATATATTTTTTTGATTCAGTCCTTACTAAAGGATTTAACTGGGGGCTCAACCGGGATCCAAGTGAAACAATCTTGTACTCCCAGCCAAATAAAAAATTCCTGAAAAATTGGAAAAAAAAATTCTGAAAAAGGATACAAATAAAGATAAGTTCCTGAAATATTGGAAACAAATTGTCTAAACCTTTAAAAATAAAAAATAGAATTCCACTAAAATTATTATTGAATTTTTATGAACCGCAGTGTTTTTTATAAAAAGGGAAAAAATTCGAACTTTTAAAGACAAGTGAAATAAAATAAAAAACTGGATTCCCGAACGAAACGTCGACAATTATTTAATTCTTTCCGGGGAATAGAAGAAAAAATCAACATGACCGAAGCTGCTACCCTCCAAGCTCATATTCAAGCGCTAACCGAGCAATTAATGTCCTTAAAAACAGAAATGGAGACAATGAAAAACCAAAAACCATTCCAGGTAGCAACAGTCCCCACCATGCCAGCACTCCGACCGAATATAACATTAGCAAGCCAAATAAATACAGAAATTTTTAAGTGTCTGCCAACGTTCAGCGGCATAGAAAGCGACTACAACCCATGGAGAAACCAGGTATGGACTCAAATGGAAAACATCAAACAGTTTATAAATAGTCCTGAATATTATAACTGTGTATGCATCATCCGTGCAAAAATTATTGGAGCCGCATCCAGAGTTCTATCGGTTAACGGAACGGAGCTAAACTTTTATGCCATAATCAGTCTATTAGAGTATACATATTCTGACAAACGTCCCTTATATGTGCTGAAAGACGGAATGTCAAGAATTAGGCAAGGGAGTAAGACTCTAACCGAATTTCATGATGAGATTCATCAAGCACTAACATTAATTCAGCAGAAAATAGAAACGATGGAAGAAAACATGAGAGCAGGGAGACTATCTGATGCCAATGACGATGCTATCCGAGTTTTCATCATGGGACTACGCAGCAACTATACCAGAGGTATATTATACTCGAATAAGCCTCAAAGCCTTGGAGAAGCCTACGCAATAGCCTGCACCATTTACCATGATAATCATGATTCGCACTTCGAAAGCATAACATCACAACGTCATTAAAGACAAACTACACCCCATCATCAAAGAAGTGATCGACAACTAAGGCCAGCATATAATGTAAACCAGCAAAGACAAGCCAATCCTTCTCCACTACAAGGAAATTACGCCGAGCCAATGGAAGTGGACGATTCGAAACAATTTGTGAGACCAACTAACTTCCAACAACCAAACAGATAGAACAATCAGCCTACAAGTAGTAAGCCACACCATAATCCATTCAGATCCAACAACCACCAATCTATGAAGAGGGATAGGAACGCTTCATCTCAAAACTTCAATTTCAATAAATTCCAGAGAATCCAAATATAATGAAGATGAAGCCCAATATAATGAAGATGAATACGAAAATGGCAGTGCTTTTTTAGGCGAATGAATGGTCTGCCTTCCCTACAACGAACGTGCAGAGAAACAGGTAGACCATTAAATATTTTAATAGATACAGGTGCTACAAATAATTATATTAGTACTAGTTGTAAGATAGGGAAGTCAATTAAAATAAATCCTGTAAAAGTCAGAACACTTCATGGAAGTTCTATAATAAATTCAAAGAAAATAATTACAGTTTTAAATCCCCATTTAACATTTTATGAAACAGAAGCGCTTCAAGAATTCGATATGCTTCTCGGTGAACAGGGCTTACGAACAGCCAAGGCAGAAATTAATCTCTTTGACTATAGCTTAAAATATAAATACAAAAAACAAATAATAAATTATGAACAGAAAATAAATTATACAATAAGTAATGAAACATATAGGGAAGATATTGAAAGGATAATGGAAAGAAACAATAAAACAAATGAAATATTGCCATTCACTACAACGATTCAGGCAACGATTAGGACAAAGTCAGAAGATCCTATTTATGTTAAGCAATACCCTTATCCAATGTCAGATAATGAGTTTATTAACAATGTAATACAAAAGTTATTAGATAACGAAATCATACAGCCAAGTAGGAGTCCGTACAATTCCCCCATTTGGACAGTCGCAAAAAAGGGTACCGATGATCAAGGTAAACCCAAAAGACGAATGGTAGTCGATTTTCAGAAGCTAAATGCTCAGACAATCACTGACCGCTACCCAATTCCAGATGTTGGAATGACAATTCAGAACTTAGGCAAAGCAAAAGTATTTACTACGTTAGATTTAGAGTCAGGATTTCATCAAATCCTCATAAAAGAATCGGATAGAGAAAAAACAGCATTCAGTGTAAATGGCGCAAAGTATGAATTCTTAAGGATGCCGTTT
Source organism: Epicampocera succincta (assembly GCA_932526305.1). Classification (NCBI taxonomy): domain Eukaryota; kingdom Metazoa; phylum Arthropoda; class Insecta; order Diptera; family Tachinidae; genus Epicampocera; species Epicampocera succincta. The sequence goes on from OW052035.1 coordinate 20,159,279, forward strand.
GGACTTAAAAACGCTCCTTCTATTTTTCAACGATGCGTTGATGACATTCTCCGTCCATATATAGGAAAATTTGCGCATGTCTATATAGACGATGTATTAATATACTCTTCCTCACCTGAGGCACATTTGGAACACATCCGTACTATAGTAAACGCACTACACAAAGCAAACATGAAAATATCTGATGAAAAATCCCATTTCTTCCAGGACTCTGTCGAATATTTAGGACATATAATTAAACATAATAAAATAACAGTAGATCCTAATAAAGTAGAAGCAATAAAGAATTATCCCATTCCTACAAATTTGAAAGAACTTAGATCATTCTTAGGTTTGGCAAGTTATTATAGAAAATTTATTCAAAATTGCGCAGCAATAGTAAAACCACTCACAGTGCATCTGAGAGGAGAAAATGGTGGAATCAGCAAAAATCAAAGTGCAAAAGTAAAAATTAGTCTTGACCAAGCAGCATTCGATGCATTAAATAAAGTAAAAGATGCTCTTCAAGCACAAGTTGAATTATTTCAACCTGAATTTTCCAAACCATTCGAATTAACTACCGACGCAAGCAATTTTGCTATCGGTGCAGTTCTGTCCCAGAATAGGAAACCTATAGCATTCATTTCACGAACTTTAAATGAAACAGAGCAAAACTATAGCACCAATGAGAAAGAATTGTTAGCTATTGTTTGGGCTTTGCAGAAACTAAGAAACTATCTTTAAGGCATTGCTGACCTAACAATATACACGGATCACCAATCATTAATTTTTTCCATTTCTGATAAAAATCCCAACACTAAATTAAAAAGATGGAAAAATTTCATACGGCGCAAAATTAGTGTACAAGCCTGGACATCAAAATGTTGTTGCAGATGCTTTATCATGCCAACAAATAAATAATACATCCAGTTGCTCACAGCACTCAGCGCAAAGTTCGCCAACAGAAGGTATCAAGAGAGTCAAGCAACCTCTGAATGCTTTTAGAAACCAAATAATACCAATATTTGATGAAAATAAAATAATTGAAATAGATACATGTACAGTTTTCCCAGATTGTGTTAGGCATACTGTATACTACAAAACAAGAAATGAACTAATGATAGATTAAAACAAATAGTAAATCCAAAAGTGCAGAATGCATTAAAATTAAACGAAGAAACATTATTTCACTTACAAGATGACATTATCTCTACATTTTCACATAATTTGTTTGTTATAGCACAAACACAATTGCAAGACGTTACTAATTTAGATGAACAAAAAGAAATAGTACAGCAAACACATAGAAGAGCACATAGAAATTATAAAAACAACGCACAAGAAATTTTATTATCATACTATTGGCCAAAGATTAAAGAAATGTGTAAAAAAGAATGTGTAGATTGCAATATTTGCCTACAAAATATATACGAACGTAGACCAAATAAACAACCAATAGGGAAAACACCAATACCGACAAAGGTAGGAGAATATATACAGATGGACATATTTTACATGAATAACCAAACGTACATCAGTACAATTGATAAGTACTCCAAATACTGCTATATTCGTAAATTACACAGCAAAGTAAATTGCTATGAGTACATAGAAGAAATTCTCTCACAGATTTACCCAAACGCCAAGCATTTAATGACAGATAATGAAAACGTATTTGTTGGTGCGTTAGCAAAAAGTGTGTATGAACGCTTATTAATACAACATACAGTAACACCCATTCACCATTCGACAACCAACAGTCAAGTTGAACGTGTTCACAGCACCCTCACCGAAATCTCAACCGCTCTGGCTCAACAAAATAATACTTCACCAGGAGACGAATTATTTAACGCAGTAAGGCAATACAATAAAACAATCCATTCCACAATAGGATATAGACCCGAAGACGTCTTTTTCAATAGAGAACGATACCCTGATATTGAAAAAAGACTTGAAGAGAAGCAGGATAAACTCCTCAATTACCATAATAAAAATCGACACTCAATAATTTACAAAGAAGGAGACATAATTTACGTCAAAACACACCGCCGCAATAAAAATTTTATCAAATATCTACAACACAAGGTAAAAAAAGATTGTGGGGACACAATTTTAACAGCGAAGGGTAAGGTTATACATAAAGATAGTATACGCAGACAAACCACAACATGTACAAATCAGCAAGACTCTTAATTATATTTTTCATATTAGCACTTAGTGATAAAATAACCGACTTAACAGACAAGAAATACGTAATAGTTGAAACAGACCCCACATATCTATCTATATGAAGATACAGCATATTTATATCACATTACTAACCTGACTAAGATACTGAGACCATATGAAGACACTATGCAAAATTTATACAATACTGAAAAAAGTCAGGAAGAACAAATATTAATAAATAGAATTGAATCCTTAAAATTACAATTACTACCTAATACGTACCGTGCAAAAAGAGCATTAAACATTTTAGGTTCAATGTTAAAATTCGTCACCGATACACCAGATCATGATGACTTGATTGAAATTAAAACAGGACTTAATCAATTAATAGAAAATAATAATAAACAGAAAACAATAAATTCACGATTTGAACAGATATTAGAGACATTAGATCCAAAGGCTATTTCAGATAGTATGATAATTAACGAAGTATATCGAGAACTTGAAGCTATAACAAATACAATAAATATTGCAAAAAATGGAAATTTTTATTCAGGCACAGTGAATTTAAACGATATAAAAGAGGTAATATCTAATGAAGTTTTCGACTTGCCATTAATAAACATTCTAGAATACTCAGACATTCATGTATGCTTATTTAACCAAGCCGTAGTTACAATCTATAAATATCCCATACTAAAAAATATGTGTAAACTGTACAATATATACCCACTAGCATATAAACATGGAAAATTAGTATTAGATAAAAAAATTGCTGTTTGTAATAATAAATATATTTCAGTTGACAAATGCAAAAATTATATAGGAAGTAATATATGTAAAATTAGTAGTCCTAATAATTGTACCACAAATGTATTAGAAAATAATCCAGCCATATGTGACATAATTCAAGAAAATAATGCACCACTCACAATCCTTGAAAACGGCTAAAACGGAAACATAGACGGCAAGGATTACTTCAACCATCAGAAGGAAATAAAAGAAGCCATACATCAAAAACACGACGAACAGATCGAAATTCTTCAAATCCTATCTTCAGATTCTATCCATAAATTTTCAAACATACAGGAAATGTCAAAATATCTAATCCCAATAGAGCAACATCCCATTCAATATGCCATTTACTTTATACTCATAATTTTCGGAACAATATTATGTTTATACATTCTAGCAAAATTATTTAATTACTGCAAAGACATAAAACAATCAGAAAGAAGACTACTTGCTGAACACATTTACGAAATAGAATTAGAAAGATTAAGAACAGAAATGAACATCGTGTAAAAAAGTGAGGACACTTTGTTTTAAGAAGAAGGGGAGTTAATATTAACATATGTTCAATTTTGTACAGCTATGCATACAGAATTGATAATACAAAAAGAGATAAGGATATCATAAACAAACCAGGGTTATTAAGATCATTAAAAACACATTAAATAAGCACAGACAAATATATTAAGTAAACAAACATATTTCTAACAGATAACTAAACAAATATAATGTAATCAAAGTAAACAAACACATCTAAACCTAATAACTAAAATACAAATGTATTTTATATCCTAAGTAAACAAACATATCTATCACAGACAATGATATTGAAGGTCAAGAAGATATCATCTTCTATAAATAGTTGTTAACGTTACATTTTGTAAAGTAGTCTTAAGAATATATCTAATAAATAAAACACACGTTTCGGTGTAAGTGAAAAATAAAATATATTTTTTTGATTCAGTCCTTACTAAAGGATTTAACTCGCGGCACTCAAGTGTTACAGAAGAGCACATGGTGCCACGTGGCCCACCGGTGGTCACAGTGATATTTTCGAGATATTTATATATTTTGATCTCTTCTTCCTCATCTCATCAGGTTTTAGTTTAATAAAAAGAAATAAAAGGTACGCAAAATGGCAAACAACAATTCTGGAATGAATCCAACCATTTTTTATGGAAACCGAGATAGGAACGAAGGCTCCGACACTGATGAAGTCGATTTTGAGGGATCGAATTCAGATAATTACGTTCCATCCGAAGATGAGTCAAGTGGATCTGACTTTTCAAGAGATTCAGAACCATCGGCAGTTGGAGAAGGTTTTCAAGATGCACCTGATTTGCCCCTCGTTTCAGCAAACCTGTGGACCCCTGTAAGTGGAACATCTTTGAATACCTTTGTTTTTGACGAAGCTCCAACATTTGGCATCCAAAGAGGGCAATCAACGTTGCGTCCCATTGAAGCATTTGGACTAATGGTCACTGAGGAAGTATTTGATCTTATTGTGACTCAAACAAATTTAAATGCCAACAATTTCCTACAAAACAATACGATTACACGAAATTCTCGTACAATGGAATGGGTAGGTACAACAGTAGCCGAAGTAAAAAATTTTTTGGGACTAGTAATGTATATGGGAATCGTAAAATATCCATCCATTTCCCACTACTGGAGAACTGACCAATTCTACAGAAATTCATTCGTTCCGCAAGTGATGTCGAGAAATAGATTTCAGTTGATTTTGAAATTTTGAGCCGCCCGGGTGAAATATTGGCAGTTGACGAGTCAATGATTCCTTGGAGATGAAGACTGCAATTTAGGCAGTACAATCCTGGGAAATCTTACATATGTGGAGTAAAGGTGTACAAAATTCGCGATCCGAGCGGCTACGCGTATACAAGTTCCGTTTACGCAGGAAAAAATGAAAGTCTTCAGCAAAGGGGTAAGCCCACAACGACAACATCACACAGTACACAAATTGTTCTAGATCTAGCAGATAAATACCTAGACCACGGAAGAACTTTAGCAACTGACAACTTATACACGTCGGTTTCTTTAGCTAAAATGCTGCTTGCTCGTAAAACTCACCTTATTGGAACTCTTCGAAAAAACCGAATAGGAAATCTCAAAGAAGTTACCATGGCTAAGCTAAAAAGATCTGAAATCATTGTGCGTGAAAATTCTTCTATTGTAATATCAAAATGGAAGGACAAGCGTGAAGTGCTTATGCTTAGCACAAAGCATGGTCTAGAGCAAGCTCCAACAGGAAAGAAAACAAGACAAGGGGAGGAAATAACGAAGCTGAAGGTAATTATAGATTACAATCATGCAAAACAAGGTATCGACGTATCCGACCAAATGGCCTGCTATTTCACTCCCTTGAAGAAAACCATTAAATGGTACCACAAAATTGCGTTTGAATATCTGCTTTCAACAGCAGTTGTAAACGCCTTAGTAATTTATAAAAATACTAAAAATATTCCGATCCTCGAGTTCAGGCAATCCATTTGTGAAGATCTTTGTGATATAAAACTTGAGCAGCGGCCGTCAACTTCAAATCAAAAACACAAATTGAAAGAATTCGACACAAGAGACAGTACAAACAGAAAAACAAGAAAACGATGTTTGAGTTGTTATGACAACTTATCAAAAATTGAAGGAAGGAGCGTTGCTGCGAAAAAGGCAAAAAAAGTATCAACCTTTTGCAGTGATTGTGAAGGCAATCCTGCATTTTGCTTGGAATGTTTTACCAAACATCAGTAAAAATAATAATTCCTTTCTTTTTTCTAGGAAAATGAAGTGATTTTTTTAAGTTATAAAGCCATGAAATAATTTTTCTTATAATTTTTTCGAATAAAATTAAATTTAAAAACTTCTAAAATAGTATCTCAAATCAACTATTTGTTTTTGTATAGCAAAAATAAAGCTTTCAGGTAGGTGCCAATGAAGAGAAAAAGTGTTTGATTCACAGGCCGTAATGAAAAAAGTCTTATACTATTATGTAGCATGTGACCCACTGGTGGTGCACATGGCCTCACGGAAATTCGTGTGAACCACCGGTGGGTCACATGGCAGCGGACGTGTTAACAATGCTAAGCACCTGCGCGACATACTATATGTGACAGTTTTTTAAATACATCAGAATTTTTTCTCACGATCATAAATATTTATATGACCCGCTTCCGAGATACTATTTCGAAATTGGAGCATGCATGTGCATGCCGAATAAGGTTTTCAGATTCCTTAACAATGCTAAACATCTGCGCGGCATATGTATCTTAGTAGGATTTTTTTTCTCACGGTCATAAATTACAGTTGCAAGTGTATAGAACTTGTTATCTGTTTCACACAGTCATAAATTTTTAAAGGACATTCTTTTTATTTATAAGAGGCATGCAGATGAAGAGATGTTAATTATTTTCGGCATCTCATATGCTCATTAGTTTTATTTTTTCTTTTCTTAATTATTGTCTAGAAAAAATGGGATAGAATATTAGGAAAAACCTAATCTTTCGAGTTGAGTGTAAATGAAAGTTCAGTAGAAATCTCTCCCATATATAAGGACAAAAATTTTACGATGCTTTCATTACAGTTTTGACACGGAGTATCTCCATTTATATATTTAATTTTCTGTGAACTTTTAGTTCAAAAAAAATCAAAAGAAAAAATAGAGAAAATAAGTTAATTTTTGTGTGTAGTGAGTGCGGAAAAAAATTCCAGCGGCACAACATTTGTATCAGCATGAATCAACTCATGCTGGTAGTTCCACTGTGCAATCGAAAGCAAATCCAAGGAGAATTAAAAGCGCCTTCTAGAATAGGATTCAATCCTATTCTTTTGAGAATTAGGACGAGGGATGTCTCTTTCCTGAAGAATTTATGGGGAAAACGTTGCTTTCTCTAAAGGAATAAGTTTAAGAATTTATCTCACAATATGATGCTTTAAAATTCAATGTTGAACTCTTCGCTTTATATATTAAGCTGGGAGAGGAAAATGAGTTTAAGAGGATAAGTCTTTTAAAACTAGAATGCGCATTTTAAACAACATTGATATGTTTGATGACAACTTTTCAGACAAAGTGAGAGATGTTAAAAAAGAAATGGAGGATTTCCTGGAAAGAGACAGTGGCTGGACCCTTGTTCCATTGCTCAGGTTACACATTAATCTGAACAAATATCAGCCACTTAGGGGTGCAATATTCATCTCTTTGCCCAAAAAACTGACCGCTAAAAAAAGCAATAGTAAATATCAAGAACAATGACGAGTATTGCTTTAAAGGGACTATTGTTGCAGCAATTACCAACAAAAAGGAAAATGCTCATCGGTCAACATCGTACAATGTCAACATAAATCAAATCAAATCAATTAAGTGGTTACTACGAAAATACGAGTTTTATAGTATTAAAATTAAATGTTTATGAAATCCGACACTAACATAAACGATAATAATTTTTTATTACTTTTAAGAAACAATTGTGAAATATCACTTAAGACCCAAATATTATTTTTGTTAAAATGGTATTGTAAGCAGTGTTGTATTGAATTCTGTATTTTAGTTTATAAGATTGATTTTTTGAAAATAAAATTCAGTTCTAAAGTAGCACTCAAAAAAGTAGTTTCATTTATTTAAAACTAACTTGAATGCACATACATATATCTTATACATATTGTTTATTTATAAAAATCAATGCCACTTTTCGTTGTGTTTTTATAACTCAAGAACGGGCTCACCTATAATACGGAAGCGAGTCTGGCAACTAAGAAACCACGGCTAAAGCCAAAAGTCCAAAAAGAGTGGGAGGATGAACAAGTGTTTAAACTTATTTCCCTAGTGGAAACCCAAAGATGTTTGTGGGATGCTGCTGCGGAAGCCTATTAAAAGCATTTGAATTTGTGTCATAGGAGGAAAATAAACGTGAAACCGATAAGACACATTTGTTTCACTCATTTAACTATATGTATATGTACAAGTGAGATACACACTACTAACATACCTTAGCGAACTATTAAAGAACACTTAAGAAATAAGCATAGATAATAATAGAAAATATTAAACTAAGAATCCATAAACAAAGACTCTATTCTAATTATGATAAGACAATATCCTAAATCAATAACCAACACTTAGTAAGAATATCATCACTTAGTTGTAAGACGATATAATGTTAAGAACACATCATAAACTAATAACTAACACCTAATGATAAGACGATATCCTAAATCAATAACCAACACTTAGTAAGAATATCATCACTTAGTTCTAAGACGATATTTCTGTACTTTATTTTTCTTTCACACGCTGATAAAACCTAGACTAGATTTAACATTTTCATTTCTAGTATTTAAGAAAAAACTTGGAAATAAAACAGTCAGTTTATGAACAAAACTCAAGGAAAAAACATACTTTTGTTTCTTTATTTCACTGGCGCAGTCGGTAGGATCTACGAAAAAGATTCTTAAACGAACCTACGAATAAATCAGTAGAATTTTTTTTTTTTAATAAAATAAATACAGTTTATTCCTTCAAAGTCCAAGGGAAAATAAAATATATACACAACCCAGTTTAGTTTATGGAAAAAATTATCTCAGACTTAAAATAATTATCAATCAACGCCAACATGAACAACAACACTCACAACGCAGAACAACAGCAAATTGAAAACCTGCTATTACAAAAACGCTTTGTAATGGACAACCTGAAATTAATCCATCCGTTTTCTGGACAAAAGGAGGAATTAGCGATGTATATTGGAGCTATAGAAAACATGGTGCCAAACATAGCTGCCCTACCATCAGAGGACCGCATTCTATTTTTTAATTGCATACTAAGGACGTTGAGCGGTGCTGCTCTTAATGTAGTGAGACGAGAACAACCTGAAAATTGGACGACATTAAAGTAAATCTTAATAATGCAATTCGGTGAGCATGAAAATATTTCACATTTAATTCTAAGTATGAATAATATTAAATTCAAAGGTAGCATTAAGAAATTATGTGAAGAAATTAACACTTTGATATGTAGAATTAAGGATGCGATAAAATTATGTAACGAACCAGAGGAGAGGAAGAATTTTTTTAAGAATGAAATAAATTTCTATAGTTTGAAAACATTAAAAAAAGAATTACCAAACCATTTAACAGCTTTTTTAAATGCCAATCTGGTAAATGATTTTCAAACAGCAATCCAAAAATTGAGAGAGAGTGGTGAATTTGATGAAAACGTTCACTATAAATCAAATAATTACAGAAATTATGGTCAACCACATAAATCAAACTCAAACAGAGCACATTATAATCCAAATTATTTGCACCAACATAACAAATATCTCGATAGGAACCATAATACAAATCGAATTATCCACCCTCAAAATTTCCTTCCAAATAGTTATGAAAATGCAAATCGCGGTCTTCATCCTCAGAATTTTTTTCCAAATAATTATCAAAACCCACATCTTCAGAACGCACATAATCCCCAGTCTAATTATTATTCAAACAATAATTATAACCCTAATAAAAGAATGAGGGAATATGATTCCAATCAATCTAGAATCAGAAAATATGGCGCTCCTATACCAATGGAAGTGGAAAATTTTCACTTAAAAGCCTCAAAGAGCTACCCTCCATTTTAATGAAAGTAGAAAATAGATTTTATAAATTCTTATTAGACACTGGGTCATCCATAAGTTTGATTAGATCTAATACATTACCAGGAGAAAGTAAGGAAGTTAACCCAGTTAGAGTAAGGACAATTGAAGGAAATATAATTTTAAGCAAAGCACAAGAAATTGCTAGTAGTCAGTCAGGCATTAGTTTGACTTTCTTTGTTCACGATTTTTGTCAGAACTATGACGGACTATTGGGTTATGATAGCCTACAGAAATTAAAAGCAGTTGTAAACATTGCAGAAAAATTCATAATTCTGAATGATAGAAAATATTATTTCCTGGACGAAAACCAAGGAAAATATGATAAGAAAGCCTTGTTCAACCTGGAAGGAGAAGAAGATGGAAATGGAATAGCTAAAGGCGAAACAAAAACATTATTTAGACTAGATCATTTAAACAAGGAAGAATATAAAGAAATTAGTACCCTATTAAAAAAACATAAAAATACTATATATAAAGAAGACGAAAATTTAAGCTTCACACACAAAATAAAACATAGAATAAATATTAAACATGAAGATCCAATCTATGTGAAGTCCTACAGATACCCAGAAGTGCATAGAGAAGAGGTCGATAGGCAAATAAAAGAGATGTTAGAACAAAACATCATCTGCCACAGTAAATCACCCTATTCGGCACCAATTTGGGTAGTACCTAAGAAACAGGATGCTTCAGGTTTGCAGAAATGGAGAATCGTTATAGACTATCGGAAACTGAACAACATCACAGTAGACGATAAATACCCAATCCCATTAATGGATGAAATTTTGGACAAATTGGGTACGTGCATGTACTTTACAACACTGGATCTCACAAAAGGGTTTTACCAAATAGAAGTTGAACACAGAGATAGACACAAGACTGCATTTTCCACACGAAATGGACATTATGAATTTTTAAGAAAGCCTTTTGGCCTAAAAAATGCACCAGCAACATTCCAAAGACTGATGAATACAGTATTGGACGAGATGATTGGAAAAAACTGTCTAGTATACTTAGATGATATAGTAGTCTTTAGTACCTCTCTCCAGGAGCATATCTCTTCACTCGATAAAGTATTTAAGAAATTATCTGAGGCCAATTTAAAATTCCAGCTGGATAAGTGTGAGTTCTTACAGAAACAGGCAGAGTTCTTAGGACATATAATCACACCTGATGGTATTAAACCTAACCCAAATAAAATCAAAGCAATAATCGATTATCCAATACCAAAAACAGAAATCAAACAATTTCTCGGATTGGCAGGCTTCTACAGAAAATTTATTCAAAACTTTTCAAACATCACTAAACCACTAACGCATGGTCTTAAAAAAGGAAATAAGATAAATTATACCGACAAAGACTACATTAAAGCTGTAGAAACAATTAAAATCTTGATAACAAAAGAACCAATTCTAGCGTATCCCAATTATGAAAAACCATTCGTTTTAACAACAGATGCATCAAACGTAGCATTAGGCGCAGTACTAAGCCAAAACTCTCACCCGATTTGTTTTGCAAGTCGAACCCTTAACACTCATGAGACTAATTATTCTGCCACAGAAAAAGAATTATTGGCCATAGTCTGGGTAACGAAATATTTCCGTCCATACTTGTTTGGGCGTAAATTTGTAATTAACAGTGACCATCGTCCTTTGCAATGGCTACATAATCTTAAAGAACCAAACGCTAAGCTACAAAGACGGAAAATAAAATTAAATGAATTCGATTTCGATATCAAATACATACCAGGAAGAGAAAATCATGTAGCGGATGCATTATCAAGGATTAAAACTGGCCAATGTTATTTAAACGAATCACAAACAGAAAATTTAAGAAAAACAGAAAATATTGCGGGAAATGACGATGAACATAACGAAATCTCATCGATAGCAGCAACTTGCCACTCAGCAGATGAAGACAATCAAAATTATATAGCAATAACTGAAAAACCATTAAATATTTTCAGAAATCAAATCAAAATAATAAAAGGAAATCAAAACAAAACATTCAGTGCAAAACAGTTCTCAAATAATATTACCACTATAGTTTATACAAATTTAAACGAAAAGTTAATTAAAGACATAATAAAAACACACCTATTAAATAAAAACATTACCATCTATATGCCCAACGACGAAGATTTTTATTTACTCCAAGAATATTACAGTAAACTAATACAAAATAACCCCCATAAAGTAATAAGAGCAACCAAACTCTTAGAAAATATAAACGATTTTCCTGATTTCAAAAGCAAAATTCTAGAGATCCATATAACTGGCCTACATCAGGGAATCGAAAAAATAGTTAAAATATTTAGAAACAAATACTATTACCCAAATTACGTTAAAGAAATATCAAATATAATAAACGAATGCGAACTATGTAATAACTGCAAAAACGATCACATTAGCAATAAATTAGCTTTCAAAATAACACCACCAACATATGAAATAAGAGAAAAATTTGTCATTGATTTTTGGCAATGGAATAAACAGTATTACCTTACCTGCATTGATGTATTCTCTAAGTTTGCAACACTCGAGCCAGTTAACTCACTCAATTGGATAGAAACCAAAAAAGCATTAATTAAAATCTTTAATTCTATGGGACCACCAAAAACTTTAAAAATAGACCAAGACCAAGACCAAGGTATGAACAATGTCAATATAAAAAATTGGTGTCAAGAACTAAACATTAAGTTTGAAGTAACTACAGGCAAAACAGGAATCGCTGACATTGAAAGATTACACAAAACTCTTAACGAAAAACTTCGAATCATTAATACCTCAAAGGACAAAGAACATATTTATCTACAAATCGAACAAACACTCTTTACTTACAACCACATCATAATCCACTCTACTACAGGAGAAACACCTTACAATATATTTTTTAATAAGTCAGCACCCCAAACAAACCCACAAGAGATTAAAGAAAACAGAATTAATAACATCAATAAAACAAGAGTAGACAAACCAATAGATACTAATTATCTGAAATCAGAGAATTCTAGAAAACGACTAGAAAAGATTAGCAATCCATTCAAGAAAGTCGAAGTCACACAAATAGAAAAAGATAATGAACATTATATAGTCAAACATAAGAACAGAAACGTTAGGAAATACAAAACACAATTTAAAAGGAAAAAGAAATCATGATCTTAACTAATAAGCATAATTTGTACAATTATGAACAACAAAGCTCAACAAAACGAAAAGGACGAAATCATGTATAACAACGATATTATTAATACTTTCAATAATCACTGCAACCAACGGTCAAATGATCGAAATTAACAACATACAGGAAGATTACGGCTTCGTCATCATCAACCAAGGAACCTTGGAAATACCAATTAACTACAGATATCATATACTACCTATAAATAAAACTTCCCTTGATATAACATATGACTCATTAATGAAGCAATTTGGATCAGCAAAATATTACCAGAATTCCATGACAGAGAAGTATCTTACATTAGCATTTAAAGAAAAACAAATATTTTTAAGTAGACACAAAAGAGGTTTAGCAAATATAGTCGGTGATGGTCTAAAATTTCTGTTTGGAACTATGAATGAGGAAGATAGAGTAAATATGGAAAAAGCATTTAGAGATTTACAAACAAGTATCGTTACTACCAATGAATTTAATGCAATGATAGATCATATTAATAAAGAAAATGAAATATTACAAAAATTCCAAAAAGAAACAACAAGACTTCAGAACAAGCTTACAGAAAAAATTTATTCAGACATTTTTTTGGATAATGTTAAATTATATCTGGAACATATCCAAGATATTCAATTAGCAATACAATTAGCCAAATTAGGCATCATAAACCCAAAATTAATTGACGTTCAAACCATGACAAGTCTGTCTACTCTAGAGTTTGAACATATACAAACCTCAATCTGGTTAGAAAACGATTTGATTTATTTTGTGCTTTCCATTCCCACTTTGAAACTTACAAAAGATTGAAAATCATTCCAATACCAGATAAAAACAATAATGAACTTAAGATAAATGAAGAAGATAATTACGCATTAAAAGACGATACAATCTATAGACTGAAGAATAATAAAATTACATAAGAAAAAAAAGAATGCATTAAAAATTTAATGAACAATAACAAAACGAATTGTCAATACATTAAGAATACCCTACCACATATAACCTTTAGTGAGCCAAATATAATTATAACAAAAAATTTACAAACCCTTGAAATTGAACAAAATTGTAATAAACTCAAAATTAAGATTAAAGGAAATAATATTATACGATTTAACAATTGTAAAATAAAAATTAATGACTTCGAAATATCTACAAAACAAAAGGCAGAAGAAATCAATGTATTACCACCTGCAAAAGATATTGAAAATATAGTCAAGGATAATATATCACTACCTGAACTTAAAAAACATATAGAAAATGTTAACACTAAGACCGATAACTATTCGTTAAGCCTATTAATAGTTATTATATTAACTCTTATAATAATTTTAGGAGTATTTATCATATTTCATAAATACTTTGTAAAAGAAAAAACTAATAATATAAAAATTATCAATGAGGACATTGAATTATCTAAGGATGGGAGGAGTGAGATACACACTACTAACATACCTTAGCGAACTATTAAAGAACTCTTAAGAAATAAGCATAGATAATAATAGAAAATATTAAACTAAGAATCCATAAACAAAGACTCTATTCTAATTATGATAAGACCCTCATTTTTCACACCATTAAAGAAAAACTATTAAAACGAAGACTCTATTCTAATTATGATAAGACAATATCCTAAATCAATAACCAACACTTAGTAAGAATATCATCACTTAGTTCTAAGACGATATTTCTGTACTTTATTTTTCTTTCACACGCTGATAAAACCTAGACTAGATTTAACATTTTCATTTCTAGTATTTAAGAAAAAACTTGGAAATAAAATAGTCAGTTTATGAACAAAACTCAAGGAAAAAACATACTTTTGTTTCTTTATTTCACTTACATACATACGTACGCATTTATAAAAAAATAAAGCATGTCATGATATGCACTTGCCCTAGTGCCTGCTGGGTTGTGCCATAAATGGTTGCGCAGTGATGTACCAATGGTAGGCAACTAGTTACAAAATTAGTGTAAGTTGTTACACACGCCCGGTTTCTTTCTCTTCTTTTGGCTTTGGACTGAGACAGTCATGCTGCAGTGAAAATAATAATTTTCGTACTAAATAGATAAATTGTAACCAAATAAAGAATAAAAACACAGAGAAAGAAATAACACATTATTAATTGATTAGTTGCTTCCTAAGATCGTTACACACATATCCAGTCCACATCAGGGAATTGAAAGAGAAAAGGGTTACAGTATTTGAAAACAAATGCAACTATGGAAACTATTTGCAAGAAGTACCAAGGATTGTTAAATAGAACATAAAACTAAAATTATTTGATAAGTAAACGTCCTAAATAAACGAATTCATTTCCTGGAATATTTTTCGATGAAAGTACACGTGAAGTTGATAAATATGTATGTAGACTCCTAAGAACAAATACAAAATAAAGGCTACTATCATTAAATTAGTACTCAAACCGTAAAATATTTTTAATAAAGTGTTTTACAAGGATAACAAATGAATCCAAACTATGCAATACTTCTAAAAAAGAACTTATTAGCAATACCCCTTCTTTAAAAATTATATCTCTATATGCTTATGTGTTTTGGTTTCACTTTTAAAGAACAACTTTTGGAATAAAAACACAATTATTTTATTTTCCGTTAACAGTCTTCTTTATTTGACTCAAAGAATATGAAAATAAAAAGTGAAACTAAAACTGGCGACGAGGATGGGATTGGAATTTCAATTCCTATAAGTGAACACTATTAAAATGAAAATTTTATTTATTTAAAACTAAGAAACTCGAGTGAAGAAAAATTTTAATTGGCACAAATTTATTAAGCCAAATTCAGTTTGTGGAAACGAGAGTTATCGTGAATCTTCGATATAAATAAAAATCTTAATATTCCGGAAACATAAAACACCACCACTGACATTACAACAACGAGGAAATACATAACCACCTAAGATACATCTGCTGAAAATACCTCAACGAAATACGACAACATCACTACCAACTAGCACCTAAAAGAAAGCCCAACATTTTATTTACCTAAATTTCAGTTCAATTATTACTGGAAAAAAATATATAAATTAAAAGATAAGAATTTACTGAAGAAGTTTTCTAATTGAAAACGAAACCAACCACCATTATAGCCAACCGAATTTTAATTTAACCCAGATATGCCGATGCCGACCGTACTACATGTAGTACACCTGTTTTGTCCAGTTTTCTGCGTTTACTCGGTTTTAAATTTTTAAATCTACTTGTTGTTGTGCTACAGAATCTAACGGTCAACAAAGCATGCGTTGATCAATTTTGTGTGGAGTAATTTCTTATGCGTATTTTTTTGCATCAAAGATTTCAGTTGTTTGAAATTTGCAAAAGTGTGAAGATGTTACGTAATCGGTGAGAAAAAGTTTTATATGCAGATATTATTGTGGTTGTTTCGCTGTTTTTTTAATTATAATAGTTGTAAAAATTAATACATAGCAAAAGTATATGTAAAAAAAAAGTTTTATGTCATTTTAGTTGATGCAATTGCTGACGTACTACATGTAGTACGTTCGGCATTAGCGTGCAAAATTGGTGGAAACAAAAACTAATTTTTTTCAGATTTTTTGCAAAATCTTACGACATCTCCATTGTGCCCACGCAAGGTGCGACCAACTACGTCACAGATGAAGATTCTTCAGAAAGATGAAGTGAATTTTGAAAACTTACCACCGCTATTATTAAATGCTCCACTTGCGGTACACCATTTCTGGAAGAAACTGAGACTATTGTTACACCATGTGAACAGGAAATTTTACCTACACCTCTTGAATTGTTCCAAAAATTTTTTGATGGTGAGTTGCTGCAAGTCATTACTCAATACTCCAATGACTATGCGTCCAAACAAAATGCAACTGCAAATATAACTCCAGACGAAATCCGGTGCTTTATTGGAATTTTGCTACTGAGTGGCTACAATATTGTTTCAAGACGCTGTATGTATTGGCAAATGCAATGATAATAAGAAACTTGCACTTGTGGATAACAACCGTCTGGATAAAACAGAAAAGTTCGCTAAAGTAAGGCCACTTTTACAAATGCTGAACAAAAGTTTCCAAAGTAATTCTCCGAAAACCATACAGCATTCAGTGGACGAGCAGATGGTTCCATACTATGGTAGTCACGGATGTTAGCAATATATCCATGGAAAGCCTATAAGATATGGCTATAAATTTTGGGTTGGAGCAATTTATAAGGGCTACATTATTTGGTTCGAGCCGTACCAGGGTGCAGGGACTTTCCCAAATAATACATAAAAGGAAATGGGACTTGGTCCAAGCGTAGTCTTAACCTGTTGTGACATATTATGGCAAAGCTAACCTGACATATTTCGATAATTTATTTACAACAATCAACTTATTGGCTGAGTTAGAAGAACGACGCGTGAAAGGCACTGGAACAATTCGATTGTGACGATTAGGAAACTGTCCTTTGCTAAAGAAAAAGATCTGCAGAAAAGAGAGAAAGGGTGGTATGACCATCGTAAGATTTCTACCAACAATATAATTATATGTTGTTGGAACGACAGCAGTGCAGTCAACGTTGCCTCAAACGTCCATCCAGTTGAGCCGTCAAAAAATATTTCATGTTGGTCTCGAAAAGAGAAAAAGTGTATATATGTATATGGCGTTGATCGAGCAGATGAAAATATCAACTTGTACCGTGTATCTATTCGGGGTAAAAAATGGTATTTCCCAATATTCGCACACGTCATTGATCTTGCAGAGCACAATGCGTGGCAACTGCATAGATATATGGAAGGTAAAATGGACCATTTATATGATCGAAAGATCATTTACTTCCTGAGAACACACGTCAAGCCGATGGAAAATGTAAACAGCTACATGTAATCATTGCCACAATAAGACTACTACACGCTGCATTAAATGTGATGTGCCGCTCCATGTAAAGTGTAATGTGTAGTACACAAGTACACATACACAACCAAATAATTTTTTTATTAATTCCTTTTTTCTTTAGTTATGTACACAAAAGTTGCTGAATAATAAACAACTTGAATTTAATCATAAGAGAATACTGTCTTTTGCTTCCATATGTGCCGAGCGTACTACATGTAGTACGGGCTCAAAATCCAAGTTAGAAAATATTTTTTTTTGTTCTTTCTTCAGTTTTGTAATATAATCTGTCAGAATAAAGCTATTGTGGAAAATTACGAAGATTGTTGCACTAGTATGCCCGTCGGCATATCTGGGTTGACAATTTAAGAGTCGACAAAATGGTAATCAAGGACAATTTCATAATCAACAGAATTATAACTTAGGAAATTATTATAATCGACAAAACCAAAGGCAATTTAATAACGGACAGAATTTCAATACAGGATATCCTGACCGAATTCAATCAAACATGAAATTAGGACACTAAACAATATTCCAATTGCTGCAAAGACTTACAGATATCCTTACATCCATAAGGCCGAAGTAAGCAAGCAAATTAAGGAAATGTTGGACAATGGTATAATCAGACCAAGTCATTTACCATATTCAGCACCAGTCTGGATCATACAAAAAAAGTTGGACGCCAGCGGTACAAAGAAGTGGAGAATGGTTATAGATTATGGTAATATTGATGAGATCTTGGAGTAGTTAGGAAGATGTCAACACTTCACGACTCTTGATCTTGCGAAGGGGTTTCATCAGATAGAAATTAACGAAAAAGATATTCCGAAAACCGCATTTAGCGTGGCAGGCGGTTATTTCGAGTTCCTTTGTATGCCGTTCGGATTAAAAACAGCACCAGCCACTTTTCAAAGGCTGATGAACGATGTTTTGGGAGATTTTATTAATAAAATCTGTCTTGTTTACCTTGATGATATCATAACATTTTCAACCTCACTTCAAGACCATTTGGAATCGCTCACAAAAATATTTAATCGCTTAAAAGAAGCAAACCTAAAAATCCAGCTGGATAAAAGCGAATTTTTGAAACGAGAAACAAACTTTTTGGTACATGTAGTGACTGATTCAGGTATAAAACCAAACCCAGATAAAATTATATGTGTTCAAAAGCTTCCTTTACCAAGAACACAAAAACAAATCAAACACTTTTTAGGTCTAAAGAAAGTTATGAGACACTGAAGAAACTGTTGACAAACTCTCCTATACTAGCGTACCCGGATTTTAATAGAACATTTATTTTGCAAACCGATGCAAGCAATTTTGCGCTTGGGGCAACACTTTCTCAAGATGGGCATCCCATATGTTATGCGAGTCGAACACTAAACGACATCCAACAAATTATAGCACAATAGAAAAAGAGTTACTAGCTATTGTGTGGGCTACACAACACCTACGACCGTATCTTTTTAGTAGAAGATTTGTTATTGAAACCGATCATAGACCTCTTACCTGGCTCTTTTCTATAAAAGAACACAATTCTAAATTAGTCAGATGGAGATTCCGATTACAGGAGTATGATTATGAAATAAAATACAAAAAGGGTATTCTAAATGGAAACGCGGACGCTTTATCAAGGGTTGAAATAAATACTAATCAATAATAAATACTAATCAAAATAATGAAAACACAATAAGATCAACGAGGAATAGAAACTCATAATCTCTTGAATTTCTATCGACGACAGATAATCTTCAATAAAAGTACATCAGGTTCTTTAAAACTAAGAAATGAAAATATTTTTAGATATAAAAGAAAAACTTTTACGGCTAAAGCATTTGACGAATCAACCCTTATTACCATAATAAAAAAACACTTTGAACCAACAAAAATCAATGCCGTCTTTTGCCCAGATGAATCAATATTCAATACTTTTATAGAAGTAGTGGCAAAGTATTTTAGTGGGAGCGAATTCAGAGTCTTAAGATGCAAAAAGATATTGAAGGATGTAACAGATGAAAACGAGTTAACCGAAAAAAACGAGTAGGAACATAAAAGAAATAACCACAGAGGAATAAATGAGAATTTTGCCGAATTAAAAACAGTAATATACCACCCTGACCTAAAAACACGAATAACTCAATTTATTAATAACTGCGATATTTGCAATAAGGAAAAGTACGATAGGAATCCAGTTAAACAAGAATATAAAATAACCGAAACCCCTGAGAAACCTGGAGACATAATTAACGTAGACGTTTTTTATAGCCTAGAAAAAACACTGTTCCTAACATTTATAGATAAATTCAGTAAATACGCACAAGCAATAAAAATCAAGAACAGATCATGGATAGAATTTAAATTGGCTTTGACACAGTACATATCTTCTGTAGACAATGTAACAAAACTGGTAGTAGACAATGAATTAGGGTTTAAAGCACTACCTCTCCTCGAATTTCTTAGAGAACAAGAAACCGAAATACATTACACGTCAAACAATAATCACACATCAAATTCAGATGTGGAAAGGTTACACAACACAGTCAATGAACACATTCGGATATTAAAGCAGGATCCAATAGGTGAGAAATAAAGAAAGAATCATTAGAAAGCTCAATAAGACTAGGGAAAACATAGATACTTATGTGGGTCCTGTTTATTTGAAAGACGAACGTGGAGGTAAAAATCATATAAAATTCCGGAAAATAAATGTCACACGGCTAGATAACGAGTATGTTCTTACAAATCGAGGACATAAGTACTATAAGTCCCATATCAAAAGGGAAAAATATTCCTAAATATACAAGAAGTAACCTAATTTTATTGAAATAACTCGACAATTACTTTCAAACGACTATTATAAAACTGATCCTAATAAAAACATACTTGAACAGACAGTATAAAGTAAGAATACCTACATTTCTTTTCAGATGAGATCGTTATCGATAATGTTGATCACAATTTTGATTTTACAGCATTCACATTCTCAAAAGATGGAAATACAAAACCTAGATGAGAACGAGGGTTATATCCGAATTAAGCAAAATGAAATAAAAGTCATTGATCATTACAATAGGATATTTCACTTTATAAATTTAACGGTCTATTATCATATTACAGAAACCATATATAGTAATATAAATTTATTAGACAGCCCACTATTAGACTCATTACCTTTGCTCGATACGATGAAAAATAACTTTAAATTACTTAGGACTAAATTGGATAATCGTTCACCCAACTTTAGAAATAGAAGGAAAGGAGAACTTATCAATGGACTGGGTAGCAGTATAAAATTTATTACAGGAAATATGGACAGCGATGACGAAGAATAAATTAGATCTGCACTCATAATTATTACTAACAGTATGAACAATAACTCAGGACAAATAAAAATACCTTGGCAAGGATAAGTAATACGCTTTCCCAACAGATTCAAAACGTCACTTCTCACATAAATAAGCAGCAATTGATTGAGTAAATATATCAACCAATTTCGGCGCGAAATAGAAAACAAAGTACTATCATATATATCAAATTGACAGTGATATCAACTTACTCAAAAACCATAGTTATCTTTACCAGTAAACTAGGTGTTATACCAACCGACTTATTAGGTGAAAAAGAGATTGAAATTGTAGATAATTTTGAAACGTACACCAGAACTAAAGTTGATGTTCCTTTCAACGAAGAACAAATCATTATTACTCTGTCAGTTCCTGTATTTTCGAATTCATCATTGATGAAATAACTTTTGAGCCAATACCAAATAGAGAAAATAAATCCGAATATTTTGAAACCAACAGAATTATAATAGACAAAAACAAAAATATGAAAATTAAAATTTAAATTAAATGATAAATGTATTGAAAGTATTGCACAAAATAACATAGCAAATTGTATAATGAAGGAAAATAATATAACTGAAGTGAAAGAAATCAAAGCAGGACTTATTTTGGTTACGATTTTTTTCGAATACTATTCAAACAATTGTAACTATAAACAAAAAATTAAATGTAGCTTCAAAATTTTTAATAATTTTTGAAAATTGTGAAATATATATAAGAAATAAAACATTTTGTAATACAAAATTATCATACACGGAAAAGGTCATTCAGCCACACCTAATAACTAAAATAAAAGAAAACAAAACATTCATCATTCAGACTTAATATAAAGCATTCATATAAAGCAAAATAAATACGAAGTGAATTTAGATCAAATATTAAGTGAAAATAAAATTTCTAAAGCTATTAGTTACAGTTTTGACACCGTAACTATTTTAATGATATTCATTCTAATTATAATATATATTTTAAGAGATATTGAGGTGAGTTACGATAGTCCCTCATAAAATATTAATATAAAACATACAAACACATAAACATAAGCGCACATATGGTTGCACTTATAATTTAAATTTTATTCTTGTTTTTCTTTTGTCCATAAAAATGCACAAGTGCTTATGAGTGTTTGTCCACAACAAAGTGCACAAGCCTTCATACGAACTTGTATAAACATACATATTTGCCCTACAAAACTATTAAAGTTCCCAAGAACAATTAACTCTTGTTACACCAAAGTAGACCAATGAATTATGAAATGCAATTCTATAATATTTTAAACTATTAAATTTCCCAGAATGCTTGACTCTTGCTTTTCGTGGGTGGTCACATCAATCTATGTAGATCAATTACGAAAATACACTTCAATCATTTTTCTTTTTGCCAAACAAAATGTTGAGTTCTTGGAATAGAAATAGGAAATCAATAATAAAGGGGACAACTTTTAGGTAAGCATTTTTGGTTCTTTTCAATTTTTGTATTTAATATTAAGATTTTTTAAAATAAGACATTCAAATTCTTTGAGCCAAATAAAGAAGACTGTTAACGGAAAATAAAATAATTGTGTTTTTATTTCGAAAGTTGTTCTTTAAAAGTGAATCTAAAACTCTTATGACCATCAGAGAAAAATTCATATGTATGTATGTAATAGATTTCTTTCAAAGCGCCAACAGGGAGTCAATAAATTAAGTTGAAACAAAGAAAGCTCCGTTAAAAGTGTTTGATACTATGCGTGTAGTAATTAGTTGGCCAAGACTGCAAACTTTTTTAAAATTTTCAAAAATATCCGTCATTAATTAAGCAGAAAGATTTACAATTTCATTTTTAATACATTTCCCTGCAAGTAGACAAATTCTTATTTCTAGACGCGAAGGTTTGTTTTCAATTAATTTCATTTCAATTAAAATCTACATCAGAATTTATATAGTTCGAACCACTATTTTATGACGTTCGTCGAGGTTTCATTTCATAACAAAATGAAGTGACTGGTTGTTGTGACCATGTGATAACTTACATGGGTGATAACATACATTTTATTCGAGTTTACATCTCTCTTAATAAAATATATTACATACAATATATAATCATTTTTCACAAACTCAAATTAAATAACTCTTTTTTATCGAACTACATATAAGTTACAACGCTTGGAGATTTTCTAAAACCTGTTCATGACGTAGGTTTTATTTTTTGTGGGAAATTTCGTCAAAATCGGCTAGATTTGGCTGAAAATCTCGGATGAGCTAGACTTCGGTTTCATGAAGTTAAACTCTTCAGAGTTTAACTAGTTACTACTCTACTCTAATTAACTTTATAGATCCTTAGATACACCATTAGTCTAAGGGCATCTAAGGAGCAAGTTCCACATGTTTCGGCTGGGTGTTTTTTATCTTGAGATGATTTTCAATATCATACTTTTTTGTTTTGATGTCAAATTTAGTAAATAATTTGAGAACTAATGGCATTCGCAGAAAGAAAACTTGTTAATAGGTGTAAAATAGCTTAAATTACATTACTTAATATTCCTCTAAACAAACCTCCCCTAAGGGCCGAAAGGTTGTATCGGAACAATTCGTTCGTATACTACAAATATCCCTGCAGTATTTTACCTCTATGTACATATGTATATATGCATGTACATATATATTAAATTATTAACAAGCATTTGTTCACATTAGTGTTCCTATTATGGATGATTCTTGTATCTACTTAATAGTTATGTACTTATATATATGTATATACATATGTAGATTATCACTGATATTAGATGGCTTATGGTTTATTTTATAAGTCTAGAATTGCCTTTTCTATTGTTACTTACATACATACATACATCTAAATCCTTTCGTAGATACTAAACTTCCATTTGGCTGTAGTAATGTTTGGGGCTTGAAGCAGCGTTTTTCCATCTCCGGCATCTTTTAACAAACGCTCCTCATTTTGTTTTTGTTTGTGTAGAGAGATGTGCTCATATGTAAGTATAAGCAACTGGATAGGAATCTAGAAAGTAAACAACTTTTTTTTATAAAAATAACAATTTGCATAATACATCTACTATGTATGTACATATGTAGAATTTATTACCGGGAGAAATGTTCTGCTAAAAAAATTTCTTCTCTCATTCCGTGCGTACTACATACACCTGTACGAATAATAACACGATTATTTTGTATCATATATCAATGCATGTACAGTGATGCGGATGTTAATATTATTTTTCTGGAGATGTGCGATCCTTTCATATGTATGTATTGACTATTGCATTCTAGTGAAATGTAGTTGTTTCTGTAATGATTTCCAGATTTCTTGGTATGACTTTTAAATGTAAACCAATAAAAACTTTATTGGTACATACATACATACATATGTACATATATGTATAATTCTATTTGGAGTCTGAAAATATATTTTTCGCTTTTGCAAAATCAGCTTTCTGTAAAAAACCAACATAAAAATGTAGAACTTCGTAAGGGAAGAAAGAATATTGGACTTACCTATGTACGTTTTTCTGAAATTGTTTGTATTCGCTCCTTTTTAAAACGTTTGAAAATTCTACAGATTGCGCTTCTTCAGTACAATCCTCAGTTGGTATAATGGCTCTTTCATCTGGCCGTTAAAGTAGACAGCGCTGCTGGTACCTTTGTCGATGTCGACGGCGTGTCTTCTTCTTGCGCGTGCTGCGGTAGTACAAATGCGATTTAGAATGTTTGTTTCTGCAAATGTGTATATATATACATACATACGTACGTACCTATGTATGTATGTATATATGTATGTAGGCATGCATGTTCTACATACACAAATATGGATTTTGTTTTAGTTTTTGCTTTACAAGAAGATTCACTTTGCTTTGTGCTGAAGGCTGTTTACAAATTTTTCCCCGAAACTGTTATGCATTTTTAATACAGTTCAAAATGAAATTACAAAATACTCATGTCATCGTTCTTCCTTGTGGTCAACTCAAAATACACTCGAAATAAAAAGCAATTTTGAAGTCTTTAAATTTATTTGTGTTCGTTCTCTTGTTTCAATTTTAATTTAAATGTATTCGAATCGAAGCCAAACGTATCAAAAGCAAAAAAAAAAAATAGGATTTTTAACGCCGATTCGACCAAAACACGGAAGTCCAAAATTAAGGTGCTTTGGCGGAAACAATTTTCAATACCATCACACTGGTTTTCCAACACTTTCAAACTAAGACCATCTAACATACTTCTATTCTAAAAAATGTCTTAGTCCCCCCTTCTTACACTCTCAAAGTCTTCAAATACCTGAGGATCAGCACAAAATATTCCTTTCCCGCCCAAAGCAAAGTACATATTTGGATTTTATTATAATAAAATTAAAAAATTCTTCACTCTATGGCAGCTGGTTGCTTTGACCCACCGTTTCAGAGCTCTCAATTCTTAACATTCAAAGTTGATTTTCCCGCTACCAGCGCCACTTATCATATACGCACACACATATCTACATATGTTGTTTTTTATTCACTTACATTGTCAAAGCTATTCGGTTTTGAAGACATTTTTGGCAAATTACTTAATGTTCCTTTAAAAATGTTAATGCTCCTTAAAAACACTAGCCTGTTTTGTTGTTTTCAGTTTAATTTCTCAATGAACACTAGTTATCTAACGCTGAAATGTGATCGTTTAAATAATCTGTACATGTTGGGCTTCAATTATGCACTCTGAAAAATTTACCTGGTTATAGCATCTTTTTGAGAAAGTCCTTTCTGGCAACAACACAGCGATGCAAAAGTTGATACAATTGTCCTTTGAGTACTATTTAAAAGTTATTTGAGTTGATTTATTTCTTGCAACAAAATTTCAATGTGGCTTTTTGTTAATCGTAAAGCTTAAATTAAATTTTGCTTACGTCTTTAATTATTTTTTCGTAAGTTTTTAAATAATTCAAAAATATACAATCGTACTAAAAATATCGTTAGTATATTTCGTAAAATCCGATTTTGCATCCCTGTGTCATTATTACGAGCACTTTATTATTAAAGAGTAGCATTATTGTGTTGGTGAAGAGAGTAACAGAGAGGCGAAACGTATTGTGCCAGCAGCGTTACCATATATTTAAAAAAAAACCATACATATATCTGAAAAAACATAAAATAAAATTCCTATTTAGAGGTCTTTAAAAAAATATCACATACACTAATAAATAATTTCTTATTTATTCTTGTTTTTTACCCAATAAATTTAAAACTTTTTGGCATCTCAAAAAACTTGCTAAAAAAGGAAAAACTTGACAAAGGGTAACGCTGTGTGCCAGGGATGGCCAGAGAAAAAAAAAATGTACTGAACTCACAAAATTGATGTTGTTATGATATAAATTTACGAGTATCAGGTAAGTTAATATCAAAATTGTAATTGTGATATGGACAAAGTGCGAACCTTAATTTTCTTCACACACACAAATAGTTTATACACATTCAACACAGAATTGTTGTTGTGTTTTTATAGTACAAAGGAGTTTATTTTTATTTTCTTAATAAATCCATGCAACAAAATTAATTCAAATGATTTAAAGACAGTACAATCTTTCAAGCAATTTGGTACAATTTAAAAATTTTTAGTGCCACCCCAGCATTGTGCTAATTTAGTGCCTTTTGCAATGGACTTAGTTTTAGTGTGTTTTCCCACTTTAAGGGAGTTTCATGGAGGATTTTTTTCAGTTTTTGTTCAATAATTTCAAAACAAATTGTATTGGAATAAAATAAAAGTTTATTCTGACTAGTATGGAAATATTTATGTATGTATCTGTATCGTTGATAGGAATGCAATTTCAGAAGCATTTTCTTTCGTTTCGAATTATAGTGCCAATTAAGGGATTCACCTTAAATTATCTGATATTTTGTTTATATTGAATGGCTTTATTAATTTTTTATGAACGAACAGTGCGTTTAACTCTAAAAAAGTTGGCATTAATATGTTTGTAAGCTGTAAAGCATTAAGCCGGTGATTTCTTTACAGATATAAAGATTTGAAGTAAAATATTAGTTACATAACCTGCAAATATATCTATCAAAGTTGATACTAAGAAGTGTCAAAATTATGTGTAAAACTATCATATATGTATGGTAATCGTTTTCTTATCACAAAAGTGAAACTGTTCGCGAAGAAAAAATCGGAGTAGATAACAATAATGATAAAATTAAACAGTTTAGTGTAACTAAGGCGAACACAATTATATTTTAGATTATTTCTTAAGTAATTAATTGTTTCACCTAGATTGTTTAAACTAGTGTCCTTTTTGGTAACCAAATCTTGATGAATTCAAGTGGAAATAAATAAAAAATAAATAAAAAAATTTGATACAAAGATTTGTATCTTCCATTGACGCACATTGAAGTTTTCCGACTCCTTGCGATTGTGTTGCTTTTAAAAGAATATCTGTTTTTAAAATTTTTTGACGAACGTTAACATTCGCTAATGTTTCTATTCCAACACCAGATATAATATATAATATGCAAGATTTTAAATGTTCACAACATTTCTTTTTAAATTTTTTTTTTTCATTTTTTCTTATAACATTCACACCATAACCAATTGAGCGGAAATTTTATTACGTTTCTAATTAAAATAAGTCTTTATTTTGTTTTTATAAATTCGAGATATCTAAAGTCTACACACATTATACGTACAGTGTTGTTTTGTTGTTATTTACAGTTTTGTTTAAAGTCAAACTTCTTTTTTTACTAGAATCTCTCCAATTATTGATTTTAAGAGTTTTTAGACATTTTATTAAGTACGAAAAATTATCATAAAACGGATAAAACTTCGCAACGTAAACGCGCCGGTTTAAATTTTTTTTCGTAATATCTAAAAATTACCATTTTAGTGACTTTTCTATTCTTTTCACTGATACTTTAGCTTTAAAAAATGTAGTTTAAAAGTGGCTTTTATTGAAATTGTTTTTGTGGAATTTTGTAAATACGAATAGTGTAAGTGGAAGTTACTTTTTGGATAAGTCTAATGCCGAACCAAAATTAGTAGTGAAAGTTTTAAAAATTAATAACAATGGTTACTATTGCCAGAATGATAATAAGCCTAAAGATTACGACAATGCACTGGCATAACGAAACTCTTCTTTGCATGTAAGGGTAATGACATCAGTCAGTCAGCGGAATTTGTCGTTGGCTAATAATTTATAGTTGTCAAATTATTGCCTTTCTTCTTTCGCTTATTCGCTTTTTCTATCGTTTTAGCGTTTAGTAACTGTTAACGCGACTTCCAAATTATGTCTAATCGTGCTGCACTAATTGAATTCCGAAACATACATACATACATAGTTGATAATAATTTATATGTATGTAGAATTTATAAATTTAATGAAAATTTAACTGTTAAAGAAGCGCCTTAGACCCTTTTTGTGAGAACTTAATGGCGAAACACTTCAGGCGTGATAACGCACCTATTTGAATTGAATACATGAATTTCAATACTAAAAAGTACGTTAAATTTAATTTACAAAAGTATTATGAATTTTATATTTTTATTTTGTTTATTAAGGAATTTTTGTGCCATAAATCAAGCCTTTTACTACGCTCTGTAGTTTATTAAAAATCCAAAGTGGGAATTACTGTCTCGGCCGATAGTCTTCTCAACAGTAACCTAAAAAAGTACGTATCATCAAAAAAATCAAAATCGAGTTTTTGATTGATTATGATTCGTTATGTTATCTTACATGTCTCTACTAATTTTTAGATTTTGGCGAGAAAAAGTAACGCTTTTTTATCCATAATTCAAAATAACGTATAAACATGTGCATTATTATCACAAGTCAAATGAACGTATCATCAAACTTGGGGTAAGAAGTAAAAATAAAATATTTGAAAACCCAATTCCTCTTAACGTTCAGCACCTTAAACATGATTATTTTCTTGATTACGAAGCTGTTCCTAAGCAATGTTCATCGATTCGACCAGTTAAAGTATGTATTATAAAATAAATGGCTTTGCATTATAAAATTTATCCAGAGGACCTACATGTATGCATGTAAATCAGCTAAAAGTATAAAAGATTGCTTTGAAAACCAGTTAGTAGATCCCTGCATGCACAGGAAAATATTAACTAACATATTCAATTACAAGTTCAGAAATTGGAAAAGACATCATTTTAACAATGAGAGATTAACAAACAGAAATTGAAATAATGTTATAAACGTGAACTTAAAACTGTTAATATTTTTATTTCTTGTTCTACTTTCGTAAATTAAGTGGCTTTAGTTCTGTGGTAAATTTTCTATATCTTTCTAGAAATTAATTATATTCCCTGCTGGCTTTCTGCAGCTATTCTATGCATTTAAAATACTAAAATTATTAAAAGTGGATTGTGACATCTTCTACGATGAGTTTATGCAAACGAAGTCAAACAAGAGAATTTAAAAGTAAATGAATTTACACTTCAGTTAAAAATAGCATGGAGCTTTGAAATGGGCGTGCTTGGAGAAATTCATTGAAGTATTGAAACCATTAGATACAGCTTTATATTGCATACGGGAAACTTTTGCTTAGATCAATGTATTGGTTTAAAAGTACCAATTTGATGCATGAGGCTTCCACCCTAGTTTCAAAATCCGTTGATTGCCAGAAACTATCACAGTAAACGAGAGGCAAGCAGTTCTGAATCTTGCCATAGATATCTTAGAGGGATACAACGAAGGACGTGAAGCATTAGTTTCGTACATGATGAAAACCTCTTCAAATGCATTTACAGAACTTAACAGCAGTTCGTGTTCTTCAGGACCTGGATAAAGATTTCGTTACCGGGGTTTATTCAATCCGCAACAAAGGGGATATTTATTTGATGATTAATTAAAGAAATTATTTTTCAGTTTTTGCATAATAATCCCCAATCAACGACAAAATAAAGCACAAATTTACGAGATTAGTGTCTCAAATGTGCAAAATCTAAACGTTTTTCGCTTCTTTAAGTTTTGCGAGAATGATTTAATTTACATATGTAAATATGTATGTACATTCGTTTCATAAAAGCCTTAAAACCACTTTTCAGGAGAAGCGTTTAGAATTTTGTTGACAGGAATTTTATTATTTTATTTTATTAGTAGGAGTCAACATTTTCCAGGAAGATCTAATTTGATGCGAGGTGGTAGGTTCGATTCCTACCAAAAAAGCAATGGATGTTAAAAAAAAACACAAATATAACACAAAAACAAATAAATGTTGAATTAACTGATGTGCATTGTAGCAGGTACATACAGATGTACAGTTTGACTGACTGAATGAACAGTCAAAGCCGACATACTCAGCCCTGCAATATAGAATGAAAATAAACAAATAGCGAAACACTACCCTTTCTTTCCTCCTCCCCAGCCCAGTTCTGGTACAAAGCACTGCTTATGTAGGGGTCGACCACTGAAACAGAGTGGTGGAGGCCCCTATAAAATGGAGCACATTTCGTATAAAGACAATGCTGTCGCAAAGCTTTGTGGTTTTTATACGGCTGTCGAGGGCATTACGGGAGTGCAGCCTTTTGGTGTTTCTAGAAAAGAAACAAATGTATTCATACTTGATGAAAGGAAAATGAATTCATTAAGAAGAATGTTGGTTCATTCTTAACAAAATCTAGCTGATTTTATGCGGAACCGAATTGCTAGAAATGAATTGATTTGTACAATTTTGAAGGACTTCGGCAAAATTTCTAATATTATTTTGGAAAAGCAGAAAGAAATATTCAAAAATAAAATGACCAAGTTTCAGTACGACAGAGCCCTAGAATGTAAGAAAAAGGTATTTAGTATTCAATCTAATTGTAAAAAAAATCATGTGTTATGAAAAGAATTTTACAGAACTGAGAGAAAATAATTGTACAATTAAGTTATTAAAATTGTACAACGTAGTAATTCAAAAAATCTCGAACTGAGAAAAATGCACTCATTTCATTATTGCAAATAAATATTGTTGGAAATAGCTAGAGGCAATAAAGACATTTTTAGCTGTAGAATCTGAACAGTTAGAGATGGAACCATAATCTTTTTTTTTTCTAGATAGATATTTCCCCAAAGATCATTTCTGCATACCCAGCCAAAAAATTCAAATTTTGAGTTACTACGGTATTGCAGCAAAGGCTCGATATACATATGTAAGTGATCTTGTAGAGATATAACAGGTAACAGTTAAGCAGTTGTTGGAAGAAATTATATCTCTGGGGTCTATAGGATGTTAAAAATTAGTTTGCTTAATAAAATTGATTTCACTTTTAACACGAGTTAATAATAATTATTATAGTATTGATTAATAAACTCTACAAGCATGATCGAACACGCCAAAAATAAACTACTTGAGACATCTGTCTCCACGCCGACAGGGACGTCAGCACTTAAGAGCGGAAAAGTTATAGCCCCAAATAGTATAAATTTGCCTAAAGTATTTTTTTCAGGCCAAAAATTTATTTGCCTGCACCGACAAACTGCACGAGTACATTAACATTAGTGCTGATAATGCGTCTGCACTAAAAAATACAGGCAAAATTAAAAAACATACATACATATGTATGTATGTATGTATGTACCACCAAGTTATGATGCATCCGAAAAATTGTCAAACTTATTAAAATAAATGTTATCGGAAACTTGTTTTAAGTTCAGCTGTAATTCTAACGTGTAGGCTATAATATGTAAGTAATGAAATAAAATTAACAAACAAAAATATAGAAATAAAAAAGAAATTATTTTTTAAGGAATTCGAATTAGTAAATTCAAAGCTTATGCAAAGGTCTGATTTCTTCTAAGTTATTCTCCTTTCCTCTCGTAGTTAACGATGTTGTGAGTCCGTCAACATTTATATGTTTTTCCTCATCGTTATCCTTTCCTTTTTCTGTTTAGAAGTTTAATAGTCACATGGTCAGTAAAATTGCATCTCTGCTTTATTATTCCTGATTTTTTTAGTATTTCATAATTCCATTTTTCTTTTCTCCCAAAATAGTTTTTTTCCAAATTCTCTTAGTTTCTTATTTTTTTCTGTGCACCCTGTATGCATTTGTGTTCTTTTATTTATTTTTTTCTGGATAACTGATTGATTTGATTGCTGTATGAATATATTGTGCAAAAAATTGTACGCCTTATCGGCGCAATAGAGTCCGTTTTGATTTTCCATAATCAGCAAATTTTCAGCAGTTGCAGATTTTAAACAATCCACATTGCTTCGATAATGGGACCGAATACTAACTCGGTTAAATTAATTTTTCTTTTAGAACTTTCTTTTAAATTTGTAGTTTTTTACTGGAAATTTTGCAATTGACGTTGTCACATTCTTTATTTTTTATACCTTTTACTGTATACAAACAAATGTATGTATGTACATACATATGTAAATTACGGCCAAAGTTAATTGGATAGTTGATTCGGAAGAAGCCTTTGCGAAAGCTGTACTATATAGTGAAGCTCTGGACCAAAATACAACCATAATATATGTACATACATATGTACATATATATTGTTTTATTTGTTATTATTTATTTCTGTTCATTTAATAACATGTGGCGGCGTCATCATTCGTTTGCATCTACAATTTAGTTAGAGTTTTTGTTTTACGGTATTGTGCTTGATCTAACAGATCATTTATTGTTTTTGTATCGTACCTTCACACAAGACGTACGATAAGTAATATTTTTTGGTAAAAGAGCGCGGAGGGTATCGTCTAAACTTAATGTGTACGAAACCATACGACATAGAGGGAAAATACGGATGAAAATTTTACAGTCCTACGGCTCTCATCGTTTTTTTTTTTAATTTTTCAAATTCCTTCATACATCATTAGATCAGGGATGTATTTGTATGTAAACACTTTACTTTGTTTTGATCTTTTTTTTTGTGAACGTAAAAAACCTGTCCCAAGATTTTTATTCTCATTTTTAAAACAAGAAGATAACTTCATGAGATTTTCTCTTTGGTTTTACGTACTTACAACTTGTATTACCTTCTAAATCCCCTTTAGTTGTATGTACATTCATGTTCACATATGTATACATATACATACAGTGGCGAGCACACATGGATACATGTTTTACACATATGACGTATGTATAAACCAAATAAAACACACAAAATTTAAAAAATATATATGATTTGCATTTAAAGTGTTCAATAAAATAATAAAATCAAGAAAATATATTAAAATTCATGATTTTCATACGTAAATGTTAAGTTTTATACAAATTTATGTAAAATGACAATGTATCCACTTTTGCACGTTTTTGAAAAATTAAGTTTTTAATACTTTGTCCACAGACCTTTTGGCTTGATGACGCTATTTATTCGCCTTAGCATACTTTCGACCAATCGAGACGATGGTCCGATGAGGCTTATTGGTCCACTCCGTTTGGACCCTATGCCAAAAATCATTCAAGTGCGTCGGGGGAGTGTCGTATTGGGCAAGCCTCTTGTTTAATAAAGCTCACAAATTTTCAATGGGATTGACATCCGGGCTTTGCCCTGGTCATTAAATGGTGTGAAATGTTTGTTTAGAAAGCCATTCCCTTACGATTTTTGCCCTAAGCTTCGGATCTCCATCCTGTTTGGGTGTTTTCACCTGTTTGGAGGACAATAACCGCTCCATAGTCCTGGCATCACGGTCCAAAAGCAGACAAGGTCGTGATTTTTTTGCAGCATGTGGCCTAACATTTTGTCTTTTTCTAACCAGTAACACCGTTCGATGACAGATTCCCAACTTTTTGGCAATTTCGCGGGATGAACAATTATTATTTGTCATTTCAACTACTTGGTTCTCCAAAAAATCCGATATTTTTCTCATCTTTTAGCAAAAAACAGGCAAAAACCTTAAAAAACTTTTTAACAGTTCGTAATATGCGTAAAAACAATTAAATAACGGTTAAATGCGTCGCCATTTGTCCATTTATTTGTGCTGCCAGCTTAAATGAACTTTAACGTGCAAAAGTGGATACATACATTGTCATTTTACATAAATTTGTTTAAAACTTAAGATTTACATATGAAAATCATGAATTTTAATATATTTTCTTGCTATTATTATTTTATTGAACACTTTAAATAAAAAATCATATATATTTTTTAAATTTTGTCCATTTTATTTGGTTTGTAAGCCATATGTGTAAAACATCTATCCATATGTGCTCGCCACTTATATATTTTTAACCTAAAATTCAGCTGAAAGATATGAATGCAAATGTAAATAAGTTTGTATGTAAGTATTTGAACATATCTTGGAAACAAAACTTTAATGGTTTGTGCAAGCATAAACATATGTACATATGCATGCACATGCAAATATGCAAGTACACATGTACTACATACTAAATATTCAAATTGTAACAAACACTTTTATATGCACATGTCAGCGATAAAAAAATGACCCCAATAAGCACAGAAAAGTACCTGTTATTTTTACTATTTCGTCCACATTCCTCTATTTTTGTTACCTTTTGTTACTTGTAATTCATTTAGGCTGGACTGCAACAATATTTTTAACTTATTATTTTTGCCAAGATTTTCACGTGTTCTGAAGAAATGTCCAGTGACCTAAAGCATTGTCAGCCATTCACGTTACTCTTTTATACATACATAGATAGATATATGTATGTAAGTATACGTATACATATGTATCTAGATGTATGAAAAATATGTTGAAATACTAATTTTTTGTTGTTGCGCTGATTCCTTAGCAAACTTAACTAAGGAGTAAGTGACTTCTTTGAATAACTGTTTATGGAATAATGATAAAGAAATAAAAATTTCCTTTTACTGGAACAAAGAAGGAATATTGTGCTGACAGGAATGCACAGGTAAACGGCGCCTTTCCGGATACAAAAGAAATAAAGTTTTTGTTTTTGTTACTTTCCACGGCCGTGCAAGTTTTATTTTTGTGTCTCTCATGGTTTGTGGTGACGTCTTATTCGATATCCGCCGCTTACATGTACACAAAATTTTGCAATTCTGAGTATTTACCTCTTGGCATCAACGAACCTCTACTGCATTGAGTGCAATAAAACAAAATACTTACATACATACATACATACATACATACATACATACATAAGTAAGTACGTACATATGTCTACTATTTTGTTTGCAAATGTTGATCGTGGACGTCGTAGTGTTGGTAAGATTTAAAATTTTTGCAAGAAGACTTTTAGACACATACATGTGTACATTTTTAGTGTACAATGATTTTTGTTAATCTCGTATATTGCTGAAAACTCTTGGATGTGTAAAAACTTCTTTAAAAAAACTGAAAGCCGTGCTACAAATAGCTGTGAGCAGGACGTGAGAGGCCAAAAGTATGTTGAAACCAATCATGGAGGACTTCATTCACAGCAGTGACAAGTTTCAAAAAGAATCGGATATGGAAAAACAACAGAAAAGCTCGCGAACTCGATCACCAATTTTTAGTGAATGCAAACGAAAAGAATATCAACACTTTTTTCAATTGGAATCCAAAGGAAGTATTTATGTATATGTAGATGTGTACCTCGCAGTATTTTCAAGATTCCCTTCAAGTTAAGTTACAATAATATTTGGGGAATTAAGAGTCAATAAAAATAGTTTTTTGTTATTCCATTTCTTAAATATTAAGCCATAAAACTATACATAAATAAACAGCAAAACAAATAGAAGAAATATGTTCTTTGAAATAAAATAATTTTAATAGTTTCAATTAAATAAAAAACGTGTTTTGTTGAATTAAAATAACCTAAACCAAAGATGAAGAACAAATAAAAATTAATGAATTTCTGGATAAAAGAAAGAAAAGGGGGTAAAGACTAAAAAAGCTGATATGGAGTTGCTGCAATACGATCCTAGTCCTGGCTAAAGAAGGCCCCCCGGTATTTCGTAAATATAATAGTAAAAACTTTTAGTAGGGAAAATAAGTGATTGATAAATTTCAGTATAGCAGCACCCATAAAGAGCTAATTTTCAGGTAGCACTAACACGTTTTTTGAGAGAAAATTACCCTCAGTTCGGTGTGTGCTCAATTAAATACCCAACATACATATCAGGTATGGCAAAATTGGTGTAATTGTACTCTTTTGGGAGTATTCAAACTCTCAAAGTACAATGTTACACAAATGACACATCTCACCAGTTTTTAACAATTTTATATAGCAACTCATCATCAGTTTGAAGAAGAAAATTCGACTAAAGGAAACATTAAGTGGTTCGTTAAACTTAGTCCAGAAAAAGTAGTCACTGAAAAAACCAATTGTTTGCAAACGAATAACAAAATTTTGATAACATAAATAAATTCGCAATTGAGAGCTCTTGCTGTTGTTAAAATATTAAAAGATTAGAATATTAGCGATTTCTGGGCTATTCATATCTCAAGAACTTTAAAAAATTGTCAGAGAATGCAGAGAGAATCTTTTCTCACCAAAAGAGAAACAGACTAAAAACTGTAACTCTCTGCTGCTTAATCCAAGCAAAAGTTATTATTGAAACTGTAATTGTGATCCGACAAAAAGTTGTGAAGGCCAGTACGTACACACATATTTGTTGCATGTACCTTTCTCTGTTATATTCTTGATAAATCTATGCAATAAAAATTAAAAGAAATGTGCGTGAGTACAATTAAGGTCAGAAAAGTGCAATCTTTCAAGCTATTTGGTACAATTTAAAATTTTTCGATGCCATCCCTGATAAATCGGTATTTAAAGCAGATACATACCCTGTCGGAATTTGAGTTATCTAAATACGAATCAGTCAGTGCTCGCTCGCTCTGCATAAGTTTCAGCTGACCACAAACTAGTTCATTTTGAGTTCGTTTATGGCACATAAAATTTGCATAAGAATAAGAGTTTGTTGTTTTTTTAGCATTAATGTACCAAAGGGCAACAACAACTGCCTCACCTCTGCATCGGGTTTTAGTTCGTTTATCAGTCAGTCGTAAATGAGTTGGAAAAATACTAACTTTATTATGAGTGACCTCATAACATTTCGACAGGTAAATACATTTTTATTTAGGGAAGCCACACGTACCAGAATCTATGTATGTGCGTAAGTATGTTGACCTTTTAATGCACTAATTATGATCGCAATAAAAAAAATAAATATGTTTAAGACACATAATATGTATGTACCTGCTTTCTTTCCACCTCTATTGGCTCAATTCTTGGAATTTTCGTAATCCTTTTTCCATTGCTCAAATATAATCTGATGCATGTACATATGTATGTATTTATGTGTGTGTGTGCGTTTCAGTGGTATAGTCACAGTTCATAAAAAGTTTTCAGGAATTACACTTGAAATCGGGGATAACAAGAAAATCATTTGATGAACGGGCGAAAACTTAAAAAAGGCATATTACAACAACAAGATTAAAACATAATCTACATGCTTTAAATGGTGTTAACAATTGTCCAAAAAACCAATACGTACATACATACTACATACATATGGACATACATATCTGTTGGTTTTTTTGTACATTTATTGCATATATGTATGTATGCATGTCTGCATTTACATATGTACATACAAAAGTCTTTTATACCGATGGAAAAATAGTCCATTACCAACAACAAGTTATAAAGTAATTAAACCACAACAATGTCAGGAAACCGTAAAAAGAAAAATGCTGTTAAAAATGACCAGCTTCTCTTGAACATTCTGAAGGAGGTTCGCCAGTTTTTTGAAAGACGAAAACAGGGATTAAGAAAAACATAATAGCACTTGTTGCTCATTTTGTCACCTGACCTGGAATCGACTACTTGATTGTTTTCATTCTCTTCCAGCGTTTCCAGGTAGTTTTTCCCCTTTTTCGCCAAATTTTACTGAAACTCCCGCAAAAATATTTTTTTTCTATTTTTTTGAATATTTTTTTAATAAAATATTTAAAGAAATTGATATACAGTTTAAAAAATACTGATACACACGTACAAATTATAGATGTATCTGATCAAAGTAGAGCTAATAAACATGCGCTTGTTTTTATAAATACTGGAAACAGGTTTCTTTAAATATATCAATCAAAGTAGAGCTAATAGAAATGTGTTTTTTATAAATATTGGAATCAGATTTCTTAAAAAATAATATCTTTTAAAAAACTTTACTTTGC
Organism: Epicampocera succincta; assembly: GCA_932526305.1. Taxonomy (NCBI): domain Eukaryota; kingdom Metazoa; phylum Arthropoda; class Insecta; order Diptera; family Tachinidae; genus Epicampocera; species Epicampocera succincta. The sequence goes on from OW052035.1 coordinate 20,197,304, forward strand.
AAACAAAGCAAACAAAAACTGTCGCTGGAATTAGCAGGAATAACTTTTAAAATGAATTATTTATTGTACCATGAAGACATACTTAAGCAGTTGCAAAAAATGACACTCTTAGTTATTATATTCAAAGATGGTAATTTAGCCTTTTTCCGTGAAATCTAGCGATATAGCAAAAATCAAGCTGTAAAATGCAGTGCTACTTAGTTATTGTACAGACCCCATCAATTATTTTATCAGAATTTTTTTTTGTTTTGTTTTTTTTTTTACTTATTAATTACGATATGAAAATAGTCAAATATTCAAAGAATTAAAAATAGATATTCATATAATTTAAAATATAGTTTTTGTTCGTCATGTTAATAAATTTTCTCTTTCGCCCATTAATATTTTTATTACTCTCCGCATTAAGCGATCTTATTTTAAAGGACATCATATGTCTAAAAAAGTTGTTTTACTCACACAAATGTTCATCACACCAACACTTTTTGAGTCTACGGACCAAGTGCGACATGTAAGTTTTTTTACGTAAAGTTGAAAACTGTCTTTGTTTGTGTCATTGTTGGTTTTTTTTCGTTTGCTCCGTCATACGGTAGTACAAAACAAAAATAGTCGATCATCTTTTGTGTTATGATTTCGCAGCGTTCGTTTCGTTGTTGGATGATTAGTTCTTGTTTTCCAACGTAGTTTACATATCGATACCTTAGTATAGAAAGGCCCTAAGTAACGTTTTCCTAACCTTTCAGGAGAGAGAAAAAACTTAATAAAACTAAAAATTTCGTAGTCGCGAAACTTTTTTCAAATACTTATATTTTTGTTATTTTTAGTCGGATCACGTCAATTTTTTTTACCAATGATGTGTTGGAAGATCATCTTTCGAAATTAACAAGAAATAGATTTGAGGAAAAACGAGTTGGGACCTTTCTATATTGAGGTAACGATATGTACATACAAATAAAATATAGGTAAATACTTTTTCACAACTTTTCGGTTTTTATCATCGTGCGTCGCCGACAACGCGTACGTTTAGCCAAAAAGACACAAATGGAACCGCACAACTTTGATGTGTGCAGTTGATCGTTTCCAAGGTCTTTGAAAATTGTCCTTCATCGGTTATGCCTACAAATCATAAATGCGTTTCTTCCGTTGCTGGTACTGGGAACGGAACCAACTTACATGCATACATACATACGTATGTATGTATGATGACCTGAATATTTTATTACCATCTCTGGCACCGTTTTGTTCTTTCCTCATGCGTAAATATCCAACCGTTTCTACGGTTGATGCGCAACTTGCACTTGGGTATTGATACAAAAATTGAATTGCATGTGGTATAAACCCATGAGTAAGTACGACGTCCATGAGCGCATAGCACATACGCAATTAAAAAGGCTAGTTTTCATCAATGTTCGTGATCAGATAATATTCTTATTACATTTTGGCCAACAACTTTGTTCTTTGAAATGAAGTACTTTTTTATGTTTTTGTTATTAATAAATAAAATTGTTGAAATAGGAAATGGTAGGAAACTCATCAAATCGATCTTAAAGTCCAATGAACATCCTGTGCCAATGATTAAGTTCGACAGTGTACATATTTCAAAGTTGATTAGTTTATACATACTGTGAGCATCAAAATAAAGTCTACAGCATGAATTGTTGTAATTAAAGTTTTATTTCAGTCCTTTAAAATAAAATAAATTTCAAACAATAGAATAATTTTACAACAATAAGAGTTATAGTACAAAAACAAAATATGTATATTGATAATCTTGTGCGTCAAAAAAAGTGTACAGAAAAAGAAATCTTAGAAGAGTTCTTATTTCAGAACTTTGTAGCTTTTCCTTTGGCTTTAATAACAGCATCTAATCGTCGAGGCTTTGAATTCAACAGATCTTTTGTAAATTCGGTCGACATTTTCTGCCATTCACATGTCTAAACTGATTTCAGCAAGTCCACACCAAGATGCTGCCACACAGTCCAAAATGCTGCCACAAGTGCGCAATGGAATTTATGGGGATTGGGGAGGATGCTCTAGTTCCTTAGGTGTGAAATATGGATGATTATGGATAATCGTCAAATCACTATTAAAGAAATTGCTGAGGATATTGGCATGTTGGCACGTACCACACAATTTTTCGGAAATTTTGGCCATGAAGCGTATGGCATCTCTTGGATCGCGATGATGCAGCTGCTTACTCGTTGTTGCTGGTTCGTATACTGTCTGCTATGTTTACGCAATATTGACCATCATACCATTTCTTAAGAAAATACAAGAAATAATAGAAATTTAAGAATCGCCTCAAAACAGTGTATGGATCTGTTAGGAAGTCGTGAATATAATAACCTGTCACAAAACATAAAAAGTGAAAGCGGAATATCAGTATTTAAAATGCTTCTTAAACGCCACATTTTGGAGCATTTAAGTGATCTATTTAATTAATAAAAAGAACTTGAAATTTTATACATACAAATTTTTTTATTTTTGTTTATTATTTTATTTTTTCTTATTATATTCTAATTTACAACCATGTGTTTAACGGCGCTTGCCCATAGGCACTTCCACCGGGATCGGGCGGACTTACTGCTTTGCTTTATGCACCGTCTGGCATAATTGATTGAATTTGTTTTCAATCAAAATGTTTGAAAATTTAAAATAAGTTTCGTGATCGTAGATTGTTGTTGTTGGCTTAATTTCGGTGTGTCAATTCAACTTATGAAATGCAACTCAAAAATGTGTTCAATTAGCAAAAACATCAACTTTGTTAAAATTTTATTAGTGGTTTTACATTCATGCATTTTTAAACTTTCATGTTAAAGATTTATTATAATTTAAATTGAATAAAAAATAATGTTAATTCAAAACAAACAAATAGCAATTAAATGTGTTAAGGAATTTAATAGTTGTACTGACTGTCGAAATAATTCTTATAATTTGCGTTGATTGATTTCTCTAGTTTATCATTTTAATTTTATCATTCAAAATTTCTTTTTGAATGTTCGAAAGCTTTATACATACACACATACATAGTTATGTAGATATGTACATATGTATGTATGTATTATTATGTGGAAAACCAATAAAAATGGCATATTTTGAGGCCCGCTGCCATCCACTTGTGCAGGATGTGTTGGGCTCAGCAACATATTGGCATGATGAAATCCCCTTTGGACTACTTGCTTAATGATATTGTAACAAACCACCAGCGATTGCGCTTGTTATGTACAGTAGCTCTTATGCTAAATACATATGAATGTGTACAAATGTACGTACATTTGTATGTACATATGTATGTTCAAGACCTAAAACTTGCGTTAGGACGGATAAATTCTTACCGCCATAAATGGTGTCTTGCATCAACGAGACTCTAGAACAATCATCGCCCAAGGAATGGAAATATGTGGACTCTAAGTGGCTGTCAAAAATTTATAAAAGTTCATATTCCTCAAAACGATTTAAAGACCTGTTTTTCCTCTTCATTTCAACCTGAAAGTGTTTATCATGAACTGCAGCTTGTTGTTGTTGTGCTAAGATTTATGAATATTCATAATACTTACATATGTATGTATGTATTGTATCGCTAAGGAACAGGATATTTCTTAACTTTAGATGCATTTAGATATTTTGGCAGTGCATTAGGCGTTCACAACAATGTACTGAGATATATATTTTGGAAATGGCGGCCTCTAAAGGTAGATCTAAGTGGCACGATCGGAAAGTCAGCACACTTGGTAATCATTGCTGACCCTTCCCCGTCACGTAATAATTGGCTACGTCATAAGATCCTAGGCAATAGCAAGGGATGGTCAGGTGCGATTCAGAAGTGTTTACTGCGAATGCAGTAACAGGAAGATGTAGTACTAAACTTGCAGCGACTTGCCATGAGGAGAGTATTGGGCAACGGAACCATCACTGAAAAAACTGTTCAAAACTATGTGCTTGTACACTGAGTCTATTTCTCTTTTGTTTTATTTTAGAACTTCGGCCATCGGCAATAACTGCAAGCAAACTCAACTACATACTTTATTTAGATGTCTCTGTTGAACGGAAAACATATATCTTTTGAAATGATTGGTAGCCCTAAAAAGAGCCGATTGGTTGAGAAGAGCGATCCTGACAAGGACATATTTGTGCAAATTAACTTTGCTGTATCTGATGATGCAAAGACTTGGGTGCTCCCCAAGTCAAGTTCAGGGAAGGCATGGGCGTAGTATCTGAAACATTGGGGGTCCAAATGACACCGTGCTGAGGTTGTTGTGCCGAATTATTTACTACAACATAAATTGGCTGAACATTGCTGGTGCCATGATTTTCACAACCAGTTGTGTTCGTTAACCAATCCTGCGCGGCTAACTCTAAATCTTGCTTGATTGCTTGTATATCCATACAGTAGTTAGTAGCATTTGAAGATGGGGAGGACGATGTCTGGCTGCTGGAAGGCGAGGTTTCCTCTAAAAGATCTAAAATTTCATTTAGATCTGATCCACAAGATTGATTAGTAAAAGTGCCGCAAGAGAGTTTTTCCGTTGGTTTTATTGCTGGGGAACACGAATATGCCATTAGGCGCTGCACGGTGCCCTTATGAAGGGTTTGTTCTGTTACCATCTGTGCTTTACTTTTGGTTGGTTTTGCTTCTAGCGACTGCTGTTCCTTTTTGCACTTCATGCGCCTGTTTTGAAACCAAATCTTGACTTGCTTCTCACATAGCGACAGCTTTAGGGCAACTATGATGCGTTGCTTGCGGCACAAATACCTGTGGCTTTTAAATATACTTTCTAGCTGAAATAATTGGAAACTGGTAAAGACAGTGCGTGTGCGCTTCGATTTATTACGTTGATGATCAATGCTAGGTCCCCCCATTTCGGAAGAAATAGCTGAAGACTGCGGATACTCTTGTTCCCAAGTTGTGGGGCACAATGTCTATTAAATACAAAATTGAATAAAGTTTATAAATGAGACTTGTTCAGTTTTTAATTCACTCACGTCGTTGGCTTGTTTCTTGTATGCCATTTCTTTGGATGACTCTATTGGCAAGTTTTTCTTTTCTGACGACATTTTTAGAAAATTCTTTTTCAAAGTCCCGCTACTGTGGTCAACGTAGTTGCTCTTGCTTTGATATTTTAATGAACACTGATGGTTTCGCATTGAAATGTAACCGTTTAAATAGTATGTCTGTGTATGCCCTGTTTGAAAAAGTACCTGTCGCGCTCTCTGCAATATTTGTCTAATATTTGCGCTGAGCACTGACGCGCATTTTTGCCAACATCATGACAAGACGTTCGTATGCGATAGCCAAACAAATTGTGACAGTTATCAAGAGAGAGCAACCGTATTTTGTTGAATTCTTCAATGGTGTTAGTATTTTGAGAGGGAAGGAGAATGTTTAAAAATTTCACTTCATTATTCGCTTTAAATTAAATAAATGTTTTTCGTGAACAAATTGCAGGTACCACCCTTCTAGCCAGTCCACTTGAAAACCGTTGAAATATATATTTAAGCCTTGCATTTAGTTGTCTTTGACAGATCAATGAGAGCTTTCAAGCCACTAAAAACAGAATAGTGCCCTTTTACTTCGATTCGTTCTTTTTCGCCATACGGTGTTCCTACGCTCATGGTTAATAGCTAAAGTGTCTGGAAAACAATTTTCGGGGACATTTAAACTTCACCATGAGGAGGAGGTGAGGAATATTTATTCAATAGCAAAACATGTACATATTTATTTTATACACATACCTTTACTGATTTTATTGTTCAAACACCCTTTACTCTAAAATGAGCTCAATTTAAGCGCTACTTGCGTACAGATTGAAGCTCAATCACTTATTTTTTTTACCAAAATTTTAAATTATAAATTCATACATGTCGACTTCAATATCCTTGCGTTATAATTTAAAAGTAGTGTTTGCGTGAATGGATTTCTCTTTTAGCCTCTCACGTGTTAAACAAATTATACAATGAAAATGTATCTGAAAATCTCCTTGCAAAAATGACTGAACGACTATTGTTGCCACTGAACAAAACGCGTCGTCGACAACATCACTGTCGTCTTACTGTGGAGAGGAAAATCAAGTCTAGTCGACGTCCACGATCAACATTTGCAAACAAAAGAGTAGATATATGTACGTACTTACTTATGAATGTATGTATGTATGTAAGTATTTTGTTTTATTGCACTCAATGCAGTAGAGGTTCGTTGATGCCAAGAGGTAAATACTCAGAATTGCAAAATTTTGTGTACATGTAAGCGGCGGATATGGAATAAGACGTCACCACAAACCATGAGAGACACAAAAACAAAACTTGCACGGCTGTGGAAAGTAACAAAAACAAAACCTTTATTTCTTTTGTATCCGGAAAGGCGCCGTTTACGTGTGCGTTCCTGTCAGCACAATATTCCTTCTTTGTTCTGGTAAAAGGACATTTTCAGCCCATCAGCCCAGGGTTTATTATTTCGCATTATTTCTGTATCATTGTTCGACAAGCAGTGCTATTCAAAGGCGTCACTTACTGCTTGTTTTTGTTTATCGTCGGATTAGCGCAAGAAAAAGGTGAGGTTTAATCTTATTAGAGGTCTGATATTTCTCCAGCAGGATACAAACAAAATGTACACAAATTTCACGCCCGCAAGTTTTTTAAATTTAGTCGGCCAAAATTAATAAATTTACACAATAGGAAAGAGTTATTCAAGGACATATACGAATCTGCCTACTTGTCAGTATCCACATATATAATATGTATTAAAAATAAGAAAAGCACTCAAGATCTCATTTTTTTAATTATATTTCTTTCATCTTCTTCGATTTTTCTTATTTTAACAAACGTTTAAAAATTGGATTTTCGAAAACGACGAATTGGTCGTTTGTAAATTGGATTTTAATTTGTCAATATCAATATTGGGTGGGTCATTTAATAATCACGGCCTTTTTATAGTTCAAATTTTATTTCATCTTAAAGCGAATCAAATCCAAACAAATATCTTCTTATAAACATATGTATGTAGGTATTAATTAAATTCGCTTTTTTGAAAAAATAAAATAAAAAAGTAAGGCAAAAAAAAATTATGTCAGATCCGCGCTACTAAATACTATCTGAATGCTTACAACATACACGCATAATTATTAACGTATACATACATATATCCTGCATAAAATTTCTTAATTGGCCGAGTTTTTCGTCCACTGTAAGTAAACGGATCGGAAGATACGAGTATCAACCGTCTATTAAATTTAATTGAGTATCTGTCCATGAAGCTATTCGCATTATCTGCAATTTCTTATTTTTCGATTCTTGAGCTTCTGCCGCTAATTGGCGAGAATGGATGACTTGTTGATTTGTCATTCTTGCACACTTGATACCAGCCATGTGTTGGAAATGATTCCACATCTATGTTATGTTAAGCCTTCTAATATGACATGGAGGCGTTCGGTACGGTGCCTATAATGCTTACAAACCGCTGCAAAATAACATTAGAGGATTTTAGTTCGGTCCCTTTTTTTTGGAACAAGATATGAAACTATTCACCGCAAAGTTTCAACAATTGAAAAGAAGTGATCCGAAACAATTTCGTAAAGAAACAGGAATATGCCCAGTGGTATTCGACTGAATGTTCACTCTACTCAAGGGCAACCTCGAAAAGAATTCAGCAAAGAGCTGTTCGAATTGTTTTGGAAATGGAAGCAAATAGCGCAGATTTTAGTACGATGTGGGATATGGAAGGAAAGCCCGTTGCTATAACATACCCACCTGCTAAATTGCAAACTACTTTTATAGTAAAAGAATGTTTAAAAAAATATTTTAACAAATCATTTAAGCTAAAGTTGTTAATTATTTTTTCGGGGAACAAATAACATTTATGACGTTTTCTACCATTTATGGTAATCAAAGTTACGGTGGAGCGCTGTCATATTCTGAATTTGGGATCGGCAAGCATTACACAATAGTTTGTCAAACAGCAAAGTAAATTTTTCTATTAATTAGTTCGCGATGCTGTTTTTGTTTGAGACCACATCCCAGTCGTGGTTATCCAGAACTCGAAAAGTTTTTTATACATACATCCATACATATGTATGTACGAGTATGTAGCTGTCAATTCCGGTGTTTATTGACGAAACTCATAAAAATGTTGACTCACAAATAAAGTAAATCTTTGAAATTTTCTCACTGGTGGAGAAAACATTTGCTTCATTTTTAATATTTCCAATTCTATGTTCGAGAGGAATGTTTTCAACGGAGCAGGTAAATGGGCTGTTAAGGATGTGTAGAACGTACGGCCAGCTAAAGTCCTTAAAACTCAAACCGAAATCGTATACTAATTTGTTTGTTTGTAAATAGTGTCACCTTTTTCACAATGGGAAATTTTTAAAAGAAATATGATCTCTCAAAAAATAAAAAGGGGCATAAAACAGCTCAAAAATGTTTTTCTCCCTTCAAAACTTAAATCATTTATTGGAGGCGTTAATATATAAGGAAAGCTAATTAACTTAAGAAGTCGAGACACGTAATAGGCCATAAATGCTGTATAAATATAAGAAAATGCTGGTTTGAGCAGCTACGCCTCAAACGAGTTATTTGCGCAGATAGTATCACATTTCTGAACAGTGGGCCTATTTCAGTGAGCAAGAATTACAGTACTAGCTTTACGAACACTCAGTATTTGGAGGGCTTCAGGAAGCTGTTCAACAAATGGTCATTCAAAGACTTGAAATAGAATCACAAGCTATTTCAAATAACTTGTACATACATATATATATGAACATGTATGTACTTTCCTTCATTGTTATCGATTGATCTCTTTCTGCTCAGTTTTTTGTCACAAAAGTTAAATGTGATTGAATAACAAATAATTGTGAATCAATAGATTGGATTTCTATTGAAAAATGTAAATATATAAAAAGAAGAGTAAAGGTTGAAAGGAACATTTTCGATTTAACGAGCCGCCCTGAAATGACAGCGTTGGCTAAACCGGCAAACCACCGAATGCATAAATATTTTTATATTCACTTTTGTTCGTGTGGCATCATTTTGAAAAAATTTATCAGCGGGGGCCGATTCCGGGCACAAAATGTTTTTGGTTTTCTTTTAAACAAGGATCCCAAAATTCACAAAATGATTAGAAGCTGAAACGCAACTGACAATTGAAAAAAAGTTGTGTTGGAATTTTTGTTTTCAATTCAACAAGTTTATTAAGAGCTCCTCCCATAGACACAGGTGGACACAATTAGTCACACATTGTGTTATAATAATTATGTCAAGCCATTTCTGTTTAGTTAATATGTATGTGTACATCAATTATTCCTTATATAAAAATATACTTAAAAATAAAAACGGACTGGCAAAAACACTTTGGGACCAAAAAAAAAAACTCAATAATAAATATCTACGAGTATTTTTAAAACAAATTTTCTTTTTTATAAGGCGAATTTTTTTAATTGGAATTTCAATTCCGCAAAAATTTTACTTGTGAAATTTCTTAAAATAGTTTTAGCGGAACAAGTTTTGTAGGAAATTGTAAAGAGAAGCCGATTTATCATCAGAAGGAGTTTTAAAAATGATACAGATTTTAAAAGTCGTCTACAAAGTGAAAACTTTCCGAAAACTTGCCATTGAGGAAGAAATAAAAATTATATGATGCTAGATTTACATACATACATATACATACATATGTATGTATATAGCTGGGAGCAGAATTGTTGCAAGAAATTGAAGAAAGAAATACATATCCCAAAACTGTATCGCACTGTGCTAGTCGGCGCCATCGATGGTTTGAAAAAACTGGCGATACTATCGAATATTTTCAGCGGCCCCTACTTCTGGTAATAATTCCGGAATTAAAGGGAGTAGCTTAACATTCATTTTAGTGTATGCAGGCAGTTGCTAAAGTTTTTTAACATCTTTCAGTTAATTTTACAAGTTTCACACAATTACTAATTCTTGTAACATAAATTTTAGGTCCTTAAGGGCACAAAAGACAAATAAAAAATAAGAAAAGATTATTTAAAAAAAGGCAGAACATTTATTTTAAACAAAATCTATATTAATAGACTTAATCATATAACAACGCATATGTAAGAGTTATGTATCTCAGGGAAAACTAACCATAGTCTTGCGTTTTGACTTTCCCAGGCTTTTAAATATGTATCTTCTAAATAGTAGTTAGCTCTGGTCCTTACTACAAACTTACTATTTCCGTCTAAGTTAAGCCCTTCATGCGCTTCATCATTTGGTTACTTAATCAAAATGTTTCCAAAAACGTGAATATTTCTTGTTATTGCTTCAGGAGGACCGGAATCCATTAAGACATCGGCAACAATTCATCTTAGGTCTAGTTGTGCTCTAAAATACATATGTATCTATTAAAAGACAACAGCATCTCAAAAATATTTGAACCAATAAAAATAGAACCCACCTCTATATCATGAGCAGCTGCTAACGCTTTCAGCCACAGTCAGCCAAGTTAGATATTTTCAAATAAAAGTTGCTTGGAGCCACTGATGCCCCTTTTGTTTGTTAAGTTTCGGATTTCAACAGTGAGTCACTCCAATAACCACTGCCTCTCTAGATACATATGTACATATATACATACCTGTATTCAAGAAAACATCAAAGGTTCACGATTGGCTGCCAATAAATTGCTCGCCACAAAAAGCCTTCCAATTCATTTCTAAAAGCGAACACAGTTTTGAAGCTGCATTACCAAAATGGCTGCTATTTTTTCAGCTTGATTTGGAAATAATTATGAACAAGTATAGCATTGGAAAACTAGTTTCATTAGAGCTATGGCTGTGTTTGGTTGCGCGCAGCTCTAGCACAACATTGATAATATTTCAAGTCCCCTTTCAACAGCTCGACGTCGACAGACTCTAAGATACACGCGAAGAGATACCAGTTAAGTACCCTCTTTTCGTAATCACTTGCAAAATAATATTATAAACAAAACAAAGAATGGATTCAATGGACGATTGATGGAAGAAAATAACCTTCCGCGGGCATTAAAAGAGGTACAACAATATGAATCATAAAATGTATGTACATACCTCGGGGTTTATCACGAGAGAAATTACCAACGTGGTGTCGAATCAACGCCTTCAAAAATACTTACTGAAATGGATAAAAATTGATATGCATTTTTTAAAAATCTTCCATTCCACGCGTTGTTGGATGGAACGCATGCACAGATCGCCATTTGTTATGCTTGTAAGTCCTTAAACTGAAATTCGTATTATATATGTATGTATGTACAAACATCATTCTATATTATTTATTCATCCAAAACCGGGCTGTGACCATTTGAACTGCATTCGCGTTCGTCGTACCACCCTGCCAGCTGTCATGGCTGTCATATTTGGCAGTTTTCTAACCTAAGAAGCATTTGGTAGAGCAATTCCATCTGAGTAAAAGGGAGTTACTATTAGGCGACGCTGGATATGGACTGGAGCTGTGATCGCTCACTCCACTCAGGTCGCCATAAAAGTGCTTTCGATCTGGCACCTGACAAGTACGGAAGCATAATTGAGAGGACATAAAAAAGTGTGTTGTGCTCTGCCCAATATAAGAATAGAGTTTTATCGGCCAAATACACATACGGATTTTTTTGGTTGACTATGCAGATTGCTCTTTGAACCAAAGTATTCTGAAGAAGCTTTTCTGATGAAAAACGCAATTTTAAATAAAAGAATAAAATGCAATATATTAATAATTAAGTAATACAAAAAATTTAATTATACTTTGTATTTTATGTACATATATACATGTGTATGTGTTTAAATAAAACAATTGTTGTTGTTGTTGGTTTTTTAAATGTTTGTACGTACGTACATATGTATGTACTTATGTATATGTTATTATATATGAATGTGTTTAGGTATGTATGTATGTATGTATTTATGTACATACATATCTATGTACTATATAAAACGGAATGAATGTTTGTTTTTGGGCCTTGTAGGAGGCCAGACCACTGCACCGATCTCCCTGAAATTTTCACACACATTCAACTGGGACCCTGGAATGAATTATAGGCTACCTTTTTTCAACCCGGCCCACTTTTGCAAATTATGTTACTCGTTCCACATAATTTTTAACAGATTTTTATAATGTATAATATAATAATTCGCAATTTGTAAACCAATTTTCAAAGCCAGTACAAATATATAGTACATATGTATGTATTTATCAAATTGAAGATCCCGCGGATCAAAGTTTTTTTCAACCCACAGATCATTCTACTCTTTTGGTCTTCCATCTGTAGAATCTTGACCGATATCAACGTGTTGCATCATAAATTCAATCAACGATTTGAATTGTTCGGGTGTAGTTTTATTTTCGGCTTCCAAATATTTATAAATTATTACGTACATACATATGTACATACATATATGTAAATATTAAAATTTTTATATTTATATAATATTTTAAAGTGAAACTTTATAAAGCTATTTTAAAGCCTATACGAACTCACAGAACTCAGCTTCGGGGAACAGCAAGTGCCTCAAATATAGAAATATTGCAAAGATACCAGTGAAAAACTATAAGGCTTATTGTTCAATCTCCTTGGTATATTTCCAACGATGCCATACATAACGATCTAAGTATACAAACTGTTAAAGAGGTAATAAATGCATACAGCGAAAAATATTTAAAAATACTGGGCAATGATGCAAATCCTCTGGCTATTGTGTTATTAGACGATACTGATGAAATTCGAAGACTTAAAAGATACCATGTGTTAGATCTTCCTTTCAGAAGTTAATTTTTTTTTATCTAAATCAATCTTTTTCTTATTATTATCATTTGTTTTTTTGTTGTTTTCTTTTAACTCAATGCTAAAACTTTAAATTTAATAATTACTAAGCCTTAAGTTATTTTATAGTTAATATAGGATAGACTAAGTCCTAATATATTTGTTTGTTAAATTTGCGATATTTCTATAGTTATATATATTTTATATGTGTAACTGTAAATTTCAAAATAAGTGTGATTAATTTTGCTTATTATTTTAATATGAAAAGATAGATTGCGAAAAAAATTATTTAAAAATATATTAAATATTTTAACTGAATTTGTTTAATTTTTGTACAAAAAAGGTGTCGAACAAAAAAGTATTTTAGAATATGTCGAGAAACATCAATCAGATTTTGCCGATTATTTGAGGTGAACGCATTAGTTAGAATAACCCTGAACATATTTTAATTGAGAATAAATATACACATATGTGGGTATGTATGTATGTAAATATATAAAAATATTAGATGCAACGGCGCGTTCCTAAATTCAGTTCATCGCATATTCCTTTTCAACATTTTTTATAGAACAAAACGGAAAATAAAATTAATTTGGGTTGAAAACAAAGTGACGACAAAACTGACGTTGTTGGTTTTGAAAACATAAAATAACAAGTTATGAAGTACTCTTCCCTGCAATAGCTAAACAATCAATGTAATGTATATATTTTGCCAAAATGAATTGCAACAAGTAAAAGCAAATGATAAGAGTGCCTTCAGCTAATTTATATCAGTGTGTGGTAGTAAATTTATAAATTAGAAATATTTTAAAAACACAAACATATTCTTCAGGATACCCATATCAAATTGGTTTATCTATTCACTCTAACCACAGGCTGTTGTATTGAAGGCGGCTTCTGACGAAGGTGATTATCGTGACTTTAAACGAGCTCTAAATATTTTGACAAAACGATTACGGAAGTCAAAAAATCTACGGGCAGCCAACACTGAGTTTCGTTTGGAATGTTACTTCTTGTCTACTAAACGCGAATAGTGAGTCACCGAAGTTAATTCGTATATTCATACTTCTATTCTCAGTTGTGCCCAGAATATTTTGTTATCCTTTTAATTGGTTTAAAAATCCTTATGCACGAAAATGTCGAACCACAATCGATCGTTTAGAAAAAAGGGAAAACTTAGTATGAATTTGCGGCTAATAGATTTTGAAGAAAACAATCGCCAGAATACATCGACACAAAGTGCACATGCGCTTAAATTGCTGCTCATACGCATTAGCATGAACAAAATTCGTTGTACCAATATGTATGAACGCGAAGTGAGTACTTTTATACATACATACATACATTTGTGGAAAATTTATTATTTATCTTTAATTGCGAAATGCAATTACGCTAAATCGAAATCAGATTACAGATATCAGGAGACAAATCCTTTCACTTTCATAGTTGTAAAGTATATACATGTGGGTATGTACATTTGAATGTCATATGGCCATACCCGGGTACCATGTGAAGAGTTTTTTATGTGTTCACACATGCACACATACATCCCTACATACTTCCGTGATAAAATATTTAGGAGACACACGTCGAACTTTGTATGAAAAAGAAAAAATATTGTCATAAAATTTTTAAGATAATAATCTTAATAAAATCTTTTCACATTTAGGCGCTAAACAATTGATTTTCTTTAATACTTATACTTATACATTTTTGGCTTTTCCTAATAAAAGAAAACTAGATATTACAGAATTTTCTCTCTAGTAAAAAAAGTGAAGAAAATTTAGTTTTCTTTTCTTTGAATTTACAGAAGAATTCGGTAATAGAAAATCAATAAAGCAATAGCGATTCTTGGGATATTTTTCAACATCTTTGTTCTATGAAAATCGATCATTTAATAACAAACTTCAGAAATATTGCTACCAGTGCTATAGACTGCAATATCTCCAAGAGACATATTTCCAATACAAACAGGCCATTGCCACAATTCTTAAAAAACATGATCCAACAGAGGAATACATATAGACGTAATTGGCAGCGAAACAGGAACCTAAACGACTTGTACCTAATGAAAATATTTAATATAAAAATACGAGAAGAAATTGAGAAATTTAGAAACAGATCGTGGAATAATTTGCTATCTAGGTCTAGTCCCTAAAAGCGCTTCCTCGTAAAGGTATAAAATTTCTAACAATACTTATAAATTCTTGTTTCAAACTTTCGTATTTTCGTATGGAATTCAAAGAATCTAAAACCATTCCAATTAAGAAGCCTGGTAAAGATCCAGTAAGTCCGCTATCATATCGTCCCATCAGCTTATTATTTTCGATAAGTAAGATTCTCGAAAAGGTCATAAAATGTAAGATAACAGACTTTATCGAAAGCAATAGTATAATTCCTCCACGACAATTCGGCTTTCGTAGAGATCATAACACAGCACATCCATTGATTCGAATAAGAAACATAGTTAACGAAAATTTTAAGGCCCAAAAATCAACTGGAATGGTATTGCTTGATGTCAAAGCTGACTTTGACTCAGTGTGGCATAAAGGACTAATTTTCAAATTGTTAAACTATAACTTCCCCGTACATCTAGTTAAAATTATCCACAGCTTTTTTTCCACTAGGACCTTCAAAGTTTGCGTCGGTAGTACTTGCTCTGAACTCTTTTCGATCACAGCTGGGTGCCCCCAAGGCTCTTGCTTATCGCCTACTTTATATAATTTGTACACAGCTGATTTCCCACAATGGGACTAGTGCACAATGTCTATTTTTGCCGATGACACCGCGATACTCACCTCCGATATGCTGGCAGTTAACGTTATATCAAATCTTCATAGGGCATTAGATGAGTTACAGAAATATTTTAACAAATGGCGAATCATGTTAAATTACGATAAAACTCAATCTATATATTTTTCAAGAAAGCGTAAACCATGCTTTTTACCACAAAACAATATTAACTTCAACAACAATTCAGTTGAGTGGAAAAATTAAGTTAATACTTAGGAGTAGTCCTCGATCCTAAAATGAAATTTTCAAACCACATTTCATATGTATACATATAACAAATAAAGTTGAAAAACTAATTGCAATATTATATCCATTCATAAATAGAAATTCTATGCTTAGCATTGAGAACAAGAGATTAATATTAAAAGCAATTTTTCATGCTGTCATATTTTATAAATTATGCTGTCATAATTTTTAAATGTCACATACGAAAATTACAAGTATCTCAAAATAAATTATTAAAAATTATATATAATTTGCCATGGTTTTACTCTACATTGCGTCTCCAGGCACTTGCTGGTGTCGAATTAGTAACCGTCAAAATAGAAAGACTAACTCTAAACTTCATCTCAAGATGTTTAAGTTCTGAGTACACCCATATTAATGAGCTTGCATCATCATAGTAGTTAGTAAGTTATGTCGTTAAGTTAAAAAAAAAAAATCAAATAGGTTTTTGTAAGTTTTGCCTCCAAAATTCTTTAATCATGTATATACATATGCAATTGAAAATTATAACAACCTATAACTATTTAGTAGAAAAAGGAAAAACCTTGAACTCTTCACAATGTAATTTACACTTAAAACGAAATGTAAAATAATATTGTAAATAAAAATCAAATCAAATCTTTGTTCTATTCTAAAGAAAATCTCCCAGGGACATTTTTGTCTGTCCCCTTCTTCTAAGCAAACTTCGAAAATGAGGAGCTGTTAACAGGGAAAAAGTACGTGTTGCGAACTTCATTTAAGGGAGAATTTGTTGAAAGATTTTGGGAATAATTTCACCAAAAATTTAAAGAGTTCTGCCAAAAAATGTATTTAGTATTTTTATAAAATATGTATGTATGTATGTATATTATAAATATACATATGTATGAATGTTGTATGTACATATAGAAGAATAAAATGCACTTAAATTTTTCTCTTGTTGTTCCCCTACCAAATCGTTTAGAAGAAGAGGATTTTATTTGCTGGAAAAATTAATTCCCCCCGCGAGTTTCTAAAATTGTGCCGTAAGAATAACGTATCTTCCATTCATATTTATTTCATTTAAATAAAACAAAGTTCTTTCAAAAATAGCAAAACACAAGTAGTTTAATTTTAAATGTTTTAATTGCAAACTGAACCCATCACCACCTGAATATCGGTAAAATTTTATCACATTTTATCATATCGAATTTTAAAATTACAAAAAGTTCGTCTAACTTTTTAATTTAAAGAAATATTGCCAAAATTGTAGTCCTCAAGATCATCATCATTCCAATCTTTGTCTCTATAAAGTTCATATCGCTGAAGACTCTCTCAACTTCCGCGAGTAGAACCAAAGATTTCAAGCCAAAGGAAACTCGTTCAAAGGTTTTTTCATTTAAAGAGTTCTCAGTCATTTACATTTCTCCAGAATCCATTTTTTTAATCTTTGATTTATCCATCCATATGAAATGAGCTTCTGCTGTTGTTGTTAAAAAATCGCCATTTCTTCTATAGTGAAATTGGATCTTTCTTTCTTAAGGGATGCTTTTTAAATACACTTACATATGTACGTATATGTATGTATGTATGTACATACATATGTACACGCATATGACTTCAAGCAGTTTTCTAAATAAAGGAAAGGAACTTTAAAACAATGTATACAGGGTCCTGGTAACAGGAAAGTGGGGTCATCAGCATTATTGCTTTCTGCAATAACAACTATATTCAGATGTATGTACATATTTACACATCTTTGCAATGACATAAATTTTTACTCACAAACATATGTACTTATGTAGGTATGTATATATGTAGCGAGAGTAGATGGGCCATTCACTTGGCGCCCAAATGGTACGCCTGCGTACAAATGTTTCAATTGTGCTATGCACAGAATCAACTGGCATCATTGTATGACCGGGAAGTAAATATATTATTTTAATTTTTTCAACGAAGTTTGAAACATTTTTTAAATGTGTCAGCATAGCTAATACAGCCTTGTTGCGGTTTTGACCAGTGCAACTGTCGCAATATAGGGCTATGTCTTTAACTGTCTTTGTTTGGTCTACGATTATTAAATACTTATACAGGGCTGTGGAAATTTCATTGCAGCCTCGCTTACCATCACGCTCACCCCACAAATAACAATAGCCATTTCTAGTGCCGTTTTCATAAACGCTGAAATTGGTTTTGGAAACTGAAAGCATTATTAAGGCACTATTTATTAATTACTCTGTAGACAGTGGCTTACAATAACTGATTACCTCAAACACATGATCCGAAAAAGAATGCATGCTAAAGGCTTCTCTTCAACTTTAATATAGCATTTTCTGTAAAATGAACGGTAAAACGAATAGAGGCAAAAAACAAAATAAAGCGAGCAATTCCCTTTGCCTTCTAATTCTAACTGAGAAAGAAATATGTAGTAAATATTGTAACAACTACAAAATAAAATAATAAAAAAATAAAGAATATATATAATAAAAAAATAAAGAAAAAATAAATAAAAATAAGATAAAATCGCTCACAAGAAAAAATGGAGTGTAACATATCATGTAAAGTATTCAAAAAATTTTTGGAGCAACGAAGTGGAATTCGCCTACAATATTTTGTCAGGTGACGTCTCTTTGAATGTAGAACAAGATCGCATCAAAAACTTAATTTCGCGCAAAAGGGGTCGATTTATGCGAAATTTGTCTGAAATCTGTACGAAAAGTTCTGAGATTTTTCATAGAAACTTTTCCGCTTCATAATGGCTTTCCATAGCAAAAATATAGCTACAGTTTATTAGATGAAGAAATATTTTCTTTGTACAAGTCGTTGCTTGAAAATCTTTTGTTGTTTTATAAAACAAATAAAAATTACCTTTTTCTGGATTATTTCTTTCTCCTTTAAATAAGTGTCACGTAATCAACATGTCCTTTAGACTCGTGAGTGTCGTTACCACAAATTCAATGTTGACATTAAATTTTATATTTTGAAATATATATACACACATATGTATATGTATATACATATACACTCATTCAGGCCATTTGAAAATATTCAATCTTTATTCTGTTTGTTCTCATTAATCAAAAGGTTCCAAATAGGGGTTTTGGCAGATTTTACACATCTTTGAGGACGTGAGGCTATTGGCATAGATAAAAGTATAGAGGTGATGAATCAGAAGATCTCGTTGGCCACTTTGTCATGACAATTTCCACACAGTTGAACGGCGGCTTTGTTAGTTGTGTGGAACGTATCGCCATTTTGCTGAAAATAAAGGCCGTTCACATTCATATCTTTAAATTTCCCCGCAACAGCTGCTTCAGCATCATTTCCGGAAAAAAAGTATAATGCTTTGAGTCCCGAATGTAACAGTTCTGCTAGTAGCCTCCGACGTAACCTAATCTGATGTGCTCTAAAAAGTAAAATCCTAATATAGCAGGAGAAAGTGTTTTTATTATAAAAAAAGAAACAGTTCTGGTAAACGCAGTTTTTTTTTTTGTATTTGTCAAATGTAAAAGAGGGCTTCTTGGATTTTATTTAACCGTATATGAATATGTACATACGTACACACATAAATACTTAAATATAAGTGCCTAACAAAAAGTCTAGTGTCTATAAATTAATGTACCAATATGTACATTCTGCAAAAACCTGATTGAATTACTGTATTACCTTTTTACTTGCAAGCCCGAGCTGAAAATGGACGTCATCACCCAATATTTTCCGATGAAACCTTGTTGATGGTAGGATGAAGTTCTTGTGTTAACTGAGCTTCAGAAGTCTTACGGCGGTGTCATATTGTTTGTGGCATACCCAAATTCCCAAGACCGACCTGGAGTTTCCTTAACTTTATGGAACAGCAATATTATTAGTTTTACATGAACTTGTACGAGATCTATTCTTTACATCACTAACTAGAGGCAGCTGCTCGAAGGTTGAACCAGTTTTAAAACTACTGCAGAAACCTAAAACTGTTTGGTTTTCTTTTGGGGAATCCCAACAGAGGCAACACGTTTGAAATATTTCCTTTGGCTAATTCAAAGCAGTGCTGTTAGTGTCGCGACCAATCTTTGGAAAGAGGAAAAGGAAAACGCATAAGGGAAAAAGGCAATTTATAAATTATACTAGATACAAACCTGTAAGCATTTGAGTCTCTGATTTGCGTTGTTTTTTCAACAAAATGTTCCACCAAAAATACTGACAATAAAAAATTCAGCATGAAAGATTGAATTTATTGCTGGCAGCAAAATAAAAATAAAAAGGCTCAGAATTTTGTCTTCATGTATTTAGCCATTAGTTTTTACCGAACATTCGAGACATAGAGCAATAAACCAAGTAATTATATATGACTTCGTGAGGTTGTACCGTGACGAGTATTTTCTTCAAATTCGCCTGTTCACACATACTTATGCATGTACGATGCGATCCCTCATGACGTAAGCGGGTTTCAATGCATATATGTATGTATATATGTATGTATGTACATACATACATTGATTGCACAGTCTGATTTGTAAAGTAAATTAATAGAGTGCATTATTTTAGTCACACTAGACAATAGGAAGAATTCACCTTGGCTGACTCACTCACTCATTCGAGTTTAGGGAACAAAAATATTCGAGTTTAGGGAACAAAAATATTCGAGTTTAGGGAACAAAAATATATGTATGTCTGTGTGTAAATGTACGACTCATCGTTATCGGCTTCGTAAATTTTCCGCCGAAAAATTTCATCAAACGGCAAGTAAATTTTAGAAGTTTAAAGGGCTTGGTCGTCTATATCCATAAAGTAGATGATGCAAAGTTATTAAATGAATAAAAGTATATGGAAATACGAATGGATGTATGTATGTACATACATTTGATGTCGCTTTCCAAAAAAAAAAAAAAAAAATAACATATTCGCCCATGTGCTGGAAAACGCAAAATTTTTATATCACTTAATGCATCCAAAAACCCAAATTTCATTTTTTCATTTGCTGAAAATCGCACGTTTTGTTTCTTTTCCGAAGTTATGTTTGAAAAATAAAAAAAAATAAATATGTCTTAATTGTCAAACACGCAAATATGAATAAACAAAAGCTAATAAAATTTTGTAAAAATGCCGAGTGCGTTGTTATTGAAAATAAACCGAAAAAAGAACGTATTAGAAAGCGTCTTATTGGACGTCTCTTCAACACAATAGATATTCCCAAATCATGGTAAGTTGTTAAGATAGTGACTTCAGATTAAACATCCATAACTTGTAGTGTTCATACAAAGATAAGCTCTATAGCTTTTTATTGACTCAACAAAATATCCTTTATGATGTTTGCCGATGAAACGTCTCGACTGGCCAGCGTCTGCAGATTTTAAGCGGTTGGTTCCTTTCAAGGTGTGATCGCCAATGCTTTTTGTACAACAATTGATAGAACAACCTCTTCTTTCTTATCTTCATTTCATACATACGTATGTATGTACATATGTATGTACTATGTATTTGTGACAATTAATTGAAAATTCGTTCTGTAGGTGCGCCCAACGTCGATTCAACGCATTCATATGGAGTTTGTTTGTACGATCAATAATCGAAATTGCTAATTGTTAGCAGAATCCGCATATGCATCAGAACCATACGTATCTTAGGGTACCATACACATCCACAGCAGTCGATTCTATTCCGACTTCGATGTCTCCAAATGTGCCTTCCGTAGAAGAATCGAACTGCATTTTCAATTGCTGATTTTCAAGAAAGCCATAAAAGGGAAAGCAATTACAATTACATACAATATTTTTGATTTGAAACAGTTGTACCATACATACATACATATGTGCATATAACAAAACATAAAAAAATTAAAAACATATGTAGTACATCGACGATCGCACGTAGTCAGACATACCGAGTTTCATTTTCACCACCTTTAAAAAGTCGATTTTTCTTTCAATCTTGCTTTTGTTCAACTTTTCAATTTCTAGATTATGCCGTTTAGTGTCTTGTAACTCCGGGCTTTGAGTAAACTTATTTTGTCTATATTTTTCCTGATTATTTTAGGTACTAACGTTGTTTTTTAGTGTCAATGATATCTGCGCAAAATGTTTTACGTCTCTTTAAAGAAGACGAAACGGGCTTTTTGATGGAGAAATATTTATCACTTTTAATGGAGACAAATGCAGCACTTTTGATGAGGATGTTTTAAAGGGGGGACTTAAGAGTTGCTGGACTGGAAGACATGCTAAAATATCACACAGTTCTTCGATATTTGTTGCTTTTAGTGGGCCAAACCGATTTCGCACTTCTTATTATTGCCAATCGATCTTAAACTTCGCTTAAATGATGCTCTTGAAATTCACCTCCACCCGTCTTTTTAAGGAGTGACTTGTTCTCCGCTAATTTTGTTTTAAACTCTTTTTTCACGCACTAAAGGCCTGTTAAAGTTTTTGGAAAATATGGTAAATTAAAAATTGAAGTGCACACTATATATAAACAATTGCTTGGTTCATATATAATGCATAATTCTTTTGCTATGTCGGGATGGGCTACCATAAAGTTGAGGAAGACTTTGCACTGCATTATTTCATGTACATATACATTATTTCATATACATACATATGCATAAATTAATCATTTAAATCAATTCTCAATGCTTAAATTTTCAGTTTGTTTTATAAACACATCCTTGGTTTTGAAAAAATTTGGCGGCCGTAGTTTTTTTAATTATCTAAGTATATGGCTGATGAAAGCTGCTACCAAAAAAACATAATAACTTTTTTTCTGTGTAACCAAACTATTCAATTTTTATTTTATTTTATAGATTGAACTTTACATTTAACGAAAATGGAGAATTGGGAAGTCCGTAGTTTCCGTTCAAAGAGAATATATGCGCACGTTTGGCGGCCCGCTCCTAGCAGATGGGCTATAATGAGCTTATCTGCTCAAAAGGGTGTCAGCAGACAATTTTGCATCATGATTTAAACTCACTCACATATAAGATTGAATTAACAAACAAACAGAACACAACAAATTTCCCGATTTGCTTGGAATTTTGCGCGAAGATCATTCAAATGATCAAAACATCTTGAACTGCATTATTATGTCTGACGAGGCACATTTTTATCTAAACGGCAATGTTAACAAACAAAATTGTCGAATGTGGAGTAATTCTAACCCACAGATACTCCATGAGATGCAATTGCATCCACTTCGCGTCACAGTGTGGTCTGCAGTTTCATCAAGGTTCATTGTCGGGCCTTGCTTTTTTTTAAAGAAAACGGTCTTACTGTTACGGTCAATGGAGACCGTCACTTAAAGATGTTGGAAGAGTTTTTCTTTCCAGAACTACGCCGAAAATCAACTCAACAAGATGAGACAACTTGTCACATAGCCACGCCTCTTATGACAGAATTGCGGCGAAAATTCCCCAACAAGCTGATTTCAAGAAACTCCACATTCCGTGGGCTCTCAGGTTTTCTGACCTTATTGTACCTAACTTTTTTTTGTTGGGTTATTGCAAACAGGAAGTTTACAAAAGAAAAAAATTTGGATGATTTAAAACCGTCCATTTGATCGATAATTGAGGCAATTCTCTTTTTTGATAAGATGTCGCATATGTGTCACCGAGTGTGGAGGCAATTTGAATTCAATTACTTTCAAACCTTCATGAATTACATTTCTAAAAATGTATTATTTTTCAAATGAATTAATAAAAAATAAATTACATAAACTTTACAAAAAGTTATTTGAATTTCTTAATGTAGCAAAATTCATCAGCCACCCTCTATTTAATGTATATTTAATTATATATGTACATATCTAACATTTGGCCAACTTAAAACTGCAGATATTTTAAAATGTTTAATACAATTTATTTTATCAAATATAAATTTAGTACTAAAGCTGACAAAATCATAAGTCTGGTAAAGAAGGGAAGTTATTGTAATATAAATAACTTCACTTAGAAGTCACTTCATTACTGGCATGCGAGCAAAATTTTTTGCGCTTAAGATTTCTAGCACACAAATTTTTGACTTAAAATCGCAAGCGCATAACATACATATCGTCACCAAAAATGCAAAACATCGTAGAACTTCTCATAAATTTACAGGAGAAGCAAAAAACTTTTTGAAATGGAAACTACTTGAAATATTGAGTCAAAATGTGTTAAGTATTAATTTAAATAAAAGTTTTTCAAAGTACGCTGTGGATCTTCCGTCTTTGGAACTCTTGTTTTCTGATGCAAAATAACGTATCATCAATTCTAACCTTTATGAAAAACGAACGCTCGTTCTGGTCTGGTGAAAAAACAATAGCCACAATTTTTTTAAAATAAACACAATAACAAAAAACACAAATACAACACAAAAACATGAATTGTTGGGTTAACCGATGTTTGACTGTGCATTGTCGAAGGTATGTGCACAGGGCACCGAACAGTGAAAACAGCATCAGTTAAATTCTGACATACTCATCCCTGCCATATGGAATAAAAACAACCAAATAGCGGGCACTACTCCTTCTTTCCTCCTCCCCAACAGCGTTGGGGTAAAATACGCTGCGTATGTAGGGGGTGACCCCTGAGTACTGACCAAAAAAAGTTTACAGTCTGCTGGTCGCAAATATTTTAGATCTTGTAAATGCTGCGAGAAGAATTTTCAGTTTGATAAACAGTTGCACTAAAACTAAGATGGAAGTATGTTAAACATAAATAACTTTAATTAAAAAAAAGAAGTAAATAAATAATCTGTAGTTTTTTCATATCCACGAATTAATGATGATGATGATGCGTTATTTTAAATTTTGGTTATAACTTTGGTATTGTTTATAGTAGACGTTTGAAATTTGGCACACACAACTCGAACATACTACGTAATTTGATTTAAGGCATCGTAATTAATGAAAAAAGATATTTTTTGGAGATACGATGTTTTGAATTTTAGATAACGGTATGTACATATGTTCATATTCTAACACATGTGTTTCGACCTTTTTTCAAAAATACAACGTTATTGTAAGCACGTACATACTTACATATGTAAATAAATACGTATGTATGTGCATTCAAGTTAATGCAGGACGAAACCTTGATACAAAAAAATTACTGTCAGGCCACTTGTACTCACACAACCGTTTTAAATAAAAACCGTTTTACGTTGTTTTCAGTTCGAAGCCAAAATTCGAATTGCTTTATTTTTCCAAATCTTGATTTATTATAATTTCTTAACTTATTGTGGGAAAATGCTAACACTTCTGTCTTACATGGTTTGACTTTAGTAAGCATTTTAAATACTGATCATATTACAACACGCGCAGACATTTATTCTGTTTGTTGCAATATGATTTCACAATAGAGTTCAATATACTTATTTGTAGGTCATACTTGTTTGTTAAGAATATTCACTTCATATAATAAGGGTGTTAACTTACATACATACATATATACATATGTATGTGCATATATTAACTTCTGCATAATAATCAGGATACGAGAAATGTTCGACTTGCAAAAAAAAAATCTTCTTCAACGACAAAGTTACCGCCAACTACATATCGATACCTTAATACAGAAAGGCCCTTAATAACGTTTTTAACGTTTTCCTAACTTTTCAGGAGAGAGAAAAAACTTAATAAAAATTAAAATTTCGTAGTCGCGAAACGTTTTTAAACTGCTTATATTGTATGTATACATGTGTGTGTACATATACATACATACATATGTATGTACTTGCATATTTTTTGTAAGCAGCTGTAACTTTCGTCGCTTTTCAATGCAGGCTGCCTCAAAAAGAAATAAATTGATATTAAACCAGAAACTCTTAGAAAATCTTGCGTACTCGAAAAATATTCACGATATTGCTGAATTTCAAATAGGCATTCGTCTAAATACGCCAACCTCGATAAGAGTGACTGTTCATATGCAAAATGAATAAGATTTTAGTTTTATTTTGGAAATATTTGGCAAAATATTTTTTAGCTTCAATTTTCGGTCCCTTAACAAGTCCTTCATGTTTTCTAGTAGTGTGACCAAGGCCCTATTCCACAAAAGAACTTATCAACTTTTCACTTTGCACTTATCAAATTGTTCGTCAATTTGCAAAACTTTATGTTCCTCAGAACTGTAAAATTTGATAAGTTATAAGTTGAAATTGATAAGTGTAATTTGCAAAGTCTTCTCAATTTTTATATTCTCTTTGCAATTTCTGTTCCATGTACGTTCTCTTGTGCAAAGTGCAAAGTTAATATTGAAAACTGTAATTTGCAAAAACTTTGCAAATAATTATGCTGTTTCGTTCCACAAAAACTGTAATTTTTTTTTGCAAAGCAAAGTTTGATAAATCAATCAAACAAAGCTGCAGGAGCGGACGGACTGTCCGCGGAACCATTTAAGGCAGCCGGAGATGACCGGGTTGGGCGCATGCACCAGCTGATCTGTAAGATATGGTCGGAGGAAAGCATGCCCGACGAGTGGAATCTCAGCATCGTTTGCCTGATCCACAAAAAAGGAGACCCCTTCAACTGCGCCAACTACCGAGGAATAAGTATTCTGAACATCGCCTACAAGATCTTCTCTGCCGTTTTGTGTGAGCGCCTGAAACCATTCGTGAACAGTTTGATAGGTCCTTTTCAGTGTGGTTTCAGGCCGGGGAAGTCAAGGTAAACGATCGTTTTATAACTAGTGAAGCTTTCAAAATGCTAAGACGTGAGTTTTTGTTCGACGATAGTAAAGATGCGGTTATAAAAAGAAATTATAGAGCCCAAATTAATTTTTCGGGACTACAAAACGTTAATTTTAAAGAGTGCATAGGTCCATGTTTTTTTGGCCGATGCCAGTTGGAGATATTGGGCTTTTTTCAAAACTTCTTCTCTTCTTCTTCTTATTTACCTTCAAAATTATATGTAAACTTTAATATATACATATTTACAATAATTTTATAAAAAAACTTACTTTATTGCTTTGAAAACTGGCAAATAATATATGTTTGTTTTTCTTGAATTACTTGTAACACCGCAAGTTTTTTTTCCATTTGAATTTTGCGGCTCATTTTAAAATGTTTTTTTTTTAGTAACGCAAAGTAAAAAGTGATAAGACAGAAATGCAAAGATGATTAAATGTTTTGTGGAACACTTTGCACACTCACTTTGCAGAAGAGCGCAAAGACTTTGCTATTTACAAAATTTTGCTTAATTCAAACTGAGATTTGCAAAGAATATTGTGGAACAGAAACACTTTTCACTTTGCCAAAAAATGCAATTTGATAAGTGCAAAGTGAAAAGTTGATAAGTACTTTTGTGGAATAGGACCCAGCTTACTACTTCAGGTATTTTTGAATATTTAGCTTCTAAGTCCTGTAAGCCGATCTATACTCTAATGCATCTTGCGGAAGAATACTAAGGCCTGAAAATGCTGATACAGATAAGTCAATTGGTTCTAATTCGTCTTTCTGTTCCAGCTCTTCTGCTGGCAGCTCTTGCATTTCATCACCTGCACCCTCAATCACAATATTGTCTTTGCCCGCCGATACTGGCAATACGCTTAAATTGGATGCGCTTATCCTTCTTTGTTTACATTGCTCGTTCTGGAACTTTTTTATGTAGTTATGGATCATTGTAAAGGTTGGTCGTAACTGTTTCCTTTTGGAAACAAGTGTGCTACGGATCGCGTAGTCTATACCTGTGCATTGACATTTAAAACACTGTCAACGAAGTAATATTTTAAGCAAATATGTCGCGTCATAGAAATGAAAGACTGTCTCTTCTTCCCTGACAGAGCTCCTAGTTCCAAGAGTTATCTAAAGGAATATATTCAAACAGATATTAATTTTTCACAACTAAGTGAGGAATTGTACCAACCCGTAATTGAAACATCAGAACAAATAAGAAAAAAAAAATTAAATGTAATTTTAAAAATAAAAAGTTTTCTAATTCCATTAAAAATAGTTCGCGGCCATCTAAAAGTATTCACCAAAAGAACCACCCGACAGGCTGCAGCTGGGTACATCTTATAAGCAGTGAAAAATTTTTAAGTGGATAACTAGTTGTAAGAAGCGTCTAAGCAAATACACTGGGAAAAAGAATTCACACCATCTACTTGCTCCATAATGACGCTTTATAATAAAAAGTTAAAAGTAAAATCATGCTTTGAAAGAAAAGAATAGGCTTTAGAAAATAATTGATTAATATTGGATATAAAACATACAGAGGAAAATAAATTTAATTACAAATATTAATTTTGTGAAGGAGTGAAATGGATTAATTTTTTACAAGAATATGAATGAGATTTTATAGAGTACTTTATTAAAATTTTAAAACAGTCTACAGCTGCTAGACCCTTCTGATTGTTCAAAAGTGAAGATATACAAAAGCCACGAAAGATAAATAAATAGTTAATTATTAAATTTTTTCGTAAAATTAAAATTGAAAAAAGGTCAACAAGCTTATCAGCTTTGTAAAAATTACAGGAAATCTTTGAAAATTCATTTATGAAAATATTGGAATATATTTGTTTAGTTTATTGAAAAATCTTTAAATTTATTAACAAGATTTTAAAAAATTTTTAAAATATGTATTAAGAAAAATATTTGAAATCATAATATACGTGCCTCTTCGAATTTTCTGTGAATCCATCAGATTATAAATACAGCAAAAAATGTCGAATGAAACAGTTAAAGGCATACGAAAATACTTCGGTATCTTAAACACAAGATAGTAGGAAATGCAGACGCGGCGTTGAAAACCTCTCAATTTCGAGGTGTTTGAGTATCAGATGATTTCATTGGTACAACAACATGCAATATTTCAACAAGTCTATTTGCACTTATCCCTAATTAGGAGTATGCTTTCCTGCTTATAAATTGGACATGACTCTAAGAATTTATTGACACAAATGCATAGATTTATATTACTAATTTTTTGGCTTCAAAAGATCCCAATTACTTACCTTCAACAACAAAATCAACAATTTAGCCAAAATTGTGTGAACACGTATTAACCGGATGCATTAAACAAACCCACATCATACCTGCTTCCAGGAAGAAATTAAGAATTCACGACATTCAATAACTGAACAACAACGATTCCTCTAGAGATGGACATTAATTAATGTCTGAAAGTCCATTACAATAGACAGGAAACAAACAACTGTTAATATATACACATATAGTGGAGAACCTGAACGATAGTGAAGAAGTAAGAAAGTTTATTTATTATCCCACAAAAGTTGTTGCTGAAATACAGGCTAAGGAAAAAAAGTGCAGAATATTCCATAAAATCTTTCTTTATCTAAAGAATGATATTGATGCGTAAATTTACAATCATTATCCAATGAATATAAAGGAGGAAGTTGAAGTCTAAACTAAGAACTTATTATTGGATTGTAGATACATATGTATCTATGTACATATGTATTTTGCCGAAAAAGAAAGATGCCTCTAGACGGAAAAATTATCGTTATCAAAAGCCTAATGATGGTATGGTACCCGATAAATACCCAATACAAACGACATTCTATCTCAGTTATCAACAACCAAATGGTTTTCCGTGGCCCGTTCATTAAATCCTTCTAAAATAAAATTATATGAAAAATGGCGCGAAGTGCGCGAGGAATGGTGAATAAGAGTTCAGGAGACTGCCTTTTAGACCGAAAACGAACCAGCAATCTTCCAAAGAGCGTTAGGTGACGTCCTGCTGAAACGTATTGCCCGAATCTGTTTTGTCTATATACATATATGATATTGTCATGTTTTGCCACATATATATAAATATATAAAGAACCTACAAGCTTTATTTGAAACTTTGGAGAATGCAAATCTACAGTTTCACCTTAAAAGAAAGATCAAGATTTTCGGGACTGAAACTGCGTTGCCACTTTCTGCACTATAGTGCAAAATATTCACTATTTAAAATTTCTTGCACTGTGTTTGCACTATAAATTTTGTGTGTAATTTTGCACTATTTAACAACACTGAATAATTTTTTGAATTAGCAGTTCTATTTTTTATTTTTCATTTTACAGCGCTGCTGTAAAAATAAATTAGTTGTCTTTGTCTAACACATTGCAAAGCACTACAAGTAAAATACCAAGACGTATTAAATTTTATTAAAATTATTAGAACATAGTCATATCTCCAAAAAAAAAATACCTTGGCAAAATGCGTTTAAAATTTTAAAAATGTTAACAAGTATATGACAGGTGTTGGCTTTTTAGTGGTCTTAGCTTCAGTTTAGAGCAATATGTTTCTGAAAATCTGTTTACTTATAAAAAAGGTATTAATGAAGTATTTTTCTTAAGGAACTTAAAATTTTGGTTTTTGAGATATGTTGGGATGGGTTAATCGTTATTTACATACATATGTATATGAATAGAAACATAATGTATAGTAAAAAGTGATTTCTTTTTCCATTTTAAATGTTATGTTTAAAAAATAATAAAATAAAAAATCCTTAAAATTTGTTGGCACTATTTCATTTGATTTTGAACTATTTTGGGCATGAGTCTGTGTAATTTTTGGTTCAGCCGGTGGCCACGCTGTAAACAAGCTAAGATATGCACTACTATCTGCAAACAGCCTACTACCTTATTAAGAATTACTTGCCATGAATGATACGGTCACAAAATCCTATCTTTTACGCTTCAACGAAGCTAAAAACTTTCAACAACAAACTTGACTTATTTTGAAAAATATTTGCATCGTTCGGTTAAAACTGTAAAATCTCGGTAAAATCCAGGAAATTTTCAGTAAACATTTTGGACAGTAGAAACTTAATAAAGCGCAGTTAAGGTAAAAGAGGTAGTGCGGCTAAGGAGAATGAAATTCTTAGAGAGCATAAAAGAGCTCATAGAAATAGTTACGAGAAGAGAGCCCAGCTTTAATTTCACATATTGATATAAGTACATATCGTTATACGATTACATACATAAAAACCCAAAATTAATTTGAAACCATTTTTCAGGAGAACCAAAAACACTCTAATCTGAAAAACTATGCAAAACAACTTCTTCTTCTAAGTCAAATTAAAAAATAGCTGTGGTATTGTTAGGACTTTCGGAATATTGTTGATATGAACGTTATTTTTTCGATACGGTGCATCAAATCACCAAAAAATATTTGTAGCTTTTTTAGTTGCCAAAACAATTTCACTTCACCTTATTCTATTTTGTCAGTCTTTGGGTATGCGAGGCAAGGCGCCGCTTCTACGATTATAGTGTATTTTACACAATGACCAACGACGTCCGGCGAATATAAAAGAACAAAAAACATACATATGCATGTCTCATGCGATCTGTTAAAAAGAATTTTCTAATGTTTTAATTAAGATCCGGTGCATGTATTAATGCTAACACAGTCGTATGGCTGACCCGAAGTGTCAGCGGAGAGCCTTCAGTTGAACTAAAGACTGCTTGTAAGTTTAAAATTTATGGTGCTTCAAAGTTTTCTAGTGTGACAAATAAAAAAATTTGTTCGGTAAACTATGGCAGCCTTGTGCGTGCGGCTCTCTTGCAGCATTTTACTGAACTTTAAATCGAAACTACATATCACATACACATACATACATACTGTGCATTTCTTGCTATAATTTTGATTTTCTTCGAAATACAGGGTACCTAAAAATTCGTTTAATATTTGTGAACGCACACCCCACAGAGCCATCTGTGTGTAATTATTACTTATTTAATTAAAAATAAAAAAATTTAATAAATTTAAAAAAAAATGTTTTTCTCAAATTTATTTCAATTCTTAAATATCTTGATTCCAATTTTTTACTATTCTTCTTAATACGAATGAATAAGTTAATATTAGTGGGGGTCTGAAACAAAGCGGCCCATGACATTGCAACCATGTTGATTTATTGTGCTTTCTTCTCTTCAAGGTTTCTTCAATACGTCAAGGAACCAGACCAGCTCTTCCAATAGGAGTGCTCACCCAGCACATAGGCATGAAGTAGCCTGCATCTCCTGTGGCCCACTATCGCACTATTGATAATTAAGTATTGAGGCCTTTTCTGCACCGTAGAAATGTCTTTATTGTGTTTGCGAATGTTATTAACCCTCACCTCAGCTGCTTTTTAGTATACATGTCTACCATCTCGTTTACCCTATGCTGCTCTTGCTCTGAAACCCAGTTCAGAGTAGTCCGCTTCCGACCGCTATGAAAGTTACCAGTGTCGTATGGAGCTCCGACTGGAATATTGTGGTACGCCTGCTCAAACTGTAACCCTGTGTGTCTTCTTAAAAGTCAATGTTTATTCTTAATAACTTAGTTTTTATAAAAAATTAACAATATTTATTCAAAATTGCGTTTTTCCTTGAAAAAATTCTTCAGGAGTACATCTGTAACAATATTTGCTTAGCGATTCATTTAATTTGTCCACTACTTGTGAATCTACGGATCCAGATCTTGGTTATGTTGACTTTAAGGGCATCTTAGAAACCCCACACGAAAAAGAAAATTAATGTTTTAAAGCAAGATTTTATCTTTTCTGATAATCTGATCTGACAACTAAAAAAATACACAAATGAATCAATAAGAGATTAATAAATAAAATATATTTGATAGCAGATCTTTTATAACGTGCACTGTTTAACTTGCCGTGTTCCACTTCCTTAAGGTTTAAAACGCACAAGAGGCGTCGACTTACTAGCGCGTATTATCTACTTCTAGGTTTAGTTGCCATATCTAAACATTTGTCTGCTGGCAGTAAACTGTCGCGCAACAAAGTTTAAGGTTTGGAATTTCGGGCTATTTTTAACTTTTGACAGTTTGCAAATATACTCAACAGGCCACATCACTGCGCCTATTCTGGTCCCCAATTCAAGCTTATCCGCATTGTCATTTCTCTACCATGTAATTATATATTCCAGATATTTTTTTTCTGTTTAATATTTTTCAATATATATTTTTATTTTTTTTAATTAAGCTATTTGTACCTCAATAAATATTAAATATTTAAATTCATAACATTGGAGCATTTACAAATGTATGTATGAGTGTTTATTTCTTCAATACAACCAGGAAACTTTTCTGTCCAGCCCTGTCAGCGAAGTTTTTACCGGCACTAGAAAATATGTATTGCATTTTTAAAACCAAAACGAATCTTGATTTTACTTCAAGTCACGTAAATGTATTAATACTGTGGCCCACAGGGTTGCTTATGCCAGAGTCTGCGCATTGATGGCAGTAAAAAGAAAAGGGGTTGAATAGTATTTATCAATCTTGGAATAAAATAATAAAAAAATAAAAATTGTAAGATTTTAAACTAAATATTAGAAGTAAAAAATAGTTCTATATAAATATATTTCATATCGAAGTGCATATCAATAATTTAAAAGGGTATGTAGTGCAGCGCATGATACGAAAAGATAATAAAAGTTGAAAGCGAAGTAACCGTTTAAGAAAATTGTTATACATTATAGAAGTGAAACTTATTTCGTAAGAAAAAGTTCACACGTTTGTTTTCAACATACAGAGAAACGGAGCTAAGCCCTGTACAAAGTATTCGCACATAATGAAAGAAAACTGGAAGCAAAAAAACAGGAATACAGACATACGTAATACATCCATACATACATACGTACATATATACATACATACATGTATGCAAGTGCTAAAGAATTATATCTATGCATATAATATACATACATATATGTATATACATACATGTATATACATACATATATGTATATATGCAAAAGTATACAGATATATTACTTACAAGAGTATATATTCACATACAAGTATATGTATACATACACACACATATATATATGTATATATACATGAGTATATACATACATATATAAACAAAAACATATATAATATAAAAACATAATACGTATATTTATATTTATACATACATATATATATATATGTATATATATCCATATATATATGTATAAACATGTATTTATATACACACATATGTATGTATATATATGCACATAGTATATTTCTGTATGTGAATGTGCATATTTATAGATATGAAGGTGTATATATATATATATGTATGTATGTATGTATGTATAAACATTCATTTATACACCCGCAATGTATTGTAATATTTCAGAACAAATTATTCGTTTCGAAAATTGTTTTAACTGTTTTACGAGTAATTTGAAAATTTCACTTCGTGTTTAAAGGTTCTACCGGCTAAAATTACAGCCCTCTTAAACACAAGCAGATTGGAGGCTTAAAAAGTGCACTAAATACAAATATAGGAATAAGAGTGACAGATTACAAAGTTTGAATCGTAGCTTGCATTTGAAGTTTTTTTTCCAAGGAAATTGACTATATTACTTTTATTAATCGAAAATCAAATTGCCAAATTAAAAATAAAAGCTTTCGTTTGCAACAAAACTGTATACTAGTCCATTACGCTCGATATTCAGATGGAAAATATGAGTTATAAATAAAAAATGCTACAAATTACAAAATGCTGAAATTAATCGGAATTCTTATTTAGTTTTTTTCTCGTCTTAAGTATTTTTATTTGTGGCGGTGATACAATGGCCACTCCTGCCAGGTGAATGGCTGGGTAAATCTATTAAGATTTAAAAACCTTCTTTTTGGATGTTTATTTCTCTTAAAAAGAACAAATCGATGTTTTGTTCCATAACCGTCTATAAAAGGCCGAAAAATTCAAAAAATTGTACTTAGAAGTTGCAATGAGATATTGGTTTTGAGTTTTTATATTTTTAATTAATTGATTAAACTGAGAGTTTGATATAAACAATTTTGTTATTTTTAGTCACTTAGTTTTTATTTATTGATCGTACATGAAACTACATGATGAGAATAATATCCTGGGTGAACATGCCCAATTATGCGTAATAGTCAGCTGAAGACCACTCACGCACATCTCTAATTTTAATATATAGTGCACACAATAATTTTAATCTCTTTCTTTTAAAACTTAAATTTAGTGAGATTTGCAACCAGTTCAGAAGAATGTGACAAATTTATAAAAGTAGCCAACTTGGTAGTCGACTGACTGACTCTACAAAAGAAATCGACTTATTATTCAATTTCGTGGAGTTGCTAAAAAAAATCGTTTGCTTATTCTTAGAATTTGTTGCTCAATAAACTAAAAGTTGGTTTTAAGTTAAGAACAGACGTTTGCGGGTAAAGGGAGGTGTGTTTGTTCATAGTAAACAAGCCTTTTCAGTTCAAAGTGACTTAAAATGTATTTTGCTGACTCTGGTACTGGCCCATTATTTTTAAACAATTGAAACAAAGGTTTGCTTCGCATTACGACCTTTTTACTACTTCTAGTGAAACAGATAAAAATGAAAGTCGAACATTTTTTGCTATAAGCACAAGGAATTGAAGGTTGTTTAGTAAAAAAAAGGAAAAAAATATTCGAAAGCGGAACATTGTTTAGTCCAAGAAGTCGGGTGCATTAATAATGATTGAGGGGCGTACAAAAAATAATCTGATTCTAAACTGGAGACTTCACATAAAACCAGCGAGTGCTTATTGCCTATACCAACCGCATGGTTTGCGCCCACGGTAAATGCTCATGTCGTGAATGGGGCATAAATTGCACAGCCCCAGCGTTGCCATTTGCCAAGTTTTCCCTTTTTTTGCAAGTTTTTTGAGATGCCAAAAAGTTTTAAATTTATTGGGTAAAAAACAAGTTTTTTGGGTAATTAAAAGAAATGGCTTTAAATTTTAGTAAAACTATGTACAAATAAGAAATTAAATAGGAATAGAAATTTTATTTTATGTTTTTGTTTTTAATCGTTTTCATATTTTTAAATAAAATGAATTCCAAATACATTTTAGTGTTTTCTTTTAAAATTTAGGTAGATTTGAAGAAAAAAAGTTTTTTTTCAGATATAAGAATTTTTTTTAGAAAAATATATGGTAACGCTGCACAACACATAAATGAACATGAGCTTGCTAGTTATCTTGCTTGCGAGTTATCAAGTAATTGCGTCCTGGACTGGAGCGTTAACGTTTGAGAGCATTCGATCACTGCAAGCATTTTATGACAAAATTGATCATATTCGAGTCATTTATGACTCCTCTGCGCGATTAAAATAAACATATATGAGCTCATTTTCTGATCATAAATGATTGTTTTCTCGGGAGAAAATGGTACCCTACTCGCGACTCTTCTTAAGAAGTCTTTTATTACCCGCTTTTCTGATCAGTTTCGACTTATTTATGACTCATATATTTTAATGATTTGCGAGTCTTTTTCGAGTAATTTTTTAGTCGTATTTCAAATTATTTTCGAGTCATTTTCGACTAATTTTTTAGTCGTACCTTTGATCGTCTAAGAGTCTTTTTCAACTCCGTTTTCAATCCTATTTTTAATCGTTTGCGAATCATTTTGAGTCGTATTTCTGATCGTTTGCGAGTCTTTTTTGACTCTTTCTTCAATCATATTTGTCATCGATTACAAAAAGAATAAAACCCACTTTTTAACCCTTTAATGTGAGATTGGGCAGCAAAAAAAATTCGTGTTCAACTAATTTTTCTACTCGGGATTCTTCCCATGTTACGCGTGTACCTACCTTTAATAATTGTTATTAAGTAGATCTTTCTTAAGTAGACTTTTAGAGATTTTAATTTTAATATAATATATTTAATTCAATATAAACTTTTACAAATTATAATATAATATTTCAACTTTGCACCACGAGATCACTGACATTAATAAACTAAAATTTACAATATTCTAATATTTTACGCTTCTGTCAAAGCCAGCAAAAAATATCCCGTTACAAATAAAAATAACAGAATTAAAATCAGTTTTTCATCATCTAGATGTGCAAAATATTATTCATAAATACATAACTTCAAAACAGTCAATTGATGAAATTTGACACACGAGGTGGGTTTTGCAGGGTCACAAATGTATGGTTTTTAATAGTATGTATGTATGTACACACGTTCAGAACACTCGAAAAACCTACCAAAAATCAATTGCTTTTGGAAAATTTCTTAAATCTTTCGAATGTAAGTACCTACATACATATGTATGTAAATTTGTATGTGCACTTATACTGAAACGTTGACTTTTACATTCCTTTTGTCAAATATATAACTCCAATATAGGCAACAAGTGATAATGCAAATATTACCACGAATAAGATTAAAAACAAAAGTTATATTTAATATTGTGCGGCGATTTTTTATGTTGGGAACTTTACTGCGGTACAAAAGAAAATTTATATCATAATTCCACGGGATGTTACGAAGCCAGAGCAACTATTTTTCAACTAATTCAATCTGCAGCGTATGAATATTGTAAAATGGATCCCTAACAACTGAATCATAGTCCGAAAATTCTTTTGCCCACCGTTTTATACAGCTAAAGTAATATGCGGGATAAAACTTAATTTAGAATGAAGTATATAAGTAAGTAAAATGATTTTTACCAAAAAAAAAAAAAAAATTGACATCGTCAGCATACTTCAATATATTTGAGTAATTAATAGCATAGTAGAAACGAACAGTCTGCTGTCTACCCACAAGATATTTAGTTTAAGATCGCGAGGGAACTGCCGAGCTATACAAGTTATTTGGGGTTGACTTTATCAAAGGCTACGCTTTACTATATTTGTTTTTTTTCTGTCCAAAAGCGCAATGAACTCAGGATTTAAGATGACGAACATTTGTTGCTGTCGAGATCCGTTTTCGCAACAAAAAATATAAAAAAATTTGGGATCATGACCCACTCCACTTTTAAGGTTGTGCCCAGCCCGCCTGGCAGAGTATTTTCGACGATCCATGGGTGAACCCAACTTTTATTATTTATAGCATTTATTCTTAAAGCTTTTAAGCTTAACTAATTCTCTAGAATTCCATGGTAGACCACTTGGAATATCAATTGTTTGTTTAGGCGTCCAACCCTCATAAAATGAAAATATTGTTTTTTAAAAAGTGTCAATTATCAAATAAAAATTTAAAGATTCACCAGTGCCAACAAAAACTAAATCATACACTTTATCATTTGCCTGCCGTGGTACTGATCTTCAGACAAACTTATAGGATCGGTTAAAATTATTTTACAATGGTCTGGGTCACTGACAAGCACTAAATCGAGGGATCATCCACAGTTATTGTATGCAGCATTAATTTGATTAATGCCAACATCAAAGACACTACTTATGAATTCATCTTTCTGGTTAATATTTTTAGTGGAATCACGTACGACATATCGGGTAAACGTTTCCAAGAAAAAAACGGGAGCTTGAATCAGCAACAACAAATGTGTAGTCATCGCATCCTACTAGAGAAACTACAGAATGAATGTCTAACATACATATGCGTATATATGAGTGAGATCCTGGGGAATATACGAACAAGTTAAGCAAAGTTCTTTACATTTCAGCTTGGCGACAACTACAACAATATCAGAATATTCAGTTTGGGACTGCGATTAGAGCACCAACACCTCTGCGTTCATTTAGGTTACAAATACAGAATTTTCATATTTATTGCATAGAGTTTCACTATCAAAAAATTCTTCCTTCAACCCAGTTTCTGTAAAATTTAAAATATTAAATCTGAAATATTACAATTTAAAAATACTTATATATGATTAACAGAACTACTGTTCAGTCTTTTGAGAAAGAGCTTCGTGATGGAAATTGCATAGTTTTGCTAACACTCACCTCTTTAAACGTATTGGCAGCATCATCAATTCTGTCATAAAGGTCCAACTAAAATTCAAGCTTAAAAGGGTACTTAGACGGTAATACAAGTCGTATGTAAAACCAAGGAGAAAATCATATGAAACTATCTCCGTATTTTAAAAATAAGAAAACAAATTTCTTTTACGTTTACACCATTGGAAATAGACCAAAACAAAGTAAAATGTTTACATAAAAAGGCATCCCTGATGAATTTTTTAAATACGATGAGAGCCGTACGAATGTAAAATTTTCGTCCGTATTTTCCCTCTATGTCGTATAGTTTCATTACATATTAAGTTTGGACGATAACATCCGTGCTCTTCTAATCAAAAATCTTACTTATCGTACGACTTGTATTGCGGTATAAATCCCCTTAAATAATATTACTCTTCGAGGTTTCGAATATGGAAGCTTATCAACTTTTAACATCGATGTCTCGGTTCAGTTTAGCCTTGATATAGTATTCAATATCTTCAACAGTTGTGGAATAAGCTAGATGTGACATAAAGCCGTATTTGCTATACGCTTTTTAGGCGTAACGTTGCAGGGTACGTCAGTTCTAGGCATGGACCAAGACGATAAGTAAAAGGCAATTACTTACTCTTGTGTTATAAAAACAAATTTTATTTGCTTAATGGTGCAAAACATTAATGAAAAACTAACCCCATACGGGTAATAATAAAAGTAAATACATAAATGTGCAAAAAACCCATTATTTTAAATAAATTTTGATAAAAAGCAGTTGTGAGCTTCCTATCAATGTAGTGGTTCTTTATTCTTTAAAACTCTATTCTCTAAAACTTTGAAATAAGAACTTGTCGATAAGCGGATTTAGGATTATTTAGAAATCTATTGAAATTTACAATCGAAAAAGGAAAACAATCAAGCAACCAAGAGCCGTTTAAAGTTAAATTAAGGATGAAATTGAAGAGGAG
Source organism: Epicampocera succincta (assembly GCA_932526305.1). Classification (NCBI taxonomy): domain Eukaryota; kingdom Metazoa; phylum Arthropoda; class Insecta; order Diptera; family Tachinidae; genus Epicampocera; species Epicampocera succincta. Next base: position 20,236,563 of record OW052035.1, read on the forward strand.
GGATTATGCAACAACCAGTTGCATAAATCCGACGAGTCTGGTTGTGTTGGAAAAACTTACCAAACGAAAAATGTGTCTCAAACATAAAGCTAAAATTCTTGTAATCGGAAAAGCGCAAAATTCCAAAAGACCGAAATCAGTTATGATGGGGCACCAGAAATTATTAAAGAACGGTTTTCTTAATAATTTGATCCACAGTAAAAATTAAACATATTCGACACATTTTAAATTAAACCTCTTTTTCGGTCATTTAATTGATTAGGTTGGAACAAATTTTCTACACTGTGATAGCTTTACTTCAAATATTATAAAATATTGCAGCAAATTTATGAAATAAAATTTGTTAAATATTTTTCAATCCATTAAACTGTTAAAATCCAATGCGTGAACGCCCGTGGAACAAATTCATCAGTATGATACCTATTTAAGTAGCTAAATTTATCTAAATATCATTACCAGAACAAATTAGTTAAATTATAAAACAATATTGTTTTTAATATTGCATAGAATAAGTTGTTCCAAACGTATCAGCGGTTACATTTAATTGTCTTCAACTGCGAAGAAAAACTATCGATACTCAGTTAAAAATTAAACCATCAATAGTACAAGTACTATCGATTATTGGCAGGCCTAGTTCAAAGAGAAACAGCTCAATATATGGGTATGCAGCAAAAAACCAAAAGAATCCACCTGTGGCACAAAACAAGATTTTTGCATTTCTATAATATTTTACCAACTTTTTTTTAATGTATGAATGTTGATTGAAAATTGTAATTTTCCCAAAATACATGCATATATATATATGTATGTAGACATGCATATGTTAAATTAAATGAAAAATAGTAAATATTTCATGTCAACCTTCGTGGGCGTTTTTCTCTGTTCTGAGCTTACGACCTATGGGCCAAGCCCATAATAAGCTGCCGGTATGTCAGTTTGCGCTTTATAGGCAATCAGAGTGGCCATAAGACGAACTACGTACATCCATATGAAGTGTGAGGTATTAATACGTTTTCTTAAGAATCATGCATGCCATCGATCAACGGGATCTGAGTGGTGCAATTCTCAATGACTCTGCCGCACTGTACCCGGCCTAAACGTGATTAAGAGCCTGGTTGTGGATATCGAACGTATTCGTTCGACCGCAAATTGCATTAAAATAAAACAACGTGTTCTTGTTTAACAGCTGATTATGCAATCGAACCAAAATTTGAATATTACCGCACAGGCTTTCGTATTGGAATCTCATCCTTAAATTCTTTTTTATTTTCAGATGTCGAACGTCATGCATATTAATCAACTGTCAACATGTGCGTTCCTCCTGTTTGTCTCAACGATATTGTATATACCAAAATCAGGTAAATTTTAAAAGTTTATATAAATAGTTTCAAATATTTTTGGGCATATTGAGGTAAGTATCCTGCCGACAGAAAACCTGCGACAAATTGGAATTGTGATAAAGACGAAAAATGTTCACTTGGACATGACAAATGCACTTGTGCCTTGCTTGCCCAGACATGTATGATCTCTTTCTGACAGATTACGGAACTGACATTTCGGTGAGGTACTTTTAGCTCCTCGAAACAGGTCTGACAGATTTCTTATAAGCCGTGCAGACTGCAAAATTGCAAAAATAGGAAGATAATAAAATTGTTTGATTTAACTCATTTAATTTTAAAAGGTAAAAATGTTCTCCTATAACTTTTGTTTAGATAAAAATAAAAGTTTGGTTTCAACAACTAGATTTCAAAATTGCTTGTTTCAAATTCTATTTCAAAAGTTTGAAAAAACTGCAGCTTCGGACACATGCCTCGGGCGCATTCCTTTTAGGCTTAAGGCTTTTGGCTTTTAAATAATGACTGTTAGAGTTGATATTTATATTTTAATAACACAAAATTTATATATATATATACATACATAAGTATATAGATATGTATGTATATTTTTTTTGCAATATGTTTGTATATAATTTCTGACTTACGGCTTGTGTATTTTGAGATCGTTACACGTGTTGCGGGTAAAGCGGCCCAAGCTCAAGATAGCCAATGTGGATTTTAAACACAAGTGTAAGAATTTTAGGAAACTTTAATTCTTTATTTATACGCTTCAATATGTTAAAATTCTTAAAATTATAAATAAATTCATTATACAAACTTACATACTAAACTGCTGATGTACTAACTTTTATGTGTGGCTACTCTAAGCGAAGCTTCGAAATCCTTATGACCTGAACGAATGAATATCTTAAATCTAGGTGTTTTTATGTATATATGTATGTGGTCTCGATTAAATATGGCTTCATAATTATACCGCGTGGAAAATTAAAAGGAATAATTTAACATTTTGACAGGCTCATCTCTACATAGCGATAACAGTAATGTCATATTAGCGCTTTATGAGTGGCGGTAACACCACGTGTTTGGTGAAAGACGGTTAAAAACATAAAACATGTATTTTTATGCCCTGATTTCCCAAATAAGAAAATAATGAAAAAATATAACAAAAACTCGAAAACAATTTTGTTCACGTTTTACAACTTTCAGAATTTATTCATGTCTTACATAAATCAATAACAGTGTTGCGAGAAGTTTTTTATATTAAAAACAATTGTTGGAGCCCGATTTACAATATCTCTGATTTCTCGAGCTGGTTTTCTTTTATTGGACAATTTTTTATGGGTTTCCTAAGTTCTGGTGAAGTCTGAACTCTAGAACTGCCTTAAAATTGAGCCGTAGATTTCAAAGCTTTAAAAACTATAATTTTTACACGTTTTACTGAATTTAGAGAACAATTTGAAAATGATGTAACGGTGTGTTCCGTTATTACCCTGATCTCATTTTTCCACTCCTATCATTCTTCAACTAAATATGTAAAACTGTGCAACAAAATAATAATTTAGTTATAATTTAAGAATTAAACTTGCTCAAAATTCATTTCAAATTGAAAATGTATCATATCATTTTATCACATATCAATAAGACTACAGGTAACACGTCGTTAGTTGTCATTTGTTTCGCCGCATAGAAAGCAAACGTGATTGCAAAAACAAAGTCTGTTTTTGATGCGTTGTTCATAATTTTAAATTTGGTCTACAAATGAGCATTTAATGCATGTCATTAAAAAAAATAAAAATATGGACTTCAAACAGAACTTTTGAAATGCAGAGTTTTCAAAATCGGTTCGCAAATACCAAAGTTATTGGCTGTTGCGCTATTCGGTGCTGAAAGTAGAGGACACACTGGATTGCAGGCTGAACGATTTATAACGATTTCATACTAGATTTGGCGATCTTCTGGCGTTTAGTCAAATACATATCAATTCTCAATTCTTGAAGCAAATTTGTCGAAATTTTTTACTTTAGAACCGGAAATGATTGCGTTTCCAAGTCTTGCTAAAAACTTTTTTCCTGGAGAAATTGCAGCCGTTAAGTTGTTAAAGTTGCGTTTTTTTAAATAATGCCACCAACTATATCTTTTGTTGTACAGTCGTAAACCGTAAATGAACTCATGGTTTAACCGTATAGTGTTACTTGCCCACGTAGAAGGAACTTAATTAAGCAATAAATAAAAAGGAAGCAACAATAAACTATTTATTACCATGAGATTTTTTTACTTTTGGAATTCGAACTGAAGATCAAATTTTCCTGTTCCTCATTAATTCCATATTTCTTTAACCACTGACTACAATTTTTATATAAAATAATTGAAAAATTAATTACTTAAAAGCTGGTGGCAGAGTTCTTACATGTACTCAAATACAACAACAACTAACGTCCACTTACAATTAAACACGTTAATAAATGAATAAAACTTTAGTGAGCAACCGTCGGTGGGCTTGTTCACCCCAGTCTCTGTGCTAGGGTTGATTAGCTCTTGAACGCCCCCCTAAAATAAAACCACTCACATGAGAGATCAATTCAGTGAGCCGTTTTTTTCTCTACATTGTCTTTATTTTTGTTTTCTTTTTAATTCATGGTTTTTTTCTATTAGTGGTAAAACTCAAAGAATACGAAAGTAGTCAAAAAGAGTAACGCATTCCCTTTTGTGCTTTATAATATCAATTTTGAGTTTTTATACGAAAAACTATTTATAAAATTATTATTTTTTATATATGTATATGTTTTTTATAGAGATATAAAACTTTAAGTTGGCAGAACATTTTTAACGGGCGGCCATTTTGTCAGCTGTCAAGTGATTTATGTTTAGTTTGGTTAGGCATTTCAAGAATTGAGGCCGCAAGATCACCTAGCAAAGTATAGATTCGGTGAATGGGCCCAAAACAAGGTTTGCCGTTGATATCGATTTTCATAAGTGAATTTTGCTTAGCGATGAAGCTCACTTCTGCTCAAATGGATACGGCAATAAACAAAACTGCCGTATTTAGAGTGATGATAACGCTTAAGTGTATGTTGAGACGCCGTTACATTCAGAAAAACTGACTGTTTGGTGTGCTTTATGGACTGGTAGAGTCATTGGTCCGTACTTCTTAAAAAACAATGCTGGGCAGAACGTTACACTCAATGGTGATCGCTATAGATCCATGATTCCTGACTCTTTTGTTCAACAATCGAACAATCAACGGCGCAGCATGTCACACAGTTCCTGCCACAATTGAATTGAACTGTAGGAAAAGTTTGATATACGCAGTCGATAGTCTACACCGATAAGCCCGACACGATTGACCACTTGGAGGACAACATTTGCCCCGTTGTTGGCGATATACGGCCACAAATGTTGCGAAAAGTCATCGAAAATTGGATCTCCAGATTAGACTACTGCCACCCCAGCCATGGCGTGTCATATGCCAGGAGTCATATTTAAATTTTAATGACAGAAGATTATCTTTCGAATAATTTTACCGCATCAAAATGGTTTGAAACGAAGAAATAACTGCGATAATCAGCAGATCAGCTGCTTGTATACATATATGTCAGGGTGGCCTTTAGGGTATTAACTTATACGTTTTCTTACGACTTCTCTTGATTCAAAAAAATCAATTAAAGAACCTGCAGTTCAAAGCAATAGAAGCACTTCCATTACATCAAGTGCTAAACTGGGTCATTAAACTGACAAAAAGAGGAATTTGCCTACACGCACGAAACTGGAAACTAGACCGATTCTAATGACCTCTTGATATGTTGCATTTTCCCTTGAATCAACAGCGACGTTATAAACAAATACATACATAAAAAGTTTGTACATTAAAAGTTCAAAATATATAAACTTTAATAAAATAAAATACAAGAAAACAAAATATAAAAATAAAAAAAAATATTGATTGCCTTCAAAACTCCCTTAAATATTTTCTGATTGAAATAACGAAACTTCAAAAAGTTAAATATTTAATATAATAAAAATTATTCATAAAAAATAACAAAGTTTTTAATTTAAAAAATCTGATATTTTAGTTTGGCTTAATTTCAACGCATTTTTTAGAGCCTTTCCTTATATTTTGTCGAATAAAAAATTGCACTCCAACTCATTTTCCATACAATCCGATCTCAAAACATCTGCGAAGCTTAAAATATCCTTTGTTGTGGGTGGATCTTTTTCAACAATAAACATTTCGTCTTCATTTTCACAAACTGATATATGTACATACTTTTTTGAAACAGTTTGCAATTATCTCAGGTTTCAATAACAACCAACACAAAATTTAATGCGTCCAATATTGTAACCGATTTCAGATAATCTGGCACAGTCTTTCCCTTTCCTACAGCGCATAATTGCTTTTTTACTATAATCGTGCGATATTGATATTTAAAAGCATGTGTAATGCCCTGGTCTAACGACTGTATTAGTGCAGTGATATTTGCGGTGTTTTGCATGAATTTGTCTTAAAAACGTATATTATGGACTATATCACTAAGCGACATGACTATAAGCAAGCGGTACCGTTTTTTTTTTTTTTTTTTGAAAAAATAGGGCCCGACAATGAACCTTGATGAAACTGCACACCACACTGTGACGCGAAGTGGATGCATTTGCATCTCCTGGAGTATCTGTGTTTTTTATTTTTACTTTTTACTTGAAATTACTCCATATTCGACAATTTTGTTTGTTAACATTGCCGTTTAGATAAAAATGTGCCTCGTCAGACATTAGAATGCAGTTCAAGATGTTTTCACCCTCTGCCGCCATTTGAATGATCTTCGCGCAAAATTCCAAGCAAATCGGGAAGTTTGTTGTGTTCTATTTGTTTGTTAATTCCATATTATACTCGTATGTGAGTAAGTTTAAATCTTGATGCAAAATTGTCTGCTGACACCCATTTGAGCAGATAAGCGCCTTGTCGAAACTCTAGGATTGGACTGTATGGCAGCAGCTACAGCAGCGATAGTTTCCGCACTGGGGGACCTCAATGATAAGACCTTTTGGCGATTGTGCCACGCTGGGGAAAATTATTCAAGAGCCTCATTATAGTCCATCTGCTAGGAGGGGGCCCCCAAACGTGCGCCAATATTCTCTTTGGACGGAAACTACGGACTCTAAAGCGTGAAAGCCACGCACTACTCAAATTCTTGTTTCATTGTCCCAATTCTCCATTTTCGTTAAATCTAAAGATCAATCTATAAAATAAAATAAAAATGGAAGAGGTTGGTTACACAGGAAAAAAGTTATTAGGTTTTTTTTTTGGTAGCAGCTTTTATCAGCCACCCTGTATTTTGCGGATATACACTGAAACAAACTAGGTGTAGAAATGTATTTAAGAACCAGAAGTTAAGCCCCGTTAGTTTCGATGACGATAACCGCGTTTGTGCTATCATAAGGTTACATCTCGGAATAGTACTTTCACGCTGACTTGTGTAGCTAAAACATTCAATATAACTTTCGCGATTTCGTTCTTATATCGAATCTTTGAGCTTCAGGCGTGGAAATTTATTTCAAAATTTTATTTATTTCAAAATTAGTATATACTTAGAGTTAATGGTATTTTGAGCACCGATCTACATGTGGAATGTAGTGCAATATGTATTGTAAATTTTAGCAAAATTGTGTCAACAGTGGAAAATTGGTAAAATGTTTTTATATAGTATATGTATTATATAAGTCTGGTGAAAACAGACAAATTAGCTTAGAATATATCTAGTCGCAAAAATGCATTTCAAATATCGCTGACACAATCATACTATGTTTTCTATAACAATGCTTATTGTCAATCTGAATCGTGTATTATTGCTTAAAATAAAGTTTCAGTTAATATTTAAATTTTACGATTCCAATTTTCAGAACAGTATTATTAAAAGATAGTGCATTCTGAATTGTAACAGATTTCTATAAACTGATTTCCATGAAAATCAAAACAAAAACCCTGAATCAATAGCTGTGGCTTCGAAGGCAAAGGAAATTGCACTTTTTCTTACATATTTTATGGAAAACTTACGAATCGTTGCTTAAATTTTGTTTGTTGGCGATATGGAAACAAAAACAATCACCCTTATTACGGTTCTCGTATTCCAGCTTTAAATTTCTCTTTTTTACACTTTTACAATTCTTTTACAATTTGTTGTACTACAGTTCTCGCATTCGAATGTCAAAAGTTTGAAAAATAGTCGTGTATTTTATTTCATTCGACAAAAAAGAAAAGTTATGAAAGCATTAAAAGAGTAAGTATTTTCATTAATAATCTTTAAGAAAACTGTTTTTATGTAATGAAAATAATTTTAGATTAAAAATAACCACACGGAACCAGTTCGAAAAAATGGCGGAGCTGCTCGAAACAAAGGCAGAATTGGCTCAATCCTACCGCAATCGCCTACACAAAGTGGATACAAAGGCAGAATGGGCAGAAATATTGAATAAGCTTAACACTTCAGGACCACCTTCACTTACGGGACTTGAATGGATGAAAGTGTGGGCTGACTATAAGTGCAATTTGAAAAAAAAACTTCTTCACAACGAAGTTGAATGTCGAGCAACGGGTGGAGGTTCAAACAACCAATATACATATGTATGTATATTGACGCCGATAGAAGAAGCTGATATTAATTTTTATATTAAACTATTTTATCTTTTTTATTTACAACTTAATCCAAATGAAGGAAATATAATCTTAATTTTTAGTATTTTCTAGCATTTAATACATAAATTTTATGTATAAACGATATTTGAATATTATATAAGCTCAAAAGTAATGAATTTTTTCACTTAAGAGTGTTTTCAAATGAAATGAAATGTGATTTTAGTTATTTTAAACACAGAACAAGTACTTCCGTTTCTTGCCGCCAATTTCTTTTCTTATTATTATTTTTGACAGTTCACAATAGCCTGTTTCATGATATTAAATTATTCTTAATACTTTGTATCACTCTCTTCCTTTAATTCTATTACAAATTTCTTGCAGTCGAAAATTTTGCGTAGTACCACAAAGAAAAAATTTCGGGAACCAATACGACAATACTCGAATCACGTTTTCGGGAACCGTAATAAGGCTGAATATATAAAAAACTTGTATTTAGCCCTCTTGAGTAGCCCTATATAAAAGAGCAGTAGTTTTATCGTTGCTGTCATTTATCCATAACCGAATTTCAGTATTTGGTTTGTCTCAGCTCTTCTGTTATCACAGCCCAATTGAATCATTATGGAAATGCTGTATCGTTCAAAGTGTCACATATAGGTTCAAATTATAGTCAAATAATTACGAAAAATTTTATCTATAATTTAAATTAGAAATGGACTCAAAAATACTATTTGTTTTCTTCACTTCAAATGTATTCGAGCGTCACGTTTGACGTCATACTCGACCATACATATGCGTAGCTGCATTTAAAAGTGTTCGAAAGTTATTTTCGAATGTTCTGTGCTTTGAATAACACTTTTCTGATTTTAACTGTTAAAAAATGTATGCAATTCTAAAAAGAGCAGAAAATACATAAAAATACATTTATGTACATAAATACTTCCTGGGCCATTCATATATACGAATCTGTAGTTCCACTCCAATAAAATTAAAACTTATTGATGAATGTTAGAAAAAGCATTTAATGAGCAGGAGCTCAAATGTTAGTTGCTCGTCTTCGTCAGCAAACTTGGCTTATAAATGCTACAAAAAGAATCCAGCAGAATCAGGAGAAATGTAATCATTACTTCAGGGTACAAACTAAAATTAAACGGTCATTAAGGATACACATGTCTGCATCTATGCATGCCAACGGGTTCTAAATGCCTTGTGAAGACATTATTGGGGTCTCGGTAGCTCTAATCATGGGGATTCGGCAGAGTGCAAAATAAACTGAATCGACCGATAGCATAGAAAATGTTCTGAACGGTTTAGCATACAATCCTTCCTGCGATATCTCAGTTAATTAATGATCAATGCTACAAGGAAAAGCTCAGCACTGCAACAGTTGGCACATCAAAATTTAACAGCTAATTGCAAAGTGTAGAGATCATTTTAAATTCTCTTATTACTCGGAAAGAAAAATATGCCTTAGAAAATAGACTATTTGGTGAACGGCCTTGTTCACCTCTTAAAATGACAATTATATCAATAACTTACAAACAAAATAAAACCCTCTTATGAGAAGTAATTAATAACTACTAGGATTGCCCGATGTGAAAACAGAAACTTAAATAAAAATATTAAAATCTTAAAAATCTGCCCTAATGGACTTTACATCACTTTCTAAAGTGTTATAAGTCCGATGAACCTTATTTCTTTTATTGTAAATACATAATTAAAAGTTAATACAATTCAGGATTTAAATACATTAAATTAGATTTTGAGAGTTCATTGCAGTGACAATAAATATTTTTTAAATAATTTCTCTGGTAGTATTACTTGTAAGACTCGGTCACCGTAGCTGTTCCTTGTGGTATCTACTTTGAGTCTACCTTTTGCGCCGAGTCTAGTGTTGTACTGATGGTTGATTGGTCGTAGAAGCTGAGGGTCATTAAGATCTGTCAGAACCGTTAATCGATGTATGTTTAATACATTAACTTGACGGGATAGATCTTTTGATCGCATGTGGTTAAACGATGTGAGGCTTGTTGTGATATGACTGTAGATATGTATGTGCATCCGTTTGTAATTATTTGTGATTGTGCTGTTCCCAAGGCTGTTACAGCTTATGTCTTGGGCTTGGTGATGTGGTGTCTGACTTCCGGGTTTTTGGTACTCTGGTTTCTTATAGTATAGTATGTTCAGAAGCCGATCTGGCGTTTTTTGAAGACTCTTACAGTGCGCAGAGGTTCCCCACGCAGTTATCCCGTGGCGTATATAAGATTCTGCCAGCGTAGTTTTTTTCTCAGTTCTTTCATGTGTGTCTTCAATTTAAAAGTGCTATCTACATGAGTTCCGAGATATTTGTATGTATTAAACATTTCAATAGCGTCGCACTAATGGTTTGAATTATTTGTTCTGTTGTGAATGCATTCCAAATCGTGATATTTCAGTCTTATGTTACTTATGTCATATGTCCAACGTGTAGTTGCTTGATGTGCATTAGTTTTGTTTTTGATGCATTAATTACCATGCGTTGTCAAGCCGAGTTTGCACAATTTCCGTAGCTGTTTCAACGTTTTTGTGCATCACTATAATTGCTGTGTCGTCCGCGTATACAAGCTTTAATTTTACTTTGCGCAAAATTAAAACAAATAAAATTATATATTTTTTGTTGGTCTTTACAACTTTTTTATTTATTGTATTAAATCAACTGCCCTGAAATTACAAAGTTACTTATTTTATATTAATATAAATGACCTGATTACAACGGTGGCGTGATTAAATTTCTTATTATTTTTAATATTGATTACTTTGGTAGTAAGGCATTGAGGCAAACTAAAATAAAGAAATTAATAAATTGCAATATTTGCACAATTAATGTTAAAGAAAGAATTAACAATTTTGTTTGTGTTAACTTGCATAAGAGTGGCATTGATTCACGACTTGAGCATGTCATTAGCATATAACAGACATAAGATCGGTCCTAGTTTTGATCCTTGTGGACCTCCGTGATTTGTTATAATTTCGCTGCTTTATTCATTAGTGATTTTTACGCAGTATCTTCGTCGGCTTAGATAGTCGGCAAACCATGATAAGATAGTGCCGCGTATGCCGTTGCTTTCTAAAGCTTTGTATCCGAAAACGTATCAAAGGCTTTGGTGAAGTCGATAAATAAGGCCAATTGTTGTTCGTTTTTGCTAAGAACATTATTTCTTTTGTCAGCGAATTTCCCAAGAAGTTGGTTTATATCTTTCCTTTTCGAAAGCCGAACTGTTTTGGACTATTTTACATTTTTTTAAAAAATTATTTAAACGGTACACAATAATTTCTTCTAATCTTCTTCTTCTTCTTCTTCTTCTTTTGGCGCTACAGTCCGTGGTGAACCTGGGCCTCAACCAACAAAGTTTTCCAGCTGGCACGGTCTTTAGCCAGCGTTCTCCAATTTTGCACACCAAGTTGGTTGAGGTCCCTCTCCACTTGTGTGCGCCATCGGTTCCGTGGGCGTCCTCTACTGCGTTGTCCCACAGGTTCGGAATCGAAGATTCTACGGGTCGGAGCAGTATTCTCCATGCGCTCTACATGGCCCAACCATCTTAGCCGTTGGATCCGTAGGCGCCTGGTTAGGCTCATGTCGCTGTACAACCCGTACAGTTCATGATTGAATCTTCTTCTCCAGAAACCATCAACGCAAACAGGGCCGAAGATTGAACGCAGAACTTTTCTCTCGAAAATACCAAGGACTTCCTCATCCGCCTTCGACACCGTCCATGCTTCTGCGCCATAAAGAAGTACAGGGATTATCAAAGTGGTATATAGTGTCAACTTGGTTTTTCGAGAAAGGGCCTTACTACTCAATTGCCTCTTGAGCCCAAAGAAACAGCGATTGGCAAGAGTTATTCTGCGTTTGATCTCGGTACTGATGTTGTTCGTACTGTTGACTTGGGAGCCAAGGTAGACGAAGTCCTTCACTACCTCGAAGTTATAGCTGCCTATGGTGATGTTCGGGCCCAGTCGTCGGTGTTGCGCGTCCTTTTTTGATGACAGCATATACTTCGTTTTGCCCTCGTTCACCGCTAGACCCATTTTGGCCGCCTCCGTTGAAATACCAGCAAACGCTTCAGTGACGGCTCGCTGTGTTCGACCAATCACGTCAATGTCGTCAGCGTATGCTAGCAGTTGCACGGACTTTTGGAAGATCGTGCCTCTGTTGTTGGCGTGTGAGTTTTGCACGATCTTCTCAAGAATTATGTTAAAAAAGTCACATGACAGTGCGTCGCCTTGTCTAAATCCCCTTCTGACATTGAAGGTCTCGGTGAATTCGTTACCGACCTTGATGGAGCAGCGAGAGTTCTCCATCGTCATCCTACACAGCCTGACGAGTTTAGTAGGAATGTCAAAACTAGACATGGCTTCGTATAGCTCGTCCCTATACACACTGTCATATGCGGCCTTAAAATCAACGAATAGGTGGTGGGTGTCGATTTGCATTTCTTGGGTCTTTTCCAGGATCTGCCGTAGTGTGAAAATTTGGTCGATGGTGAACTTCCCCGGCCTGAAACCACACTGATAAGGACCTATCAGACTGTTCACGAATGGTTTCAGGCGCTCACACAAAACGGCAGAGAAGATCTTGTAGGCGATGTTCAGGAGACTTATTCCTCGGTAGTTGGCGCAGTTGAAGGGGTCTCCTTTTTTGTGGATCGGGCAAACGATGCTGAGATTCCACTCGTCGGGCATGCTTTCCTCCGACCATATCTTACAGATGAGCTGGTGCATGCGCCCAACCAGGTCATCTCCGGCTGCCTTAAATAGTTCCGCGGACAGTGCGTCCGCTCCTGCAGCTTTGTTTGACTTCAATCTCGATATTGCTATCTTGACTTCATTCAGGTCGGGGGGACGGAATTCTCTACCATCATCGTCCGTTATCTGTAGTGGAATATTCTGCCTGGCGATGGAATCGGTGTTTTGTTCGCCGTTAAACTGTCTGCAGAAGTGATCCTTCCAGATTCTCAGCATCGATTGCGGCTCTACTATGATTTGTCCCTCTTCGTCACGACAGGCTTCTGTCCGAAGCTTATATCCATTGGATAGTTGTTTTACCCGTTGGTAAAACTTTCGGATGTTATTCCTGCCGTAACACCTCTCCAGTTCCTCGATCGCGCGCTTCTCGTGCTCTTTCTTCTTCTTTTTGAGAAGCCGGTGTTCTTCCCTTCTCTTCCGTTCGTAGAGCTCACGAGCTGCTCTCGTCCTTCTCTCCAACGTCGCCTTATACGCTGCTAGCTTCGCTGAATGTGCCTGCCTGCACTCGTCGTCAAACCATGGGTTTTTTCCCATTTCTTCTAATACCTTTTCAATTACTGAAAGAATGGCTATTGGTCTGTAGTTGTTAAAATTGTCTTTCTGGTCACTTTTATATACATACATATAGGCCGAATAACAGAAGTTTTTAGCAAAAAAGCTTGTTCCATATATATTGAGTTTCCCAAGCTCACTGCCGAGTAATCGCTGGTTTTGGTATTACACGAGTGAACTACTTTTTGAACATATTCATTGAAATTCGTAGCAAAGATTTGTATTATATGCTCTAATCTGTTGTTTTGAAACTTTTTTAAAATTGTTTCGTCTATATTATTGCTAGTCTTACCATTAATCTCATTTATTAACTGGCAGGTTACTCCCGTATTATTACGATTTTTGCTTATAATATTTGTTTTTTTCATTAAATATTTTATTGTTAATTTGGTTTCTGAAATTTTTGTATTCACTTCCTTAATTCAAGTTTGCTTTGCTTTTAATCCATCTTTTATAAAGTTTATCCCTTTGTTCACACCTCTTCACAACTTTGTCAGTAATCCATGGATTCATAGACCTTTTCTCGTGGTTTTTTATACACTTTTGATTTTTAATATATTTTACCAAATTTTATATATATATTGTTGTAAAGCGTGTTTTTTTAGAGGGTCACAACATTGACTTGGCATCACTGCTTTATGTGAGAACCCATTTAACAGCTGATAGTTGATTTTTGTTTAGTTTGCTTTGAAATTTCATTATGAATCGACAGAGCAACGCGTGCAAACGACCATCGTATGCGCCGCTAATTCAGCGAATGGGCACAAATTGATATTGATTTTTAACTTCCATTCAAAATTTTATTTTCCGATGAAACCCATTTTTGGTTGAATGGGTACGTAAATAAGTAGAATTGTCGCATTTGGGGTGAGGAGAATTCACAAGCTTTTGTCGAAACACTATTATATCCACAGAAAATTACTGTTTGGTGCGCTTTATGGTCATTGGCATATATGTCTTCAAAAACGATATTGGTCAGAGTGTTACTGTCAATGTTAAACGGTATAGGAATATGATTCGAAATTTTTTCGTACCCCAATTAAGTGGCATTAATCTTGCTGATATGTGGCTCCGTCCACATGCCACACAGCGGGCGCTACAATTGTTTTACTCAAAGAAACTTTTGATGAAAAAATAATTTCACGTCATGGCCAATTAATTGACCACCAAGATCGTGTGATTTAACCCCATTGGATTATTTTCTTTGGGCTTATGTTAAGTCACTTGTCTACGTCGATAAACCACAAATAATTGAACACCTAGAAATCAACATTCGAAGAGTTATCGGCGAAATACGGCCGCAAAGGCTGCGAAAAGCTGTTGAAAATTGGTGTTCCAGATTACGCCTTCTACACGACAGCCGTGGCGGCCACGTGGCAGAAATCATATTTAAACATTAATTTCGTAAAATTTTCTTTCCAATAAAGCTCGTTTCTTTGATATTAAAAATATTATTCTATTGACGTGCAGTTAATATTTTCTCTTGCGTAAACAAGAACGCCGCCGCCTTTCCAGCTCCCCTAAACAGTTCCGCTAAGAGTCCGTCCACTCCTGCAGCTTTGTTCGATTTTAATCTCGATTATGCTATTGTATGAGAATTTAACTTTATGTTTATTAAGTCTTAAGTATGTCTGATCGCAGCGAGGCAGTAAAGACAAGTGAAGTCAGTAAAAATATTTTAAGTATAATAATAAAATCTAAAAAGAATATGTAACAGTGCTTATAACTAATGAGAGTTTATACATTTTAAATAATACCGTAAGTAAGTATATACATATGTATGTATGCGCGTATATGAATTTGCATGTAATAGGCAATTGCATGCATAAAAAACCCAGTATTTTGTTTCAATACATTTTCTCTGAGCATAAGTAATTTACTCTCTTTATGTCTTATGCATCGAATAAAACGGAATTTATATGTTATAATATAGTGATGTGTGAATAAATAGCAGTAGGCAATAATACTACCTTAAATTATTCATTAACATTCTCCCCCACTAAGTGCGATAGTGCTTACAATGCGGGAGAGTCATCACCGTATGGTTTAGAGTTGGCATCATTTTCTGTATTATCAAAGCAATCATTCATCGGCAAAGGCGCAATTTTGGAAATTGGACGTTTGAAGACTTTGCCATTTGCGGATAGTGTGACCACCCGTACACAACCGTCTTTGCCAGGATGAATATCCTTGATACGAGCAAGCGGCCAGTTTCCTGGAGTACCACGTTCATTGAATAATACCACTAAATCTCCAACTTTTGGACTTTGTGTTATTTTAAGCCATTTAGGTCTCGCTTGCATTCGGCACAACCATTCGTTTGACCAACGTCGCCAAAAATGCTGTTTGAGCTTTTCAACAACTTTCCATCTATTCAATCGATCAATGTTGACCTCGAGCAAATCCTCTTCTGGTACACAAAGCGTAGGCTCCCCAATCAACAAGTGGGCAGGAGTTAGCGCATGACAGTCAGATGGGTCTGAAGATAGGGGGCATAACGGTCTTGAATTCAAACAGCTTTCAATCTGAGCTAGCAGCGTAGTAAGCTCTTCAAATGTTAGAATACGATTCTGCATCACTCTATTCAAATGGTGTTTAGTGGATTTGACGCCGGCCTCCCAAAGACCACCAAAGTTTGGAGAGGCTGGAGGTATGAAATGCCACTTTGTGCTATTCGCAGCCAGTTTGTTGTATATTTCATCTGGGATTGCCGACTTACTGCGATTATACAGAATTTGCAGCTCTTTGTTAGCTCCAACAAAGTTGGTACCACAGTCTGAATACAAATCAGTACAGGGGCCGCGACGAGACACAAAACGCCTAAAAGCTGCCAGAAACGCATCAGTTGACATGTTTGTTGCTGCTTCCAAGTGCAGCGCTTTCGTAACCATGCAAATAAACAAACATATATAACCCTTTGTGGTCACTGAATTTCTTGCAGTTGACTGTTTAATGACGATTGGACCGGCATAATCGACCCCACTGTGCTTGAATGGCCGTGCCGGCCTGAGGCGAACACTAGGGAGGTTTCCCATCATCTGCTGGGCTGCTTTTGCGTTGTATTTAAAACAAGTCACACATCTCTGCAAGTTTCGTTTTGCAATGCTTCTACTGGATAGTATCCAATATTCTCGTGAGACATAAGCTTGCATTTGGATCAAACCACCATGTAGAGTTTTAATATGTGCATCTAGAAAGATTAGATTAGACAATGGATTTTGCTTCTTTAGCAAAATTGGATGTTTGGACCCATAGCTAAGATCGGAATTTTGAATTCTACCACCAACTCTAAGTATTTGATATGCATCAAAAAATGGGCACAACTGTGCTAGAGCATTGTTCCTTATAATTTTACCTTTCTGTTTAAGTTCAAAAATTTCATGTGAAAAATCCACTTGTTGTGAAACTTGTACAATTCTGAATCTAGCAAATTTCAACTCTTCGGTTGAAAGAAACCCTGTCATCTTACTGTTACTTTCAATCTGCGGGTTTCTATTAACTTGAGTGTTATGTTTAAAACGAAATATGTATGCAACAACACGTATCAGCTCACCAAGAGAAGAAAATCTTGTTAATAAATCTGGATATTGGTTGACATATGTCGCAGTTGCATGTATATTTAAGGATGGTTCAGCAATTTTATCAATTTCATTTAAGTTTATTTGAGGTTGTTTTGGCCAATTTTCTGATGGTTCCGATAGCCAGTTAGGACCATGCCACCATAATTCATGTTCAGCCAATTCACTGGGTAGTATACCACGGGACGCGCAGTCAGCAGGATTTTCCCTTGTGGATATATATCGCCATTGAGAAGCATTAGACCTGCGTTGAATTTCGGCAACTCGATTTCCAACATATACAGGCCACTTAGACGACTGACCACGAATCCATGCAAGCACAGTTGTGCTATCAGTCCAATAGTAAACATTCGAAATTCTTTGATTAAGTGAAGAAATTATTTTATCTACTAGCTTAGCTAATAAAGTGGCACCACACAATTCCATTCTGGGTATAGTTAACCGCTTTATAGGGCCCACTTTAGTTTTTGCCTGGATTAGATATACTTTTGTACCCAAATCAGAACTGGTTTTTGCATAGACTGCCGCTGCATAAGCTAGCTTAGAAGAATCGGAAAACCCATGAATTTCAACTTTAACCTCCTTGCGCACTCCAATCCAACGCGGAATTTTAATATTTTCCAGATGTTTTAAATTATTGCGATATATTAACCATTTTTTCTCCATAGCATCGGGCAGGCGATCGTTCCAATCAATACCAAGTAACCATAGGTTTTGAAATTCTATTTTTGCGAGAATTGTGGTAGGGGATAGCCAGCCTAGAGGATCGTAAAGTTTTGCGGCATCTCATAACAAGCTTCGTTTTGTAACTACTGATGTATTATCAAAATTAATATCAAATGAAAAGCAGTCATCTGCTATGTCCCACTTCAAACCCAGAGCTTTTACTGTATTAGGTTGATTCAACTCGAATATGTTGGAAGTTTCCCTGAAGTCTACGGGAATCAAATCTAGTAGTTCTCTTGAGTTTGTTGTCCATTTACGTAGATTAAACTGACCTTTATTTAGCAATCTACATAGCACAGTATGCAACTGGTAAGCCTCTGCTAAACTATCCGCCCCAGAAATAACATCATCAACATAAGTATCTGTGTTGAGCACGCTACAAGCCATTGGATATTTTTCCTGTTCGTCTAGTGCTAGCTGTTGTAACACTCTAATCGAAAGAAAAGGTGCAGATGTTGTACCATAAGTGACCGTTGAGAGCCGGTAAATTAGTATCTCTTCGGATCTCATATTTCTCCAAAGAATTTGTTGAAACTTTCGTTGCTCCGGTATTACTAGTATTTGTCGAAACATTTTTTCTAAATCTGCCCTAAAACCAATTTTGAAACGTCTCCACCGATTAATGATTGTAGGCAGATCATTTTGTAATGCAGGACCAGCTGCCAGTTCGTCATTTAACGAGGGCTGAGCTGACCGCTTACAGCTACCGTCGAAAACAACCCTCAACTTGGTTGTCGAGCTGTTTTCTCTTAAAACACCATGATGGGGCAAAAAGAATCCATTCCTATCCAAGTCAAGAGGATAAGTGCCTACCTTTTCCATATGACCAAGCCGTTCGTACTCTTCCATAAAGTCTGTGTAAAGCTTCCCAAAGTTCTTATTCAATTTACATTTGGCTTCAATACTTTTTAAGCGAGAAAGTGCTGTATAGTCTGTTTGTGCAAAAACGGGAAGTAAGCTACTCTTGAGAAGAGATTTAAAGGGTAGAGACACCATATAACGTCCTGATGAATCACGTATAGTAGTAGCTTTGAAGTGTTCTTCACAAAGAATTTCTTCTTCTGTTAAAACCCTCTTCTCTATCAGTTCTTCCTGTTCCCAAAAGGACTGTAATTGTTTATCTAAATAACAAACGTTTACAGTAATACTGTGATGTAAATTGTTGTCTGGAATAGGACCCGAAACTATCCACCCGAATTGTGTCAATTGCAAAAAAGGACCATTGTTGAATGTATGTTGTTGAGGTAATACGATATCTCCATAGATATCTCCTCCTAGCAAAAGATCAATTTCTCCAGGTTCTGAGAAATAAGGATCAGCTAACGAAAATTTACTTAGATCAGGTAAAAGTTTCTCATTTATAGCCATAGGTTGATATCCAGTTATTTTTGGTAAAACTAAGGCCTCACAATCGATCTTAAAATTAGTGTTGGTTCTTGAGAAAATAGTAAAATTAACATGTTTTCGTACAATCGTGGGTTGATGTCCACCAACCCCGCTAATTTCTACAAAATCCTTTGTGTAAGGTAATTTTAGAGCGTCCGCAACCTTTTTGGTGATAAAAGTAGCCTGGGCACATTGGTCAAGGAGGGCCCGCAAGACAAAGACGCCTTGATTGGTTTTTAGCACGACCCGTAATGTCGCTAAGAGAATTTGAGACCTTTTCCTGCCACTATATTTCTTGCAATTATCAACTACATGAGCAGTGACGTTCTGAAGTATTTGCGAAGACGAGGGGTGTTCACGAATCATAGCGGATTCAGTAGGTGAGTTCGCAATTGAGTGGGTTGCCGAATATTCATTATGCACTGTTGTATGGTGATTCTGTTGGCAGACTTGACAGCGAGAAACTACACGACAGTTGTTACTAAAGTGGCCAGGTGTTAAGCAATTTCTACATATTCGCTTTGAATTTAAAAAATCGTTCTTTGCAGCAGATGCTAACGAAGCAAACTTGAAACATTTGAAAAGAAGATGACGCTTATTGCAGCAGGGGCAGTTGGAGTCGTTGCTTGTAGAAACAGCGTTTGCATACCGGCGAAAATTGCTTTTACCGTTATTATTTAGTGAGGATTTTGATGACAAACGAACTGCATTAGGACTTGAATCGGCCTGATCAGAAAGTGTTTCTAATGTTCGAAATGTTGCTTCTAGGAATTTGAATAAATCTCCTATTGGAGGAATTTCCGTTGACGCTTTTAGAGATTGCTCCCATTCCTTGCGTATTTGTAAGTCCAGCTTATTCACAGTCATATATATAAGCATAGCATGTTCACCTTCAGTATCTACTTCTAAGCTGCGTAGAAGCGCTATACTAGTGCGGGTTAATCTAAAATTAACTGAATGCTTTTGGCGGAGCCATCAGAAACAGGTATCGAAAATAACTTTTTAAAAATAGTATCAACTATTTTCCTTTTATTGTGATATCTATTTTGCAATGCTGTCCAAGCTAAAGTGTAGCTAGCATCCGTTGCTGGATATTCATTCACGATATCCAGTGGAGTTTCCTTGCAAGAGGTTTTCAAAAAACAAAATTTTTGGACATCAGACAGGCTGGGATTATTATGCACTAGTGAAATAAACATATCTTGGTATGACATCCAGGCTAAATAATCTCCACTAAAGATTGGCAAGTCAATTTTCGGTAACCGTGCCTGAACCGAAAATGTTTCATTTCTTGAATGACCAGAACCAGCAAACGTGCTGGATTGAATTCCAGGCGACCGAAGATCACAAGATTCCATGAAATCAAGCAACAGACCCTTAAGGGTAAAAAATTCCTTCTGAAACTGGTAATAAACATCTTCTTCGAAATGCGGAATATTTTCTGTATTAATGGTATTTTCATGGACTATGGAACATAAATGACTATTACCTTCTTTAAATTTTGCAAAATTCGCTTCTATTTCGTCTAAAACCGATTGTGCAAATCCATGCGTTTTATTCGTTTGCAAATCATAATAAAGCTTAGCGGTTTTCTTCAGGTTCCGTAACAAATCTCTTTGGCTCTCGATTTGTTGGTGTAATTCCGCCATTTTATTGGTTTTCCAGTCTTCAAATTTATTTTATTGAACTTCCACTAGGCA
The DNA here is from genome assembly GCA_932526305.1 of Epicampocera succincta. NCBI lineage: Eukaryota > Metazoa > Arthropoda > Insecta > Diptera > Tachinidae > Epicampocera > Epicampocera succincta. Next base: position 20,257,249 of record OW052035.1, read on the forward strand.
CGCTTCAATTTATGCATCAATTCCCGGGTTTCGGCACCAAATTTATGTATGAGAATTTAACTTTATGTTTATTAAGTCTTAAGTATGTCTGATCGCAGCGAGGCAGTAAAGACAAGTGAAGTCAGTAAAAATATTTTAAGTATAATAATAAAATCTAAAAAGAATATGTAACAGTGCTTATAACTAATGAGAGTTTATACATTTTAAATAATACCGTAAGTAAGTATATACATATGCATGTATGCGCGTATATGAATTTGCATGTAATAGGCAATTGCATGCATAAAAAAACCCAGTATTTTGTTTCAATACATTTTCTCTGAGCATAAGTAATTTACTCTCTTTATGTCTTATGCATCGAATAAAACGGCATTCATATGTTATAATATAGTGATGTGTGAATAAATAGCAGTAGGCAATAATACTACCTTAAATTATTCATTAACAGCTATCTTGACTTCATTTAGGTCGGGGGACGGAATTCTCTATCGTCATTCTGCCTGGCAATGGCATTGGTGTTTTTTTCTCCGTTAAACAGTTTACAGAAGTGATCCTTCCAGATTCTCAGCATCGATTGCTCTACCACGATTTGTCCCTGATCGTTACAATAGGCTTCTGTCCGAAGCTTATATCTATTGGACAGTTGCTTTACCCATTGGTTAATCCAGTTTCTCAATCGCGCGCTTCTCATGCTATTTCTTTTTCTTTTTGAGAAGCCGGTACTTTTCCTCACGAGGTTCTCTCGTTGCTAGCTTTGCTGAGTGCGCCTGCACTCGTTCTCAACCCATGCGTTTTTCCGGGTGGCATTTTAAGCCCCAATACATTAGACGCTGCATCTCTGATGTTGTTTCGGCAACGGTTCTATTTCTCGTCGATTATTTCGCCTGGCAAGGTTGGACTCTCTGAGAACTTTAGGCAAACTAAATCGGCGAATTTCCCAGCGGTCGATTGCAATTGTAGTTTGGCGACGTCAAACTGTTATCGTCGTGCTCTGGTCCATTGTGCTATCGATATCCGTGATCTTACCTTGGCTACAACAAGGAAGTGATCGCAGTCAATGTTGGTTCCTCGGAATGTTCGGGCATCAAGAATACTAGAGGAGCGTCTGCCGTCTGCAATGTGATCAATCTGATTGACGGTTGATTAATCAGGGGCCGCCAGGTCCTTTCTGAATGTTGAGGTGAGCGAACAGCGTGCTGCCACAGTGAGGTTTCGCTTCGTCGTGAAGTCCAGCCATCATGTAGGCAGTCTTTTCCGATGACCCTAGCAAAGACGTCTTCCTTGCACAGCTTAGCGTTGAAATCTCCTACAATGATCTTGGTGTTTTAGCTGTTGCATAGCTCGTATGTTCTTTCTAGGAGATTATACAAGTTATCCTTGCTATCGTCATCTTTATCGTCCGTAGGGGCGTGGGTACCCGTTCGCTCACATATTTAAAGCTTAAGACTTTTTGCCTAAGTCGAACAACAACCCCGCATCCAACCAAGCGCTGTGTTCGCTTCATGCTCTTTTTGCCCGGCCCATCCCATCGCACCTCCTGGATAGTGGTGATATCAGCCTCACAGGATTCCAGGACCTCCACAAGTTCATCGGCTGCACGTGGTCTGTTTAGGGACCAGAAATTGCACAAAGAAATTATCCGTTATCCTCATTTCATTACCCATGATCGTCAGCAATATGGTGATCCGTATTTATTTATCAGCAATCAACAACTTTGCCCTGGATGCACTGGCTCATGTCCCGTCAACTGGAATTCTAAGTGCAGTAATATTTGGATCTTCAATTCCAGTCACTTTCCCCAAAATACAAGCTTTTCCAATCAACTTCCCATACTGCTATATACATATCTATATATGAAGTAGAATCCATTCGGTTGATGTATCTTTTTGCTGCTTTAAAGCGCTTTTTACGTTAAAAATTTTAAATAAACACTTTGACATGTGTGTATGTGAATACGTTTACAAATATTCAAACAAAGCATTCCTTTTTGACTTAACCTTGAGGACATTGTTTTAATTATTTTATCATTAGTTTCAGTATACACAAGACTTTAAGACTCATATTTTTGTAAGGAGCTCAGTACAAGTACACACAAGTATATATAAAGATGAATGGTTTAGGATGTATAATTGTATGTATGTACAGGGTGGCCCAGAAAGACCGAAGTGGTGTGAATTGCTTATAACTTTTTATTTAAGAGATATTTTTTTAATTTTTTTTTTTTTAAATACATTAAATTTATGGGGAATATTTTTGGATTAGTTATTAAAAATGATATCCCGCAAGTGGTGGCCATATTCTGCTTCGCACAAATGTGCTCTTTCCAACACATTTTCCATGACCTTTCGCAAAACTTCCGGTGGTATGTTGTTAATTTCTTCTCGAATATTGCTTTTTAACTCCTCAATAGTCCTAGGCTTATTAACATAAACTTTTCCTTTTAAATAGCCCCAAAGAAAACAGTCTGGAGCGGTTAAATCCGGGGAACGCGGAGGCCAATTAAAATTGCTGTTACGAGAAATTATTCTTTCACCAAAGATGTCGCGTAAAAGAGTCATTGTGGCCCTCGCAGTGTGCGCTGTGGCTCCATCCTGTTGGAACCATATTTGCGGATGGTTTTCCACGGCTGGCCTTACAAAATTTTGCAACATGGCCCGATATCGATCACCATTGACGGAAATGGCGACACCTTGTTCATTTTAAAAAAAAAAATGGGCCAATGATCCTTTCTGAAGAAACACCGCACCAAACGGTACACTTAACTGGGTGCAATTGTCGTTGATGAAGTACTCTCGGGTTTTCCGTAGCCCATATCCTACAGTTTTGCTTGTTAACGAACCCATTTAATTGAAAATGGGCTTCGTCACTCATTATTAAGTTATGAATAAAATTTGGATTTTCTTGTGCTTTTTGCTGGAAATAAATTGCATAGTCAAGTCGTTGCTGGTAATCTGTTGGTTTCAATTCTTGGACAAGTTGAATTTTGTATGGAAACAATCCTATGGTGTGCAAAATTCGCTGCAGCGACGTTCTTGAGAGGCCCAGTTGTGACGAACGTCTCCTGGTTGATGTTTCTGGATCCTCCCGAATACTCTCCTGTACCACTTGAATATTGTCAGCCGTGTGGACAGTTCGGTGTCTGCCGGGACCAGGAAGGTTCCTTACTGCTCCTTGTTCTCGAAAATTTGCAACCAGACGGTTTATTGTTGACTGAGAGGGTGCAACCCGCACATTAAAGTGACGACGGTATGCACGCTGAGTCAACACAATGGACCGTTGATTTGAAAAGTAAATTTCAACAATTTGGGCACGTTGTTCAATTGTGTATTGCTCCATTATAAATTATCCAAGTCTTCTTTACAAAATACTGAAAAGAAAAGAAAAAAAAAATTATAATAAAAAAGTTATAAGGAATTCACACCACTTCGGTCTTTCTGGGCCACCCTGTATATAAGTACATATGTATCTAGTTAAAATATGTCCAAAGCACAGAACAAATATACAAATAATGAAAACATGTGTAAATCAACAACTGACAGATAATATTTTTCTTGAATTGATCTGCGTTACCAAGAAATTTTGAGCTGTGAGGAATATCCTTCCAGTGACTGATTGCATGAACAAAGAATTTATATTTATATATCTGGCTGCCGTTATTATAGCATTAACTTCTAACTAATTAAGAGTTGAAAAGTTCAATCGTGGGAAAATATGAACGGCTTGACCCGCGCTTATTGTTTTACACATAAATAATAAAATCCTTAACTTCAAATAGTCACCAAGACACATACCGTAAAGTTTGCTTACATACACAGAAAACGATAATATCCTGTCAACCCATATATGTACATACATACGTAACTAACTAAATTATTAAAAGTCACATAAGTTTACTTTTGTTAATACTATCGCAACTAGAACTGGTTCACACCCATATAGTAAAGTCGTTATTAAATATGTTTTAGCGAGAAGTATACGAATATTAATAGGAGCGCAATGATGACTTTGCCAAAGATTTATTAACATAAATATTGCACGATCACAGGCGAAATTAATATGGTTTGACCAAGCAAAAGTGCTGTTGAAGCAGTTACAATCCTAATAGGTTTATAATATAAGATTAAACAGAGGTTGTGATAAAGTTTCAGCAAATTCTGCTTAATAATCAAACATTTAGTGGGATTTATCACCCGGCCATTAGCAGCAGCTCATTCGAAACTACGATGTAATTCTTCGTTTAAGATTCAAATACAAATGTCGACTATAGATTTTGGATAAAAATCAAATATTTCTTTATCAACAATCTGGCCTCCGTTGTATGCTATTTTATAAGTACATACATGCATACTTATGTACATAAAATTGCTATGAGGGTTTTTTTTTTGTATATGGAACAAAGCACTGAAAAGATTAAAGAATTTTAAAAGAGGAAGACAATAAATTTGGAAGCAAATGATGCAGTCCCCCTATTTACAGCCTACTTGACGTGGACGCACATAACAGAGTTGTGCCGATGATGATCACATGGTTCATTTTACACCGAGAGGAGAAAGACTATACGGCTACTCCAAGAGAGTATACACCAGTCTTTCTCCTTTTTTTTGATTAAATATGTGTGTAGCTAATCACTGAATTTCACCCTAAAATGTCACGAATGCGATTGGACCATCAGCTCTTTAATATTGTGTTCATAACAAATTAACATAGTACATACATACATACATACACATGTGGGTACATAAAATATAAACAATGTCGGGATTTGAGTTAACTAAAAGCTGGTTTAAGGTTGATAAGAGATAAACTGTAGGTAACTCAAAAACTAACTGCATTTCCGTTTTGACACGCACAGTCATACGAATGAGTTTGTTCTTTTGGGTGGTTCATCTTCGTTGCGTTCTATGTTTATCTACAAATACATACGTATGTATTACTCTTTCCAGTTAAACAATTCGTTCTGTAAAAGGATAAAACGTCAAATATCATTATTGATATGAAATAAATACTTATTGTTTGCCTCCAAGAATGTTCATTTGTGGCCAGTCACCTGTTTAATGTTGTTAATATAAACTTTTTAGTCCCAAATAGCAAATTGGCAAACAAAATTTAGTTTTTTGCTTAGAAATTGTCAGGGACGCCAATATTTATTAAAAATAACACTAAATAAAATTATTAAAATCAAAATTGCAAGCCTGCAACATTTGCTAAGTTGTTTTAAAAGAAATTAAAAAGGTTATTGCACCTGGAAATAATGCAGACGCTGACATTTTATTAAACATCGTTTGTAAGATTTCTTAAGAAATGAGTTCAACGATTTATTAAGAATCAACAATCACACCACTTTCACCACTTAGTCAATAAAGCAAAAAAAAAACCTACATACATATATGAAATTAATCAAAATGTAATATAGTTTAAGTTTAATTTTTGTTATTTACCAATAAAGGAAAATAATAACTTGTACAAAATAAAGCTTTAATCAGAGGTAAGAAAATTTACAACTGATTATAAATATTATGTACAGTTTGTGAAAAAAATATTTTCAAAGCTAAAATTTCACTTTAAATAAAGAATAACAACAACAAATTTCATTTATTTGTATTTTCTTTTTGCATGTAGCTGTTATTTTGCATCTTGTCGACAGTACGGCGGCGGAATTTTGAGTAATAAACGCATACATTAGAACAACAACCCTTCAAAGCAATTTTTGCCTACTTTGAGTGGCGTAAAAAAATGTTTTCGAAAAGGCCAATGCTGAAAAAAAATTTTATTTTTTTTCGCAGTTATGACAAGCATGTTTTTTTACTGATGATATTGCAAATGAATAATAGTCGGAAGCATTTACTGATCAAATGAATTCAGTACGCGCACACATGTGATCACGTAATTAAGTTTAACCAATGCCAGGAAATCGACTCGATTAAAATATTACCCAGCTGGTGTATTTTAACTTTTTCAAAGGCACATCTCACAAAGAAATTGATGAAATGTTTTCCCTTAACCTATGGATGGTATACAACGTTATTAACCGTGCCGAAAAAGAGGGTAGACTTGAACCTAAACAAACACCAGGCAGACCAAAAAAAAAAAGTAACGCGGCGCATTGAAACGAAAATTTAAAAAATTATTGTCGAAAATCCTCATTCAAGTACCGGAGGAATAGCACTTGACATCAATAATGAATGTGGAGTAGATATCTCTCATCAGATGGCTCGAAACGTGCTGCGAAACCGTAAATACTCTTCAAGAGTGGCCAGGAAAAATCCTCTGATTTTCGCACAAAACATTGGGAAGATATATAATTTTCCAACTGGCCACATTTCATTTTCCTGGAATACTTTACTACTCTGAAGGCTTTAGAGAATAAAAATATAATACCAACAGTAAAGTTGGGAAAATTGTCTGCTATGGTGTGGTGTTGTATATCAAGCAAGGGTGTTGGGGAAATAAGGATCTTAGATGATATAATGACTAAGGAAGTCTACCTGAGTATTTTAAAAAAAACCAATTACGTAGTAGTGTCGGAATTCGGATTCGTTGATCATGAAAATTCCGAAAAGTTAAAATATAAGTTTTACCAAGATAACGACCCAAAACGTAAATCATATACATATTTCTAGATCCTGGCTATTATATAATTGCAGAAAAGTAAAGTAAAAAAATAAACGATATACAAAAACTTATTACCTCCTAACCTGGACGTCTGGAAGCTGTAGTTGATGCTCAAGTTGGACACACAAAGTTCTAGCAGGCAAAATGTTATTTTTAACAATTTAGAAAACATTTTACTGCACTCAGTACAATTTTGAAAACATTTATTTTACAGAGTACAAACTGATATATTTCTTTAAATTGCGGTTATTGTTTTGTTATTAGAATTAATTTTGTTCTTTTTTTATTGAAATATGCTTAGAAACATGTAAAATCCTGTAAATTAAAAAACATATAATATATTTATAAATTTTACTCAAAAATTAAAGTTTCATTTAAAGTTTTTAATTTTCTTTAGTATTAAAAACATTTTTTTTACAAACTGTATGTAAATATTCATGCATGTACAAAAAATATTATATAGAAATCTTTGTTATATGTACAAATTGTATTTTAGCTGGTAACAGGCCGTCTGCCAGCTCTATATTCATCTTATGGTCTTATTCGAAATAACTAAAGTTAAACTTATTGTTATAAACACAAAAGTTTAAAACGCATTTTAGAGCTACACCAGCTTTAATCATAAATAAAACAAAGAAATATATTTTTAATATCTAAGAAACGGGTTTTATTGGGTGGAAAATTTTAGGAAATATGTAAATGTTTAGATATGGTGGCGCGTTGATGTAAGGGTGTTTGAAACAAATTTTGTGGATTATTCTCATTCCAAATACGACAATTCAACCAGCGTAGGCATAATTTTTTCTACAAAATCTGCAAATTTGGAATAAAAAATTTGATTTTCAAGTAAAAAAACTGCATAAAAATACAGCGTAATTGAAGCAAAATTTTTTTGTTTTACATACATACATATACTGTGTAAGTAAGCGAAAAGCAAAGAAGAGTGGCACAACAGCTTAAAACGAAAGTGTTTCCTGATTTTTATATCAAACCATAAAATTAGACTCAATGTAGAAAAACACAACTCTGCTTTTAATCAGTGTTGCAAAAGAAGGTGGTAATAAAAACATTACCTTACCACTGTTTCACAAATTGAGTTATTAGCATGGTTTTTGGAGCAATTGAGCGGAAAATCATTTACCCTATGCTCTTTTAATTGATCCCTTGACGCAATTAAAAAAAACTCTCTTAATTGAGCAGCGCAATCAATAAAACGAACATACATTACAAAATATACATATAAGAACACATGATTTTGAAATTTTTGTATGTGATTTGTTAGAATTTTGTTTAATTTATTGAATATCAATCAACGGGGTAACGCAAAATGGGACCCAATTAAGCGGGAATTTTTTCGCTAGTTTTTGTGGGAATGTTTCATTTAATCTTTTTGGGAGTATTTAAGCGGGCAAATCAATTATCCGGAAAATTATTTAACTGGAAATAGGAAAAAATACCTAAAAACTGATTTTTAAAACAAAAAACTTCAAAACTGCTAAATGTTCGAAAAATTGCAAAATGCAGATAAATCTACACATTTGCCAACGCTGCATTCAACCAAAGAAGCAATATCAGTTGACATAGTCAACTGACATAAGTCAACTGATATTGCTTTGCCGTTACTTTGACGAAAGAAGATTCAACAATTTGTAAGCGCTGCTCTGAGGTAAGTGTATTCATAATGGAAACTAAAAGCAACTATCAGTGTTAAATGGGCTGTCAAATAAAGCAGTATTTCCAACTCAAAGTTGGGAACCTCTAAAAGATAATATTCTATTCTTGAAAATTTAATAAAATTCGGTAATTCTTTTTCAGAGTCACATGCTGACGGATCGTATATTGAATCAGATAGCGAAACGCCTTCCGTCGCCCCAAAGTTTTTATCTCGCGGACATTTATACAAAGTAATTGTTGGAGAAACAATCGAACTTCCATGCAAGGTGCAAAATTTAGGATCGTTTGTATTACTTTGGAGAAAGGGTTCATCAGTGTTAACAGCAGGCCATTTGAAAATAACAAGAGACGCACGGTTTAAGATAGTTGGAGACTATAACCTCCAAATCAATGGTGTCAGGACACAGGATGCTGGCGACTATATTTGTCAACTAGGCGATCAAGAAAATAGAGATCAAGTCCATACTGTAGAAATTTTAGGTAAGACAACAAACATTCCTTATAAAATAACTATGTATTTAATTTAAGTACAACACCAGTAATTTATAAAGTGCCGGAACCATTCCTTGAATATAAGATAAGATTCGACCAACATATATTTTTGTTGCTTTCTTTAAAACATGTTACAGCTACAAAATTTGGTGTTGTCGCAAGTTTTTTTGTTTTACTACATGTTGAAAAGTTTTTGTTTTATGAAATTTTTTTCGACCACTGTTGCGACAAAGTTCTTATACAATTCTAATCGGCAACATGTCTACAAAACTAAAAACATGGCAAACAACTTAAATAGACATTAAACATTATTATGGTTTAGCATAAATGTGTTTGAATTCAAGTACATCTGCTTTTTCAAACATTCGCAGTCTAAAGCTAATAAATAAAGTGCAAATGACGATCAAAGCAAGAAAATTCAAAGCAAACAAAAGACAAATAAAAATCTTATTCTCTTTCTGCGTGCAGAGTACTTGTATTTGATCAAATCAAAGCAAATAAGATTTTGCTGGATTACTGTAAATATTACCGAAAGTATTTGAAAGCCTTGTTTTACCTTTAGAACTTTTCTTATTCGCAAATTATTTAAAGTATGCAAAGTTGAAAGTTCTTTGCACCCATTATTACGCTTAACCGTTTAATTGAATTTATTGGTTGTTTTCCTTTACAATAATTAATTTTAATCAAGAAGCCGATATCTAATTTTCATTTTCATACATACTCGTACATATGTATGTACATATCTCTTAATTTTCAATTTTTTCTTTTAAATAATTTTGCGTATTTTATTTGATAGAAACACAATATTATTTCTCACAAGAGAAGAATGTATTGTGTTTGTTAAGAGAAAGTAGCATAAAGCAAACAGACGGAAAAGCGATATTGCCAAAAACATACATACATCCATACATACATATGTATGTACATACATATGTATGTATGGATGTACATGTAAATACGTATGTATGTATATAAAGCCTGTTGCACATTTTAACGCCACTTTCAAACCCGTTCTTTTATCGAAAACTTAAGCGTACAAGATAAAATAGAATAATAGGCCAGTGAAACGGAATTTTTTAGGAATAAAAAAATGTTCCATATTGTTGATTTATGTACATGGGATTGGATTGAGGGATTTTTTAAAATAATTTTAAAGTTAAGCCGGCGTGCAATTTCTCCCATTTTGATTCCCTCTTGACTGAAAGCTATACTTTTTCCTCGTTCAATCTTTTAGAGCAGTGTACCTGGTGGCATAATGAAGTATTAAAAAAAATTAACGATCTTTTCATCAACGAGCACTTGGATCGCTAATTGACATATTTTTAGCACAAGGTACTGTTGGCGTTATAAATAAGGAACAAATCGAATTTTTTACTTTGCAAACAAAATTATCGTTACTCACTAAAAATTCCATTCCACTGGCTTTTTACTCTATTTTATCTTGTACATTTAAGTTGAGTAAAGTAGCACTCTATAATCTTTCGTTTTCAATTAAAGAGCGGGTGTGAAAGTGGCGTTATAAATGTTGAACAGGGTCTATGTGTACTTGTAGGCATTGGCTGCTCAGTGTTTCTTCTCTTTCTAAAAAAATAGGAATCTTGCCCGGCAATCTTGATAAAAACATTTTGTCTGGACAAAATTTCGTTGAATTCAGCTCTCCTAGTACCTGGCATTTAAAATGTATTCGTTTTTGTTTCAGTTCCACCTACTCTGCGAGCTCTTCCACACAATGGTCAAGTAACAGCTAGAAAAGGAAGTACAGTTACCCTCGAATGCAAAGCATCTGGAAATCCAGTTCCAACTATATATTGGTTCAAAAGAGACATGTTTTCTGGACCGACACATCTTTCGGATAGTTCAACTTTAATTTTGGAAAACGTCGATAGACATCATGCAGGAATTTATCAGTGCTCAGCAGATAACGGCGTTAAGGAACGAGTATCAATGGATATTCAGCTAACAATATTATGTAAGTTTGTGTTGAGAACTTTTTCTTGAAAATAAGTATGTACATAATCATAAATAGAACAAAAATTTTATTGAATATTTAACAGAATATTGCACCAAAAATTCCACAAATTTATGGATTTCAAATTTTGTGGAAATCAATTTTATATAACTTTAGTTTCGTATAGATGCAGTGAATGACCTATTTTATTTAGCACTTTAATTTTTTTTAAATTTTTAATTTAAATTAAATTAAATTTTTTAAAACATTTAAATTTTTGAACTTTGAAGGGTCAAAATTTTAAAGTTTGCGAAAGATTTTTGGGAGCGTCCGTCCCATAGAGTTTTGTAACATAAACTAGGAATAAGCGAAGGCTTTTCAACAAATAAAAGTGCTTTATTTACTTCTTTTGTGTTACTTGTTATTGTATAATACCGAAAAAACCAGCCTATGCTTCTAATTGTCCGCGGAATAACATATGTACATATGTATGTATGTATAAAACGATAACAAAATTATATGTCTCATTCTCTTTGTAATGCTAGTGTTGCATGGCTACACGCTTTAACCTAAAATGTGTTTAAGAATGACAATGAAAAACAATTGTGCTCAAAAAGTATCATGTTTCGCCAACTAGTGATACTTAATAATGAAACTTACATACATGAGTATTTATGGATAATTGTAAGCGATCTCAGAAAAATGCCATTCCAATTAATGCATTCTTAAGAAAAAACATTTGAACGAAATCGCAAAACTCGTTGCCACAAAAAGGTGAAAGCGACAAAAACTGATTTTCATGCAAAATTTTACAACTGCAAACAAAGTATTTGCAGTAACGAGCTTCAGCCAAAATTTATTCATTTAATTTAAACTAATGAACAATTTCTAAAATTAAAGGAATGATTTAGAGCTTTAGCTGCCAGGGCTATCAGCTCTTTACGTTCACACAGTAATACATTTGTATACATTTTTAGGTTGATATTTATAATTCATTAACAAAATTGGATCTACTATTTATGTATGTATGTTTTTTATTAATTGGTTTTGTAGAATTTGGAAAGCTGATGCTTTGTGGAATTGTTTCAATTAATCAGCAGGTGTTTCAGTGTTGCAATTGCATTCGGTATATAATGGACTGGAGTTGTTTTTTAATGTGTTCGTGGGAAAATATTGTCTAGAAAATTTGTTTATTTAATTTTTTCCAAATCTGTGTTCTACATGGGAGGCATGCGGCTAGGATTGAAATTAACGTAATAGTAATGAGCGATTTCGCTTTCGTTTATCTTGCTAAACGAGTACGAGGTTAGTGATGTCATGAGGTACATATATATATATTTTTTCAACTGCGTCATAGGGCGGAAGGGGTTCATTAGATGCAAGGCGAGCTGCTCGTTTTTTCGTTGCTAGTAGTGCCTACGTGACTGATACCCAATAAATTTTCATATTTTCCTCTCTGTGTAACAGCGTGTTTCTGATTTTTGTGACCTTGTTTCACTTGACAAGCAGTCTGAAAAAAACATTGTTTTATCTTTAGAATTATTTGCACGTTTAATAGCTGTAGAGATGGCTCAGGCTTCGGCTGTAAATATGGACGATTATTCATAGAAGGAGTAGAGTGCTGCTACATTGTTACATAAACAACTATTGCATATGAAGGCAACTATTTTTTTGGAATATTTAGACTGGGACATACATACATATGTATGTATCTAAAAATGCATTTTTCATATTTTGATTTCCATGGTGGATTGTTTATCGTGTTTTTAGTCATTTTAGTGGGTATGTCCATAACACGTTTAAGTTCCAGAGATTGTATTGTTGCACTTTTAGTTCGTCTTGTTCTTTTAGCAGAGATACTTGTAATGATGTCGTAGTCCCAGATGGAGTTAGGGCTCGTCAAGAGTTTTAGGATAATTCTTCCTTTTATCTCAGAAATACTGTTTTCTAAAGATGGAAGGTCCGCTTCCTTGAGAACGTTGTTGATTGGTATAGTTCTACTGGCATATACGACAGCTCTCACTACTTTTTTCGTGTTAATATGGATGGAAATTCTCAGGGATAAATAGCGTCTAATATTTGCTGCAGCAGGTACTGATTTTTTCCCTCGAATGCAGTGCTCCAAAATTTTCGACCCCTCAAAGTTTTCCAAGTCATATCCGTTTGTCTGCATGTTGTAATTATCTGCGTCACAATGATATGTTTTGTTTTTTGTGCCGATATTTTTCCGCCCGAGAAATTTTTCCATTCAATTAAAGCACTAAATGCTTTTATTAAGTTGTTTTCAAGTTGTGAATAATAACTTAGTTGTTGTTTTTCTTTTTGCAAAGTGTGTATAAATCATGCGCATATAAGCAATGGTCTATGGAATTGGAGTTTTGAGAATCTTTAAAAGCTATTTGAAAAAACATCTCTGAAAGGGTGACAGGCTTTTTTTGATGCTTCTATTAGAGAAGGATTTGACCAAATTGAACATTTTTTCTCGGATAAGGCCAGATCTTAAAGCATGTCATGATACGATCCCGTCAAACTCTTTTTTTAAGAATGTGAGTTATATTGGTTACTTAAACTGTATTTAAATGATGATACTTTGTGGTTGTTGTATATATTGCGAATGAATTTATACTTTTAAGACTTTAGCGACTCAGAGATTTCCTATGCAGCATTTCATTCTGTGCCCAAGCTTCTGGCATAGGATTAGGAATGTAGAAGCTAATTAACATTTGTTCCATGCAAAATGGGTTAAGGGGGGAGAGACGAAATAGGTTAAATATTAATACTATTTTTCCTGTTGATGGACAAGTTTTAGCGTCGTTATTTTGTGGCTTTATATGCTCCATTCCATTCTTCATCTTTTAACTCTTTCACTTTCCTAAGAACCCATCTGCTACCCGTTGTACAAGGACATGACCATTACGTAGTTGAGAGAAAGATTTCTTTGTGAATCGACTGATGCCAGATAAAGATTTATTTGGGTCGGTGGATGAGATAACTCCACTTTTCTGGTTGGACTTTGTGCCCATTCTAGGCGTTGGTAAATTGGGTTTGGTTTTTGTTTTTAAACGCGGTTTCTACTTAATCTTGCAATAGGTGTCTCGATGGAATAGGTGGTAGAGTATTCGACACACAGTCCAAAGGTCTTAGGATCGATTCTTACCAACGACCCTGGTGAAAAATTAATAGCCACAAATTTGATCAACTAAAAACAATAACAAAAAACACACAATGGTGCATACACACATACATAAATACAAACACTCAATACCCCAACAATCAAATTCATATAAGTACAATACAAAAAATGCAATGTTGGAATGTTGCGTTACCTGAGGTTTGTACGCTGGGCACTGAACAGTTATAACAGCATCACTTAAATTCTGACACACTCATCTCTGCAATATACGAGTAGAATAAAAACAAAACACTACTCCATATTTCCTCCTCCCTAATCCAGTTCAGGCACAATGAATTGCATATGTAGGGGTCGACCCCTGAGTACTGACCCCAAACTAAACCTGTTATTGGAAAATATATCCGCCGGCTGTGTAACCGAAGAGATTTAGTGAACTTGTTGTTTTCATTGAAAGATTAAATTTATTATATTTCCTATTTAAAATGTCCAACAGAGAAAATCAAACCCGCGTGCAAAGGTTTTATGAAGATTTTAATACTCCGAAAGAAAAATAAAAAAATAAAGGATCGCTCTGAGAGATAGTCGATGCCTGCGTCAGCCAAAGTTTATTCCTAGTGCTGTTAGTTATTATACTGCGCTTTAAAACTTAACATATAAATTATTTTCTTGTATTTTTTTTCTTATAGCACCACCAGAAATTACAGTTGAAAAATCTTGGGTTCATGCATCAGAGGGTTATGATATTGAATTGGTATGCGTTGTACACGGCGATGTCAATTCAGAGGTGTGTTCAGTTATCATTATAATTAAAGAAAGTTTTAGCCGTAAGTCAATATTAAAAAAAATATATTTCAGATGTTATGGTATCAAAACTCTTTTTTACTGGATCAAACGGACAGGCGTTCCATGTATCCAAAAGATGACAGATATAGTCTTATTATTAGAAATTTTCAATCCTCTGATTTTGGAAACTACAGCTGTGTGGCAGATAATGCTCTTGGACGAACAAAGAAATATATCGAAGTTTCAGGCCGGCCTGGCCCTGCAGACTTTATATCGCCGGCACTAAGTGGCTCGTTGGATCATTACAATCTTACGTGGACTATTGAGTCTATTCCGCCACTTGAAGAAATAAAACTCTTATACAGACGCCTTCTGGTACATCACTTTTATAAAAATAAATCAAATCCAATCTAATCTCCAATCACTTTTAGATGAACGAAACTTATCAACATCCCGGAAAATGGCATGAATATCACATTAAACCAACTGCAATACGAACGGACAGTACACATTACATTATGTCATATGTCATTAAAAATCTAGAACACAATGCTGTGTATGAGGCCATAGTGCAAGCAAGAAACAAATATGGATGGAATGAGGTACATACATACATACTACATACATAAATTAATGCACAATAGCGGTTCTCACGCTTCTTATTAAAGTACTATTGTAGAGCTTCTACATAATCTTGATAAATTTAAAATTTACTGAACTTAATCACTTACTCACAAGTATGTGTGATTTTTTAGCAAAGGTCGCTCACACGTAGAAGTTTAAAATAGTATTATATTTAACAGAGTTTTAAAAATATTATACAAAGACCGAGAACCGCGAATATTTATTCAAACCGAAAATTTAAACTACACATTAAAGCACATTCTATCACTATTTAGATTATCAGATAGGGCAATTCCGTCTATAATTCTGAGAAAAAAAATTTCACAAATAATAGAGACTTAGAACCTTCAGTGGATTAAATTACTATTTAACCTTTGAGTTCGCGTTATCCATGCAATTAAGGTGAAACATCCTTATTTATTGTATTGAAGATCACAGATAATTCGAACACTGAACGCGCTCTTGGTGTGAATCCACCAAAAAATTTGCTTGTATTCTTCACCCATAGATATAAGCCTCCAACCATAATGTATTAATCTTGAGCTCTTGGCCAGTGAAATATATACATCGTATGTATTGCGATTCCAAGCTATCCGATCAAAAGCAGACAAGACGAATGTTGCCGTGTTCTTATGTCGACCGTACGAAGGACCGAGGGCATAAATCTGTGGGACTTCTTAAAAATCTCTATAAAAGAGATACTGCACAAATCCCATTTGAGGGTAACTGGTGCTGCTTGAACCTCGTCATCCAAAGAGCTGGCTAAACTGGTGTCAGCTGATTTAATGGCAAAAAAAAATTACCCTGAATTCTGCTATCAGATTAAAAGCAAACGGTGTATATTATAGTTATGATGATTTGTTACTTGTCAAATAACGGGGCTGGAATAATTATTGGAACACTACGGTTCTCGGGGGTATTCCGAGACAAGGTTGCGTAGGAAACTTTATCCATATAATAATTTCTGCAGAAGTTTCAGGAATGAGGAGGTGGAAGAATGTGTTGAACGTAGGGAAAGTGTTCAACAACAATTCCTAGATTTGCCACTCTCCAAATTAAATACTTCTTTTGTAAGCTTACACTTTAAATAAAAATGGAAAAGGAGATAAGTAACTTCTTGTACCATAAAATTAAAATATAACGCGAGCAAAATGTGTCATGAAATGCTTTATTGGTCAAATAACAAGGTATTTTGGTAGGTTATATAAAAGAGGGCTATAGTGTTAGCTGATAACTTGTTTGTGGTATGACTTTCGATTAAACCTATTTTACTCTTTCAACAGAAACGTTTGAGAAAAATAGTACCAAGAAAAAATATAGTACAAGTTTCAAATTTGGAAATGAATGAGTTTTCGATTTGAAAAACTTTTAGTAAGTCAATTTAGTTAATTTACTCATTTAATGTTACCCGGTATGTTCATAATTAATTGTAACGTCCGTTGCAACTCTGTAAGTTTGTACAGAGACCATCCTGATGCCGCTTAATAAATAATAAATTAACAACGATTATAGTCTGCATAACTCTATTTTGTATTTCCAGATAAGCGACATCCACCAGTTTTATACAAGGAATCACGACTTGCTGCTTGACTTAGACATGGAATACAAAATGGGCATAACGAACGGAGTAAACTCTAGAATAAGTTTATGTAATCTTCTGTTATGGCTTGTTTTTTTTACTCAAAACAATAAAAATGATGTATATATTTAAAAAAAAATTATATTCTTAAGATAAATAGTATTATTGTAAATTAAATATATATATACATATACTTCACTTTTATTATACAATGTGCCTTACATCAAGTATTTCGTTTATTTTCCTTAAGTTCGTCTTTAGTCTCATAGCCGAGACGAATTTCACAAGGCGAATGTATTTTGAAAACATTCTTAACCGATCGTCAATGATTAATCGTTTGGATTAATGATCAACTCTTACTTGGACGGCCCGCCGTAGTGAGTCTGTAATATGAACTTCTTTCTCGTAAAACTGATACAGTCAAATCAAAATATTTGTTACCTAAAACAATTCTCGGAGCTTTGCTTTTTTGGAAAACTTCCTATTCGCTATTGTTCTTTAACAGAACACAAAACCGCAAAGGTTTTTGCTTGTCTGCAGTAACGCCCAGAGTTTTTGGAAGGAATGGAATCTACGCCCTCTGTAATGCTGTTTGAACGCTCTAGCAACTCCTGCATGGAGGTCCAGTTTTATCCAATACCAAAAGGTCTCACGTCAAAAGTATGCTATACATGATTACGGCGCACCTTGATTTTTCCTACAGCCTAATATATCACATTACGCTTTCAGTACTTGTGGCATTGCAAAGCAATTGACGCTGCACTTGTCTTCTTCTTCTTTTGGCGCTACAGTCCGGGGTGAACCTGAGCCTCAGCCAACAAACTTTTCCAGCTGGCACGGTCTTTAGCCAGCGTCCTCCAATTTTGCACACAAAGTTGGTTGAGGTCCCTCTCCACTTGTGTGCGCCATCGGTTCCGTGGGCGTCCTCTACTGCGTTGTCCCACAGGTTCGGAATCGAAGATTCTACTGGTCGGAGCAGTATTCTCCATGCGCTCTACATGGCCCAACCATCTTAGCCGTTGTATCCGTAGACGCCTGGTTAGGCTCATGTCTCTGTACAACCCGTACAGTTCATGATTGAATCTTCTTCTCCAGAAACCATCAACGCAAACAGGGCCGAAGATTGATCGCAGAACTTTTCTCTCGAAAATACCAAGGACTTCCTCATCCGCCTTCGACACCGTCCATGCTTCTGCGCCATAAAGAAGTACAGGGATTATCAAAGTGGTATATAGTGTCAACTTGGTTTTTCGAGAAAGGGCCTTACTACTCAATTGCCTCTTGAGCCCAAAGAAACAGCGATTGGCAAGAGTTATTCTGCGTTTGATCTCGGTACTGATGTTGTTCATACTGTTGACTTGGGAGCCAAGGTAGACGAAGTCCTTCACTACCTCGAAGTTATAGCTGCCTATGGTGATGTTCTGGCCGAGTCGTCGGTGTTGCGCGTCCTTTTTTGATGACAGCATATATTTCTTTTTGCCCTCGTTCACCGCTAGACCCATTTTGGCCGCCTCCGTTGAAATACCAGCAAACGCTTCAGTGACGGCTCGCTGTGTTCGACTAATCACGTCAATGTCGTCAGCGTATGCTAGCAGTTGCACGGACTTTTGGAAGATCGTGCCTCTCTTGTTGGCGTGTGAGTTTTGCACGATCTTCTCAAGAATTATGTTAAAAAAGTCACATGTGCGTCGCCTTGTCTAAATCCCCTTCTGACATTGAAGGTCTCGGTGACTTCGTTACCGACCTTTATGGAGCAGCGAGAGTTCTCCATCGTCATCCTACACAGCCTGACGAGTTTGGTAGGAATATCAAAACTAGACATGGCTTTGTGTAGCTCGTCCCTATACACACTATCATATGCGGCCTTAAAATCGACAAATAGGTGGTGGGTGTCGATTTGCATCTCTTGGGTCTTTTCCAGGATCTGCCGTAGTGTGAAAATTTGGTCGATGGTGGACTTCCCCGGCCTGAAACCACACTGATAAGGACCTATCAAACTGTTCAAACTGTTGTTGAGGCGGTCTCCTTTTTTGTGAACCGGGCAAACGATGCTGAGATTCCACTCGTCGGGCATGCTTTCCTCCGACCATATCTTACATATGAGCTGGTGCATGAGCCCAACCAGGTCATCTCCGGCTGCCTTAAATAGTTCCGCGGACAGTCCGTCCGCTCCTGCAGCTTTGTTTGATTTCAATCTCGATATTGCTATCTTGACTTCATTCAGGTCGGGGGGACGGAATTCTCTACCATCATCGTTCGTTATCTGGAGTGGAATATTCTGCCTGGCGATGGAATCGGTGTTTTGCTTGCCGTTAAACTGTCTGCAGAAGTGATCTTTCCAGATTCTCAGCATCGATTGCGATTCTACTACGATTTGTCCCTCTTCGTCACGACAGGCTTCTGTCCGAAGGTTAATCCATTGGATAGTTGTTTTACCCGTTGGTAAAACTTTCGGATATTATTCCTGCCGTAACACCTCTCCAGTTCATCGATCGCGCACTTCTCATGCTCTTTCTTCTTCCTTTTGAGAAGCCGGTGTTCTTCCCTTCTCTTACGTTCGTAGAGCTCACGAGCTGCTCGCCTTCACTACATTAGAGGCAGCATCTCTGATGGCGTTTTGGCAACGGTTCCATTCCTCATCGGTTGTTTCGCCTGGCAGGGTAGGACTCTCTGAGAACTTAAGGGAGACTAGATCGAAAAATTTCCCAGCGGTCGATTGCGATTGTAGCTTTGCGATGTCAAACTGTTGTGGTCGTGCTCTACTCCACTGTGCTACTGATATCCATGATCTTACCTTGGCTACAACAAGGAAGTGATCGGAGTCAATGTTGGCTCCTCGGAATGTTCGGACATCAAGAATACTGGAGGAGTGTCTGCCGTCGATCACAATGTGATCAATTTGGTTGACGGCTGATTGATCAGGGGACCGCCAGGTCCCTTTGTGAATGTTGAGATGAGGGAATCGCGTGCTTGCTACAGTGAGATTTCGCCCCGTCACGAAATCTAGCGGCCTGAGTCCGTTATTGGATGTGTCGTCACGCAGGCTGTGTTTCCCGATGACTCTAGCAAAGATGTCTTCCTTGCCCAGCTTCGCGTTGAAATCTCCTAGGACGATCTTGGTGTCATAGCTGGGGCATTGATCGTATGTTCTTTCTAGGAGATTATAAAAGTCATCCTTGCTGTCGTCATCTTTATCCTCCGTAGGGGCGTGGGCGCAGGTTAGGCTAATGTTGCCGAGTCTAGCCTTGATGCGGATTGTAATGAGACGTTCGCTCACGTATTTAAAGCTTAAGACTCTTCGCCTAAGTCTGCTTCGAACAACAAACCCGCATCCAAATAAGCGCTGTCGTCGCTCTTTGTAGCAATCACCGTAATAGATGTCGCAGTTTCTCACTTTCTTTTTAACCGGCCCATCCCATCGCACTTCCTGGACGGCGGTGATGCCAGCCTTATAGGCTTCCAGGGCCTCCGCAAGTTCATCGGCTGCACGTGGTCTGTTCAGGGACCTGACATTCAACGTGCAAAACCGAAAATCGTTATCCTTATTGCGTTGTCCATGGTCGGCATGTGTTTTTACACGGTAGGCAAGTTACCCCCACGCACAACCACCGAACCTGAAGGACCGCGTCCTGGTTTAGACCCCTGGACAGAGGGGACTCGCTGCACACTTTGGTTCAGCTCTAAGCAGGTGCTGTAGGGGCTATCCGGGGCGCCACGAGGAGGCAGTATGTCAGCTTGACCAGTCCATTTTCAGGGATCGCTGCTGGCTTCTCACCAGGTTAAGAGCAATCAACAACTTTACCCTGAATGTAGTGGCCCATCCCCATTACAAGACCATTAAACCGGATAAGCACTTAACGGGTAAGGTCTAATTGGCCAGTTTTTTTTGTGGCTCTCGGGCCAAGAGACAAGCAGTTTCCGCGACATGTCTAATCACTTTAATTTTTAAGTTTGATCCTGATAAGGAGAATTACTGTCAGAACCACAGTGTTCGTAAACAGTTTAAGCCCAGAGGTAAGCAAAATGGTAAACAACTTATTTAAAAGATTCTACAGAGTTACGAGTATATTTTATATTTTTTTCACGCTGTATCGATGAAATCGATTTTCTTATTGATCAGACAAACGACTGCATTGATCGTAAAGGCAACGTAACTCGTACAATGCAAGCAGTTTGTGAGGAAAGAAAAAATGTATCAATATTTTCGTTGCATTTCCGGGATCATCCCATGATAGTTGGGTTTGAAAGTTTTTTTAATTTTTTCCTGAACTTGTCATTGTACTCGTACCGTGGAACTTCTATTATGAATGGCAGTTGTCAGTTGCCAAGAAGTTATCGAAAACGGTATTTTGACCATTAGTAACGATAAATAATCTAAACAATAAAATTTTTTCTGTGAAAATAAAATAAAAATTAAAATGTTTTCATCAATTGATTGTTTTTGATGAGAAAGGAGAAAATATACAAAACGCCGCATCGATTAGGAAACAGTTAAGAGACAATTCTAATCTCTCCTGAATTGGGGTGTCAAATTGGTGCCGGGTTGTTATTTTAACCATTTTCATATCCGAAAATAATAAATAATTAAATTCTTATGCTTAAAAGCATATTAATTGTACTCACTTTCCTATCTACCACCTAAATTTGCATTCAAAACTCACACGGCATCCAAAAACTCTAAGTTGCCAAATTATTTTAAAAAAGCAGCTGAGGTTGCTACCAAAGTTGCTATCTGTAATACCTTTTCGGCAACTGGCAACGCCATTGAAGTTCGGTTGCTATCGATAATCGAGCCATACATTTTCTATTGGAGATTACAGCAAGGACGCAGAAAAATTTCGACATGAAGATGAGTTTGAGAAGTGTGTTTGCATTGAGCATAGTTTTGGAAGGCGGAAGCAAAGATTTGGGCAATAGTTATTGCACATTGTAAGGTATCAAGAAGCTATTCCATGTTATAAGAGTTGCTGTGCCTTGCACACAGTTGCGAAAGGCAACGATTCGATATTTTGCTCCGAATTTTGTTTACTTTTTGTTCCAATTATTGCCAACATATCAGAATCAATGTCAACAATTCATGTAATAAATTTTTGATTCCAGAAAAAGCATTCTTTCAATCTTTTCTTTTTTCAATAAGCATCCCCAGCAGCTTAAGTTTTCTTTTGAGTGTATCTTTACGATTTTGCGCCCTTCCACAAGTCAAATTTGTTAATATATTAACTTACAAAACAAGTTACATTCTAAAGGGGCCTGCAACGGTGTTAAGGAAGTGAAATACAGAATAGAAGATT
Source organism: Epicampocera succincta (assembly GCA_932526305.1). Taxonomy (NCBI): domain Eukaryota; kingdom Metazoa; phylum Arthropoda; class Insecta; order Diptera; family Tachinidae; genus Epicampocera; species Epicampocera succincta. The sequence goes on from OW052035.1 coordinate 20,279,385, forward strand.
CATATATGATTTATTTCTGCATTTGCCCTTGGATCGACTTGACCAAAAAAACAGGATTGTGAGTGATTGGTAATAAGCAAATTTGAACAGCAGTTAAATAAAAAAGAAAAAATAAGTATGGAAAAGTGAGGTTTAAAGTCTTCTTAACATTATTAGTTAACTTTTCATATTAAGTACAATATTTGAATAGTGGAACGAGGAAAGCGTTGTTCCGAAGAAAAGCGAGAATTAATTCTAAATGTACGAAAACAAGGAGCGACGTATAGAGAAATTAGGGAAATCTTAGGGTGCTCTGACTATAATAAATGCCTTGTTATATAAATAAAAGCCCGTAGCACGTGGTCGCAAACGTAGAACATCAACCCTTCAAGACCACCGAGATGTGCGATGTAGTAACAAGATTCAAAGGTAGCTAAATCTTGCTGTATGTGGCCCTACTACTCCTAGACGACTGATTGAAAATAACTTATTCGTAAAAAGTCCACTAAAGGTGCCATTGCTGACAAAAGAAACAGGCAACTGCACGTTTAAAGTTGGCCTATGAACATGTCAATTAGCCGTTACAAGAGGTTGAGGTCTATGTCTGCTGCCTGCTCAGGCTACTGACCTTCTATCATCTAGCATCTATGGGGAGATGTTAAAAAATATGTTTTAGATGAAAAGACGTCCAGTTCGCAAAAGTGATGGAAAGCAGGGCGTGATGCCTGGCATCCAATCCATTTAAAGAAATGCCAGGACGTTACGGACTCCCATTAAACCTGAGCCCATAGAATCTGTCATGCATGGTCCGTCAACCTTTTCAACTGACAACTAATTTAAAACAAAAAGAGGGCTATGAGCTTTGTCACATAGAGTACATCAACTTCAACGCAAAGTACCAAAGTTGGGCAACATCTAACCAATGTTGAGTACTTTAACAATTATCAGTAATTATTCTCTTTGTTTTGATTTAGATTTTCGTTCAAAAATAAAGATTTTATATGCATTAACAAGGTACACATTGTCTCAACCTAATCCGTCGAATGCCAGGTCCCCAAAGGATATAATCCAAGTAGTTTATTATAACCACCACATCGGCAAAAGTGTCCAGGAAATTGCAAATGTTCTTTCGTTACAAAGCAAATTAAATCGACTAAGAACGAGCACAAATTGGAGCTGAAATCCATACCTGGTCGTGCATATATTGTAAAATATCCGACGGATTAGAACGATTCATATAAAGAAAAGATTAAAAACAAAAAAAATCTCTACCAGAGGCCTTGCGCAAGTACTTCAGAAGGAAACCTTAGAAAACAAAAATATTATGCCCACCGGTGTTTCCAACAAACGAGATATACTAAGGAACCATTTAGTGCAAAATGCTAACCAAGCTCTGTCAAGATCACGACCCGAAGCATGAGGAGCACACAATGAGAACGTGGTTATTGTTCATTTGTAAGAATGTGATGGACACGCCAGCCCAAAGTACAGAATTGAGCCCTATTGAAAATATATGCTTATACATCAAGCAAAAAGTGTAAAAACATATCCTGGACAGATGTAATGGTGCATCTTCTTCCCGCGCAACAAATACAACGGAAACATTGCAGCAAGAAAATAGAATAGATGTCTTGGATTGGCCAGTCCAGACCGTAACATTTTTCACAAACATTTAATTGGAACTCTGGGATGAATTATAGGCCACTTTTTTCAGCCAAAGTAAAGGTGTTAATATTTAATTTATTTAGCCAATGGATGTAATCTCTGCCGGCTGTTATTAGAAAACAGGTTACACTAATTTAAAATCGTGGTATTGCATTTCCATACATAATAATTCTTTGGATCCGAGATTACTAAACCATATTCCAATACAAGCCCCACCAGTGCTGTATAAATCGGTTTAGTAGTGTAAGGGATGGAACTCTTTTACCCAGCGCTTTATAAAAGAAAGAGCACCTCCAGCTTTATTTACGGTCATTGTACTCGTAAAATGAAATACAAAGCTAAGCTTCTGATCAAGCAAGATTCCCAACTCCAAGAATGAGTCCACTCAGATCTCATTGATAATCACCTAGGGAGTAGTCAGCAGAAATGTGAGTATTTCAGGAATAACGCATAAATTTACATTTCTTCAAATTCAGCACCATCATAAAAAGAAATTGTCGAGTTCATTTTGTAGTTTTAAGTGGTCGGTATAATATTTGAAGCTGCAAAAAATGTTTACATCATCGGCGTACATTGAGATGTTTGAAAACAGAATCACACTGGGTGGATCAATGATGAAAATTGGATGTGACCTGCTCCTCAGTGTGGCCGCGGCGACAAAAATTTTCACTGCTAGAAATTTTAACTCTATTTTTTAATATTTAAATCGTTATAATTTAGTTATTTTGCATAATCTGCAATATATTTACCTGTACAACGTTTGAATAAAGCAAAGTTGATGCAAAAATAACAGTCTATATAAATTTATTGAATATAAAGTTAATTAGGAAAGGCCGTAACTCGTTTTTTTCGCAAATCGTGGTTTTTGTAAATTTAGAAAGATGATCTTCCAACACATCATTGGAGAAAATATTGACGTAATCCGACTAAATATAACAATATAAGCAGTTGAAAAATGTTTCCGAAGGGCCTTTCTCTATTAAGGTATCGATATATACATACAAATGTATGTTATACACACATACATGAAACTCCAAACAAAGTAAGAATGAAATTAAAATATCGAGATTCAACAAATACATATCGCACCCTAAATACAAAAGGGGCACAACTCAAAATTTTGCAAGATTTACTTTTTTCCATAAATTAATTCAGAATGCAAGTTAAGGTTTCTCATACATTTTTTATTATTTTATTTACTTAAATTCCTTTCTTCAAAATTAAATTCATAAATTAAATTTCCCACCAAATAAGCTGACGTTATGTCTACAAATTCTAAGGTGTAGTATTTCAACATGTTGATGCAGTTTCAAAACTTATTGAAAAACAAAAGTATAAAATAAAACGATGAGCTTGCAAAAAGAAAAAAATAATAACTTTTAAACATAAGAAATTTTTGTAAAATAAAAAGTTAGTCTAAGATTGAAGGTTGACCTGATTGGTCAACAAAAATAAATTTTTCCAAAATTAAGAAGTATAAAAATTAATTTGCACATCTCTTACTACTGCAAAAATTTCTTTCACATCACTATCTTCTTTAACTGGAAAAATACAGTTATGTTAAGTGTGTTGCTTCTGCACGATGAACTAAACATAAACAGTTTTTTGTCTCTCCTGAAAATTTTAGTATTTTGAGTTGTGCCCCTTTTGTATTTAGGGTGCGATATATGTATGTATGTGCTTATTGTTATATTGTTAATTATAAAACAATTAAAAAATAACGCTATTCAGCGGCAAATTTAGTTACATACTAAACACATCATCATAGAAATATTCCTCCTCAAGTTCAGAAGAGTCAGTTGCAATATCATCAATAGATCTGTTTCTATCACATAATTTTACGAGATCACTAGTGACTTCAAAGTCTTGCCTTTTTAATCCACATGTTATGCAAAACGATACATTTCTAATTTCGGTTGTTTTCATATTCATACCACTAAAACCCTTCAACTTCAGCGTTACTAGATGTAAAACCAAAAATTTCATCACAAAGGAAGCGAACTCAGTGAAAGAATTTTCACTTAAAGCGTTTATACTCACAAACGCTTATCCAAAATTCAGTACTTGTTTTTTTTTTTTTTTTTTTATCCGTTCGAATTGGGCTCTTGTCAATGCTGTTCCAAAGACGTAATATCTTCAGTTGTCAAATCTAAAATTTCTTCTTAAAAAGTTTCTATTATTTTAGATTTACGAGGTTTTAGGCTGTTTTCTAAAAAAAAATTTTGTCTCAGTCAACGCCAGGTATTCCCTTAAAAATTATATAAGAATCATATCTGTAACAGTTTTCAAGATATTTAGAAAACAAACTTTAGAATTGCAAATGTATGTGAATAAAAATCTTGGGACAGATTTTTTACGTTCACAAAAAAAAGATCAAAACAAACTAAAATGTTTACATACAAATACATCCCTGATCTAAAGATGTGTGATGGAGTTTGAAAAATTTTTAAAAAAGATGAGAGCCGTACGATTGTAAAATGTTCGTCCGTATTTCGTCTCTATGTCGTATGGTTTCATTACACATTAAGTTTAGACGATACCATCCCTGCTTTTCTCCTCAAAAATTTGACTTATCGTACGACTTGTATTATCGTCTAAGTCCCCTTTCAATAAGACACACGCACGAAGCCCACCTTTTTGTATTAAAATATTTGCTTATATTTTATTTGCTTTTTAAGGTACTAAATACAGATAAAGTAAAAGAGAAAAATGGAAAACTAGTTGATATTTAAAAATTAATCGGGTATCGTCGGAGTTTCTCTTCCCTTAGGCAAGAATTCTTCCAGTTCGGAATCTTCGATTTCACAAAGATGCACGGAAATGTTGCTGCTATACGGGCTTTTCTTGCACAAGAACTCTTCTTCGGAATTCACTGAAATGAAATTTTAATCAGAATTTTATTAATCAAATTCACAACGTATTACTGATATTAAGAACAAAAAGTATATGCACGAATACAGTTTCATTGGGGAAACCCAACAAGCTCCTATTCTACTGTTCACGCCAATTATTCTAATACATCCATGCACATACAATTTATGTATGTAACTACAAGTTAAGGCAAAGAAACGAATATGTATGAGAAAAAATTATCACGAAGAAAACTTGTTGTGGCTCGAATCAGTTTCAAATGAAAAGACTCAACGAAGACTCAAGATTCAAAGGAGAAACTCATTGTTGTCAGTTAAAGGATTTACTTGTCAAATCCAGCGATTTTTATACGTATTCTGCAGGGAAAGTATGAAAGAAAAACAGCTCACGTGACCTCTGCGAGGTGTAACTACACCCTCAAATCGATCATGCAGAATACACACACTATATACGGTCCAACGTGTGGGATGATACTTAGACCACCAAAACAACATGGCCGCCTTAAAACGTGAGTTTGAATACTTTGTGGGAAATTGCTTCAAAGTGAAGTTTATTAAAGTTTCCAGTTTTCGTTACGAATTGGATCCCAATGTCCATTGGCCAGACATCAAACTGCTTCATCAAAATCAAATTTAAGAAAAGAAAACTATACCAATCGTGTCACTTGAGTTCTACGACAGTCGCTGTTCAATTTAAAAGTTTGCAAATTCCGATTTCGAAGCTGCATTATTTGCTATTATTATTTTTATTGACTTACTTACTTACTTACCTTCAACTAACCCAACGTAGCCAACATTGCGTACCATTACATTGTTTATTGGATTTAATTGTTAGGTTATTGTGTGTTTGTATTTATGTAGGCATGTATGTATGTATGTACTTGTATCATTGTCTATTGGGTTTTTGCTACTAATTTCAGATATATATGTAGATGTAAAGAGTTTTGGCTAATGTTTTTTCCAGAGTCTTCGATAGGAATCGAAACTAACACCGCTGGATTGTTGGTCGAATACTGCAACACGCAGAATAATTGAATAACAATTGATTTAACGTAATTCTTTTGTACGGAAGTTGCTTTTTTTTAATAGTTCAAATTATTATATCGGACGGACAGTTTGCCCACTGGACTTCCAAGATATTTTAAAGTTTCACGATGTTGATACCCTTTTGTGAGGAAGAAGGGATTTTAAAAATCTGTTTACGAAACGTGAAGTTTAGATAGACATTTTCCCCCTTTGATTTCCAAAGCTTTTTTTTAATCAATTTGGCACATTGACACTTCCAATTTTTTTACGAACTTAATGCGTTAAAAGGAATTTTGAAAACTGGCTCGTAAATGGTGGAGTTATTTGAATACTACAGGCACTTCTTCTACAACAAAAGTCTTCTCACTCATGTTTTCGTGTTGTTACGATAACCTTTTAAATTTGGTTTTCGAAAAAAATCATAGACAAAGATTTTTTCTTTTGTGATCAACATTATTGCCAATATGTAAATTTTCGTACATCAAACCCCTGGACATACACATGGATCTGGCCAGACTTTTTTAAATAAAATGATTTTATTTGTTTTTATGTTTTGGTGGCAAAACTGATGTTTGTTTTCGTTATCATATTGATATTAATGTGGGCTCTGGCCAGGCCTCATTTTTTATTTATGTGAAAAATTAAACAGGTGTATAAAAAGGATGAATTTTTAATTATGTATGTAATATTATTGGTATATTCATTATTTACATATGTTTTTTTAAATCCCCGTTATTTTCCATTTCTTTATTTCTTCTTTAAACGAATGCCTTTTGTTTATCGTCTACCAGAAATAAGTAATAAAGAAAAGCTTTTTCGTCACTTTATAAAAATGTAAATTAGTTTTCGTTCGTTTTTTATTTACGAACGAACAAATATTTTCATTTCGCAAGAAATGGCTGTTAACTTAAAAAAAAATATTATGGGACCCAACAGAAAGCCTTTCTTTTCCGAGAAAAAAAAATAAATCGGTTTTTCCAACGTCGTTTGAGAAAAACCGCCAGCTTAAAATCCGCTCCGAACGGTAACTTTTTCTAAATGCATTGTCAACAGCTGAGCCTCGTGTGGGTCGGTGTATCCACATACATACATATGTCACAATTTTGTTTATTCATCCAAAGATGATTCTTCTACCAAAATAAAACACAACACCAAAACAAAATGGACCTCATTTTGACAATAAAGTTCTATCACTTTGATTTATTGCTCAATCGTGTAACTTGCCATCGTGATTTTGAATCAATGACCGGAGAATAAACAACAGATTTGACAGATGCCCCCAAATTGGCTTCGCTGTCACTAACTGCCGTTATCTAACCACGTCAATTGAATGAAAACTTCTTTTTATTTGGTATTTCGGACACAGACCCTCAACTTAAATTTAATTTTATAAAGTTTTTTGTAGGTGAAGTTTAGGACCTATCCGGGAATAACTATTGGCATAATCTTAAAATTCAGAAATCAAAAAAATAAATAAATCACAAAATAATGGAAATGAAAAATCCAAAAGAAGATGAACACAAATTTATAAATACACACATACAGTGAATTAATCCGAAAATCGGACATGCCTAAAATCTTTATATTAAGAAACATTACAAACAAAATATAATTTCTTTTTTTTAGCAAAACGTATATTTCTATTAAGAAAGATAATTTTCAAGTTATTGATAAGAAAAAAGCAAAACATTTCAATTTTTTTAGGATTTCGTCGTCATCATGACCAATTTAATATCAAAATAAATTTTTATCGACTTCGTCGTGAATTCTATACAAAACTTGTATTCCATAACAGTAACGTATCGATTGTTTATCGTTTTTTAAAGCACATCTCTAAAATTGAGACAGTTGGATTGTTTAGTTTTCCGCTTTTATTAAACAACAAAACAGAAAAAATCCATCAAAATTTTCGATATAAAGGCACATTGTGTAGATTATTGTATATATGTACATACATATTTGTTGTATAATGGTTAAAATAACAATATGAAAATTTTCCAGATTTTGTCCAGCACATGCAACTCCTTTTTCTTGATTAATAATTTAATTCTTTTAATTTCCATTTCGGCATCATGCTACTCTTTTTGTCTTTCAGTTTCTTCCAACATTAATTGATATTTCTTCTCTGCTATTTCTAATAAGTTTTTTTGGTCTTTCAGGCTTCGGTTATTGACGATATTGAATTATTAATTTCCTTTAATAGCATCGCCTGTTCATCACTGTGCTTTTGGAGCAATTCGTAATCGTCGTTGGGTGATTCCCGTTCTTCAACGTAGATTTTTTTTTTACTTTTAAAGGGCTGCTTTGTTTGTGGCTATTTTTTTCGACTTCAATTTTCAATAAACTTTTGCCAACCGTCACCCGCTCTTTTCTTCTTCAAAATCACAAGCCTTTTTGAAAACCTTTGGATTTTTCTCTCTCTTCGACTAACTTATTGCATTGGCCAGTTTTTTAATTTTGTTTTCTCTTTCCATTTTTTTATTCAAGATTATTATTGAATAAAACTCAAGAGGAATAAAACTGTTTCGACACCAATAAGACTGACGGCAAAATCAGAGTCAATTTATATCGATGTTGGCGTTAACGCAACGTACGGGATACCAAAAATACATCGACACTTATTGATAAAACTTGATATTGAGAATGGGCATACCGATTTACAACAATCGACACAAAACGATATAGTTTCGTATTGATGACGCTAAATAGAATAAGAGAGAATATTCTCCCAAATTAATTGCAATAAAACCAAAACAAGAAATAAATACATATAGATCAAGTTATTCCTAATACTCTTCTCTTATATGTGGAATTTGATTTTAATTGTGGAAAAATTATGTTAATTGCACAAACAAAAGAAATGGAAATTAAATTTAAAAAGAATATGTACAATTAATATGTTGACAGTCGTCGTTAATCACTTGTTGGAAATAGACGTATTTTTCACTGACTTCGCTCTGATAGTAATACTGTATAACGGTTGTTAGTTCTTTTTTCCCCTAAGTTGTTTTGTGTTTTTTTTTTCTCTTCTCTCATAAAAAAAAATTTTTTTTAATAAAAGTTAAAACCAAAAAAAAAGGAAACTTAAGATTAAAAATGGCCCCTGGGCCCCCTGACAAACAATTTAACGGGTTTGCTGTTCTTGGCGACTATTTAGACCAAAGCAACAACAACAAATTTCCTACACTTCCCCAACCAAAAACTAATATACATAGCGATCCAAAATACCTAACAATTACATCTGAAAACAATGGTTTAAAAAAATTAAGTCCATTCGTTATTCAAAAAGGCTTAAACTCGATTTCAACTCTAATTGACTCCATAAGCCAATTAAGAGATGGCAATCTCCTGCTGCTAGTTCGGAATCAAGTTATTGCCGATAAGTGAACTAAGATCCCAAAGAAAGATAACAATGGTAACGAAAAAAATAATGACAAGCAAAATCCCAATACCAATACTGGCAAATACAACAACATTAACAACGAATATAGCGGAAACATGGTCATTACATTCAACCTCTACAACCTACCAAAAGTCGTCGACGTTGCATGGTACAAAGTGAAAGTCCAACCCTACTTCCCTAACCCTATGCGCTGCCAAAAATGCCAACTTATTGGTCATACAAAAAACCGATGTAATAATACTGAAACTTGTGACGTATGCAATTTACCGCCACATTCACCAAGTGTCTGCTCCAGAGTACATTGTGCCAACTGTAGCGGCAATCATCCAGCATCGGATAGAAACTGCCCTAAATACCTACAACAGAAAGAAATAATTAAAATAAAAACCATAGACAAGTGCTCATTTGGTGCAGCTAAACGTAAATACGAAACCAATGAAAGGCTCAATTCCCAACAAAACATTAACCAAACATATTCCCAAACTATTAGACAAAGTAATACTTCAAACAACGAATTGTATCTACATAGTAAAAAACGATCTCCAACGCCAGCGAACAATGAAACTATGCCCAAAAAACAGCCACGCAGAGTACCGTCAACCTCCTCTTCATCAAGTGATCTAGAAACTCCTAAGGCCTGCTCCTCATCAAGTTTAAATAAAACACAAAATGGTGACCCAAATCAATCAACAATTTTAAAAATCCAAACAGATAATATTCTAGGAAAACTATCAACAAATACCCAACAATTAATTGCAAAACACCAAACAACAAATATAAAATAAAACTCGAACAAAGTAGAAAAAACCAAAAAACAAAATATAACTAAAAAAACCAAAACAGACAATCAAACCTTGAACAAAGGAAAAACTCCTTCGGGAAAAGTTAACGAAAACTGTGATCACAGTTCTGGTGATCAAAACTTGTACCCAGGGACCCAAAATGATCCTTCCTTATACTCCCCTCTTGGTCAGCTGACCCAAGAATTAGTTACAAAAAAGCAATACTTTATCTCAGCATCCTCAATGGATACTGATTCAGAGATAAACTCAGTATCAAGAAACAAATAATCCGTGCACAAAATATCTACCTACTGTAAATAGATTTTATAGTAAAGTTAAGATTTAACAAAGGAAAGCATGGATAATTTTACAATACTCCAATGGAATATGAACGGTTTCATAAACAATTTCAATGAAATACAGATTTTAATCAAGGAACACAATCCATCTGTAATATCTATTCAGGAAACGCATTGGAAAGGAAATTCTAACCCAACAACCCCCAAAGGATACTCTGCATACTTTTATAATTTACCTCTCAACACCATCTCCAAACAAGGCGTAGGCGTGTTAATAAAAAATAATATTCCGCACAAGGTCACACACGTCAACACCACGTTTCAAGTATTAGCCATAGAAATACAACTGAGAATTAAGTTTTCCGTAATTTCACTTTACATTCCACCCTGCCAGCCATTCTCCAAACATGACCTCATAAACATATTCGATTCCGTTACAACCCCGAAATTTGTAGTGGGAGATTTCAACTCCTGGAACGCTTCTTGGGGATCTCTAACCAACAACAAGAGAGGATATACCCTAGAAAATGCAGCGCTCTCTTCAGACCTATACATCCTTAATGACGGGCGACCAACACATCTTTCTACACACAGCACTTTAACACACGTTGATGTGTCGTTATGCTCACCAAGTTTATTGCACTTAACTTCGTGGGATATTTTAGACGAAATGTTTAACAGTGACCATTTTCCTATAAAAATCAAACTATTGTTGAATAGGAACATAACAAAAACAAAATTCAACAGCAGGTTTCTGTTAGAATCCGGGGATTGGTCTAAATTCACTGATCTGGTTGAAAAGGAACTAGAAACAAGACCCTACTCCTCCAATATTAACAAGGAAGCTTCTTCTATCACTAAAGCCATAAAAGCCGCCGCCAACATTTCAATTCCCCAGTCTTCGCCAAAAACTAAAATTAATGTACCTTGGTGGAACAAAGAGCTATCAACGCTGCGGAAAAATAAAAATAATGCATGGAAAATTTTTAAAAACTCACCAACCACTTTAAACCTTATCTTATACAAGAAAGAAAACTCCGTATTCCGCAGGGAAATGAAAAGGCAAAAAAAATTGAGCTTCGAAAATTTCACCAATACAATAAATAGAGACTCGTCAATCGGTAATATATGGAATAAGATTCACAGACTCACGAACAGTGGAGTTAGGAAACAAATTCTAGCTATTGAATCAAACAATCAAATCATCACCGACCCTAACTTAATAGCATCCACCTTTGCCTCTAAATGGTCAAAATATTCATCTGATAAAAATTTCCCCCAACCATTTATTAACTCTAAAACTAACATTAGTAATATCAAACAAACTGTAAACACAAATAAAAACGCCCTTTTAATAGAAAAAGAAATTACTCTGACGGAATTATCATGTTGTCTATCCAAAGTTAAAGGTTCCACACCCGGTTACGACAGAATTTCATATAAAATGATCAATGAAACTAGCCTAAAAACAAAGAAACGATTACTATATTTTTACAACAATATACTTAACAACGGTTATATCCCTACAGTTTGGAAAACTTCTACGGTGATTCCTATCCCAAAAAACAAAAACTGTCTCGAAGTAAAATCATACCGCCCAATCTCGTTATTATCGTGCATAAGCAAAATACTCGAAAAAATTATCGCTACTCGTCTCTACTGGTTCACTGAAAGAAATAATCTTACAGCACGCAACCAAGTTGCATTTAAAGCTGGAAGAGGTTGTAGTGACGCGCTTTTGCATATCGATTACATTGTTTCTAAGGCCTTATCATCACGTAACCATGTATCAATCCTTTCCATCGACTTCGAAAAGGCGTTTGACAGGATCGGAGCCCATGTAATTTTAAATACACTCAACAAATGGAAAGTCGGGCCGAAAATATTCAGTTTTATAAAATCATATCTACAAAACCGCAAGTTTCGGGTAACAGTAAATGGCACATACTCGTCAATATATCCGTTAAATAACGGGATCCCGCAAGGGTCCCCGCTGTCTGTAATGTTGTTTACTATTGCTTTCAGTGAAGTGAACATAATAATCAATAAATCTAAGTACTTAGACCACTGTATTTATGCCGATGACCTGTATATATTGTGTAAAAGGAATAGCAACTTGGAAACCAACAACATATTACAAGACGTCCTCAACAAACTATTCGATTGGTCGCTACACTCCGTAGCAAAAATTTCAACTGACAAAACAAAAAAACTACATGTATGCAGAAAAAAGCTTTGCGATACTCAATCATTCTCTCTGTGCATTGAAAATACTACTATTGAAAACGTATACCAACTGAAAATACTGGGAATTATGTTCACAAAAAATTACACCTGGAAGGAACACTTTATGAATCTCAAAAAATCATTGACTCAAAGAGCTAACATCATTGCATTTCTATCAAGCAAAAAAAGTTCTGTGCATATCAACTCCCTAACATACCTTACTAGAATTTTAGTTCTGAGTAAAATCGATTACGGTCTTTTCCTCACCGGAAACACTACCAAATCAACATTAAAACTTATTAAAGGAATTTATCACAGAGCAGTGCGATCAAGTATTTTCGCTTTTAAAACCACACCACTGAAACACATATTCGCCGAATCAGGACTACCATCACTAGAAGATCGCATCCACGAAGCTAAGGCACTGTTAATCCCGAAGATTACTTTTCTAAACAATTCCATTATCGACCAAGACGTCCTCACACATTCAACCACCAAAAGAAATTACAAAATACCCTCAGCAATTAGTGTAATATTGCAGCTAGCAAAATCTCAAAACTTAGATATTATAACAAAAAACACACTGTGTAAATACCCCCATGGTTTATTAATAACCACTCCTGCGACTCTACTCTAGCAGTATCTCCCAAAACAAATACCTCAAATATTTTATTCAAACAACTATACCTCGAAAAGGAACATATGTATCGTAGTAACGGCTGGACAATATACTTCACAGACGGATCAAAAACGACAGATGGTAACACATCTTATGCCGTGGTCGATATTGACGGATATATCATGCGTCTTAATACGCTACCTCACAGTTCATCCATTTTTACAGCTGAAGCATCCGCCATAATGAAAGCTATGGACATAGCTCTTAACAAGCACCTCAGGACAGTCATTTGTACCGATAGCCTGTCGGTAATAAAATCAGTATGCAACCCAATCCCAAATAAATGGAATAAAATTAATCGAATTCGAGACCTTTTGATTCAAAATCCTAACTCGTTAAAAATTGTATGGGTCCCAGGGCACGTCAACATAAAGGGAAACGAGTACGCGGATAAACCAGCCAAATTTGCCTGTAAAGCTCCTATAATTATGGTAAACGAACCAGAAAAACCTGATCTTCGAAATCTAATTAAAGATTATATAAGAAGAAAGCAAACAACTGCATGGTCTAACTACTACCATCCCCACTATAAAGAGCTGAACAAAAATTATCTACACCTACTTTAACCCACAAAGCCTACTCGACACCAAATCCAAGTCTTCTCTCGGCTAAGACTAGGGCACACTTATGCCACGCACAATCACATACTAAATAAACAACCAGCTCCATCTTGTCCTAAATGTAACATGCCGCTCACTGTCAATCATCTTCTGACCGAGTGTTTACAACTTAAGAAACTTAGATATACCATTTTTAAAACTAATAGCCCTAGAAGTTTCCTAGAATTTCCTACTCAAGATAACATAAAAAAAATTTGCGATTTTATAACTCAGACCGGTTTTGTCATTTAACATTAACAACCACGATTTAATATTAAATTATTATAATAATAAAAATAACTCCTAAATTCCTTATATTATTACCTAGAGCCGATGGCCTACGTAGCGAGTGCTCCTTAAAACATACATTAGGTTTACTAATTTTACTTATAAATCTAATAAAGCATAATAATAATAATATGTTGAATTATATAATTATTTATGATCTCTATTATTTTTATACGTGATGAATTTTGTTTTAACTTACAATTTTATAAATTGTTCTTATTTTAATTTTTTTATGAAAATGATTTAAAAAAACCTTTTTTTAAAAAAAAAAAAACAATATGGCAACATTGGTTGTGCAAGAGTAAAACGAGAGCATCAATGTGAAATGCAAAATTATTTATGAGTCATAAGAAATTCTGCTGGTACCTGATAAGCATTTTATACGATCTACATATATTCTTTGGTTTCGTGAATTATCTTAAGGGTTGTGCCAAGCAAACAACTTACTACTACTAGTAATTAAATGTATGTGTGTATGTCTGTACGACTATATTTACCGCTTAGTTTTCTATTAGAAAATTCCAAATCAGCCTTGTGCTGAATGAATTTGTCATTCGTAGAACTTTCCCCTTCGGTTTCGCTAAGATTGCTCAATGGTGGCAAGTAGGTGTCAGGATGTCTTACATACATTTTACCTAAAATAGAAATACGGAACTTTAGTTAGCATGAATATGAATTACAATTACACATTAAATAAAATATCCAATAATAATGACCTGTCTAAAAAATTGTAAATTGTAAAATTGATTTTAATTAATTTTAAAATAATTAATAATAATAACTTGTAAAATTGTTTTTAACTAATTAGTACGTCTAAACATACATAAATACTAGGAAGCAATTTAATCCACTGAGTTTTGAAATTTTTTTCATATTTAGAAGCGAAACAAATATTTTTGCTTGTTTTCTGTCAAAAATTGTGTATTGAATACGAATACTAAAGCCGGCATGATAAACGGCAATTAACGAATTGTGTTTAATGGCAAAAATAAATGAATTTTTTTATCTTATTGTTGCCGGCCAAAGCTACTAGGAAACTCTATGGATTTTCACCCAATCGTTTGGACAGTTGCAAAACCTCGTGTGATTTCGAATTTTTAATTTCGATTAGGCTTTTGGTCGCCGGAATTTACTCAATTGTTCGGATATGATTACTACTCTCGGAAAACCGGCGTTAGTTCTTATTTTCATAAAATAATGGCATTAACAAAAGTATATTTGCAGTATGTTTTCTAAATAAAATTATACGAAATGGAGTAATTGGACATACAAAGCTGACAGATTTTAAGATGTGCAAACCTGTTGTTTAATTATTTTTTCGCTCGGTACAAAATAGTACATGGGATTTTTGTTTCCGGAGTACTCGTTGTACAAAATTTGAAAAAGTGAAAAAGAAAAATAAGACTAATCTGTTTTTTAAGTTGCTGTTTTCTCATCGCTTTATTTTCTTTGAAAGGCAATTAAACGTACCATTAAATGATTGAACAAAATTTCGAACCAATTTCAAGTCACCTGATGAGTAGAGCGGGATCTACAAAATGTTAACATATAGACAGGACAGCTGGAAAATATACCGCAAACAGCTGTATCGGTTAGAAAAAAATGTATTTATGTGTCTCTGGGTGGATGGGCCAGTGCTTTCAGGACAAAGACCCAGGTTCGCACGTTCTGCGTGGGGTAACTTCCCTACCGTGTAAAAAACTCAATAATAAAAATGTTAACTCAATAATAAAATCCACCCCTTAACTAAGTAAGTTATGAATATTTAAAGGAATTACTAATATATACCTATGAAAACGACTAATAAAGCTTCAATAGTGATAGTTGACGTTTTGAGGACTTTTGTTTTGATTTTACACAATGTGCTTTTCGCAACATTTCACTAGTTTGGACAAGTTTTAATACGGCTGAAGGTGAAATTTAAATAAAGCATATTTAAGTATGCTTTAAACAAATTCTTTTTCTGTTGGTTTCAAATAATTCCAGCGAAGGGCATTTTTAAAGATGTTATATAGTTCTACTAACGTACATATATGTATAGTAAAGAAACCTTCCTAACATTTGTGTCATAAATAATTTTTTTAAATTTTTTTACCTAAATTGCATTGTACAGATTACCAGTTTTTCAGTTATACGCATCAGTTCTAAGTTTCCATAAGATACATATCTTGAATGTTGCACAACGAAGTATATTATTAAAAAATCACATTCCGAAATGTGAACATTTATTTTATAATACGTTAAGTAAACTTTCAGAACATACTACAATACATATGTTTGTATGTATGCATATATTTTAACTTATAATGCGGTGGAATGTTACATTGATAAAGAAAGAAAGATGTGTATTTTTTATTATCACGTCACTTCCTTGTGACGGTCAATTGAATGACAGTCATCACCAATAAGCACTTCCCACATATGTAGGTGTTTTGTACTTAAGAACATTGCCGCTAAATCTGGCAAAATGTTTGTTAATAGTTTTTCACACCGACGTGAAAATCCCCTTTCTTCTGCACAGACTAACAGATGTTGAACTAACATTTGCTCTAATAATTTTTCCAATTGTCTTTAAAAGTCTATAAAGCTTTTTTAATTAATCTAAATATTATTAATATGCATTTCTAGCTGAATAACAAAATTTAAGAAACTATGAAATATTCTTAGGAATATGACGGGACAATTGCAATAACTATCGCCAGTGCATTAAACCACCTCTGATGAAGGGACAATTGCAATAACTATCGCCAGTGCATTAAACCACCTCTAAAGGCATTCACATATGAGTAAATATTTTCAATGTTTGTCTATATAACTTTTTACTGATTAAATCTGTAGCCAAATGTAAAGCGTAGCCTTAAAAGCGTTCCCCAATTTTATATGTCCCTTAAAAAATAGGTGTAGTAATCTAAAACATGCTGACCAAATACATGAATATCTATATAATAGATTTAAAACCATTTCTTATAAGATTTTACAAGTACTTATTTATTAACAGAAAATTAAGTGAGGTACAACATAAGTATGTATGTATGTCTCATCCTCTTGTTTTGTTGACGGAAACGTAGCCAATTTATTTTCAGGTATTTAGATATTTTGATGAATTCAGACTTGCAAACGGAATAATTGGGACTTAAAAGAAGACCTCGGCGGTGCAAACAAATCAAATGTCAATGTATAATTTTACAAAACAAAACTTCTAATTCAAGTTTACTTACATTTCGTGACACATCTAAAAGGCACTGATTGATTGAGTGAATAAAGATAGCATGAAGGTACAAAAATAGTTAAAAAATATCGCAAGGAGAATAAATTAATAGTTACCTGAATTTAATGTGTAGTCTTCATTCTCACTATAATAAATGGGACTCAGTCTTGAAAGCGAGTTACTGCTTAAAGGTAGTGTAATGTTTTGTATGTCTTGTAGCTCCGCTTCGGCTGCTTCTAAAACAAAATTTTCAGGTAATGTCGAAATATCTCTGATGGGATTAACTTTTATGGAGGAAGCTTTAATATAAATTACGAAAATTAATAGTTGCATTTTACCAAAATTAGCGAATATGTACTTACACTTAGAAACTGAAGTTAATTTCACTTTAGATTCATTACTTTCGTTACTATGAGCACTTGATGAGTCTGCAATCTCCGCAGGTACTTCTGTTATATCTGGTAAGGGGTTTTGGCTATTTCTTACCCAATCTGAGCAGTCCCAGTGATATTGCCCACCAGAAGAGTATTCTCCACCAAACGATGATTGACAAACATTAGGCATAGTAACTTGAATAAGTTTTCCACAATTTGATTTCATAGCCGATAGTCGATTAAGCGGCAAATTATGATAATCAATACGCTTTTCTGAAATACATTTAGAGAAAAAAATGTTACATGCCAAAATTAAATTAAAAACTTATTTCAGTCTTATTAAAATGCGTAGAAACGTAAGATACAGTGGAGTGAGTGACATTGCTTTTATAGACTCTACAATGGACGCGCATCAATATTTGGACATTTTGCGGACCCATTTAACTAGTAGTGGGAAGAAATTCAGCTTTATAAAGGACAACAAACCAAATTTTACCAAGATAATGACCCTAAGCATAAATCACGCATGGTAAGAATGTGGCTATTATACAACTGTTGTCATCTCATCGATACACACACACACACACCACCCCCAGAGCCACTATTTCAATTCTATAGAGAATTTATGGCTGTTTTTGAAAAAACGTGTCGCTAAACGCCAGCCAAAAAATATGGCATTGCTTAAAAGAGCGATATCAGAAGAATGACAGAAAATACCAACGAATTATGACCTAAAGAAGTTAATAGGATAAATGAAAAATCGTTTACAATGTGTGATAGATGCTAAAGGTTTCCATACTAAATATTAAGTTTTCTCAAACTAAATTTAAAACTGGCCCACTGATACCAAAACTGAAAGGAAATTTTTGTGCAAAGAGTTTATTGATAGTGTAAAATGAAGTAAAAATTAGTTTTTGTTGTATTTTTTGTTTGTTTTGAACATATTCAAAGTTTTTTTTCGACATAATCTCCGTAAATACATATAAATTTATGAAATATGTACAAAATTTTTGTTGTAGAATAAGGGCCAGTTTTTAACATAAAAATTAAACGGTATTTAAACTTAAGTTCTGTTTAAATACCGAATTAATTTTTATAGATCATATTTAAATACATTTTAAGTCACTGACCACGTCCATTTAAATACAACTTAAGTTTTTTATACTACCATATGATTTTGACAGTTCTTCAAATTATGAAAATTGGGCATTGAAGTTTTTTCATTATTTGATCAAAAAAAAAACAGACGCATAATCGAGTGCAAAAAGACTGACCGAGTTGGTGCAGAATAAAATGTGAATGTGTGGAAGAATGTGGAGCGGGAATTTAATAGCAAATTCAGGCAAACATTTCGAAACCACAAAATTTTTAAAACAAAATATTTTAATATTAAGTTAACTAAATAGTAACCAGCTGTTAAATGAAGAAGTTGTTTATATTTTTTTGACATTTAATAGTGCTACCATACTTTTATCATAATTAAGTACCAAACGCAATTTGAGACTGAAAAAAATTAAACCATATTTAAATACAACTTAAATTTAAGGAAAAATTAACTAATTTCGTATTTAAATATTAAGTTAAAAACTGGTCTTAAAAATGTTAAGAATTCACTAATAATTTTAACTAAACCGTGTCTGTTTTCAATGTGCAACCTCATTATTAACAGACTGTATTTTTTTAAGAATAACAGCGTTAATAGAAACAATTAAATCGAAGGCGCAATGAGCAGAAAATCAGTAATAGACTCTGATCCAAAGCCTAAAGCAGATAAATTGTTGTTTAGGTACCTGCATAATAACTACCTGGAATTAAACGCACTATCCGCCACTCGCCAAAACCGTTCTTAGTTATGGCGATTTCAAGGACGAAGGCTCTGCAGATCAGCTTCAATCACTCTAAAGCCACTCTCGTTGCATTAACAAAACGATCACCAAACTTAGACAATAACAATATCGATATCTCTGTTTATTTCCGATGAAATTGCCAAGACGTGGACAAAGCTTTTATTCTGCACTGTAAAATTTGCCTAAACTTCATTGGCTGAGGACGCTTTTGAAAAGTTTCAACTATGATATTTAAAGAAAGAAATGAAGTAGTAGCAGTTAACTAAACACTATCTTTTGTTTCTCTCTGCTGCTTTTGCCAGCTCCTTACCGAAAAACAAGACGTATTAGTTTCCAAAAATTTTTTAATTTTATTCTTCTGCACCTTTACAAGTAACACCCAAATTCATGTTAGGCTTTGACTAGAAAAGTCTTAATTTTTCTCAATGTGCACCTGAAAATGGTCAACGAAAACATCTCCACGAGGGCGTAAATAGGCAGAGCTTTTCCTTCATTATTTAATCCGATTCGAAAGTAGAGATGTCGAAAGAAAGAAATGTTACCTTTCATGTCGACACTTGATATTCTATAGAACAAAAATATTATATTTTCACATTTGCAAAGTCGCGCAGCCTAAATACAATGATAAAGGAATCATTCAACTTATCAAACGTAATCCTGTCGCATAATGTGAATATCATTGAGGAGATACAAATATACTACAAGTAGTTGTTTTTTACGATAAAAATCTCTATATGAAAACATTCACTGTATTAAAGTAAAATTGTTAAAATGAAGCAATATTCATATTCAATTCGATTACCCGTCACATACTGAAATAAAAACTAACACACTTTGTTTTCTTCCTGTAGCCTCTTCAAAAAGGATAATTGCCATCCACTATGTTGGTATCTATGTATGTCAATGAGGTTTTTAAAGCGGCAAAGCGAGTGAGGTGTGCAATTTAAGTGTGTCTAATCTCAGCAAAGGTAACATGAAACACAATTGGTGACATTAGCAAAGTTATAGAGTAATATTTTATCTAGAGCTTCTTAATGGAAATGATGGACAACTTTCTTTTCAATTTAAAGTGTGATATTTTAAAATTTGAGTCAACAAACAACAGTCACCGAATTTGTCGTGAACTTAGTAGCTGGATCGAATGTATCATTTCTAAAGTGATCTGACCTTCGAGAACTTTGTACGTCTTATAACAAACATGTGTATGTATTTATATAAATTAATGTTTAAACTCACCATTGTTAAGTTTGTTCTCACAGAAGGTTTTTAGCTGCATTTGATCACACCAGTCTGATTTATATGATGACGTTGCAACGTCTGATATGTTCTCGTTATGAAGGTTTACATTTTGATTATGTAAGTTTATTTTTTGATACTCAAAAGCAATAGTTTCAAGTTCATCGCCGGCAGATCCGTAGCTTCTCAAAATATCCAAATTATTAACAAAATGCGTATTTGTGGGAAACATATTGTCTGTAGAAGATTGAGTATAACTAATTGGTCGGTGGTTTACTTCCAAATTGCTGAGCTTAGTATTTTGTTTATTGTTCTTTTCATTTTGCATGAGTGAGTTTAAGGTTGTTTCCTTATATGTATTTTTAATTCGATTGGTGTTCTCTTTATTGTTTCTTGAGGATTTCTTTTTCAAAGTAATACAAAGCAATATTAGTGTACAAAATATGAAAACTAATGATGTCCCACATATAATGCCTGTTATATTTTCAATCGAAAAATTTCTTATTTTTGTAGATATGGAATTTGAATATAAGGGATCACCGCAGCTGGAACCAGTAAGGTAGGATGGACAAATACAACGAAAACTGCCAGCTTCATTAATGCATGTTGCTCCATTTCCGCAAGGATGGTTCTTGCATTCGTCTACGTCAATTTCACACAGTGTTCCAGTAAACCCTCTACACATGCAGTGAGGAATACCATCACCTTCTTCACATATACCACCGTTTTTGCACGGGTTTGGAGAGCAAAATTTCCCATATTCACATCTATTACCAGAAAGGTGACTTGGGCATATGCAGGAGTAATTGTTAGGTCCAAAATATTCGCAATGGCCACCATTGAGACAGGGGGATGAAGCGCATGGATCCAAATCAATTTCGCATAATAGTCCTTTAAATCGTTCGGGACATAGGCAATTGAATTTGTTACCAAGATCATGACAAAATCCGGAATTCAAACACGGTTGACTACCACATATTCCTAAATTAATTAACACTTTGGCGGGATCGCAATGGAATTCAACATTTGTAAATCGCTTTAAAGCAACAACAGTACTACCGCCAGATATATACAAGGGCAACATATCCGTTCCTATCCTTAGATCAGTCATGCATCCTATAAATCCTCTATGGATGTCTTCGTATCCAACTATGGTGTGATGTGGTTTGACTTCAGCACCCAAAAAGAAGTCATTCGTCTGCAGGTTCAAAACAATATTGACCCCTGGTGCACTGCCTTGAGCCATGTGCTTACTGTCGACAACAACTTTTGCAGTATTAAGAAATCTGTCTAATTTAATAGAGTGCCAATTCCCATCTGAGATGTTAACACTGGAAACAACAACTATTCCTTCTCCTGAGCCAAGCTCAAATCTATACTGAAGAGCGCCATTTACAATTTCAATGATGTTGTAATCAATTGGACCGCTGGCGTAAACTAGCGTTCCAGATTGCTGTACTGTTCGTACATTCAAAGAGAAAGAGAACTGACTTTCTACGATATTTTGTGCTGCCGATTTATAAATTTTGTAATGAGCAAAACTTTTTCCACTAAATGAAACAGGTGTCCGCAAACTTGAACAAGTATTGTTTTGACATTTAGCTGCCTGAATTTCACAGTTAAAGCCCGAGTAACCTGTTGGACAAATGCATTGATAACCGACTTCCGTATCGGCTGGCCAACACTGCTTTTGTAAAGTGCAAGGGTCGGAAGAACATGCATTTACCGGTTCATTGCAATTTTTTCCATCAAAGCCTTGCTTGCATATGCAATTGTTTACGTATTCGTACAACGGCGTAACATAGCTGACCACATCCGTGTAATAGGTACGCAACTTATTCTTCATAAGACGTAACTGCTTTTTGCAAAGACCATGCACGCATGTATTTACTATGCATTCATTGTGAACTAATTCCTCAACAAGAAGATTAGAACTGTATTCTATATCTTCAATTTTTTTTGAAATTTTATAACGAATAATCTCAGGTGAATAATAACTTTCTGAGGTAGGAACGATTTGTTCTTTCTGCACTGCAAAGACTACTTCCAAAACATTGTACGATCTTCGTTTTCTGGAGTGATTTCCTAAGTTTAAGTTACTCCCAGTAATTTCGTTCTCATGAATAGATTCGTTGTGATTTAAGGCAATAATAATTACATCTTTTTGGCCACATCTCATTATTTCGCGTATGGAACGTATAAATCCTTTTCGATGACTTAAGATGAAATCTTTTGGTGAGACTTTGGCGAATTTTATGATTAATGAATTTTTAACCATGTCATTTGTTATTATTTCTACATTTATACGAACAATTGCATGTGTGAAAAATTTTCCATCCGAAACAGTGACATTTATTTGATACATTCCAACATCAAGATTTTTCATTGCAAATATTTCTCCACTTTCATGGGATATATTGAAGAACTTTAAAGTTGAATATTCATGACCATGACTTGCAGCTAGATCGTAACGAAAAGTATCGTATTTATCCAGATCCGAAACATATATTTTTCCCAGAAATCCGCCCGCAAAATCGTCCTCATAAGAATTTACTGTTATTTCTAAGGGCGTAAGTACTGGTGGGTACTGGCTTTCTTCAATTACTTGAATCGAAATCCATGTATCAGAAAACAATGGTGGGGTCCCATTATCAAAAACTCTTATTTGCAAAACATACTGATCGCAGATTCGATGGTTAAACCGAGCAGCAGTTCTTAGACTGCCATCCTGTTCCAAACGGAAAAATCCGCCCTCGTTTCCATTTTTGAAATCGAACGTAAAGGGGCTGCTGTTTGGAAATTCATCAGCATCAAAAATCTCAAATGTTATTATTATAAAACCAAGTGGCTTGTTTTCCTGCAAAACGATACTATAATTTGAGTTTTTAAACAACGGCGGATTATCGTTTACGTCCAGCACGTCGATTAATACTTGAACATAGCTACAGAGCTGAGGAATTCCATTATCACAAGCCCTAATTTCAAGCGTATAGGTTGATATATTTTCCCGATCAAGGTAGTTATTGACAAAGATTTGTCCCACAAATTCATCAATAGAAAACTGATTCAGCCTATCACCCCGTTCAATATTATACATCAAGATGCCGTTTTGATCTGAATCCTCATCAGTCGCTGTAATTTGTGCTACTATTTCGCCTTTTTGTGCGTTCTCAGATACGCGTACCCGATAGAGATTTTGGGAGAATTGGGGAAGGTTGTCATTAACATCTAATATTGTCACGTTAACAAATGCTTGAGTACTCAGTGGTGGCGCTCCTCCGTCAATCGCTTGAACAGTTAGAAAGAATGACTTTGTCTTTTCATAATCGATTTCTGAATTTAATGATATAACTCCAGTTTTGGAATCAAGTTTGAATTTTTGCTGTTCATTTCCACCTACTATGTAGTACAATACTTCTGCATTTACTCCTATATCTTCCGAAGTTGCATGGACTTTTATGACGTCCGAGTTTATATCGGTTTTTTCGGATAGAAATGTTGAATAATGCTTTAACTGGAAAACTGGCGGGTTATCGTTTATATCTAAAACATGGACTGTAAGATTTGCTGTGGAAAATAATTTCGGGCTGCCATAATCTTCAGCTTTTATTTGAATGTTAAATACAGAAGTATTTTCTCTGTCCAATGGCTTTTTCAATTTTATAATTCCATTGAAAGAGTTTAGATCAAAGAAATCATTTGCTTCCAAAAATGAATACGACAACTTTCGGTTCAATCCGAAATCTTTATCAGTGGCATGAATTTTTGTTACGACTGTATTAATTTGAGCATCTTCTGGTATGCTGACAATATTTTCTGCCATAGAAAATTTAGGCTTGTTATCGTTGACATCGCCGACGGATATAAGTATTTCACTAACACATTCTTTTAATAAATCTTTTCCGTCTTGAACATGTGCAACTAAAGCATAAAATGATTGTTTTTCACGATCCAGATTTTTAGCAATTTTCAATTCACCAGAATCCTTTTCAATGAGAAAGTCGTCCGAATAGTTTCCAGTTAAATAGTATCTAATTTTATTATTAGGCATGATATCAAGATCTATAGCTTCAATTTTAGCTAATGTTTTTCCAACATGTGCTGATTCATTGACGAAGATTTTGTAAAACAGTTTAAGGCATATCGGAAAGTTATCATTCTCATCAATAATAGTTATTAGTATAAATGCATGGGAAATAAATTTTCCGTCCGTAACAGCAACAGTTATGTTGTAAGTCTCAATTGATTCGCGATCAAGCTTTTTGGAAACAAATAATTCTCCAGTGTTAGAAATTTGAAACTGACAACCATTGTCGCCAGAAACTATAAAGAAATCCAAGTTGTTTTTCTCTGAATCAAGATCGGTTACTAGAAGTCTAGATAGAACTGTGCCGGGAATAACATTTTCCGATACTGAAAAATTGAGATTGCTTTGCTTGAACATGGGAGGATTATCATTGCAGTCTGAGACAGTAATTGAAACTGGAGCTTTAGATATTTGCTTCGACTGACCGTTATCGCTTGCTAAAACGTTAAAATAATATTCTGATTGTGATTCCCTGTCTAAAGTAGTGAGCAATGTTATCCATCCAGAATAAATGTCTATTGAAAACAGTTTTGAATAAGTATCGTCTTCTAAATAAAACCTAACATCAGCATTAGGCCCCTCATCGGCATCACTTGCTGTTACTTTCACTAAATACGATCCTTTGTCAGCATTTTCAGGAATTTCAACATTGTACACAGTGTTTGAAAATTTCGGGAAGTTATCATTTTCATCTTGCACATTAAAATATATATCAATATATGCATACAATACGGGAATCGTTGCAGTCTCAGACATTGCTACAATATGTTCCATACTAGACAATTCCCTATCTAGCCTTTGCATTAACATAATTTCTCCATTTTCTGTAACTGAAAATTTCAATGAATCCGTTGCTAATGAGAATTTAACAGAAAGATTTCCATTCACTTTTAGCTTTGCTAATATTGAACCAGGAGCGAAAGATTCTTCTACGTTAATATTCAGCGATGTTTTCTCAAAAGACGGAACGGATATGTTCTTTTCCACAATTTGCAAAGACACCGATAAGACATTGTACAAACGTTTTGTGTCACCGTTATCCGTTGCTCTTACAAAGAATTCAATTAAATTATTTGAAAAATTTTGTAATGATTTAACTACACGTAGATTTCCATCTATGCTCAGTGATAAATATTCCATATAAGCGCGGTTCATGGTTGAATTTTCTATTGTAAAATTTAAGTTGCCATTACTGTTTTCATCCATGTCCATAGCAGTAATCTGGAAGAAAAATAATTTTTCATATTAATATATATGTGTACATACATACGAACATACATGTCTGGAATTATAAACTAAGCATCAAAACCAGATGAGTTCGCATATTGTAGTATGAGATACTACAATATTTCGAATGAATTTCTCTCAATAAAATAATCTACACTCTAAAAATATTTTTGTTTCAAACAAATTATTTAATACGCATAAATATTTTCTTAATTTTCAGCGAACAAATTTAAATTCATTATAATGCTTACAAAGAAGCACAACACGGATTAAGGAATCAAAAGCTTTTAATTAAATCCAATCACAAAAACAGAAACCTTGGCCTTATGTAGATTACATCTTAAAATCTTCATAGAATAATATCCAGTAACGTGTTTCTTTTTTTATAATATTCTCAGAGCCGCCCTCTGTTGAAGTAAAATTGAAACAAGCGAGTCCAATCCTATTTTCCTTGTAACTGAATGGTTTTGCTGACGCTCTACCTGGTGGGGTAAGCGTGTTAAGTGTGCCCGCGATTGGTGAGCTATACAATTATGGTGAAGGTTAATCTAGGCAAATTAAGAACAATTTCAGTAAATTCGGATTAAAACAACACACAAATCGTTTAGAATTCTAAACAGGCCACCGACGTGGTCCAGCTATTAACCCATTATATCTAATTTCAATAAATTTAAAATCTTTGACGCAACATCAATGTCAATATTGTTGTATGGAGCCATTTTTAAGACAATTAAAATATTTTATTTGCTCAGCAAATAACTTTTTCTTCCAAAAACATGGCTCAACTCCATCTACTTGGATGCGCTAAACTTGCATTTCGATTATGTGAGTAAAGCTTCTCCTACCTAATCACAGACTTGCACGAATTTTAACTGACTTAACTAAATCAAATACAGCTTTTTGGACAAAAGAATGGCTGTTGCTTGTGTGGCATACATTCCCCCACATACACCTCTGTATTCGTAAGCAACAGTGTGTTTTGACAACTGTCAAGACCACAGCGTGGGTATAGATAGATGTCATTACGAACCTGTAACCTGAATGCGTCTTTTCGCCATTTTTAATAATTGTGAAGACATAGACTAGGAAGTTGGCAGAACCGCCACATATGGTGACCCCGACGAACTATTAAAAAAAGGTTAGAAATGAACGAGCAAAAAGGCAGTCAGACACAAGCTGCCGGAACAACGGAAACACCTCCAGCAATGACTACTCATCATCGTGAAGAGTTAGCACGTATTTCAATAAAAATACCGCCATTCTGGCACTCTCGACCAAAATTTTGGTTCACCCAAATCGAGTCACAATTTGCGACCGCTGGCATAACCGGTGAACAAACTAAGTATCACACTGTGGTAGCATCTATTGATAGTGCAATTCTATCCCAAGTCAGCGATGTTATATTGAACATGCCACCGGATAATCAATACACAACGCTAAAAAAACGTATGCTAGAGGAATTCTCTGTCTCCGAACAAACACGACTCAAAAAGCTTTTGCAAGACATCGAACTGGGAGACTTACGGCCATCCCAGCTACTGCGCGAGATGAAAAATTGGGCTGGCAACCAGGTCAACGACAATTTTTTAAAATCCATGTGGATGACGCGTTTACCGAACCACATGAGAAGCATAATTTCAATAAGTGGAGAACCACTGGATAAAATTGCTGTAATGGCCGATAAAATTTCAGAAGTCAATGACAACTTGTCAATCAACGAACTTTCAACATCAAATGCCGTAACAACGAACAACACTTTACAACAGCAGATACAGCAATTGACAAAGGAAATAGATAGCTTGAAGACACAATTTAGACGCTCACGTAGCCGCAATAGAGCCGCATCCGCTAGTCATAACCACAACTCCCGTGCTCGCATTCAGACCAATGATAAGTGTTGGTATCACAGAAAATTCGGCTCGAAAGCGCTAAAATGCCGGGAGCCGTGTAGTGAAAAGTTAAACTAACAAGTCTGTCACTAGCGACGGTACATGACAGAAATCAGCTCTTTATCGCCGTCTCACAATTTTTGATAAAAATTCTAATATTCATTTTCTCGTAGACACTGGAGCCGAAGTAAGCGTTATCCCACCTACCCGTAAACAATTAGGGCGTCCAGACAACAAAATTTTTTTATTTCCCGCAAATAGATCACCAATAAAAACATTTGGGGAAAAAAGCCTTACATTAAATATAGGCCTACGTCGGAATTACACATGGAATTTTATAGTTGCTCAAGTCTCTCAACCCATTTTAGGCGCAGATTTCTTGGGGTATCACAATCTGATAATTAATATGCGATCACGCAAACTTTTCGACGGTAACACTAAGATAGTAAGCAGTTGTGATATTGCAAATTTGCAAATATCGAGTCGCCAATCATAGGTCTATCTACTATCAACAACAATGACGAATTTCAAATGCTGCTGAAATCTTTCCCCGCTATCACTCAAACGCGGAAACAAATTACAACACCCGCACACGATGTCGTTCACCACATCGTCACAACAGGACAACCGGTTTTCGCTAAACCCCTCCGTCTCGCGCCTTGTATGCTCAAAGCTGAGATCCAATCGTTACTCGATGCCGGAATTTGTCGCCCCTCGTCCAGCCCATGGGCAAGCCCGCTCCACATGGTAAAAAAGAAAAACGGTGATTGGAGGCCCTGCGGCGACTACAGAAAATTAAACCCCATCACCGAGCCAGACCGATACCCGATCCCAGACATCCATGATTTTACGCATTGGCTGGAAGGCAGCAAAATTTTCTCGACAATAGATTTAAAAAGG
The DNA here is from genome assembly GCA_932526305.1 of Epicampocera succincta. NCBI lineage: Eukaryota > Metazoa > Arthropoda > Insecta > Diptera > Tachinidae > Epicampocera > Epicampocera succincta. Next base: position 20,307,969 of record OW052035.1, read on the forward strand.
GCATATCATCAAGTTCCTGTAGCTCCTGCTGAAGTTCTGAAGACAGCCATAACTACGCCGGTCGGCATGTTCGAGTTTACTTACATGACATTTGGTTTGAAGAATGCGGGGCAAACTTTTCAGCGGTTGATGGATCACATCCTTCGTGACGTAGACTTCGCCTACGCTTATTTGGACGACATACTGATCGCCTCAAAAGATTTGGAAGAACACAGACAACATGTAAAAATGGTTTTTAATAAACTTCAACAGTACGGCATCGTTATCAACCCATCCAAATGCGTTTTCGGTAAGTCAGAAATAAAATTTCAAGTTAACAAAAACGGCACGTGCCCACCTTTGGAACGAGTAGAAGTAATAACGAAGTACAAATTACCGGAGCGTGTTTGCGAACTTAAACGTTTCATGGGGATGGTAAATTTTTTCAGAAGATTTTTACCAAACGCTGCGACACAGCAAGCAACTCTATTCAAACTCATCCCCGGAAACAGGAAAAATTACACATCACCGATTAAATGGACGGAGGAAGGAAAACTCGCATTTGAACAATGCAAAACACATCTACGTGATGCAACCTTCCTTGCTTTTCCCAAATCCAACGCACAACTGGCACTGATGGTGGATGCTTCTAGCATAGCGGTAGGTGCCGTTTTGCAACAGGTGGCAAACAATAGTCTTCAACCTCTTGGCTTCTATTCGGAACGCCTTACCGAAGCTCAACGTAAGTACAGCACCTACGATAGGGAGCTGTTGAGTGCATATAAAGCAGTCAAACATTTCCAGTGTATGTTAGAGGGCCGAGAATTTTGTATATACACAGACCACAAACCATTGCAGTTCGCATTTAAACAAAAACTCGACAAGGCGAGCCCAAGACAGATCCGGCACCTAGATTTTTTAAGCCAATTTACAACAGACATTAGACATATATCCGGCAAAGAAAATATAGCTGCCGATACTTTGTCACGCGTAGAAGCCATCCACGTAAAAGAAACAATCAATTTTGAAGATTTATGTCGTCTCCAGCACGGCAACGAAGAAATCAAATCACTACTCAACACTGCATCGGGCTTACAACTAAAAAAATGTGTATTGCCCAACACTAACTTTTCTATTTATTGCGATATTTCTACAAGTGTCGTAAGACCTTTTTTAACAAAAGAATTTCGCAAAGTTGCATTTGATTCCATACATAATCTTTGCCACGCAAGTGTCAAGAAAACAACGAAACTAATAGCTGACAAATTCGTTTGGCCAGCTATGAAAAGTAGCCTGCCAGAAAGGCAAGATTTATCGCCACAACAAAGCTCCACTGTCCGAATACTTTACCACAGCCGACCGTTTTGACCACATCAACATGGACATAATCGGACCACTTTCACCGTCCAGAGGGTTTCGGCACTGTGTGACGATGATTGACCGCTTTACCCGTTGGACCGAGGTGTGCCCGTTAGAGGACATTACGGCCGAAAACGTCGTTTTTGCTTTTTATCCAACACGGGTCTCAAGATTCGGCATACCACTTAGAATAACGACGGACCAAGGGCGCCAATTCGAATGCTCGGTACAACACACCTAAGAACCACAGCATATCACCCTGCAGCAAACGGTCTCATCGAATGATTCCACCGATTCCTGAAAGCTGCCATCAAATGTCACGAAACAGAAAATTGGACCAAAATCTTACCCATGATTTTGTTGGGTTTCCGAGTAACCTTCAAAGAAGACATTAATGCAACACCGTCTCAATTAGTATATGGATCCAGCTTACGCGTTCCTGGCGAACTTTTAATAAAGAACAATGAAAGCCAAACTTGCCACAACGAGTTCATTGAAAAACTAAAAAAGTTCATGAATGACCTACGGCCAACCAAAACATCGTCACATGCCAAAGACAAACCTTTCATTGAAAAAGATTTGTTCTCTTCCCCACAAGTATTCGTACGTAATTCCATGATTTGCAAACCGCTACAAGCTCCTTCGAAGGACCTTTCACTGTTTTAAAACGGCACAAAAAATATTTTACAATTGACGTCAAAGGTAAAAATATGAACATTACTTGTGACCGCTTAAAAGCAGCATTTATTCTAAAATGAAAAAAAACAAAACAAGCTGCTTCAGAAGAAACAACAGTCGGAAATCGACTTAAAAAAAACAAACTGGTATTCTCCTGGACTCAACCGGCGAGCCCAAAATCATCACTTCCCGACATGGACGTAAGATACGATTTTGTCTTAACCGAAAGGGGGAGTAATGTGGCATACATTCCCCCACATACACCTCTGTATTCGTAAGCAACATTGTGTTTTGACAACTGTCAAGACCACAGCGTGGGTATAGATAGATGTCATTACGAACCTGTAACCTGAATGCGTCTTTTCGCCATTTTTAATAATTGTGAAGACATAGACTAGAAAATTGGCAGAACCGCCACACTTGTATTTTCAGTAATTGTTCTCAATTTTTGCAGAACACTCTAAATGCTCACTTTTTGACTTTGCATACTGAACAATCTCCAAAAAGTATATTATTCGTTGCAATGTTCTGTCGCCAATACTATTCTGGGGAATGCGAAATTTGACTTTTGTTACGGAGAGTTTATTATAGACTTTATATTGCCTTTAACACAATTGTTGGTAACAAAAGTCTTCCAGGCATTTTTTCAATTTACTTACAGAAAAATTACAATAAACTTTCTATTTGCTATATATTTCTGATATATACGCCATTTAAACATGTAAATAAATTTTGGTTTTGAACAAAGCAAATCCGCTATTTGCTCGTGACTTAGAACAATTAAAAAAATATTAAGAATCTCATGATTGTTATACTGAAAATAAATCACTTGGTTGATTTCAAAGCCGTTCGGAATACAAATCAGAGTAATTTCAAAACGTGCTTGATAATTTTTTAATTCCCGAATGATTTTTATTTTCCACCGTGTTTTTTGTTTTAATCATACAACTTGATAAATTATTATATTAAACAAAAAGTCAATTACGTACCTTTGCAATCATCGAGTTCACATTGACGTCATTCTTAACGATGATATTTAAACTTTTTAAGAAGAAATATGGGGCATTATCATTAACATCACCGATTTTTACTTTAATCAAAGTATATCCGAATTTTCCTCCACCATCAGTTGCTTTAACAATAACGTCATATGCCGCTCTTTGTTCTCTGTCTAAAGGAACCTTCGTGTATAAGTTGCCAGATACTTCATCTATCTTAAAAATGGCGTGCATATCGTCTCCAACAATTTCATAAGTTAAAGATGCAAACGGCCCGAAATCATAATCAAGTGCTTTAACCTATAGAAAAAAGTCCAAAAGCAATTAAATAATTACAAATAAAAAAATTGCATGTTAAAAATTAACTATTACATTACATCGTTGACCATAATATCATATTTAGTCATAGGATGTTATTACTTTGTATAAAATAATGCGACCCACAAATTTATTTAGAAAAGGTTTCACTCCTCTTGCGTGCTTAATATACATATGTAGAAAAATAACATACCTGTAGATTTATTTATTATTCAACTCAAGAACTTTACAGTATGTGTGTATATTAAAACTGTGATCACAACCATAACCCGCCTAACGCAACTTAACAAACAAAGAGTTTTATGTATTATCATAACCAAACTCGCATTTCTCTAACCAATTTTTTTCTAACTATTAATTATTCACTTTCACAATATTTTATTTTACTTAAAAATACTATATATAGACTTACAGCATTAAGCGAAGCTGTTTAAAGCATTATTCAAGAACAATTATTAGCTTAATATATATGAAGTAACATACATATTATTAACTGCCGCAAATTAAATATATGTACATATGCTCCAGCCTACTTTAAAATAAAAAAATAAAACGAAATTATAAATGAGCTGTGGATATTGGAGTAGTTACTTTTCTTCTACCTGGGGTACAGAGGAGAACTGGTTCCACGGCAATCAAAACTCTTGGAAGCTTCTGCATGTCTTTGGTTATGCCGGTTGTACCAAAACCTTCCCTTAAAAAATTGCCGGAACGAGGACCAGCTTGGGTCCATAAAAAAGGAGCCTTATATTTGTCTGTAAACTTTTTTGATCATAAAACATTGAATGGTGAAATCATGTGAGAATATTAACTAAATTTATCAAAAGTTACCAATTTCTTATATTGATGAAATTGTTTTTATTGTGCGTTAAAATTAAAATTATAATAAATTAAGTTCAGAATGAAAGGTGCTAGAAGCTAATGGCTATCGACTTGGCTAATGAATTAAATAAGTAAATTTTACGGATTTTCATACTTTCCACAGACTTCTTTTTTTTTGCTATCTCGTGTGTTTTCATGTTTCTTTCCATTAAGTTCTAAAAATAAACGTATAAAAAGCATCCACATACGTATGTACATACAAAGCAAACAAATTTTTTTCAATAAAAAAGGTTTTAAAATATATATATAAATAATACATAATAAATGTACAGGCGATGAACGAGGAAGTACCTACATACATACATATATTAATTTACAAAAACTTGCAAATATATTTATAAACATGTATGTTCATTTTCCAATTGCGTTCATGTGAAAAACAGCTAAACAAATAATGTATCAAATAAAACAAGCTGATCATTTCACACAAAAATCAGAGCGGCAAAGAACGCATCCATTCACATTGAAAAGTGAAGACTTTCATACAGTTTTATAAGATGTACGGTCAAAAATTTACTAAAAGTGATATCATCGTTTAGATCGGTGTTAATCATGAGGAAGTTTTTTTGTATTTATAAATCTTAATAGTCCTAATTTATGAAAGTGCAAGGAACATTATTGATTGCACTTTTATCGCAAAGAATTAATAGCGCTAAAACAAATTAATGGCTGCAGGAATATATTCGTATTCACTGCACAAGTTGAATATTAGTAATATATTAAAATATTCTAATATTAATACGTTTATTTTCTTCTGTTACGATTATCTGATTTGAAAGCATTTTAATTGGTTAGATCCTTTTCTCTCACCGTATGTGTTCATTTATATGTTTATGTTGCAACCAAAATTATAAAGTACCGTATTTACCTATGTTTTATAATAATTTGCCAGAAGATACATTCAATTTGCGAAACTCGTAAAACTTTTTTTTAAACAAAAAAATGTATTATTAAAAAAACAAAATATATATAGTGTGTATATCCGTATTTAGCGGGGAATAGAAAAGACTAGCACAAGTTGAGGGTATTATTTTGATTTTAAGAATTACACTCGTATTAAAATTTGTCTACTTCACAGGATGGGCCCATTACTTACTTTTATTATAAATGTATTCTCAGCTTCATTCTCATAGACGAACACGTCATAAACTTGGTTTTCAAAGATCGGGCTATGAATATTTTCAGGAATCAAATTAATTTTAACTCTAGCAAATGTTGTGTGAAGGCCATCAGTGACAGAAATGTTGAGAATAGTCTGCTTGTGACTGTTTAGCTTTTGGCTATTCTGTAAAGTTATCAATCCCGTATATTCGTCAATTGAGTACAGTTGATGCTCATTGCCGTCAACAACCTTGTAAACTAGTTTATTAATATCACAATCATCAGCATCATACGCTTTTGCAATTGTTACGAATTGACCTCTTTTTGCTGAGACTGATAACTTACTAGCAAATGATGGTTCTATAAATTTTGGAGCATTATCGTTTAAGTCAGCGACTGAAAGAAATGCGATTTAAAAATAAAGAAAACGATCTAATTTATCTAATTAGAAGTTGACAAACTTTACCTTTTATCCATATATTTGCCCTAGACCGTAATGATGGTGTTCCGTGGTCGTTAACGCTCACAACAATTAGATATGATCTGCATTCTTCGTAATTTATTTGGTGTTTTAAAAATATGGTTCCTTCGGCAATGTCAATATAAAATAGATTCGATTCGTTTTCACCATTGATAGATTCAATACTGTAGGAAAGTATACTGTTCGCATTAAAATCACAGTCGGTTGCTCTAATTTGTAAAATTTGACTTCCAGGGAAAGTGTTTTCTGGCAGTGTTATGTTATAGTTATCTTTTTCTATAAGCGGATAACAATCGTTAGCATCTTCTACTGAAATGGACACCGGCACTTCAGCATACACTCCGGAAACACTGTCGGTAGCTGTGATGAACAGCTCGTATGACCTTTGCTTCTCGAAATCCAGGTTGTTCACAACGTACAGTACACCTGAAAGTAAACAGATATAAATATTATTTTTGCATTAAAAAATTATGTTTTGTTTGGTTGATTTTAAGCCTAAAAACTTTTACTTTTTACAATTTTTTTCAAACTACTGCACTGATCCTTAATTTAGACTCCAAGTCAATGTTTATTTTCATAAATAAATTTCGTTTTTTATACTATGATCTTTTATTGCTTTATTTTGATATAAAGAATATTTTTGGAACTAGGAAAATTATTAAAAATAAAATTGTTTGTTTGTAAAAGTGTTTTTAAGTAAAACTCAACTTATGTTTCCCCTCTGTGTTGCATTCGCACACCGTGCGCGATCTCATTTCATTGTTGAAACACACTAAGTGGGTTTTTACTGTTTTATACAATTGCATTTTTACATTGTTGTACTTTCTGATGTTTTTGAGACTTGACAACAATTGCATATCACTAATCCAAAAACGAGTGAATTCATGGAATTTGACACACTACCTGGATTTTCTTATGCAGGGTCACATATTTAAATAAAAACAAGTTTATTACAAAAAGCAATTTTTTAATTTTAAAAGTCAAAAACATTATTGCAACGAAATATTTCGCTTTTCTTGGAGTAATGTCCTCAATATTATCTATTACATTAGATATTAATTGTTTTATTTTGTGTTGATATTAAATGTCCGTTTGTATGTATGTATATGCGTAATTTTCGGTGCCATTTTTGTAATCCAATTTCTATAATAAATTTTTTTGGTGTTATTGTATTTCTTATTCTAATACGCGAGTTTGTTAATGGGAAGCTGTCACTGATTTTTTGTTCAGTTTTCCCTTTACCGTTTTTATAATCAGATTTTGAACCAGTTGCCATTGCATGGTGTCTTAACGATATCCTTTGATTAGCCTTATTTGTCAATTTTTGTGTTTTAAAATATCGTATTAAAATTATTGGTTATTTTTAGTGCAATCTGCCATTTTCCTGTTCATAAATGTTGGTTTTTATAATGCGTTTAATATTATTAGTAATTATTTATTTATTTATAATTTAATTACATTAAAAAAGAACAGCAGAAAGAAGACACCTTCGACCCGAAAATTAAATTTAATTTGGTTTTGAATACAATTTTTATCGTTCAAGATTTTAATTCTCGACGTGTTGAAGAAAATACATTCGTTTAGAAAATATGGGATAGTAGCCGGTGTATAATAAATCTGTTTGTGAAAATTTGCAATATCTTGATTATTTATCTTAATCTTAAAAAGATCTGGGACAAGTTTTAGGGTAAACTTGTTTCAAGCTTTTGCAATTGGTGTTTTTTATAGAGTGACAAAAGTTTAAATCATAATAAAACAAGAAAATATATTTTTAATATCTTTGAAACGAGCTTTATTGGAAATAAAATTTTATGAAATTAATGTTTAAATATGATTTCTGCCATGTGGCCGCCACGGCTGGAGCGTAGAAGGCGTAATCTCGAACACCAATTTTCAACAGCTTTTCGCAGCATTTTCGGCTGTATTTCTGATACGCTTAACTGTCAGAAAGTCATAAAAGGTGTTTTGAGTTGCAGAAATCGTAAAAGGACTGCATGTACAAAGTATAAATGTTGACCTAGACTTATATAGACAAAATCTAGGGTACTAAAAACTGCAAAGGCTTCGGCTGTAAAATTTGAACACTGTTTGTCTAAGTATTCCACTCATATGGTATGGCAAGCTTGATTTACGACTGAAAATCTTGTAGATTCAATTGTCTTGGAGTCATCTGTGTATAAGAAGTTCCTGTTTTGATAAATTGCTCCGCCAAATTATTAGAATATTGTTTATAAACACCAGGTTTTGTAGATCAGTTAAGTTTAAGACAAAAGATGTATTATATACATATAATCCAAGCCGTATCTAATGTTTATCGTCCAACTCTATTTTATTTATAGGCTTTTCGATATTTACCCCATTGCTATTCACTATTGGCGAGCAGAAATTTAAATTTAAAAAATTGTTTATTTCTGATTGCAGAACGGGAGAGAAATTTCTATCTTCTGATAGAGATAGCAAATGTTTTGCAAAGTAACTAGTCAAATGTTTAAAATCGCTCCAAATACATTGAGCCGGGTACTTTGTGTTAATCTTTTGGCCTGAGCTTGTAAGTAGGCAGCCTCTTTTTGCGGCTTTTTTAAACATTGCTTTATTTTTTTGTACATAATAGGGCTACTACTGATTTTAGTCGTTCTGTAATTATGCTATAGTTGGTTTTGATATCCTTATGATTAGAAGGTAAACCATTCGCGGTTTGCAGTAAATGCTCTGAAATTGGGGTATCAAAACCATACTAACTGCCCTGATCGCGATATAACGAAACCCGTTGATGTCAACGGCTGATCAACTTCGCAGAACAAAGTTTATATATAGTTGGCATTTCAAATGTTTACAAACGTTGCAGGCGATAAATGTTCTCTATAAAAAACTGAACTCTTTCAATAGGAATAGGAAAATAATGCGCATTTTTTGTTAAACAACAACAAATTTTCTATATTTGTTTAAAGAACGCTGCCCTATTGTTCCTCAAAAAAAGCTTTACATTATTAGTAAAAATTAATACCGTGGAACTTCCATAACTCGAATCACTATTATCCCAAAAATAATGTTTTATCAAAAATGAATATTGAAAATGGGTAAATGGCAGGTAAAATATGTAAACCAGCTCAAGCAACAAAGAGGACTATAACAAACAAACAAAAAACTAAGAAAAATTATTCGTTCGTGTGTATCTTTTTTGTTCGAGTTACGGAAAGAAAATTACATATGATTTCTTTTAACTGCCAACCAAATTAGTTCGAGTTAGAGAAAATTCGATTTAGAGAAGTTTGAGTTATAGAAGTTTTACTGTATTTCGGCACAATTGGTTGAGAAGAGAAATAATTTTTGAGTGCATCGGTAGACGAGTTGGTAGAGTATTAGAAGTTTTGTGTTCTTTGTTTAAAAAAAAATATTGAAAATTATTTAGAAAACTCTCGTTAAACTTGAAGATGGTTCCATAAATAATGAACCATCCATATTAATATAACACTATTTTCATTGGCACGAGTTGTGGAACTCTGCAATCATCCACTGTGATTTTACAAAACATAGTGACAGAGCCGACCAACAATGTTATTGCTTATTGGAAGCCCCATAACAATAATCACATTTACACAAAATTCCGGCCACAGCACTGGACAAAATCGGCTACAAAATTTTTTTAATAAAAACCATTTCAAGTTTAATAAAGAAGAATTAATTATGTCAATTTTGCTAAAAATGCCTAAAATGAAAAACAATTTCATCTTTTACTGAACGTCTTTGTGAATGAAAACAAAAAATTAAATGTCACAGAACGTCTTTTTCAAAATTGAATTTTCTTTTATATTTCCACACAAGATCTTTTAATTCATAAAATGTATAAAAAGCTCGTCTTTACAAAAAAAATTATTTAAGCATGTCGTTTCTATATTAAATTAACGATGTGGTACATCAATTAAAAATTTTCGAACTTAGTTAGTTATTTTCATTGCATTAAAAGATGAAAAGGAGGAATTGTTTTATAGTTTATACAATATATGAAACGTTTTTGCATTTACATGAAGTAACATGAAGTAAAAAAATTTTATTTTTATCTGCTATTTGCTCACTTTATCGAAATCTAACAGTCTGTTTCAGCAGTGACGCACTTTCAATATTTAGCTTTTAACCCTCATCTAACTGGAGAATTTTACGACGCTAAATGACGGAGTAGGTATATATAATTGTACATTCATGCATTTATTACTACATACATAACTTTTGCATTTCAATATTATTGAAATTAGCTTTTAACTATATGTTTATAACAGTAGAATTAAATCAAGAACAGGTTCTAAATTACTGCATGAAAACGTGGAGCATCTCGTGTTACATGTGGCGTTGTGAGAAACAAGAAAGTTATGCACAAATTGCATAAAACCTATTTCTGATAAACACTGAATACATTGCAAACAAATGCAATAAATATTCGAGTTTTATGTAAAAAGGCGGTAGTTTCAATGAAATACTTAAAAAATTAACTTTATTTTGCTTTTTTAATTAATTTTGCTTCATACAAAGCTTTTGAAGGCACAATTGCACCTCTACAGTCTTTAAAGCGTGTAAAATAGTTTGAACTCGATTTGAAGCAGAAGGAGTTGAGCTTTTTAACACATTGATCATGATGCCGTACTTTAGAGTGGGTCAATTTTTTTTTCGTAAATATGTAGACATGTAGCAACCACGTAATCTACAACATTTTCTAAGAAAACTTGACTAAGAAACTATACGTCTAAAATCAAAACCTAACTCCCACCGAGAGACGTAATGGAATCTTGGAAATTGGGTAAAATCGTTTAAATTTGACAACAGTGTTTTGACACAAATGCTGCTATCGCAAAAATAACTCACGATGCAGATTTCATACGTGTTTCAAATAATAGGTAATGAACACAAAATACTGTTTTATGCCAAAAGTAACACATTTTTTAATAACATATGAAATACCAGAAACTGAATTCCCTGCTTATATCACCAATATTTGATAAGGATTCTGTTGGATACCTGCCACTGTAGGATTCCTCAGATCTCACTATCACTGAACAGATGAAATCTAACGGCAGCAACCTTCCTGAGACGATGTTATTTCTTAATTATAAAATAATGCATTTGGAAAGAAAAGAAAATATATGTACTACATATGTAGCTGTTTTTTGTGTGTTTTCTAGCTGTCTATTTGCGGACATTTCGAGGGTAAAGCTGTAGAGTAGCTTTATATATTTTTTGTTTTTTAACTTGATAGCTTAAGGGAGAGTAAACAAACTTAGTTGTTTGTAATGCATTAGAGATTCAGAGCTTTCTTCAGCAAACCAGTGTGCTGACTGGCTATCATTTTCAATTCCAACATTTTATTCAAAAAATTATAAGAAACAATCAACTTTGATTGAAACAACCCTTTTTAAAACTGAAGTAGGCGCGCTACAAGTTATTGATGTTTGTTCTGAATACTAACTCGACTTGTAACTAATGTCCGCTGAATAACGGACAAATAAACGAAATACATAAATATCAATATGAGATCGCATTGGTATAAAATATGAAATACTCACCCGTTCTATAGTCTATTTCGAATACTTCTTCGTCATTTCCGTAGGATATTGTAAAAATTAAACTTCTTTGCAATGGACTTTCTGCTTGTATGCTTAAAGATAGAGCAGAAAACATTTCGACGTCCTCGCGCACATTTACAGAGTAAAGCTGCTTGCCAAAAATTGGCATAGACTTGTCAACAACCTGCAACGAGAACGAAAAACCATGATTTACACAAAATTTAAAACAATCTTTATAATTTTTTTCTTCTTTCATTTTTTAATTAAATAAAACCAAGCATCGTAGACTTAAAGCAAAGTGCGATACATACATCATACATATACATATATATTTATGTACACAGCATAGAGACGGTGCTATATAGCATTCTTCGAGATCCATAAAAAGTTCGCGATAATATAACAACAATTTTTGAACACCTTTTATTCAAATTATTAATAAAAAAGAATTCAAAATCATTTAAGTTACTCTTAGAGTAATGTATTATGATATATTGTAAAAACTTTTGATAACATAGGGCAGCGCTGCAGCAAAATTGCAAGAAAAAATATATTATCATAGTCAAAAATATTTAAATACATATGTACATACAATACATAAGTATTCTATTGTCAATTATCTATGAATGTGTGTACAATACATATGTACATATGTATGTAGCTGTCAGTTATCTGATGATTGTAAAAATATATAAACCCAGAGCATCGTCTAGATTCTGAATTTTTAAATTTACAACAACAAACCTTTTTCGCATTTCCGACGCATTTTCGCTTCCGACGCCCGACTTAACTGACGTGGCAAAATCTACGCGTAGCTATTTGCACCCAAGGTAGCAAAAATAATATTGCAACAAATTTTAATCGGCAAAACGGTGTTGGGACGAAGTTCATAACTTTTCAAAGGCACACCTTGGCAATTATTGTTAGACTCTATTTAGAATCTCTATGAGTACCAGTGCTCAAAGAGACAAGAACTAAAAAATTATACGGCGATGGAAACAGATTATCAGAGTGACATAAAAAGATGATTCCAGATTTGTTACATTTGTCCGATTTTCAAGTTGTTGTGAATTTTAAATATTTTATTGTCGAACAATAAATGAAAAGGACTTACTTAAAAACCCCATAAAGATTAAATAATTACAAAAATTTTATTTTCGTATTGGGTATTTGTTTTTAATTTTAATATTTTATAAACATACCCGCGCAACCCCCAACAAAAGCTTAACGGGTTCCACAGTAAACAAGATGAATAGATAAAGAGAAAGAATAACGTGGCTGCGAATGTGTTAAGTAGAATATTGTGGAATAATGAGGTTCTACGCGAGTCGTTTTAATTAAAATAAGTTGTATGGCTCTAAGCCGCACTACGTTCAGAATCTTCGGAAACATAAAACTTGTTGCTTTGCGTTTCTGATAAAATAAAATATACATATACAGGTGATAGTTTTTACATAATCGTCCTTGCATAACACCTAATGCATTTCTTTTGATTTATATCGACCACAAATATTTTTTTTAATTTTGCAGCTAACTGCAACTTACACTAAGCAATTAGCAATATTAAGCTGCATTTAAACGACTTTCATTGAACATTTATATACAATAATTACAAATAATTTATATTTATATGTAATTAGAAATAATGACATAAATAAAAATCACTGAGATTTTATAATAATAAAAACAGATGTGTTTCACACAGTTTCTAGAATTAAAGTGTATGTATGTATGTATGTATATTAACATTTTTGTCATAAACGAAAATCTAATAAATTGTCACACAGTTGCACATATTCGATATACATACATAAGTATGTACGTAAGTGTATATGTACGTAGTTTCAGTTTGATTTGATGGTGTTCTGTAAACGTGTCATTAGCAATTAAAAATAACGAAAAGCAGTGGTTTTTACTCGGCAAATCATAAGAAGGTTTGTTTATTAATGGCGTTTTTCTTTTTTCTCTTTTGAACTTGGTACGAAAATATCTTTGCATTTCTATGATGACTTTTTGTCGTATTTCTTGTTTAATAGCTCATTCCTTATTGCATCGCTTTTAACTTGTAAAAGTTCCTGTCACTCCAACAGAAGACAAAAGATGAAGCGCAACTAACAATAAGAAAAGAGTAAATTAAAAAAAAACACGAAAACCCAAAAACATGCACTTTTCTTCGTTGTCACAATTTGTCAGAAACAAATTTTATGATTTCACTTAAAATAATAAGTTTCTGTTTTCAATTAATAAATATAATAAGTACCTTAATCAAGACAGGAACTTCAGCGTAACAAGGCGTTAAAGCATTATCGTATGCTGCTACTACTATTTCGTAGTTTTTATCACTTTTTTCAATGTTTTGTTTCAATGAGATATCACCAGTTTTTCTATCAATCTTGAAGAGTTCTCCATTGCCTTTCTTCATTTCGTAGCGCACTTCCCCGTTTTCATTAGAGTCCAAATCTATAGCTTTAATGCTTAATATGTTCGATCCTCTTAAGTCTTCTATAGATACTGTAGCATAATAAGGCAAATTAACAAATATCGGGCAGTTGTCATTCACATCTAAAATACTGATTATGACCTGAGTAATAGCTCTTCGAAGAAAGGTTTTATTGCTTTTATATAAAAACGATATGGCTTCTATAAAAAGAACGTATTTGTCAATTGACTCTCTGTCCAAAACAGCTCCCCTAGTTTTAATAGCACCAGATGTTTTACCGATTTCAAATAATCTGGTCGGATTCAAAATTCGGAATTCCACATTTTCAGCAAGAAAATTGCCAATGACATTAACTATACCAATTATTGTAATTTTAGTAGAGTTTTCAACAGTTGAAAACTCATATATATCTTTTTGAAAAGAAAAGTTTTGGTTTTCCACTTTAACAATATTCACAGCAACTTCCGCAATGGCCGAAAATAGTCCATCCGATGCTCTCACATGTAACGTATGAAAAATATTTAATTTACTTAAGTTCCTAAAAAGAGAAGAAAAACAGATATATGATTGAAATCTTTAGGTTTGTTATTTATAATAATGATTAGCAAAACATCCATAGTACATCGATCTTCGTAAATCACATTCAACATGGACAATATTATATTATTATTAACACAACTTGCATAACCGAAGTCATACATGAACTTCTTACAGTTTTGGTTACCGTGCCGACCGAGGGACAACTGCTCCCCAGGTGTTTTTAAATGACAGATTTGAAATTGATTTGTGTTAGCACAATGTTCGGCACATGTTCGAGAGCTCGATTTTTTTATAATTTTTTCTGTTTTGCAATTCGCCAGAAAGGTAAACAAAAAAAAGGCACCAAAGCTGGTAGCCCGAAATCTTCCGGGAACATCAGGCCTTATCCTGTACATTATATTACATAAACGGAGCCTTTTGCAACACAAGAGCACCACGAAGACATGACTTCTCCCTGCCACAGCCTTAACGTTTCAGCCAAGGATAGGCTCCTCAACTTATGATCAACGCCAGAATGCCAAAAAACATTCTATGGGTATCCTGGTCCCCGTTCTGCCAATTGAATATGTTTAATCATCATCATACATCAACTTCCTAGAGTTTTGGTTGGCGTCCCAACTGAGGGACCCTACCTCTCTATACCCAGAAAAGAACAATGCCCTGACATAGGAAGTTCACCAGAACACATACTACAGCAAATCTGTCTATATGCAGTAGAAAAGTTCTCCAACGAATTGAAAAACAGATCGTTGAAGATACGCCCTTTTCGAGTCGAGTTATTCAGTGGCGGAGCAAATTTCTGTTTACAAGAACTAGAAAGAACAGAGCCATCAATACATACTTTTGCCAGGGATGTTGACATGTGAGTATGTTTTGCAGCTTGTGTTCTGATCTTGTTAGTTCGTTAGAACTTCTTTCCAGTAACTTTGGACGTTATTTCCTTTTCAAGGTTAGCAATAATATCGTTATATTTTAAAAAATATAATTAATTTTTGTTTTGAGCAACAAACCTCAGAGTTATATCTCCGGTGTAGCTGTTAATTTCGAAAATGTTGTAACCGTTGCCATCTACAATATCATAACGAATCTCTGAAGCGTCTTCAGTGTCCATATCTATAGCTTTAATCTGCGCTACGCGAACTCCTTTGTATGTTGGTAAATACAAAGTGATATTTATTTCCTTTTCGATGAACTCTGGTGGGCAGTCGTTTACATTAAGGACATTAATGAACACATTTGCAAACGTTTTAGAATATAATTTAGGATTTCCTTTGTCATTGACCTATAAAGAAAATAAAAATTTTCGTTTAATAGTTACGTTACGTGTCACAGAAAGTCATCTTCTTTGATTGCTTATTGCTTGTATGTTTGTATGACACGAGTAGTTTTTTCATTGTTACTTAACTTCCTGGTTTTTGTTTTGAAGGGGGAATAAATTAAAAGCAAAAGAAAGAAAAAATTATAGCATGTAACTTTTTTAACTCAGTTTATATCTAATGAAATCATTTTCATTACGCACCCGATTATTTGAACAAACAAAAAGTAGATTATTAGGCAAAATTATAAATTTAATGTTATACCTAAATAATAAATTAAAATAGAACGTTCTGCGTATTTTTCCTCAAAACCATGTTGAGATTACGACAATTTTCAAAGCCCAGTTCCTGCGTCATAGCAGAAAGAGTAAAAATATTAAAATAACTAAAAATGATCAGCACTGACGCGTGGAAAACATTTTTAAGATGCCTTTCTGCTGAAACCGTAAGCGCAGTTAAAACTACGTTTCCGAACAAATAAACTCAGGGAGAAAATTGCTTTCAACTTAATAAAACAGAAAAAGGAGCACACATCGAGATTAATGTTTAAAAAAAAGTGGCACTTAAAAAATCGAGCTCGCACTGTATATTTATAAGAACTTTTTATTAAATATTTTTGGGAAATATTAAATTTATTGACTTTTTGTTTGTTTTGATAGATAAGATGTACATTTTCACGACATTTTAAGATTATTACTTTGAAACTCTTAATTTGATTGACTCTTTAGTTTGATTATAAAAGAAGTGGAATTGAAAAGGATAACTGATGAAACGAAAAACTGTTTTTTTAGAAATATCAATATTTTCACCGTCGCTACTTAAACAAAGAATTCGATTTCAACAATAGGTTTTACTTTTTCGATACTTATTTATTACTTTATGATTTATTATATTGTTAATTCGTCGTTTATCGAACACTTATTTAATTTCTATTAAAAATAAATTTTGACTTTAAAATCGTTTAAGAAGTTCAAACATACTCACCATAACTTTAAACTCAAAAAATGTTTTCGATTCATAATCTAATTTATGCAAGAGTTTAATCGAACCAGTCGATGAATCTATTTCAAACATTTTACTGGCTTCTTCATCCAATATATTGTATTCTAATAAGCTATTTTGGCCACTATCTGCATCCAAAGTTTTTAGGAATATTAAGCTGAAATTAAACGTCCAAATTAAATTAAAAAATATTTACTTAAAAATGGTCAAACAGTCGTCGTAAGTAGTTTTGTAGCTAAAGGGCTTATTTCTATCAAGTTCCTTTTTAAATAATATATATTGGCAATTTACAAAACAATCTAATAATAACTGGGTCAAGAATTGACACATGGTAAAATAACTAGTATATATGCACGGCTTAACATGTAGTGTTCGCAGGGACTTAACGACAACGAAATGAGAGAGAAACCAACACGCAATGAAGTTAGAGTTCACATATGTATTTATACATCTGATCGGCAATGAAAACGTCGCAGTGATCTTCGGATTATTTACAGTGGCTGTTCTCATAATGGACATCAAAATTTCCGAAAGTCGAGCGGGATTAAAATAGTAACGCTTTTTCATTTTATATCTCTAGGATTAATTGCTATGCTCACCACCTCTCGGAATGGACCGGCTATTGTGGTTTCTGGAAAACAATTTGTTTTATAGCTGTCCTTTATTTGTCTTATTATTAGGCGTATATGGGCTACAAAAGTAGGTGGCAGAGTACTAATAAACTGACTTTCCATATGCCACCAGCTTTTGCATTGAAATAAAGCGCATCGCCAACGAGGTGAATGCTGCACTAACAACTGGGAGAGTAATGTCAAATTGTAGCATTTACATGCGTCAGCACCCCGGCTTCAGTAGCCTAATCTGATGGCGGACCAACCCCAATCTAGTGAACTGCTCAACAGGTCTCCATGCCATGTAAGCCATGTGACTTACCAAGCATACACACTTGGCAACTTCTCATGGTATATGGTACCGGCACATAACACAAATCCCTTGCTCGAGAGCTCGGAGTATATAACACCTTCTGCTAGTAATTCCCTACACAATTAAAGGGGCATGTTGGTTCCCGTTTTAGCAATTGACTTTTGGCGAAAGCTTCAGAAAAACATGGTAAGCGAAAATATACATGAACTTCCTAGAGTTTTGCTTGCCGTGCCAACCAAGGGACCA
This sequence comes from Epicampocera succincta, assembly GCA_932526305.1. Lineage (NCBI taxonomy): Eukaryota > Metazoa > Arthropoda > Insecta > Diptera > Tachinidae > Epicampocera > Epicampocera succincta. Next base: position 20,325,785 of record OW052035.1, read on the forward strand.
CTTTGAAACACGTCAAGCAAAACCTGCTCCCAGGGAGCAGAGTAATGTCAAAACCAGATCGTGGCGTGTTACAAAGCTCGAGTACTAATCACAGGGACTGATAAGACTTCATAAGCACGCGGCCTTGGTTTACGGCTCGAAAGTCCATGTCAACTGATTTGCACACCAAAGCAAGATTTGATTCCAATTTTCTGCCCTAATTTAAAAATAGAACATAAATAGGTGGTTTCATTCATCCAATTGCTTGCGCACATTAACGTTCGAGATTTTGAGCTTCGTCCGTTCGATTCCTGGGAAAGGTTATTGAGAGAAAAAAGCTGGAAAAGTTTTTACAAAACGTGTAAGAAATTACTAAGTTTCACATGGAATTCCCGTAGACAGACATAAATATCTTACTGTTAAAATTGGTCATTGAGTACAAACACTTTAAAATATTCTTCAAAAAAATCAATTAAAACCAAAGTTGTTACCTGCTTGTACTGCGGTTGTTATTTACGTAAGTGCCTGGCTCTGACGACTCCGATAATTCTCCATAATAATCGGTTTCAAGAAAAGCTGGGGCATTATCGTTTACGTCCAAAATATGGATAATAATATTGTGAATTGCTACGGCTGACGCCATATTAGTTGCTTTTATTGATAGATTAAACTGTCTAAATATATAAAAATAGTTTTATTAATTATACATTCGGAAAACATTAAATGCTTACTTATTTTTTTCGTAATCAATCTTTGAATTCACTAGTATTACACCCGTAGAGGGGTTTATGTAAAAAAAACCCTCATCGTTCCCATCTACTATATTATAAAAAACTGAGGACGAAGATCTCGTTTCTAATTTCGTAATAAAATATCCAGTTGGGAGATTTTCGTATAGCTCAATTGATGATGCCAAGGTATTAAATTTGGGGGGATCATTTTCTGCCATCACAACTATTATATGCACTGGTATTTGGGATGACAACGGAGGATTTCCGCAATCTATTGCCTTAACTTGTAGCATGTATTCCTGCATTTGCATTATTTCTAGGTTTTGCGATAAATAAACGGTGCCCAACAAATTGTCGATTTCAAAAGTGTTTCCTACGTTGCCACTCACAATATAATATCTTATTTCGCCATTCTTTCCGCTGTCATGATCAATCGCATTTAGTTGTGCAACTGTGGATTTCACGACTGAACTTTCTGGAATTTTACTTTGTAATATTTTGCTTGTGAACTCTGGGTAATGATCATTATGATCATGCACGTTTATTATTATTTTGGCATAATTTCGCTTTGCCGGAGTTCCCTGATCTTTTGCAATAACCGTAAGTACGTGACGGTTAATTCTTTCATAGTCCAGACGCTGAGTCACTATGACATTTCCTGTTACAGAGTCAATTCGAAAATAATTTAATGAGGTCGGGTCTTTGGAACCATGTAGAGTATAAAATATTTTCTTTTCTTCGTCTTCATCAGTCGCATGTAGCTGAACTATTATGGATTCTTCTTTCACACTTTCCGAGATGTTAACGACATATAAATCCTTTGTGAACTGCGGCCTATTGTCATTAGTGTCTACAACATGAACGAAAAGCCCAGTCTCCACAACATTCCACCCATCAGAGACACTTATGGTCAAATTGTAAATATTTTTATATTCCCAGTCTAATGATTTAGAAAGCAGGACGTTTCCATTATCGTGACCAATATAAAACTCATTATTTACGTTTCCACCTAAAAAGATAATAAAAACATCAATTTTAACTGAATAAAATGTAGAAGAAAAGTAAAAGTTTCGAAATTTCATAAACACAGTAAAATATTGTTCTAAAATCAACTAAGTTGGCTGTATTCTGCAAAATATACTTTTCTTCTTAACTCGAATGGCTTCATACAGTAAAAAATTTCACTGTAGTGTAAATTGTGTGGACTAAAACGTTATAAAGATAAAATTTCATATAACATAGTTTTATTAGCCGAACTGACATCATAAAGAAACGAAATAAACTAAGAAATTAAACCACCCAATTGCAATCTTTTTCTGCATACGTATTTTTAATATTGGAACATAGTAAAGGAGAATGTGTTTTATTAACAAAATTAAGACCTCTTGTTTGGAACAATTCCGCGAATTTCAGAATCTTCACTCTTATTTTATCCAGCTTGTAAAATAGTTGCAGCCACAAGATTTCTGCCCTACTACGAAGGCCGTTATTTTACTACATAAAATGACATCGAGAAATTCCTTGAGAAACAGCTTATTTTACTTTGTCAGTCCTTTGGAATTAGGTAAAGCCCAAAGTTTACTAACCAACTACGATTCTCCACTTGAAAACGAATATGGTTGCCTTTTGAGTGTTTTCCAGCTGTCTAGATATGAATTTAAAGTGGCGAACAAGATAGTCGCTGTAGTATAACGTGTCAAGTGGTGATACAAACTGTCGAATGTTAAAACCCACGTCTTTATGTGTAGTTGTAGTAGTAGATATAATGAAAGTTGAAAGGCAAAATTTGAAATTTTTAACTTTGTTACGCCACAATTCATTGTCGGCCGACAAATGTTTACATATGCATATCAGTATATTGCAACTAAGGTTACCATGCTGCTTCTGAATCAAGTATTACAGCTTCTGTAAACAGATACATATGTATATAATTCATTGTATTATTTAGTACATATTATGTTTAAAATTGTTTTCTGCGTTTAACTAATATTTAAAATTAAAATTTTTTTTAAAAACTTTGTTTGGTAACCATGATAAAAGCTTGAAAATTATGTTCAGATTTTTTCTTGCTATGCTATTTACGTTGTCAGGTTCGGACATTACTTTATCTGTTCGATACTTAACATGTTTTTCAAAGTAGGGCGAAACCTGAAGCAGACCCATTTTTTCAGTTGAAGTAAACTTTTTCAAGTTTAAAAGCGTTCAAAATTAATGTTAATAAAGCTCTTATTTGACTGGCGCTTACCTAAAATACTATAGATATATGTACCTAAGTTTCATTATTTTTAGTTTTTAAGATTATAAATTTGTAAGTTTTAGAATAAAATAAAAATTTTTTATGCAGATAAGAAAGTCTTCTATTAAATTCTATATAAATTTTGTTAGATAATAAATTTGTAAATTAAAATTAAATATACAGTGCACTCGGTGCAATCCCAAAACGTCAACGCTTTTTTTTTTACATTGCCTACTCTAAAACGTCAACCCAACCACAAAGCTCTAAAACGTCAACTCTGAATAAAACAAAAGTTTGAATTTAGCAGCAGTTAAAATACACAAATTTGTACACACACACATTTATTTTATGAAATCACATCTGAAATTGGGGATTCCCCTTATAAGTAGAGTAGAAAAGTAGTTGCAACTGCACGTACATACATATTAAATTTTTATTTATGTTCAGTTGCTTTTTTGTTCTCGTAAGTATCACATTACCAAAATGAGCTCAAAACAACCGAAAGTGCTAAAATTACAAGAAAAGGCAATTATTTTGGACTTTTTAAAAAAAGGGTACAAGTGCGGTAGCTTTAGCGAAGCAATATGGTGTATCAAAGTCAACAATTAGCAAGATAAAAATGAAAAAAAAGAAGATTTTGGACTGTGTTAATAACACATTTTCCGGTCCAGGAAAAAGAAAGACATTAAGAGCATCAGAGTTGCCGAAAATGGAGAAACGTCTGTACAAGTGGTTTGTTAAGCAGAGAGAAAGGAATTATCCGGTAAATGCATTAGAGCTCAAAGAAAAAGCCAAAGAGATCCATCTTAAACTGAAAGAAAAAGAATGCTCGTTCAACGCAAGTGATGGATGGTTGCAGGGATTTAAAAAAAGATTTGGAGTTCGTCTGCTTAAAATAACTGGGGAAAAGCTATCTTCGCAACCTTCGCTTGTCGAACCATTTAAAGTCAAGCTGAAGCAAAAAATTGAAGAAATGGGTCTATCCCATGATCAGCTATACAATGCTGATGAGTCGGGATTGTTTTGGAAAATTTTGCCAGAAAAGTCTTACGTATCAAGTGCCGAAAAGACTGTTGTGCTAATGCTTCCGGAAGTTATAAACTTAAATTGTTGGTGATTGGGAAGGCAAAAAATCCACAAGTTTTCAAAAATTTCAACTGCCCTACTGAGTACAAAAGTTCCAAGTCCTCATGGATGACATCAGCCATTTTTAGCGATTGGTTTCACAAAACATTTGTGCCGCAGGTTAATATTTTTTTAAAAATTTTACATTCGTAAACGTCAACAATTTGTTAAACGTCAACACCCGCGGTTTGAATTAGTTGACGTTTTCCCGAGTGCACTGTACATACATACATACATATCGCACCCTAAATACTGACGCTTTTGAAAATACCAAAATTTTCAGGAGAGACAAAAAACTGTTTATATTTAGTTCATCGTGCAGAAGCAACACAATTAAAATAAAAATAGACATAACTCTATTTTTCCAGTTAAAGAAGATAGTGGTGTGAAAGAAATTTTTGCAGTAGTTAGAGATGTGTACTCTGAATTAATTTATGGAAAAAGTCAGTTTTGGAAAATTTTGAGTTGTGACCCTTTTGTATTTAGGGTGCGATATGTATATAATATATGTAAGTACATACATATGTATGTATGTAAAATGAACCGGCTTTAAATAAAATACAAATTTTTAACAGCACTCCTTGTGCATTAATGTTAAAATTTATTAATTAATTTTAACAAGAACGTGAGCGCCTTAAAATAACTTGCATGAATGCCTTTAAATATCCTCAAGTGTTTCTCAGTAGGCACAGATTTCTACGTGATATGTATGTATATACTTACTACATACATACATATGTATGTATGTATGTGCATATGTATGTATATAATATTTACGTTTTACACAGGGTTGTACAAAATAGAATTATATTTCGTCATTAAGTATTTCTTTGAAAAATCACATTAAACCCTTCGGTTTTAACCTTCTGCTTACAGTATTGGAGGAGACGATTAATTTTATTTCCTCTTTAATAGGTCTCAATAATGAAATAAGATTACATTTTGTACAACCCTGGATATTTGAAGGAAGTGATTGAGCTTGGGCACACATTTTATAATGGTAATAGTAGCTTTCTTCCGTATGTAAAAGTAAGTTGGGAAAAATCTGCAACTTTTGCTGGCTTCAAAAATTACTACTTCTCTACTAATATCAATAGCATAATACTATATTTGCCGCCACATCAATTGTTTATTATTTATTTCTTTTTATAACTTTCTAAGTAAATTTACAAGTTATAACTACCCAGATTGGGCGGGTAACGAAGACCAAGAATCATTCTCGATAGTAATATTCCAGTTGTTTCCGATAATATCTTAAAGAACGGTGCCATAAATATGCCTACAAAACTTTAAAAACATTGTGAACAAGTTTGAAGTTATGGAAAATTTAAAACTTCACTCATTTTAATATACTTATGTATGTACATACATACATATGTACATAGTATTATAATTATTGCTAATAAACAAAGATATACATTACCACTTATATTGTACCACAAATGATCACTGTCTTCGTCTGTAGCCTGTATAAGTGTTACAAGAAAGCCTGGCTTGTCACTCTCTGTTACTTCAACAATGTTGTCCAAAGTCTTTATACTCGGTGGAAACAGAGACTTCTCCAAAATTGGTATAACAACAACATTCAATCTTGCTGCCTGGCTTTTTCGCGGCATACCATTGTCTTCCGCTTTAATAATTAATTCATATTCGCCCTCAGAATCCAACGGTTTATTAACATAAATTGATCCAGTTTCAGGATTTATTCGAAATTTATTTTTTCCTTTTCCAGACTTAATGGAATACGTTATTTTGCCATTATCTCCAATATCATTGTCTGTTGCCTGAATCTAAAAATTCATACAAAAAATTAATTAAAACAGACAAGATTTTATTTAGTATTTTTCATCAAATTAAATATTTCTTTACGTATTGGTTATATCTTTGGCTTATGACCAATATTTGGCGTATTTTGTTTTTTTTTTATTATCTGGTAGAGCACCTCCATAAAAAAATCCATGATAGTTTTGAAAATAACATGTAGCTTATAAAAAAATTTGCCTATGCCTATGTCCTGAAAAACGCAAAATTTTTAAATCACTTATTTCTTCAAAATCGCAAATCTCTTTTTTTTATGTGCTGAAAATCGTGCGTTTTTATTATGTATGTGTGTAAGAGTCTGGTAACATTTTTGTTTTTTTGAACAAGAACAAGAATGGATAGCACTCTGAAATCGCTAATTTTAAACTAAACAAATGAAAAGGAGTATATTTTTAGTTTGGAAAATTTTTATTAAAATCGATGAAAATAATATATGTATATTTTCAAAAGACAATAAATTAAAACAACCCAATTTTGTGATTTGAAATCGTAAAGTGAGTTTCAGCACTTGGCTGAAAATTTGAGCACTGAATTCATTGATCGCCGCCACATCAGTTGAATTCGGCAAATTGATGGCCATTATTAGAGGGGCGCTACCAAACATATGTAGACTTCCTTTCGAAATACACAAAAGCATTCTACAACCTCACGGTTTGGGACTTTTAAGGTGAAGCGAAGTGTAAATTCTTTGGTACACATTCAGCGAGCAGTGAAGATTCCCATTACTTGACCTGATAAATGCTGTACTGAATGTAGTGTATACGAAGAGGGCACGTTTAGGATGATGGTATTTAAAGAGAAAGGTTGCTGATACAAATAGGTCAATAATAAAAATAAAACATGTTTAGAAATTTTATTACCTCGCGTAAAGATTATGTATTAGTTGTCAATTTGCTCCAAATGTCGAGTGCGAACGTAAGCTGAAAGGTAAAACATAAAAAAAGAGCCTCCACATAAGGCGAATGTGCTGCAACATCCTGTTTTTTGACGCTGTACATGTAAGATATGAAAATGCCTAAGTGGACAACGGAGCCTAAAATCGAAAAGGAATTGCAATTTTAGCTGGCATGTTGAAGCACAAGGTCAAGCTATCATGTTACTTCAAAAAACATTTACACATATGTACATACATGAGAAACTTAACATTAAATTTGCATTTGAGATAGAGATGCAATGAGAAGAGCTAAACACCCTGACTACGACAACGCCACCCACGATACCAATCAATTTATGTACATATGTACCTCCAGCGATTATGAAATAATTACGAGGAAACAATAAGAACTGTGACTAAGAATGGGGACATCACGAAACATAAATTCATATCAATTTTATATTCATCTTTTTTTCTCGAAAATGCAGGGATAAGAACGGCGTACACACAAATGTACGTTTTTCTTCCATTAGACCACCTCATGTGATGTATCTACTCTGATATCAACTTTATGCCACATACTTAAAAATATACTAAATTCTATTAACTAAAGTTTTATTCTATCTAAATGCATACACACTCACATACTTATGTACATATACATACAGATGTATGGATATGGGCATAAAAATCTCTATGCTACGAATAAAATGTTATGAAACTAAAGAAAGAGAACAAAAAAGTGCTAGTTTTTAGATATGTACATGGCTCTCGTATATTTTCAATTCTAACAAAATATTAAATCTTTTTCTTGAATTTAAAAACTTAAGATTGAAATGTGTAGAAATTGTAATGATTCACATAAATCGAAGACTAGCGTAGTACCGTATAGATCGATAAGTTTAATGGTTATATTCGCCTAAAATTACAACCAGTTCTCGAAAACTTAAGGATCCTTCTTGAACATCAGTTTGGATTCAGGAACAAACCTAGTACACCGATAAACGCCATTGTATCGTTTCCTTTATTGGGGATACATTGATGTCTAAAAGCTGTTGTTCAGGAAGGAGTATTATTCGATGTGCAGCAAGCATTCGATAAAGTGAGGAACGGTAGACTATGCTTCAAATTAAAAAAGTTCTTACTACTCGTTTTATTTTACGTTAAAGTAAATTATGTAAACTTAATGCTGGAGTGCCACATGCCATTCACGCAAATCATTTAGGTTGCAACTTATGCAGAAGAGACTAAAGTTTCAGCCTCTGACACTCCTACAGAAAGTGCTTCCAATTTACTGCCAACAGGAACATGGTTGCATAAATGGAAAATTAGTGTCAATACTAGCAAATCATCCCAGGTCACCCATTTTTAAATGGCAATGTCATTCCTAGTGAAGATGGCGTTGAATATTTAGGAAGCCATATCGAGCGAAGCAACAGCAATTAAATATTAAAATCAGAAGCCTTTTTGGCTACCAAGACCGAAAAGTTAGCACTTTTAAATCTGAAATTCTGGAAGTGACACAGAGTATATTGACATACTTAATCTTATATAAAATATATAAAAATGATTTGGTGTTTGTTTCTCTCGCTAAAATTCGAGAATAGCTATTTTAGATCTTGTGGAAATTAAGTGAAGGTTTGAACGTTAAGAAAATTAAACAATACGTAAAAGAAAATATTAAAAACGAGAATTGAATATCCATTTGCAGTGCGGAGCAAAACCGTCAACATGTTTGCCGATGTTACTTAAATATTGTTATATTTTCTGTTCAACGATACGCCAAAAAATGGACAGTTTATATTGGAAAACAAAGTTATTTTATTCGATACAAGAACAAAGTTAAACCACTAACGCCACAATTCGTCCATGTTAGTAGGTGGACTTCTGTGCGTAGCCATCTGACGTTTAATGTATGCTCATAAGTTTTCTATAGGGTTAAGGTCAGGACTTTGTGCTGACCACTTAAAAGTGTTAAAAGTTTCAATTCGGAGCCATGTTTCGCTAATTTGGCAGTATGCTTAGGGTCTCCGTCCTGCTGGAAAATAACTTTTTGGGTCAGATAAGCACATTTGTTCACAAAAGCAGACAACTGTGTATTTAAAATATGGAGATATAACTCCTTATACTGATTTATTCTATACAGCGGACCAACATTCCAACGTGTGAAGCAAAGCCAAACCGTTAAACTACCACCACCATGTTAACAGTTGGCTTTGCTTGTCCACGCTGAAGTTTTTCTTGCGGACGATGCCAAATTAATTTTGATATCATCAGACTATATAACTCTTTTCCCGCCCTCTACCGTCCAATTCTTGAGTCCTTTGCAAAATTGCCGAGTTTTAGCATTTCGCTGAGACAAAGCAGGTTTCTTTTGCTTCACGGAAGCGACCATGCCTATTTTTTTTAAAGAAACGTTATACCGTGCACACACTCGCGTCAGGTTATGGCTGAGCAGCGGCTTCCAGAGTGGTTCTACATTCATTTTTCCGCATTAATCGCTGAACAGCACGAGCATCCCCATCAGAAAGCTTCCTGGGGCGGCCTCCAACGTTCACAAATCCAACAATATTTTGTCTTTTTTATTACATTTTTAACCGTTTGTCGACTTACATTTATTTTTTCGACTATTTTTCTACTCGAGCGACCTCTTTCTATTAAAACAACAACTTTCTTTAAAAACAACTTTGTCTGCGATGTCGCGAGCAATTTTCGCATTTTTATTTTGTGTTTTTAAAAACCTACTTGAACTAAAACTTGTTCGATACCACAACCGCAACTTAAATCAAAGAAAGCATTTTCTCTGTCTTCCTCAAAGCAACATGAATATTGCAGTTGTAGCTGGAAATGTAACGACGCTTTTTCAATGAAATTGCACACCGATGCAAAACTGTCAAAGTAACGTTGAAACAAATTTTTACGCATATTTACCAAAAGGGATGCCAATCTTTTGTTTTAAAACAAAATATATAAAACAATTTAAGTAATTTCGGCAAACATTTTGACAGTTTTGCTCCCCACTGTACATACATATGTATATAAAATAGAATATGTTTTTGTTTGCTTATTTGTTCGTTTGTACCTTATAGGAGACCAGATCGCTGGACCAATCTTCCTGAAATTTTTACAACATTTAACTCGGACTATCTAATGAATTATAGGCTACTTTTTTCCAACACGCCTACTTTTACGCCCATTTTTTAAAATTATGTTACTCCTTCCACATAGTTTTTAACAGATCTTATAGTGCAAACGAGCATAATTTGGAACAAAATTCTGTCCCAAATTACCCGACCCCATAATTGATTATCATATAACTTCGTCAATTATCAATCAATTTTCAAAATTCTTTTTGCAAATGGAAGAGTTCGACCTAAATTTGTTAGGGGAAAGTTCTCATATAAATTTTTTCTAGCTGTAAAACATTTAATGTCTTTTGCTCTTTTAGAAATAAAAAATTGTCACTTGGTTGTCAAATATTTGTAGGTGCGTTCAGAAATTTGTCTGTTTCATAGCTATAGTTTGAGATCCGATCTCTTTCGTCTGTTTTGTTGGAATACAATACAGTTCCGTTTCGGGTGTAAAAAAGTGCAAAAGCGTCAATTATCGAAAAAAGAAAATAAAGGAATAAATTTCAAGACGGTTATTAAAATCAGTTTGCCAGAGTGCGAAAACTTTATTTAATCATTGTTTTGAAATTCCAAAGAGAAGAAGGTACCCACAGACGACATTTATTTGCTTATGTTTTTTTTAGTTTATAAGTCATATATTTTTCTTCATGTCTGTCAAAGTTGGTTAATTTTAGGTCACAAGCGCTCATGTACATGTACAACTAACATGTACATACATGTAATGTTTGCTACTGCCGAAAAATTAGGCTTCACTAAAGCTCCTTATACGAAAAAATAGGACAAATTGTGTATTGCAATTCTTATTTACCTGCGTTATGGAAGTGTTTATTGAAATGGATGAGGGAACTTGTACTTTGTAAAAGCGCTGATCGAATTGTGGAGCGTTGTCATTGATGTCCTCAATCAAAACTACAACTCTCGTCGTTGAGAACAAGGTGGGTTGACCATTGTCCGAAATTGAAATCTGTAACAAAATAAAAACATGTAATCAAATAAACACATGGTGGAATAATATTATGAACTATTTTAAAGGAAATTCTAATATACGATAATTTTTTAAAGGGGATAGACCTGATCCCAATCCTTGTTGTCAGTCTCGTGTACGTGTGCTGGACAGCAATCAATATTTTTGATCTCCTATCCAATAAACGTCACATATTATCAATAATACTATAAACATGTTTGTTAAGGTTTTATGCGATTCCTTGGAGGTTAATTACTAGATATGCTCAATGGGATTATGGTCTGGAGATTGCGCTGTTGCATGCAGTTCGTCATTATCTTGCTGTTTTTTTAAGAAATAACAAGGTGTACTCAAACTTAATTAGTTCACTGTATATACGTATACTCTGGATCATATGATTAGAACCCCTTGAATTTCTG